>OY998242.1:19429505-20727005 GCA_963922005.1 Cornus suecica | reverse complement strand
TGCTTTGGCTGTCAAGTCACTGAAGGTTACGGTATGACCGAGACTTCTTGTGTCATATGCATTATGGATGAAGGTGACAACTTGACTGGTCATGTTGGTTCTCCTAGTCCTGCATGTGGTAAGTCATTTGCTATTTAGCTGAAAAGTTCTAAATTCACAGCACACTAAATTTCCATGTAGTTGGAATTGTATTTTAGAGGAAATAACAAGTCAACTTGGAAAATCCTTTTAATGAAGAGGACTCGGGTATATCCAGGAAACGTCAACAAATATGTATTTATCGAGGTTGTAGGTTTGAAATATGTTAAGGATAAGGTAGATAGCCAGGTGTATATGATATAATTTATATGTCAACGAAGAAGGCAAGACATGCTGACGCCAAAAGCAATTAGTGATGTGCATAAAATAGCTGAAACATCCACAGGACCCCCACCAAATTGATGAAGAATTGAGCTGAAAAAATTTACATATATATAATATGTCTATACTGTGATTCCTATGTGGCGTTTCCTATAATCCATCTAGGTGTTGTTTGGAAAATCCTTTTAATGAAGAGGACTCAGATATATCCAGGAGACGTCAACAAAGATGTATTTATTGAGGTTGTAGGGTTGCAATATGTTAAGGGTAAGGTAGATAGCCAGGTGTATATGATATAATTTACATGTCAACGAAGAAGGCGAGACATGCTGATGCCAAAAGCAATTAGTGATGTGCATAAAATAGCTGAAACATCCACAGGACCCCCACCAAATTGATGAAGAATTAAGCCGAATTTTTTTACATATATATAATATGTCTATAATGTGATTCCTATGTTGCGTTTCCTATAATCCATCTAGGTGTTGCTTGGGAGGGCTTTTTGGGACCTTAAAATGGGCTTTTAGAACCCCGAAGTCCTTTACCTAAAAAAATGAGTGTTTGGTGAGTTTTATAAAATGGCTTCTAGCAGAAGCCGACCATTTTGAACCCCGTTTCGTGGAAGCTATCAAAGCTTGCTTTTGGGAGTGATTTTCGGGAAGCCATATGCCATGTTATCTACAAGTATTTTGTATTTACAAATTTAACCCCATTTGTTACTGTGTATTTCCCATATTAACCAAAAATGTTCTTTTATTTGCCCTCGTTTTTCTCACCATCATCATAAATAGATGGAGTTACATTAGTCTTAGGTCTCTTTCTATCTCCAATAATATTTAATCACTTTTTAATATTCTAAATGTAAAAATATTATAAATTCTTGATTAGCTTTGTGGAATATCTTAACCAAACCCCTTTTTAATTTTGAATGCCTTTTAATTGAATCACTTTTTACAATTCATTTAAAAAGGGCTTTTCTATTATTATAGAGCCCTCAGCCCAGAGCAAGCGATTGAATTCTATTTGATTATGTTTATTGATAAAGATAGTGAGTTCGTGAGTACTTACCTAATAGTAATGAATTTATAACATTATGAGGCTAAGGACTTGTCCTACTCAAAGCATGCCCGGCCCTGAGGCTAGGCGACCAAGGCGGTCGCCTTCGGGTCCGGAGGGGCCCAAATTTTATTTTATTTTGTAAACAAATAGTATTTTTATAGTTTTTTAAAGAATTTAATTAGTTTCTCGGCCCAATTCAAGGAATTTATTTATTTTTAGAATAAAAATTATTTTACTATAGATCCAAAAAAAAGTAATAATTTGTTTAACAGTTCATTTGTATTAAATTCAAACCTAATTTCACAATTTTAGGCCCCAAAATTTTATATTTCAGTTATTATAAACTAAAAAAAAAATCTCAATTTTTCAACTTAGTGAAACTAAAGTCTAATTCAAATCAAACTATGATCCTAATTAGATCTAGAAGATTTTTCTCGCAATTGCACAATGTTTGGTGACTACACTTAGGTTTTCGTAAATGTCGCACTCATAACGACAATAATTTTTCACGCGACTACACTTAAGACTCGGCACTCCCCCAACAACAATAAATTTTCACGACAACACTAAGATGAAAGTTGTTTTTGATTTTTTAAATATTAATAAATTTAATGTGTTTTTTAATAATTATTTTTGTACTTATAGTTTTTTAAGCACATGAAGCTTCACATCTAAAGGGGCCTCACATTTGCTCTCACCTAGGGCCCCAATTTATTTTCGGGATTTAAGAGCCGACCTTGACTCGAAGGTGATGGTTTGCATGTTCAAAAGGTCATATTACCTAGCCTATGCGATCCAGGCTCGCTAATAAATTATGCCCACTTTGCAAGGTGATGAGAACCCTTAAATTCAGCAAGTATGGATTTTTGGGGTGCATTATAGTTCATAGCGTTGCAAGTAATTTGCAGCATAGGTAGTACGTCTTTCCAAATGGATGCACAATTTGCTCGCACTTGTGGATCGCCATAGTTAAGTTTGGTTTGAGCATGATGATCTTATTCCCCCAACATAATTAAAGATCTAACTAGAACTTTATATCCATATATCCATCTCTAGGTATAGATCCTTTCTAAATGTCTTTTTGTGTATTTTTTTTTTTCATTCTGAAATATATGAATCTTATGTACTTAAAAGTGGGATGAAGAACAAACCAAATGGGCGTGCCTGGAATTTGGGATCACATAATTTCAGAAATTTCGGGCTGGTTAATATCCACAAGTCATTAAGGAGGGCACTCTTAATTCTTTTCTAATTCACACAAAGCCTAGTATTTGTGAATTCATGTTCCTGTTGAGTTGTTGGTTAATTATGAAGCTGTATCCATTTTTTTATTGAAATGAATTAGTTGGATCTCTTATTGGAGGAATTAATGCGAATAATAAACACGAACTTAGTAAAGGAATTAACGCAAATAATAAAGACGAAGAAAGTAAGCACTTTATATTAAGATGATTATTATATTCTTATTCATCGGATCGCAAACTGACTTATTAACCATTTTGTTAACATTGCATGATAAAAGAACATTTTGGTTAATTCACCTAGCTATTAAAGTTTTTTACTTAAAATATCTCCAGCTCGTCTGTCCAGTACAAAGAGGCAATGACCTGAATTTCCATTCAAAGCCTCTCGTTGACTCCCCTTTTGCATGTATAGTCATAGTTATTTGGTTTAAAATCATGAATCAAGTGTCTATGACACTGCCAAAACCACAAGCTGATATTTAAGTGTGGGCTGCATCATTTGTGATGCACTTTTATCTCCTCAAATGGTATACTTGATATTGCATGCTACATGCCTTCATAAGAAATAGATACCAACTATTGAGCCAACCTACAAGGCAAATAAGTTGAAGGTCCTTATATGGAAGCCCCCTTCCTCTAGCAGCATGCGATCTTCTTTAAGGGAGTTTTTTGTAATAACATAAGAATAGGGATGCTTCCGCTTGGGTTGGTGTTAGAGTAAAAAGCCTTTCTCCATGCTGGGTTATGACCTGTCCTTAGATCTTAATGATATCCTTTATTCATGCCATAGGAGGCCACTTTTCGATCGATGAAATTGTCTGACATGAAGATATATATCGAGTAAGCCAAGTCTATGGACTGTAATTTGAAGAGGCTGAGGGGGATGGTTGGGTCACCTAAATATAAATGTTCTAGCGTCTTTTTTTTTTCGTCATAAAAAATCTTCCAATTAATCAAGTGAGCCAAACATATATTAACTGTTACAAAAGAAACTGAAGAGGATGCTTCATAACAGTAAAACGAGAGAGATGATTGTGAGATGCTTCTGAAACTGTGTAAACTATGGATTTTGATCAAATGGAAGAGGAAATGTAAGATGACAATAGGCTTAGCAGTGGGCTCTACTAAGTCTCATCGGGCTTATACATGTGAGACAATTCAGGGTTAGCACCGACTGAAAGAAAGATGAAAAAAAAGTCCTTACTACATGGTCTGCAAAAATAAGACTGATTGAATTTGCAGGATAATGATCAATTGCATGTTCGATGGTAAAGAGGGAGTAAGAGCAAACAAATGTGCAATTTTCAGATCCAATGTTCGGTGTATTATGTTAGACTGGGCAGAATTCCAAGAAAGTTGCAGTCATTGCTGATTAGTCAGAATGCTGTGTTATGAATTTTGATCAAATGAAAGAGGGAATGTAAGATTATTATAGGCTTAACAATGGGCACTACTAGTTGTGTCGAGCTGATACATTTGAGATAATTTATGGTTAGCACCTTAAATTATTCCTTGGTGCGCAAGGAATACTGGTCTAAGTTGCAGGATAATCATCAATTCAAATTGAATGATAAAGAGGGATTAAGATCAAAATAATGTGCATCAATTTTGAGATGTGATGTGTGGTGGGTTGTGTTAGACTGGGCAGAATTCCAAGAAACATATAATCAATGGCAAGTAGTCAGGATCTAAGTTATTGATTGAGTAGTTGAACTGAATCTGATGAGCATCCACTTGGGAAGAAATAGTTGAGCATTTAGATGGGGAATGCCTTTGATTTATGTCTCACAAACTGAACAACCCATGGGACTGAGAGGTAATTTTTTGTTTTCATCTTACCTGTTTCTATTCCTCATCCTCAACTATTTGTTTTATCATTATTAAATGTGTCTCTTTTCAATCATTCTTTAGGGCTTCTTCTTTCGACTATGTTTTGTGACCTATTCCATGTGCTAAGAAGTACAGTTGTCTACAGTACTTATCCAAACACATAAACCTTGAATGAACTCGTGGCATATTTCTGAATTGCAAAATAGGAATGTGTGCTGTCATTCCATATAGCTGAGACTGTGTTTTTTAATGTCCCTTCAATTAAGGATGGTACGGAGATGGATTTGGTGGCCTCACTTCTTTATATAGGAATGTAATAGAAAGTTTTGGCAAAATATTTTTGGACACTAGAATAGAGATGCTGATAAGTACAGCTTGGTCATCTACCAATTGGTCGCAAGAGAATTGCTCCAAAAGGGTCTTGCACTTCAATAAGAAGAAGAAAAAAGCTGCTGCTCACACAATTACCCAAAAAGAAGAGGGAAAGAGAGAAAAGAACACCAGTGATTTGGAATAGCAGCAAGTCGAGTCCTTTCAGAGGCATTGGGACACAAGCAGGAAATCAAAAGTTACTCATTCAAAATGAAATCATTAAGAAATTTTTTTTATTACATATGATTCATTATTGGTATGTTTTGGGAAAGCAGATATACTTTTAAAATTGCTTGGATAGATCCATCTTCGCACTTCGGAAAAAGTAAAAATGATTATGACATTAATACCCTTGAATGTATATCATTTTTTCAGATAAACAAGTTTGGTGTGGTCTTTTACTTGTATATCCTAATTAAGGGGCAGCATGTCTCATCATGCTTCATACTTTTCTGCTTGTAAGTGAATTGTCGTTTCATAAAATCACTCAAGTAAAGATACAAGTTTGGTGTGGTCTTTTACTTGTACATCCTAAAATCGCTTCATGTATATTTTTACCTCGTGACTAAATTGGTATTTTTTTGTCCACTTTCAGAAGTAAAGCTTGTGGATGTTCCTGAAATGAATTACACCTCTGGGGATCAGCCTTATCCTCGTGGAGAAATCTCCGTCAGGGGTCCAATTATCTTTAAAGGCTACTACAAAGATGAAGTCCAGACGTACTTAACTTTTCATATTTTATCTTGTAATTACAATGAAGTCGAATATATTGAGCATGCCTGACCTTTGGTTAATTGTACAGGAGAGAGGTGATGGATGATGATGGTTGGCTGCATACAGGAGACATTGGGTTATGGTTACCTGGAGGGCGCCTTAAGATTATTGATAGGTAAGACAATACCGCCTTTTTGTTTTGAGTATTATCCTACAACCGCACTTTCTGCCATTCTAGAGTGTGTGTGTGTGTGTGTGTGTGTGTGTGTGTGTGTGTGTGAGAGAGAGAGAGAGAGAGAGAGAGAGAGAAGTTCGAATTAAAGCAAACTTACTTGATAAGAACAGTTGAACAAACACCAGAGGTTACTAGTCAAAACCTAACATTCCAATTGCTGATTAACTTACACAGATATTTATCTTGGCTTAGTCGAATGGGGTTAAGCCAATACAATTGCTGATTTGAATATATCCATTCCTATCTGTCTCGGAGACTGTAGACACCTCAATTTTGGAGATTTCCTTTACAATGGTTGAAACGAATTTATGTCATGTACCCGTCTACTTCAGTTATCATCCAAATTGCTCAGTTTTCATTAATGATTTCAAATATCTTAGATGTGTCAACCCTTAATGTCCAAACCCCAAGACATAGGATGAAACCCTATTCTCAGAATATTTGTCTGACTTATTGTATACATCAAGGGCAATGACAATCCTTAAAAAAGAAAAGAAAAAGGGCAATGACAATCATATGCTCAAGTTTTAAACAAATAGTTCAACCTAGAGATGCTAATGTCCTCTTTCTATCAAGTTCGGAAAAATCAGTAGTGGCAGTTTCCAGAATACTCAAATAGATTGAAATAATACCACCTGAGGCATGGGTTCTAAAGATGCCGGACAAACCAATACTGATTTTTCCAATGTTGATCGGTTCTAAAGATGGGTTCGGAAATGGTTGCTAGGAGATGTGGATTGGATCTGTTTAGATGCTTCGGGCTCGTTGAGAGGCATTCTTGTTATGTGGGACAGAAAAGATGTATGGGTTGAATGTTGATTGGTGTCTTGTGCCTTCGCTAAGATAGTGGATGGTTTTGATTGGATCTTTTCGGGAGTTTAGAGCCCAATGAGAATCATATGACACACTTGTTGCGGAGGAGTTTGGTTCCACTTGGCTTATGTACCCTTGGTGTGTTTGGGACTTTAATGTCATTTGTATCTCTATGAAAACATCAACAGGAGGTCGGAGAACATCACAGGAGGTCCGTGGACTTTGGCAATTTAGCATTCTTACTGATGATCATCATTTGATTGATTTACCTTTGGAGGGAGCATCTTTTTACTTGGTCCAATGATAGACAGTCCCGTACCCTTTTTCATTTGGATAGATTCCTTTTGCGTCAATAAATGGAAAGAAGTTTTTGTGCAAGATTTTGATGCCTTTGTTGCATAGTCTTGCTAGTTACTACTGTATCCTTTGGAAATGTCTTCTAAGGAGGCCGTACAAACCAATGTCTGTTAAGTTTTGTTATTTCAACGACCTTAATAAATTATTGTCAATTGTTTCAGGAAAAAGAACATATTTAAATTGGCACAGGGGGAGTATATTGCACCGGAGAAGGTTGAGAATGTATATGCCAAGTGCAAATTTGTAGCGCAGTGTTATATATATGGTAAGTCTATGGTGTTTACTTTACATGTAAAACTGCCCTGCATTTGTCTATTCACTGGTTGTTTTGGATTCTTAGGTGATAGCTTGAACTCCTCATTAGTAGCCGTAGTTGCGGTGGATCCCGATGTGTTGAAGGATTGGGCTGCATCACAAGGCATAAAGGTTGTTTTGTTGACCTTGCTACTTCCTTTTCATTTAAAATGTGCACGCATTGATATCCTTTACCACCAGAACCCCAAAATTCAGGAGGTTATTTGGACCCTCATGTAGCATATTACAGCTGCATTTATGCTTCTGTTGCTTTCTGCTGCCACACAGTCACACACCATGCTAAATGATCATTCATTTAGGTGCAGATAAAATATTACTACTCAACACTAATTTCATCTGCTGCTTGTTGGGAATCATTTTGTTGCTGTGTTGTTTTTTTGTTTTCTATCTTTTTTCCCTTTTTTTTCCCCTTTTTATATAACCTTCTTTTCTTTTTTATATTTATCTGGTCAGTAAGAATAGGATCAGAATCTGCGTTGTAAAAGTAATACATCTCTAACTAACCAGGGAGTTTGGACTTTGAGCCTATAATTATTTTATTGCAGAATGCAAGTTCTTCGTTAGGTCAACCTCTTTGTCTTCTGATGGTAGAGCTGGATTTAATTTTTGTCTCGGATATTGCATGTTTAATACATTTAAGGCCCATTTCAAAATTTTCTTCAAAGAAGCTGAATGCAGTTTAGTGGGGAAGGTTACATGCTGTTAATTTTTCTCTTTTGATTTGGGATATATGCTAGTTCTTTATAGAAGGAAAGGAGAGGAGATCCTTTCCGGTTAACGAGAGGCTGGAACCATAATTCTCACTTGATTAATTTCGGTTAATAAAAGCTGAGAGAAGGCTTTGTTTAGTTGATAGCTGAGTCGTCATGCATCCATTGAGACATATCTAACCAATGAAAAAGTTTTGACGGCTTTATTGTTGTCTTGTTCAGTACGAGAATTTAGGACAAGTATGTACTGATCCAAGAGCAAGGGCTGCTGTCCTCGCTGACATGGATGCAGTGGGTAGGGAAGCTCAGGTAATTTGGTGTAACACTGACTTTGTCAAATTTAGTTGCACTTTGGTTAGTTCAATGTTTTTCTACATTACATGCAGTTGAGAGGTTTCGAATTTGCAAAAGCTGTGACGTTGGTTCTTGAACCATTCACTGTGGAGAACGGCCTTCTTACTCCGACATTCAAGGTCAGCTTCTTTCCTCCCAATTTATCTTAAGAAAGCACAATCAAGTCTTCACTTCATTTTTAGAACTTAAAATGTTGATTTAGGTTCAATTATCTTGGGGGCAATTAGGTTCAGTAGTTTAGGTCTATGTTTGAACAATTTGAGTTTAATTTGAGAGCTTTATATGCATTGTTTTTAAATAAAAAGGCACAAAGCAGTTACTTGAAATCCATACAGGATTCCCGTTGTGCAAGACTTGTAATTTAATGTCTTTCATACATATAATCTAAAATGTGGGTTTTCAGATCCATCTTAAAGAGCCAATCTTTATTTGACTCATTTCTTCATAAAATTATTGATCAGTTGCAGAAATTTGTTAATTTTAGAAAATTTGTGGTTGGTGTAGTAGTAATAATTGCCATATTATCTCAAAAATTGAAATTTTTTCATCCTTTCATTTTATGTTTTTTCCCAGATCAAGAGACCTCAAGCCAAGGCATATTTTGCCAAAGCAATATCAGATATGTACGCCGAGCTTTCGGCATCAGACCCAGCCCCGGAGAAAATGATATGAACAGAAATTCTTGTAACAGCACAGTGAAAAAAGTTTTAGTTAGTTGAAGCATTTTTCGTTTTACATATTTGCCTCTCATTGAATAAAATTGCAGTCAGCCAATTGTTGTAATATGGCAAATGCCAAAAATACCCATGGCAAACTTTTCTGATTGAAGAGGCTGTCTGCTCCTGTTGTAACATGTTCAAATAAAATTTTATATTCTAACCCCAAAGCTTATTGGATTACATATTTCAAATGTTGGGCATGTGCTTCATGCGCTCTTGGGCTTTATCCAATTCTAATTGTTTAGGCAAGATCTGAGCTATGAAAATGCCACTGATTTATTTGTCAAAATCGGGAGTTTTAGGTAAAATCGTTTTTGGTCCGTATAATTGCAAATAGTAGAATAGTAAGATTCTACCAATGTCACAAAAATAATTCAATTTCACTTCATAAACAATAATATCTCTATAATATAACAAAAAATACTCAAAATGATTTATATAAATAAAAACATCACTTTAAAGTCATAGTAATGTCCAAATATATGAATTATATCCCGTTAATGCTTGCTTAAAAGCTTTAAAATAAATTAAAATTAAACACAATTTCTAGAAGTTTAAACAAATATCATTTAACAGATTTAATATAAATTTCATCAATGTATTATACTAACCCAAAATAATAAATAACCATCAACTTAGAACAAAAAGTTACTAGTACCCAACATCAATGATAAATAAGATCATTGTTATGGTCAAAGTCTTCATTCAATTCACAATCACTGTCAAAATCATTATCGTCAACATCACTACTACTATCATCTTCATTATCAACACAATAAATGTTCATCTTACCAAATTCTTCATCATCATCATCTATTTCATGAATTTCCTTCACTAAAGCATACAAATAAACAAAGAAAAATATTATAATTCATATGATAAAATTATAAATTTAAATAAAAATTTTGAAATTAATTAGAACATATAATTTATTTAATGTAGTTCATTTCTGATTTTTTTTTTACATAATAGTCAAATATTTATTTTGAAAGTTTAAATCATATTAAAGTTTTTGTTTTCAATATATTGGACCTTTAATTATTTTTTTTCATAAATTTGGCTACATATTAAAATATTTGACTAAATCATTAACGTTTTAGGCATCATATGAATGACTCAACCCTAAAACTAGAGGTGACAAAAATTACCCAAACTCATCAACCCGCCCGCTAAAATTGGGTAATGGGTGAGTGGTTTAACATGTACATTGTTAATGGGTTAGGTAATGGGTGAGTGGTTTAACATGCGGGTTGTTAACGAGTCAAGTGAGGGTACCCGTGTCAACCCGTTAAACCACATTCCTTTAGGCGCAAGCTAGCAATTAGTTGTTATTTAATTAACTTATTATTTCATGAATGATGTATTTACTACTTACTACCTCTTATAGTGCCATCAACATCTTTAACTATCATGTGCCTTTTTTTTGGTGTGTCAATCCATTGCCTTTTAGTTAAATGCATAAATGTTACAAAGTAAAGAGAAAATTAGAATTTAATGATCAATATTAAACAAAAAAAAATTGGAAAATATTAAACAAAATTTGGTAAAAGTAAAAGTGAATTGTGAATATCTTTTTCTCAATATATATGGAAAAGCATTCGCATACCTACATAAAACACAGTAGTATAATGTGTGTGTGTATATATTATATACTGGGAAAGTTAACATCCTAAATATCATTAATCATATGATTGAGTCCAATATACATAAGCTTTATGCAAAGCTAGATCATGGTTTAACCTGGAGACAGGAATACCTAATTAGTAGTATCAACTCGTAGTTTCACAACCAAAATACCATTAATAATATGATTTGTACTAATAGTTTCACAATCTAATTCTTAGGTTTAGATATGTCAGAATTTAGTTATTTTATTTGCCTAGACTGTTTTAATCTCTGAAATCATTTCGACAAAGCATGGATTTGCAGTTAATTGAAAAAGTTAAAACTAAAAAAGAAAAGCATCAATTGAGCACATACCTGGTACATGTTGAAGCATCAATACTAATAGTTTCACAATCTAATTCTAAGGTTTAGATATGTCAGAATGTATTTTTTTTTAGTTAGAATTTATTTTTGCAATAAATATATACATATAACTATTCTAAAAGATATATATATATATGGGGTCGGGTTGACCCAACCCATTATTAACCCGTCATAACGGGTCACCGACCCATTTATGACCCTCCCGTTAATAACCCTATCCTAACCTGCCCGTTTGCCACCTCTACCTAAAACTATTATTTTAGCCAAAAAATACCAAAAATACGTGTGAATACAAAGTGGAGTGCAAAAAAAAAAAATTGTCTAGTACGATTATACCCGATTCTACTAGGATTCTACCTATTTTATCTCAAAAATTCCCTAAAATAACATAATCGTACGATTCTACTCCAGTTCTACCTATATGAATAATTTTGGTACGATTTGAATCGTTTTGGGGTCTTAGAATCATGTGATTCTACGATGTAGGATCGCAATTTTGATTACCTTGTGATTTATGCTGAAAACACTAACTAGAAGAAAAAATTACTGAAAGTATTTAAATTCCTTGATAAATAAATAAAACCAAAATTGCAAGAATTGAGGGTAACAAGAAGAAAAGAAAAAAAAAAAATCCAAAACTGGCTATGTCAGAATTTTACCATTTATTGGGAATCTTTGGAATAATTAAACTGCTTTTCTATGTTAACTTGGATCCTGATCAGATTGTTTGATTTATTCAGACCCAACTTATATATTAGGATGGGACTGAGTAGATAAAATGCGATAGGAAAGGCAGCTCTAGCCACTGGCAGCTATGAATGGAAACACACCTCATAAAGAAAATGCAAACAGAAGATTGTGATCTCCTAAATTGATTCCCAAATAAGCCCTAGAATTGGCAAATGATCGACTTTCAAGTTGTTGATACAATTTCCCAAGTCAGTTGGACGAAAAATCTATGATTTACACATAATGTTCTATAAGAACTCGAAATCACATAATCCGTTCAAAAAAATGGTGTATACAACTATCATTGATTATTCAGCAATCTATACAAGTGACTTGACATGTATTATTGACAGAACTGAAGTTAAAGTTTGGCCACTGGCCGTGTGTTGTTCCAGAGCCACTGACGCGCAGAACCATCCAGCAATGGCGATACCTGAGAAAATTTGGGTCAGTTTCTATTATTTCCATGAAGCTGAGGAAGATTGACTTCACAGTTTTTCGAAACTGCTTGGTTTGCATTTTTTAAAAACAGTTTTCTGTTTTCTGAAAACTGAAAATAAAAAAATTGTAAAGAAAGTATGTTTGGTTCAATTTTCAAAAAACAGTTTTTTGAAAACTCAGTTATAAAAATGGCTGTTTTCATACAACTCATTTTTATTGTTCTCAGAAAATTGTTTTTTGTCCTCAGAATTCTTGAGAACAGTTTTTAGAGATACAAACCAAGCAAGCCTCATAATCTGAAACAACTAGTAGCGGGAATAGAATCCCTTTTATGCCTTTACAAATGCACGGGGGAGTTGAAATATTCAACATCCCACCTCCCAGATTGGAGAGAATAGAGCAAAAGGCCATCGAGTTTGCATGGACACAAGTACAATGTATGCTCCCTAATATACTAAGCAACTGAAAATTCCAAACTCATCAATCAAGATGACAATTCGAACCAATATCTGCCCCTGTTGCTGACATCTGATTCCAAAACTATTGAATAGTCTAAATAAAAAAACTTATCCACGTTCCCAAAGTTCGAAAGATATAATTCTTAAATGGCTTCGGGTTATGAAGAATATGAGTTTCTTCCTGATAAAGTTACTACGGGATATTGATAGTACTGAAACACCAGAAGTGATTTCCAGATGTGCATTTACCTTATTCCAAACTTCTGAGTGGTAGCTGTTGAGCCATTCAATCTCCTCAGCAGAAAGCAACGATAAGTCAACCAACTTAGTCTGCATCATGGAAGCCCCATTAAAATTCACAGAACATCAACATAGTTTAGAAAATGATCTCTAATCTTATTCAACAATCAAAATGGCACGTATTCTGAAAATAAGATATCTGAAAAGGCTAAAAAATATTTGCTCTGATCTCTCATTCCCCATGTTCTTATGGAAGTTATCCAGAAAAGTTGGGAAAAATAGCGACTAACAAAGCTTTATAGGAGAAGAAATTGATAGATAATAATACCAGCCAAATACATAATAAACATCAAAACCGTACAACCAATTCTCAAGCAAAAGAATTTTTAATACCATCGTACCAATATTCATACTTGAAATTCAGCCAACCAAAAAAATCACTCATATTGGAATATGAACATGGTTGGTGTAGCCCCTAGCAAAAATTCTCCAAGCTCGATAGAGCAAGACTTTACACATAGCCTGGTTCGTGTAGTTGTGTATTCACACTTTCCTTTTAACACAGAGGCTATATAAGTACCCAAAATGTCTCATATCCAGACGACTATGAGACATTCCACATCCCATGCGCTGTGAAAGGTAGGTTGGGTCATGACAAAACTCTACCAGGTTTAAACTAGCATACCTGTATCGGAACAAATGTAAGTTTTTCAAATCCCAAATATCCAATTCCGCCAAAACGATTCGGTGTGTCAACCTCTTTCACACAAAGGAGGTTCTGCAATAGAAAAATGCTCAAGTTAAACTTGAAGTGGACTCACGAAACATCAACAAAAACACATCTAAATATTACGCACAGTGGAAACAATAGATGCGGAAAGCAAGCACTGACACAGCCCAATAGATTAGCATCTATAAACAAGTCATGATTCAGGACGAAGTTGCTTAAATACCTGTTGAAGTTTTACACTTCAGAGATTAATTCTACCTTCAATTCAGCACAAGATTATCTAACTCCACCATTCACAATTTATTGCTTAAAGAAATTGTGAGTTTGAGGACAATCAATACAGCCAAAAGGACATGGTACCTCAATCCGAATGCCAAACGCATGGTCTTCATAGTAGCCAGGTTCGTTGCTAACAACCATGCCTTTTACCACTGGTGTCATATTCCCAAATCTGTAACTGATGCTTTGAGGGCCTTCGTGAACATTCAATGCAGCTCCTACACCATGCCCAGTCCCTAACACATGGAAGTAAACAGGGGTAACAAAGGGGCACAATCTTTACAAAAGAAACCTAAAAGCATTACACACTAGACAACAAGGCAACAAAAAGGGAGGACATATACCATGCCGGTAATCAAGTCCAATCTTCCAAAGAGAAGAACGGGCAAAAGCATCCAATACGAAACCAGGGGTGTTTTCAGGAAATACTGCCTGATCAAGAGCAATATGACCCTGCAATTGGACAATTATCAGAAAACACCCAGAAAACAAGAAAACCTGTTTCAGGCAACAACCACTGTGCAACAAAGCTTCGTTGTTATAAGCCAGACAAAATCACGGTATAAAAAGCTACAGGAAACATTTAGGTGTGATACTGCATTTAGAGATCAATACTTTGGCAGGCACAACCTGGAGATCACTGATTGATAGGGAAACTTCTAAGACAAAACGTTTTAACTTTTAATAACCAATTTTCAATTTATTTTAAGAGACCAGCAATAGCACATCTATTCAATGAGATGATGTGATAAGGTCATGATCTGGAATCTGTGTGATATTTTATTGAAATTGTTTTTTTTTATATTATTATACCACCAATAGCAGATCGATTCAATGATGCCACAATCACCAGAGACATCAAGTCCCTCGTCGAACCAGGCATAACGCACTGGACGCCGAATAGTCCCATCAACAAGCACCAACAATCATAAGCAACAGGGCAATGTTAGAGAAGATGATAAACTAACTCCCCATCCCACTTACACAAGCTGTACCAATTAACCATGATCAAGTTCCTCCTTCTCAAAATTCCAACTAAACACTAACTATTTAATTTTGAAACTTACTTCAAAACCAAGTATAATTAAAAAATTCACCATCATTATACAAAAAGATGGTGAGATAAATAGTGATATAATTAGTAAAATTAATCACAGGTTGGACAAAATACAGGCAAGCAAGTGCCATTTTGTAAGATAAAAGCCTACCAGATAAGCTGACAGAAGAGTTTATAGAACATATGTGGGGATAACTACTTTATATGGCACAAAGTGGTGAGCATGCCTAAGGAAGCAAGAACAACAAAGTCATGTACCGGAAATGAAGATATTAAGATGGGTTATATGAGTGAACTCTAAAATGAATGATATGATTGACTAAAAGAGACAAGGTTACAAACCAAAATGTGAAGAAGAAATCAGGTGTGAAGCCTATTAGCGATAAGAGGAGAGAGTAGGCTAAGGTGGCATGGACATATACAAAGGACAAATAAATCCACAGGTGGGAAGAGGAAGGTTAATTTGCAATAGGTAGGAGGCAAAGAGAACATCTCAAAATTAACATGGAATGAAATCATTAGAATTGACCTTAAGAAAGTAAATATAAGAGGAGAGATTGCTTGTAAATAAATGAAAAAACGGAATTCATGTAGCCAACCCTAATATGGGATTAAGCCAAGGATGATAACGGCGACTATGAGAAACAATAAGACCTAAACAAGAATAACTAAGTCCATATGTACCATATAGACAATACAGATCTAAAAAAGTCGTCACCTGGAGAACTCGAGTAAAACATTCTTTTTCCCGTGCAGATGGTTTGCCGAGATGTACAGTCCTGGTTACATCAGTCGTTCCATCAATGTATTGAGCTCCACTGTCTAATAGGAAGAGTTTCTTAGCATCCACATTGCTACAACTATGTGGCTCTGGTTTGTAATGTATAATAGCGCCATTTGCACCGGAACCTGTAAAAGTAACCTAATAGTTGAAGATATAAAAAATGAAGGGAAAATTTATACAATTATATTCCAATTAATCATCAAATTTAATTTCAGGCATATATTTTATTATAGGCAGGTACCCAGCTGAACCTCAAGTTTGTGATACATATTCACAAGTCGTTTCATAAAAAATAAAAATAAAAATAAATAATCAACTGGTACGAATATGTCCTGCATATACAGGCAAGTAATCCTTGGACATACCCCAAGCTAAAAGTCTATATAATCGACACCACTAGGGATGGCAATGGGGCGGGTATCACCCGCCCCGTCCCCGTCCCCGTCCCCGTACCCGATTATTTTCCCCGCCGCGTCCCCGTTTAATTTTTTTTCCCCGCCCCGTACCCGCCAACTCCCCGCCCCGCCCCGATAACTTTTTTTTTTTTTTTTTTTTTTAAAAAAAAAAATTTGAATGGTAAGAAATTCACACACCACACCCACAATGCCTCCTAAGAGGCTCGAACTCCTCACCTTCCCAATTTGGGAGTGAGATTATACCATTGCAACACATGTGTGCTGGTTTACGTATTATTTTCCCCCAAATAACAATAAAATCCCAAAACCAAACCTAACTATAAGAGATCAAAATCAAACAATAAATCTATATGAAATCAAAATCAAAAATTTCAAAAGCATAATAAACAACTCGTCAATACATGTTTATTCATATATATAGATAAATATATATATATATAGCTAATCGGGACGGGTTCGGGGCGGGGCGGGGTTGCCCCATACCCGCCCCGATTATAATCGGGGAATTTTTTTTGCCCCATACCTACCCCGGTTAGCTAAACGGGGCGGGGCGGGGTGGATAAACGGGGCGGGTTCGGGGCGGGGCGAGTTTTTTTGCCACCCCTAGACACCACAGACTAGAAACTCTTTGAACAAATTTACAAGGCAAACTTTCTCAAGTAAAAGTTGAGCTAGCATATTTAGCACATTTCGATCAACACCAAGAATCAAACCTTGAGTATGTCTCATCCTTAGATGACATACTGGTACATGATCAATGTGCTATAATGGCTTTGGCATATATAGCATGCTCTTTTCACATCATTTGAGCAAAGCAAGAAGACGGTGAAGGAAGAGTAAGAAGCTTGGCATTACCAACCAAACCAAGAGAGCCATAACGAGGATATAGGAACACTCCAAACAATTGCATGATATACTACTTATTAGTTTTTATAATCTACCCCATTTAAGTGGTTAAGATGAAAAACAAATCAAATTTTACAATGCCCCGGTGTGTATTAACATTCAGACTTAGACCATAATGAAACTTCAGCTGACACCAGCTCCATAAAATCAGATTGGCACAAAAATGTTAAATACATTCAGTATGCCATAAACTCAGCGCAGATTTGTTATTTAATATGAAAACTCAACAGAAATTGGCAAGAAAATATGCAGCAATCAATGAGAGAGAAGTCGATGATGTCCAGAATGAAACTAGCTCTGGAAGAGGACTATTTGCAAAAGCAGAAAAAATATACCACTTATAGTATCGAAGCTTGTATCAACAAAACCAGCTTGCTTTGCACGAAATTCAAGAAGCTTGTCTGCAACTTCAACCTCTGTAAAGACCACATTGTTATGGATTTCTTCCTCCAACCACGCCCAAAATTGTGCTAGAGCAGCTGCATCCCTGCATTACAAATATCACAGGTAAGAGGTAAAGAGGTGAGTAGAAGCCAACATCTGTTGACAGGTAACATTCTCAAAAAGGAAGATTCAGCAATAATCCATCTTTGAAGAGGTATTAACAGGTCCATTTTATCTTAGTGTCCCCTGCCTTGACTAAACAAAGGACTGTGTATAGGCAATACTGAAACCATCCTTTCCAGCAGTATCACTGCTGTCTATTTTGCAGCTTCTGTTGCCACGGCAACTATGTGAAATGGTTCAGCAACTACCCCCATCGAATCATCTGGGCCCACTCATTACCAATGGGATCAGGGAAGAATTGGTGGATTCTTTTATCACATTGTAATGTTTTAAATCGTTTGAATGGACCCATTTGAGAACAACTGGATAATGACAAAATTATCGAAGATTAGCATTCTTTATTTCTATTCAACAACGTATGAATAGTTCCTCGATTGGTTAAGGGTTGTTTTTGCTTTGGAATACATTGTAGAAACGGATTGAAAGTACACAGGGTAGATACTTCTATTTAAGCAAATATTGATGCTAAAAACAAAAGCTCCTGGAATACAGACAGGGTGCAAGTATGGAGAAACAAATTGTCTAGATGAGATAATTAGCTCTCTTGAAGATTTAAATATTTAAGTTACATCCTCACGGTCACCCATATTTGAAAAATTGTTGTTTCAGGTGTTGGACCAAAAAAAAAGTCACACGTGAGGGGGAGTATTGAAAGATTAAATATTTAAGTTACACCCTCTCTAATAGTTTAACCTTTTAGAATAGTTGGTAGTTAACATGATATCAGAGCAGGAAGTTTTGTGTTCAAACTTCACCGTCACCCTTTGTTGAAAACATTGTTGTTTCGCGTGTTGGACCCAAAGAAGGCCACACGTGAGGGAGTGTGTTGAAGGATATAATATTTAAGTTACACCCTCTCTAACAGCTTAAGTTTTTGGAGTAGTTGGTAGTTAACAAGCTCAACTATAGATTAACAAGTAATAAGATTGCACAAAAGTGGCTAAACTGAGTTTTTTATTTTTTTATAAGTATAAATATAAAAACGCTCAAACGGGAAGCGCATCCCATATACAAAAAAGCAAGGCCCTAAGAGCCAAGAAAGCCCAAAAACTCTAACTTTTCATCAATGGAAGTACAATAACGACCCTCCACCCAATAAAACAAATTAGAAATAAAGAGATCTTTGATAGCCCCTAAGGAGATTCGATACTCTCAAAACAACGTCTATTCCGCTCCAACCAAATACCTCACCAAAGGCATAAGGGGGCCACCCTCCAAAAAGAGCGAACATTAGGCCCAACACACATGCTCCTCCAAATGACCAAAACATCACGGACTGACGCCGGCATAACTCACTGCACACCAAAAAGAGCAAAGAGAAGACACCAGGAATCATAGGCCACCGGGCAATGCAAAAGGAGGTCATCAACAGATTTCCCCTCCAGAATGCACAAAAAACACCGATTGATCACAATAACACCACACTGCCTCAACACATCCAAAGTGATAATGCAACCCCAGACAGCCGACCAAGAGAAAAAAGTCACCTTGAAATAATGGCTAAACTGAGTTTATGAATATAAATAATATGAGTGTTAACTACCGTACACTGTAAAAGCTTAAGCTGTAAAAGGGGATGTAACTTAAATATTTTAATCCTTCAATATGTTGCCTTACGTGTGGCCTTCCTTTTGGTCTAACATGTGTGGCAATTTTAACTACCAATGAGGTTTGAACACAGAACCTTGCCTGCTTTGATCCCGTGGTAACTACCATTACTCTAAGAGCTTAAGTGTTAAAGAAGGTGTAACTTACGTATTCAAATCGTTTCATAATGAGGAATACCTGGATATTGTAGGAAATTTTGACACCAGTTGAAAATTAGACAAAAGTAACATTGTGGAGTAATAGTATTGTAAGATAAATGCTAAGAGGAAAGTATGCAAAAAGTGAATGTTAGTCAGCACACGTGTGGCGAAGCTTCCAAGGACCATTTGGTAGAATATGAACTTGATGATAAACTAAGAGCTAAGCATAACTAATATCAAATACATAAAGCTTTCCAGCAGTATGATTATCTCATTGACTTCCAACTCTTGTGTGTTGTTTTTACTTTTTGGATATAAGGTGGAACACATGGGCCAGCCAATCAGCCAATGCACTGTTCTTATGCATTGTTTCCATGGGTTTGGGAAGCAATTGTAATATTCAGTTGAGCTTGGAGTTGGAGTTGGAATCTCTACCCAAATTTGTATTGATTTGAGCTCAACTTGAGATGCTTGACAGCCTGACCCGACGTGAATCAGGCTACCTAGACCTTACATGAATTCAACACAAATTAGATATCTTTGATAGTAACAGCATAGAACATTTTTGCATATTCTTTCCTTGCGAGTTAAGTCAAATGTTTTGGTTCCTCTTATTTCTTATTTTTGTGATTAGAACTTCCTTTAATCTTAATGTAGGTCAATTCCCCAAACCAACACCAATTTTCCTAACTGATATAACCCAAGTCGAAGATTTCAGCAAGGTAGGGCTTGGGCTAAAAGGATCAAGTGGGTTAGGTTAGACTTGAGTTAAAAGTTTCATACTTGGGTCTGAGCTAACCCCTCAAGGTAACCCTGCCCAAGTTACAGTTATAATAGGATCTAAGGCCTTGAAAAATATGCCAAAAGAAAAAGTGCCAGGTGCTTGATATATTGTATTTTGTAGATATACTTTGCAAAAATAGCATTAGATTATTGGATATATTATTGGCAACAAAAAGAACGCATCAACATTGTATCTGACTGAAATGTCAGCTCCAGGATTTGGGCAGCCCAGCTGGTTGGTTCAGCTATCACTACTAAAAGCCCCTACAGTTGTTCAACCGTGTACTCCCCATCTGCCCTAAGCCTGTAGCCGCCCACTATTTACTATAGCAACCAAGCCGGACGGCCTATATTGAAAGATAATGCCAGGTCGCTCAGCGAGGATATAATAGAATCAATATATCGCCCCTCAAACATATATACTTCACTGAGATTTGTGAGGTTTTGGCAATGTTGTTTCAAGACCTCGTCACAGGGTTTCTATTAGGATCTAGTACATTATCTCATGTTGTAGTTCTATGTATATGCTAATGCATAATAAGAATGAACCAAATTGCATCTTTAACAATAAAGATATTCCTGAATCTTCCCCTCCAATGGAAATAACGGGATTAACAAGAAACAATTAATTGTCACACCAACTGAAGTTCTCAATAATTTCAACACGTCTTCTGCAAAACTTGAAGATAGTTTCAGTAAATAACCAAGAAGGTAAGAAGGGACACTAGAAACTAACATTATAGAGCATACAATACCTTCTAACAGTTTTGATGCTCATAAAAGCATTGCCAAGAAGTTTGAAACAATCGCCACAAGAATCAGTCAATAAAGGGTCTTCCTCAGCTTCTTATGTACTAATTCTATAGTATGTGAATAGAATTACCATATTCAGGAGGGAAAAATCAGGCTCAAAATTACCTTAGATGAGAATTACGCATCCCTTCCAATTCAGCTTCATTTTTCACTGCCTTTGCCATAGATATTGGGGAAGTCCTATAGATTCCTGTGGGTCCCCCAGATTGACTACTGGAATCATCACAAATTGAATTCTTACTTTTACTTGTATTCTCAAGGTTCCCAAAATATCTATTACAGGCAGACTTATAAGTGCTGACAATAGCAGCATTTACAGATGATGTATCTAGCCAGACATATGATCCTTTCTCTGCCAAACTGAAAAGGAAAATTATGTTTTAGCACTTAGCAGTAAACATGATTGAGGTAACAGGTTTACCCCGCTACATTTGTCAGTAAAAATCAAATAGAAACACTCAAGATTTAAAATATTTCTCATTTTTGGAATGTACTTGTGTAATAATCTTTACAAATACCGGCACCATATTGTAGTATTTCTGTCTAAGTAGGACATCTTAAGCTTATGCTGGGAATTCACAGCAACATTACTGTCCTATTCAGTTGGGTGCAATCATTTTTTTCACAATTCAAAAAATCAAGATTCAAAATAACTATTGAGTACTAGCTATTTACACAAATCTTCAGCCACTTGCAGCATAGCATAAAAGTTAGCCAAGCAAAAAAGCATTGAAGCTACCTTTCTATTTCAGAAAGGATGGATTCATAAGGTCTCAACTTTATGTCCGCGTTTTCCAAGTAAGCCATCACTTCAGGAGTGACTTTAGTATTGTCAATAAATAATTTTGCTTCATTAATCTCCACAACTAAGTAAGCATATACAACGGGTGAATGTGGGACATCGTTCCCTCTCTGCAAAAAATAAAAATAAACACTATCAAAGCATTAGAAGAATAAAACAAGAACCTTATCAAACAATTGATTAGGACGTGTACTTCATGCTCTGACAATGTCAGACTAATCAGGAAGAATTATAGTCAGTAAGACAGTTCAAAGTTTAATATGAGCACCAATAAACAAAATGCAAAAGCATGACAGCTTCCACCTAAATCAATGTCATTAAAGTAGAATTTGAGAATCTCGAATAGAAACATTTTAAACACTGGGTTAGGGGGGAAGAAAAGTAGACTTGAATAAAGTTAAATTGGGAGATTACCAAGTTCAGCAGCCATGCAATTTCATCAAGCATAGAGATAACAATCGCAGATGAACCAGCATCAATGAGTTCAGACCTTAGGGAAGATAGTTTTGATGCCACATCAACACCAGCATATTTTAAGTCATGTACTCTTATTGGTTTGTTTGGAGGCTTTGGCCTTGATTCTTTCCAAATTTCATCCACAAGATTTTTGTTGTACAAGTATACCAACTCGTGTTTCTTCTTAGATATCGCCTCTTTCAGTTCCTCTGCAGCATCAGAAGAAAAAAGAAACTGCTCCCTTCACAGAAACAGAGAGAAGGTGACATCAGAGAGAGCACGTATGATGAATGATGTGGGAAGTATAATTTGGTAAATATATTTAATAGACAATAAAAAAATCAACTTGGTGAACCAGTAAAATGACTAACAATTTTCTGCGCAGGAGACGAAGCATGCAATGATTAAAAGTTGTAAGATATCCATTAAAAATACTGATTCATACTTCTAAACGTATTCCAAAATCATAGTCCTCTAATCCTCTGGAAGGTCAATACTTCCATTTGCTTGGTGAAAAGTCACAGCAAGGTATAAAATTCCAATTTACAAGTAAAATACGCTGCCTGATACATTTGTTGATTTAACTATTGTGGGCAACGCTTTGTCAGAAGTTGACTGTTACTCACAGGATCAATGCCAATTCTGCAACCAGGAGCCAGAACATCATTAAGCCATTCACTAGTGGTAGGCACTCCCGGATTACCACCCCGCATGAGAATCCAGCTAGAACTTAACTGCTTCTCCGCCTAATCACGATGTATAGAAAGAATTATCAACAAGGTAGCATACTCTAAAACAATACAATATCAAAGTAAGAATTTTTGCCCAATAAATCACATTTCCATCTCAACCTGGAGAAAATATCGCCCATCAGTCCAAAGAGCTGCTTTATCCTTTGTGACAACAGCAGTGCCAGCACTACCAGTAAAACCCGATATATAGGGCCTCCTCATATAACATTCAGCGATGAACTCACTCTAGAAGCAAAAAAATATATGGCAATTAGAATTGATTATTAGGAACCATTCACGCAAATGTCTCAGTTATAACTAGTTCAAATACCAAAAAATTATGGAAATAAAAAAATGTTTCACCATACTTGATTAAAGGACATACTAATCCTTTTGGACTGAAAAAAATGTGAAAAGATTTTAAAATCCATCATAGAAGAAAGTAAAAAATGGACTCTCTGGAAATACTATAAAAAGAAAGCAAAAAAATAAGGGACATGCATCTTACATTGGCGATATAATAATTTAAACCGGGCAGCACTGGCCTAAGTAAAAAAAAAAAAAAACACACATAGTGAAGGTAGATTGAACGAAATGGTTTGGCTAGACTGATATTAAATTTAATTATGAGTATTTTTCCAGTATATTCACATTGGATATGAATTAGAGTGTTTAGTATTAGATAATAGAATGTTATTTAATATACTTTAGTTGTAGGGGTAAAATAGAAATGCTCACATTTAGGACTGACAAAATTGACACGAGAACATAAATTTCAGTCAAGAATTTCAAACAAAGTAATAAAAAATAAACAGAACCCATTTCATTATAATCCAGAAAAACCCAAGATGAAAAAGTTTTTTTTTACCGCGAAATAGACACAAGGATGAATTTCAAACAAGAAAAGCTTACGATAAACAAAACCCATTTCAAAAATAGCCCCAAATTGTCGATACAGAGAGATGATTGAACCTGATGGGCGTCCTGAGAAGGGATGATATAGGCGTCGATGCCTATACCGGGCTTCGAGAAGAGGTCGCGGAGGGCGCGGAGCTTCTCGTCTTTCTCCGAATTGGCGCTTTTCTTTCGGAGCTCCGAAGAGGGTTTGGCGGTGATTGAACTGGAGTTTCGGAGGATGAAGAGAGGAGGGTTTGAGGGTTTAGCGGGAATTTTGGGGTGGGATTTGAATTTGTGGGAAATGGGGATTGAGAGAGAGAGGAAGCTGAAGCAGCGAGGTTGGAGTTGAGAAGAAAGGGACATTATTGAGGTGGAGAGAGATAGGGTTTTAGAGAGAGAGAGTGGGGATATTAGTGAAGCTGCTGCTATGGATTCCATCTCTCTCTGTGTGTCTTGTGTGTGTGTGTGTGTGTGTGTGAGAGAGAGAGATAGAGAGAGAGAGGGGGGGATAGAGCTGCGTTGACTCTTGAGTCAGGGATATATTAGTATTTACGAGTCGAAATATGTGTGAAGACTATATATATATATATATGTATTATATATAGTTCTATGAGAAAATAAAAATGAAATAAAGATATATAATAACTAATAAGACATCTCTTTAAGCCAATAAATAACAAGAAATTGTTTTATGATGTGAACAACAAGAAATTGTAGTAAACCATTATTATAACATAATTATTCTATTATAACATTGTTTAACTCGTACGCATTAGAAATATTTAAGTATTTATTATAGTGCATGTAGGGATGGAGTCAAAAAAAAATTTTCATTGATATTAGGGATAATTAGGGGCAATAACTACTAATAAGCATAAATTTTTCAAATTTTAATGGGGTCAAATATACATATACATATATTGAGGAAGAGGTTGTTTGATAAAACTGAAAATTTTAAGATCTATAAGAATGCATATAAGCTAAACATGTCCTCATTTTATATGCATTTTTATATTTTATTTGATTTGAACCGTATGTAGTAGTTCTGTAATCTTGTCATACAATAAAATAATAAAGTGAATAAAATGGCTGACTCACTCCGGTCTGTTAATATAGATTTACAATTATTCATTAGAGTCTGAAGGTTTTAAGTGGTGTTTAAAAAATTATATTTTCTAATAATTTTAAAAAATTTATGTCTTCAAACTTTAATGTTAAGTGGTGACATTCTCACTTAAAAATTTACCTCATTTTAAGTGACATTTAATATTTTCAATGATGTTCAAAAATCTTATCAAACGCACTTTATTAGATGAGTGTTGAATCTGTTCAAACTTAAATGAGAAATAAATATTATCAAACACAACTGAAATTTGGGAAAACCCTAAAAACCAAGAAAAAATAAAAAATCATTGGGAACAGTTGCCCCCAATGAACCCTCTATCCTTCCGTGCCTGAGTACGTGTGAATGGTCGTGGATTAAATTAAAAGCAAATGAGACAGCGATAGAAAAATGGATAATTTTTTTGATGAGTTTAATTAAATATATGTTTGTGTTCAAATAAGAGAGACATGACATGATTTTACAATCGACGATTAATTTATTATTATAAACATTAATTAATAGATTCTGAATCCCACAAATACATCTTAATATTTCTAGCATTATTTTAAAAATCTTGTTTTAATTATACAAATTCATACGTAATTGATTTGCGACCCTTTCTTATAGAAAAATATATATAAGATGTAAACAGTTTTTTTTATTAAATATGAATATAATGATTAATTGTATTCAAATGTTTTTTATTAAATTAGAAACATATTACAATTTCACCATTTGTGTAATATGTTCGAATTACCTATCTTTATAAATAATTTGATTTTTTAAGATAAAAGTTGTGTTAGAAAGAGGTATAGTCTTGCCACTTTCATTTGCTATATTCAATAAAAAAAGTTTTTAATGGTCCTTAAACTATTAAAAACTTACAATTTATAATACCATTAGTTAAATTAGGATAATTTTGTACTCAGATCCTCTAAGATTTCAGTCAATTGCACTCGTCCTCTAATATTTTATTTTCCTTGCAATGACACTCCCTGAAGGGGAGAAATGACCGAAATGCCATTGTGTTGTCTCCTTTACTTCATGAACCAAATATCTAGGTGGTGAAATTACCTTCATGCCCCAAGATGAAACCTTATAATATATATATATATATATATATATATATATATATATATATATATTTATAACAATTATTCTAAAATGTGAGGAGTTAAGAATATTTTCAAACATTTTCTTCAAAATAAAAATTAATGAATTAATATGTATTAGTTGAAGTGCATCTCTAAGGGGTATGTCAAAACGATATAAAGTAAAAGAAAATGGGTTGGAAATATTTCAACTTTTAAATAATAATAATAATAATTAATTAATTAATATGCATTACTTGAAGTGTAACTATAATCAATATTTCAAAAGATATAGAGTAAAGATATACGACAAGGGGTTATAAATATTTTCATTTAAAAAATTAATTAATATACATTAATTGAAATGTAACTCTAATTGATATTTCATAAGATATAGAGTAAAGATATAAGACAAATATATTTCGGTAAGGAAAAATAATATAACTTAAAATACAGAAATCTGTATATTTATCTATCTATCTATATACTACTAATAAAAACACAAGGATTGTTTAATATTTCGATTCATTATCACCTTTTACAATATAAAAAATTATAATAAGTAAAGTTTGACATTATTTAAAGTGTAAGGGATTAAATTAACTTTATAAAAAAATTAATAAATAATAAACCATTTGTCATATTTTTTTAAAAATATAAAAAATTACAATAAGTAAAGTTTGTTATTATTTTACACAAAGAATAATAAATTATAAACCATTTGTAATATTTTTATACATTTATCACCTCTTATAATACAACAAAAATTATAATTAAAATGTATTACTACTTGTTTAAATTGCAGGAGTTGTATATTATTTATTTACAAAATAAATTAAATTATATGAACTCACAAATATTTTATACATGTATCACCTTTTAAAATAAATAAATATATATATATATATATATATATAATCATAAATAAAGTGTATTATTATTATTTAATGTAAAATGTCACAATATTAGTTTTAGGGAAAAATTAAAAAATGATAACTTTTGGGGCTTATATTACAAAAATGACAATTTTAAAAAAATAATTTAAAAAAAATGTGATAATATTTCAAAAATCATTGTATCCAAAGTATTTGAATTTTTTTTTCAAATTGAGCTTAGGACATAAGGGTTTTTTGGTCCATTAATTTAGCCAACATGTCTTTTACACTAAACCAAGGACACAAGAGTTATTTCATGGAATCTTCACTTCTGCAGGGGGTGTCATTGGAAGAAAAATGAAATCTCAGGGAGCGACTGCAATTGACCGAAACCTCAGGGGATATGAGTACAAATTATCCCAATTTAACTAAAAGTGTTATAACGGAATGGAGTGAATTGTAAAAGTTGGGATAGTTTAAAGAGTTTTGTGTAAAAAATGTAATTCAAGAGGTTAGTTGAGAGTGAGAAAATAATTACGGGGTTTAATGAACTTTACCCTACTTTTAATTTGGAATATTAAAATATGTGAATTTTATATAATTAGCTGCCAAAAGTAAACTTTATCACTTTAGGTCCGTTTGGATAGCCTTTTTTTGCGGTGGTGGTGGGTGACTGGCGGCGGCCGGCGGCGACTGGAGGTGGTGGGGGCCGGCGGCGGCGGTGGTTGGTGGCGGCGGTGGTACCCTAAACAGTGAAAAAACTCAAAAAATAATTAAAAGTTATATTTGGTGTTTTTACCACTTTTACATACTATTCACAGAAAATAGTTTTTTTGGAGAAAAAAAATTGAACAGTAAACGCATTTGCCAAATGTGTTTTTTTTTTTTAACTCGGTGAACAGTAAAAAAACAAAAACTGTTTTATGAAAACGACTTTATTGCTTTTTTACTTTACCAAATTTCACTTGAGCTCAGTCTATGGTTACCAGAGACACACACAACAATGGCGATCATAACTGAAGAAGAACCTGACCCACCACCCAAAACCACCACCTCGCCTCCACCACCACCACCCACCACCACTCCAAACCCATTCACCTTCTGGTTCTTCCTCACTCTCTCAGTCTCTCTCATCACCGTCCTCTTCGTACCTCTCTCTCACCTAACCACCACACCAGACCCCAAAACCTGGTTCCTCACCCTTCCCGCCACACTCCGCCACCACTACTCCGCCGGACGAACCATCAAGGTCCAGACCACCCCAAATCAACCCCCAATTGAAATCTTCGCCATTCAAGACGGACCCATCAAATCAGATAACATCCTCATTGTCCATGGATTGGGCTGTAGTTCTTACTCATTCCGCAAAACTGTCAAGTCTCTGGGGCTCAAAGGCCTCCACGCCGTCGCTATCGACCTACCCGGTTCTGGGTTTTCCGATAAGTCGACGGTGGTGGTGGAGGAGAGCTCTGGTGGGGGTTTAGGGAGTGTTTGGGAGGTTTATAGTGAAATTAGGGAAAAGGGTCTGTTTTGGGGGTTTGATCAGTTGGTTGAAAATGGGTATGTGGATTATGAGAAGAACAGTGAGGCTAGGGTAGTGAGGAGAGAGAGGGTTAAGGCAATTGAAATGGGTGCTGAAGAGATGGGTAGGGTTTTGGGGCAAGTGATTGATTCAATGGGATTGGCTCCTGTAGATTTGGTTTTGCATGATTCAGCATTAGGGTTGGGGGCAAATTGGGTTGCTGAGAATTCAGGATTGGTGAGGAGCATTACACTTGTGGATACCGGGGCGAATGCCACGGCATTGCCTTTGTGGGTGTTGGGATTGCCTTTGGTAAGAGAGGTGGTGTTGGGGTTTCAGTTTGTGTTCAGGAGGGTTCTTGAGAAGTACTGCTCGAAATCGGTTGGTGAGTCGGAGGCTGAGGCTCATAGGATCCTTTTGAAGGGTAGGGATGGGAGGCAGGCGGTCGTAGGAATGGGGAAGAAGTTGAATTATAGTTTTGATGTGGAGGAATGGGGTGGTTTGGATGGGGTGAAAGGATTGCCAATGCAAGTGATCTGGTCAAGTGGTACTTCTGAGGAATGGAGTGAAGTCGGACGCCATGTTGCCGATACACTTCCACAGGCAACATTTGTCATGCATTCCGGTGGACGGTGGCCTCAGGTGAGGATCCCATAACACTGAAATCTTTTTGCTGGTTTTATCTATGGGCCACCTTTTTTTGCATTGAACATGGAATGAAATTGCAATTTGTGCTGCATTTTGAATGTTTTGAAAACCTGTAGGAATGAGACTTTTAGATGGGCATGTTTTTCTCTAAATTTGCATTCTTTGTACATGAATGGATTTAATTGGTTTCTACCTAGAGAAGTTCACAAAAGCAACTCAAGAACAAGTGCTATTGAACTTATTTCTTTTCTGTAGAAATTGACTAGTGAATAAAGCTAATGCTTTCAATAGAGAGTGAATCATGTAGTCTCCTGAAGGGGGGTTGAATGCAGTCATATTTCTTAGGTAGACAAGTTTGTTTGTTTCTCTCTGTTGTGTATTCAGATGTGCTGGTTGCAATGTGCCTTAAATATACCAAACTAGGGAGACTTGAACATGTTGAACAACAATTTTATATTGCTACTGATGATATGAATCAATGTTTTAGGTATGTAATAGTAAAACTAGCAGAGCATGGACGTTGTATGAATCCAGAAGAAACCGATTATTGCGTTGGTTTTGTGTATGGAGAGGCCTGTGTCCAGCATGAAAGGAAATTCAAATCAAAGTAGTTGGATTTTGCTCTGTGACGTGATTTCCTATTTTTAAAGATGGATCCTGATAATCTTATAAACACCTGTTAAAAAAACATGCAATTGCATTGATCAGTCTTGCTTTTTGACTGTGGTCAATTTAGGAGGTACAATTCAAAATTAACTCACTAGGCATGTTCTTTATCGACTATAAATGACTGGTAGTCATTCTCTTCATCATGATAATTCGAAATACAATTTTCTGCTGGGAGACAAACACACTAGTCACCTTATTCCATAAGCACAGTTCTTTTAAGGTTGCATAATTGTTATTTCATTTGTAAATTGTAGAAGACAAGTTAAACTGTCCTTATTAACCACATTTCATCCGATATTGGTGGAAAGTCCAGTGTGAAAAGGTAGCCAAAATTTCCAGTGATTAGTTAAAGTATGACATTGCATATGCTCGGGTTCTATACAACGATCAAAAAATGTTATTAAAATATGTGGCAGGGAATTAATTACCCAGAAAAAAAGAGAGGATAAGTTGATATGGTAAAGTATAGTTCAGATCTTGTTTTAAGTTTAGTTCATTTGAAGTTAAAACTGTTGGTTAGTAAAAGTTCAAATTCATAGTTTGCTATTATTAAATCTTTGGTTCAGCACTGTACAGTTAGAAAGGTGGCACTCATTCACTGGGCCAGAACCATTTGTGATACCCATCCAAACCAGATGCTGGGATAGCATTATCTTGTCTTGATTTTCAAACAGGATCGAGACAGAATTGTTGAAGAGAAGATACTGAAACCTATCTCTTTCTGCTCCCTCTCTCTTTAAAGAAGGAAAAACCTTTTGACGTTGCATGTAAATTATATACTGTGATGTCCAAAGATCAAGGTTAATTTGATGACCTATGCTATTCATGGAAAAAAGGTGTGTTTCTTTTGCATGTCTCAGAAGTTCGGCAGATGTTGAAGATATTATATCTTATGGGTATTAGGTTGCTGATTTTACTATAATTCGGGAATTTCTGTGTTACTGATATTTGTTGCACGTTTAAAAAATATCAATATTCTTGCAATGTTGTGATTTCAGGAAGATACAGCTGATGAACTAGCTGAAAATATTTACAAGTTTGTGTCCTCCTTACCAAAACCCATTAGACAAGCCAAGGAAGAGCCTATACCGGAGCATATTCAGAAGATGTTTGACGAAGCAAGAGAGAACGGTCCTAACCATCAGCACCATCATGGTCATGGTGGCCATGACCACCATGATGGTCACGGTCATGATCATCATGATCATGCTCATTCAGCTGGTTATATGGATGCATACGGGCTCAATCATGGATGGGGTACTTGAACTGTTTCCTTTTTTTCTGGATCTGGATATGAAACCCATGACAAAGAAGTTACATAATTTAGATGCTTGGTGTTACTTCCTTAATACCTTTTGTTTGTACAACACTTCGTGTCCAGAAAACATGTATTCTATGACGATTGCTCTCATGAAAGCTTGAGGTCGAAATATGGCAGTTTTTATTTATGAAGCCAGATTTCAAACAATGTAAGATGTGTTAATGTTATCCTTCATATTATGTTGTAGCACTCTTTTTTTTCTCCATCAAGGACTCAAATTTATAGGGAAGGAGCAAACGGATTCCCTAGTTTCTTCGCCAATCTCTACTAGTCTTTTATTGCTATTTTTCCGTATCATATTATAGCTCGGTTTTGTTCTTAAAGCACTTAAAAGTTTTACAGAATGTGCTGGGTAGTAGAAAGATGCATGATAAGTTCTTCCCCCACCGGATGAAAAAGTGAAGTTCTATATTCTAGATATATATGATGCATTGCCACTCGAAATCAAGATATTGGAATTGGACATCTATATGAAAGAAATTCTAATATTCAGATATTATGCTGACCAGGTACTACTCATACAAACTGACCTGGGCTTATATTACTGCTTTTGCATTGTTCTAATCTGAAGGAATTACCAACACATGATCCTCTTACCAGTAGGCAAGGTTTTGCTTCCCCATGTGCAAGTCTTTTTAGGTGTCTGACTACTGCAAACTCGTGAAGCCGTTCACGGAGCTTTAAGACATTCCAAGTTTTATTACTCATCCATATAGAAAAAACAATGATCCTTACAAACCGAAAAGTAGTTACTGACACTCATACTCCATCCAGAGTTTCCTAGTTGTAACATTGCACATCTAATGCAGCTGCGCCAGGAAAAGGCACGCGCAGAAACATTCAACTCTGTTCGTTATTCAACACAGCACGATCTTACAAGCTAGACCAGGGCATAACGTTAAAACATAAAAATATTACATTTTGGGGAGTGAATATATAGATCTTGATGATTATAATACAGATAATGTTGTTACAGATAATGTTCAAAAGGTTCGATCCCCAGTGGTAGGGTGACAGCATCCTTATGAAGAATATGTAAATCTACAATATTCCTACCGCATTCCTATCTGTGTCCTATACAAATTGAAATTGAGGCTACCGACGTTAAAAAATATGGAGCCTCTAACATTGAATTTTTCTGCTGCTAACCAACCAGTCAATGTTGCAGCTTAGACATGGTCAAGGGCTTGGCTAATATAGGTTACTGTGTGCTTTCAAGTGTCACGCTGTTTGCCAGCTTGGCCAACTCCTTTTTCTGCCGTTCCTTCAGAAAGCTCTGGGCAGTTGTTGTGACGATCTTCATAGTGAAGTTCACAAGCATGAGCCACACAACAGTGTTCCAAACTGAAGCAAATGATAAGTCCCACTTCTTCATCTGAGTGAAACGGGTGAAAAGTAAATACCATAGAAAGGGGAAAACTATGTGTGTACATTTTTTTTATGTAGTAAGATGCATCCGGCTTTTCTGTTAAACCAGGAAAAAGATGTTCAGCATGCTGAAGCACGGTCCAGCCAGAACACTGTAGTGCCATTCTCTCCAGAAGTATTCAAGAATCTTACCTTACTATTCGAGGAAACTGGAGGAGAGGCTGTCATATACTTCGCCTTGACAATTTGGAGTTTGGCAATGAGAGGGGGCAGGATAGAAGAGAGTCCAGGAACAAAACTCAGTACCCATATCAACTCATTTTCTATCAGGTCCAGAAGTTGATTGTTGCAAACTGAGATAACAAAAGCTGTCTGTGATAACACAAGTAAAAATTATTTTATATGAGACCATGACAAAAAGAACTTCAGCGAAATGTAATGATTTGATCCTTCTAATTTACATGGCTATATAAGGATTAAGGAATCATTACTTTTCAGGAAACACAACAGCGTGAGAACTAAAATCTTATGAGACAGTTCATGTTCTCAAAGAATCGGGGAAATTTTTTTTTACTCCATCCGTCCCACTCTAAGTGTCCATCTTTCCTCTTTTATCCGTCCCAATATAAGTGTCCCATTTGAAAAGTTAAACTACTTTATTTTGTCCTTTTACCAATTTAACCTTCATACATCATCTTGAACCCACTATGGGCAAAATTGACAATTCACTCACTACCAATACAATATAAAATACCAAAAGTCATTCTTTTAAAAAGTTAGATTCCCCAAAATGGACACTTTAAGAGGGACCGAGGGAGTAGTATGAACTGTTCTTTGATATATTTGAAATTTAAGCACACAAAATTTCTAGTGCTAATTTAGCCCCCAAAATATTTAAGCAGCTTAAATTTTTACTAAATTCAAACCCCTTTTAAAAAAAAAATTATTACTTCATGTGTGTATTAAGCAGAAGATACGATGATAAGATGTTGATTACAAAGGACTGAAATAATAAGACGATCTAAGAAAATCAACCACATTGGATTTCAACATATATAATCTCCCTAGCACGTTTAAGTCATTGACAGATACTGCACGGCAGTGCAGTCCCAAATATGGTGTTTAAACCATTTTTCATGCACGAAGGAACATAAAAAAAATTAATTCTTTCAATTGGATGCCCCTCTTCTTATTAAACTATAGCTTCCTCATAGGGGTGTCTTTTCCATTTATAAAATAAAATAAAGAACTGTCATAGCTTCCAACAAAAGACAGCATGGACATAGAAGTGCAGCAGCAAGCTAGGACAGCCAACAGCTCACGTATTTTAAATCCAGAAAATATATATATAAGAACCAGACAAACCTGTATGTGAGTTTTGACAATCGCCTTCCCAATCAATGTTGCTGAAAAAAACTTCCAAAATGGGATACCAAATTGTCCACACATGATACCAGCAAGGTCAAATAGAGGATTTGGCACCTGATAGAGATTTCACATAAGCTGCAGAATGCAATATTTAAAGAATGTGCATTTAAAAATAACAAAAATAAAAACAAAGATAAACAGAGAGTCAAAATGCATGATCATGACATTTAAATGTAAGATCAAAGCACTCTAAGATGTTATCAAGTCTTTCCAGTTCATACTGAAGGCAAGAATCCAAATCGTGTTTTGTTCAAATATATTGTGTATACACATGAGACATAAGAATATTTATAATTAATTCTACAATAACACAGGTAGAGATGAGGTTTAACAACTTCCTAATGATGGCAAGATATGAAATTTTATAACTCTATAATGATGTTGCCACTGTTTCTTTCCTTCTTTCTACTTTTCGTCCCGCTTATGCGATTTCCTATCTTTATTGTACAAAATTAAATTAGGATTAGAACTCTAACCACAAAGCATATAGAACCGTCCAGAGAGTTGCAAGTAGAAACCATAATTTGTAAGTTGTAAGACAGCATAATATCACCAATTTCATACAGTATTCCCTAGGAGAATTAACTATTGGGCGATAAAAGTGCATCCTAATAAATGGAGTACGTGCAGATATTGCAATTTATATCATATTGCTTGAAAAAAGGAAATGTGAAAGCCCTTTGGTGAGGACTGATGATAAGGAATCAATTTTATATCTTACATATCTCAGAGAGAGAGAGATTACCGAAGCAAGAACCAAAATTGTGAAAAAGTTCAGATACTGAGAGTGCGAAATAAGCCACTGCTTCATCTGTTTTAGGTGATTGGCTATAATTCCGCCATCTTCTTTTGACGAAGAACTCATATCTTCCATGACTTCTAATTTGCTACCTGATATACTAGCTGCATGGATAACATGCATCAAATTAATTTCAATCCAGAAGTGCAGTTTAATTAATGCCAATACAAGCAATTCATGTTGCTTCACCCTGATCAGCACAAAATTGTTAATAAGAAGCACCCACCCTAACACAGTAGACATGCAGTAATTTTCTAACTTTGGGATAGATGTGAACCCTTGTCCCCACAGATCCATAATAAGTATAAAATTACGAAATGACATAAGACAAGTATGATCACCCACAAACTTCTGTAATGGGCTCTCCCTGCCAACATATTTTTTCATCATAGGAGCTTGAGTACAGCTAAAACATGCTTCAACAGCATAGTAGGAGCACATTACCTGCTCTAGATATAAAGTATGGGGGAAGCTCTCCAAGTGCAGTTCCAATACCCCATAGGATAGCCTCTAGCTGGACCTGAGGTAATATACTACCAAGTGGAACACGTGAACCAGGCGATGAATACAACGATGGTCCGTAGTCAGAACAATCTCTATCCAACCATGAAGGACCACTTTTCAACTGAATTGTATCGTATGGAGCACTTTTTATATCAACACGACCACAATGCACAGATTTCATGGTAAATAGGGCAACATGTGGGCCCAAATACAACACAAATGTGTGCAACCCAGAACCTGCAGAGTGGAAGTGGATCAAAAAATTATAATTCCTCAAGCAAAGCCATAACACAAATGAGAGTCCAGAAAAACAGGCATTTATCTAATAACACCCAGTAGATTCAGCTACTCTAATCGAGAACAGTGACGAAAGGTGAAAACCCGTTTGGGTTTCTTGAATGACATGATTTCAGGTTTAAAACCTTGAGGTCACAAGTTGAGTGTTTAAGCAAATATCTGTGGTTTGCGGGTGATTGGAGATGTCCCAAGGTTAACGTTGTAACCATGAGTACAAAACATATGTAGCTGGAACGCTTCCTGTTACTGAAAGAGAATATAGTAATGAATACAAGTCAAGCTCCATACCTAAATAAAAATTCTAACAGTAACTCCATAATTAGCCCAGGCCGGGCTGGGTCAGTGATTTTGACACCAGACAGTATGTACAAACTACCAATCCTAACAAGAATAATTCGTAACTAAGACAATCTACAAGCTCATTTGTAAGAATATTCATGGGCTGACCAGGCTGGCTGTGAGCCATGCACAATGAAATAAAGAGTACAGATAGGTCAAATCTGGCCAAGCCCAACACTAATCCTTGATGGGCTTGGACAGGTGTTTAATAAGCCTCTTATGTGCTTAGATTGATTAATACCAAAGGTGGAGCCTAACTAGAACAAGGTTCAGTTAAGGACTTGGCAGCGAGCTTCAACTGAACCTGACCTCCAACATATTATAACATTTTCTACCATCTGATTGCCGATATATTATGTTTAACATAGACCCAAATTTCAATCCATACGGTCATTGTCAATTTAAAAATTCTCATAGACCCAATCTCCTTACGTGGGTACTTTACTTATTTTATAGAGACAAGGACACTGTGCAACAAAAGAATACAGATGAACTTAGATTTCATCACGTAGCCTAATTCTGTATTTTTCTCTTTTCACTTACCAAGACCAATTGATGATGCTACACCAAGGGCTGACCACCATAGTCCGAATTGAAAATAACGAAGAAGTTCCTGAACATGCTGCAACATAATCAAAATAAAAGCTTGTTTCAGGCTTATTAAAGAGCGAAAATGGTTTAATGATGTGGTGTCAAAACTTCAGCACTTGCACAAGATGTACAATTACATCAACTTCAAATGCAAAATTATACAAGAATGACAAAATTTTCAATACCTCTTCGTGAGGCCTGCTGATAACTGTGATCAGTATTGCAATACCCCCACAGAGAATACTCAGAAGCATAAGCCAACTACGTTTTTCAAAGATACAAAACAATGGTTGTTGAAGACATTGGATAACAGCCAAAGTAAACAATTTTATCGTCTTCAAGGGTTGTGTTGTCAATGACAGATTTGCTAGCTCCTGCTGATGCTTCTCACGCAGTTCTGCATAAATTAAACAAAATCAACGAGTTCAAATAAATAATAAGAATTCCTATCTAGTCCATACAAGATTTGAACTTTCGAGGCTATTTTACAGCACAATGGCAAGTAATTCCCGTTGTAATCCACATCTAGGCCATAAAGGACATGAACGTTCAAGCTATTTCAGTAAATTAATCTATTTTCGACTTTGAGATTTAGGAATCGAGGTGCTAGAATAACATTGTATAACTACAACAATTCCTGTCAACATACAAATCTAGAAGTCATGTAAATACTTTGGGTAGTCTATCTTAGTGTGAAGTTTCGAAAAACTAATCTAGAAGTTATGTAAGTACTTTCGGTATTCCATCTTAGTGTGAAGTTTCAAACTTGTCTATATATCATAAACTTGTTTTCCACTTGTCAAACAAGAATTTATAAACTTGTTTCTGGATCATTTAGGATAAACCTAGTTGTTTTGTTCGAAGTAAGGTGTACTGATTTGGTGGTGAACCTAATTTCCGTTCATATTAATGTCAAACTAAAACAACGAAAAAAGTTGCACACCGTGTACAACAATGGCATTCAGCATAGTCTGCGAGAGTTAGGTGTTAGGCAGTTACCCTATTACCAGGACTCAAACTCAAGCCACTGTGGGCTACCTGATTCATTGCTCCAGTTTGAGTATGTTTTCATTACTTTAAACATTTTAAGCATAATAGCATATTTGAATTCAAAAAAGTAATAAGAGGCAAAATGAATTAGTATTTTGTTTTTCTTTGCCGAAACCCAAGTAAACATAAAAATCGTTCGCAATAAATTCCATATATAATCGCAAGAAAATCCTTAAACATCATTAACAACATAAATATACAGAACTAGTGGATTAAAACAAGCATATCAACCATTCAATTATTTAAAGTCCATGACAACCCATGCCCACTTAATCGTGATAAGACTTGAAATCCAGCAATGGTACAAGGTTTAGTAACACAAAGTATTTGACTAGGTTTAGATAAGATTCTTTAGTTCCTTTAACAAGTCTTACTACTGTTTCTGAGGAACTAAACAGCAGGTAAAAAGTGATGCCCTAGTTTCAGCTAAAAAATAATCCAATTAACACCTTCATGCCCTAGTTTAAACGAAAAAAGAGTTTCAACTAACAGTACACTCAATTTCAAAAATTATAGTGCAAATTTAACAACTATTTCAGCTTAGTTTAGGTCAAATTCATTATTCTCCCCTCAATTTTCTCTGCATACAGAAACCAAAACCACACAATGTAAATTTTCCACCAAATTCTCTCACCAACCAAACGGTGTATGATACGCTAAATCCTCGTCCACGTCAATTTGACCTTGAACCCTACTGCTCGAGTTCTATATAAATTAAACAAACAACATATACTTACACATGAGCTATCTATATACAATGATACATACAGTCATACACTGATAACATGAGCTATCTATATACACACTGACACACACACACACACACACACACACATATATATATATATAAGTGTTACCTGAAAGAGACGAATCAAGGTGAGCTTGAGAATGAAGAATGGAAGCAGAAGACGAGGGAGAAATTGTGTGTTCTTGGGAGTCCATTGCACATCACCACCACACTCTCTCTTTACAGTTACGGGTTGTATTTGTAGTGAACGGATTGATTGGTTGCCTAGAAAGTCGTGAATTTGGACTTTCTCGAGAATCGGAACCAGAGTATTTGAATTCTAACGATAAAGTAATAATTGCAGACTTTGGGTTGTGCGTGTTGGTGTCAGCCATGCGAGAGCACAATTTGCGTGACCGTGTAGAAATTAGAAAACACCGCTATGAATTGAGCGAAGATAGTTTTATTCAAATTTCGTTTGCTTTTAATATTATGCAATTGGGTTGGAGTACCAATTATAAACCCAATGGGCTTATAATTAAACCCATTATAAGCCAATTAAACCCAATCTATTGTTTCTAGTTTCACCGATGAAGTCTCGGCCCAATTTTTTTTTTGTATTATTATATGGTGTTAAATAATGACCTCTTAGGGCATGTTTGGTAGAGTTGTGTTTGTGTTGAAATAAACAAAAAACACGTTTTTTGTTTTTTTGTTTATTCATCCAAAAACAGAAGTATGTTTGGTAGGGATATTTTTTGGGTTGAAATTGAAAAATTAAAAATCAATAATTAAAAATTAATAATATAAATAATAAATAAAATATAATATAATAATAATAAAAAATGAATACAATAATAATAAATAAATATAATAATAAAAAATGGACTAAATAATAAATAATAATAATAAATTAATAAAATAAATAATAAATTACATAAAACATATTTAAAAATATAATAAAAATAACAAATAATAAACAAAATGAAATAAATAATAAGTAAATATAATAACAAATAAATACTTCATAATAATAATAAAAAATGAGTATAATAATAATAAATTAATAAAATATATTTTTAAATAATTAAAAATGAATAAATAATTTATAAATAAAATGAATTAAATAATGAAATAATAATAAATAAATTAATAAAATATATTTATAAATTAATATATAAATTAATAAATACTAATTTAATAATATAAATAATAAATATAATATAATATAATAATAATAATAAATTAATACAATAATAATAAATAAATATAATAATAAAAAATGGACTAAATAATAAATAATAATAATAAATTAATAAAATAAATAATAAATTACATAAAACATATTTAAACATATAATAAAAATAATAAATAATAAACAAAATGAAATAAATAATAATAATAAATAATAAATAAATATAATAGTAAATAATAAGTAAATATAATAACAAATAAATACTTCATAATAATAATAAAAAATGAGTATAATAATAATAAATTAATATTAAATTAATAAAATATATTTTTAAATAATTAAAAATGAATAAATAATTTATAAATAAAATGAATTAAATAATGAAATAGTAATAAATAAATAAATAGAATATATTTATAAATTAATATATAAATTAATAAATAATAATTTAATAATATAAATAATAAAATATATTATAAAGTGAAGAAAGTGTAAGTGATAAACACCCCAATAAACACCAAATTCATGTTTATTCTCATATGCCTAAAATTTGCCTAAAGTGAAAAAGTGTTTTTAAACACGCATATCCCAAAAACACTAACCAAACAAGTTTATAAACACAAAACACATAAACAAACACAAAAACACCCCAACCAAACATGCCCTAACCAATTTTTTCAGTGATTTATTGGAGTACAGTTTGTATTAGTAATGTTAAAAATTCAGGTAAGCAAATTTTTATTATTTGCTTTATCATAAGTTTATAATTGTTATAAAAAAAATCAAAATAAATCATAAGAAAGTGTGCTTGGTAAGGACTTGGAACGAAATAGATTGTTCTCAAACTTAGCTCGTTTAAAATTTAGATCGAAAGAGTTTGATTGAGAAATTCAGTTAATATACAAGTGAATATTTAATGATTTTGAGTTCATCTTATGAAGGGAACTTTGTGTAAGTTAGTGAATATGTTGATAAATTTAAGTTAACATAGGTCTATAAAGGTGAAATGTTAAATATTTTTAAGGGATGATTATAGTTTCACCCTCTTGAGAATTGTAAAATTACACTCGCATCCCCTTTCGTTCTGATAAGTTCACTTTCAGCCCCTCTAGTTAATGAGTTGTAACAAATACCCATTTTGATGAACTTTTGGCGTAGTTAACGGCGATCAACACTTACGTCAACAATTTTCTTTGGTGAAATGTGTAATACCTTTATTTAAGTGATAAATAAGCATGAGTGTATAGATAATTTCACATTTCCGGTAGCCTAATATGAACGACGATAATTTAAAAAAAGTGAAAGTGTGATTTATCAGAATGAGAAGGGTTTCGGGTGTAATTTTACAATTTTCTCAATAGGTGAAACTGTAATTATTTTTATTTTAAAATTCATAGTAAAACTTGTGTAGAATCATGTAGGTTCATTTTTTTTGAAAGGAGAATCATATGGGTGCGTTTGGAAAGCCTATTTTTTATATTTGTTTTCTGTCTTCAAATATAAAAACTGTTTTTGTATTTGTCTTTATTTTTTTCAACAAAAAACTAAAAACAAAAAAAAGTTTGGATGAAAATTTGTATTGAAAAATAAATGATATTGGTGAGCGGCGGTGGTGGCCGACGACGGTGGAGCCCGGCGGCGACCGGAGGTGGTGGGGGCCGGCGGAGGAGACCGGTGGCGGGGGGTGGTGGTGGTTGGTGGCGGTGGTGGAAGTGGTACCTTAAACAGTGAAAAAACTCAAAAAACAACTAAAAGTTGTATTTGGTGTTTTCACCACTTTTACATACTATTCACAAAAAACAGTTTTCTTGGGAAAAAAAAAAGTGAACAGTAAATGCTTTTACCAAACGTGTTTTTTTTAATTGGATGAACAGTAAAAAAACAAAAATTGTTTTTCCGTGTCCAAACAGACCCTATATGTTCATGAACACAACAAAACAAATTTTACAGAACATGATGTTCGTCGAATTGAATCGTAAGTTAATTTTAGTGTTAAACGAGTTGATTGCATGTCAAAAAAAAAAAGTTAATAATTAAACTTCCTATAAAAATAAAAATAAAATCCTGGCCTATAAAAATAGTTCAAACCCAGTTTTTCAAGCTCGTCACCATCAATTTGAATTGAACCTACAAAACAACAAGCTTGACCATAGGAATTCAAACTCATTTGCATTTTACCAGACAAACCTATAACTACTAGATAAGTTCTACCTACCAAATGAGAATGGAGAAAAATGGATACATTTGAATGTAAAATAAATTTTTTTTTTTCATTTTAGGTTTGAAAATGGATAGTTAAAAATTAGCACTGCATATACGTTTTTCCTTCTCTATTACATATTTCATTTCTATAATATCTATAAATATTTCTATGTTACTAATAATACAAAAGATTACAAAATAATAGGAAACTATGAAATGTTATAGAGATGGAAGTCACTAGAAACTGGTATATATGAGAAATATTGTAAAATAACCTAAAACTCTGGTATAGGTGAAAGAGGTTTGAAAACTAAATGCTTATTTATAGCATTAGAATAAGAGATATTGGTATGTCTAAAGAAATCAAAACATTATGTTTAGATGATAATTTGTACTGTTGTACATATTTGTCTTCCCGGATATTTGTATGAAATTATTGTTTAATAAGTTATTGAAATAATTACGAAAGTTTATGGAATCAAATATTAGGTTAGTGATAGTGATAAAATATTTATTTAAGAAATCAAGTTTCCGGAATCAAATATTAGGTTAGATGTTTTGAAATAGATTTTGGAATCAAGTATTAAGTGACATGTTTTTTAAATTTGATAGGTTATAATGTATTTTTTTATGTTATTATTCGCCATTATTATTATGTTATATAATTGTTATTTTATAATAAGTTCTTAATGGTTCAACATATGAATTTGAAAGATAAAGAATAAATGGTATAAAAAATAAATAAAACAGGAAAAACTCACATTTTACATTAAAATGATATGATTATATTTTTACATGGAGTCATCAACTATTTATTTTAAATAAGTGTTTTATTGTTTAATTAACCAGCACTTTTAGAACATGCTAATTATTGTCAAGAGCATAATGTCATATAACAATAACTTTGATTCAACACCACTCAAATCAACTAAAATTTTATAACAAAACAAACCAATGGTATGCTTGGTTTGTATTTTGATAACAGTTTTCTATTTTCAGAAAGTTAAAAAATTATAAAATTATAAAAGAGTTTGTTTGGTTTAGTATTTTGAAAATATTTTATTGAAAATCCAATTACAAAAAATGATTGTTTTTAGAGAATTCATTTTTTATTGTTCTAATAAAACTGTTCTCATTTCTCAAAATTCTTGAAAACAGTTTCAGAGATATAAACCAAACATGCCTAAAAATCCAGTTTCATCATCAAAGCTTTAGAGGGTGGAGTGTGGTCTTGTCTGGTTAGTTGGGGTCCTATATCATTTTATAATTTTAGAGTAAGCAAAAAATTGTGTTTTTATAATTTTTAGAACTAATGAAAAACCTTCAAGGTTTTGAAGGAGCAAAAGACTTTTTTATAAAAGACATTTGAGATCAAAAGACCATTTTTAGTATTCTCATAAAATTGTTATTAATTCTCAAAATTCTCGATAACAGTTTCAGAGATACAAACCAAACATGCCTAAAAGTTCAGTTTCATCATCAAGCTTTAGAGTGTGAAGTGTGGTTTGGGTTGGTTAGTTGGGGTCTTATATCATTTTCAAATTTTTAGAGTAAACGAAAAATTGTGTTTTTATAATTTTTAGAACAAATGAAAAACCTTCAAGGTTTTGAAGGAACAAAAGTCTTTTTTATAAAAGGCATTTGAGAGCAAAAAATCATTTTTATTGTTCTAAGAAAACTATTATCATTTTTCAAAATTTTTAAGAACAGTTTCAGAGATACAAACTAAGCAGACCTAAAAGTCCAGTTTCATTATCAAAGCTTCAGAGTGTGGAGTGTGGTCTGGGTTGGTTAATTGGAGACCTATATCATTTTCAAAATTTTAGAGTAAATAGAAAATTGTGTTTTTATAATTTTTAGAACAAATGAAAAACCTTCAAGATTTTGAAGGAGCAAAAGACTTTTTTTTATAGAAGGCCTTTGAGAACAAAAGACCCTTTGGTTTTAACCTCATTATTTCAGTTTACTTATTTATTTTAGTAGGTAGATATTTTATGCACATTACCATTTCTCTCACAGTAAAATAACCAAAGTCTTTATATTAAAGGGTAAAGAGGAAAGAGGAAAAAAAATAATATTAAAGGGTAAATTACACTTTCACCCCACAATATATGATTTATTATAGTTTCATCCCCTATCCTTTGGATAATTAGAATTTCACCCCTCAAGTTTGAAAGTTGTAACAAATATCCTTTATAATGAAATTCCGACGTGATCAAACCCTGTCAATACTAGGTGAAATGTCTAAAAATACCTCCAGATTTATTGTTATGAATATTTTTGCTCCAGTCTACTACACTATTGCTTCATTTTGCCATAATTTGGATACATTAATTGAACAATTACGGACAAATAAGATAAAAAACCCAAATATTAAATGATTTCATATCTCGAGGGGTTGAAAGTATAATTTACCCAATATTAAATGATTACAAAATTTAAAACAAGACCCTTTTCCCTACATAAAATGAGTTTTATGAATGACAACAAAAATCATAGTGAAAAATCATCTCAAACTCCGAAACTTCCAACCAAATAATACGAAAATTCATAAATACCAAATATTAAAATTTACTCTGTCCATAAAAGAGACTGAAGAAGCACAACAAAGTAAAATCAAGAAAATAGTATTCTGATTTCCAGCGTAACCAAACGCGGCGTTATATTTTGAACGAAGTGCCGGATTTACCCACAATATGCCGGATTTGAACAAGAGGGTTCCTACGTAAATTTCTATAATCTGAAGGGCTAATTTGCCCACTCCAGCGTACACAGGAAGTTTCAAACTTGTTCTCATATATAAAGCCCTAAAATCGGCGCCAAATGAACTCTCGTCTTTCTCAACTTCCGAGTCCAGTCTTCACCGCATCTAATTTCTGTATATATTCATATTCATATACAATACATATATACATAAATATATAAATATATAGGTACTGTAGATCAGTAAATGGCAGATACACAGTCTGATTCAAATGTTTTCAGTGTTCGGATCGTATCGATCGATTACTACATGTCCCCTCCGATTCCGGGCATCGATATATGTTACAGTAGTTTTCAAGGTATATTCCCAACTCAAATTCAATACTCTATATCTATCTGTTTTTAACCCTTTTGTGTAATTTAACTTCCGCTGATTATTTTTCATTTTGGTGAATACAACTTAGGAGTTAGGGTACTCTTTTTGTAAACATAGATGATAATGTATATATATATATATACATATATGTTACTTATTTGTATTTCCAGGCATGTTCACAACTTAAGTAATAGTCTATATATATATGTCTGTGTATTTATATACAAGTGTTGTGTGATTATTTTATCGGGTTTGATTTGTAATTGCGGTGGAGGAGTCTGATAATTACAACTTTTTGGCACTCTCTCTCTTTCTGTATATATGTATATAGTATTTATTTCCATTCACAATACAAACAATTGCCTGTATCTGTATAATATATACATTCATATATATGTGCGGTGTGTAAGAGAACTCTGGAGTTTGATTATTCATTATGGTGAAGGAGTCTGATCAGTTCTATCTCTGTGTATATTCACAAGTGTGTATATATATATATATTTCTGCCTTAAAAAACACTCACACTTTTCCTATATCACTAGGTGGGAAGGTAAATGAGGTTCCTGTAATAAGAGTATATGGTTCAACTCCAGCAGGCCAAAAGACCTGTTTGCATATTCACCGAGTAAGTTCATTAGTTTCTCACTTCAGTTAAGTATGATTTTCTTTTTTTGGGAATATATTTCAGATGTCGATTGCCCTCTAAATGGTCTATTCTGTACCTTTTCACACGCGCACACTCATTTGTATGTGTATGGAGATTGAACTTGGGATATATGGAAGCATTTTTAATTCTCTCGTTTCATCGGGCATTTTTATTTTTCTCCTCAGTGTTTTAAACTAAAAATGGTCAGTTAGTGTTTTGTGTTTACGATTTTAACATTTGAGAATGAATAAGCTGAAGTATTTTTCTACTGCTAAAGATTGGGTAAGAACGATGAACTTGTATTTGTTATCTTGGTAATTCCTAAATTTTCTATATAACGTTTTGTTTGTCACTGATGAATATGTTTGTAGTGTCCCCACCCCTACCCCGTCGCTTTTTATAAAGAGAGGAGTGAGAGAGTAAAGAGAAATTTCCTTTCGTGAATTTCTTGTTAAAAGTTTTCGAGCTAATGAATTTTCTTGGTGATGTAGGCATTACCTTATTTATACGTTTCGTGTGAGGATTTGCTGATTCAACCGCATGAAGAAGGTACACAACGTGTTTGGGATTAGTTTATCTCTAATTTTTGTGCCACTTTCATATTTGTGTCTGTGTTCGCACACACACTCTCGTGCCTAATGCAGCAGTCGAATGCTCGAGTATCACTGCCACTTGAGCGAGTTTGAGTCTCTGAGCATATTTTGTGACCCTAACAAAGGTTCAGTCTGACTCATGGCCTTCCTCCTCAAGATCCAGTTGACCTGAACTGGAGAGTGTCCCTTTGTCCTTGTAATGGGTGAAAGGGGTATGTGTTTTTATTATTATTATTTTATTTTGAGAAAAAACGGGACTTATATTGGAGATAGAACTTGGGAAAGAGAAGGGAAGGAAGAAAGAAGGATTCTGTATAGGTGCAAAAAACAATTAGCTGATGTATTGACATATTCTTCAGTAGTGTTCTAGTAGGTAGACCTTGTTTTTAACTAGCTTGAGGAATAATTATAAGTCACGCATTCCAAGTGAATGGTTGGAGGTTACTTTTTATTTCATTGGTTTCTTATAATTCCCAATATTAGTAGGATTATGGAAATTGGTGAAAAGTGTGATTGAATTGTATGCATCCAAGCTCTTTTTTGAATCCTGTGTTCCCTTTGCTAATTTGTTTTCTAGTTCTTAGCTGAACTCACAGAGTGTCTACCAATTATCATTGAAAAGAACTCATTGCCCAATAATTGATCATCTGTACTGCCTAAAATTGAGTGAAAGGAAAAGGAAAAAGATCAAACTAAATTTATTTGACGATAATTTGTGGAGTTTCACAGAAACGTGTCAAGCGGAATAGTTATTATTAAATGCATATTTTATCTGGGGGTTTCAAATTAAATTTGGTTGATGCTTGGTGAAGTAACATAATCTTACTACAATGCTACTATGTTGCTATGTTTTTGTGAAGGTTATGGATTATTGTGTGATCACTTACATTTTGTTGTTAACTGTAGAAGGAAATTTTTTTGGCTTAATAATTTACAAGGTTGGGGACCTATGTGTAATATAATTGTTAATTCATGTATAATATGGGAAAGAGGTAATCAAGAGATTGGAGATTCAGATTTTGATGATCATTCCTTCTCTGCTTTACTAGTGTGCTCCCATTCGAATTTTACCTGCGAAGATTTTTGCATGGTCTTTCATGTTTATAGAAGATGGTTCCTCTACTGTTTTTGACAGACAAGGTCTTTATCTAGTATATGTAGTGAATGTAATGAGTAGTGCTACTTCCTTAATAGCTTTATAGTTGGCCACTGTTCTGTTACATGTTACATCTGACTCTATTAGTACTTACTATGAATACAGTGTTTGCTGTCCCTTTGTCTTCCTTCACCTGTTTTCTTTTTTAGCTGCTGGTTCAGGTTTACTTCTATTTTATTATTTTATTTTCCTTTTTCATTAGGTGATGGGTGCACAAATTTGATATCTCTTGCCGTTGAGAAAGCGTTGAAGGTGTGCTTCGTTCATGAAAATTAACTTTTGGAGTTGTACATGGCAGCTGATGCACATATTTTTTGTTCTAAATTTTGTATGAATTCGTGCAGCTTAAAGGCAATGCTGGTTCAAAACGGCAGCATGTGCATGGTTGCAATCTTGTGCGGGCAAGGAAGTTTTATGGTTATAATTCGTCAGAAGAGCTTTTTGCGAAGATATACCTGTATCCTACATTGGATCTTCTATTTGCATGTATTTGATGGGGGTGGGGACAAGGTGATGTGGGAGTAGTAGGCGTGATATCTTGTATGCTTGATATGTTGCCGCAGGTTTGCATTTTGGTTTAGCATTTTCTCATGTTTGACATATTTGTCTCTTTACTAATTTCTACTATCATTTACTTTGACATGCGAGATCAAATAGGGGATGTTGTTTTCTGTTGACATACATTCTTGTGCAACTCTGTTTTATATCTATACAATGATTCTGTTTCTACTTAATCTGTAAATATGCAAATGTTGAGCAGAAATTGTTGTTGAAGTCTTAGAATTGAGTCTGCAATGAACTGCATTATCTGCCCCTTAGCCTTTAGAGTCTATTGTCTAAGTTCCAATAAATTTAAGTTTGGGATTGTTTTGTGGAGTAAAATGTTTCACTATCCTGCTTTTTAAAGCCTGCAAAGTTCTGTTTTTATGCCACTTCTTGTATGTTTTATGGGCCAATTTGTAGGATAAATTTTACCTGTGCCGGCCAAAGTATTTACAATGCAGTTCTGCTCTTCTTTTCCTTGAAATTATCTTCACATATTTGCAAAGAAAATGTTTAACATTGCATTCTTACATTTACTCTGGTTTTGAAATGTTTGTTTTTGATGCATGTTTTAAAATATGTTGATCCACTGCCATTTCCTTGTACTGATAGTCCATTTAGGAAGAGGCTGTTTATCTTTGCCCTTTATTAGTTCTTGTTGGCTGTGTACAGAGAGGGTCGACTTTGTATCTGTTGCATTGATTTTATTACAGTTAGTATGCTAATAATGTGAGGGTATTTTTGTTATCCATTTCGGTAATTATTATGCTCTGGAAGTATATTTCAGAAAACTTAACAGAAATTTAAGCTATCATCCTCATGATGTCTCTCGTGCTGCCAATCTTCTCCTGGTATGATTTCTCGATCATCACACAATTGTCAACATTGGCTTGCATTCGTTTTGCACATGCCTGTTTTGTTTTAGTTAATGTAATGCAATGTAAGGTGATAATATTTACTTTAATACGCTATATGTGTTTTTATAGTGTCTGAGTGCTTACTTTCTAAATCTAAATAATTCTAATTTATGTCGGTCATATATTCGAGAATAGGTGGCATTATCATGCATTGATATATTAGTCACAGTTCTCATGCATTGGTATATTAACACACATTGCAAATGGGACTCCTAATCTTGCTGAATTACTGCACTTGTTTTCTGAATAAATTTTTTTCCCTGCCTCATATCAGTTGAAACAAAGAGTGTTTCGTGCTTTACTTTGTGTGTGTTCTTCATGGAATGGTGGTGGTTACATTTCTTTGTGTGTTATTTTATTTTTCATTTTTTAACTTTTTCCTCGTTTGGCAGGGAGGTGCAATTCTGGATAAAAGTTTACAGCCCCATGAATCACATATCCCTTTTATTCTCCAATTCCTGGTTAGTACACCTAGTTTAAACTGTGATATGTTATATCCTATGGTGGTCACGGATGCAATACTTGTCTCTAATGAACAAATTCATTTATATTATATTTAATTTTGTTCAGTTAATGTGTTTAACAATTTTTGTACTATTTTGTCTTGTGTACTAACTTAGTAGTTGATCCAGTGTAGTAAAGTGACTTTTCTAATGAACAAATTAGTAGTGATTAAGTTTATAAATAATTTATATGGAGTCAATAGCTTGAGTTGAGAAGAGAATAGAACACCTCTCTGAAGAATGGGCGTCTTGAGGTGAACCCGTGTTGGAAGTTACTGGCTCCTTTGGGCCTCCTACCCTTTGGGTTATTTTGGATTGGAGTGATAGAATTTGTTATGACTATGCATCTCTTGTGTGGATGGTGGCGTACATGAAGATTCTTAGGAGTCATGATTGATAACTTGGTTAAAATAAGATATAGGATGTACAGAGGTGGGAGGCCTATGTGTAAATAGCTTTATTTGCTGTAGCTGCTGGAAATATGTCATCATACACTGGTGGGTGCATTTGGCTTGCCATGATTTCTAACAGATCTGGGTTATTCCCTTGTAGCTATTCTGGATTCATGTGGTGGATATGGATTCTTGTCTAAAGTATTTTACTGCCAATGATGTGTACATTAGTTGCATTTCCTTTACCTGTTAGTGCTCCCCGATGTAGCACTGCGAGAGATATGGGTTGCAGATACAATACGATCCGTATACAACAATATGACAAATCTTAAAAAAATAGTATGTGTGTATGGCGAGATATGACAAAAATAAAACCTTGTTTTTTAAAATACAAAATTACATTTTTATCAGTTTTTAATATGATTATGAATTTAAATGTAAAAACTAAACTATTCATAAGTAAAGAAACACATAAACTCAAAGCCGTAAACCATTCAATTTTTCATCAAGTTAGATTAATAATCCATATGTTCCCTAACTGTCATCATCAAAAAAGGTAAAATAACTACAAAAATAAAGTCAGCTGGCAGCAGCTAGCATTGCAGGATGAAAAAAATAGATTCCATTGTATCCCAAAAGTATGTCCATCGTATCCCAGCTGTATCCCAATATTGAGAAATTAGTAAAAAATATTGGATACTTCACTAGAGTACCAGACACGTGTCTAGGCTATCTTGGTTACTGGTACCGGACACGTGTCCGATACTGTCACGGCATCCGTGCTACCTCTGGGATCTCTTTACTTATTAATATCAATTGTATTGATTGTGACTGTTGGAACTTCCTTTTGGGCCTTTTCGGTATGCAATGGGTGATGCCGTCCTCGGTTCGTGACGTCCTTGACATTTGGAGGGGTCTCACACTCGTTCCTTTTGGAGGGTGGCTCCCCTTTGCCTTTGGTGGAGTATATGGCTCAAACGTAATAGATGTTGTTTTGAGGGCACTGAGTCCCCTTTGGGGGTCATTAATGGTTTTTTTATCACTAATTTGTTTTATTGGGTGGAGGGTCGAAGTTGTAAATCTATAGTTGAGAAGATAGGGTTTTTGGTGTCTCTTGGCCCGTAGGGTTCTCTCTTTTGTTCTAAGGGATGCACTCCCCGTTAGAGTGTTTTTTTATACAATTACTTATCAAAAAAAAAAATTAATTGTATTGATTGTATATAGTGTCATGGCATGTTATCATAAATGAAGTTGGGGAGTCGACTTTATCAGGGTGACCTAAGTCTAATCTGCACATGTTAGTTAACATTGGCATGTTTCTGGAGTTTGTTAAGCTGATTGGGGGAGTATGCATAACACCATGGAAAACAATTTTCAATTTGTTTTGGTGGTTAGTGTTGTTTATTGTGGATGCCTCACCGCTAGTGATGAAAGCTGCCCCCTGTAAAAGTTTACAGAAAGGGCCAAATATCCTTGTCAAAGTTAGGTTTAATTCCACTTACACCCCCTCACTTTAGCCTATATTCCACATAGACCCCTTTAGTTTGAAATATCCGACTTAGACCCCCTGTCAGTGATGGATGTTAGGTCAGCTAATAGAAACATGTGAATTACTCTTTTGTCCCTAATTATTCTATTACATTTAAATCATAAAAAATAGTTATTTTTGTAAAGATGCATTACCCTTCCCTCTCAAAAACCAAACCCGAGTTCCTCTATTTCCTCTTTACGTCTCCCTCTTCCTCAGCGTCGCCGTCTTTGCCCTGGGTGAAGGAAATCATTGAATGCACTCACATATAGATATTGGTGTATATAGAGATACGAGTATAGGGCCTTTTGAGATGATTCCACATGAAATTGGGATCTTTAGCGTGGTTCACCTCCTCACCGGCGACGCTGTCCATTTCCTCACCGGTGGTGCCTTTTGCCTTTTCCTTGCCACCAAAAGGCGCCGCCGGTCTGTAGGTAGATATACAAGTGTGTGTGTGTATATTTAATCAGTAATGTTTAATAACGCTATTGATTATCAACTAAAAGCCATAACTAAAATTAACAATTAGATATTTCTTAAATTTAAAGGCGAAGGGCAAGAGAAAAAGAGCAATGGTGTCATCAGATCCATACTCTGGTCATAGCTTCTCATGCAAAGCTCATCAATGAGGTGTTTTTGTCTTTTATCATTGATGATTGAAGTGACAAGACAACTCCATTAGTAGGCACAGTTGTGAGATAAAGAAAGCTAGAATAAGTGTAAAGGTGTATGTGGGTGCGTGGGTGTGAGGGAGAGTTGTTTATATATATAGAGAGAGATATGCATTATTGAGTTGAAATTATAAAAACAAAATTACGAAGTTCTCTAATTTTAAAATGAAGGTCAAAAGAGTCATTTCAGAATTAACAGGGGTAATATGGACCATTACATACTTTTTTAATGATGATGTCACCAGATTCCGCCAGTCTGCTGACGGACTGACGGGACAGTAACAGGGGGGAAATCGATGCATGGAACCAAATCTGAGGGGGTCTAAGTGGAATATGTCATAGTATAGGGGGCAAAATGGGATATTGGCAATTCTGAGGGGGTGTAAATGGAATTTATCCTAAAAATTTACCTTGTATCTATGGATTAAATTTAATGGAAAATGACCCACTGAATTACTTTTCATTTGAAAAATATTATGATATTCATACATGAAATTCTTGATCTAAAATAATACATGATAATTGTAGGACATTGATTTTGGTTTCCAAGAAATGCAATGGATACCGTAGCTCTAAGAAGCATAGACTTGGACACGATATGACACGGAAGTGGCTAATATACAATAAAATTTATATTTTGGTCTATTGCATAAAATAATAACTTATTTATTATTTAGATTTATGTTTACTTTAAATATTTTGTACGTGATCATGGTGTGTCGGACATGTGTCTAGGTGTGTCGATGAATTGTCTTGTCTGACACACCCGGCCTGTGCGTATAAGTGTCCGTGATTCTTTCCTGTAGCTTCATTTGTTTTTGACAAGTAATGGTATAAAAAACACTCAACCGGGGAGTGCATCCTAATACAAAAAAGGAAGCCGTTACGGGCCAAGAGAATTCAAGAATTCTATCTTTTCATCTAAATATTTACGATTTCTACCCTTCACCCAACAAAATAAATATGAAATAAAAACATCCTTCAAACTCCCCAAAGGAGACTCAACCCCTTCGAAATATCTACGATTGCGCTCAAGCCACAAACACCACCATAAACACAAAGGGGCCACCCGCCAAAAAGGTCTAGCATGAGATCTGGAACCCCCCCCCCCCCCAACATAAACACACACATATGAAGGGCCTTCGTCGCCGAGGCCAGCATCACCTAAGCAATCCCGAAAAGCCCAAGGATCATACACCAATACTCGTAAGCCACCGAGCAATGCAATAAAATGTGATAAATGGACTCCCCATCGTTCTTGCACAAAAAACATCGATTGACCACAACAATACCCCTCCGCCTCAATAAGTCCATATTAAGGACGCGACCTCACGCCACCGTCCAAGTGAAAAAAACAACTTTAAACGGGGCCTTGGTTCGCCAAATCGCCTTCCAAGGAATTAACGAGCCAACCTGAGGAGTCAAACATCTATAAAAAGAAGAGACCGAAAAGCTCTTGAGAGGTGAAGGGGACCACTTCAAGGAATCCGAACCATCCCCAATACCCGATAAAGAATATAACAACTCCAGCAACCCTGAAACCTCCTCCAATTCCCAGTCCTGAAAAGGATGCCTGAACAAAACATCCCAAACAATCCTCCCGGTATCAGGGCAATAACAGTCGGCTACATAGATATGTTGATCACGAGCAATCCTAAATAGAGAGAGAAACAAGGAGGCAAAAGTACTCTCCCCACACCAACGAAAAGACTAGAAGCAAACAGAGCGACCATCGCCCACTCTGAACCTGACAAAACTAGCGAAAGGGTCCCATCCCTACCGGATCTCCTTCCACACACTCAGACCTTGTCTGATAGCAACCGGTTTAGAGCACCAACCACCCATAGTCTCCCCATAGCGACAGGAGACCACTTTCCTCCATAACCGGCTCCTCTTATGCCCGAACCGCCACAACCACTTTCCTAACAACGCCTTGTTAAAAGGAATTAGCCTACGAATGCCCAAATCACCATCCTGAAATGGGCGACAAACAACATCCCACCGAACAAGGTGGATAGCAGAGCCCCCCCCCCTCCCCTAACCGCCTCCTCTTATGCCCGAACGACCACAACCACTTTTCTAACAACGCCTTGTTAAAAGGAATTAGCCTACGAATGCCCAAACCACCATCCTGAAATGGGCGACAAACAACATCCCACCGAACAAGGTGGATAGCAGACCCCCCCCCCCCCTAAAAACCGTCGTTGGATCTTCTCAATCCTGTCAGCCGCCGAGCATGGAATCCTATATAGCGAAAGAAAATAGGTCGGAATGTTAGAAAGCGTACTCTTGATCAGAGCAAGCCTCCCACCTTTGGAGAGACACTGCCTCTTCTAGCCAGCAAGCCGCCTATCCACCCGCTCAACCACCGAATCCCAACATTGTTGCCGTGATCCAGAAGAGCCTAGCTTCCTTCTGTTTCCTTTTCTTCCTCTTTTTTTTTCAGGTTTCTACCTTTCCTTTGTTTTTTTGGTCTTATAAAAATTATTATTTGAATTGTTATCTGCTGTGAAAGGATCTCAGAGTTGTCAAACATTAAGTCAAAGTGGGTAGGATGCAGTAGCACCTTTAAACTCTAAGTGGAATGTACATTGCTCTGTTATTTTTCTCCTGTTAGTGATTCTCTTCTGTGAGGAATGAAGAAAGTGTTTATAATATCATGTCAATGGTGGAAATCAAGACATCTCCATGATTTCAGTTTATAGTGGTCATTTAAAGTGGTGAACACTATGCTATTAATTGCTGTGAGAATCCCAATCTGTTACTCTGTTTTGATACTTCCCGTTTTCCATTTTTTCAGTTTCATGTCATGAAAGATATCTGATTTTTGTGATGATAAAAATTATTAGGTTGACTATAACTTGTATGGAATGGGTCTTCTGCATGCATCTTCTATCAAGTTCCGCCATCCAGTACCAAATGCTCTATCCAGAAGGAAGGTTACTCTCAATGGACCACAGGTACCAGATGCAGGTATCCCTACTTCCACGTCTGTACATTTTCAGGTCATCTATCTCTCTCTCTCTCTCTCTTTTTATCGGACAAGAACTGGGAGACTAATTATAGATACTAGTTATGCTATGCACGGAAGTTAATATGACTACAAATTTTTATTAGGCAGAGTCAAGTGGGAATGCATTTGTAGGTTCACCAGTTTGGGTATCATCAAGAATACCAGATGGATGGTCGTGGCAATCTTCTACTCAACCTGATGCTTCTTCAGATCAGAACATTGACCTTGTTAGACGCCAAAGTACTTGTGAACTTGAGGGAGACACTACAGTAGATGGTTGGCTTGACTGTTTTTTTGGGATATATATAAATATATATTTTGTCTCCATGATCATATACTAAATTGATCGTGCCTGTGTGATTTCTGTAGAGATCCTTAACCAGCAGCTTAAAATGTACTCATCCCTCTCACAAACCTGTTCAGATGTGAAGATGGTTCAGTCACTAATTCCAATTTGGGAGGTATGCTTTCAAACATACATTTACTTTTGTTTGTACACTTTAATGATTTTAGCATCTCTTTTGTGTAAGTTAGCATACCTTGTTATAGGAGTATGAAGGGTCTGGGATGCATGAAGCAGCTATACATTCTGATCCTGGAAAGCCACATCCACAAGATGTACTAAAGACTCTCTCACATGGGCTGGAATTTGCAATTAAACTTATGGAATTATGTGCTGATGCAGAGAATTCTTCTTCTTGTAATCCATTGGAGAAAGATGCAAGGCTAGTGCCATTGATAAGATCTTCAAATGATGGAGAAAATATGCTTAACCTTGGATTTGTACACTCTAATAGTGACTGTGGAGAACCTTCAAACAGTTTGAGAGTTAGTTCTGGAACTGTATCTATGTTGTCACAACATTTGCCTTGTGAAGAATACAATGATACTATATCTGCTAAGGGGGGCAATTTATGTATTGAACAGATTCCGGTTCGTGATATGCAAACATCCGAGGAAATTAGAAGTTCAGGTTTGAAGGTAATCCATAATGTGTTTTATGCAACTTTCTACTTATTACTCATGGTACCTTTCGGTTTTGATAGACTTGTTTGGGTTCTTGGTAGGGTATTGAAATGTCAAAACTTTCGTGTAGCATGCTCAATTTTTCTGGCTACTCATTTGGCTGCTTGAAATGAATGGTGAAAAGAAATTTTGTATTCTAGTTTCTCTTTTGTTTATATGCATCAAATAAAATTTGTTTTTATTAATGAAATATGCATATATATATTGAGGAAATTTGGGAAAAGCAAGAAGGAAATGAGGTGAGTGACTTATCCTAAATGTCAAATGAACTGCTCGCAGAAGTAGGAACTTAAGGTTGCAAATAGAAAATCTTTATTCACACTTTTGATGACTAACGTAAGTCAATGCCTTTATATCTTTCGGGGTATTATTGACAATTGCACTTTGTTCAAATATGGAAGTGCTTCTATTTCCTCATCTGCTATATGGTTTACTGGGTTCTCTTTAAATTTGTTAAGCTTCCTCAGGTTTCACTTATACATGCTGTTGTAGCTACCTCTACCGTTTTCTTGTAATTTTGTTTTTCATACTTGGTTCTATTATTATTGTTTTTAACTATATTTATCATTAATGGCTTCAAAGGTCGGGGATAAGGAACTTTTGGGACTTCTAAGGTGGCTTGCCTCCTCTCAGGCTGCAGATGATATAAATTCTGATGATGAACTTGTTTGTGAGCCTATTTTGAGTCCTTTGTTGCCTGCAGCAACCATTGACAAGGTGGTCGAGAAAGCAAATCTGGATTATGAGAATGAATCACAGCAAGAGTGTCAGGACATTCTTGATTCAATTAACCTAGAACTGTTAAACGAAAAAGCTTCTTGTTCCTCAGATCATAACAATGCATTTTGGACTTCACCGAATAAAACAATTGCACAAGTGGATGGTGCTTCTAATGATCAAAATCCAAATTCTAATAATGGTGAATCTTCTAAGCTAGAGATAAACTTAGAGTTTGAGAGACTTTCTCAAGGCCTGGTGCAGAAAGAAACCAGCTCGTGCTTTAAAAATAAACACAAGAGGAAGAAACCAATGTGGGGTTCCTTACCTTTTTCTTTGCCCAAAAAGCATAATTATAATATTCAATCTGTTGGTACAAACACGACTGATAGATGCAGCAGTGACACCAAAGATGGTTCAAGTTCTAGTTGTCTGGCTGAATCAGACAAATGTTTTGATGCTTCAGTTTTCAATACAGAGAGGGATCCTGGTTCAAATGATGCAAGTGCATTAGTTGAATGCTCAGTGAGAGACTTGATGAGGAAAAAGCGATGCTACCATGCCGAGGCTCCTGAATCTGAGATTCGAAGAATTGAAAAGACTTCTTTAGAAGAGGAACAGAAAGCAGACATATCTTTCCATGAACCACGGTTAGGATGTCAATCACTCCGCAATGATGGCAAAGACAAGAGGCCTCTTGAATGTGCCGACTCCTGTCCTTCACTTGCGGGTGAGCTTATTGAATCTAATGAGTGGAATCAACGTGTTACATCTTCTTCACTTGAGGGGTGTGGTAAGGCTTGTGTCGTCAAAGCTTCTATGCATGATAAACGACCTCTTTCTTCCAGCAATCTTGGCTCTTCATGGGTTAATACATCTGGAGACAGGTGTGTTGATTATCGTGGTCTTGATGAGGAAGTCGGCTTACAAGAAAAAGCTAGTTGTGGGAACTTCATAGTTACAGGTCTGCCTCCTTTGCATACAGGAACTAAAGAACTACGACAATTTTTTAAGACTGATTGTCAAAATTCTCTAGCATCCTTGGGCCATTGTGTGAATGAAATTCGTACACAGGCAGATTCTCTTGTAAATGGTGTAGAACCTATAACTTCTGATGGATATATTTCCAAGCACAATCAATTTGTTCCAATGTCTAAGTTTGATACTAATGATAGTCTTTTGGATAGTGATAGATTGCAGCAAAGAGATTTTATTGCTGCTAGATTTTTATCAAAACCTGTTGAAAGTGAAGTGTCAGTTAGAGATGGTTATGTCTGCAAAAAAGCCAATGAGAACAGTACTTCTATGCATAGAGTAGGTGAGAAGTCTTCTGAAAATCTTGAAGGCATGCAGGCCAGGACAAATGCAACAACTTCACAATTTGAGAACCGTGGTGGTGAACAACATGGTGGAGCTACTGGTTTGTTATACGCTGACAATATGGAAGCAAATTCCGGAGAACTTGTTGGCATGACCTTTCATAAGAAACCGCCAAAAATAGACTCGGCATATGGAACGTCTGAAAATTCTTCAATGCACTTGACTTTACCTGATCGTGGTGCTTTTCTACTAAACAGGGAAAAGCACGAAGGGATTTCAGGATGTTATTCAAGTTATGAAGGATTATCAGGTTGCTATTCTAATAATGTGAATTTTATTTTAGCTAATTTGATCTGGTCTATTGTTGCATTCGTTGAAGCTGATACAGATTTTGGTGTCCTTCCCAGCAATTCCATCCTGTCCATTCATGTCTACTAATATGCTTTTACAAACTCACATATTCTCTCACGGGGATGATATATTTGAGGCAACATATTTCATTATTTTTCTGTTATTATCTTCAATTCGGTGGAAATCAATAATGTGAGACTTGGTGGGAGAAATAGAAGATACAGTGACAGTCAATTTGAGTTTAGAGAGTATGTTCGTTAAGAACAGTCAACCTTCTTATGTCAATGGTGGTGTTGCTCGAGTGGTTCATCTTGGAGTGTTGGACTGTGCATTCGGTGTTCTTGAGTGCCACAGCCCTGCAAGGGAAGAAACGCAGGATAACATGAGCAGCATGGGCGGTGTGTGTTTGACCTGTTTTGGCGAGCGATATAACTGTTTACAAACAAATTGTTAAGCAACCTCTCATCCACAACTCTCTCTTAATAGTAATGAATATAAACGGTCTACTGGTTTTAAGTAATAGGAAACTAAGAAGGCATTTATGCTGTATGTAAATTTCTGGCTGAAAATTTGTTTGTAGAACATCCCATATTGGGTTTTTTTTTTTAAAAAAAAATCCTACTGATAGAATAAGTTTAGATCTTCCGAAGATTATTACGTATAATGCAAGTTGTTAACTACCATTGACTTGAAAATATTAAGATATTAGAGAGGGTGTAACATTACTATATAAATCATTCAACACACCTCCTCACTTATGACATTTTTTTTTTTTGTCTAACATGTGTAATAATTTTTTATACGAGTGATGGTGAGGTTTGAATAGGACCTTTCGCTCTAATACCATGCTAACAAACCGTCCACTTTAAAGCTTAAATTGTTAGAGATAGTGTAACTTTAATCTGAGTTGTTCAACACAGGTCAAATAAAAAACTAACATTTAATAATCTTAATAGTCTCTGAATCACACCTCCTAAAAGTTTTGTTTTGTAGCATTGGCTGGATATTATGTGCTATGGTTAGAGGAAGTTGTGACTATCGATTAGGATATTATGAACTTGGATTGAACTGTTTCAGATTAAGGAACAAGAATAACCATAATAAGTACTACTTAGTTGAGGATGACAATGAGGGTAGAATCACAAATGCCTTGTCTCATCCTGATGCATTTGATTCATGCACAGAAATACCTCTTGGCAAAGCTAAAGGGCTAGCTCAGTAAACGAGGCTCCCGCCATTGTGGGGTGCAGGAAGGGTTTGGCATGCGCCTTACCTCTACATTGATCTGTAACCTCTTTCTGCACCTGTACATCGGGCTGTAACCTGTTTCAAATACGTGACTTCCAGGTGATAATGGAGCAACCTTAATGTTGAACCATGGGCCGCAAAAGGTTGAGAAGGATGGTTTATTGCTTTATGCTATTAGTTTATGTTGGCCAAAGATCCATAGATGTACAGATGACTTGTAGTTAAGCTGACTTACTTACCGTTACTTGATCAGAAAGTGCCTATGTAGTCAGTTTTCTGAGTCAAATTGTGACCACCCCACGCACATGGACGCGGTTATGCGGAGTTTGAAGTAGCTCAAAGATCTCTGGGTCGTGGCCTTCTCTATCAGTTGTCTGGAAATCTGCGCATTGACAGGTATTGTAATGCTGATTGGGCAGGTTCTCCTTACTGTCAACTATAGGTTCCTGTACTCTTATAGAAGGCAATCTAGTCACCTGAAAACATAAGAAGCAGTTGGTCGTGGTGCGGTCCAAAGCTGAAGCTGACTACTGCGCCATGTTTCCTACTTCCTGTGAGCTAACGTGGTTGATAAATCTGTTAAAATAGTTTCGGTTTAGGTTCAGACCCTTCTCTATTTTATTCTTATAACCAGGCAACTATTCACATTGTCAGTAAACTGGTTATTGAGGTAGATTGTTAGTTCATTCGTTTTAAGTTGACTATCAAAGATACTAATTTTGCTTGTGTTGTTTGGTTTTATCTGCAGTAAGCTTGGGGTTGTTGACATTGTTGTGAGTGAAACTTGTTTTCAGCGATACCTTAATTAGGGGCAGGATTAGTGCTTCCATAAATTGATGCTTTCATTATTTTAAGTTCTTGAGAGCATATATATTCTCAGTAAAATGTAAATTTTTTTTTGTGGTTTGCTTTATTAAAATTGAAATTTCACTGCAACAGATATCTTTTATGATATAATCGACCAACTATCACTTTGAAGTGTAGTATTAATTTTTAAGTTGGAGAAACTTGGAGAAGTATTCTGCTGTTGGTGATGGTGGCCTTTTTTGGTTCCATATCTGACACTAGTTATATCCAATTGATGTTGTGATTATCTCTGGTTATCTGATCTTTGCCCCCTTCATCATGCAGTGCGGGGAGTAGTTACAGATGAGTTGCTCCCGTTTTTTGTGGGGGACAGCCTGGAAGAGAGAGAACTTCAGGGTAATAGCTGTACATATAATGATTTTGATCATCATCAAGAAGCTGTCATGGGTGTTCCTACTCATTGTCAAAATGATGGCTCTTACCTATACATTCTGACGTCTGCATTATCGCCCCCATCTGTAGAAAGTGTTTGTAGATGGCTTATGCACTATGATACAGGTATCACTAGAAGTCTTAAATGAGCCTATCAGGACTTTTAGTGGCTAGATTTAAATATACACACACATACACATTTGTAAACTTACCACACCATCAGTGGAGTGTTTAACACCAAAGAGTGCAAAATTATAAACTTGCTTTTGAGCAGAAGAGTAAAATCTGAAATCATGTCCTAAGTGGTGACTTTTTGTAGGCTCCTCCGGTGGGCAGGACTTTTAGTGGCTATGCACTATGATACAGGTATCACTAGAAGTCTTAAATGAGCCTATTAGGACTTTTAGTGGCTAGGTTTAAATACACACACACACACACATTTGTAAACTTAACACACCATCAGTGGAGTGTTTAACACCAAAGAGTGCAAAATATTAAACTTGCTTTTGAGCAGAAGAGTAAATTCTGAAATCATGTCCTAAGTGGTGACTTTTTGTAGGCTCCTCCAGTGGTCAGGTCGGAGTACAAGGTTCTCAGGTTGATGCTTGTAAGAAGTGTCCACTGCAATCTAGTTCTGTATCTGACGTGAAGTCTGTCCCAAATCAACTAAATATGCAGTCCCATGGAAACTTCAAAGCTAATGTTGAGCCCTTTAATAATGGGGTGACAGCCAAATGTGACGGAAATATTATGGATGTGAAAGAACACACTGATCGCTCACAAGATCTCTCGCAGATATCGGGACCAGATGGGAAATCAAAATCTACTCCTTTAAGTCAAATTGGATTCAGAGATCCAGCAAGTATTGGCGGGGGGCAGCAGCTGACATTGTTAAGTATAGAGGTAATTCCAAGAGGTTTTTGGTGTGCCATTTTCTTTGCACATGAAGTAGTATATTGTGAATCAGATTTCAACTTGTCATTGGTGCATTTTGGTTGGCTTGATTATTTTCCCCATTAATAACTTGTTCAACCTGTGAATTTCTATCAGTTGCTGGCATGTTTTTTGGGTGTTCATGTTTCTCTTGCTCTAGTTCAAGTTTCAGAAGCTAGCACCTTGAGCAAAATTTTCAGTTGAACATTTCCTTTTCTTTCTACTTCTTTTAGTTTTGATACAAGAGCTAAAATGAAATAGATAAAGTGTATGGATGGCATGAAGAAGGATGGGTAATTTCTCCCAAAGCTAACAACATTGTGATAGATTTTCTTAAAGGAATACAAAATCTACAGTGGGGAGAGTAGGCAGTGATTGATGCTTGTACCAACTTAGTTTTAGGCAGTTGGATGGAGAATTAAATACGGTACTTTATGTGAATTTAGACGAGGTGTATTTTTGTATATGTAGTGAAGTGATAACTGCAAGGGAGTTTCAGGGAGTGAGAGTTAGTTCCATAATGTAAGTTCATGTGATTTTCATGAATCTGAATCGACTTTGATAGACACGTCTTAGTTCCATATTTTTCCTTTGAAAAAGTATATACGACGTACTTGTGGACATGCAACCTCAGACGGATATTTGACCTATTTTCATTATTCTCATTGTCAATCACTCCATTCTTTTTTCTTTTTTTTTTCTTTTTTTTGTCATGTTGAAGGGTATTTTCTGTGGTACAGAAAGATAAAAGTAAAATACTAAATTTTTTCTCACCGACGAAATTTTAGAATAAAGTATATGATCCAAAGGTTAGACCTCCTCTCAGGAACCGAGTTGCAGTGACACTCTAATTTAGGGATGGCAACAAGTGCGGCTTTGGGGGGTGTACTAAACGGGGTGGGAGGTCAACCCTTCCCCGTCCCCGTCCCCGTCCTCGTCCTCGTCGGGTTTTTTAAAACCTGTGGGTACCCGTTATCAATTGATTTTTTTTCAAATATGTCATTATAAATTAAACAATGTTGAAAATTATATGCTTAAAACACCAAATTCAACATTATAAAAAGTAAAAAAGACCATCAAACTATCCAACATTCCATACAATATATTCTTTCAAAGACGACAACAAAAAAAAAAAAAGAGTATAGGGTGAGTGCACTATTTATTTATTTATTATATATATAAATTATAATATGTCTAAACGGGGCGGGGTGGGGAGACCTAAAACCGCCCCCGCCCCATATATTCGCGGGTCTTTCTCCCCAATCTCATCCCTGCCCATTTAGTATAAACGGACAACCAAAACCGCTATAAACGGGGCGGGGCGGGGCAAATTGCCCTCCCTACTCCAATTAGGTAATGGCTTTACGTATATAGCTTAAAATAATTCATTTAGGATCATAAATAGTCTACATTTACAGGATAGTGGGAATCTAAAGGACAAGCAATAAATTTTGGAAGCTGCCTATGGGGTAAATATCACGATTCACGACTTTGGTTCCAGCATGAGCGTATTTATGTCCATCATGTCCTTTGTTCGTATCACCCGGTGATCATTATGTTTTCTTGGCCATAACCATTATTTCAAAACCTTCCTACCCTTAGCTGCCCTTGAGGAGAACTTACTTGTGACATCTTCTAGAAGATTGTAGCGGGTAGATGTTGGAGGAGTCGTCCTATATCAGATCCGGATGGTAAATAATGGGGTAAATATGGGAGGGTATGCAATACTACCCAACAACGTATGCTTTTGGGCTACAAGAGAAGTGTCTGACCCGTTATAGTTGGTATATGAGTCTCCTTATCCAGTGTCATGCCATGCACCTGCCCCAGAGATCCTGGCTGTCCAATTAAGTAGGATGGTCCAATCGCAATGAGGTTGTTACAAGTTCGGGCGGGAGAGAGTGTTCGAGGAGCTCAACCCACATTGGATCCGGATGAGAAATCAATTGAGTATATATAAGCTTCATGTAGCACTCTAGGCAACAACTTAAGTTTTTGGGTCAGTAGGAAAATTCCCGACCAGTTATACTAGATCTAATGTACAAAGAATTGTAAGGATGTTGTTCATGAAATAAATTTTTTTTTTTTGGGGGGGGGGTTCTATGTGAATGTTACAGCTGCAATATGTCAGTTCAATATAGATTTCTCTTCCATGGAGAGAAAACATGTTGAATTTGGTAAAGACATCTTTACTAATATTGTGATTATTATAAGATTTTTCACATAATATATAAGAGTTTGTGGTTGTTTACCAGTGTCGGGAAATCGATCAGTCAGGAATATAGTTCAAAAATTAAAAGGTCTTTTGTGTTTGCTGGTTTATGTAATTGTTCGTAAGATTTTTACGTTCTTTTTACACTGAGCTTCTTTATAGAATTTACATTGCTGTGTCCATCAACATGGGTAACTTTTTGGATATCTGCACATCTTTTTAATAAACATGATACTTCTTGAATAAGTTGACACGTCCTGAATTTCATCTCTGACTTGGGTTGTTTGTGGTATTATTGATTGGCAGATTCAAGTGGAATCCAGAGGAGACTTACTGCCTAACCCAATCTATGATGCCATCAATATCATAGTTCTTGCTTATCAAGAAGATGATGATAATATCCATGATGTTTATGTTCTTATGCGAAGTAGAACTGAAGATATTCAAAGGTAATGGTCATTTTTGTCTGATGCTTAGATTCAATGTTTCTTTTTCTTTTTCACAATTGTTGCCTTTTTATTTTATACCTATACTTATACTCCCTTTGTCTCAAAGAGTTGTCCATCTTTCATTTTTTGGATGCCCCACATTAACAGTCCGCATAGTATTGAATTTCCAAAATATTAATTCTTATTTCAGTTCCAATATGACATGAAGGTTACTTTATTAGATTCTTCTTTCATGAAAACACATATTTAAACTAGAACTTTTCTGGGCAAGAGAGTATTTAGTTGCTTTTGTAGTGAAATATAATTGAGTGGTTGTAATGAAAAGAGAGAGATGGGGGGAACAATGAGTATCAGCACCACAAAACCTGGTTTCTTGGATGTAAATCAGGACACAAGAAAGGTTTACACATTCCTTAAGTTTAGAGAGAGAAATCAGAAGCAACAGAACAATTTAACACCATTGTGTATCCAAAATATTGACATTACAAAACTCCTCACCGCCTCACCCTTTTTCAATCAATTTAAACGTGGATCAAAACTTCTGCTTCCATCAAAACTGCTATACTGTTCCCACTTCCCTGTGATCCACATTTATTTGTTCTGAAGATTTTTTTTAGGAGATGAGAAAAGAAAACAGCTGTTTTTGGTCTGTCATGAGTTGGTAGATGGTATCCTAATTAATCCGACCTACTGTAATCAAGGCGATTGTTGCAAATTTGGCATTTCTGCATCTTTTATTATGTGTTTCTGAATTGTTTCTTCCCTAGATATTAGTATAAGATTAATGATCGGAGATCTATTTTTCTTATACGAGATGCTTGTTGGATTTGAAAATCCTCTAGCAAGATATGGATCCACCACCTTATTTTGGAAGGAGAGAAGTCAAATTCAGCAACCAAAAGGTCGAGATTTCACATAGGAAAGAATAGTGTTCTCTGAAGTGGAATTTTGATCCTTGTAGCTAGAGATTTGCCATCTCTTGAGTGGAGAAAAGTGAAGAGAAGAAATGAAACAAATTGATGAAGAGGAGAGATGGGAAGAGAGGAGAAGTTAGTTATTTTGTTTTGCTTGGTTGAGAAGACAAAATTGGAGAGAAGACAAAAGAGAAAATGCATGGAAATGAAGGACGAAAAGGGCAGGAAGAGCAAGTGGTGGCAATTGTTCGAAGTATTTTGTTCTGTTGTTTTTCCCTCTGCGCTCTAGTAGGAGGGAGAAAGATAGTAAAACAAAGGAAAATTTGAGGGAAGACAAAAACACAATTCCTTTGTTTAGTTTAGAAGAGATCAAATTTGTCTTATGTTCTCTCTTTATAAACACAACATCAATACTCCTTTTACCCCTGATAATAAGATTATGGGAATTTTTATTGTCAGGCACAGTATCTGTGGTTAGGCTTGCAACTTGGGTAGGCCTATCCCGGCCCAGCCCGTAAATTTCGGGCTTGGGTTAGGACAAAACCCAATTCGGGTTGGGCCCGTCTGGGTTTCATTGCAATTCAGGCTGGGTTCGGTCGAACCCAACCCGAAACCCGATTGAAATTTCTCTTTCAAATCCAAGTCGTTCATCAATATAAACCTTAGATCTGACGGTAGATACAATACAAACATAAGAAACCCTAGATCTCACTTTTCTTCTTGGCCTCCATTGCTCAAGCCTCAAACCCTAGAAATCTTCCTCACTTTCTCTACCCCAGCCACTCCGCACCGCCATCGTCGCTGCCACTCCCCACGGTTGCCACTTCCCGCTGTTTTCGTCGTCAACTCGTCGCCCTCGCCCTCTTCCTCTCCCTCTCTCTCTAACTATATACACATATATATAACTATATAGACATATATACTTTGATTTCCTCATATATACACATACGTATATATATAATTATATACATATATATACTTTGATTTTGTCGTATATATGCACACATATTACATATATATATATATAGGGAATTGAAAAAGGAAAAAAAACATATATATATATAGAAGAATGAGATATCATCTCATTTTTACCCCATATATATAGAATAAATCTTTGGTTTGATTGTTAATATTTATATATGTATAGGAAGAGAAAACATATCATCTTGAATATTGTAAAAATGTATATATATATATTTCAAATTATTGTTTAATTTTTTCTTTGTTTTGAATTTACTTCATTTTATTTTTTTTAACGAAATTCACAGTTCCTTTATCTTTAAAAAAAAAAAACTTTGAAACCCGGTTGACCCGAGTATGTCGGGTTGGGTCTAGCCCGGTTTGAAAGGTTGGGCCGGGCTAGGTTCTTCTACACTTGGGTTGGGCTGGGTTTGGGTTGGGCCAACCCAAGTTGCACCCCTATATGTGGTTCATTAGTGTTGACAATTGTTCCCATATAGTTTGCAATTATTTTCCCAAACCAGTGTTTGGGACTGTTAAAATGTGTCCACTTTTCTCTATTTATTTTTATTAAAAATTATTTTAGTTGTTGTCTTTAAGGAGGCTTTAGTTTGTTACCTTCCGAAAGTTTACTAGTATTCTTTTCTGTAATTATAAAGGATTACATTCCTCAATGAGTAGAATTTTGTTGCGACGCCTCACTAACTTATTATCACTATCTTTTGATTTTCTTTTCCTTTTTTTTTTTTAGAAAAGTTGTTCGTATATTTTACTAGTTTCTTCATGGTCTCTCTTTTTGGATCTCCTGAAGAATGGTTTTCGGTATTAGCAATAATGTGTTGGAATCATACCTAATTTTACCGTTTGTTGCTAGTCTCATTAAGAGCTAAACTAATTTACATATGATTTACTTTTGGTGTCAAACCCTAATGTCTCTCAAACTCTCTCTCTCTTTCTCTCTCATGTGTTTGACAATGTAGGAAGGATCCATTCTCATGTTTGGATCCCTTTGGGGGTACTATTGGTAACACCCCACTCTAACACCTGGTATGATATTGTTCACTTTGGGTCCAGCCCTTACGGTTTTGTTCTTGGGCTTCCCTAAAAGGCCTCATACCAATTGGAGACGCACATGCACTTATAAGCACATCACCATCTCTATACTCGGGTGATGTCCCCCCCCCCGGTTGGGACCCAGCATCCTCGTTGGCGTGACTCGCGGGCTTGTGCAAGCTCCCACAGTTAATTTCGGCCGGGCTTTTGCCCTGATACCAATTCTAACACCCCACTTCAACACGTGATATGATATTGACCACTTTGGGCCCAGCCCACACGGTTTTGTTCTTGAGCTTCCCCCAAAAGACCTCATACCAATTGTAGACACACATGCACATATAAACACATCACCATCTCTATACCCGGACGATGTGGGACGTCACATTATTTTAGTGTCTGAAATGTGCTAAGGGGCTCGGTGCTGTTTGTGACTTGTGTGGGCTGCTGGTGCGTTTGATAGCATTGTTGTTCACTCTCGTTGTGTCTTTGTGTTATTATAACGATTGGGTAACTATAGATAGAAATTTATGATGAAGAGAGAAGTTGGAATGGAAAATTGGACAGCAGGATTGATTTTCTTGAATTGTTTAGTATATTATATAAATTTTCTGTAGCTAGGATGTTAACGTCAGCCAAGGCCACTGTCAGTTTTAGTTTCTTTTTGGTCTTTTCAAATAAGAAAACATGTTTTCTAGAATTCTTTCTTTGGACTGGATTTCATCCAGCCTATTGATTTGGCATTTTTCAAGGAAATAAATGGACTCTTTATTCTTTGTCTTGCAAGAAGACTATAGTATCGGAGAACAAATAAATATTGGAAAATATTCTGTGACCTTTTTTTATTATTGGAGTACCACACGGTCCCATGCTGTATCACAGGCTTCACTACTCATAGAAAAAGAAAAGGAGGGAGGGAGGTGGGGAGAGAGAGAGTGGATTAACGTTCAAAACTTCAGTGAGTTGTGAGCTTAAAACTTATATATAGAGAGGAGTCTTGGATTGAGCCCATCTCTAATTAGCAAAGCCTTACCAAGTCCGTTGTCTTTGTGCCTTGCTCAATACTCTTTATCTGAGTTTCTGAACTATATTAAGGTCAATTATGGACCACAGTACTTTTGACTCATCCTTGAACTTATCTTCTCACTTGAAGAATGGAGCAGAAATCACCTTCCTTATAATTGATCTAAGGAACTGAAGTGATGGTAAACATGAAGTTATTTATTCCTTTCCTATAATCCGGTCTGAATAAGTATCCAGAGCCTATTTTTGTTTTTGTAATGCAGTTATTTCAAACCTGATATTCTCATAATGCATTTGCGGCTTCAAACCTAAATAATGTTGACCTCATACCATAATCAATATGTTGTATATTCAATATGGTGGTTAGGTGGTTGAGTAATGTGCCTGTTGCCCCCTGCTTGTGGGTATTACTTGCTCCATATTAGACCTTCTGCAAGTTGTTCACCAACTCAAACTTTGGCTTTAGCATTTTATGAGTTGAACTCAGTAGAATGCTTCAACACGTCCTTGAATCTTAACAGATGGCTTTTGCTTGTACTTATCAGGTAGACTAGAGTAAGGAATGCAATGTTAGAAGTACTAATTCAGGGACCTGACACTTGCGAATGTGTAAACTATTTTTGTACAACAAACTTCTGCAGTTTAATATGCATGACTCCATTTCTGTGAGCAATGGGCCTTCATTGTGATGCTATAAAAGAGAAAGGGTTATTTCCACCGACACCCCCTCAAAGAGACTCTAATCCCACATGGACCCCCTTGATATTGAGTATTCCCACACAGACCCCCTCTGACAGACGGCCGTTAGGTTTACTAACGTTTTATCGTGAAATTACTAATTTGCCCTTCGATATATATTTTAAAAAAGGGTAAATTGCAGTAGCACCCCCTGAGGTTTCACTTATTACATTAGGGTAATATATAAAGTGTGAAATTACCCATATGCCCAATATATATATATTACTAAAATATATATATATATATTACGAAAATATATATATATATTTTACGAAAAAATATATATATATTAGAAAAAATATTTATAAAATTTGAAAAAATATGTAAATTATAAAATTCAAAAATAATATATAAAATTTGAAAGAAATATTTAAAATTCAAAAAAATTATATAAAATCTGAAATGAAAAAAAATATAAAATTCAAAAAAAATATAAAATTTTGAAAAATTATATTAAAATCTGAAAATATATAAAAATTTAGAAAAAAAAATATAAAAAGGGGAAAATATATAGATTCAAAAAAATATGTAAATTTCAGAAAACATATCTAAATTATAAAGTTCAAAAATAATATATAAAAAGAAATATTTAAAATTAAAAAAAAATTGTATTAAAATTTCAAAATATATATAAAATTCGAAAAAATATATTTTAAAATTTAAAAAATATTATAAATTCGAAAATAAATTTAATATTAAAAATATATATAAATTTCAAAATTATTATTTTTTTCAAAAAAACATATTAAATTTCGAAAATAAATATAAAAATCGCAAAAAACATAAAAAAATTGAAACAAATATATAAAATTTTAAAAAAACATATAAAATTCAAAAAAATATATTAAATTTTGAAAAAAATTATAAAATCGATAATAAATATAAAATAAAAAATATATATAAATTTTGAATTTTTTTTTAAAAAAACATATTAAATTCAAGACAAATATATAAAATTCAAATAATATATATTAAATTTCGAAAATAATTATAAAATTCGAAAAAAACATAAAAAATTATAAAATTTGAAAATAAATATAAAATTCAAAATATATATATTAAATTTCAAAAAAAAAATACTAAATTCGAAAATAAAAAGAAAATTAAAAAAACATTTAAAATTTATTTCTCTCTCTCTCACACACACACACACACATCACAGACGCACACACCACTGCCACACAGACGCACACATATATATATATATATATACACACATATATATATAGATCTATACATATATCTATACACACATATATATAGCAACTATATATATATATATACACGGGTATATATAGGGGTATATGGGCATATATAGCAGCATATATATATATGTATATATGAGTATGCAATATATACAATCCCCATCTTCAATTTCTCTCCCAATTTTTCACTTTCAATCTCTCTCTATATATAAATTAGGGTTAGAGTTTTGGGATGCCCAAATTGAAGAAGAAGAAGAAGGATATGCAGGTCATTTTATATCATTTTGAGGGCAAAATAGACAATTCACAGGGTGGTTAACTGCACAGTTTAACGGCGTGGAGACGGAGGGGGTTTTGTGGGACAAAATTCAATTTTGAGGGAGTCTGAGTGGGAATAGTGAATATCGAGGGGGTCTATGTGGGATTAGGATATCTTTGAGGGGGTGTCAGTGGTATTTACCCAAAGAGAAAAGATGTAAACTTCATCTTAAACATTGAATTGTGTGGCATCTCCAGAAAAACCTTATTAGAACTTCTATAGAAACTTACTTGCCCCTCGGCTACTCTAATTCTTTAATGATTGGAGCCGATACCAATTTGTCAAAGTTAAGATTTTATGGTAGAGAATTTCATGTTTACATAACAAAGGGATTTCTCAATCATTGTAGTGTGCATATTAAATTAAGTCATGCATCTCACCTCTCCATCTTTTGTAATGTTGAATTTTTTTATTTTTTAGTATTAGGAATGAAAAATGGCACTGACATGTAGAATAGTGCTGAATTCTGGTTAGATTAAGCAAACTGTAACTCTTATTGTTATTGGGTTGTCATTATGTGTTAGTTTGAAGTAAATGGTGATTTCTTCAACTCTTATACTTTCCTATTGACAGAAATCTTGATGGCATATCTGGTTGTGAAGTGTTGGTTTTCTCTGAGGAGAAGCACTTACTAAACCACTTTATGGAGAATATATGCACTTTTGATCCGGATATAATAGTGGGATGGGATATTCAAGGTGGTTCCCTCGGATTTCTGGCTGAGCGGGCTTCACGTCTTGGCATTAATCTACTCAATAGCATATCTAGGACACCATCCGATACAAAGGCAGCTGCTTCAGATGTTCCTGAGAAAGGAATATCAGATATTTTACGTCCTGAACCTTTGATTTCAGATGCTGTTCAACTTGAAAATGCAGTAATTGAAGACGAATGGGGCCGAACTCATGCCAGTGGCGTCCATGTTGGTGGTAGGGTTGTTCTTAACATTTGGCGAGTGATGCGTGGTGAAATTAAGTTGAATATGTACACAGTTGAAGCTGTAGCTGAGAATGTTTTGAGGCGAAAAGTTCCATCTATACATTGCAAGGTATTGACAAAATGGTTTTCTAGCGGTCCTGGACGAGCAAGATATCGATGTATCAAATATGTTGTGGAGAGAGCTAAGTTGAATCTTGAGATAATAAATCAACTTGATATGGTACGTCCACTATCATTTTTCTAGTTGGGATATGGATGATTTTCTGTGTAGGCAGCCTTTAGTTGGGTTATTGTTTCTTTTAGATCTTGTTTGTTATTATCCTCTTCTCTCCATCTGTGTCAAGTTTAGTGCCTCAAGTTCACATAGCCACTCGAGTTCTCATGCGTTCATTTCTTATTATTTTTTTTTTTCCTGGAGATTTTAGCTACAGGAACTTGTACTTATTTGCTTCAGCAAATTGCCATTTGACGAAGCCAGAATTATGACTGTCGAATTTTTTTCCTTTTTTTACTCTAGCACTTCCTTTTGGTTGGTCAATTTAGATAAGCAGAGAGCAGAAAATAAGGAGATTACTTGTAGATTAGTGGATGAAAGTAAATTAAGAAAAATGATAAGGCTTCCATTCTCCTTCTATGGACTTGTGCGTAAAGCACTCCAAATCACCCCATATTTTGTAGGCATCGGAGAAGCATAATTTCTCTTAATTACTGTACTACTTTTCTTTTCTCTGCTCATTAATTAGCCGAACCATGGAACTGAGAGTTTTCTGAATACTCCTCTTATCTTTCCTTTGTCTTACCAAAGGATGATAAAATTTATCGAAATTGCTTATGAGATTATTAGTGTTCATTAATAATTAGGTCTGATTGTTTTCCCGGACAGCAAATGTGAAAGAAACTTAACTGCTGGCTGAACTTCTATCTTCAATGTCAGTTGTGGCCTCTTTTGATGCTTGTGTTTTTGCAGATAAGTCGAACATCGGAACTTGCCCGGGTATTCGGTATAGACTTCTTTTCTGTTCTCTCTCGAGGTTCACAGTATCGTGTGGAATCCATGTTACTGAGGTTGGCACACACACAAAACTATCTTGCCATATCTCCTGGGAGCTTGCAGGTTTTTTTATTTTCTCCTTTACGAAATTTTATTGTGCATGACATTGTTATGGTATATTACTTACTCAAGCCATCTAACCCGAGGATAATTTGCTGCAATATTGAGAATAGTCCTTTTCTGTGAAGAAGTTGTAACCAGTACAATAGATAAGGAGAGGGCATACACTCCTAAAAAATAAAGCCACCAGAGTATATAGAGAAAGACCATTTCCAATAGATAGGAAGCAAGTCACAATTGGAAAAACAATAAGCCTCAGACTAACAGATAATCAAATGAAGATAGGCAGCAAGATTCATGGCCTCAAGATAACAGCCCTAGCCACCTCAGAGGGAGACCTTTTTCAGCCTTGATGCAACCTAAAATTTCTTTCCTTCCAAATGTCCTATAATGTTTTAGGAATCAATCAAAACAACTTCGAATAAGTGGACTTCTGAATACTGCAATGCTGTAAATCATTGAAAGTAACACAGTTGACATTCCAACATTTAGGGAGCAAGCTTTTGCTGGATTTTGATTGGTGTGTAACAAGAGTTAATATTTGGGTTTGTGCCCAACATTTCTGAAGTGACGTTTATTCACCCTTTAGTTTGAAAGAAAAAAGTGTTTCTTCTTTTTCCTGATTCACTTTAACATTGTCTCATAGCTTAAGTTCTTAAAACAATTTCTTGTTGACATGGTGTTGGAACAGGAAGTTCCTAGACAAAATTTGGCATCAGCAACTCTTTGCTAAGTATAACACATGACATGCTTTGCGCAGTATAAGTTATTAAGAGGTTATAATTTTGTACCATAAGTGACACATCAATGCATAGATAAAAAAGCCGTGGGAATTTAGGTCACATTTTTCTTAGTTTCCGGCATCTTATTTTTGACCTTTTGGCCACATGGTAACACTTTGAAATGGAGCTGACGTTATCTCCATGTATCTTGATAGAGGGCTACGAGTAAGCTAGTCAAAGAATATCGGACACAGTAGCATAATGACCAAAGCCTTGCACCAGTCCGTGTAGTTGTCCTTACGTTGGTTGTTGTCGTTGTGTTTGTTTAAAAAAGGAGGGAAAGTAGATAAATAGGTTGGAGAATGACGAGCCTTACCTGTTGTATAATGTTTTGGTTATCCTCTCGAAAGGGGGAGATTCGGAAAGAGAAAAGCAAGGCCTAAACTGTTTAATCACTACTTTTCCATAATATGTGAGCTCATAATATGCTCAATGAAAGGTGGTCACTTGCCACTATCTTTTCTTTTTCTTTCTTAATTGGTCAAACACAATGAGAAGTCAACACTACGCTCTCCTTTCCTCTCACAGGTCACAGCTACAGTTTTACTCTCCTTTCCTTCCCTCTTATTAATCCAGACGACAATTAGGAATGCAGAAATGAGTGATATGAATTGGCTGAAGATTTGATGTGGCAATTCTGTGATACCCTCATTGTCTCCCTCTTGATGGGCTTTTAAAGCATTGGTTGATGTTTATGATCTCTCTTATCTCTAGGTCGTTTTGTTATGCAACACTTGATTGTCTATGACTGAATACTGATGGAATTATCATTACTAGGTTGCTTCTCAACCTGCAATGGAGTGCATACCTCTTGTGATGGAGCCAGAATCTGGTTTTTATGCAGATCCAGTTGTTGTTTTGGATTTCCAGTCTCTTTATCCATCAATGATAATTGCATACAACCTCTGCTTTTGTACATGCCTCGGAAATGTTACTCCTTCGAAGGCAAATACACTTGGTGTTAGTTCATTCTCACTAGATCCGCGTGTTTTGCTGGATTTAAAAAACGAAATTCTGCTTACTCCAAATGGTGTTATGTATGTTACTTCAAAGGTGATGCTTTTTCTAAAAGTTCTCTCTGCCAATAATTTCCCTCTTGCATATAATCATTATCTGTGGTGGACTGTCATAAGAAATATAATAGGAGGGATAATCAGTTTGTTTCAAGCAAATATCAATAAGTAGGTCATGCATGACATTTCATGTGTTTTCTTTTGTATTAAGGGATGTCTATCTTTTCTTCGTTTCTGGTGCGTAATTCATTCTTTGTATGAGGTTCGAATTCTTAAGTAGTGAGCTTAGTTGATAGTTGTATGTAAATAATGCTTCTTCCTCCGGAGGGAAAATGCTTCTGTTCGAAAGGACAGCTGAATTGAACAGGACACCAGGTTTTTTATAGTGATATTGAACACTGTTGTCTACTTATGCTCTTAATCAGCAGTAAGAACAGCTGTATGCTAAAAATCTGGGGTGGAAACAGTAACTGTAAAACTTTGCGAGTAGTCTGGGCTTGGTGAGATGAAGGCACCACACCTATACATCAGAGGCTCAATTACTATTTATTCTAAAATTTGTACTGTGAGGCTGCTTCTATTACTATGGTATTAGAAGAAATGTCAGGTAAATTTCTTGTGGCCAATCAGGTCGGATTTGTATCAAGGCGTTGCCCTGTTATCAATGATGTTAGTTTGTTAGTTCATTCTTGTAATTTATTGTTTTTGCATGGTCTTTAGATTTTTCTGGTCTTTAAGAGTTGTTCCATTTTCTGACTTATGTGCTTTCTACAGGTTCGCAAAGGCATACTACCTCGCTTACTGGAGGAAATATTATCAACTAGAATTATGGTTAAAAAAGCAATGAAAGAGTTGTCTCCTTCACAGCAAGTTCTTTACAGGGTGGGCCCCCTCTTTAGAATCAAATTCTAGTTCATTTGCAGTATATTACTAGATTCCCGGAACTAACGGTCTAGGGTCGAATATCAGATCTTATACTAGATGCTTAACCAAGATTGTCTCATTAGTCTAACGATTAATTGGATCTTGACTTCAGGAGTTCAGGGTGAGACACAAACTTGTTTGTTTACAAATATGAAATTAAAAGATGAAAAGGCTTTAAAATGTGAACCGTTTTGTCTCCTTATTTTTCCCAGTCAATTGCCTTCGTGTTTACATATTCAGATTCCAATTTTTAGTCATCATATGCACTATTAGAGATTTGTGTTTATAGTTAAATGCAAATATTGTCATATGGCTTTACATGTAGTTATACATTTTGAAGTTATTGAAGGTATCATCATATTTCAGTTGTGAAGTATATAATTGAATGTTACTAAAGTGGTGTTGATAACTTTATTCAACGCAAATTTCTGGAGGGATCAAGTGCCTTTGATGACTTAATTTGAGTATCATTGAAATTGTTAAGCGCCACCTAAAATGGGATAAAGTCTTAAGTGCCCGGACATCACTTGTCAATGAATTGCCACTTCAAACTTCAGCACATAGTATTCAGCTCTTAAAATGTCAGTATTTAATTTTCAATTTTATCAATCCCAAGTGTTTTGTTCGTTCTTTCTTTGTTATTTATTTTATTACAAAGTATGTTCAAGTCTGGACTAAGATTGTTAGTGCTGATTTTGTTGCTTTCCTTCAGATATTTAATGCAAGACAACTTGCTCTGAAGCTGATAGCGAATGTAACATATGGCTATACAGCTGCTGGATTTAGTGGTCGGATGCCTTGTGCAGAACTTGCAGATAGTATTGTTCAATGCGGCCGTAGAACACTAGAAAGTGCTATTTCATTTGTAAATGCACATGATAAGTGGAAGGCTAAAGTAATTTATGGTGATACTGATAGGTAGTGCTCACCTTTTACTAATGTTTGAAGATTTAAGAGTTATCTAATCTCCAAAGAATCTATAATCTGCATTATTCTACATGTTGCTTGCGTCAGAACCACTTTTAGAAGGCTTGCAGTTTGGTCTCCTTCGATGCTTAAAAGTCATACTGTACTGTGTTAATAGGTTGCAAAATGTTGTGAAGTTACATGGCTCTCAATCTTGGTTGGTTAGATTCAACAGATCAGATGATTTCTCCAGTGGGCTTTACTCTTATAAAAATCATTTACCAGATTATTTTTTGCACCTCTTTAAATTAGACGAGCAGTTGAAAACTTGAATTTTTCCTAGTTGAATGGTGAACTTCCTTTAATGTACTTGCCGCTGGATTTCATAATGGCCTATGCTACTTGAACTAGAAAATTGTTTTTACTTATTTATCATGTATCCTTTTTATGTCTAGTGGTTGACGATAGTAACTTTATTATGTGCAGTATGTTTGTCCTCCTTAAAGACCGTACTGTTGAAGAGTCTCTTCGGATTGGACATGAGATTGCAGATGCCATAACTGCTATGAATCCACATCCTGTGACGCTAAAAATGGAGAAGGTGTATCATCCCTGCTTCCTCCTTACTAAGAAGCGCTATGTTGGTTACAGTTATGAGAGTCCCAACCAAGTCAAACCTACTTTTGATGCTAAAGGTATCGAGACGGTTCGCAGAGATACTTGTGGGGCTGTGGCCAAGACAATGGAACAGTCATTGCGACTTTTTTTTGAGCATCAGGATATTAACAAGGTAGAAACACTTTTTCAATTCGCTGTTTGATTCGTGCTTATGCTTTCGCGCTGTGAATTTCACTCAAGGAGAAATACATGTTTTTGCTGTAGAATTATGTGAGTCAAAACTGGAAGCATGTTTGGTATCGTAAATTTGCTGTAGAAATTTTGAAACCAGAAACATGCGAAACATGTTTGGTGACTCAAATGCTATTTACTATATTTATTTTATTTTATTTATTATTTATTATTTATTATATATTATATATTTATTTTAATTATTTATTAATTCATGTTTATTTTTATTTATTTATTATAATATAATATTTTATTCCTTTTTATTTATTATTTTTCTTTATTCATTATTATTTTTACCTATTATTTAATTTTTTTATTTTTTATTTATAAATATATTTATTCATTTTATTTTATGTATCATATTTGATTTATCTATTATCTCTACTTTATTCATTATTTATTATTATTTTTATGTATTATTTATTAATATATTTATTCATTATTTATGCATTTTATTTTATTTATTTATTTATTATTCAATTTAAAATTATTAAATTTATAAATATATTTTATTTTATTTATTTATTTATTAATTTTATCATTCGTTATTTTTATTTATTATAGATTATTATGGTTGAGTGAAAGAGAACAAAAGAACACAAAGCAGAAGCACAAAAAAAAAAAAAAAAGCTTCTTGTTTATTACTTCCTATTTTGGCCCAAATTTGCTACATTCTTACCGAACATGTTTTGCTTCCAAAATATGTTGCAATAGCGAAGCAAAAGCACAAAAACAAAAGTAAAAGCACAAACCAAACAGCCCCGTAGCTAATGCTAATGGATCATTGCTAGGGATGGTTTGATGGATGTGGTTGAACGAGGTGGGTTTGTGAAAATTTTGTTCGTTTTGCAAATTGAGGACTTTAATATCAGTTAATGAGTAGGTTGGGCCTTCTTACAACTCTGTATCATGTGATGTCTTGTAACATGAGAGAGTATAAATTGACCAGAAAATTATGAAATCAGACATGAACTGAAGAACTAGCGACATGCTGCCAAACTTTTGTATTTGTTATTTATATCATACTGGAATTTTCTATCATATACCACAAGTAGTAAACATTTACTTCTTCACCTGGTGAACTTTCCATTTTTGTGCACAGGTCAAAGCATACTTGCAGCGTCAATGGAGACGGATTTTATCCGGCAGGGTCTCTCTTCAGGATTTTATTTTTGCAAAGGAGGTTCGCTTAGGTACCTATAGTGCAAGGGCATCTTCGTCACTTCCACCAGCAGCAATTGTGGCAACTAAAGCAATGAGAGCAGATCCCAGGGCAGAACCACGTTATGCAGAGAGAATACCGTATGTCGTTGTCCATGGCGAGCCTGGGTCCCGTCTGGTTGATATGGTAGTGAATCCTCTGGATCTTCTGGCAATAGATTCACCCCTCAGGTTAAATGATGTATATTACATCAATAAACAGATAATCCCAGCTTTACAGCGGGTATTTGGCCTAGTTGGAGCCGACTTAAACCAGTGGTTTTCAGACATGCCTCGCCCAGGACGGGAAGCAATCACTAAATTCAACGCTTACGCTCCAAACGCGCATCGAACCAGAATCGATTATTACTATTTGTCAAAGCATTGTATCGTGTGTGGTGAACTGGTCCAAGCTTCAGCCCATATATGTGCTAAATGTCTGAAAAATGAAGCTGCTGTTGCAACAGCATTGACAGCGAGAACCTCAAAATTGGAGAGAGAGACTCGACACCTTGTTGATGTGAGTATCATGATCTTTTGCATCAACTGCAGTTGAATCCTCGGATATTATAGTTTATACAATTATTGAATGTGCAGCACATTCACGTGTTAATTTGCCGAATTGCATAAAGTTGTGATTATTTGTATATATCTAGTTCTTTCAGGGTTAACTTCATATGTAATTAATCTGTTCAACGGTGGTCGTTTCTCTTGCAGATATGCCGGCATTGTGGAGGTGGGGACTGGCTTATGGAAAGCGGAGTGAAATGCGAGTCGCTTGCATGCTCTGTTTTCTATGAGAGGCGGAAAGTTCAGAAAGAACTACAGGCCTTATCAACTGTAGCTACGGAGGCAGGTTTATATCCAAGGTGTATGATTGAGTGGTTTTAAATATCTCCATGCTCTACCTGTTTAGTTCCTTTTTTTTCTTATGGAAAGAATGTGTAATACAGTTGTATATTATGTATGTATGTATTTGTTGTAGTTATTAGGTGAGTTCAGGGTTATCTAGTTTTGTTCTTTATTTACCATGGAAAAATGGTCTGTAATATTAGTTGTATACTATATGTATGTAATTGTTGTAGTTCTATGTGAGTTGCAGGTTTTTCTGATTGTGTTAAAGCTACATTCATTTTCTCTCTCAATCCGAAGAAAAGGCGAAGTGACTAATTTTAGCTGACTTTTACCAAAAACAATTCACTTTATCCACGCTGAGTCGCTCACTAGTTTTACCATACGGGCTGTGAGAGAAAAAAAAAAAAACCCACAATAGTAAAGTTACTTTTCTACCCCTTTTCCTGCCAAGTACAATTACAATTTAAGGAATATGCACCTTTGCCTTTAAGCATGTTATGTTTGGCAAGTTCCTATTTTACCCATGTTCCAGATAGTACGATTACAATTGAAATGTATTTGAGATCACCAAATTAGAGTACTAAATTTGTAATCAGAAAAAAATTAAAAGTAAACTAGTTTCCTCCAATTTCAAATTAACACTAGAGGATTTAAAGTAAATTCCTTTCATATAAACCAAATTAACATTCTACCTTGCTCTTCACAGTAAATTTTAGCCCCAAGACCTCCTTTCATCATTTCAAAATAGACAAAGCTCAGTTGCACTCTTAACGAGAAAGAAGTAAAAAGAAACAATCCTGCTCAACTGGAAACCAGATTCATCCTATAATTGAACAATGGATTTACCAAGAAAAACTGTCATACATATAAAAACATGCTGACGAATGACTAAAAGAGAAAAAGGGAACTGAAAATAAGTAGAGATGAATCATTGACATGTATTCTAAGACGGCCAATCAACAAACAATTTCCCTAACTTCTTGCTGCTTCTCTGTAAACAGTAAGAAACAAACATTGCAGCTGCACCAGCAGCACGGCTCGAGTTGATAATAATGGGGTTATAAGGACAAGATGGTGGGGGAAGCTGAATCCTCTCAATTTACATTTCCTTTTTCATCCTTCCAAACTTGTATCCTAGAATTAGGCGTGGCTCATCTCACCAAAGGATTAAGAAGACATTGAGAACATTCACCTTACAAGAAGGTAAAAGTCGTAGCAGAGAGAACATGAACGTCGGCGAGCACATGGATCTTCTCCATTGCCATAATGATGAACCACTTCGTGAAGAAGTGACCAGCGATACCAGCTAACCAAGCAAGAATCTGAACACATCGCTTAATGAAATAATGCCCTCTACGCGCTTGCTGCCAGCCTCCACTATTACAAGTCTCCTAACCCCTGAATATATATGCCAGGGATGGGTCATGTGAAAAGTTCTAACACAAGCAATTACGGAAAAAGGAACAAGTTGGTGGGAGAAAAGTGGGGAAGAAAACAAACTTACCAGGATTTGCCAGCCGTTCCATAATCTTGTGCAAAGGATCAGATCGCAAACACATTTGACATCTTTGCCCATTGAAAAACCCAAAAGGAGAACTTGCATCTTGTCCCAACTGTAAGGCCTGCAGGTTAGAAATAAGAAGAAAACAAGCATGTTGAGTTCTCTGTGGATGGTCAATAACTGCTTTCTGGAAGGCTGTTTTCGGAAGCCTCTGTGGACATCTGGGAATATTGTAACTCGGAACCAAACTAGTTTAAGCTTTAAATTTTTATTTTTCTCAATCCATACATAATACAGGTTCCGTCAAATTGCAAGTCACAAGCAAAACAGAGCTCCAGAGGAAGTGTGGGCATATTCTGAGTTCAATTTAAGTTTTGCATATATGACTATAAAGTAGAAAACTTGGGAATATGTATACCATGTCGGCAACTCAATTGAGAGCGATCATAGTGGTGGCAACAACACTGAGGTTCAACAAAGAGGGGGATAACAGCAATCTCTTATAAAATCGAGAAAGGGATCAATAGTTTGATAATGAAAATGCTACAATTGTACATAAATGTGGGTAACGTCACACTCCTTGATAAATCTATTGGGTAATTTTTATAATAGCAGTGTAACAGCAACACAGAATGAAAGCTTTGTATGGAATTAATTACATCCAAAACACAACTCAAGTTTTGCTTTCTTAAAGAAACCTGCTCAAACCCACTAGCTCCTCTACAAACCCATCTAATACTAAGAAATTTGTGAAAGGCTACACATTAACTATAAACATGCACTCTTTTGTAAACATGACTTCAAAGTTTTCAATACATGAGCACACTGGAAAATATATACATGCTGTTTAATGGTTTTATGGCAAGATCCAACAATAGGGCTCTCTGTTGGAAAAAAACAAGAAGGATTCTGTGAACATTTTATGTAGTATACAAGTTAAATCAATTTAACCACCATAAATCCAAATAATACAAGGATATGGAGAAATATTGCCAGCATTATACGCCAACATATATAAGGAGTTTATTTAGACTGATATGGGAAGAGTAATGAATAACGAGGAATAGCTAGACGGGGACAGAAAGTCATTATGAAGGATACCACAGAAAATGACAACAAAGTGCTATAACATTTCAACTCAAAGACTCCCAAAGAAGCAACAGAAGTAGCTTGAAAAAAATGCCAAGTGAGCCTCAACTAAGCATACAACAACAGAGAATTATCTCCATATCCACTTAAAAGTCCTCATAAACCTTTGACACATTGGAACAAATATTTATAGTGAATATTCGAATCTCTCTCAAACACACATGCACACACACACCAAAAAACATTCCAGTGATTATCATGTAAGAGAAGCGTACACTCCTTTTTTGTTCTTATAATATGGGCCTTTAGAGTTTCTTCCTTAACCCAACTGCATAGATAAAGTCAAGACAGATAATCTCTTAAAAATTACCTGATGAATACTCATTTCCTCGAGATGAATCTGTGCATAGGCTCTGTCTTTCGCCAAAGCAGTGATATCACTGATCAATAAAAACAAATTCATTTTTTTTCAGTACAGAAAGGAACGCTAAAAGCATCAAAGACAGCAGCTCAGACAATGTAAGCATGAGATTTACTAAGCTATACAACTCTACCAAAGTAGGAAAGCTCATCCCTTTCATATCTCTCAAGAAAAAGACAAATTAAAGAAAAACAAATATGCCTTTCACTTAAGGAATGGAAATGCAACCGTTAAAGATTTCAAAAGGATGATAGTACTTGTAGCACACAGAAAACTATACTGCAGTAAGAGAGAAGATTACCTTCGACAATATATATCCAACAGTGAGTCATTCTCATCTACAATTGGTATTGAACTAACTTCAGCTGCAGTTAGAACAATGTAATTCCATAAGATAAAACTAAGGGGTAGGAGAAAAAAGAACAACATGATAGTTACTCTTTCATTTGAGTTTGAATCTCCACTTCACATGGCAATGAACTATAGTCATAAGAGGAAAAAACCTAACAATTTATGTAACCTAATGCACAAAAGATCCTTTTTTATCAATTCTTCACTCATCTACTGAAAATAACCTCTCTCCAAAATTAATTAAGGGTAAGTAGAGATAGAATGTCTCTTTGCACCAAGACTATCACCAGCACAATTTTCATGAATACATAGAGTAAGAGATCATCAATCTATCCATTTATAGGTCAGGCAACAGCTACCTTAAAAGATTTCAGTTGCATAACCTACAGAGCTTACCAATAAGCTGGAAAAAAATTCAAGAAAAAAACTGTAACAACTACAGCTATACAGTAATGTGTGATTAATAGCACTTTATTTGATTTCCCAAATTGAGTGATCTGGTTCAGATCCTCCTTTCCTTCCGGAAAAGGGAAGGGTAAGGATGTTCTTCGGTCTCCCTGTACTTAAAAAAGATGAGGAGGTTACCTTGAACTAATAAGGATAAAGCAGCACTAAGAGAGGCATTTGGTCTCAACATGGCAAATGCCTGTCCATTTGATTCACCAATTTTGGGAACCCAAGTACCCAAAGGAAGTGAACAAATTGGTTGTTGCAGAATGGGCAAGGAGCTAGGGGAGTGTCTAAAATGCCTGCATATACCTGAAAATTAAGTCAATGTTAAAATAAATAATTTGCTTCATGTATTTCTGAATTTCAGAAAACAAATCAGAACTCTACCCCGAGATCTTACATTTAAGAATTCCTGAGAGTGAAGCCACATGCAACAGCTGTGGATATGAACCATCTTGTGAAGAAGAATGAATAATGGGAACTGTAGCCACTTTGTTTTGCAGAATATTTATGGCAACATCCTTTAAAGAGTCATAAGGCCCGCCCTGCATGTTAAAGAAGTGTTGGTTGTTAAAAATTTTAAACTTGAAATTCTAACAAGTTCCGCTAAAAAAATGTCAAGCCAGTTGATATAGAGGTCACATGTCAACATATAGGAATTGAGGTACTTTTCTCTCCCGTTTACAGGAAAATGTAAAGTCAGCTGATACCGAAGCCACATGTATACCTATCTAATTTAAGATTTGTTTCTTCTTTTTTTTATGAGCCTTTTCTGCAGGAGTTGGAGCAATTTATATATAATATAATCAATTGAGAAACATCAGCTAAATACCTCTTGTTGTTCCTAATCCCTACAACCAGATGTACGACCCTTCTCAAGTTATCCAAGACATTTTTTTTGTCAAGTACTCAAGTAATCCAGAACACTCAAATGTAAAGAAAATAAAAGGTTAGCATCCATTCACTTGGAGAAGTTCAGAGCATCTTCCGAGAAAACGTACATGTATAAGACGTCTAGGACCCGATACGACATTGACATCAATTTGTCGGTTGAGATGTATCTTTCCCTCTTTCCAAGCTAATATAGTGTGTGTCTCAAGCTCTTCCTCTGTCAAGTTTGATCCATGATTCCCAAGCTGAAATTCAAACAATCAGACAGCATTCTTCTCCCAAATCATCTAATAAGTGGTAATGGACTCGTGGAACAAGAAGATGCAAAAGCTCATGATTACAAACATTAAACTGAGAAAGAAAGAAAAAAAGAAAGAAAGAAAGAGAATGATGCTTGGCTAAACTTCAGCCACAGTATTTAGTTACCGCTTCCAAAAATTAAAATCTGAACACTCAAAAGAAGCAAACAACTATCTGTATATTCTACAGAGAAGACGTCTATTGGATGCCACAAAAGTATTGAGCTCCAGAACCAAAAAAAAAGGGAGATGAATGATTAAAGATAGTATATAAACTTCACAGACAACTGGGCCTCAAAACAATAAAACAAAAAAAATAAAAACAAGTCGCAGGGAACTGAATAATTAAAGAGTATATAAACTTCACAGGTTATTGGCAACATGCACAGACGTTCTACACTCTTAAAGGACAGGAAATACATAATGAGATTTGGTCATCATATAAGAGGCTGGAAAGGCTGGAAATGTTGCAAGTACCTCTCTACTACAATATTTTTATTCATTCTATCTATGTTTATGGTTGCCGAGTGTAGCGAATCAATGTAAATTCATCAGTTGTGAATGCTTCTGAAAGTAAAGAAGAAAGAAAAAAGTAATATTTGTGTTGAAGGATATAAAATATTTTAAGTTACACCCTCTCTATCAGCTTAAACTTTTAGAGTAGTTGGTTGTTAACATGGTATCAGAGCCAAAGGTCTCGTGTTCAAACCTCACCGCCACCCTTTGTTGAAATTGTTGTTCCACGTGTTGGACTTGAAGGCCACACGTGAGGGGGCGTGTTGAAGGATATAAAATATTTAAGTTACACCCTCTCCTTTCTATCAGCTTAAACTTTTAGAGTAGTTGGTTGTTAACAATTTGGATAGCGAAGAATTAGCAATTTCCTCTCTTAAAAGTTCTTTGTTTCCCTCTCACTATTGATGTCTGGATTTCTGTATTGGGGTGGGGGCATAGTCAATAATCAAGTTTACAGACATTTGCAGGAAGGATCCGCTTGAAAATAGTTAAGATTTCAAAGTCATCATTTGATACATGAGAACTCATTCAGAGACCTCATTTATTCTGGAATAAGATTTTTTGGAGGGACAATTTTACATATTTCTGCCGTCGGTTGAAAGTCCAAACCTTTTTTTATCTAAAGGATCAAAGGTACCCAACACCCATAATGAAATTTGACAATTTGGAAGAACCTATAGCTAACACACAATAAATATAAGAATACAGTGGAATACACGCCATCAAATTTTAGCCAGTAACTGAACCATTACCAAATGCGCGCCTGAGAGACAACAGGCACAAGTGTAGTGCCTGTGTGAGCTTGGAATCTAGACGCACCTTTGACAACACTGACCTCATCTAAAAGCTATTTGAACGAGAATTCATTGATTAATAACATGACAAAACATGAAAGTCCACCTATCCCGCATCATGAGATATTATTCACCCTATTAAAGTTCTGTTTCACAATCATAGTTTGTAATGCTAATCAACATTAAAATAAAAAGAAATACAGAAGAATTCAAAATGACTGCAATACTTGTTCTTCTTGGAACTTGCACATGAAAATAGCAACAATGGGTAATAATGTTTACAAGAGACAACTTATTTCGGTGGAATTTAAAGTGCTTATTCCAATGCAAACAGTAATCCCCACGGACAGAAACTTCAAACAATAGGCATTTGTACAAAAGAAAATGACAGTCACGATATAAATGTGGACGTATATATTTACAAGAGTTTCTGGGTCTTGTCCACAAAATATAGAAGAGATTTAAAGGTATATTGATCATTTTAGGCAATACATTCTATCAAGAAAACTAGAGACCAATCAGTTCACAGATCCTAAGATACAACTCGCAGAAAAATACCCAAAACACATATTTCCTCCAAAACAATCACACTATAAATTTGATTAAAAAAGGAAAACAGAGAGAGATAAAGACAATTACAACATGTACCTCTCTTAGAATTAAGATGAAGTCCAGCGCACTAAGAACTCCAACAAAATGACCCTTGCAAATATCCCAGAGAGGAGCCACAGGAATTCCCTAGAAATAGCTTCAATCAGATGATATCAAATCCAAGCCATTTATCAATAAATAAATTACTGCTTCATAACCATGCACATGAGAAAACAGGGTACACGGGTAGTGGTGGGTGATTGACACCAACAAGACTAAGATGAACTGCGTAAGAGCCATAAATTCCATCAACCCATGCAGATGATGATGATTTACTTCGATATGTGCAGCAAATTGGCTGCATATAGAGAAACTGACTTGCCGTAGTAAAATGGGGTTGCAAATTGGTAGGGTTGGGGGTACAATTGAGTCATCCCGAGGTAGAAACCTCGAAAAGAACCCCAGCACAACCCAACCTTCTAGTGTACAAGCTTATTCCAAGCCAAACTGAGTATGTTTCTACAAATTTGAGCTTAAGCTCGGGTTAATCAACGAAGTCAAGTTAGTCCAAGGTGGTCTCGGGTTACTAATAGTGAACAATAATTATTGCAAATATTAATATAGGGTGGGTTTGCTTGCTGCCACCTTTTCCCAGCCCAACCTAAATTGTGGCCTGGTTGAAAATTTTCAACCCAAGCGCATCCAAAACAACAAAAAGAGATCTCCATGTACCTTCAGATTCTAAGTAATGCTAAGGTTAGGTTCAGATTGACCCGTTCACGTTGCACCCCTATGACATAGTGATGAAGTGCTAGCAGGGTTACTAAAAAGCAGATTGTTGGTCAATTCCTGATTGGCAATCTGGAAACATAATGAGCGTACACATGAAATCGAATGCTGCATATGAAACCTAGCCTTGCCATATGCTTTTCATCGTACACAAACACGCGTTCATATCAATCCCTTAATTAATAATACACGTTTGTCACTATGATATCCCACATTGCCCGGGGTGAATCGTTTTGTAAAACTTAGATGTGTGACACCTACTAAACTATGTAAATGCGTTTTGAGCAAAATCGTGAGCACCAAGTGGAGAGTGCAAAGAGGAGGATATCTACAGAGGTCGGGACAGGCCGTGACAAGAGGTATCAGGCCAATCCCCACCCAGATAATGGAGGACGTTCATAAACCCATGAAGTCACACCAGTGAAGACGTTGGGTCCAGAGAGGGGGTGATTGTGACATCTTATATCGTCTTGGGTAAGTGGTTTGTTGACACTTATATGTGTGGACACCCCTTAACCATGTAGAAGCGTCTTGAGATAGACTATGAGTACCGAGAGGAGAATGAGGAAATCGGACATTATCTAAGTGAGTTGGGGCGGGTCATGACAAACGAAAAACAGTTGTACAACTTTTGTATAATACTGCTGAGATAACGTAGGTGACAACATTTGCAAAGTCCAAACTCCAGATACAATATTATTAATCTATAGCGTATGAAACTTAATTTTTGTTTGAACGAAAAAAGAAAGAGAAAATACCTGTTCATAGAGAATATGAAATGCTTGCTTCACAGGTAAATTCACATCCAACGCAATGATCTGCAGTATTTGAAAAAATTGAGGCAGAAATCCACATATCCAACCTAATGATAGCGATCAAACCCAAAGAACTACTTGAGAAATGGCTCAAAATGCATGATAGAGCATCCTAACCTTGCCAGACTCAGGAAGCAACTCATAGGCAGTATGCCTGGACAAAAAAACAGAGATCCGATTGCGAGAAATCTCTATATCAGCCTCTGATATCCTTGGAACTGCTTCCTGCAAGTTATTATCCAACAATCTGATTTACTCCATGCAGCAAAATAACATACCACTCAATAGAATTGAAAGCCAGATGATTACATATTAATACAATCAATGCTCCAGTTGGTCCTATGCAGACTGAAAAGAGGTGAGGCTCCTTAAAAAGAACTGGAAGTCATATAAGTTCCAGAAAAGTAGCACGTGTCTGTACCGACCACATATCTTAGATTCATTGTTTTGACACAAATTACAAGATGATGTATGTTAAAGGATTAAATATTAAAGTTACACCCTTTCTAATAGCTTAAGTTCTAGAGTAGTTGGGTAGTTAACATGGTATCAAAGCCAAAGATCTCGTGTTCAAACATCACCGCCACCCTTTATTGAAAAGTTGTTACACGTGTTAGACCAAAAAGTAGACCACACATGAGGGGGCGTTGAAGGATTAAATATTAAAGTTACACCCTCTCTAATAGCTTAAGCTTTTAGAATAGTTAGGAGTTAACAACGTATAGGAAGTTACAAGGCGAGGTAATCTGTATCATTAAAAGTGTAAACTTTTACACAAGTAATCATGATGAGAAACTTAGAGGTTGATTCCATCAGGATCTTACAGTTACTTACAATTCCCTACAAGTTCCATTCACAAAATAGAGAATTCTGAACACATGGAAAATAGCCCAAGTTATGGTGATGCCACCATGAGAAAACATTAGCAAGCATAAGATCATAGTTGTATGGAGGAAAAGCTTGACTTTCTGGGTTCGCTTGCTCCTTAGGGCATCCCTTTTTGTACTAAGGGACACAATCCCTTTTTGAGTGCCATTCTATACAATTCTTACTTATCACAAAAAAAAAAAAAAAGGATCATAGTTGTATGGATTAAAAACAGTCTCATACCAGCCGAGGGATGGGATCACCATCCACATCCATATTAGCTCTACCAGGTGTCTCTGTTGCAGGAATCATATCAGGTTCCCGAGCTAAGAAAACAGTGTTCACTACCCCAAAATTTCCCGTTACAAAGGGTTGGTGCTCATCATGCCGCCATTCTCCATCAACATAAAACTTGTACTGCATGTGAAAAAAAAAAAACACAGCTACACATTACTACTACAGAGACTGAGAAATCAAAAAAGGTAGTAGATGCTCTTAAAATTGAACACTCTGCATAGCATGTTTGATTATAAAGACTTCAGATTTCATCTTAATCGAACGAAACTATCAAACATTCTTGTTATCTACAAATTTCAAACAATTTTATTTGCTTGCACCTAAGAGAAAATATAAAATCATGGGGAGTTCGTCAGGGATATTGTAGTTTTCATAAAGCAGAAGATAATTGGCAGTCACCAGAAGGTTTATATATATGTGCACCTAACGTAATGGTTCCCAAGCAGACTTATCGCAAACTATATAAAGAAAAGACCTAGAAGATTATGTCCATTGGTCTTTGGTGCTACTAGTAAGGAAAGGACAGCATCCAGGCAAAGGAACTGAATGGGTCTTTCTATCTAAAACTCAATGATAATCCAAGAGGCTTTGTACAGTTTGAGGAGAGACGCCAAGAAAATCCACTTTGTCATTTGTATCCTAGTGATGGAAGCCTTAAATAAGCTGCTAATCGAAATATGATTAAAACAAATCCTACTCGTAAAGATGGGCACTAGAAAGAAAACATTGGATCATAATGGTAATAACGATTTGGTGTAAAGGATTTCAAAAAAAATCTATTACAATGTGAGGTCTGAGAAGAGCATAATGAGGGGATGAAAGAGTCCATCAGATAATCTATAAGGTGGGTAGTGGAAAGTGGGCATATATTAGCACAAGAAGTGGTGACATAGGTCAAACAAATACTGAGATAATATAACCATCTTCATTCAAGAAGCACATCACTTGATACCAACACTTTATGGGCACACCTGGACACGTGTTTGACACTTCATGGCCATGTCCATACTCGATAACAATTATTATTATTTAATAATTGATCGACACGTCTCAGACACCTGATCAACGTATTCCGAACACTCGACCAACACCTCCTACACTTTTCATCTTATATATAAAAAAACATATGACAATCCTGAAACATCATCATGAACATATATCAGAGTGTCCAACATCTTGTTCTTAAAAATTGACAATAACAATATGTCACAGTTTGTAATAATAAAAAAACATAACTATAATGACAAGGTAGAAGAGTAATATCACATATTATTTTATCTAATCCTTTTTATCTCCGAATTTCTTCATCTTTTAACTTACATAACTTTAATATAGAAATTTTCAATTAACAAAAGTTTTATAATTGCATTCCTCAATATTCATATTAGCAGTGTCCATGTCCCACGTTCTTAGAATTTGACTTGTTGACGTATCCATGTCGTATCGTGTGACTCGTTTCCGTGTCTGTGTTTGCGTTTTGTGCTCCTAGATCTTCAATTACCAAATTACCATCTTCTTCAAAACCGTTACATCTTTCTAGAACTATTCGTTCAGTATCTTTGCCATTCTTATATGTCAAGGATTAATACCACTTCACCAACAGCTTATTAGCTAGTAGATCTGTTAGGAAACCTGGTGCATTGTAAATTTTTTATGTTAATGAAAACAGGGATAATTTTCATTAACCCCCCAACGCGCCTTTGATGCAAATACGCTGTCATGACTCTTAATTTATGTGGTGACTGAAAAACACTCCAAAAGGTAAGCAAAGGTAAAGATAACCGCAAACAAAATTTCAACTTGAAAAGCATGTCCGAATAGATAGAATTCCTTTAAAACATGATGATTTGGTAGTTAGTTAAATCAAGATTCTTCACATGGAAAATGCATTTAATGGCTGGCCAAGGTAAGGGAAAATACATTTCACATCCAAAAAGGTCCCTCTTTGTACTTTTTACATAACCAAGGTTAAAAAGGAAGCTCAACATCCGCTCTTACAGATGTTTCATTTATAGCCGATGCAAAAGAAAACCCTACATTTCGGTGCATCCTAAATATATAGTTTGAAGTTGCCTGGGACAATTCACTGAATAATATTGTATGTTTAAGCTGAATCTAAATAATTCTCCATATTGGAAGCACGAATCTAACTCAAAAATGAATGAAGAAAACTCGATATATTGTATTAACATTAAGCATTATTGATAACTTCAAACTAAAACTACTTGGCATTGCCACAATCCATATTCCAGATTTTTCCAAAGATTGGAACTTATTTTCATTGGGTGATTACCTAGCAAAACATAAACATAAAAATAACCATGACAATATTATTCACAACTATTTCTACAATAAGATTGATGGAGTACCTCTCTAAGCTTTAACAGATTGCGATTGGCAGTAGCACACAAATATTAGTCATTAAGTTCTTTTGATAAATTATAGCTATTGATCACAATATCATACAGACCTGGTGATATCCTGCCGTTAAGCTGTATATAACCTGAAATACAGTGGGGCAGCCCTCCATTGGAGACATAGCTATAGGTTCTGACCATCTGCACATTCAGGAGTTCCAATTCAAACCCATTAACAGCCATAATCAAGTCCAAAAACAAAAGCAAGAAAACATAATTATCAGTAAATCAAATCCAGTCAATCAAGTGACTTGCCTGTTAAATGTTCCACTTACAAACACCCTTCTTCCCCCGTAAGGCCACACGAACCTCGTCGGTATCAACACCGAACTATCCCCACCGGAAGTAAACATCTTCTTCCCAAAACCCAATTCTCAAAAACTTGAAACCAATCCTTAGAAAACAATTCCCACACCTACCTCACTTCTCTGCTCTCCAAACCCCACTTCTTACTCAACCATAAGAAGCTAAAACAACACTGTATCTCAACTTGCCACACCCACCAGCTAAAACTGCCACCTTTGGGATCCTCCACGAAACAGCAGAGGACCCCTCAAGAATCACACATGCAAAGCCACACAAATCAATCAAAAACCCTAAAAATCAAGAACCAAACTCTCCTCTATACCCACCACGATCTTCCAAAAAAAAAATTCTAAATATACAATACAAATAAGCAAACAATAATTATACACTCAAACAATGACCACCTCAACAATCCTCCGAATCTCGCAAACAGTTATTCACAGTTCACAAAACAAACCAACCCATCAAAATTCAACTAAATAAAAATGAATAATTGAGAGAAAAAAAGAGCCAATTCGAGCTCACAAAAACCAAATTTTAACAATTCCCCACCAAATCTAATAAAAAAAAACCCTAAAATCTGGAAAAACAAAACGAAATCGAACGAATTACAACGGAATTCGCGGGAAACGAATGTGGCAATTCGTGCCCTAGAAAGGCGAAGGAAACCTAATTGTGTAGAGAAATTGAAAGAGTTGTCGACAATGTTGGATCTTCCGGGTGCGGCAATCTCGCGCGAGTGTAGAGAGAGAGAGAGAAAATGTGGAGAAGTAGAAGGAAACAAGAGGAATAATTAATAATTATAGAATCAATAATGGACTATTTTCGCAGCTTTTTTTCTGCTTCTTTTTTTCTAGAGAGAGAAAACAACTTCTTTGGGAAAGTTTATCAGATCCGACGGTTATGAAGAGAGCATGTGGTGGGCCCGATTGGTTGAGTGACCATAATATGTGGGCGCATGATTACACTCCATGTATGTCTTTATTAAAGTTGGCAATTTCTGACACGAATTGACCCGTTTAACACGATTATATTTATTGTTATATTTATTTGCTAATTTTTTTTATTCTCTAATTAGTCATGGATTGGAATACATTAATAAACTAATACTAAATTGTGTCAAATTCAATTTCAATTTCACTTTTATTTTTTATTTTTTATTTTTCGTGTTGGATTGTATCATATTTTAAATGTTTGATTTTCGTGTCAACTAGTATCAGATTGCCCTGTTAACCCGTGAGTCGATCTGTTGACACGAATTGCTAGTCCTAGTCTTTATGGTCTATACATATATGAGTGTGTGTATTTGTATATATTTCTATTTAAATTGTTGTACATTAGAGTATATATGTAAGATGGAAGTATAAGATCTCTCAAAATACTACGTTGTGTTATTAATGACATGAAATAACATAACGTATGTCTATATTTTAATCAGTTCTTCCAATTTTGTATATTTTCAATCAAATTTTTTGTCATTAATTATCGTATGACTTTGTTCAATTTTTTTTGTGTGAAATATCTTAATTTTTTTAAAGGATGAAATATCTCAATGCCCTTATTTATATTTAAAAATAATATAATCCAAATGAGGGTTGAGGATAATTTAAGTTTTAAATTAAAAAATCAAAATAATCTCGTGTCTAATTTGTTTTAAAAGTGACGTTAATAGGAGAAATAATGTGTGCCGTAAAAAAAAATCTAATTAAAAATATACAAAGTAGATAATATCTTATTAAAGAATTAACGAACATCTGTGAATGAATCTATTTTAAAACACTTCATAGTTTTCATCATTAAACAATGAACTTCATATATGAAAAACAGTTAATGAATTGATTTTTTTTTTCACCATTTTAAGAGTTGAATTAGTAATTAAAAATAAGTCACGCTCAAATTATTTTATTATATGTTTATGATAAACGTACTATATTTTTAATTTTGTGAAATGATGATGCGGAGGAAATCTTTGTCTATAATTGAGATGAATTACACTGTGATGCGTTTAATTGAGTATGTAATTATAATTTGTGCATTTAAATGTATTATTTATCATGGTAGTACTATAAGAGATTCTTATTTATTTCATAAATTACTAGTGTCAATCAACAATTCTTTACTATTAATTGAAATAAATTTATAACGATCAAATAGAAAAAGTTATTTTTTGAAAATAATTAAAAATATATATAACTTTCTCTAAAATACAAAAGTTGAAAAATTATTACATAATTAGGATGATGTCGCCAAAACATCACAACTCAACATATAACTAAAATTTTCAATAAATCTGGTATATTTATATGTGGTAGAAAATAACTATTTATTCATGAGAGAGAATATTTCCCTTCAGACAAATATATAACAGTGTTTTGTATATATAGAGAGAAGGATGTGATCGAACGGTGATGAAGAAGAGACGTTGTCGTGGGGCCCATGGGGGTCTGTAATGATTGGTTGGGGCCGTGTGAAAGAGATGCCTTTTGTGCCGTATTGGGAGATTTAACCAATAAAAAAAAGGGACTTGAAGGAAGTTTTATGATCTCTTTGTATACTATTATTTCTTGTTGCTTTTTCTTAGATGGAATTACTGAACTGCCCATGGTTTCTGCTTTGTCGTTTTGGTGGGCAGTTGGGGAGAATAGGGTACTTCAAGGACTATTTGTGCATGTGATGCTAACCTTATTGGGACCGTTTGTTTCCGATATTATGATGGGACTAGTCTTGTCCCTTGTTTGGAGTATTGTAAGTTTTTGTAACTCCCTATTTCAAGCCAAGTCCTTTATTTTATTTTTTTGTTTCTTTTTTGCCTTTTATTTTTATTTCTACTTTCTTTGATAATAGTTGTACCTGCCAACTAATTGAGGGATAACGAGCTCATTTATGTCGAATTGATTTATAATCAATTTTAAATGAATTAATAAAGAGTTTTTTTTCTCTTTTATTTTTCAAATAAACATGAATAGATTCAAATAAGCACGAATAGAGAAACCGTCCCTTGGAACGAAACATAAACTTATGCCAAATGTTGCGCTTTTAGCTTATTGAAGGGAAAATCTGTTTTGATCAGTGTTTTTGACAATTTTTTTAAAACAATTTATGTGATTTGGAAGAACATTTTATAAAAGTTGCCGCCCTATTTGAATTAGCTTTTCAAATATTACTTTTGGTTTACTGAAAGGAAAAATTGTTTTATGTAATGTTTGACAAATTTTTTAGAACAGTTTCTGGACTTTGGAAGAACATTTTACAAAAACTAGGGTACCAAATTCCAAAACAGAGTAAAGTCAGAAATAAAAGATATGTCAAACATACTAGAATTCAGAGTGACTAGCATATGAATTGATTATTTTTTAAACCAAAAAACGTTTAAGATTTTAACACCATTGCTAATATATGACTCTTTTGGATCCCGGTCGCAACTAATAATTCTGAAATTTCATCCAAATATTAGAAGCCAAAGATCTTCACTTTGAATCAGCTTTTAACACTATGGTTAGATTCATCTATCTGCTTTATAGATAGATGACCTCAAATTTGGCCATTAGCCTGGTTATGAACTTATGGTATAGAAACACATGTATGAATGTTGAGAGTATTGTCCATTAAAGCTTCTTTGCCTAAATTTGCCAAGAGCCATTATCTTGAAAAAACTCTGTGCTCAAATTTATTTATTTTTTACTACTGTGCTCAAAATTCATTGACCCCCATATGTCCACATTCAGAGAACAAGCTATCCTAAATTCTACTCCCTTTTCAAAATTATAAAATTAGCTATCTAAAGTAATGTAAATTCTCAAAATTGAGGACATTTTTAAAATAAAAAAAATCGAGGAAAAAAAAATTATTTTCGAACATTGTAAGATGGTAAAAAATTATGGGACAAATAGAGTATAAATCAATTTAAGCATAGATGATGAATGTATTTTTCATTGGACATCCAAATCCACTACAATAGAATTTTGATTGAAAAAATAAGTTTTCAAGGATAATAAGATAAAAATTGGTCTTAAAATGCCAATATCTAATTTAAGTAAAAAAAATAATTAAAAATCATGTTTTTAAGACAGTACTGCCATCGTGGCATATAACATGTTGTGTGCGATGAACCCACATGGGTTATTCCCACAACAACAATCTTTCTTCCGGGGTAACTAATCATTTTCACAGAGACAAAATGTTAAATTTGTTCTGCTAATAACTGAGATTCTGGAGATTTTACCTTCCCGTGTTAGCTTAGTATATAAGCAACCCAAAATTTACTGGATTCCCAAGTTCGCCTATTCTGATGCATATGCGAAAATGTTAACTCCTACCATTGTTGAAGCAGTAAATCACCAACTGTAAGCCCGAAGACCTATCACTACCGTTGAAATATCTACAAAGTTGCTTTTTCTCGCCCTTTCGCCAACAATAACATCCTTCTGATTCCCAAAAGACGTGGATTAAGAAGAAGATCGGCTATTTTCATGATGGTTACGAAGAGCTTCCATCTCAAAGTTTCAAACTAGCGCATCCTGACAGCAGCTCCTACAAGAAATTCACAGATTTAGTCATTACATCCAAAGGAATATCAATGAAGTCCTCGTAATCTCAAACAAATAACTAATGTCAGGGACAAAATTATGAGTAAAATCAACCTATCAATCATTAATATAACCAAAAAAGGAAGGCAAGCACCAGTCATCAGATTCCTTGATAGGAAAAGTACCCTGAAGTACTAGTTGGTTCACCAGAACCAATTTCATGAATAGGCTTATCAATGGGATATATTAGGCTCCTATTGTCATACCATAAAAACCCAAATTGTAATTATGCCATAAGGTCAATAACTGATGCTGATAAGAGTAGTGGAAAGATACAGTAAGAAGAAAAATTGTAAAAAAGCTTTTACGAGGAACAGTTATAGAACAGTTGATGCCATTAAGATTGCCTATCCAAATGGTAAACGATGGTCCACCGTACCAATGTCATATATATACTATAGCACATTCAATCCCAGAGCCCCACGAAAAAAAAAAAAGAAAAAAGTTTAACTTATGTATGGGCTAATCTATTTGTCTTTGTTTATCCTTCAAATTAAAAAAATTAGATTAGCCCATAACCATCCCTTGTAATTCTATTCCCTGCTAGTATAAACATTGTCAAATGTTGAACTAGTTGATTGCCAAAAATGACTTCTAGGAAGTTTAATACAAAAACTGGGGTAACTGGGATAACCTGATATTTAGCTTGTTCATGGTTCTCAGCCTTCTGCTTTTCCATCAGTGTGCTTGCAGTTTGACCAATCAATTCCCAACGCACAACCTGTGTGAGGAATAAGAGTAAGGAGAAGAATGAAGATGATCTTGTAAATTACCTCAGTTTCTTTTTTAAGGGTAAACAAATATTGACAAAACTCGACTCACCCCACCCCACCCCAGTCCACCAAATTCCCGACACCCAAAAGCAAAAAATAACAAAAATGATAATGATAACACTATAGCATAAAAAATAATAAAAAAAAGAACAACAATTTAAAGAGGGACAAGGATTCCATCCAACATGCATGTAACTAGCAGGACATGTGGATGAAAGTAAATTAAACCAACAACCAACTAGTAGAATGGGACAGAAATTAGAATTGCAAAGAAGGGTTGATTGGGCTAACATTATATTTACTAATATACATTAAAATAAAAGACTTGGCCCCACACAGTCTGGCTCCATTCTCTCCGGCGGATCCCCTACTGTTCTCATTAATTCCAATTCCTGTAACAATAATGTTTTCCACATCTAACCCAAGGAATGACCATAGTGAGATCACCCACCACAATGAGATTAATAAAGCTATAATCCTCGGCATGTCTAAAGGGCCAGTAACATTTGGACACCTTGTAGCAACTCCTGAATACAAGGCATAAAAAATTATAAATGATCCTGCCTCAATGAATATAAATTCACTCCACATAGCAATTTATTGGAGTTGCCAAGAAAGCAGAGGAAAACGAGTCATGACTCTAGAAAAGGAACGAAAAGTCCTGAATCAGATGTCTATAATTGCCAAAGACCAAGAGTGGGGAAAAAAAATATTGCAACGCTCAAAATAGACAAGTACTTATATGTGAGGATCTACAGGAGCACAAAGGTCTCCAATCCTTAACAATTTATATACATAAAAATAAAATCCTCGAGTATTTTAGAATAGAGACTAAAAAATAAGACAAATCACCAAAATAAATCTCACATATATAAATTGTTTTTTTTAACAAATTAATAATGACACGGTAAGTCCACAATTCAAGTACAACATTTGGAGTCTGATCCAGATGAAAATGCAATCTGAAATTCTCAAATGATTCAGCATATAGGAAATGACATAAAGGTAGGACCTTGGTTGGATTGTCATAAGATTGTTCAGAATATTACTAACAACCCTACGACCCATGTTGCAAGGATTTTCTGAGGGTTTTGTAATCTTTGGTGCCAACTGTCCAACATTTAACATAGTCTAAAACTCATGGCATAGCATTAACTTTGGAGTACAAAATCTACATAATTCCATCGCTCACAAACCCAGAGGTGATTGTCCAACAAGGACTTTACTCAATGAATCAATCACAAACTTTGCCACTGATTTAAAAATATTATACAAGATCTTGTAAAATACGGGTTCACTTAGTTTCCTATTTGTTGCCTTTTCCTTCATGTATGGATTCCATACATATATTCATCAACCTCCTTTTCTTGCCACTGTCATCTTCTACTTTTTATTTTCTTCTATGTCTCTCTTTCTTTGCATTTTCATGTCCGGTGTCGTATTGCTCTCTCTCTCTCCAATTTTTTTTCTCTTCCTCTATTTCTCTCTTCTTCATGAAGGATACTAAGTCCCTCTTTATAAATTGTGTTCTTCCTCTTTTTCTTTCAGTTAATTTATTCTCTACATGAACAGTCAAGCTTCTTTCTCTCATCCATGAAGAATCTCCTGTTTTTTTCCTTCTTCCTTCAAAATGATGTCTTGTTATTCAACCAAACGATTTCATTAATTTCTTCTCAAGAATAGCACATATGCTGAGAAACCAAACCTAGAGGGCGTAACATGTCTTCTTTGCTTGTTCAAGTTTTGCATTCTCAGTTAGATTTTAAACCTTTAATCAAATAAAACAAATATGCAAATCACCAATAAAGTAGAAAGCAAGGGAAAAGACAGCTGAACTATCATGTAAAAAACCCTACTGGAGAAAATCCTTCCAACCCAGGCAAATCAATTGCAATGGATCACAACCACACCAGACACAGTTGGGGCAACTATCTTAGTCTTATGCCTACTTACCACTGGGGGATTTTGATCCTAAAAGTTGCAGAAGTTATGCCTATTCTCCCAAAGTTACATTGTTGGTTTCCATTAAGGCAATCACATCCTCTGATCCACCTTCTTCCAAAACAATTTGATTGCCAAAGCTTCACACTACAGAATCCAGGGCCAGATGATATCTGATGCAGATCATTTCTGATGAGCACAGCTTCTGACACAAGCTTGACAATGGTAGACAACAAAACATTCTCGTGTGTGTACGCAGTATGAAAACAACTGATTAAACTCGCAATAATATCACACATATCCCAGTACATATGACAAGGACATAGAACACGTTTTCCGGTGCAGTTCCGACAAGACCATTTCGACCCAAGGAGACCCATTCCTGATCGGAATCGAGCCAATGACTCATACCCATTACCTTTGCTTGTGGCCCATTTTCTTTTCCCAAATTCCATTTTTAAAACCCCAAAATCACATTTTTCAATGATATCTCAGAATTTTTGTTACTGCTCGAATTGAGCTTCTCTTGGCATTAATATGTTTATGTGGCTAGCTTTATCCCCTATATTTACGTAATATTTGAAGATGGTGCTATTTAGGGCTTTTCTTTTGTTTTCTTTGGTTGATAGGATTTCAATACTTTTGCAAGAGAGTGCTAACCATTATACATCCTCAATACCAGTTCAATTTATTTCTCTCTAAAGTTTGTGAATATTAATGGCTTACACTTCATTAGTCAGTCTAGGAAATCTCAATGTCGAAATGTCCACCAAGCTAGGAAAATTAATTTTCCTTTGAAAATCATGCCTTCGGATTTATGCAGTTTTTTAGCTTGATCATGCCAGACCAAATACCAAATCCTCCAAACTCCTCAAAAAGTGATGATATATTATTTTAATACCTTTAGACAGTCCAACTCAGCTCCAAAACTGAGTAAGAGGCGTTCCAAAACAATTAAGAAATTTAACGCCTTCTAAAAGTTCGCATCTATCTTGCAAATAGGGAAAACATAGATACCGATGCTTAGCTTTTCTGTGTCAATGCTCAACTAATTACAACCCCCTCACCCCCAACCACACACACACACACATATCTATATATATAATCAGAAGAAAATTGGAAAGCGCAGTCAGAAACAACTCCCAATATAAAAAAAAAATTACATGTATACATATACAACCATACCTCTAGTAGCCTTTCTACAGTGGTTTGGGACAAGTATTGGCTAGCTCTTTCTTTCTCCTGATTCACACACCATTCGGCCTAAAGCATTTGAAAAAACAAATTATATGTATATTCATCATTCGGTACATGTATAGCATGTATAAAATATGTCAAGTACAGGTATTCCAGCAATAACAACCTTCACAATATAATCAGCAGATGAATTACAGAAGAGCGCATTGGACGCTAATTGAGAGTAGTAGGTGGCACTATCTGCAAGCATCACCTTCTCAAAAGTGTCATAATAGCTTGAGTTTCCATGGCCCCCAATTTCCATAAAAAAAGTCATGGTATTCCTCAGCAAGTCCCTATCAATCGGTTTGCCATCACGGTCCTGACTGATCTATAATCAACATCAAGTGAGACTTATGTCAGTAAGGAGAGAATAAAGTTATAAGCAGAGTATGTCACCTCAACTTACCAGGGATAATGCAGCATTCTGAAATCTTTCATAAAACTCATTGCAGACCTGAAATATAGAATCCAAGTAATTGTATTGCAGAAAGCATATATATATATATATATATATATATTTATTTATTTTTTGAAAGTTAATCATTACTCACACACCCTGCCTCCACCGAGGCTTGAACCATGGACATCCCATTTGAGAGTTAGGGTCCAGTATATATTTGGAAAGAGCAAGGTGACATATAAAGGAAACCGAACTTAATGATAACCAGATAAGACACAATTGAGGAAACTACTCTAAGCACATTCTGACAAAAGACTTACCAGACCACGAAAGTAATGAACCGAGACATCATTGAGTGATGAGGCATTGTTTTCTTTTGGAAAGTGGCGATCAAGGTAAAGAAAGAATCCACCTAGACACCTTGTCATCACCTTGTAGTTTGTCCACATGCACGAGAGTTCCTTTAACAGAGGGGCATCATTTTTGTCCACCAAAGACGGCAGAACCTTAAACCACAACAAAAGGAGAAACAATTTAATTTTCTACAAGTCAAAAAAAAAAGAGAGAGAAATATTGAATGACAGAAATGGCTTATGGGATAGCTGAGAGATTATAGAGAGTAAGAACTCAAAATTATGACAACTGCCGAGTCCCAAAAGGGAGGTGATCTGAGCTTATAAGAACACAGTAAGTGGCCTTGGCTAAATTCAGCTAGAAAAGCACACAATTCTGTCCTTATGCCTTGTTTCGTTGCAATATATTTTGTTAATAAGACAAAATTACAATGCACGTTGCTCAGTTCCTCAGATCTCACCCTTGAAGAAATGCTCTCTTCCAAAGCTCTCTTGAATCTTTCACAAAGTTGCCTTGAATAGTCATATGGACGGGGCTGAACACACATCAAATAAGCACAGCTACAAAGAGAGTGAAGGATTTACATACAGAAAGAAAACTCAAGATTATTTTTTTCTTTTTAAGGGTGAGAACCTGGACTGTACAAGTGTTGTACACAACGATCAGCAACTACCTATCCCAATATATTTACATAAAAAGTCCAGAACTCCATCAAAAAATCAATTGAACTTGTGGGTAACGTTTTCAGGCAATGTTTTGTTTTCTTAAGCATTTTTTTCGAAGGTTTAAGATTAGGTAATAAGCCCATACAAGGCTTTGAAATATAACTGCATATAACGAGCTATAATTTAAAAGTAGGTTATCTTTGTCTGTGGTCATCTCAGGACCTGCAGCTCCATTTAGCAAAAACATTTGACCCGGTTGACTAAAGCATTTTGTAATATGTTAAGGTAAAAGTTTTACAAAGAGGAGAAACATGTGGAAACTATATAATAATAAATGGGCTAATCAGATTTAAACCGACTCAGGAGAAATCAAAGAACGTATTCATAGTTTCAAAAACTACAAAAGTTTGGGAAACAGTTGAGTAGTGACTACAAAAGAAAACAAGAAAATGGATGTATATGTGTTTGTGGGTGTTTAGATCAGTATAAGGAAAATCAATCATTGAAGTTATCCCCTAACACAACCAATTGCTAGAAAGGTAAAAGGAAAAGACATAGGCAGAAACAAATAGGTCAATAAAGGAGAATAAATATGACACACAGTTACAAAGACATGAATAATGGGTTTTAAGCATATAACCATCTCAATGTACTGACTTGATCAAGGATGTATTAGTCGCCAGAAGAAATTCTAGATAAAATACGCACAAATTGGGGTCGGTACTGAACCTTTGTCTTTCCTAATTTACAGTAATAAAAAAGTGTCATCATGTATGTTGTTTGCTGAGAACAAAATTTTGGTTAACTTAAGTAAGAAGTAGAGATTTATGCTTTGGTATCTAAAGGAATGACCTCTAGTAAATCCAGTCATGAGTCGGTAAAAAGCAATAGCACAGACTACTTTGATTCAGGAAGTAGAGTGTTTTATGCGAAAAAGGGAATTGCCCATATGGATTAACAATTTTCATGTATTGTGTTAATTCCTTAGGGAATGAAAACTAATCAAAAGTACTGTCTAGAACCGATTACCGTAAAGTTAAAAGCACCAAAGGTCGAGGCAACAACAATATAATGAACCATAAACTAGAGAACGAAATGGCCCACGATTTTAGCACCAAATAGCATAAAATGATCTGTGCAGCCAAAACCAAGTACTCGACATACAATTACAACCCTTTAGAACAAATGATAAACCAAAAATAGTTGTTAGATGAACAAGGTCATTGCAGAGCAATAAAAGGACCAATGATTTCATCTCATGGCACTTTAAATTGAGTATTTTGGGTGTGAATGACAATTCTCCCCTTATCTAGAAAGAAAGAAAAAAAACATAATAATTCTGTAAAGGATACTGATAATACTTCATATAATCTTCGGGGGTGAATAGTGTATTAGCGGAACATCCCTCAAGAAGCAACCTAGCCCTCACAATGGCCTCTTCCAATACATTCATTCCTTCTTCCAGCATTACAAGGTTCCCCCACACTCTACTCATTTCTCAACTTCACAAGATACCTGGAAAATGCACCCCTAATTAACCAGCAGAAACAGGAATCCAACAAATCAATTGAACATTGTGCGCAACTTAACCGGCACAAACACACAAGCACACACCTATCTTTTCTTGATTTTGCAAATACGTAGATAATGCAACCACATAAAACAGAGAAAACAACAATTGAACATTGTGTGAAAGATATCAAATACAACTATATGCACCGCGCACACATATATCCCTTTACTCATTTATAAATTTTGCTAAATTCGGCACCATGAAACCCTATTTTACAGTAAAACCACAATTCTACAAATCAATTGAACACTGAATATAATTTAACATATACAACACGCACACACATACACACATCTTTGTAGTTTTTTCTCAATTTTGAAAATACCTGGGTAATGCAACCCTATTTAACATCAAGAACAAAAATTCAAGCAATCAAATTGTACATTGTGAATTGGTTAACAAATACAAGTATTAACACACATCGTTGTACTAATTTCTCAATTTTACAAAATAACTGGACAATCAACCCTAATTAATAGCAAAAACGAGAATTCTACAAATCAATCTAACATTGTGTACAAGTTAACACAGACAAGAATATCCGTACACCTCCAGACACATACAGAAACACACACACATATATATATGCCCTATACACGATGTCTTTACAATTTTAGTTGCTTCCGATGTCTTTGCAGTGACAGAGTCCAAAAGGCATAAATGGCTATCAACTCTGGTCTCATATATGTATATCATATAGATACGAATTTATACATATGTATATATAGATATATAAATGCGTGTATGTATTTGTATTGACATGTGTGATGAAAACAGTAATAAAATTCAACTATAAGGAATCGGAACAACAAATTGGTAAAGAAGTGAAGGGAATTAGGGTTTACTTTCTAGGGTTTGGGGGAGGGAGAGAGGAATTAGAACAGAGCGCGAAAGGTTGATATATATATATATATATATATAATTATGTACAATACCGTGTCTTATATAGGAGTTGGAGCCAAAACCTTTTGGTGATAAAGAAAATAGATAATGAAACCTGTTTGGATCGGTGGTTTTAAGTATGGTTTTGGTTTTGTTATTTGATTTCTAGAGCAAATCATGTTTGGTTGGTGGATTTTGGATTTGGTTTTGAGTTTTTTAAAACCAACCACTAAAATTATGGTTTTGGCCTATCAATTTTGATTTTTTTTTCCCTCTCTCTTTATACATATATATATATATATATATGGTCGAAAAAAATATATTTTTTTTTCCGAAAAAATTAATTTTCGAAAAAAAATTAATTTTTGGGAATAAAATTATTTTTTCGGAATAAAATTATTTTTCCCCATTTTATATCCTTTTTTTTCTAAATTTTTAAATTTTTTCAGTATATAATAAAATTATTCAGAATTTTATATATTTTTTGAATTATATATATTTTTTCGAATTTAAGATATATTATTTGAATTTTATATATAATTTTCACATTTTAAAATATTTTTTTCGATTATATATATATTTTTTGAAATAAAAAAAATAAAAATGTCAAATGTTTTCGGGAATTTTAAATATTTTTTAATTATATATATATTTTCATTTTAATATTTTTTTCCAATTTTATATATATATTTTTCATATTTATATATTTTTAATACATATTAGTATATATATATAATTATACCAAGACTAAGACCAACTCCTTACCAAACATTATATATAGGTTTTAGATTTATCTAAAACCACCCAAGACCACCAAAACCAAAATCACAAGACCAAGACCAAAACCAAATTCCCAAATAGGCCCGTACTCTTTGAAAATAAGTGAAAATTGATACAACGAATATATATATATATATATATATATATATTTAAATTTTATCTTTATTAATTAGATTTTCTTAAACTGGCAAATTGAATAAGAAACGAAGTGTGTCACTTAATTAATTTATTGATGGAACTTTTTTTGAAATTTTTTATTGATGGAATTAGTCTTCTAGAACATCTTTAAGAAAATCATAATAATAAGATGACGAAAAATTTATAGAAAGAGAAATTAAAATATATCATCAAAAAGTAGAACTTCATCCTCACTCATATAGAGAATTCAAAAATTTAGAAATTTTAGATGGATTGAGCAATAAAATATAAAAAATACCTGGGTCATGCCGCATAAGGATCAAATCGGTTCTTCTTGTGATCCAATACAATTTGAACACCTGATCAAAAATAATAATTTAAATTGAAGGATGAAGTTGGTCCTCATGGAACATAACTTAAATATTATCCATAAAATATCTCATAAAAAAATAAAAATATCCAATAGAGATAAAATCCATCTAATTACTTGACATTCTAAGAAAAAATCATGCGAAACAAATATTTTACACCTTCTTTGGTTAAACATAAATTTAATAATGGTGCTACAAATATGTTATTCTTTAATAACGGCTTATCACGTGAGTACCATTTACACTATTCATTTGTAGCACTTAAATAACAAATCAACAAAAAGTTATGAGTGATTTGGGCCGTTTGGGAACTATTATTTTTATTTTTATTTTAAGAATTAAAAAACAAAAATAATTCTTGTTCTTATTTTTATTTTCTCACCTAAACAAACAAGAATAAAAAATATGTTTGGGGCAAAAAAACACATATATTCTCACATAATGTTTCCTCTCTACCACAATTCTTTTTTATTTTTGAAAAATTCCAAAAAAAATAAAAAAACAAGTATTTGTTGTTCTCTTGTTTTTTCTATTATTCACGAAAATAGTTTCCAAATTGAGAAAAAAACAAACAGTAAAAAGGGTTGTCAAACATGTTCTGTTTTCCTGAACAGTGTCGGAAAACAAAAAACAGAACAAAAACATGATTTCCAAACGGGGTCTTATTGTTTCAGCTTATATGCTTTAGTAATAGCATGCAATAATTCTTTCTGACCTAATTTACTGGACACCTCCGCCTAATAAATCAACAAACTTGTGAGAGTGGTAAATTATTTTAAATTATTTGCTTCAGCAAGACCATCAATAATTTGATTAGGAAAACGGCACATACCAAGAAGGTAGGGACTGTTTATTCAAAACACCGGACTCTGTTAAATGGCAACACGATATACAGAGTTTGACACCTGCCCGATAAAGGTAGTAGGAGAAGTGTTATAAGTTTTGAATGGAAATTTTGGTAAAAGGTGGCAATAACTCTAACTATCCTAAGGTAGCGAAATTTCTCGTCACATAAGTAACGACCTGCACAAATGGTGTAGCGACTGCCCTGCTGTCTCCGACATGGACCCGGTGCCAGTCGACTAGACTGTCACTCACTTGTTCGGAAATTTCTGTTGAACCTATCCCTGCAAAACAAGAATTCCAATGACCTGGTTAACTAGATACATTCACGTAACGAGTCTTAGGCCCCGTTTGGTTTGGTTTGGTTTTTCAAAAGTTACTTTTAGCTTTTTGGAGATAAAAGTTATTTTGGACGGTATATGACAAATTTTTCAGAAGAACATCTGGACATTCGAATAGCGTTTTGAGGAAGTTATGAGGTATTACCTTCTCAAAATAATTTTTGCTTCACTTTTTCTTTTGTGTAAAAATAGAGAAGTAGAAGTTTTGTGGAACAGGATCTTAATAAACACATGTTTTTGAAGAACGTTTTCCTTCTTCTATTGTTTCTACCCTATAACACAAGCTTGTTTGCTCTCCTCAAATTTTTAAACATTCTTTTGGCCTATATGATAGCAATTCAACACAACTTCTTCATGTCGAGCAACGTGTAATGAATTGCAGAATGCGACCCGATATGAATTTCATGAATCATGATCAGTCAACAAATATGCATATACAAGAATCATATGGAGCATATGGTAGATGTTTCAAGCAACTATATATTTATATTATATATATATATACAAATGCAAATACATCAATTAATGAATTCTTAGCATGGGTGCATTAAATTGGAAACAAAAGCTTAATTTGAGTAGAATATATGTTGACATGAAAGCTTCCACGGGCAAGTAATTTAGTGGATGGATGGAGAATACAATATACTCATTCTCAAATCACAAAATGTGGAATGCGATTGCTCGTATAAGGTAAAAGTTAAATTCTTATTCCATAGTGTGAGGGTAAGGGTTGTTGGGCTATTGGCAATTGTGTTGAAATAGATATTAGGTATTTTTTAAATTCAGATGGCAATGGGTCGGGTTTGGCTAGATTTATTATCACTCCATTTAAAAATTATTAATATCAAATCCGCAACGGATTTTAATCAGTAATATCATTACCACCCCATCGGAATAATCGGGTTCCATCGGGTTACCATCTGTTTTACTAAATTATGAATTTTTTTTTTTTTAAATGAAACAACATGACAAAGAAATACCCATTAAAACACTAATTCAATTTTCACACTTGATAACGAAATACAAATCTCAAAGCAATTGACTAAGGTTAATATGTTAACTTGTGAATGAACACGGTTTTGACATGTAATTCATCTTTGCAACACTAGCATCTGGTAACAATACATCTCTTGACCTTATAAAGTAAGTGACTAATCTTATAATATTGGTCATCATACAATTTGTAGTGTATATTGTGTTCATATAAATTACACAATTAAATAATTAATTGATTGATTATATCTGAGTATGTATTTTTTTCTGAGAAGGTTTAAAATAAAACTATAATTTATTATCGATAATTGAACTTCAATAGTTAAATTATTTTGTTACTTTTATTATTAAGAAAATGCATTAGTATAATATTTTTAGTGGACATTTACTTTTATGAGATATTTTTTTTAATAATTATTTGAAAACTTAAAGAAATTTATTAATATATTTCATATTATCTCACACTTTGAATTTATTTATACAAAGCATGATTATTTTAAAAAGATATGTTAAAAAATAAAATATGAATAAAATATTAAATTTTAACATAAACGGGTTCGGGTCAGGTTTTACACAAAATCCAAACCCGCCCCATTAGGAATAGAGTAGGTCGGGTTAAATTGTCATCCCTAGACATAAACAAAATACAATTCTCAATGATGTCAGAATTTTTTTTTTGAAGTACCATATATACCAAATATTTGTATAAGGACGATACGAAATTTTACACGAGTTTAATAAAATAGCACAAGACTTGTGATTATCCTAGGATAAATTCACGTGTTACCCAATTCAATAGTAGAAATATGTATAATATATGAAGGGATTCTATCACTTATGCGTGTCTATCGCCATTTGTCCTAATTAGTTTAGGATACCACGCCAGATTTATCGATTTGATAACCAATAATTTTTCCAAGAGTTGATACAACATGACAAAAAAATGTCTAAATTTTATTTTCAATGACATGAACAACTAGTTAAAATGCTCTTTTCTAACACAACACAATTATTTGGCATTTGTTTTTTGTTCGACAAGCTAAGTAAATTAATGAGGTAATTGGACTGTAATTAAACGTGTTGATTCATCAAACATGAACGTAATTAAGCCAAATTCATCCTCACTTACACAATGTCATTCTAGCCATGTTAACGTGTAATATCAATTATTACGTTTGCTGGCCCAAAAATAAAATAAAATGACAAAACAAATTCGAATGGGTTGACCTAATTCGAAAAAATTTGAGACATTTTGTTTCAAGAAGCATGATATGTCATATTCGATTTTTATTGCGTGCAAATAATTAATTGGGGGCACAACCGCGAACATAATCGGAGCGTTACCCGATCCATGTAAGGGATAGCTTTGCACGGGTCCCGATAATTAATCGGGTGAAAGCCCCAGATACCCCGATTAAAAAAAATATATCCGAAAAGAAAGGAGAAGATAAAAAGAAAGGTGGGGAGTGCTTACTGGTTTTAGAAGAATAAGAACAAGGTTTCCCTTTGAATATTGACATATCTAGGTCCTTGAAAAACAATCAATGGAAGCTCCGCTAATCCTCTTTCAATATGGTTTACATTGTGCATAAAATTACCAATAATCAATTTTTATGATTATCTCAAGAAATTGTTAAACAGTTGGATTTCCATACACAGAGAGGATGAAGAGAAAGATTTCTAATTTTAGTCTTGCCAATTTTTTCAAAAGAGAGAGCAAAGAGTGTGAGACCCTTTATGGAGCGCAAATAGCTCCCCATATAATCTAATAATAGATTTATTTATTTGTTTTCATTTTATGTTGAAAAGAAATAATTTTCTCATTTCTTTGTCATTTAATTGGGGATGTTTTCTCTTTTATAGTTAAGTGTACTTCTTAATTTAAACAAATGTAAGATAAAGTTTACATGGAAGGAAAATCATATATTTAGGTAAAGTTTACAACATGAATTAGAGTATTACAATAACAAAACAAAAATAAAAATAAATTAAACACAAGTACAACATAAACATAAAATTAATAATGGGTAAAACTAGAGTTTAAGAAAGAACTGGTATTTAAAAAAGTAATCCTAAAGTTGATAGGCATTTCATTTGATTTAAAAAATACAACACCCTCACGATGTCACAACCGCATTTCTTGTATGTACATGACGATATGGAAAAAAAGAAAATTATAATTATAATTTATATATATGTCTCGCAGACCATAAACTGGCAAAAAGTAGATAAAACAAATGTCTAATTCTACAATGGAAGATCATTGTAGTGGAATATCATGGTTTGGAGTAAATCTATTTGTAAAGTTATACATGTGAACAACTAGAGATGGTAAATGTTATATATATATACACACACATATTGTACACTTCATGTTGCATTTGAAAAATATTTATATATATGATTAATTTCATTTACACCCTGAATTATGTCAAAACATTATTTTGATCTCTCATTTTTACATAAGTGAAGTCAGACCCCCTAATTAAGGAAAAATAACTCATTTCACCCCCTTATGTACTTTTGGTATATTTTCAGACTTGACAAAGTGTTAAATACCTAAACTACTCTTGGCCATATTCCTACTTTAATATATCAATTTGACTCCTTAATTATGTTTGCGAAATTTAATAGGTCCAATGCAAATATATTTGAAGTAATATGGCAAATCAAAACTGTCATACCATGAAGATAGAATATCACAGCTTCACGGAAAATTATGGCAAATCAAAGCTGTGCTAAATCATTTATTATTAACATACTCTGAGACCATGAAGCATAGATACTTAAAAGACAACCAGTGACATCGAATTGCATAAACTTTTCGATGAATCATCATTTGTTAGAGAAAAATAACTTGGAATATAATTGGGTTACAGTAATTAATAATCCAAGTGTTTGTTCTTCATCACCAAATGCCAATGCACTTCTTCCAACGGTGAAGCAACATGTATTATTCTATTTCATTTTTTTTTAACCAAATCCATTGAAGTAGTATAGACGCCATGATAGTATTCTAAATTGTAATTTTGTTTCCGTTACAAGTATTAGATAGGCCATAGCTACAAACTCCCACCACAAGGTTTTGAGGCGAAGGTCAAGGAGGGCAATGCGGCCATGGTCATGTCGGCGGGGAGGAGGAGATGGAAGGTGGGGAGGAGGGGTCGTGGGAGAGGAGGTGGGGACCATCGGACGGAGCTAATGAAGGGGCAGAGATAGGTGGTGGAGGTGATGGAGGGAGGTGGCGGTGGCGGAGAGGAAGCTGGTGGAGGTGCATGTTTGGGTGGGGTGGGTGAAACTAGGGTTAGGGTTGGGGGGGCGAGATGAGTTGGTGTTTGAATATAAAGATGGTGGGTGTTTGGGTAGGGTTTAAGCTATCACAATTATTCCTATTGAAGATAACTTTATAATGAGAAATATAAGTGTTTGACAATGGATAATATAATCTTTTTCTTCTAAGTGAAGGCTCAAAAGTGATGAGGAATGTAAATGAATTATTTTTTCTTAATTAGGAGGTGTAAATGCAATTATGTAAATTTGAGGGATCAAAATAACGATTTGCCTGCTTTTATTTTATCTATTTGTAGGTGTACATTTTTACATATATATATATATACATTCATATAGAAGACTCTTATGTTCTTATTTTTAATTGATTAAATTATATAAGATTAACTTTATTTACACTTCGTTTGTCCTTTTATCATTTTGATCTTTCAAATTTGCATATTTTTATTTGCACCCCTCAAAATATGAAATGTCTAAAATACTCTGAAACTAAACACTTTTTAAATTAATTTAATCCTATTTAATCCTTAAATTAATTTAATCTTACTTAACCCTAAATCACCCCTAAGACTCTTATGTTTGGGTTTGAATAGAAGAGAAGGTGGGCTTGAACAGAGAGTGATGGAGTTGGAAGATTGCTTGAGCTGGATTTTGTACAGATCTGAGGAAATTTTCTCAACAAACAAACACCCCCTTAGAAAGTAAGAAAACTAAGGGTTGTTTGGTCATCTAATTTAATAAACAAATATTTTACAATAAAGCAAGGGCACAAGAGTAATTTTAAGTCCAAAAAATTCATTCAGGGGTATCATTGCAAGGAAATTGAAAGTTCAGGGGCAGTTGGACTACAATTGCGTTGATCAGAATTGATCAAAAGTTCAGGGGGTCTGAGTGAAAATAACCCTATTTTTTAATTCACACGTGGCTAGTTGAGTGGTCCATATTGCTGATTCTGTGGGTCCACAGATTACAACAATTTCAAACCAAGTCTCCATTTCTCGAAAAAAAAATCGTCTCCTTTTCCCCCATTTGAGGGTCCCACCAAGGTTAAAAATCTAAAATTTACCAGGGACAAACACGAAACTGACATTTCAAAGCAAATTTAAGTTATATACATATATAGCACAGTTGTATATATCATGTTGGTTTGTATATATAGCTCCTCCGAATCTAAAGCCGATTTTCACCCAAATTCAAATTTTTTGAAAAAAATTGAATATGTTCGCATTAAAAATAAATCGGCCGAATAATAGGGCTGATAATAATCATAATTTTTGTAAGATTCCAAAAAATAATAATCATTGGCCAAATAATAAGGCTGATAATATTCTTCGTATCCGTAAGGTGCGGGCGTGCCAGAACCGGTGACAGAATTCAACCGATTCAAAAGGAATGAATTTTCGTCTCTTATGAACATGTGGAATAGAATCAGGCGATTTGTGCGAGATAGCTCAACTCACACGAATGAGTTCTGATTGCCTCAACAAAGAAGACTTTTGGGTAACTGAAATAATATAAAAAAGAATTGAAGAGAAATGAAAGTGCAGGGAATTAAAAAGACTGGTATTGAAAGAAAACAAATAAATGATGGGGAATTTAAATGAATTGAAAGAAACAGTGTTGATAAAATAAATGATTGTATAATGATAAAAGGGCTGCTAAACGCAGAGAAATAACATTGTTTGTGTATTTTGTTGAAATCCTTAAAACAGAGTCTACGTATATTATTTATAACATAAAACTAACCTAAAGATAAACTATAAATAAATAAATAAAAGATAAAAACAACCTAAATTATAATCCTATCTAAACACTTTCATCAACTCAATTATATATATTTTCCAAAAGTGTTCAATACTCCACAAACTTTGTAATCTTCCAGTCTTAATCAATAATGTTACTTCATGATTTGGCTCATTTTCAGCCCATCTTCTAACTCATTTTCGCAGCTCAATTTCAGCCCAACTTATGGCCCATTTCGCAACCCAAAAATAGCCCAGTTTATGCCCAAATTTTAGCCCGGTTCTGCCCAATTTTCGGCCTAGTTTCAGTCCGCTTTCGTTACCATGTATTGGATCATTTGGGGTGTCAACAAAATCTCCTTTCCAAATTGAAAAAATCCCTCCAATATTTTTGGTCTAACAATTCAAAATAATAAATATTAATAACCATGAATTTTTTTCCAAACACAACACTATTTATTATGGAAGAGTGATTATGGACGAAGGTATGACTAAGTTGATCCTAATTTAAATTAGATTAGTGTAGTAAATTTAGATGTTAATTTGTATCTTTGAATTTCTTGGTGATTTAGGGGTTGGTAGCTATGGCTGTAATAGAATCACCACTAATCTCAATGAACAAAGAACATGTATTTTATTCTCTTGCCTCTATGCCTGTGTTTTGTGCCGGTGTATGTATATATTGATATATATAATCCAGTTCGTATTCAAGGTATTTGTCCTTCGGTTATACTGTATACTAATACATGTTGTTAGGAATTGTAATGTCTACTAGTTTGCTTTTATTTTATGCATCAGATTACAAATATCCTATAAACACTTGATTCGATTAAAACATTATCTCAACCAAACTATGTGATAACCTAAAATATCCTATATGATATAACCTTTGAAATAATTCATACTTTTGGGTCCGTATTAACATATTTAATATTTTTATGCCCTGTTAAAGAGGCATACATATATTCCTCTTTGTGTAGGTTAAATTTAGATATCTAGGATTATAAAATAATTTATTAAAGTAATCTAGTATATATTGTACCTATAAAATCTTACATGCCATTGCCTAATTTAACAAATTTAAACTTAATAAATATGTAACACAATATACTTTTTCGATAAGTTTGAAATTTTTTTCTTTTAGTTTTATTCTAAAGGTCTTAAATTAATGAGTTTTCAATAATTAAGAATTTGAGTGGGAATAACATTTGGGATTTTTAACATTGTAGATATATAATATGGCAGAGAAGGAGATGGAGTATATATGGTTAAATTGTTTAACAATTAGGTGATTTTTGGTTAATCTTGTCCATTTATCGTCTTCTATGCATTTAATTCAGCTTCTTCAATATTATATTCAATAAAATTTATCTATACGTGTCAACTTATCTTTTTGTGATAGGGTGTCCTGAACTGTTCTTTAAATCTTGAACTGGGCTCACCCAAATATGTTTTGACAAGTGTGTTCTCATTTTGGTAGTAATTTACATGAATAACTTATTGATTGGAATTACACAACTTCTTGAAGTGATGATGATAAGATTTTATCCAAAGAGGATTCAATTTCACATTTTAGATAAACTAGTCAAGATTTTAGATTATGATATTTATGATTCTCTTATTTTTTTAATATTCAGGTTTTAGCTACCTAGATTTAGAGCTATTTCCCATTTTTTAGCTCCATATATTGTATAAATGGTATTTTTTGTGATGAGTTTCATTGTTGAATTGGAAAAGAAGAAGTGAATATTTGCAACTCTATATTTCATCAATTGGTGATATTTCTTATGAAGTAATTACTGCACTTTTTATAGAACTTGTATATTGAAAATGTATCAATAAAATGAGTAGGGTAGTACTTTTTTGTTACAGGGAAATCTAAAACTGTGATGGTGCTCATTTGATATAGTTGGGGATTAAAATACGGACTTAATTTGTTGGAGAATTATGGTAGAATTGGAAATTAAGTTGTGTAAATTTGAAAAAATCAACATGAAACCTTGATCTGACAGATATTACTATAGTGGCTGATATCTATTACAAAGAGGATTGCCCATATATCGCTATTAGTAGGGTAATACTTTTTATTACAAGAAAATTCAAAACTTTGCTGGTGCTAATCTGATATAGTTGGAGATTAAAATACAGACTTAATTTGTTGGAGAATTATGGTAGAAATTGAAATTTAGTTGTGTAAATTTGAAAAAAATAACATGAAACCTTGATATGATAGATTGTGGATGAAAATGTACAGAAATAGCAACAATAAAAGGGAAAATGAAGAATAGAGAGGAAAGATAAGGTGAATAGAGCAAAGAGTGTAGTCTTATCTCAAGCTCGAGAGTGGGTAGAAAGCATCGGTAGAGCTAAAATTTTAGTGTACATAATATATGGACAATCCTATTTGTAATACACTTTATCTACTATAGTAATATCTATTAATACGACCCTAAAATATCGCGTAATATATGTGCAATCATATCCGTAATACATATCAGCTACCTTAGTAAAATATATCAGTACTACTTAACTGTTATAGTAATAGGCTTTGCATAGGATCATTATAGCAGTAGTCACCATTTTACCTTTACCAATGTTGGTTGCAAAATCTTTAAATTTGTCTACTTTACACTCCAATATCTTTATCATGCCTCCACTAATATCAATCAAATCAAGTGTAAATGTCTAAATAATAAAACAACTACCATAGTAATATCTATGACCTTAATATCAATCAAATCAAGTGTAAATATCTAAATAATAAAACAACTAAGATATTTATAAATGAAGATATCATTGATTACACTTCAATCAATCGTATTAATTAAAAACATGTCCTTTGGTATTTTAGTGTACATAATATATGGACAATCCTCTTTGTAATAAATATTAGCTAACATAGTAATATCTATCAGTGCGACCCTAAATCTCGCGTAATATATAGACAATCCCATATATCGCTATTAGTAGGGTAATACTTTTTTATTACAAGAAAATCCAAAACTGTGATGGTGCTCATTTGATATAGTTGAGAATTAAAATACAGACTTAATTTGTTGGAGAATTATGGTAGAAATGAAAATTAAGCCTTGATATGACAGATATTACTATGGTGGTTGATATCTATTCATTGGATGGTGGTGACTCCGGATATGAAAGGTCAAGGTAAGAGAAATCCTAGGGCAAGCTTATTACTGTAACAGTTGAGTAGGACTAATAGATATTACTACGGTAACTGATATGTATTATAGATATTATTGCCCATTTATTACATATCTTTATTTTTACATATCTTAGTACATGTTTTCGATAGATTGAAGTGTAATCAATGTATTACACTTCAAACTAACATAAATATTACTATGGTAGTTGTTTTATTGTTTAGACAATTACACTTGGGGTTACATTCATGTATTATACAAAATGTAAAGTTGAATAGGACTAATGGATATTAGTGAGGTAGGTGATATGTATTACAGATTGGATTGCCTATATATTATGTACACTGAAATATAAAAGTACATGTTTTCGATAGATTGAAGTGTAATGTGTAATCAATGATATTTTTATTTTTACATGATATTTTATGTACACTCAAATAGCAGGTAAAGGTAATCCTATGCAAAGCCTATTACTGTAACAATTGAGTAGTACTGATAAGTGGAGTAATACGGATAAATATTACTAATATAGCTGGTATGTATTACGGATATGTTGAGTAGTACTAATAGATATTACTAATATAGCTGGTATGTATTACATATAGGATAACGCGAGATTTTAGGGTCATACTGATATATATTACTATGGAAGCTAATATTAATTACAAATAGGATTGCCCAGGTATTATGCACACTAAAATATCAAAGGACATTTTTTCGATTGATACGATAAACATAATAAAGAAATTAAAACATGGATTATAATCAGTTTACATAAACTAAACTTTAATATCACCATCATATGGTGTAAACACAAATAATTATACCAATCATTCACAATAGGGTTACCCTCAAAGTCTTCAAGCCAGTCGACGAATCCTTGCCTCACATATGAATACACATCAAAGATGGATTCAATTATAGGCAAACCTCAGTACCCATTACAACCTAGAGTCCATACAAATCGCGGTCTAAGAAATTACATCTCCTCGAAACCCAACTCTTTCATGGCACGATGCTTCTCGGAATCAAACTTGGCTATTGCTTTAATGAACCTGGTAAGCCCATTTACGTGCTAGTTCCATGGACCAAATATGTTTGAGGCTATGTCCGACTCATTTGTGCATTTTGTTTTCCCTTTAGCTTTGCCATTAGCTTTACCTTAAAAATATATATTATCAACAAAAGATTTAGCAATATGACATACTTCATAATCAATTATGGTAATATCTATTGTGAAACAAATATGTAAAGATGCCTGGAAAGGAATGGATATATAAACTTATTGTTGAGTCACATTTTTCTCCTCCTCTGGCATATTTGTGTAGAATTCTAGATTAGCATTGCGATCGACATTAAAAGGAATTTTATCATGAATTGTCATGTCATCCTATTTCGTTGTTATGTCCGTGTGAAGATCCCTGCAGGTGTCGTCATCCACCTTCTCTAAACCCCTACTTTTTTGGAATTCGGTAACGCGGTAAGATCTGCAAAATGTTTTGTTTGTTAAATGGGATTTCCTTTCCAGTACACAATTTACAAATAAAATACACAATTACACAATTTATAGATAGTAATTGTAGTAAAAAATACTCCCTGTGGACGAGAATATTTGCCATTTTTTTCTATAAAACTAATTCATTTACCAACGACCTCCATTTAATCTCGCAAAGCTAAGAATGGATGATAAATTTAATTTATATATTAATCTATGTATAAACAATCCCATAATCAAATCACTGCATTGAATATAAATTTAATTCAATCAATCACAAACAATCCCACATATACTCCATCAATTTGCATTCAATCAAACACTCATCATATACTCAACAAATATCGGCCACATAATACTGATGAAGAAGAGGCAAAAAAATTTTACTTTACCAAAAAAAAAGGTACTTTTTTTAAAAAAATTGTACTTACTTAATTTGTACAAAAAAAAAATATGACAGTTTTCTTCCATAATTGTATCCTTCCCCAATTGTACCAATTTGCATATAAATTTAATTCAATCAACCACAAACAATCCCACATACAATTTGCATTCAATTAAACACTCATCACATACTCAACAATAATCAGCCACATATTGATGAAGAATAGGCAAAAAAGTTTTTTACTTTACCAAAAAAAAAGAAGGTACTTTCAAAAAACAAAATTTGTACTAGTACTTAATACAAATAATTATATTATGACAATGTTCTTTCCCAATTGTATCCGATTCAACAACACTATTATTGCATGCATGTAAACCTCATATTTAGGGGTTCAACAAAAATTATAGTGTTGGGAAATTAAAAAATCAGAAATCATGTTGTTGACCCAAGGTTTTCCGCCATGGGTAAACATGACATTTTGATGATAACAAACCATTGAATGTGGTGAATTTAATGTCTACTTGAGTTATGCTTAATAGGTTATTGATTCAAGATAAACTCAAGAGAGCTAATGGATCCATGAGAAGATCAAGCAAAGGTGTTTAGAGCTCAAAAGACATTGGAGACAAGGATGTAAACATCAACTCAAAGCTTAAATAAATTGAAGATCAAAGAAATGGGTAAAATAGTCTTGGGTGAGTGCTAGATTAAATGTAAATTTATTTTTGAAATAACTTATTTGAAAGCTCAACTCTTGACCATATAGCATATAGGATCATGCATATCATTCATGAGTCCTTGCATTATTAGCATTAGACTATGAACATCATTTAGTCTTTGCTAAAGTTGAGTTAGTTCAAGCTTTCATAAGCTATGGAAGAACTCAACAAAGATGTTGTCATAGAACCATTAACTTAACTCATATCACTTGAAATGGATTCTAGATGCATATTAAAGCTTTGAACAAAATTGTTAAACCATGAAAAACTTTTGTCTAATATTAAGAATTTGTTTAAATTGGGAAAACATTTTATGATCTCAATATTGAATTTAGGCATGTCAAGGACCTGAATAAGTTTCTAAGACATCCTAGGAGTGTGTCTAAGTCATTTCGGAAAAATCCCAAAAGATTTCACGAAAAACCATCAAGTGGGTTAGAAGTTCAAAATGAAGCGTCACACTCAAACGATCATATAGCACTCAAACATGGGTCAAATGGAGTGATTCAAAATCCTAAAATCAAGATCTTGAAGTCTTATTTCCAAAAATCTAAATAAAGCCTTTATCCGATTTACGGAACTCTAGTTATGACCAAAAGAGTGAACTGTGTTGAAACTGGGCTGAACAGCCCAGTCGACTGCCTGTTGACCCAGTCGACTGGGCCAATAAGGTCAGTCGACTGGCTGAGTCAGAGAGTTACAAATAAATTTTGGAATGAATTTTTGAAGACCCAGCCGACTGCCCCAAAACACCCAGTCGACTGCTTTATCCGGAATTTGAATTCTAACGGCTAGTTTCGGATCCAAAGTGTTCCAAAACTTCCCCAAACACCCCCAAACGGCTATATTGTGTTCCTATACTATATATATGCCTTATATGAGCCAAAAATGCTTAAGAGAAGAGAGGTAGATAGGAGTATGAAAGATCTATCATTTGTGCTTCATTTTTGAAATTATTTTTGGGTAGAAAACTCCTACATGAATCACCACATGAGCATCATTCATATTTTCTTTTTGTGATTCATTCTTCATACTTGAGTCGAGATTTTCAATTGAGTATTTTATTTATGACTCTAAGTATGTGAGGAAGTGAGCTTTGAATTTCTATATCCATCTATTGAGAGATATTGTTGTACACTCAAATTCAATTCTTATTCATTTGAGAGTGAAAGTACAAGAAGTTGTCTTGGCTTGTTGAAGCTTTGTAAAGGTTTCTCTCAACCTTAAAAAGAGAGGATTTAGTTGGCTCTCCACCCGCAATAGTGAGCAATGGTCGGCTCTTCACCCGGAAGCAAGAGTGTTCGAAGGTTGGCTCTTCACCCGGAAGAAGGAACGTGTAAGAGTTTGTTATTAACCCGGAAGAATGAGGCATGTAAGAGTTTGCTTATCCCCGGAAAGAGAAGCACGATAGTGGAATCCTTGAGAGGTTATCTCAAGGCATGGAGTAGACCAAAGATTTGGTTGAACCATGTAAAAATCTCAGTGTCTATGGTGTGCATTTTCTCTAACCCTTATCTCTTTACTTTAAAAGCAATTGACATTTATAATCTTGAGATTTATATATATCAATGCTATGAAATTGCTTGTGTTTGTGTATCCATGAAGAGGTTAGGAAAATGCATAGTTGAAATGAATTAAAATTGTGAACATGATTAGATTATAGCTTAGACTACCTTCTCATTTAGATATAATCCATGTGCACACCAAGTATTTGATAAAATTCATATTCACCACACCTTAGCATAATATGTTCATATTCACCCCAAGTGTTTGACACAATGCATATTGAATATATCATTCTTCTTAAGAGTTTATATGCACAAAATGTTTAATTACTTTTTGTAAACTCTTCAAAGCATTATTTATGACAAATAACACTTTGCATCATTTCTATACATATGTGAGAAAAATGCTTATACATATTAAGTTGTAATGAATGCTTGAACTAGTTCTCATTCTTGAATCCATTATGTATATATTTGGTAATGCAATTTATTGTTCATGATTCAAAGTATGAAATGAGGTAGTCACTTAAGGATCATCTATCTAACTAAGTGTTTGACTAGAGCTCTATAAAGATTACTTTTGTTAAAACAAAGTCAAACCGAAAAAGACTCAAAGTTTGTAATTGACCCTATTCACCCCCATTCTAGGTGTCAATATGTGGCTAACACATGTGTAGATACAATATTTGCACAACACAAAAGATGCCTTTCTCATTATTTTTCATTGAATTATATACATTTTTCCAATGGGCCTTTGGCCCATTAGGGCAACATTTTCAACTTTACATAATATCTTACTTTACACGTCAGCTATGTAGATCCTATATCATGCCATTGCCTTGAGCTACAAGTATCTTCTAGAACCTTCGAGTTCCTTCCAAAAATGCTCTTCGGGTCGGGGCAACAATGGATATGATGGTCGGGTCATGATACTTCCCGGACCATGGGGGTGATGTATCGGTCGGGTTATGATGTGGGCACAATGGTCGGGTCATAATCTCGGGTCTTTCTTGACTTGATCAGGTCAGGATGGACTTTTCCATGGGTCGGGAAAACTCACATGTACACAGGCCCTCTTTCATCTCATGGGCCTGCATTCAATGGGCCCATTAGGTGGAAGAATCTTACGGCCCATCTAAAAGTCCTCGGAGTTGGTGCACGGGACGCGTGGCGGAAGATGAGGAGAAGCATGCCGGATGACGCGGGACACATTAAATGCTACAACTGTCGCCATCATTACAATTTTGAATTTGTGGCTAGTACGACATAGATTTGCGTGAGATGGGCCGGGTCATGTCGATCCGATACCCTGACCCGGGTAGACGAAAATTCACACATATCTATATAATCCGCACATGCCACACTTGCATCACTTTTGAATTTGCTTTCTTGCTTTCCTTTCGTTTATTTCCTTTCTGCAATACTCAAGCATTATTAGCAAACACAAACCCACTTTTGAACCCATAAAATCCCCAGATTGCCTCATCAATTCCTGTGGATTTTAACGATCTTGGTTGAGTTTTGCACTGTACGGAGTGCTTTGATCCTTGCTGCGAAGAGTTTGACCGGGCGCACACATCCCTGATCGTTTGTATAGTTGCTGGTTTCTGTAAATCGTTTAGCCGGAGAAGAGTACAAGGGGAAACAGCCGGAATCTTCACCTTTTTGTAAGTTGTTCTTTTCAATTTTCTACCTTTCGTCAAGTATGTCCGGGAGTGATGATACCAGGTCGGTTAGCGACTTGCAAGTGGCAGACACTGACCTGACCGTTACTGATCCCGAAATCTCGGTGAGTACCCCCTCCGTAGAGATTACTCGGGTCACTAGGTCTAGTCCCCCGGAAGTCAATCAGGAAGCGGGGGATCGGGCTGTAGAGGATGATGTCGAGGCGGGTCAGGATGCTGAGGAGGAGGAGAACTTCTGTACTGACCCTCTCCCAGCCAAATATAGGAAAGACGCTCAACTTAGGAGTCTCAGGATCCCTGAAGGGGTTGAGGTTAGGCACTACCCTCGGGACAAGGATTTTAGGATCGGGGAAGGTCTGAAGGAGGGGGAGATATTTCTTTCCTCATTCCACCTGGCCATACTGAAGTTTCCCATTCATCCTTTCTTCCTCCTGACATTGGCCACTTTGGGTTTGGCCCCCCCTTCAAGTCGGTCCCAATTTTTATAGGATCTTGGCCATGATCTTTTTCATTAATAAGGAATTGAACCTAGACTTAGGTTTGGCCGAGCTTCTGCTCTCTTATAAACTTCAAGAACAAAAGGATAATAGGGGTCGGTACAACCTGACTTCATATGTCAAGAGGAAATTGTGTGACAACGTCCCGACATCCAACAAGGGATGGAAAGAGAGGATGATAATAGTGAGTGGTCAGTGGAGGCATCCCGATGCTATGAACATCCCTGTCAACCATGTTTTCCAGCCAACCCGGCTTCCTGAGTTTAAGAGTTTTCATACCCGAGCCTCTTGCCACTGCGAAATGTGCAACGATAAGTTGGGTACGCAAGTGATGGATTTCCTGAAGGCTCCTCGAGAGAAAAGGGGTGTCGAGTATATAAGGACTCGATTTGAACTGTTGCGTGCTAAAGTGTGGAGTTAGGATTTAATGGATAGCCAGAATTGCCTGACTGGATCTGTATTGCAGGAGTTTGCATCGGGAGAATCAGCATCGAGGATCGCCTCGGGTTCTGCTGCGACTACGTCAGGGTCAAGGAAATTGAAGTCCAAGTCATCAGGAACTAAGAAGCTCAAGAGAAGAATGTCTGGGGATCAACGGAAAAGGAAGGCGGTTAACCTGCCCCAACTTTCGATCAAGAGGGCCAGAAGGGTTGATACTGGCTCTACATCCTTCATCTGTGGGGTTGATATCCCTCCAGTCTCCGAAAATCCCGATGTCCAGCCAGTTAGTGAGAATCCAGCAAGCAGTCAACCGGAAGGACCCACCAGAGGGCCTGCTGGCACGCCCCCCCTCCTATTCTGGCAGAGCGTCATCCCGTCACATCCCCGCCTCCGCCTACTGATGGTCCGCAAATTGGTGCATCGGATGCGGTCGAGGTCGGGGATGGTCGTGCCCTGGTTCCGAGCTTGGGAGGTGTGAGTCTGAGTCCTCATCGGGCAGATCACTCAGCCAGACCCAGCTCTAGCCGAAGCGTTGCACTGGGTGTTCCTTCCTCAATATCGGATGCCCGGGATTTGGGCTCTGATGACGAGGACCAGGATCGATCCCGACCTTCCAAGCTGCGTACTGCCATTTCTAAAAATGTCAGGAAACAGGATAATAGAGAGATCGAGAAAGCTGTTGAGAGTGGGAGACACGTTCCCCATGGCCCCCGATTCAAGCTGGATACTCGAAAGGGTCATCCATATCTGGCGGTGGCGGACCAGACGATCGATAACCCTGAAGCTCTGCGAGAGATGGCCCTGGGGATATGGACCCCGGCTGATAGGTTGGCCATGGGGCGGTATGATAGGATGAGCCTGGCTCTGGACGGGCCCGAGCTTGCAATGAAGGTAATAATTTCTCTACACTCGTGTATTTGGCTTCTATTTCGCCCCTTATCTTTTGTGCTAACATTCTTGCTTTCAGATGCTTCACGCTACACAGACGTATAATTGCAAGCTTGAGGATGATGCCCGGGTCATTAACGCCCTGAATCGGGATGTTCAGGTCCACAAAGCCGGGTGCGTCAAGGCTCTGGAACAGGTTAAGAAGACCAATGAGAAGATTCAGTCCTTGACATACCGGGCCGTCGCAGCAGAGGAAGGGCTCGCATCTACCAAGGCGGCGACCTTAGAACTTGCAGCCGCCAAGGCAACGATTTTCGACCTTGAGGGTAAGGCTCGGGAGGCTGATCAGATGGCTAATCGAGAATTCCAGGCTCGGGAAGCCCTAACTCTTCAAGTGCAGGCCCTGCCCAAAGAAATTGAGAAGTTAAAGACTTCGGGGCTGCAGTTGCTTGAGGAGAAGGTCGAGGTTGAGAATAGGCTAGGCGTAGAGAGATCTCGGGTAGAGATGTGTCACAAGGGAGGTAACCAGATGATCTCTCGTTTTGTGCTGACAAGCAAGTACCGTTACGAGCAGGGCCGGCGGGAATGCATAACTGAGCTTCAAAAGCCTGAGGGTGACAGATACATCCCGACCATAGAAGATCTTCATCTCAGCATAGGAGTGGGGCCTCCGTATAATGATCCCGAGGCGGAACCTGAGGACCTGGCATTTGGTGAGTTCCTTCAGGGTCCCTTGCCCGCTCCGCCTTGTCATTGTGGCTTGGATGAGCCTCAAGGACAATCCCTCGAGAACCAAGCCTCGGGTGGCAATGAGGACCCTCCGGTGGAAGAATAGGGCTCTTCCTTTAGACTTTTGCTTTTTATTTTGTTTGCAACAACTTTATCAGAGCTTTACTGTATCAGCCTTGGCCACTGGGGCCCTTTTAATATAAATGAATTCACATATTCAAACTTTGTTGCGAATATGTATGATCCAATGCTTCATAAATATTAATAAAAATTGGGATTTTGAATTGTAACTTGATAGGACTACTGATGCCGTCAGACAATAATAGTCGGGCACCTTGGGTCCGCTGGTAAGTCTGTGAAGATCCCTCGGGCGCTTTGGGCCTATTGAGGGGATTCAACACTTTAGGTTTTTAGATAGAACCCGACCACTGGTGGGTCTGTGAAGATCCCTCGGGCGCTTTGGACCCATGGAGAGGATTCAACACTTAGGTTTTCAGATAAAACCCGACCACTGGTGGGTCTGTGAAGATCTCTCGGGCGCTTTGGGCCCAGGGAGAGGATTCAACACTTAGGTTTTTAGATAAAACCCGACCACTGGTGGGTCTGTGAAGATCTCTCGGGCGCTTTGGGCCCATGGAGAGATTCAACACTTAGGTTTTCAGATAAAACCCGACCACTGGTGGGTCTGTGAAGATCTCTCGGGCGCTTTGGGCCCATGGAGAGATTCAACACTTAGGTTTTCAGATAAAACCCGACCACTGGTGGGTCTGTGAAAATCCCTCGGGCGCTTTGGACCCATGGAGAGGATTCAACACTTAGGTTTTCAGATAAAACCCGACCACTGGTGGGTCTGTGAAGATCTCTCGGGCGCTTCCCATGGAGAGATTCAACACCTAGGTTTTCAGATAAAACCCGACCACTGGTGGGTCTGTGAAGATCCCTCGGGCGCTTTGGACCCATGAAGAGGATTCAACACTTAGGTTTTCAGATAAAACCCGACCACTGGTGGGTCTGTGAAGATCCCTTGGGCGCTTTGGGCCCAGGGAGAGGATTCAACACTTAGGTTTTTAAATTTATATAATCATAGAGACGGTTTAGGTACGCTTAGATATGATCGGGAAGAAATTGAATTTCTATTGTAATCTTTCGGGCTCTAGTGGCCTTTCTTTACAGTAATTAAAATAGAGTATCCCTAGGGATAATACCTCTTGAGTCGGGATGCATTCTGTGTGTCAGGCTCCCTTCGATTATCAAAGTTCCTGAGTAGTCGATAATCCCCGCGCCCAACTACCTCAGTGACGGTGTAGGGTCCCTCCCATGGCTCTTGGAGTTTGCCCACGTGTCCAATTTTTCGTCTGACGACCATGTCACCAACTTGGAATCCCCTCCTCTTTACTCTTTTATTAAAGTGGTTCCTGACCCGTTGTTGGTAAGCTGCCAGCCTTATCCCGGCTACTTCTCTTTTTTCTTCCAGTAGGTTAAGCTCGTGAGACAAGCGTTGATTATTTGTCTTCTCTTCCCAGGCCAGTGATCTCAGCGTCGGGACGGAATACTCCGTCGGGATTACAGCTTCCGCCCCATATGCCATGGCGAAAGGTGTTTCACCGGTCGGTTGTCGGGGAGTGGTTCTATACGACCATAGTACCTCCGGCAACTTGTCCAACCATGCTCTTTTGGCCTTCTCGAGTTTCTTCGCTAGAGTGTTGAAGATGGAACGATTGGTCCTTTCCGCCTGTCCATTGGCTTGCGGGTATCCTACAGAGGAGGTGTTTTGATTGATTCCGTGCTGGGCCAGAAATGACCTGACCGGTTCGCAGTCTAGGTTGGTGCCATTGTCCATCATGATGGTCCGAGGTACCCCGAACCTGCAAATGATGTGATTCCATATGAACTTGACTACGTGGCTCCCCTTTATGGAAGGATAAGCCTCGGCCTCAACCCACTTGGTGAAATAGTCAGTGGCGAGGAGTACATGGGTATTCTTCCGGATGGCTTTTGGAAGTGGTCCGACTATATCCACTCCCCATCGGGTGAAAGAGTGCGGAACGATTGTTGGATTCAAGAATTCCGGGGGCTGCAGTATAGCGTCACCGTGCATCTGACAGGCTTTGCATCTGCGCACATATTCCTCCGAATCTCGGGACAGATAGGGCCAAAAATATCCCTGGGACAGGATTTTATGGGCAAGTGACCGGGCACCCGAATGATTTCCACAAGCTCCAGAATGTATCTCTTGCATTACTGTCTCTGCCTCGGAAGGAGTTACGCACCGCAGATACGAACCCGAGAAAGATTTTCTGTAGAGCTGGCCCTGGATGATCGAGTACCGGGCTGACTTCATTCTAATTTTCCTTGCCTCTGCCTTATCAGTCGGCAGCGTCCCGAGACTTAGATAGTCGATTATAGGATCCATCCAGCTTGGTTCTCGGGGAACTAGACATATCAATTCATCGGGCTTTATGATGCTTGGTGTAGTGATGAAGTCGGTCAGGACTACTCGAGTCATGTCCTCACCAGCTGCAGATGCCTGATTCGCCAAGTGATCAGCGGAGGTGTTTTCTTCCCGAGGGATTTGGCTGAATGTTAACTTTTGAAAACCTTATGATTCTTTGAGCACCAGCGCTTTGTAAGATTCCATTTTCGGATCCCTTGTCTCGTATTCGCCGGTTATTTGCCTGACAATTAGCTGGGAGTCACTGTACACGGATAGGGATTGAATTTGAAGGCTCTTGGCCAATCTTAGTCCCGATATAATTGCCTCGTACTCTGCCTCATTGTTGGTGGCTGAGAATTGTAATTGCGTCGAGGCTTGTAGCTTAGTTCCGTCGGGAGTATGGATTTCCAGTCCGACGCCTGCTCCATTGGCGCATACTGAACCGTCCACGAATAACTTCCACGTTTCCAACTCAACGGGCTGATCGACCTCCTCGGTTTCCCCTTCCAAGAGGAAGTCGGCCACGGCCTGTCCTTTGATCGAGACTCTGGGTACGTAAGTTATGTCATAAATTCCCAGTTCAATGGCCCATTTGGAAATTCTTCCGGAAAGATCGGGCTTTGCCATAAGTACACGAATGGGAGTGGCAGTGGGGACAATGATATGATGAGCTTCGAAGTAATGTCTGAGACGTCGTTTGGCATTGATCAGGGATAAGACCAACTTTTCCTGTTTGTTGTACCGTGTCTCAGGATCGGCCAGTGCCTTACTGGTGTAGAAGATGGGCATCTGGAGGTTCCTGTCCTCTCTGATGAGCACAACGCTAGTTGAAACTGATGATACTGCCAGATACAAGAGCAGGACATCATCGGGCTCGGGTGTTGCAAAAATGGGAGGCTTGAGCATGTACTCCTTCAATCGGGACAAGGCTTTAGTTTGCTCGGGTCCCCACACTTCTCCCTTCCTTGCCTTGATCGCCTGGAAGATGGGTCGGCAATGGTCGGTCAGCCTTGCAATGAATCGGCTTAATGCCACGACCCTTCCGGTCAAGATTTGAACTTCTTTGTGTGTGGATGGCTCTTTCGTTTCGAGCAGAGCCTTTACTTGGGTCGGACTGGCTTGTATGCCCGACTGATCAACTATGTGTCCCAGAAACTGTCCCGATGACACCCCGAAGGAGCATTTGGCTGGATTGAGCTTCATCCCGTGTTTCCTCAGGGTATCAAACACCTTACGGAGATGTCCCAAGTGGTCAGTCTTATTTCTGCTCTTGACAACTGTGTCGTCAATGTAAGCCTCGACCACTGTGCCCATCATCCCTTTAAATATCCTGTTCACCAGTCTTTGAAAGGTGGCTCCTGCATTTTTTAGTCCGAAAGGCATAACTCTAAAGCAATAGGTACCTGTTTTCGTAATGAATGAGGTCTTTTCCTCATCCCCTGGGTCCATCGGGATTTGGTTATAACCCTAGTAAGCATCCAGGAAGGTTAATCTCTCGTAGCCCGCAGTAGCATCGACCATTTGATCTATTTTGGGCAGGGGGAAACTGTCTTTCGGGCAAGCTTTGTTTAAGTCGGTGAAGTCGACGCAGACTCGCCATTTCCTGTTCTTTTTCTGTACAACAACCACATTGGACAACCACTCGGGATAATGGACCTCTCTGATGAATCCGGCTTCCAGCAACTTTGATACCTCGTCGGCTATGATTTGGTTCCTTTGGCCCCCCATTCGCCTCTATTTTTGTCGAACGGGTCGAATATTTGGATCGACATGTAATGTGTGTCGGGCTATGGAGGGGTTGATGACGGGCATATCAGTATGCTCCCACGCGAAGACGTCATGATTGTCCTGTAAGAATGTTGTCAGTTCATTCAATTCACAAGTGGTGAGGCTTGTACCTGCGTAGGTGACCTTGTCGGGCCTTACAGACACCGGCTGAAGAAGCTCTGCCACGATCGGGGGGCCCGACTCCCCATCCTGTAGTTGCTATTTGGACTCCAGGTCCTGATTGTCTTCTCGGGATCTCTTTCGATCGGATTTGTCCTTTATTTCTTTGATGGTGACGGCGTAGCATTGCTTGTCCGCCACTTGATCCCCTCTGATGTCTATTATGTCGTACCCATTTGGACCGACGCACCTCATCATTTGGTGGAGAGTTGACGGTACCCCCTGCATTCTGTGTATCCATCCCCTTCCCATAAGAAGATTGTATGAGGGCTTCACGTCCACCACCACGAAAGTTTCGGACAGAGTTCTCTGGGCCGCCGTCACAGGTATCCTGACCTCCCCGAGAGGCTCGACTTGTTTTCCATCAAACCCGGCGATTGGGTTTCGAGATGTCACGATGTCACTCGGATTGATCTCCAATTTATCAAAAGCCCATTTGGTCATGATGTTGGCGCTGCTTCCCGGGTCAACCATGACCCTCTTCACAAGACATCCCGAGACCATCAGAGTGATGACTAGCGGGTCCTCGTGCGGGACTTGGATGTCCCGGAGGTCCTCCTGGGAGAAGAGTATCTGAGACTGCCCCATTCGGTGGTGGACCTCGTTTATCCCAGATATCCTGGCGATTTAATGTGTTCTTCTCATCTGCGTGCGTCTCGATCCTTCGCTGCTTTGTGGGTCGGGACCCCCATGGATCATATTGATGATCCTGACCGGATGAGCAGGACCCTGATTCCGTTGGTTATACTGTGCTGGTGGGTTGGCCCTTGGACCATCCCTCTAGATATAATCCTTCAGTTCCCCTCGGGCTATCATTCCTTCCACCTGGCGTCTCAGGTTTCGGCAATCGTTGGTCGTGTGGCCAAAATCAGCATGGAGGGCGTAATGCTTGGATCTATCCCTTTGGTCGAGGGGTTGCCTGATTGGGGGAGGAGTTTGGGAGATTCCTCGAGCTTTGTTCTCCTGGAAAAGCTTGGCAAGCGTCACTTTCAATGGAGTAATCTTTTCTTCAAGCTTTGCACGTCTGTCGGGTTGAGGGGGAAACTGAGATGAAGAGTGGCTCGGGGGATTCGAGCGTTTGCGATTCATATCCTGTCGGGATTTGTCTGAAGTTTTATCCCTTGATTTGAATTCCACACTGACCAATGCTGCTCTCCTTTGTCGGGTTGCTTCTTCCTCTTCGATCCTCAAATGGCCTTGCGCCCTAGAATTGAGTTATCCTATTCCCGAGGGAGGTCGCTTCACAAGTGATTGGTGAAACTTGGTCCCCGGGATGAGTGTCATCCTGAAGGCCTCCACGGCAGAGTGCTGGTCGCAGTTGTCGATGGAGGATGACTCGACATTGAATCGGGACAGGAAGCTCTTGAGGGATTCTCCCTTTTCCCGAGTCATGGTGAAGAGGCTCGAGATGGTCTTCTTTTGCCTTTTGTTCCCGAAATACTGCACCACAAAGAGGTCAGACAATTGCTGCCAGCTGCCAATGGATCTCGGCGGTTGTTTCCTGAACCAGAGGAGCGGTGCATCGATAAGACTGGTCGGGAATACTTTGCATAGCAGGGCTTCATTCTCGGCGTACATCGTCATCTTCTGGTGGATCTGGTAGATATGTTCCTCGGGATCCTTCGTTCCGTCGTAAGGAGTGAATCTGGGCATGACGAACTTCCTTGGGAAGGGTTCCTGGGTGATCTCTACACTGAAGGGCGACTGAACCGAGTCGGCAGAGGCTCTGAGGGCCTGGTCATCGGTGGATCTGGCTCTCAAATCATTCATGACTTTCTTCTGAAATTCTGCCATCATCTCTTGGAGCTTCTGCGACGTTAGAGGTTCGTCGGTAACCGGAGTATCGCTGGTAGCAGGGGCCTTGCCTGGTCGGTGAGATGTTTCACCATGCTCTTCTCGTGGTTCGGCCTCACCATGGGACTGTGATTGATCGGGAACTATCTGTGGGATAGTTGCCTGATTCAATCTTGCAAGGAGTTCCTCACTCCTCCTTTCCGCCGCCAGGCTCCTTGCCTCGGCGGCCTGGCTGCGTTTCTCAGCTTCCACAAGCTGCTGTAGGAGATTTTCAATCGATGGTGGGGCGCTCGGTTGTCCGGTGCCGGGAATCAGTGCTTCCGAATGGGATCTGGTTACCGGCATCGTTATATCTGGACAGTGAGGATGGTATGGAAGGTGTATCTGGGTTTCACTCAGCTTTTTTGGAGGTAGGAAGATGGTCGGTGATCTGACCTAGTTTCCCACAGACGGCGTCATTGTGTAGATACAATATTTGCACAACACAAAAGATGCCTTTCTCATTACTTTTCATTGAATTATAGACATTTTTCCAATGGGCCTTTGGCCCATTAGGGCAACATTTTCAACTTTACATAATATCTTACTTTACACGTCAGCTATGTAGATCCTATATCATGCCATTGCCTTGAGCTACAAGTATCTTCTAGAACCTTCGAGTTCCTTCCAAAAATGCTCTTCGGGTCGGGGCAACAATGGATATGATGGTCGGGTCATGATACTTCCCGGACCATGGGGGTGATGTATCGGTCGGGTTATGATGTGGGCACAATGGTCGGGTTATAATCTCGGGTCTTTCTTGACTTGATCAGGTCAGGATGGACTTTTCCATGGGTCGGGAAAACTCACATGTACAACATGTAATGGAAAAAACCTTTGACAAACAATTGTCTCTCTAAATTTCGCAATTGGAGTTGAAACCCAAGCAAAAAGTAGGGAAATTAGGAACTTACCAACTTCGGCAATGAGAGGGAAGGCAGGGAAAAATCAAGAGTGGAAAGACTGCTTCAATTGGACTGGTTCCTCAATACATGCAACCAAACAATGATTCTCAATTTCTCAAATCGGCAATCGAATATATGAATTTCGGGAAGAAGTAACGATCGGTTGCCCAAATGAGGAAAATTAGGGTTAAGGTTTCACTGGATAAAGATCGGATTAGGGTTTGACTAAAGAGCGGGAAGAGTGGAAGGGTTTCATTGTGGATAAAGAACGGGAAAAGTGGAAATTGAAGCTGTCGGAGAAGGAGGAAGGAAGATAACGAAATTCAGCTTGCAGAGTATTTGGGGGGGGGGGGGGGGGAATATTTATCTATATATAAAACATATATATATATATATATATATATATATATTTCTCTATATGTATTAGTGAATGAATAGTGACTTAAGGTAAAAAAAAATTAAAAGACTTTAATCGGTGGACCCACTTCCTCAATCCCAAAATAAAAAAGCCTCGTGGAGCAGCAACAACCGTTGGATGATAAGTGACACTTAAGCCAATAAGAGGTGAAATAAAGAGAATTTGGGTTCCCATTTCTCACTCTAAATCATGAAATAAAGAAAACCCTAATTTCTAGTGTGGGACCAACCAGGTGTTCCCAGCGTTACTCTCGAGACAACTTTCTCTATTTATACAAATGAAACTCAAGTCTCTCAAACTCTCACTATCTAAACTCTATATATCACCATATATATATGGGTTAATTTCAATAAACCCCCCTATATTATTGAATTTAATCAACTAACTCCCCTATGTCCGGATTATCCCTTATACTTTCCAATTTAATCAACTAACACCTCTCATGTCCTGATTGCTCCCTATACTTTTTAATTTCGATCACATTGCCCCCTTACCCTAAAAATATATATATAATTTGAAATATATATATTAAATTTAAAATATATATATAAAATTCAAAAAATATATATAAAATTAAAAACAAATATATAAAATTCGAAAAATAATATACAAAATTTGAAAACAATATATTAAATTTTGAAAAAATATATAAAATTAGAAGAAGAAAATTTTTTGATTTTTTTTATATATTTTGAAATATATATATAAATTTCGAAAAAAAGATATAAAATTTGAAATATATATATAAAAATCGAAAAAAATATATAAAATTAAAAATATATATATATATAAATTTGAAAAAATATATAAATTTCAAATATATATATATTTTGAAATTTTTTTTTTGAAAAATATATAAATTTAGAAATATATATATATATTGGTAAAATATCATACATTTTTTAATGAAGTGAATCAAACTACTTACCACCAATATCAATTAATAGTCTTCTTTTATATATATTTTCCGATATATATATATATTCTGAAATATATATAATTTATAAAAAATAATCAAATTTTATATATTTGTTTCAAAATTTATATATTTGTTTTGAATTTTATATTTAGTTTTTGAATTATATATATATATTTCGAATTTTATATATTTTTTCAAAATTTTGTATATATTTTTTTGATATTTATATTTTTTTCAATATTTAATATATTGTTTTTGAATTATTAATATATATTTCGAATTTTTTATATATATTTTAAATTTTATATATATATATTGTTTGAGGGTGGGAACACTGTGATTGAAATTGAAAAGTATAAGGGGTAATTCGAACATATGAAGGGTTAGTTGATTAAATTAGGAAATATATGGGGCAATCCGGATATATGGGGAATTAATTGATTAAATCTAATAGTAGAATCTGAGCTCCTTTTCTTCATGGCACCCATCAGAAGAGCTCGTTCATCTACTAGAAAAATGAGTGGGACACAAACAAATGAAGAACCGAGTATGTTTTTCACATTTTCTAGGGTTTTATCTCTTTTTTATTTTTGTCCTCAAATTTTTTTTGTTCATTTCTCATCATCAATTATTGGCTAGGGTTTTATTTCCTTTGATGGTAAATTAGGGTTCAATGCTCTCTCTGTATGTGTTTTCTTTTTGTGCATGTTTGATAGATAATTCATGGTATAAGTATATTTCTCTTGATTGTGCTACAACTATATATATATATATAGAGAGAGAGAGAGACACGGAGATATCTAGATAATATTACAACCAATGAATATACACATTGGGAACTTATTAAATAGCATGACTTGTGATGTAGGAGAATTGCCAACATTTCAATTCTAGAATTTTTTTTATATATATAATCTAGATTTTTATTCTATATCTTTTAATTTCCTTCTAGAAATAGGTTTCCTGTTATTATGGGATTTTCTAAATTTATTAGTTTTATTTTAAAACAAGTTTTCTTGTTTACCAAGATTATGTCCATGGAGGCCTATGACCCATTAGGATTTATTTGCCTACAAATATCATGTAACTGTAGAGAAGTTATTCATTCATTTAATAATATCATTCAAGAATTCTCTGCAAGTTTTTGCGAGTTCTTTTCTTGACTTTAAGAATTTCAAAGTCTTAGTTATTTTTTTGGTTCCTAGCTGAACCCATATTCGCTTCCGCTACGTCAATTGGTATCAGAGCCTTAATTTACCTTGGTCTAATGTTAATTTCTCGTCTTGGTAGCAACCACTTTATTGACGAAGATCGCAAAGTGAAGGTCCCTTGGACAACCAGACGTACTCAAGAACGGCGGTTTGATCTACGATGCAGTCAGATTGATGATTCTAGGATTGATGAAAACTAGGTTCGTGATTCAAGTTGGGATCGTGCTGGAGTTGTTCCTCGCTGCCAACCGAACATGAGTTATGTTCATGTTCACCTGCGTAGGCCTCTAGCTTATGCGGATTTCAATGAAAAGGACAATGGTGAGTTTCATAGAAAACTTGTTTTACTAACTTTTCATGGAAGTTTTATAATTGAAGATGTATTAGATTGGATTGCGGAGGTTGACGAATTTTTTGAGTATTTCGATATACCTGAAAACAAACAAGTTTCTCTTGTAGCTTTCCAACTCAAAAGATGTGTTTCGGCTTGGTGGGCACAAACGTAACATTATCGGAGGAGGTCATGGTACAAGATGAAACGGATGTTAAAGGCTAAATTCCTTCCACCAAATTATGAGTAAATTATGTACAAAACATATTAAAAATTTATAGAAGAATATTCACCTCTAAAAGAGTCTGCAAATGAGAACAATAACTATTTTGTGAAAGCAACAATTGATTCTAATAAAATTGTTGTGGAGCAAAATTATGTTGTTTCACCTGATGCAGTTGAAGGAAACAGTGTTGGTATTCACATTGACACACATGAAGAATTTACACCAATTACCACTGATTTAAATAATGGTAATGGTGAGGATGAGCTTGAAGAAAAAGAAGATCCATTAGAAGAGTCGATCGTCAATACTAATTCATGTTTTGAGGAAATTCGATTTCTTTGTTATTCCTTTCATAGTGCAATCAATTCCAATAACTACGACGATCTATATTTGAAGGAGGATAATAAGAATTGTCACAAGTTTCAAAGACTTGATATCTAAAAAAAAATCTATTATTTTGAGATACCAAGCATAATTAAAAATACGTTGCAACGAGTGGTAATTTGAAATTGGACTATGAAGATACATGCGTGTGAAGAATTACGATCAAGTCATCACTGGTATGAATTATTATTCATACTTCTATACGAGCCACACTAAACTCGATGACGAGTTTTTTTAAAGTGGAGTGGTCTGATGTAGGACAACTGCCTACATCTCAATTTTAGAAATTTCTTTTTTATAATTTAGATTTTTATTCTATATTTTTTAGTTTCCTTTTAGGAATAGGTTTCCTATTATTATGAGATTTTCTAGATTTATTAGTTTTATTTTAAAAACAAGTTTTCTTGTTCACCAAGATTAGACCCATGGAGGCCCATAACTCATTAGGATTTCTTTGCCTACAAATACATGTAACTGTAGAGAATTTATTCATTCATTCAATAATATTATTCAAGAATTCTCTTCAAATTTTTGCGAGTTCTTTTCTTGACTTTGAAAATTTCAAAGTCTTAATTATTTTTTTAGTTCCTACCTGAACCCATATTCGCTTCCACTACGTCATGGTGATAACCATTTGTGATGAAGGTTTCTGTTGCATAAAGTGTCACAGATTTTCTTTATTAAGTGACCTGTATTATGGTATTTTGGATTAACCGACAGAAACCCAAGAGACATGTCACTTGGATACAGTATGAAAATTTTCAATTGTTTGATTTTTATACTCTAAAATTCTTGAAATTTGTTACGTTTAGATAATTTATATACCACTGCCAATATTACATGGTTACATATATAATGTATGGTAACATGTGGGTAAAATTTATTTGATTGGTTAGAAATGAAGTGAATCCATCATCTAAATGCGATTTATTTTAATCATATATCATACCCATCAATGAGGTGTGTAATATTGAATCATTGTGAAAATACCATGATTATTCTTTAGCATCCATATTTAGAACAATTTAAAGTTTGTAGCAAATGATGATAAATGCTATTATTCATTTAGAATTGCATCGGGTAATTAGCGTATTATCTGATCATGTGGATTTCAATAAATGATATATTTATTGGATGCTAATTGAATCCAAGAGATGATCATTTTAACGTGTTTATATTTTATTATCTCCTATAAATTTAAGAATATTTAATTTATGTGAGGGTAATATGTAACTTATTGAAGTTACAATTCTATGTTACCAATGTGATATATTTGTGAGTTATAGCTAAAAGCCTGTATGATTGGTAAGGAAAATACTAATTTAAAGTCATGGTAAAATAATTACACAATTTGAGAATATTGTATAAAGATAACATAAAGTTTATTATGCTAGAGAATGATATTATATTTGAGAATAATATTTTGCTTTAGAATGATTCATTTGAATTCTAAATGTGTGTATCTATATATATATATTACCCCTATAAATTTGAGAATATTTTGTTTGTGTGGGGTAATGTGTAATTTCTTAGATACAATTAAAGTTATCAATATGATTCACAATCAAGATTATTGGCAAGAGTCCTAAGTATTTGGTAACTGAAAAGTTGATATTGAGTCTTGACATAAGGATTGCACAACTTATAAATGTTTATTTATTGGTACAAAATTAGCTGACGAGTTGGCTTGGGCTCTAAGAAAATCATGTCAATGATTATTTGAGTTGTTAATACTAGCAAAGTTGGCAAATAAATTGCCTTGACTGAGAATTATGATTAAAGATAATGTTTTGGCCACAACTAGAGTCATCTCATTTTTTGCATTGTGCTGGTAATATTGTACAGTGATGTATAAAGACATATATATGTATATTGGTTTGACAAAGGAAAAAGTCAAACGGTATATTCGTCGTAGACATAATACTGTGAAGCGATTGCTCTCAAATGATATAATATTCATATTGCGGATCCATTAACTAAATGTTTGACTAGAGAGTAAGTGGAAAGACACAATGACAACCCAACCTAGTTGATTGGATATCCCAAGATCTAAGTTCAAAGGGATAATCGAATTATGTGTGACTTAGTAAAACACTGTGGAGATTATTAAGTCCTTCTCATTCTTATGATGAGACAATGCATATTTTTAGGGTAAACAACGTTTTTAATGATTTCTATGACTTGAATATATCCAAGTGAGGTATGTATAAATATTCCTAATAGAAATTACCTATGTGAGTAGAAGGGGTCGTTTCTTAGGGGAATTATGAAAGACTGAATTCTCTGACAAATACTCATGAAACAAAGTGGTGTTCAAGGTCAAAATGGACACAAACGTGAGAACCGACTGTGTTCAAAGGGGAACTGTATGAATTCTATTGTCTTGGTTTACGTAAACAACTGACAGTTCAAGGCTCTAAGGCTACTTATCCTCATACAGTAACCTTTCATTATACTCGAACTAGTGTCTGCATATTCATTTGCTTATTGAAAAACTAATTTCCATTTATGTGAGGGATTGTTGAAAAAATTGTGAATGAGAAATTAATTATTTTAACTAAAAGGTGTGACTGTTTAGTAGTTTAAACACTTTTAACCAAAGGGTGTGACTGTTAATTCACAACTCTTGGTAGTCTATAAATAAGACTGCATGCAATTCATTTTGAATAAACTTTAGAGGCGAAATCATTTTCATCTTCCTCTCTGCATATTACATATTACATATAAATATTAGGGTTCTTAGTGGTTCAAGTACAAAACACAGAATTGTGTTCACTGGTCTTTTGGAGATTGGATTGCTACTTCTCCAGATGCGAAAATCCGTTATATTTTAGGAGACAGTTGTTCAGTGACCTTGAGCACCGAAGAGGGAACAAATCTGTCTTAAGGAAACTGTGGTTGTACATGGCTCGGATTCTTCAATCTAATTCAATTTCTGGACTGTACTGTGAGTTTGTTTTGTTTATCATTTTATAGTTTCCTACTCTGTTTCGTTGTGTTTTGTTTATATATATATATATATATATATATATATATATATGTTCATTGTATTGTATGCTTAGTATATATATCAAATTTTTAACAATTACTTATAAAAGTGTGAGACTTTATAAATATATATTTATATTACTTATAAAAGTGTGAGGTTTTATAAACAATTACATTTTGTTGCTTCTTTTGATTATTAAGAAAATGCATTACTATAACATTTTCAATGGACATTTATTTATTTTTATGAGATGCTTTTAGAATACTTAAATTTTTGACAAAAAAATAAAAGGGTAAATTACACAAACCACTCTTGAACTTTGACCTAATTACAGCCACTACCCCTAATGTTTCATTAATATCAGTTACCCCCTTTATACCATCGGAAAAAATTTCCGGCCAAAATTATATGTGAAATGACTTACATGCCCTTAACTCAAAAATCATATTTATGAAATATTCTGTTGTCTGCTTTAACTTAATTTTTGGTTTTATTTGTTTTCATTTTTCTCTTGCATCCATTAACAAATAATAGCATATATATATATATATATATATATAATTATAGATCAGTTTGTATGTTTTCCCAAATGAGACAAAACCAATTTTCCTCCCAATTGCAAAACCCATCAAACCAGAAAAACCCAACCATTGAGAAAATCATAGAAAACCCTAACTTGATAGGTGGAGTGAGGAAGAGGAATTGGATGGGTGGAGTAAAAGGATGAGATTTGGTGGGTGAGAATCCAATTTTTTGGATTTGCTACTAATTTTGCAGAGGGTGAAAGATCCATGGTGTGAGGGAGAGAAAGAGAGACGTGATGGAGGTGGCGGCGGCGGCGATTTCACAGCGGTTGAGGTGGTGGGTATGGTGGAGGCGGTGGCTATGGCAGACGTGGTGGGTATGGTGGGGCGCGGGCTATGGCTGTGGAGGCGGTGGCTATGGATGACGTGCTGGATATGGCGGTGGCGGTGGCGGCGGCTATGGAGAAGCAGTGGCGTCGGCTATGGAGATCCTCTAATATATGCAGTAAAAATGAATCTTTTGAAAATGTGGGTAAAAGATGAAGATGAAGGACTCGTGGAGTCTGGTGAAGTGGTTGACTCCTTTGATTGCCAAATTAGGGTTTAGGCTTCGATATTTGTATATATGGACCTTCTTTTCCTTTTTCTTCTTTCTTCTTGGGCTAATGCTCACTTTTCCCCCATTTCTTTTCTACTGTATAACTTTTATTTTCTTTTATAATATTATTTATTTACCAAAAAAAAATACCCATCTCACAAATTTCAGTTCTATTGTATTATTTATATATATTATTCAAAAAATATATATTTTTTTGAAATATATATATATGTTTTTCAAAATATATAATTTTTTTTGAAATATATATTTAAAAAATATATATATTAGTGTAATTAGACCTAAGTACAAGGGAGGTTAGTGATATAAGGTTAAAATATCATGGCAACTATAGGAAGGGTAAAATAGGAATTTTAGGTGAAAAATTGACCGGAAAGTCAAATTCCGGCGTTGACTATAAACTGAAGGGGGAAAGTGTTACGCCGGAGCTAAAGTTAAGGGAGGTTTATGATATTTTACAAACGTTGAGGGTACCGTTTGAAATTATGCCATAGTTGAGGGGTGGTTTGTGTAATTTACCCAAAAATAAAATAAAAAGTAAATAAACGGATCGGGGCGGGTTTTATAGAAAATCCGAACTCGACCCGAACCTGCTTCGGGTTTTGATTTTTAATACCAAACACATCCCGAACCTGTTTAAGAGCTTACCAAACCCGTCCCATTCGGGTTGGAGCGGGTCGGAACCCGACTGGGTCAGGCTAAATTGCAGTGTAAGGTCTAAGCATGAGGTAACTTGGACATTTTGCATGCAAATAACATAATCTAGGGCGCTTAAGTAATTTCATGTCTTTAAGGGGTGTCATTGCAACACCTTGTAAACCTCAGGAGTGTCTCTGTTAAAAAAGCGTTAACCGACTACTGAGTGGAATTGACCCAAATCTCAGGGGGTGTCATTGCAAATTACCATATATCCAAATATGCAAGATAAATATACACACTTGTATAACTTTTTTTAATTTTAATTTTTATCTTGAATATTTTGAAAAAATTTAAATATATATTTTGAAGATAATGAGTTGATATACGTACATGGCTCATTTATTGTGGATTCTGAAACCAATTAAGCAAACTTTAATTATCAATTAACGCCTTAGATTTAACTCTCTTACTAAATCTTATTTTTTATTTTAAAATTTTTAGATTAACACGTGAATATTTTTTTATTCTCAAAATCAATTAAATTTAAAAATAGAACAAATATAATGTGAATCATGATTAAATTGATGCGACTACTAAAATTCCTATAATTGGTATGAAATTGAATTGAATTTGTTCATTGTTTCAAAAAATAATTTAATTGTTATTGATTTATATTTTAATATTAAATTTTCTATTGGGCCTAATATTTGGAAGAAATGTAATGTTTTTGGGCCCCTTGGAGTGGAGCCCAACCTGGTCATCATAGACCCAAGGCCCGTCCTGGTCAATCTTATTTATAATTTCATATGAGATTAAGATAAGAATAATTACCAAAAGCCTTGTAGTATGATGGTATTACATTTTCTTTCCAAAATTAAAAATACAAAATAATTAAAAAAATATATTGAAAAGTGGGACTTGACATCTTTTGTGGGACACACATAGGTGCGTTTGGATATGGATGTTTTCGTTTTTGTTCTTGTTTTCTCCACTGTTCACGGGAACAAAAACGCGTTTGGGAGCCTTTCATGATTTTTGTTTTCGTGAACAGTAAAAAAGCGTTTTCTCACCCTTAGTTCAAAATTTGAGAACACCAAAATGGTGTTTTTTGGTTTTCGGCATTGTTTGTTCTCAACCAAAAAAATAAATTAATTGTTGCAGATTCTCTAACCTCCATCTTCAACCTCCAAACCCTAACTTCCATTTTCAACCTCCAAATCCTAACCTTCAAATTTTTTTTTTTTTTTTTTTTTTTTTTTGTTCCCGAAATATTTTTAGATAAAATTTCTAACCAAACATGTTTTTGTTTCTGGATTACCCTTAGGACAAGAACAAAAAATTTTTTTGTTCTCAAGAAATAAAAAACGAAAACGAAAACACTAGTTTCCAAACGCACCCAGAGTAATAATTTTTTTTCCTTTTGTTATCATTCCTATTATTATATATACATCTTAGGAGCCTAGGGTTTCTCATCCCGGTACAAGCCACTCCTCCTACGGTGCCCTATTACCTTTCTCTTTTATCTATTTTTTTTTTTGTGTAATATATGCATAGGGTTCGCCAAATCATCCACCTTCTTTCTTATGCGATCGTCGATCATGGAGCGATCAATTGTCATTTCACTTGACAACCGATTATATTTGATGCTCACTCAGTTGGTATAATCTCTTTCTATGTTTATATCTTTTTATTTCCTTAATCTTTTGAACACGTCTTGTTTCATTCATAAGTATATATATTTTTAATTATAATATTAGAAACTGCAAGCAATTTAAACATACAGAGTCATTTTGAGGGTCAATCCGAAAGCCTTTCGCGTTTATTCTTCTTTGGAAGAAATCAAAGAAGCCTATCCAAGCAAATAAATGGGATTTTTCTTAATTTGATGCTTGAAAGCGAAAGTTGAGCTAAGACTAGTGTTAGTTAATTTTAGAGAGAAGATTATTTTAGATATTTTTGGTTCAGTTTTAAATTTTCTTTTTTAATAATAATTATTCTAAAAAATTCATAAAACAAACAAATGTTTTCATAAAATTCAACATTCGTGTTTTTTTTTTTTTTCTGAAAAAAATATAATTATCCAAGAGTTTCAGTTTTAAGAAAATGTCACATCAACCGGTGTTATGTATAGTGTTTTACTTTCAGTTCTCGACTTTCCATGAATCTTGAACAATAGGATATGGCATAGTTTACGGAAACTAATCTGAAAATAGGGCGGAGCCAGGAAATTGACCTAGGGTGGGCCTGCAAATTCCTATAACTTTATTGGTAGATTTTATATATTTTTTTTGGGTTATTAACGGAATTATTTTTACAATTTGGGGGAGTGTAAATTTATATTTTTATAGGCTTTCTAACAAATTTTTTTAGATTTTATATATTTTTTTTACAATTTGGGGGAGTGTAAATTTATATTTTTCTAGGCTTTCTAACAAATTTTTTAAAAAAATTGTAGGGGTCATATATGTAGGGATGGCAAAAAAACCCGCCCCGCCCCATCCCGTTTAGCTAATCGGGGCGGGTATGGGACGAGTATCAATTCCCCAATTATAATCGGGGCGGGTATGGGGTATGGGGCACCCCGAACCCGCCCCGATTAGGTATATATATATATAAATTTATATACATATAATATTTTCCTTAATTATAGATTTATTGTTTGATTTTGATTTCATATAGATTTATTCTAGAATAATAATATTAATTAGAAATAAAATAATATTATTTTTTATTATTAAAAAATATATTTTTAATAAAAATAATACGTAATCGGGGCGGGGCGGGTCAGAAAAATAAAAAATTAAACGGGGACGAAGCGGGTATGGGGCGGAGAAAAATAATCGGATACGAGTACGGGGCGGGTGATATCCGTCCTGACCCGCCCCATTGCCATCCCTAGTCATATGCAATTTTTATAAGCAAATCTATATTATATGAATATTTTGGGGCTAAAAGAAATTTTTGAAAAAAATTGAATAGTAAATACTCCATCGTCGTCTTAAACTATAAATCATTATTAACCAGATAGGTTTTTGTAGTAAATATTAACCAAATTCTATAAGTTTCAGGTCAATTCTCTATTACAGGATTTAGAGTGGTCAAATAGCGCATGCGAAGAGACTTTTTCCCGTACCCAAGATAAACTTCCGCTACTTGATGCAACTTTATGGATGCAAAAAGGTATTTTTATAATTAATAGATTAATTAAAAGTCCTAAATATTAATACAACTATTCTTGTATTAACTAATGCAAGTTTCTTGATGGTTTTTTATCGGTCAATATAATTAAGTAAATACGCTCATATATTTATTATATTTTTATATTCTTATACATGTTTTAAAATGTATTGCCTACAAGTAAATATTTGTTTGTCTATTATATATATTCTTAATATTTTAATTGTAACCAAACTATATAGTAATTAGTATCGATATAAGATATGTTCCTTATTATGTAATTTATAAATTTTTAATGTTTTAATTATGATCCAAATTAACTACCAATAAGTAATGTTTTCTCTATATTAAATATGAATAAAATTTAGAATATATATAATATGCTATATTAATATAGTTTCTCTTGATGTATTATAGTTTTATTTTCTTATACACGTTTTAATAATGTATTAATTATGTTTTGCATTAACTATAGGACAACTTATATTTATTATGTTGTATATATATTTGATGTCTTAATTATGATTCACGTTAACTATCCATAAATAGTTTTTTTCGATTTAAAATATTTGAACTTACTGTGTTATGTTTCTTATATTGTAAAATAATGTTTAATATATTAATTTTGATCCCTATTAAACACCAAATAAGTACCCTTTTTCTATTATATGTATTTTTAATGTTTTAATTGTAATCCATTTTAATTACTTGTTAAAAAAGTATCAATATAAGGTATTGGTTATTTCAATATTTTATCTATGATACATACTAATGATTTTATTATATATTTTTATTAATAAAGTAATTACAATTTTTATGATTAATAAATAAACGCAGCTAATCTTGTATTAACTAATATAAGTTTCTTTTATTACTCTTTACTTGTCAATAGAAGTAAATACTAGTATTTTATCCTGATGTATTAATTACGATTTACATTTATTAAGTACTAAATGGTGACTATATAAGATATTTATTTATTTCATGTATTGATTCGAACTTAAAATAATTTCTAACTAAATAAAATTCTCTTTTATTGCCTATTCGTTTTAATGGATCGATATAAGTTAATATATGTATATATATAACTATTAGAGTTGCTCAACATACAAGTTTGATTGCTCTTGGTCAATATTAATTATCTATTTATTTTTATGTAACTTATGATTTGAACTAATATATTACTAGTTACTGTTTTACATAACCTGTCTATTTATTTTCAATTATTTATTATTATTTGTATTAATTATAATAAAAAAACAAGTTAAATTGATTTCTTATTTCATATTCCACTTAGTAGAGTACGTAATTATAAATTATAAATGATTAAACAAATGCAACTTATTTTGAGTTGATCATACAAGTGTCTTGATTGCTCTTCTACCGTTCAATATAAGTGAATATTTATTATATATCTCTTTTGATGTATCAGTCTTGATTTGCTATATTATTAATGTATTAATGAAGATTCGTACTACTTACCAAAGAAATAATATTTCTCTTCTTTAGTTGATTAATAAAAGGTCTTCAATTATATATCTATATACTCTTATAAAGGTCTAAAGCCATCATATTATTTCCATACATTTTTACTAGTTATTAAAAATATAAAAATACTATTCTTTCATAAAATGTTCTCATGTAAATTTTATACTCTTGAATGTTACTTATTATTATATGATTAATATTTTAAACACAATCATAATTGTTTTTAATGATATTAAGTTAAGTTCCTAGAGTAAGAATATTGTAATATTTGAAAATATTAAATTTCCAAATGATAGTATACATTTATAGATGTATCGTATCAATTAATTTTAAAGTGTTGCAATCGTTATTGTTTCTATTTGTTTAATTTCACAAACACAACCAGTTAAAATGCTACTTATATAAGTGTAAGCGATTCAAATCAATTTTATACATTTTTATATAAATATATATTACTGTTGCTAATAACTACATAATTCACCTCTTACTGATAGCTATAAAGTCTCCCTAAGAGTTATATAATCCTTCCAATTACTTTTGGTTACAAATAAATTTTAATTTGATTCACAGCTACAATTTTGGGAATTTTGATTTCACACTTATAATTTTATGAAAAAAAGGTTCTCAATATGAGTTACAACTCTTTCTAATACTATCGGTTTTTTATATTTCACTTTCACATTTTTCGAAATCCCATAAAGAGATATATATATATATATATATATTTCTATTATTGTTCTAATTTCCCTGATAGATCTGTCTATATATGCATGCATGTATCTCTTTATATGCATACTTTTTTTTTTCTTCATATATGTGCACTTTTAGAGAAGTTTTATCTCTAGACTGCCCTATATATATATTTCTCCTCTAGAGCTACACATGCATTTTTGTAATTTGTTTGTAACCCTCATGTGAATCTCACTCTTTCTCTCTCTCACACACACACTTCCTTCAGACTTGAACCATTAATCTCCCATTTGAGAGTAAGGGCGTGGTTTTATTGGTCCATTAGGCCTTTAATGAAAACTGATTATTTGTAGTTGATCGGAGACTAATATCTAATTCATGATCATTATGTGCAGTACGTACTATATCGAAGAAAGTAGTATGTCGATCCAGAGTCGAATTAATGAAGTTTATTGCTACAAGAGTGCAGGTATTGAACAACTTTCCCTTGTAATTGATTTGGGATACACATAGGCCCTTGCACTATCAAAATTGAGATTGCCTAGCCAGAAAAGTATAGTTTGGTTCACATTCTCTGTTCCCAAACATTCCTTTGTCAGTGACGGATTTAGAATTTGTGGTCAATAGGATTAAATGTGAATATTTTAAATTTTAAAATAAAAAATGTAAAATAAATAGTGGGGGCCACTGCCCCACGGGCATGAATTGGATCCGTGACTGCCTGTGCATATCCATCTCTAAAATTACCTAATAATTTCACTAATGTTAGATGGGGAATTGGTGATGGAATTGGCGGGAAATGCAGCCCAAGACACTAAGAAAAATCGGATCATGCACGTACTGTTGGCCATCAAGAATGATGAAGAATTGGCCAAACTGCTCCAGGGCGTCACCATCCCAAGTGGAGGAGTGATGCCTAACATCAAGTTTCAGCCCTTATAGCCAAAAGGTTGTGTTCAGTATTATATATATATATATATATATATAGTATATGCCAATGAATACTATCACAAAGCAGCTGTTATTTATCTTGATGTTTATCATTACAGGTTGAGTGGTGCTTACACGAGGAAAAAACAATGATGATGAGGACTTATTTTCGTCATTATATACTGACTTTAGAGTGGTCCAACTTTAGTTGAGCATGCGAAGATGTTGTTTCCCGTTTCGAACCGATCAACTCCGACTCAAAATACTGCTACTTGATGCAACTTTATGGTTGCAAAAAGGCCGAATACAAGTGATGGTGGTTGTGATAATTTCACCATCTTTTCTATTATGTTGTGTGTATTCAGTAAAAATAAGGTGGCCAACTATAATATAAAACCTCTACATATATATTAGTGTTGAGAAACAACCATATATGTTGTCTTGTAGCTTGTACTCTTATACATATGTAAGCTAAATTATATAACTCTGAATGATGCGTTCTGTATTAGTGTTATTTAAACTACAACCAATAAAAAACAACATTAGGTTGTAAATAAATAGTAAGTATTCCCTCCGTCCATATTAATAGTCCGCTTTCTCCATTTTATTTATTCAATTTCGAATTCTAATACAATAACTTTTACATTTTCCAATTACCCTATGTTTTTTTACCTTTAAACAAAGCATTGGAACCACTACCTTTTGTTTTTTCTTATATATACAAGGATAAAAGTGGAAAATTATTTAATATAAATACAACAAAATCTACTATCTTAAAAGGTCAAAAAATTCAACATGAACTATTATTTTTGGGACGAGGGAGTATACAAATCTCTAATTATAAGTGTTAAGAGATGTAGCCTTTTTCAATTCGTAGGTTCGTTGACAACCAATATGATCAGTTATAATAAAGTTGCTTTAAAAAGGCGAGCTTCTAATAAGTTTATTTAACAAAAAGGAAAGTATTCACTACCTTCTTATTTATGACTTAAGTGTAGTGATATTTACACCGAATACATAAATAAAATTGTTTAATTCAGGGGCGGAGCCATGATTTGAAGGTAGGGGAGCCGAACTACTAATGAATATTAAAAATAATACAATTATATCTTTTGTCAAAATTATTCAATTATTAATTAAATCTATACAAAAATGTGACTAATTCAACTACAGCGTATTTGTGTACAAAAATAAATAAATATGATTGACCTCTCTAATTATTCCGTAAAAAAAAAAGAAAAAAAGATGAAGACAAAAACCCAAAAGTACTTAATACAAAAGTTAAGTTTGACAAGTTTTTAGGAAATAAAAATTATTTATTATATGAATCTAACCTAAGAGTGATGTTAGCATTTAAATTAACGTATAAAAATAATTTCAAGATTATATCCTGACTTCGAAAATGGTAAGATTAAATATAAATTAGTTTTCATTCTAAGTTTCATTGATTAATTAGATTTAAATTCTAATATCTCTTTAGTCTTTACTTGCCAAAAGCACTTATACTTTATAAATGATTTTTTTTCGTTCATAATCATATGATAAAACTGATTGCATGATGTTTAGCATTTCTCTCTTTTTTTATACACTAATACTCAAATAATTTTATAAGAAATTTGTTTCTCATGTTGTTATAAAATTGTGTTTTGTCAATTTATATTTTTGTAAAGGTTCTTTTCATAGTTGTCCATACTTCATTTACCTACAAGAATAAATCATGTAATTTTGAAATATATAAAAGTCAAATTCAATCACATTACCAAAGTTAGAAGTATTTAATTACTTTAATTTTTTTTTATTTGGTAAGTTGTTGTACTACAAACATTATTGATTTTTAATTTTATTTTTTTTGGATAATTTTAGGTCACATAATTAATTTAAACAAATAAGGAGGGGCCAATTATATATTGGGTAAATTAATCTGACCTCCCCTGTAAGATTAATATTACATTAATATTTTTGTGCATATTATAAAGTACCCTTAACTTAAGTGTTTCAAAAGAAAATAACTTATGATTTGCATGTCTAATGACATCTTATCATTTAAACTACTAAAATACCCCTCATTTGATACCACTTAAAACATCCTTATTCCTTCCCATGCAAGTTGGTTAGATTATTTTAACATAATTTACTCAATTTAAAACACTAAAATTATGTGTACTTTAGTAAATGCACAAAAATATTAGTGTAATATTAATCTTACAGGAGATGTCAGAGTAAATTTACACAAACTTTAATTTGAGAGTAATTATACAAAATCTCAAGGGAGGTCGGAATAATTTACCCTTATATATTTTACTAGAATTATTTGAAGATATATGTATAATACATATAACAAATTCAGAATTTTGGGGGCCTGCCCCCTCCCTCCGCACCTGGTTTTAACCTATATGATAATGTTCATCAAATGCATGAATATGGGATTTATATATGTTTATATTTTATTTAATAGCTAATAATCATTTGGTGTTGTAATTTTATTTAAGTAATCAATGCAAATAACATTTTTGATGACTTAAATTTTGCTTCTTTCGCGCTCTCACTCATGCAATTTGTGACTTGATTTTCACAATTTTGCTTTGAAACCCTAGACCTTCCTAGATGTAGTTGTTAGCTATATATACCACTCTATTCTATATATGGTTCTGCTTCATGCATGTCATAAGAGGTATATACCACTACTCATTCAATTATACAAACATATCGTGATCATTATTAATCGTATACAAATTTTGCCAATATCTTCATTTCTTCCTCCAAAATCACCAACCACGACGACAGTTGTATTAGCGAAGATACATAATGTTCTTTATATATATTAATTATTAACGAAATCAAGACTTGTCTCATAATAAATCATATGATGGAAATTCTATTTTGGCTTTTTGGAAGCTGATTTGGCTTCCTAGAGAAAAAAACTGTTTTGAACGATATTTGACAAAATTTTTAAAAAAGCGTTTGGAAGAAGTTAAAGGGTACTAGCTTCTCAAAATAACTTGTGCTTTTTTTTTTATTCTAAAAAAAATCAAAAGCAAACGTTGTGCCAAATGGGGGCTTATGACCCTTGACATTGCATATAGACCAGGAAAAATAAAAAATCTTTTCATAAAAAAAATAGGATAATTTATATTGATACCCCTTGAGGTATTGGTCAATTACAGGTAGATGCCGGTCAACGGACTATTTTGCATTGACACCCCCTGAGGTTTGTCAAGTGTTACAATTGTTGGTCACATATTGACATCTAGAGGGGGGTGAATATGGTCAATTACAAACTTTAAGACTTTTTCGGGTTGACTTTGTTTTAACAAAAATAATCTTTGTAGAGCTCTAGTCAAATACTTTAGATAGATAGATGATCCTTAAGTGACTACCTCATTTCATACTTGTACTTATGCAATAATGAGTTGCATAATTTAAACATTGCATCATTGATTCAATTAGGATATGAAACATCATCCAATGACCAAGAATGTAATTCACCTAACCAAATAAAACATGTAATAACACTTTCATCATTTATGAACATTATACATAAAGTGTTATTGTCTAGAAAACATTCTTAAAGAGTTTACAAAGGAATGTACACTTTCAAGGTAAAAGTTTAGGATGAATATGCATTTTGTCAAGTACATGAGATTCATATAGACATTCAAGGCTTTGGTTTGTTGAAGAAACATTTTATCAAACACATGTTGTGCACTAACATTTATAGCAAAATAAATGAGATGATTGTCTAAGATATAATCCAATCAACTACTTCAACTAACATTTTCTCATACTCCTTATGAATTTATAACCACAAGCAATTTCATAGCATGTCATCAATATGAAGTTCAAGATTGTAAATGACAATTGCTTGTAAAGTAAAGAGTTTAAGGGATAGAGAAAATGCAAACCAAGACACCAAGATTTTACATGATTCAACCAAAGCTTTGGTCTACGTCTATGCCTTGAGAAAACCTCTCAAGAATTCCACTATCGTGCTTTTCTTGCGGGTGAAAAGCAAACCCTTACATGCTTCTTCTTTCGGGTGAAGAGTCAATCTTGCTCACTCTTGCGAGTGGAGAGCCAACCTTCCTTGCGGGTGAAGAGCCGACCATTTGCTCACTCTTACCAGTGAAGAGCACACCTAATCCTCTCTATTTAAGGTAGAGATAAACTTTTACAAAGCTTAAACAAGCCATTCCGTTGCCAAGATATCTTCTTGGTCTTTCACTCACAAAGAATAAGAATTGAATTTAAGTATACAACAAATCTCTCAATAGATAGATATAGAATTTCAAAACTCACTTCCTCACATACTTAGAGTTATAAATGAAATTCTCAAATGAAAAACTCATTCAAAGTGTGGAAGAATGAATCATAATGAATGATGCTCAATAATTCCTTATTTGGAGATTTTCTACCTAAAAATGATTTCAAGATTAAAACCCAAATGGTAGATTTTACTCATAATTCTATCTCCCCCTTCTCCGACTCTTCTTGTCTCATATATATCATATATATAGTATAGGAGTACAATATAGCCGTTTGGGGGTGATTTGGGAAGTTAGGGGAATAATTTTTATCAAATATAGTCGTTAGAACACAAAATCCGAACCCATCAGCCGGGTGCCCATTTTGATCAGTTGGCTGCCCAATAGAAACCCTCAACACAACAACCTTCGACCTTCATTAGTTGGCTGCTGGAGAAAAACATTTTTTAGTTTGCTGAAAAATATTTCCAGCTTCGACGCAGTTTACTCTTTTGGTCATAACTAGAGTTCCCTAACTCGGATGGAGGCGTTATTTAGTTTTTTGGAAAGAGGACTTCAAGGCATTGATTTTAGGATTTTGAATTGCTCCATTTGACCCTTTTTTGAGTGCGATATATTTATTTGAATATGACGCTTCATTTCAAACTTTTAACCTACTTGAATTTTTTTTGGGATTTTTCCGAAATGACCTATGAACACTCCTAGGATGTCTTGGAGACTTATTAAGGTCCTTGACATGCCTAAAGTCAATGTTGAGATCATAAAATAATTTTCCAATTTAGATAAAATTCCCAATATTTGACGAAGACTTTTCATGATTTAACAATTTTGTTTAAAACCTTAATATGCATCTAGAATCCATTTCAAGTGATATGAATTGAGTTTATGGTTATAGGACACCCTATTTGTTGATTTTTTTCATAGCTTATGAAAGCTTGAACTAACTCAACTTTAGCAAAGACTCATGAATGATATGCATGATCCTATAAGTTATATGGTCAAGACTTGAGCTTTCAAATAAGTTATTTCAAAAATAACTTTACATTAAGTCTAGCATTCACCCAATTCTACTTTACCCAATTCTTTGATCTTCAATTTATTTAAGTTTTGGGTTGATGTCTCCATCCTTGTCTTCAATGTCTTTTAAGCTCTAAGCATCTTTGCTTGATCTTTTCATGGATCCACTAGCTCTCTTGAATTTATCTTGAACCAACAACTTATTAAGCATAACTCAAGTAGACATTAAATTCACCACATTCAATGGTTTGTTATCATCAAAATGTCATGTTTACCCATGGTGGAAAACCTTGGGTCGACAACAATGACACCCCTTGGAGGCTGTAAATGCCAAGAAATACACAACAGAAGTATTCAATGCTTTATTCAATTTTGATTTTTTCTTTATATACATTCCCTTTTTGGGCCTTTAGCCCATTAGGGTAACTCAACTTTGCTTACACCATTATCTCTATTTTTAAAGAAATACAAGTTAAAATGGGCCTTGTCTTCGGGCTTTTAATAACCTTGTTGGACCATCATCCTAATGGCCCTAATGTTTGATGGGCTTCTGTGGGCCTGAAGATTTCCACACTTAGACAGGCCCTCTTCTTGGTAGTGGGCTTTCGGAATGTCATGCCCATTACCAAGAAGGTAAGGTGGAAAGGAAGGTACATTACCCATGTCAGGATGACGTGGCAAGTATATTAAATATAACGGCTATATCACCATTTGCCTGTTTGAAATTCATGGCTCGGGTGGCCTCAATTGGCGAAAAAGGGGTTGAGGAGGCGGTGTGACGTTTCGTTCACGTGCGCACGAATTTTCAAGGGCTTTGGTGACATCTATAAATACCCAGGTTCATTTGTTAAATACTCATTTCATTTCAAAGCCAACAACTCTCAGAAAACTCTCTGCAACTTGAGTTCTTCGCTTATCATTGCTAGAATTCGTTCATTCTTTCAGGAAAACTCACAAAATCTCGTCGGGATTCATCCTAGAGTAAGTTCTCTTCTTTCAGCTTTCCTACCTTTCTGTCAATATGTCTAATAGTGATGACACTCGGTCGGGTAGCAACCGTCTCCCCTCTTCTATGGACCCTGATGTTTCCCTTAGCTCTCCATCGGTAGAGGTGGTTAGGATGGTCGGATCCAGTCCTCCTGAGGTTAACCAAAATGTTACAGCGGGTGGGGATCCGGCTGCAGGGAGAGCGGGAGATAAATTTTATGCCAGTCCCCTCCCTCATGCTCATAGGGTAGAAACGGTACTGAAAAGGCTGAGGGTTAAGTGCGAGATACCCGACGGGGTGATAATTAAGAATTAACCCAAAAAATACAACTTCAGGAAATGAGAGGGAGTTAAGGATCATCAGATCCTGTTGTCAGCCTTCCACCTTTAGGTTCTTAGATTCCCGATCCACCCTTTCTTTCTCTACATCTTGGCTACTTTGGGTCTGGCCCTGCTTCAAGTGGGGCCTAATTTCTTTACGATCATCGTTATGCTCCTAACGATCAATCGAGAGATGGGTCTCGATCTGGGTCTAGCTGAGCTCCTATTCTATTAAAAGATACAAGATCAAAATGATTGTAGGGGTCGGAACAATTTTTTTCCTTTAAGTGGGAGAAAGATTTGCGACGGCACCGAGAAGTCTAATAAGGGGTGGAATGAATGATCCTGGTAAGCGGGAATTGGAGGCTTCCTGGCTCAGCCGGATTCAGAGTCCCAAGTGAATTTGACAAACCTTTATCCCCTTCATTCAAACCATTTCATAGAGGGTCGTGCTATTGCGAACAGTGCAATGATAAGTTGGGTCTTCATGTGCTTGAGCTTCTGGGAGCGCCCGACCGCTTTAAAACTCCAACTTATATCACATCCCGGTTTGATCTCCTTAAATCTAAAATTTGGGGACAGCCCCTGAGGATGTGTAGCAGTTACCTGACGGGATCTAATTTGCAAGCACTATCAGCAGAAGCGCATAATACCATGTTGAGGATCCCGACACCTGTCTTTAAGAAGAAGGCCAAGCGAGTGACGGGCCCTCAACCAAACCCTTTTGGCACCGGAAAGAGCCCAAGATGACTAGAGGTCTCAGAGTTCTCCAGCTGCTACTTCTGGGGCAGCTGCTCCAGCACTGATGGGAAATGTTCCAGTTGCTCCAGCTCCTCCTTCAGGAGTAATTACTGTCGGATCGCCCATTATCCTTTCTTCGGGGGAAATACCCATTCCTAGATCCCGACCAATCGAGGGGGGAGAGTCCAGTCTGACGGGAACACGTCATCCTTGATCTGAGGATCCAACCATAGTTTCTGATCGATCAGTTAGGCCTCGCCTGACTACAGCGTCTTCGCCAAACATAGTGGCGGAGACTGTGGCTGCAACTAATGAGGAGTGACCTGTCCCATGGGCACCGAAGATAATACTTCCAGGTGGTGAATTTTTTGTCAGTGGATCTAAAACTATTGACAATGATGTTGCCCTTCGAGCAATGGGTTTCCATATCTGGACCCCTGCTGACCGAAAGAAGTTCAAACAGGTCGATCGATCGGATTTGGCCATGTCTGGTCGGGAGATTGCTATGAAGGTACGTTTTTGACAGGATGTTCCTTCAGTCGTAATTTGTAATTCTTCACAGTAATTATTGATCTGTCTAACACTTGCATTTTGGCAGATGTTTTACTTTACCCAAGCTTACAACGCAAATATGGAAGAGGACACTAGGTTGCTCATCAAATCTAATGAGTTTCTAAAGATTAAGGAAGATTCAAGGCAAAAAGCTGCCACCTTGTTATCAATAGCCAATGAAAAGTTGGAGGTTCAGACCAAGATGTCAATCACAGCAGAGCAACAGCTTCAGGTTGCCCAGGAGTAGATCAAGGAGATGGAGGCGGTCCAGCGGGCCCTATTCACTGAAGCGGAGGCCCTGAAGACTGAGAATGAGGGCCTAAGGACCTCCAAAGCGAAACTTCTGGAGGAGAAGGTTGAAACCAAACATCTCCTGGCAGTGGAGAGGTCAACGGTGGAGATGTGCCATCGGGGTGGCAACCAGATGTACAAGCGCCTCTGCAACACTGCCTAGTACATGATCGGGTACGGATGAAGGACATGCTTCAAGGACATCCAGAAGCCTGTTGAGGAGAGGGACTTCGCCTCAGTGAATGAGCTGGATGAGTCTCTGGGCATTGCTCCGCCGTATGATATATGACCCGGTTGAAGGTCCCGATGACATTCGCTTCTGTGAATTCCTCACCAAGCCTCTTCAGGGGTCTACGTCTGACTCTGACCCTTATGTCCCCGATGGGACTATTGTTCCTATTAGCTCAGATGCAGTGGGCACTGATGCTGGCACTTAGGATTCTTCATTTGTGAAACGTAAGCATTTTGTAAGCCTTGGCCACTGGGGCCCATTTCTGAATGAAAAATCATGGTTCCTGTCCAGTTGACTCTTTTTTACTCAGATTTTATCCAAAAAGTACGATGTTGTGTCTTTCGGGTATTTCAGGCCATGTGACAGACATATCAACACTTTGTTTATTTTTTGCAAAATTGTTATTTCTTCAGGATCAGTGTTATTTCTTTCGGGCACTTCAGGCTAAACGATAGACAAGACCACTTTATTTTGTTCAACACTATTTGTATCTCTTCAGGATCTATGTTGTGTTTTTCGGGCATTTCAGGCCATGTGATAGATAAAGCAACACTTGGTTTATTTTTGCAAACATTGATATCTTCAGGATCTGTGTTATGTATTTCGGACACTTCAGGCCATGCGATAGACAAAACAACACTTGGTTTATTTTTGCAAACTTTGATCTCTTCAGGTTCTGTGTTGTGTCTTTCGGGCACTTCAAGCCATGCGATAGACAAAGCAACACTTGGTTTATTTTTTCAAACTTTGATCTCTTTAGGATGTGTTGTGTCTTTCGAGCACTTCAGGCCATGCGATAGACAAAACAACACTTGGTTCTTATTTGGAATATTTGGATCTATTCAGGATCTGTTTTGTGTTTTTCGGACACTTCAGACCATGCGATAGACAAAACAACACTTGGTTTATTTTTGAAAACTTTGATCTATTCAGGATTTGTGTTGTGTCTTTTGGGCACTTTAAGTCATGCGATAGACAAAGCAACACTTTGTTTATTTTTGTAAACTTTGATCTCTTCAGGATCTGTGTTGTGTCTTTTGGGCACTTTAGGCCATGCGATAGACAAAGCAACACTTGGTTCTTTTTTGCAATATTTGGATCTCTTCAGGATCCGTGTTGTGTCTTTCGGGCACTTCAGGCCACGCGATAGACAAAACAACACTTGGTTTATTTTTACAAACTTTGATCTTTTCAAGATCTGTGTTGTGTCTTTCGGGAACTTCAAGCCATGCGATAGACAAAACAACACTTGGTTTATTTTATTATTATTATTATTTGTATCAATAGATATTTATAAACTATTTTTCCATAAAAATGATTTTTTATTGATCGGGTGCTATAGTCTTTTTATAAAAAGATCAAAGTAAAAGTAAAACTTGACTCTTTACGGGTAGTACCTCTTCAGGCGAGAGGCTTTCTGGGAGTTTGGTTCCATTCTGTCATCCATATTCCTTCGGACGCGGTATGCTCCATGCCCGATGACTTCGGTAATGGTGTACGGGCCCTCCCTGAGCTTGCCTACGAGCCCAATTTTTTGCCTAAGGACTATGTCTCCGACCTGGAACTCTCTTCTTTTGAATTTTTGGTTGAAGTGGTTTTGGACACACTGTTAGTAGGCAGCCAGCCTGATCCCGACAACCTCCCTTCTTTCATCTAGTAGATCAAGGTCGTGAGTCAGGTGCTGGTTATTTGGTCCTTCCACCTAGGCTTTGCTCCGGAGGGTTGGAACCCTAACCTCTGTTGGGATCACTACCTCAACGCCGAATGCCATGGCAAAGGGAGTCTCCCCAGTGGGTTGTCTGGGGGTCGTTCTGTATGACCAAAACACTTCGAGTAGCTTCTCGAGCCAGGTCCCTTTGGCTTCCTCAAGTTTTTTGGCCAGGGTGTTGAATATGGTTCGATTTGTCATTTCCGCATGTCCGTTCCTTTGTGGGTACCCAACGGAGGACGTACTCTAGTTGATACCATGCTTGACAAAGAATGCTCTCACATCTTTGTTGTCAAGATTTGTCCCATTATCCATCATGATTGTACTTGGTAGCCCGAATCTGCATATTACATGGGTCCATATGAATCTGATGATGTGGCTACTCTTGATGGCGGGATAGGCTTCAGCTTCTACCCCATTTGGTGAAGTAATCAGTGGCCGGAAGGACATAGACATTTGACCGAATCACCTTCGGGAGAGGTCCTACGATATCCATTCCCCGTCGGGCGAATGGGTGCGGGACTATCGAGGGATGTAAGAAATTTGGTGGCCGATGGATAGCGTCTCCGTGCATCTGGCATGGTTTTCACCTTCGGACATACTCTTCGGCATCCCGTGATAGATAGGGCCAAAAGTATCCTTGGGAAAGTATCTTATGGACAAGTGATCTACCTCCAGAGTGGTTCCCGCAAGATCCACTATGGATCTCCTGCATCATTGCTCTTGATTCCGATGGCGTAATACATTTCAAGTAAGGACCTGAGAAGGATTTTCGATAAAGTCCCGTTTATAACTGAATATCGGGCTGAATTCCTCCTGATCTTGTGAGCTTCAGCTTTATTATCTGGGAGTGTCCCACTTCTTAGGTAATCTATCAGGGGATCCATCCAGCTGGGCTCCCATGGGATAAGCATCACTTGTTCGGGCTCCTGAATACTTAGCCTGATTATAAAGTCTACCATCGTAACCTGGGTCAGGTCCTCTCCGGCTGAGGATGCCTGGTCGGCTAGGTGGTCAGCTACAGAGTTTTCGCTTCTCGGGATCTGAGTGAAGGTTATTTTTTGAAAGCTTTCTGCTTCTTTTAACACAAGTGCCCGGTAAGACTCCATTTTTGGATGTTTTGTCTCGTATTCCCCTTTAATTTGTCGAATGACTAACTTAGAGTCGTTGTGTACTGCTAGGGCTTAGATCTGGAGGCTTTGGGCTAATCTCAAGCCTGATACGATCGCTTCATACTCTGCCTCATTGTTGGTGGCTAGGAACTACAGTTGCACCGTCATGTGGAGGTGCGTACCATTGGGTGTTAGGATTTCCAAACCGATTCCTGATCCGGCAGGGCCGACTGAGCCATCCACGAAAAGCTTCCAAGTGTTTGACTCAGTTATATGGTCGAGTTCTTCAGTTTCATCTTCGTGCAGGAAATCTGCCACTGTCTGACCTTTGATGGAAACTCGAGGTATGTAAGTCAAGTCATATATGCCCAATTCAATGGCCCATTTGGAGATTCTCCCTGAAAGATCAGGTTTCGACATAATAACCCGTAAAGGCGTGGCGGTCGGGACAATGATTGGATGAGCTTCGAAGTAATGCCTTAGTCGTCTTTTCGCATTCACCAGTGATAGAACCAGTTTTTCCTGCCTGTTGTATCGGGTTTCTGCTTCAACCAAGGATTTGCTGGTGTAGAAGACTAGCATCTGAAGGTTCCCATCTTCTCTGATGAGGGCCGCACTGGTCGACACAGAGGATAATGCTAAGTACATATGCAAGACTTCATCGGGAGCTGGTGTGGATAAGATCGGGGGTATGGTCATATACTATTTTAACCTTGACATGGCTTCAGACTGCTCAGGACCCCAGACTTCCCCCTTCTTTGCCTTGATTTCCTGAAAGAATGGTATGCATCTGTGATGTCCCACATCGCCCGGGTAGAGGTCTGGGGATATGTTTATATGTGCAGTACTGTATCCAATTGGTATAAGGCCTTTTGGGAGGAGCCCAAGAGAAAAACCGTGTGGGCTGGGCCCAGAGCGGGCAATATCATACCAAGTGTTGGAGCGGAGTGTTACAATTGGTATCAGAGCCAGAGCCCAACCAGAATTAAGTGTGGGAGCATGCACATCACCCGTGGGTCACCAGCGAGGACGCTGGGTCTCAAGGGGGGTGATTGTGATATCCCACATCGCCCGAGTAGAGGTCTGGGATGTGCTTATATGTGCAGTGTTGTCTCTAATTGGTATGAAACCTTTTGGGAGGAGCCCAAGAGCAAAATCGTGGGGGCTGGGCCCAGAGCGGACAATATCATACCAAGTGTTGGAGCGGGGTGTTACAATTAGTATCAGAGCTAGAGCTCGACCAAAATTAAGTGTGGGAGCATGCACATCACCGTTGGGTCCTCAGCGAGGACGCTGGGTCTCAAAGGGGGGTGATTGTGATGTCCCACATCGCCCGGGTAGAGGTCTGGGGATGTGTTTATATGTGCAGTGTTGTTTCCAATTGGTATGAAGCCTTTTGGGAGGAGCCCAAGAGCAAAACCATGCGGGCTGGGCCCAGAGCGGACAATATCATACCAAGTGTTGGACCGGGGTGTTACAATTGGTATCAGAGCCAGAGCCCGACCAGAATTAAGTGTGGGAGCATGCACATCACTCGTGGGTCACCAGCGAGGACGCTGGATCTCAAGGGGGGTGATTGTGATGTCCCACATTGCCCGGGTAGAGGTCTGGGGATGTGCTTATATGTGCAGTGTTGTCTCTAATTGGTATGAGGCCTTTTGGGAGGAGCCCAAGAGCAAAACTGTGCGGGCTGGGCCCAGAGCGGACAATATCATACCAAGTGTTGGAGTGGGGTATTACAACATCGATCAGTGAGTCGTGAAATGAACCTGCTAAGGGCCACCACTCTTACCGTCAAGACTTGAACGTCTTTATGTGTCTGGGGCTCCGTCATTTCCATTAGGGCCTTGACTTGTGTAGGACTGGCTTGGATCTCAGTTCTATCCACGATGTGTCCCAAAAACCTTTTGGATGATACACCAAAGGAGCATTTCTCTGGGTTAAGTTTCATGCCATGCATCCCGAGGGTGTCAAACACTTGTTGCAAGTGGGTAAGATGGTCTTCCTTCTTCCTGCTCTTGACTACAGTGTCATCAATATAAGCCTCTATTACTGTACCCATCACCCCCTTAAAGATCCTGTTAACCAACCTCTGAAAAGTAGCACCTGCATTTTTCAGTCCGAAGGGCATAACTTTAAAGCAATAAGTACATGTTTCTGTGATGAAAAAGGTATTTTCTTCATCCATCGGGTTCATTTCTATCTGATTGTATCCCAAATAAACATCCAAAAAAGTTAGATGATCGTAGCCAGCGGTAGCGTCAACCATCTAGTCAATCTTTGGCAGTGGAAAGCTGTCCTTTGGGCATGCCCTATTCAGGTCAGTAAAATCAACACAAACCCTCCATTTACCATTCTTCTTCTAGACGACCACTACGTTGGCGAGCTATTCGGGTTATTTGAATTACCTGATAAAACCAGCCTGAAGCAATCTAGACACTTCGTCTGCTATGATCTGGTTCCGATGTGCTCCCATGCGTCTCTGCTTTTACCTGATCAGTCTCATGTTCGGGTTGACGTTTAATGAGTGATGGGCAATAATAGGGTTGATGCCAAGCATGTCTGTATGTTTCCATACGAAGACATCGACGTTATCCTACAATAACTGTGTCAGTTCTCTCAATTCAGAGTTGGTAAGGTTTATACCTGCAAAAGTAACTTTTTCCGTGCTATCGGGTACGACATAGATTGGCTATAATGGCTCAACCACGATCGGGATAGCCGGATCCCTTTCCTTTGATTGCTATTTGGGGCCTGGATTCTGTTCCTTGGAATGGGGCACCGCTGGGCCTTTTCTCTTTCGGATCTCCTTCAGGGTGACCGCATAACACTCCTTGGCGGCCACCTGGTCACCCCTGATGTCAATGGTGCCAAAACCATTCGGGCTTATGCATCTCATTACTTGGTGAAGGGTTGAAGACACACCCTGCATCTGGTGAATCTATCCTCTTCCCATGAGCAAATTGAATGAAGGCTTCACGTCCACTATGACAAACGTCTCGGTCAGGGTTCTTTGAGCAACAAATACTGACAACTGGACCTCCCTGATTGGCTCAATTTGTTTTCCATCGAATCCTACAATAGGGCACCGGGACGTCACAATTTCATTTAGGTCGATTTCAAGCTTTTCGAAAGCCCATTTGGTGATGACGTTTGCCTTGCTTCCAGGATTGATCATGATTCTCATCACAAGGCAGTTGGTTACCATCAGAGTCACAACTAGAGGGTCATCATGTGGGGTCTGGATGCTCCGGAGGTCCGATGCAGAGAAAATGATCTGTGTTTCTCCTGTTCTGTGGTGGACATCATTGATTTCGTTGACTTTTCTCATCTTGCGGACCCTTCGCAGCTGGTTCCAGCTGGATCTTTCGGTATTCTTGAAGGCGGGTCCGCCAAGAATCATATTGATGATTCAGACTGGCTGTGCGGCTACAGAATTCCTGGGGTGCTAGGAGCACGTTGATCGACCCTCGGTCTGTCCTATTGGACGTAATCCCAGAGCTCTCCACGAAGCAACAGTGCCTCGACCTGCTGCCTGAGATTATGGCATTCGTTTATGACATGCCCGAAATCCCCGTGGAAAGCACAATGCTTCGACTTATCCCTTTGGTCAAGTGGTTGTCTGATGGTTGGGGGTTGTTGGAAGATCCCTTTGGTCTTGTTTTCTTGGTAGAGCTTGGCAAGGTTGACCCTTAGGGGGGTCGTTTTCTCCTCAAATTTGGAACGTTTGAATGGTCTTGGGGCTGATGGTCCCGAAAGGGCTGGTGGTCCTGATGAAGTTGGACGCTTTCTATCAATCGCCCCGATCCTTTGATTGGGCTTCAATGCTAACAAAGGCCACCCTCCTCTGCCTGACGGTCTCCTCCTCTTCGATCCTCAAGTATCCCTGGGCTCTGGAGTTTAACTCCCCAATGCCCGATGGGGGGTGCTTCATCAGAGACTGATGGAACTTAGTTCCTGGAATAAGGGCCATCCGGAAAGCCTCGACGACAGAATGCTGGTCATAGTTATAGACAGAAGAAGATTCGATGTTGAATTGGGATAGGAAGCTCTTCAGTGATTCACCCTTTTCCTGAATCATAATGAAGAGGCAGGATATGGTTTTCTTATGTCTCTTGTTCCCATAGTATTGGGCAACGAAGAGCCTGGTCAACTACTGCCAGTTGCCGATGGACCGAGGTGCCTGCTTCCTGAACCATAATAGGGTTGCATCAACAAGACTTGTGGAAAACACCTTGTAGAGCAAGGACTCGTTCTCTGCGTACATGGTCGTCTTCTGATGGATCTGGTAAATGTGCTCCTCGGGGTCCTTGGTGCCATCATAGGGGGTGAATTGAGGCATAACGAACTTCTTTGGAAAGGGTTCCTGGGTTATCTCGGGGACGAGGGGTGATTTTATCAACTCGGTAGACGCCTGGGCGGCCAGGTCATCGGTGGATTGGGTTCTCAGGTCCCCGAGGATTTTCCTCTGGAACTCGACCATCATTGCCTGGAGTTTATGGGGGGTCATGGCTTTGTCGGTGGCAAGAGCCTTTCCTGAGCGCTGGGAAGACTCGGCGTGCTTTTCAAGCCTGTCGACATCTTGCTGGTTCTTTGAGGGGTCGAGTGCCGCTACCGGAGGGGCAGGCGGTGGTGGAGCTAATCTCGCCATGAGCTCTGCGTTCTTCTTCTCAAGAGCCAAGCTACGTTCCTTAGCAGCTATCAGGCATTGCATGATTCGCTCGATGGATTGGGGACCTTCTTCACGGCTGTCAGCGGTGGTTAGGACTGGCAATTCGTGTCACACAGGTAGACCCACGGGTCAACAGGGCAATCTGATACTAGTTGACACGAAAATCAAACATTTTAAATATGATACAATCCAACACGAAAAATAAAAAATAAAAAATAAAAATGAAATTGAAATTGAATTTGACACGATTCAGCAATAGTTTATTAATGTATTTCAATCCATGACCAATTAGAGAATAGAAAAAATCAGCAAATAAATATAACAATAAATATAATCGTGTCAAACGGGTCAATTCGTGTCAGAAATTGTCAGCTCTAGCGGTGGTCGGAACGTCTACCTGCGAAAGGGTGACCGACATATTTATTCGGGACTGTGTGAACGGAGATTTTTTAGAAGGTGGTGAAGAACGGAGACAACTCTTAGATCTTCAGATTGAAAAAATAAACTCAGCTTAACGAGATGGGAAGAAGAAGATGGTTTTCGAATCTCGAAGAATAGATTGAAAATTACAAGAACTCTTTGACTTCCCATAGACGGCGCCAATGTGTAAATGTCAAAAAATACACAACACAAGTATTCAATGTTTTATTCAATTTTGACTTTTTCTTTATATACGTTCCCTTTTTGGGCCTTTAGCCCATTAGGGCAGCTCAACTTTGCTTACATCATTATCTTTATTTTTAAAGAAATACAAGTTGAAATGGGCCTTGTCTTCGGGCTTTTAATAACCTTGTTGGACCATCAACCTGATGAACCTAATGCTTGATGGGCTTCTGTGGGTCCGAGGATTTCCACACTTACAGAGGCATAAAATGACTTTAGTGCCATTGATTAGTTTAATTTTCATGTGAAATCTCTAAGTTACCCCCATGCCTAAACCCTATACTTTACCCATTACACCAAGTTACCAACCAACCTTATCATCATACTCTTATTATTAAAAAATCTACAATAAATAAATACTACTAAGATATACAATATATATGATTTTATTTTAAATATAAAAATTCAAAAACATCAAAAGTATTTTGAAATATATATTTAAAGGTAAATTCTACCACTAAAAAAATTCATCACTAATAATACTAAGAAAATTCCATTATTTAATTACTGTTCTTAATTTTTAATATATTACTATATAAATATTTCTCAAAAAATATTAAAGGGTTATATCTAAAACCATTATAGGTATTACATATCTAATAAAATATATATATATATTTTTGAACGAATAGAAAAAAATATATTTTTATTTCATTGCCAATCAATAATTTAAATGAAAATTGGTAATATAATAGAATATTTTATTTAAAATATCTTACACATTACCCATTGTACGTATTACATATCTAAGAAATTCTACCATTATATTATCAAATTTCATAATGGAATTGGATTTTCTTTGATATTACATATCTAAATAAGACATTCCATTATAGGTATTATATATCTAAGAAATTATACCATTATATTATCAAATTTTATTAAATTAATGATTAGCAATAGTATAATATATATATATATATATATATTTTTTTTTTTTATTTTTCTATTCGTACATAAAAATTTATATATATTTTATTAGATATGTAATACCTATAATGGTTATTAGATATAACCCCTTATTTTTGTTTTGAGAAATATTTATATAGTAATATAATAAAAATCAAGAGCAGTAATTAAATAATATAATTTTCTTAGTATTATTATTGATGAAATTTTTTTAGTGATACAATTTACCTTTAAATATATATTTCAAAATATTTTTGATATTTTTTAATTTTTATGTTTAAAATAAGATTATATATATTGTATATTTTATTTATTTATTATAGATTTTTTAATAATAAGAGTGTGATGATAAGGGTGGTTGGTGTAATGTGTAAAATGTAGGGTTTATGCATGGGGTAACTTAGAGATTTTACATGAAAATTAAATTAATTAAGGACACTAAAGTCATTTTATGTCTCTAAGGGATATCATTGCAACACTTTACAAACCTCAGGGAGTGTCAATGCAAAATAGTCCGTTGATCGGCATTTTCCTGCAATTGACCAATACCTCGGGGGTGTAAATGCAAATTACCCAAAAAAATAGCAGACCATATTGAACGGAAAATGGAGGGGGAAAAAATCAATAAGTAGACCTCTAATTGCCTGATTGGAGGGAAACTTCAGAAAATTTCAAAATGTATAAGGGCACTTTAGACCTTTCAGCAATAAACCATCCCAACCCTGAAATTATTGTCAAAAAAGAAAAAGAAAAAAAAAACCCTGAAATTATCAAAGTGCCTTGTTCTGCTTAAATTTCCCCTGGCAAAATCAATTGCTCCTCTCCTGAAAACCAAACCCCAAATCCAAAATCCATTTTCAGAGAAACAACAAGCAGAGTTCATGGCGTGCTTAGTCTCCATCAATCTCCCTATCTCTCTGCCCACCTCCAAAACCCTAATCCAGGTAATTTTAGTTGCAGCAAATACATTCCCCATAAAACCCTAATTCTGTTTTCCTCCAAAATGTAGCAGCTCTGTTTGTTTCCTGAGAAAATGAAAGAAAACAGATTTTTTTTTTTAATATTATTGTTGCAATATGTTTGTTTTTTACATCCTCGGATATAGTAGGGAAATTGCTTTAATGGGTATGCGTTTGGTTACTCGGAAAGCGAAGAAAAAACGAAAAGAAAGTACTGATTTTTGGGTTTGATTTTTCCCAACTCAGTGAGAGGAGAATAGAGGCGTTGGGCTTCAGTTTCGCAGTGGTGATGTGATATTGGTGTTCTTCATTTTTGAAATATCTAATTTTCAACATTTGATGCTTTATTCCCATGTTTTTTTCTCCATCCAAACATATTGCAAATTACAGATACATGGTGGGGGTCACATCGGTTTGTAGTTTAATTTCAATATACATAGTTCAGCTGGGTTTGGGTGTCTGTGTTTTTCAATTATTATTATTTGTTTTTGTTTTTTGTTTTTTTTTATTATTTTTTCTTCTAATGTTATGGTATTAGTATTCACCTCTGTTGATAATTTGGAGACTAGTCCAGAATTGCGAGGTTTTGTAGTTAAATGGGGCGAAGCTTGAATATTCACAATTTTTGAAAATGTGGTCCTTCATATTTCTTATTGAAAACAGAATGAAGACCATCTGTTATAGTAGGTCTTGTTTGGCAAATAGGGTAGTGATACTTGCACTTGCACCGAAATGTTAGGTCTATTCATTTAACCAACAAAGTTTTATTCACTCGACGCAGTGGATACGTTCAAGTGTGGGCAGTGTCCAACATATTGGAGGAATATTATCTCTTCGGCTTAATAAGTAGGTTAGGAAAATGGGTGCATGAATCATTTTGCGCAAGTTAGGAATAGTGATGTTCTGCGTGGAGTTGGTCTAAGAGGAAGGGAAGTCCAAAGTTAGCATGGGTCGGAATACTATATCAAACAGTAAAGAAACGCATGATAGAATGTTGTTATATTAAATTAAGGTCTAAAATAGAGCGACGTACAGATTCGTGTAGCTGATCCCAAATGGTGGAACAAGGTTTTGTTGAGTTGTCATGTGATATCTTTGTTATAATTCAGGAAACTTTTAAGCCAAATAGTTAAAAAGTTTAAACCTCTAAAAGCTGTCCAATGTTGACTGTACACTTTTTATTTTCGAGGACTCTGGAAAGAACTTCATTGTTCAATTTGGGAGCCAATACACCTTAAACCTGGCTCGGTTTGCCTTTGGGTCATAGCATCTCGACACTGTCGCACCCATATTCAGAATTGAGCAACACACTTGCACTGCATTGCATCCGATTCTGGAGTTGTGTGCATAGTTGACAATATGCTGGATGATTAGAAAAAGTCTCTGGTCGGCCTAACATTTGCTGTTATTAAGGAAATCTCTACGTTCTTGCTAGCCGTTGCTCATTAATCTGTGACTAGATTGTTTAATTGATGTTAGGTGCTGCAGGAAAGGTATCAGCTGAATGAGTTCCTTTTTCAGTAATTTAAATGATTTACATGGTTTTATTAAATGCATGTTTAGAATGGGTAGTATATATATTTTCTTCACACCACCTTTGCATTCCTTTTAAAAAGTAACACTATTTGGTGACAAGCAATTGATTTTTGGATGTTGGTTGTGTGTTCGTTTCTGAATCCATGTCCACCTATTCCATTGAAGATGGTTTTGCCTGATGAAGATCTTTTAAATCATATATTTTTTATTTTAACTGATGCAGGGTATCCGGTTGCTGCACTTCATGGCTCAATGACTAACATAATGGTTGACTAAACTTGCTTATATTTAGTTTTGATATATATTAGGAATGGACCATTTTATATCCTTGATGCCCTTTTGTGGCTTGTACAGATATAAGTATATAACTGTATATGACCATGCCTGGATGACTATATATCAATTTTGTAGTTGAGATGATGTGGATGAAAATTTTCTTTCACTTAATAATAACTGAACCATTGCTTTGAAAAGAGTACAGATTGTGTGAATTTTCGTCCTGCCTAATGGTTGGTGAATGTGACTTCAGGAAATACATCCAAGGAGACAAGCTCTCTGGCTGTCTTTAGGCAAAGCAATCAACAGAACAGGTGCTTTCCTAATTCCTTTAACTCTACTTGGCGCAATTTTGTTAAAAAACATTAGAGCCCAACTCATTTCTTGTTTTCGAGATGCCTATAACAGTGACTGCCATTACTTTAAAACAGAACTTCCGATAAATTGAAAAATAATTGATTTTATAAATTATTCTTCGGAGAATTCTAGAACCTTGAAGGGGAAATGTGGGAAAAGTAAAGAAGGCTTTTTTTCAATTTTATTCATCTTCTTGCTGGAAAAGATGCCTAAAGTTCCAAATGATGTCCAGAATGATCAAAATTGCCTTCGTGTTTTTGAATTTTCCCCATGAGTAAGAATTACCATTTTGCGAGATTCAGTTGTTTCTTTTCTGATCCTTCGATTTGGTGGTATTCTTGGAGTAGCTCAGAGATTTAAGCTTTTATTTTTTTCCAAAAAAAATTAATTTTGAGTATTCGGTGGAATTTAGACATTTAAACATAGTAGCGGACCTACTAGGACGCATTATAGTAACTTGTATTGTTGATACTATTAGAGTGAAGGGATTACAAAGTAGAACTGGCAAAGGACTCTTAAGGAGTTGGTTTTGAACAAATAATTGCACTAATGATCTTTACTGCACACACAAAATCGATTTGTTTTTGATGCTGTGCAATTTGGAAGTAGACTCATCTTGAAATCATGCGGAGATAACTTTATCTAGCCAGGACATCCAAATGGTCCGTAGTCTATGCCTGTCGTTGCCAAGCTGACAATTTCATTTATATTTGCAGCAAACAAGCTCCATGCTCCCTACTCCTGCGGTAGAAGTCTATTTTCTGTAAACGCAAGATGTCATCTCCATATAGCGACACCCTTGAGACATTTCGGTGAACCTATATTTTGTCATTTTAATGTATATTCTTGTATTGATACCGTGATAACGGGTTTTTGGGTGGGACCAGATATCGACGATGGCTGGGGATTTGTAGAAGCTTCTGTAAATCGAATTTTGTGATTCTTGGTAGTTCTTCAATTGTTTTGCTTCACTTTCTTTTTCCTCCTCTAGTAGATGGTCTCAGAGCTTCAAGTGTTGAGAGAAACATATTGGAAACACAATGGGAAGAAGGGGATTCTTTTTTTTTTTCTCTTGAAGGTGAGAGAAATGGTTGGAGACAGTTTTGTGTTTAATGTTGGAAACACAATGAGGACAATTAGGGTTATTTCAATCCATGTTATGTGGAGCTAAGAGGATTTATATATTGGTTGATTACACACAAGTACTGCGGTTACTTCATTTTTTTTTGGTATTTAATATAATTTTAGAAGAGAGAGAGAGTGCAAGCCTGAAAGGAAGGATTCAGGGAGATGCATGGAGACATGGTTTGATTGGTATCACCTACGCTGTCAGTTGGTGTTGGTGAGTGGTATTTGTGTCGGGTTGAAATCGTGTAGTGTCGAAAAAGACCTGGTTAATATATATGTCAAATATGCTCAATCCAAACCCGACTCACAGGTTATTTGTGTTAACCCACACGTCGATCCATGTAATTCATTTAGTCTATTTATTATAATATATTAAATTAAATTTGACACAATCAAATACGAAATGAACTATTTAATTTATTATTAGCAAAACTAAATTGAATTTGACACGATCCAGTAATAGTTTATTGATATATTTCAATTTATGACCAATTAGAGAAGAGAAAAAAATAAAAATAAATAAATGTAATCGTGTCAAACGTATCGTGTTTGGGTTGATTTTTATATTTTCGTGTCGTGTTCGAGTCGATTCTTATACAATTTCAACTCTTTTATGGTCAACTCTACTCTTTTTAACTCATGCCGTGTTCGTGTCGATTCTTATACAATTTCAACTCTTTTATGGTCAACTCTACTCCTTTTAACTCATGCCGTGTTAGTGTCGTGTCTTATTTTGTCAGCATTAGTCTCACCTAATATTTAATTGTGTCAGGTGGTGACATCACTCATTAGATTTTTTAATTTTTATTTTATTTTATATATTTTTGGCTTTGTTATGTGGCAAGGTGCTTTTCGAACATAGTAGGAAAAAGAGAATGCTAGTATTATTAGTAAAGCCTTACCAATAATTAATTTAATTTATGGAAATTTATGGTCATAAATTTAGTAAACTAATTCATTTCATTTATCATGATACCATCATTTCTATTTTATTATTATTAACTTTTTCTTAGTCTAATCCAACCAATGAAACAAGATAATTATTAATTGGTCTTTTTTCTCTCCCAAAACTAATATTATATTCTACACTTTTACACCTATTTTCTTTTTCTTTTTTCCCCCAAAACACACTAAAGAAAATCTAGAAAAATAGATTAATCCCAATTACCCGAGCAACTATCCCACAAAATTGCTTCCCACCACCATAACTATCGGGCCATAAATGTAAAACCACGTCATCAATCTTTTATTTATTTATTTATTTATTTTTGTTCCAAAATACCCCTTCATTTTTTGAATTGACTAAATGTTTTTTTAACTTGCTGGACATGCCATTGACCATTTTCAGTCTCTCTCTCTCTCTCTCACCCACAACACACTCGTAACAGACATTTCTGTTTTCTCTCTCCAACAACTCGCATATAAAACACACCGTTCCTTTTCTAAACTATACTCTCTCTCTCCCACACACACACATTCCTGTTTTCTCTCACCAGAATCTTCTAGACAAAAGACGCTTTTCCAAGTATACTAGGTCCCACTCTCTCTTAAGCCCGCGAGTGTAAGATTTCAAACTATGGAATTAAACCTCTTCTAAACCCGGTAACCACTCTCTCTCTCTCTCTCTCTCTCTCTATATATATATATATATATCCACCCACACACACACTTGTGATATACTTTTGGGTGCTCTGTTCTTTATTTGTAAATTGTTCTGTTTTTGTTCTTGTTTAGCGGTGCATCATACAAAAGAAAGAAAATCGAGGACATTCAACGCAAAATCTTGATCACCCATTTGCCTATGTGTTGCCTCTCATGTGGGTTTGAATCTTCGAAGCTCTTCCATGGAGGTTAGTGAATCACATTCTCATTATATTGCTTCTTCGCTTATAAGACCCAATATATATATATATATATAGTGTTGCCAGTTTTTTGAATTTTATATCTCGATATTCTTTGGGTTTGGTTTGATCTTATGGATGCTTCATATATGATTGTGGGGGTGGTTAGGGTTATCCTGTTCTTGGTTGTAGATGTCTTTTCTTCAATGGACTTTCCTTTTCTGTGTCTGTGATTCTAAATGTTAATTTTCTTGGTTTTAACTGACAATACCTAGATTGTGATTTTCATTCTTCATTTGTTAATGTTCACTTGAGGGCTATCGTTAATTAGTTATTTATGCAATTAGTGTTGCCATTATATATACATGGTAAATCCCAGTATTCGATTTTGTTTTGTTTTGGGGACATTAATTCCTGTGGGAAACTCTCTCTCTCTCTCTCTCTCTATATATATATATATATACACACACACACACACCCATGATACCTCTCTCTATCTATCTATCTGTCTGCCTATCTACCTATCTTCATACATATATATATATATATGTATTTATGTATGGATAAATACTGTAGATGGGAATTGAGTAGGATTTTAAAGGAGTAAAGTATAAAGAGAAAAGACAATTTCAATTGCCGCATATATGGTCTTGCTGTAATTTCAGAAATGAAAAACATATACATATTACAAATGGAAGCAGTGAGAAGGTTTTTTCTATATGTAGATACATATTTTTTGCCCCAATGGATAAACAAATGATTACATATGCTGGTGATGTCTGCCGAGGTAGAGGGTATTAGACCTTTTCTTTTAGTTATCAGAAGTTTTATTCCTACTACAACCATAACTCCTCCGATGATATCTAGAGCTTAACATAATTGGACACCAGCACAGTAGTGTATCGTTCCTTCTCTCGATCTAACATTCGCCACATTAACCTATGACAGAGCTGAAGAGGCATTTTATCGAATTCCGTTGTTGCTTGCCTTTGCCACTGTCGAGCCTGAATCGCTTTGTTTGTTCCATTCTCCATCATAATTGTATCATCATCGGTGTAGCAATCTATGTTATCCTGCTCTCATAATTCCAAATTCCAAGAGAGCAATGGGTTTTTTGACATTCTACTCAATTTCTCTTCAATTTGTTCTATTACAGAAGTTTTTGGGGTCTGTTCAGTTGGATCACAGAGGCATGAGCATTGAAGGAATGGTTTCTGAGAGAACTCGTAATAGAAGTGATGAATTTGGAGAACCAAGTGTGGTCCCTCGAGTTGGAAACAAGTATCAGGCGCAAATTCCACCCATGATACCGCAATCTGAGCGTCTTCAGCTTTTCAATGTTTGGCCTTCTCTACTGATGGGATTACCCATTCCAGTCATGTGGATTAATGATAATCTAAATAACCACAAAAATGGAGAGCGATTAAATAATAGTGAAAATAGCCAACTTAATTCAAATAAGAAGACGGTCCAAGTCAGAGTCCAATCATCAGATGTTGGTTTGCAAAATGAAGAACTACTGTCACCAAGTGTTGAGGCAGAAAAGGCTAACTGGGATCGAGTGTACAGAAGCAAAAAAGGCTCTTTTGTTCCTGGTTCGTTAGGTGGCTTTTGGAGTGAAGTTAATCAGGATACTTTTATACTTGGTTTATATATCTTTGGCAAGAAATTTCTTCTGCTGAAGAAATTCATGGAGACCATAGAGATGGGAGAAATTTTGTCTTTCTACTATGAGAAGTTTTACGGGTCTGATAGACATCGTAAATGGTCAAATTGCCGAAAGATGAAGAGCAACGGCATTATGGGAAAAAGACTTTTTGAAGGGTGGAGGCAACATGAACTTTTATCCCGTTTGCTTCCTCATGTCTCAGAGGAAGCGCACGCACTCTTGGTGGAGGTATTTCATCTTCTGTTCATACTTTTCTCTCTTTTGGTTCAGAATTAGGCTTTTTTTTTTGATGAATTATGAAATGAACCTCCTGTTTTGTTTTATCTCAGTGCAATGAACTTGTAATGTCAAAGTGCTTATTATACTATTTCCTAAACAGCTTCTCTGTTCTAAAATCTGGATGTGAGAAAATATTTGCTTGTTGAGTTCTGTATAGCTTCACCATTCTACTTAAAGCTTACTGCTTTCTAAACTTCTTGTACTACTTACTAAGTTTGTAAATGATAACTGAAGTTTTAACATTGTTCCCAAAATAAGATGAACATTAATGAGTAGTTAGAATTGCGTGTAGCCTCACCATCCTCGCCGCTTATATAAATATGACTATGTATAATAAAACGAACATCTTAGTCCTTAAAATTGTGTGTGGCGTCATCTTCCTCACTGCTTAAAATTATATCACTATGTAAAAGGTGTAATGAGTAATAAGAGACTGGTAATCTAACTGTGATGCTTTAGACATAGACTAGTACTTCTTCTTCCCTATACCTCAAGAAGGCGAAAAGAATCCTCATACAAGAGTATTCACTTTTGATCACATTCAGTGAACGTTTGGTGATTGTAGCACATCCTCTTGAGAGTTTGATTCTCTGGATCTTTCGTGCGAAGGAATGTCTGTCTGATTAATATTGACCATGTTTTGGCGACCTAAATTTCAATATCTTTCGGAACGAAGTGTTGTCCTTCATTTTTGGTCTAAGTTTATGAACTATAATCAGGTGTCGGAGAAATTTTCAGAGGGAGTAATCTCTCTAGAATATTATGTATCCACTCTAAAGGCTACTGCTGGCATTAGTATGCTAATTAAAGCTGTAGGAATTGGTAAAGGGGAGGAAGATCTCACAAGCCTAGCATGTCCGTCCCATACGCCTGATGTCATAAAGGAGTTTCTAACTGGAGGCTTACGGCTAAGCAAAGCCAAATCAAATCATATTTTCTGGGAAGCTGTTTGGCCCCGTCTGGTAGCAAAAGGGTGGTACAGTGAGAAAAATAAAAAGAAGGATCATTTGTTTCTTATGCCTGGTGTTGGTAAGATCTCAAGAACAAAACGTGTGAAAGGAGTCCATTATTTTGATTCCTTGCTCGATGTTTTGAACAAAGTTGCAGCAGATCCAAAACTTATTGAGCTTGAGGCTGAAGCTCAAGTAACAACATTGGACCTGGATGATCTGCCTGATCATCAAAGGCCTTGCTACCTTAAACCTCGGATATCAACTTCCAGTGCCGAAGTTGTGAAGTTTGTTGTTGTTGATTCCAGTTTGGCTCATGCACACAAATCATCTAAGGGGAGAGAACTGAGAAGTTTACCATCTGACTATACATTTTCTTCTAACCTGAGTAGTTTTTCTAGTTTAATTGAAGTTCCAGATGGGTATTCACCGGATGAGCAAGAGTGTATTGATATGTCTTGGAGGGATCAGAAAAGAACTAATTCTCCTTCCCATGCTAAGGATGGTTTTGATGACAGTACTTCAGACCAAAGAATGCAAATCAATGGCTCAGAAGCTGCAAAGGAGATGATGGAAAGTCGCAAAAGTGAAGACACTCGTGCGTCTAACAAGCAGCAATCAAAGAGGACCATCAAACACCAATCCAGCCAGGGAGTGAAACCACTCCTTGGAAAGGTTTCTGTGCCCCGCATGAAACGGCAGAAATTAACTGCTCGTGATACGGTGGAGATAAGCCGCAGTCTGGAACATATAATGGCGAGCTCTGACGCATGTGAAATTGTTGTTTCCGAGGTTGATCTTTCTCGGGAGAGGCTATTATCTAGTTGTACTTTAGCAGAAGGCAGTCCAGAGAAGGAGAGCACTGACATTGTTCAAACGAAAATGTCTCCTGAAAAGATTGAGAAACCGAAAGGTCTAATATACATTGACCTGAATCTATCCCCAATTCTATCTGATTCTGAAGATGGTGAATTCCACACGGATCAAAAGAGCATTGGAGGCTTTGCAGTTCAAAAATAATAAGGTCTGACTCAAATATTGCTTGAGTCGCCAAGCAGCCACTATCTTCATGAAATCTCTCTTACGATAGTGCCGCTAAACAATCTCTTCTTCTTCTTCTTCTTCCTTCTTTTCCTTCGACAATTCTTGGGCACCAATTAAAGTGCACGGCAGAGAACTTCTTTAGAACAAATGTAGATATCTTGTGCTGAGTTCACCTTTATTGTTCATTCTTGATAAGTAGAAAGTAAGCGTGACTGTACTCCGGTTGTGGCACGTTGCAATTTTTAGCAGGATGGCAATTGCCACTTGCTGAACATACGGAGATGATGATCATAGAGGCAAGCTCTCTTTATAGAAATATACAACAATTTTCAATCTTTTTACATGGCTTAAACATATTTGCTGGTGGTACTTGAACGCGAAGTTGTAGACATTTCAACGATCCTTATAAATATCAGACCTCCTCCAATTTGAGGAAGTCGTGGAGAAGTGGAGTCGTCTAAGTTCGCTTTGTGATTTGATGAGAATGCTGCAATTGACTGTTAAAATCATCTTGCTTGTTCATTTTCGCGCTTTTACAGTTACAAATATTTTTGTGTGATCTGCTAAAGCACCAATCTCCTATCTCAGCTTAGTTGATTAAGGATGTATCAAGTGGTCATGTTCTGATCAAGTTCACGCAATCACGAGACAACAGAATTCGAGTGAGTCTTGGCAGGAATTGACACTTCTTTTACTCTCTCTCTCTTTGTTTTAGTATATTCTTCTTGCTTCTTTCTTAGGGTCGTATAAAAAATGGCTCATGAAATAAAATTAGGATGCTTTTTTTATTTTCCATTGAACTAGAATCATTTTTTTTTTTTTTTTTGTCTTTAATTTCTTTAGAATTTGAAGGCAGTATGGTGGCATTCATTTAAAGAAGATGCCATGCCCATATGTAGTGATGACCCCAAAATCTGCTCTGGACAATGAAACTGTACCTGCAAATTCTTCCCTAAGATGCAATGGACATTTGTTCCAATGACAGTTGTGCAATAAAAATATGACATAGCTATCAAGATTATGCAATAAAAATAAGTTGCTATCTTCTATATCACTTAAATATGTACTCTGTTTAACAACAATCTATTCCTAAGCACCTGATACATAATGGATCTCTTATTGTTTCTGAGCATTTAGAATTGCAGGATCTGTTCTGCATGTTCACAGTGTTCAAAATTATGTATATATCGGTTTTGTTTGTCTCTAATTTTAATGTAGGATTTAGGCCATGTTTGGATTGACTTTTCAAACGCTGTTTTTAGCTTCCTGGAGGAAAAAACTGTTTTAAACGATGTTTGGCAAGAATTTTAGAATAGCTTCTGGGCCTTGGAAGAGCGTTTTAAAGAAGCCGGGGTACCAGCTTCTGATTCTCTTTTTCTTCGGCGTAATTTAGAAGCAGAAACTACAGGGCCTTAGATTTATTAGATGCTTATTTTTCTAAATAATTTTTCTAGGAATATAAACAGGTTGCGGCGAAAAGAGATTTCATACCTTCTGTATGGTGGCACTTGACTTGTATGTATGGCTTCACTATTCTTCCCTTTAACAGCTCCTATCTGCAATCTCAATATTGTTGCATGAAGCATATGATTGGTATCTTCAGCTCTAGCCATGGTTTTAATTTTTTTAGTTTATTTCCATTTTTACAACCTCATGGTATGAACCTCAACCCATGTATGATTATAGGTTGTATTGTATGAACCTTGCAGGCTGTAGAAATTGACTCCTTATTTTGTATATGTAATCACATTCTGAGTTGATTATTGCATGTTAAGCATACTACAAAGTACAAAGTACAAACTTCACGGATTATCAAGGTCTGTGACTTATTTGCGTTTTTTCTCCCATCAAAGCGAATGGTAGAGGGTTCAATTCTTCCCAAAAGTATTGAGAGAATACATTATCGGGATGAAAATAAATAAATAAATTGTCGGCCTTTACGTGCCTATGGTAAATAGTTGTTTTTTTGTTCTCTCGTTTTGTTTTTGTTTTCAAAATTTTTATTATGCTTGAAGACAGACTCATCCCCTTTTAAGAAGTAGAGGTTCTGGTTTTGAATGGGTATGGAATGAGAAGCAGGAATGCATGATTTTAAAATTGTTGGTGATTTTGAATTTTGTTGAACTCAAGTCCTTGTGAAGATGATAATTATAAGATATTTGTGGTGCTATTTTGGTATATTAACTCATTGCATGAAACTATAGCATATTTTATTTGGGATAACTACATAAATTTATCCTGAACTAAGGCATAATTGTAAGCGATTCTCTTAATGTATAAATAATATCACAAATCCCCCTTAGCATCATCGGGATATTGATCCAACAAAAAATAATAGTGAAATAACGTATATACCCTTTTATATTTTGAGGTATTTAGAGAATCTTTTAGAATATGATAAATTTACTATCTTGCCCTTAAATTAAAGTTTTTTTCCTTGAATTACCAAATAATGTTTCTACAGATAATAGAGAGCGAATGAGTTTTTTTTTAGAGAGAGAGAAAGTAGATATTCACAACCTTCTCAAATGGGTTTATATAGAACAATAATGAGGGCAAAATGGTCAAACAAATTTAAGATATTCAAAGTAAATATAAGGGTAATAATGTAATTGCACGTGTAGTAAAGGTAAAACAGGAAATTTGGTCAAGTAAATCATTTTTTTGACCAATAAAGCAACTTTCGGGCGTTCTTTTTGGACCGAGGGGGTAAATGAGACACCGGAGTTAAAATTAAGAAGGATTTGTGATATTATTGAAACTTTAGGAAAATTGTTTGAAATTATGTCATAATTTAGGGGAAGTTTGTATAATTAGTCCTATTTATTAATAGTACTAAGCATGATAAATGTCCAATCAAATTCAAAAGCAAATTTATTGAATGGTCAAAATTCAATATGATGTTATTGAGTGAAACAAGTGATATGTCTGATAACTACAGCTGACAAAACCTGATTAAGTTCTGATATTTTTTCTTTCTAACAATAAATAATAAACAATTAGAAAATGATTGCGATGGAGCCTTTTGCACTAATAGAAAATTAATTCTTTTTATTTGAAAAGGAGCCAATTTTATTAAATTGAGTGCATATATAAACAACTTGGTGATGGAGACATATAAACCTTCCTAATTTGTCTGTGCTATATTAATAAAATACTATTTGGTCTCTAACGGGCTACTAAATTTTCCTATAAAATACCACCTACCCAAATAAAATAGATTTCATGGAAACGTTAATTAGGCTGATATTAGGTCATGTTTGACACAACTTCGGCTTCTCATTCTAATTTTTGAAAAAGAGAAGCAAAAATTGTTTTGAGAAACTGGTACATCCGCCTTCTTTAAAATGTTCTTTTATTTTTTTTTCAAACACCGTTCAAAATAACTTTTCCTCCCAAAAAATTAAAAACATCGTTTGAAAAGTCAATCAAACCAAAACTTTTTTTACTGGAGAGCCTTCTCACTCTCACACACTCTCTCTCTCTCTCTCTCTCTCACTTCTCCACTCACACACACATACACACAAATACACACATGAGAAGATTTTGTGGTGGAATCGTAAAAAAATAATACGAATGTGTCTAGAGATGACAATTTGCGTCGTCCCGTCAGAGTTCCGCCCTTTTATTTAAGGGTTTGGAAAAGTCTTTTGTTTCGTAGGAGCAAGTTTGGTAAAATAAATTGAAGTCGTCACGGGTTATGGGATGGGTACGAGTTTTATTAAATACCCACCATGACCTGACCTGCCCCGTTTACATTTATTTTATTTTATTTTTTCCTTATTATATGATAAAATTTGTTATGAATCCTAAGTATTTTATTAGTTATTACCTATTTTTTTTTCATAGAGCTCGACATCTAAAATAAAGAAAATACGAGTAGCCAAATATATACAAAAAAAAAGAGGTCGATTATACGATGATTTGAAATAAGTTCATATGTTACATTAATGGAGCAAGGCGGGCGCAGACGCGGGTATAGTAAACTGTTAATATGGCGGATATGATTTATGAAAAGGTAACCCGTGAAAAATTCGTGAAGGGTATGGTATTTTAAAAAATGAGTAAATTACACTTTCATCCCTCAACCAAATTTTGACATGTGAAATAACTAAATTTTCCCTAAATGTATATGATGACCTATTTGCCCACCCATAAATATGTGAAAAGACCAATCTACCATTTTTTTTTATAAGAAATGTTTTTTTTTGGAAAAATATATAAATTTTTGGAAAACAAATATAAAAAATTTGAAAAAAAAAATATTTCGGGAAAAAAATAATTTCGGAAAAATAAAAATATTTCGAAAAATATATATATTTTGGGAAAAATATATTTCTAGAAAGGTAAATTTCTGGAAAAAACATATTTCCCGAAAAATATAAAATTTTTGAAAAAACATATATTTTTGGGAAAAACAAGTTCGGAAAAAATAAAAATATTTCGAAATATATATATTTTTTGAAATATATATATTTTTCCCGAACTTCTTTTTTCCAAAATTTTTTTGTTCAAAATTTTTATATTTTTCCGGATATATTATTTTCTAGAAATATATTTTTCCCAAAATATATATATATTTTGAAATATTTCTATTTTTCCCGAAATTACTTTTTCCCCAGAAATATATTTTTATCAAAATATATATTTTTTCCCGAACTTTTTTTCGTCCAAAAATAGATTTTTTTCAATTTAAGTTGTGGCCACACAAGTACAAATAAAATTCGAAATTTCAAATAGAAAGCTTTTTCACACGTTGATGCCATGGACGGCTTGATTCAAGGGAGAAAAAGACAAGCAAGTGATATAACATATAAGCCAACACCTACGATAAATTTCATTTTCAACCTAGAATAATTTTGCAACAAAACAGGAATCAATAAAATATATAGTTTAACAAATAATAAATATATCAACATCATTTCGGATAAAAAATAACCTTGCAACATTCTAACACTTGCTAGAGGTAAAAGAGATGCTATTTGATCTACAATACAAAAATATACTAAGTGTACAAGCATTATGAACTACTGCTCCATCTTTATCATTAATATTGTTAAACTATTCTAATGATAGTCTCTTTTAAGAATGAGGTGCTTGTATCTGATCCAATGTATTTTGGAATTTGTTGCTAATAGTTGTAAAAGTAATATATTTTATTTTAATCATTCTACTATTAATGTAATAATGTAAAATGTTGCATAGTAATATATCATATAAGGTTTAATCAATATGGATGCAAAGCCTAAGGGCTTGTTTGATTTTTATCTTTGAAAATTATTTTTAAAAATTCTGAAAAAATAAAATAATTTTTCAAAATAATAAAAATAAATTATCTAAAAACAACTATTTCACCTTATTTGTATTTCTGCAGTTACTTATATATACTTTTATATGCACCTGCCACAAGTTTTTTAGTGCCACAAGTTTGATAGTGCCAAAATCTCTCTCCTTGCAAAACTTTTCTTCCACCAAATCCAACTAAAAGAAGGTACTAAATTAGAAGTATCAAAATGACACTATGTATGTAAAGTATATATATAGTGTAATTGGTAAGACAAATATATATATGTTATAGAAATTACCATGGTCAATTATCATTCCATTGATTAATGTATTTTGAAGATGAAAGGATTGAATCATACTACAAAGGATAAAGTGCATTAAACCCCTGTATTATATTTTTTCTCTCAATTAACCCTCCCGAACTAACTGATGGCCCCTTGAACTATAAAAAACTTACAATTTACTCCATTCCGTTATAACACCGTTAGTTAAATTAGGATAATTTGCACTCAGATCCCCTAAGGTTTCTGTCAATTGCACTCGCTCCCTGAGATTTCATTTTATTTGCAATGACACCACCTGAATGAGAGAAATGACCGTAATGTCCTTATGTTGTCTCCCTTACTTCATGAGACAAATATCTAGGTAGTGTAATTACCACCATGCCCTAAGATGAAAACCCTATAATATATATATATATATATATATATATATATATATATATATATATAACAATTATTCTAAAATGTGAGGGGTTGAGAATATTTCCAAATATTTTCTTCAAAATAAAAATTAATGAATTAATATGTAATAGTTGAAGTGAAACTCTAAGGAGTATGTCAAAACGATATAGAGTAAAAGAAAAAGGGTTGGAAATATTTCAATACTTTTAAAAAATAATAATAATTAATTAGTATGCATTACTTGAAGTGTAACTCTAATGAATATTTCAAAAGATATAAAGTAAAGATATACGACAAGGGGTTATAAATATTTTCATATTTTTTTAAAAAATAATATAATTAATTAATATACATTAATTGAAATGTAACTCTAATGAATATTTTATAAGATATAGAGTAAAGATATAAGACAAATATATTTCGGTAAGGAAAAATAATATAACTTAAAATACATAAATTTGTATATTTATCTATCTATCTATATACTACTAATAAAAACACAAGGACTGTCTAATATTTCGATTCATTATCACCTTTTATAATATAAAAAATTATAATAAGTAAAGTTTGACATTATTTAAAGTGTAAGGGCTTAAATTAACTTTACAAAAAAATTAATAAATAATAAACCATTTGTCATATTTAAAAAACAAATATAAAAAATTACGATAAGTAAAGTTTGTTATTATTTTACAGTGTAAGGGCTTAAATTAATTTTACACAAATAATAATAAATTATAAACCACTTGTAACATTTTTATACATTTATCACCTCTTATAATACAACAAAAACTATAATTAAAATGTATTACTAGTTGTTTAAATTGATAGAGTTGAATATTATTTATTTACAAAATAAATTAAATTATATGAACTCACAAATATTTTATACATGTATCACCTTCTAAAATACAAAAAAAAAATATAATCATAAATAAAGTGTATTATTATTATTTAATGTAAAAGGTCACAATATTAGTTATTAAAAAAAGGGTTAATTTCAGTAAACCCCCCTATACTATTTAATTTAATCAACTAACCCCTACTGTGTCCATTTTGCCCCCTATACTATTCAATTTCATCAATATGCCCCATCACCTCTCAAAATGCCTAAACTACCCTCAATAGTATAAGGGGGTTTAGTGAAATTAATAGTATAAGGGGGTTTAGTGAATTATTTCGGAAAAAATAAGATATACTTTTTGCAAAAAAAAAAAATTCGAAAAAAAATCATGTTTTGTTCCAAAATATGATTTTTTTTTTCGAAAAATATTTTTTTGCGAAAAAGTATATATTATAGTCCAAAATATAAATTTTTTTTTCGAAAAATAATTATTTTGCAAAAAATATATATTATGTTCCAAAATATGATTTTTTTCTGAAAAATAATTTTTTGCGAAAAATATATATTATGTTCCAAAATATGATTTTTTTTTCCGAAAAATATTTTTTTTGCGAAAAAGTATATATTATGTTCCAAAATATGATTTTTTTTGCAAAAAATATATACTATTATGTTTCAAAATATGATCTTTTCCGAAAAATAATGTTTTTGCAAAACATATATACTATTATGCAAAAAATTATATTTTGGAACATAATAGTATATATTTTTTGCAAAAAAATTATTTTTCAAAAAAAAAAATCATATTTTGGAACAAAATACTATATATTTTTTGGAAAAAAATTATTTTTCGAAAAAAAATTCATATTTTGGAACATAATAAATATTTTTTCGCAATAAAAATATTTTTCAGAAAAAAATCATATTTTGGAATCTTAATATATATTTTTTGCAAAAAAATTATTTTTCGGAAAAAAATATTTTTCAGAAAAAAGTCATATTTTGGAACATAATATATATTTTTCGAAAAAAAAAATCATATTTTGGAACATAATATGTATTTTTTTGCAAAACAATTATTTTTTGATTTTTTTTTTATATTTTGGAATATAATATATACATTTTCGCAAAAAAATATTTATTGAAATTTATTTTCATATTTTGGAACATAATATATTCTTTTTCGCAAAAAAAAATATTAATTTCAAAAAGAAATTTTTTTTTTTTGCAAAAAGTATTTATTATTTTTTCCAAAATAATTCACTAAACCCCCTTATACTATTAATTTCACTAAACCCCCTTATATTATTGAGGGTAGTTTAGGCATTTTGAGAGGTGAGGGGGCATATTGATGAAATTGAATAGTATAGGGGCAAAATGGACACAGTAGGGGTTAGTTGATTAAATTGGATAATATAGGGGGGTTTACTGAAATTAACCCTTAAAAAAATGACAAATTAAAAAAAATAATTTAAAGAAATGTGATAATATTTCAAAAATCATTATATCTAAAGTACTTGAAAAGTTTTTCAAATTGAGCTTAAGACACAAGGGTTGTTTGGTCCATTAATTTAGCCAACATGTCTTTTACACTAAAGCAAGGGCACAAAAGTCATTTCATGGGATCTTCACCCCTTCAGGAGTGTTATTGCAAGAAAAATGAATTCTTAGGGGGCGAGTGCAATTGATCGAAACTTTAGGAGATTTGAGTATAAATTATTATAATTTAGCTAACGGTGTTATAACGGAATGAAGTGAATTATAAAAGTTGAGATAATTTAAAAAGTTTTGTGTAAAAATTATAATTCAGGAGGGTTACTTGAGAGAGAAAATTATCCAGAAAGTTTAATGCAGTTTATACTACAAGAGATGTCTTCATCACACTCGTAATTAACACCATAACTTGATGGACAATTATATATTTTTGTATTTATCTTATGTCCTTTATTTAAGGGTAAAGGGCTAGAATCCCAACCAAACTAAACTCTCTCTCTCAACTAACTCCCAAATCTTTCAAATAGCATAAAATTTCCCCAATCTATCCCTATGGTGTAGAATTTAAAAAAATAATTTTATTAATTATACTTTCACCCCTCTTATTTTATTAATTACACTTCCATCGCTTATTACAAAATATAAATATATATGTTATGAAAATTATAATTTGATTTTTTTATATAAAATTCTAAATAAACATATAAAATTCGAAACAAACATATAAAATTCGAATATATATATAATTCGTAAAAAATATATAAAATTTGAAAAAACATATAAAATTCGAAAAATATATAAATTTTGAAACAATATATAAAATTTGAAAAAAACATATAAAATTTGAAAAAAAACATATAAAATTTGTAAACAATATATAAAATTCAAAAAAATATATAAATTCTAAATATATATATATAATTCAAATATATATATATATATATATATATATATATATATATATAAAGTGTGACTGAATATTAAGTGGACAAGCCTCACAGTCATTAGTCACAGTAATGGATCCTCTCCAACTCTCTTTCTCTTTCTACCACTTTCATCTCTCCATCACTATCACTTTTCCTCTTAACAAATAAATATAAAATAAAAATAAAAATTATATAAATAATATTTAAATCAAAATTATATAAAATTAAAATCAAAATAAAAAAATTAATCGATTAACTATATCGATTAAAGGGTCCCTTGGTACCCAAATCTAGGGGTGCACACGCTCCAGTTCGCTTTCGATTCCGATCGAAACCGGAATCGAATAGATAATTTTGGTTCCTTATAATGAGAATCGGAACCGAACCATTAATTTTGATTCAAATATTAACATATTCACGGTGCGGTTCGCTTTCTATTCCGACCAAAATCAGAATCTAACCGATACTTTTAGTTCTTTAAAAAAAACCCAAATCCTATACTTTGATCACATATTAATAACATTATAAAACATTACATGACAAAAGTGTAAATACTAGCATATATATATATATATACATGAGTTGGGATCCAATTATTATCATTTGGACATCATCTTTGTAGTAAAAAATCATCTTCTATTGTCATTCTAGCTAGCTTTCTAAATGCTGTTCTAATCCTTGTCCTCATTAGGCAACAAATTCCATTCTTTGTCCTTATAGTAGTAAAAACCAAATGTTAGTAACTTATGAAAAACAGACCAAAAGGCTTTGCATCTGAAAAAAAATGTAAAGAAGGGCGATTCCTTAATACCCAACAAAGCTAGGGGCATATACACTCAGAAAAAGCTAACCAACAGTATCCAAACAACATATTATATAATTATTAATTGCATATATATAAAATACAAATAATATCCAAACAAGACTTCTCTCTTGTTCTTGTTACAATCAACAAGAGCTCTCTCTCTCTCTTCTAATGAAGTGGAGAATAGAATTCCCTTGTTTTTGTCTGCCTCTAGTATTACAGCAAATCCCATGTTTTGTGTTCATTCAAAATATATAAAAAAATTAAAAAAATAAATATATAGAGGAAGGAAACAATAGAGAGCTAGAGTTTGAAAAGAAGAAAAAGAGAGACAAAAGTTTCAAAAAAAGTTTTTGTACTTTCATCTTCTTTTTTTTATCTCTTTCAATGTCAAACATATCAGCAGATGGTGGGAGCTTCTCTTCTGGCAACACTTGTGGAGACGAAGTTCTTCAGAAACAACACTTTAATGGCTCTAATTTGGTACCTTCAAGTAGTTCTCAACCTTCATCAGCAGTTAAGAAAAGAAGAAATCTACCAGGAAATCCAGGTGATCAACTAATATATATCTATATATATATGTATGTATTTGCATATATAACTCTTCAACAAGTTTGGTGATTTATAATATAGAACTGTATTACTTTCAAAAAAAATTCATTGTTCAACTTTATTTTATATTTGTCAACTGATTTAGTTATGTAGTCTGATGAAATTTACTTGATCTAGATTTTAATTAAAATTGAAGGAAAATTGGATGGGGGAATTGTGAGGATAGATTGTGGCCACGCAAGTGAGTCAAGTCAAATAATGATGATTCTGTTTACAGAAAAATGGAAGGGAAAATAACAGTTCCAAATGATGTGAAATACTCTCTCTCTCTAGAAATTTCTCTCCCTTAAGTGGTCTAGTCTGGTTTTGTCTGGCTATATTGATCTTCATTGGTCTTAACTGGTTTTGTTTGGTCTTGTGTGGTTTGTAAAGAGTAATGGTCAGCGGGGTCCACGTGAATTATATATATATAGAAAGAGAGTAAAAAAAAGTGGTCAGCGAGGCCCACCATGAATTAAATATATAGATATAAAAGGGTAATTTGCACTAACACCTCGTGAGGTTTGGTTTTGTTTGCCATGATACCCCAAATGACCAAAATACCCTTCATAAAATTCGAAAATATTAAGGATAATATGAAATGACATTTATGCCCCAACCCCAAATATATAAAATTTTGAAAAACATATATATAAATTCGAAAAAATATATAAAATTCAAAAAAATGTATAATATTCGAAAAAAAATATTTAAAGTTTGAAAAAAATATATAAAATTAGAATAAAATATATAAATTTTGAAAATATATATATAAATTGAAAAATATTTAAATTTGAATATATATATTTCAAAAAATATATATAAAATTCAATATATATATATTTTCAAAAACAAAATTCAAAACATTATATAATTTCGAAAAACATATATAAATTTAAAAATATATAAAAAAAATTCAAAAATAATATAAAAAATTGGAAATATATATAATTCGAAAATATATATATAAAATTTGAAAAATATATAAATTCGAATATATATATATATTTCAAAAAATATATATTTTCAAAAACAAAATTCAAAAAATTATATAATTTCGAAAAACATATATAAATTTAAAAAAATATATAAAATTTGAAATATATATAAATTCGAAAATATAGATATTTTTTGAAATGATTATATGTTTTTCGAAATTATATAATTTTTTGAATTTTGTTTTTGAAAATATATATATTTTGAATTTTTTTTAGATATATATATATTCGAATTTATATATTTTTCAAATTATATATATATATATATTTTCGAAATATATATATATTTCGAATTTATATGTTTTTTTAAATATATATAGATGCAAACCTCAAGGGGTGGTAGTGCAAATTATCCTATATAGAAAGAGAGAGAGTAAAGAATAGTGGCCAGCGGGGTCCACCCATTCATTATATATATATATATAGAGAGAGAGAGAAAGAGAGAGAGAAAAGATGATGTGTAGTGGAATGCGGGGCCCACCTAGGAAAAACATTTGGTCTTAAATTATAAAAACCAAAATCCATTTGGTTTTTAAAAGAAAACAAAAACAAGACTAGACTAAACCAACCTAAAAATCAAACAAGCCCTTAGTCTCCAAAAGTCTCCTTGAAGTGAGCTCTAGCTTCTCTATTTATAGACGTACGCATCCAGGAAGCCTTCGCGAATTGTCTTTGCCACGTCAGCATTATCTCGTAACATGAAACCAATAATGCCAATCCGCGCCATAAATACCCCGCACAGTATCATCTCGCGACCCCGATCGTGCGATACCAATTCACGTGATCCCTTGCGCTGATCATACTGTACCCCATGACTTGTGATCCGCGCCGTTTCATCTCGGATCTGATTTTTCCTTAACCAAAGAACCATGATGTTATAGCTTTCCTGGATCATGACATTTTGCATGCATACCTATTTCATGACCCTGAGTATTATCGGTCTCTCTAAAGTACTTCTGCTTAGAATGGTGTAAATAGGGTCGTGACCCACTATTTACATATCCCAAGCATTTCCGCAGATTTCCGAATAGTACTCCCTACGCGAGCAGCATATAGGGCTATGAGTTCAGATGTTAGCTATAACCACATCAGTCCTTCATACCTCCCTCTATGTAATGCTAGATCTCGCGTATAAACCTTATTTTGGTCATTTTTCCAAATAAGTCTTTATTTGGGCCAGTTTCCCAAATAAATCAAACCTTGGGCCAATATCCCAAATAAATAAATCCGTGAATATGCCAATTCGCGAATCACCCCCTTTACATTTTTTCCCATTATGCTTTGATACTTGGCTAAGTATTAAAGTACAACCTTTGCCTCGCGAATCCTCATATTTTGTATCATTATTTGCAAGTTGTTTTTCCCCATGTCATTCATAATTCATCTCGCGTGATTCGATCAAATCCGCGACCTTCCCTTTCAATTTTTGCTACTTTTCAGCCACTCACGTGCATGTACTTATTTTTACCTTTCCCCTATTTTTCTTGCTTTTTCCAATCTGTCCTTCCTCGCGGATCCGCGACTTTTTTAGTGTGCTTGGCTATGCGACTTTTCGCCTTCCTCGCGCATTTAATGTGTCATTTCGGTTTTCGCGCCCAAGCCTTATATATTTTGCACATGTCATTTTTTCACTCATAACTTATATATTTTTCCAGAACTCCTTTTCCCAACCCTTTCATTTGGCACATCTTTCCTCGCATCCCATTCTCTTCGCGCATACTCATCCCCTTCAAAAGCTTCTCGCAAGTGTAGTCCCAACATAGCCAAAACCTCTACTCCCAAACTTCTCGCACCTCCGTCCGGGGTTACTCCATCTGTTCCAGATGCCTTAGAGTGGAGAAAAGCCCCATTCCTTGATTCTTAAGATACCTTCTGGGAATCTACGCGAGCTCTTCCATTTGATATCACTGCAAGCTCTCCTCTTACCCTTGACCCAGACCATGAAACAGAACCCGTCTTTATCCCTCTTCTTTCTGTTCCTCGCCTCATTATTGAAAGAGGTGATGCACCATTTTACTTCATTGAATATGAAGGACATGTAGCCCCTATCACTGACTGGAAGATGTGGTTCAGCCATATTCTTAGTCAGGACCGCCATCGTGCCACTCTTGCTAAGGCTGACATCCTCCAATCCATTGAGCTATTTTTGGACTTTTATGTTCGTCGCGATGTGGATGTGCTGAACACTATGGTATCGCGATGCAACACATTCTCGCATACATTCGTTGCTTCCTGGGGCGAGTTCACACCCACCTTAGAAGATGTGGTGGTCCTATTTCGGTTCCCCGTCCTTGATTCGCGTCCCATCAAGGCGCCCCTAGTTGATCCAGAGGATAAGAAGATCCTCAACCAACTTTGTGACTGTGGCAAGTATGCTTACAAGCGTGGTAGTTGGTTTGAAAAAGGCGTACTCCTTCCTGAACAAGCCATATCAAGTCGACTGAAGCTGTCTTACTCAGCCTGGTGCCATCATTTCTTTCGCGAGTACTCATCGCAAAAGCCAACTCCTAGTCAAGACAGCGAGTCTGCTCCTGGCCCTCAATTCAATGGCCCCTTAGAGCTGGCAGGCTTCCTCGTGTATTGGCTTGATCGCTACATTTTTCAAGGCAAGCCAGAGGATGGTCCTAGCCGCATGGTGTTTCTACTAGCCGGCATGCTGTCGCGAGGTGTGCGCATTGCTTTGGCCCCCCTCTTTCTTGGTACCTTGTACTCGTAGCTGAACACTCTCGCGAATAACTTCGCCCGTTCCTTGGGTAGGTATGAAATCAGTACTCATATTTCAGGTACCTTCTTTACCTTTTTTCTTTTCGAGCGTTTTCCCAACTATGCTCCGATCCCTGCTTCTTTCTCTCCCCAAACTTCAGAGGCCAACACCTCTATTTCTTTAAAATTGCGGGTTACTCGCTGGACCTCTCTTTCTTCTTCAAACACCTTTTCCTCTTTTATTGACAAGTCTTCCGAATTTTTATGGCATCCTTACGTCGCTCCTTTGGAAGGTTTTTATTCCCCCTATTTTTACCCGAATGAAGAAATAGTGTCTTATGACATCGCCATAGATGATCATATCATCTTCTCTGCTATCACCCATAAGTGTCACCTTCCCATTTTTAGTGAAACTTTGACACTGTTGCATCCTATAACCCTTCACGCGTGGCCAGGCAGTTAGGGTTTGATTATGCCATTCCCCATCCACTTCCTCTATATCGCGAGGACAACTTCGATAGGTGCTTTATTGCTTTTCGCGAATCCATAGAGAATAGCCTTCGCATGTTTTCTACAGTCATTTTTATCCAGTCAGGCACTCGCAAGGGTGGAGTGACCGTGGCCTATAGTGAGTTCTGGAAGGAGCAGTTGGTGAGGTTCCAAAGTTTCATGGATGAAAATCCTCCCGTGCCTATACCTGTTCCAGTATACATTGCGGATCCGTCACTGAAGCTTTACAAGGTGAGGGGTAAGCCTACACCCAAACATCATGATGAACCTCCCAGCCTCAATAGTCCAAGAAGGTGACTCGCAAGCGGTCTCTTTGCGAGGAAGTACCTCCCTTGAGGTCATCTGTCCGTGAGGAGCCCATCCGCGCAGAGCCAATCGCGCGACGTCTGGTAATATTTTCTATCTCCTATATTCTTTGCTATGTTATATGTTTTTATGTGTATTGTGCTAATACTAACTTTTCTCTTCTTCTACAGTGTTCCAGTGCCCAGGCTACAAGTATCATCAATGCTTCTACTAATTTGTTGGACCATGTCCCCTTGTCTATCCATCTAAAAAACCTTTTTGTTGTAGCAGCATTGGATGATGTGCCTCTCGCGAAGAGGAAAAAAACACTATCCAAAGCCTCCAAAACCCATGTAGCAGGAGAGAATCCTAGCTCAGAGGAAGCCCCTTTGGTGCGAAAACGTAAACCCTCCCATGACATCTCTCCTTTGGGTACTTCGGACCCTGCCTCAGAAGAGGCTTCCTTGGCTGCGAGGCGCAAACTTACCTTGGCCAAACTGAAGAATAAACGAAAGGCTGATGCAACCTCTACTTTGCTGGATACCGTTGCTCGCGTGGTAGAGGATCTGATGACTGGAGATGATGCGGAAGAGACGGAGGTTGCCAACATCCTTTCTGATTTACCCAGGACGGTTCTTTCCCAGAGTGAGTTTCTAACTTGAGTTCACTTTTCTGTTTAGAGTCCTTGCTCCTAACACTTCACATTTATCCTCCTTTTAGGCTCTCGCGAAACAGTTTCCTCGCGTGTTCCATCTTCTCCTGGGGGTGGCCTTCATTCTAACCTATCTCCTGCAGCATCTTCTAACGATGATGAGGACCACCTCACCATCAATTCTTTTCTCAACAAGTCCTCTCTGCTGACTTTCGAAGATGATGAGGAGGATGGTGATTCTTCTTCATTCCACGATACCGTGATTTCCGCGACCTCTACTCCTGAATTAGATCGTGAGGTATCATCAGGTCATGACAATAAAGAGACTACAGTAGCTCGCGAGACTTCTCTGACGCTGCCTTCAGTTCCCGTTTCTCCTGAGGTCATTACCACTAATGGTAGAACAGATGATCAGAACATCGATAACAGTCACTTGCAGCCTCTTGGTGGTGACATTGCATCCGAGATTGCTACAACACTGGCAGATTGTCCCAATATTAAGAGATCCATCTTTGGCAGCACTATCCCAGAGGTTGAGGAAGGTAACCTTTTTGCCACTTCACCCTTCCATTTGATTCTGAGTACTCAAATATGATTTTTAACATGTGTATTTTCCCTCTTTAGGTGTAAAATATGAAGACCAAGAAATGATTGACGAGCTACTTCATGATGCTCAGAGGATTTTTGAAGGTCAGACGGTATTTCCTTCAGCCATATTTACCGAGCCGTATGCAGAGGTAACTCCATTTTCAGCTTACGTATCTGCTTCGGATTCTCGCGAGCATGAATCTCGCGACCATGCTTCCACCTTACGCGACCCTGCCTCTCGCGACCATGCTTCCACCTCTCGCGACCCTGCCATTGCTCCTGCCTATGATGTTGTTTCCTCAGTGCCAATACCTTGGCATCACTGGCTCTGTTATCCTCGCGACATCCCAGTGCTAGATCAGATAGAGGCAGCTCATCCAGAGACTTTTACTCGCCTGGAAATTCATGAGCCACTCCTGCAAGCTTTCCATCTTCAGAACGTGCAGACGTATTCATGACTCTTTCTGAGACTTCCATTCAGGATCTTTTCCTTGACACCCTTCCGAGATGTCATGCTCGCATAAAAGGACTGGAAGAAGGTTGGGATGGATGTGTCATGGTGGGAGACCCGGCTGGCTGTTATCCAAAGGCTTTACGATCACTATCTTGTTGAGCTGAAGGATCGTGATGCTTGTCAAAGGAAACAAGCTGAGATTGCAGAAGCTCGTAGGCAGTTAGCACTTCTCGAGGAGGATGAAAAGAAAATTCAAGATGCAACTGATCATTCTGTGCGGGCCCGTCTATACTTTGAGGAGCATGCGGGTTTCAAGTTATCAGATCCCATCACCCAGAACCTTTTCTAGCCCCCCCCCCCCCCCCCCCCCCCCCCTTTTTATCATGATGTATGTACTCTGTCTTCTAATTGTAACCACATTTTTGTTGGATAACCCTGTACTATGTTAGTAATTATGACATGCTTTATACATTCGGGATGATTTGTTTGATGTTATATGTTTTTATTGAAGAACATTTTTATAACACCATAATCCATAATGCCTTTATGCTTGATACAATTTAATCAATTTCACATTTAGAGGTCCAGCCCTCTCGCGAGTAACTTCATGCTCCATCCTGTAATATCCACTGCTGCCCTCACTTACAATCACATACGAACCTTGCCACTTAGCTTCAAATTTCCTTACCCTTTGTCCCCTCATGATTGCTGATACTACTTTCAACACTCTGTCCCCTTCCTTGAACCATCTGTACCGTACCTTTTTATTGTAGTTCCTTGCTTGTCGCTTATTGTATTCTTTTTGATTTGCAAAGGCTTTTGCTCTTGTTTCCTCTAATTCTTTTATCTCCAATAGCCTGTCTTCCAAATTGCTTTTGCATGCCAGCATTTTAGCAGCAACCTCTAGCTCTGCAGGTAGCACAACATCTACTCCATAGACTAGTGCATAAGGGATCATGTTTGTCACACTTCGGTATGCAGTTCGATGCGCCCATAGTGCTATTGGAAGCTCTTCCACCCATTTCTTCTGATTATCATGCACTAGCTTGGACATGATTCGAATTACTGCTTTATTAGAAGCTTCAGCTTGTCCATTTCCTTTTGGATAGTAAGGTGTGGACTTGTGATGAATTACTGAATATCTCCCCAACAAATCCGCGACTTTACTATTAACAAAAGGAGTCACATTGTCCGACAGTATCACCTTCGGTATCCCAAATCGACAAATGATGTTTTCCTTTATGAATCGAACCACATTGTCTATTGGCATCCGTCGTAGCTGGATAACTTCTACCCACTTTATGAATAATTCAGTTGCCACTAAAATCCACACATGTCTCTGAGCTTGCAGCGTGATTGGTCCAATTATGTCCAGTGCCCAAGTGTGGAAAGACCAGGGGGTAGCCAAATTGTGTAATTCAGTTCCTGGAGCATGAATAAGATCCCTGTGCACCTGACATACATGACATTTCCTGACAAAATCATTGCAGTCCCTTTTCATTGTTGGCCAGTAATACCCGAATGATAGCAACTGTTGAAACACTTTTCTAGGGCCTTGGTGACCAAATTCGTGAGTTTGTTTTAATGCTTCCCCCGCCTCCTCTTCGCTTATACATCTCATCAACCTTCCTTCAAAACTTTTACGGAACAATTTTCCCTCCTGTAAGACAAATTGCAAGGCCAATTTTCTGAACCGCGGCTGATCTCTTTCAAGTAAAACCCCATCTTTCAGATAACGCACATATTTGTCCCGCCAGTCTATCATGTCTGCCACGTTACCTTCATTCGCGGAGGGATATGCATTACAGTCTTGACAACTGCTTTGTAACTTGACTGCATCATCCTTCATACTTGGCCAAAAGAAACATTCTCGCTGTAAAACTCGATAGAGACTGACGTCCGCTTGACCACATATTTTCTTGTGAGTTTTCTGTAACAGTTCTCCTATCTCGTTTATTGCCACACATCTAGCTAGAATCCCTCCGGCTGCTCTGTAATATAACACGCCTTTTATGATATAGTATTCTCGTCTCAAGGCATTATTATCATTTTTTAGTAGAGCTTGTACTATCTGTGCTCTCCAATCATGCTCTTCGTACACCTCTGATTCCTTCCCGCTACTGACCATAGAGTTGGTTCTTCACACTACTTGCACAGTAGACTCTATTCCTTGGAATTGTAGTCGCTCTCCCCAGGTATATACAAACTTTTCTTTCAACAAAGGCATGAGTGGGTGAGTTACCTCTGCCAATACTGGGATAAACCTCCTCAGATAAGATATTTTCCCCATAAAAGTTTTTAACATTTTGCGAGTTGTGGGTGGAGCCATTTCTAATACTACCTTGACTTTTGTTGGGTCCATACCAATCCTCTGTCGATGTATAACATACCCCAAAAAATTTCCTTCCGATACTCCAAAGGCGCATTTCAGGGGATTCATCTTCAAATTATACTCGTGACACCGTTACAGTACTTTTCTCAAATCGCTCTCATGATCTCGCATGGCTCTGGATTTTACCACCAAATCATCCACAAAATCTTCCACATTTTTATGCATCAGGTTATGAAATATGGTTGTCATGACGCGTTGATACGTGGCCCCGACATTTTTAAGTCCAAATGGCGTGACTGTATAATGGAAATTCCCCATTGGGGTGCGGAAAACAATTTTCTCAGCATCTTCCGGTGCCATCTTAATCTGGTTATACCCACTAAATCCATCCATTAGTGAAAAAATTTCGTGTCCTGAGGTTGCATCCACCATGGTGTCAATGTTGGGTAGAGGGAAATCGTCCTTTGGGCAGGCTTTATTGAGATCGCGATAGTCTACACATACGCGAATTTGCCCGGTCTTTTTTCTCACAGGCACAATATTTGCGAGCCATGTCGGATGTTGGGTGGGTTTGATGAACCCTACTTTCAGCAACTTTTCCACTTCTGTTTTAATCTATACCTCCAGATCCGGATGAAATATTCATTGTTTTTGCTTCTTTGGCTCTGATGCAGAATGCACATGGAGATGATGGCTTACTAATCCAACATTGAGTCCTGGCATTTGACTATAGTCCTAAGCAAAAATATCACGAAACTCTTTAAGTAATTCTACTAGAGAATTCTTAGTTTCGTTGGGCAGCATACTGCTTATAAAGGTAGGTCGCGGAGCTGTGCCATCGCCTATGTCCACTTCACACAAATCATGCTCCGGTCGCGGATTCATTTTGGGTGTTTCAGAATCAGTGCCCAGTTTTCTTTGTACACCTGCCTTATTCATCCTAGGGTCAGTACCAACTATGCAGGCTCTTGACCCCCAATCCCGTCATAACTTGTATACTACTCGCCCGTCGGGCATTTTGACTCGCGACTAGCTCACTTCTTTGAGCTTCCGTTTAGTTGAACTTCCATCTTCCAGTTTATCCTATTTTGGTAATGGTGTAGCAAAAATGTCGGGTCCATCTTCCTCACTGTATTCTGAGAAATAGATTGCATATGCGAAATGGGCTTTAGATGCTCAAAAAGGGCTCTTAGATGCCTTTACAGTCATTATTCCTTCTCCCCAATTGGCCTTCATCACTTGATGATAGGATGAGGGTACTACACTATATGTATGTAACCACGGTCTACCCAGCAACAACTGATATGAAGGTTCCCCTTTAATGACATGAAACTTGGTGGCCCCCCTAATCTTCCCAATTTTAAGATCCAATGTCGCGAATCCCATAGTGGCTTACTGGTTTCCGCTGAAATCAGTAACTGCAATGGTATGATTTACAATCTTGCTCTCAGGAAAATTGATCATCCACAAAGTAGCCAGCATGATTAAGTTGACTAACACTCCTCCGTCCAAGAAAGCTCGTTTCATCTCTCGACCATTCACAGTAGTAGGTACATATAGAGGTCGATTGTGGAATAATGACACTTGTCTATCTGCTTCAGAAAATGTGATCTTGCTTGAGGATTTTTCATGCTATGGAATAATGATAGTATGATTAAGAGCAACAACTGTTTGCTCTTTCAGGAACTCCTTCACGTGCTCCTGTATTGGGAGCTTGTTGAAGAAAACTTTTATCTTAGCATCCTCTTTTACTTCACGCGCTGGCGGGCATTCATACTTGACGACATTTATCGTATCCTCAGTACTGTCTCTGGCAGCCACTACAGCCACATGTGCAGGGAAAGGTTCATGAACTATATTCTTTGCCACTTCTAAGTCACCTGATGCTATTTTTCGGTCTACCAATCCGCGAAATGCCCAACATCCAATCAAGGAATGCCGAACGGACTGGTGATAAGGACAATAGTTGTTTTTCATCCTTTTCTCTCTTGTCGGCACCCTTTGCACTGAAGGTAGCGATATGACATTATCTGCAATCCACTGATTTAGCAAAGCAACTGTTTCCTTTTCACCGAAAGGTAAAGGAGGTGGTTCCTCTGAGGATCTTCTAGCACGCTCTTCCCTGGGCCTTTCGTTCTGCGTTGCTGCTACCATTGCCACTCGCCTAACACTGATATTTGGTCATGTTGGAGGAGCCAAAACTTCACCTAATCTTCGTGCATTATCAACAAGTGTAGAAAAAGTTCTCAACTCGTGATTGACCAAATGCACTCTATATTCTTGCAACATTCATTCTATACAAATTTTGATTAATTGAAGCTCGGAAATTGATTCATGGCACTGTAAAGCAGCCTCGCAAAATCTCCTGACATAAATTTCCACGTCTTCCCCAAAACGTTGCCTTTGCCTTGTAACTGAAATCATTGAGACTTCTTCGTCTGCCTAGAAGAACTTGGTGTAGAACTTTATCACCATATCCGTCCAACTGGATACTGAAGCTGGAGTGAGACCAGTATACCATGTGTATGCAGTACCTGTTAGAGATTTAGAGAATTCTCTAAGTTTCAAATACTCATCATTTATGTGTGGTCCCAGAGCATCCGCGAACCTAGATATGTGCTCTCTTGCATTTCCTTTTCTGCCATCGAATTGATGGAAGCTTAGTGTTCCATAGTCTTCAGGATAGGGTAAAGCCATGATACTGGGATGGTATGGTGGGGCAATTTCCACTTCTTATATTTCAAACTTCTCATTTAAGATAGCCTGAAGCTGCTCCTTGGTGATATATGACTCTTTTTCCAGTGGCTCTGTTCGCGCCCGAGGGGCCTCCCGGAAAAGCTCTTATGTTGATACTTCTGGCAAGGTTTGATTATCCATCCGTGGGGATTCAAGATTTGGTACCGAATTGCACGAGGCCTCCATGAAGTGAAGTATCGCCTTTTGCATTTCTTGAATGCTGAGAAGAGTTTGCAGCAGAGCTGATGGCAATTCTGGTGAATTCTGTGTTGGCTCCGCCATCGGAGGAGTCTTTGCGCAAGCTGCACCAGTGTTTGCGCGACGACGCTGTTTTCGCGCTGGTGGAACTAGTTCACCTCCTTGCGTCAATGCTTCTGTTTCTCGGGTCGATGGACAACCTCTCCGACGAGTTTGACGAGGCTCAACTTGTGCAAAAGACATCTCCTCCCAAGCAGAGTCGCCTTTAATGTAGGGGTTCGATTTAAATGATTTTAGAAATAGTTTCCGCACAAGTGAGTCAGTCAAATAATGATGATTCTGCTTTTATTGCTTTTGATTTGCTTTACAGAAAAATGGAAGAGAAAACTTTGATTGCTTTACAAAGAAATGGAAGGGAAAACAACAGTCCCAAATGATGTGAAATACTCTATCTCTCTCTAGAAATTTCTCTCCCTTAGTCTCCAAAAGTCCCCTTGAAGTGAGCTCTAGATTCTTTATTTATAGACGTACGCATCCAGGAAGCCTTCGCGAATTGTTTTTGCCACGTCATTATTATATCGCGACATGGAACCAACAATGCCAATCCGCGCCATAAATACCCCGCACATTATCATCTCGCGACCTCGATCGCGCGATACCAATTCGCGTGATCCCTTGCGCTGATCATACTGTACCCCATGACTTATGATCCGCGTCGTTTCATCGCAGATCTGATTTTTCCTTAGCCAATGAACAATGATGTTATAGCTATCCTGGATCATGACCTTTTGCATGCATACCTTTTTCATGACCCTGAGTATTATCGACCTCTCTAAGGTACTTCTGCTTAGAATGGTGTAAATAGGGTCGCGACCCACTATTTACATATCCCAAGCATTTCCGCAGATTTCCGAATAGTACTCCCTACACGAGCAACATATAGGGCTATGAGTTCAGATGTTAGCTATAACCACATCAGTCCCTCATACCTCCCTCTGTGTAATGCTAGATCTCGCGTATAAACTTTATTTGGGCCATTTTTTCAAATAAGCTTTTATTTGTACCAATTTTTCAAATAAACCAAACCTTGGACTAATATCCCAAATAAACAAATCCGCCAATATGTCAATTCGCGAATCACCCCCTTTACACATCATTGACACTGTAACCTTATCCAGACTAAAAAACAATGTCCCCAAATCATTTACCGAAAATTTGCAATGCTTTTCAGTATGATTATTCTATACAATTCCATATATCACCATTACATTTCAAATATAAATATTTTCCTTAATCAACATATATTTATTAAATGAAATATAAAAAACCTTCTTACTAATTATTACTTCTTTTTTTTGTTGCATTGGAATTAAAAAATGTACATGCAGACCCTAGTGCAGAAGTCATTGCTCTATCACCAGAAACCCTAATGGCCACAAACAGATTCATGTGTGAAATATGCTGCATGGGGTTCAATAGGGACCAAAACCTCCAACTTCACCGGCGAGGCCACAATTTGCCATGGAAGCTCCAGCAAAGGACAACCACCGAAATACGAAAACGCGTTTATATCTGCCCTGAGCCTTCATGTGTCCATCACAACCAGGCTCGTGCCCTAGGCGATCTTACTGGTATTAAGAAGCATTTTTATCGAAAACATGGCGAGAAGAAATGGAAATGCGATAAATGTTCGAAAAAATATGCAGTGCAATCGGACTACAAAGCTCATTCCAAGACTTGTGGTACAAAGGAGTATAAATGTGACTGTGGTACCATTCTCTCCAGGTTTGAATCCTATATCTTGTTCATCTAATTCAAAAAAAAAAAAAATCAACTATTTTCTTGTATAAAACAAATATTGGTTCTTGAAATGGCTGACTATGTATGATATAAAAACAAATTAACAAAGTTTAAGTATAGTACTATACATGTGTCTGCAATTTTTTATATTTTGGTTGTCTACATGCAATTATTTTACTACCCTGAAATATTTTCATGATTTAATTTTCCTATTACCGAAGTACATAGTCTGACTATATATTTATTAGAATATTATTTATTTGATACGTCATATTCAAATATTTTAGCAAACATGCATGATAGGGACTACTCCATGTAGCATTGAAATATTTCACTGTAGCAAACGATCGTAGATTATGAACATACAGAAACAATTAATGGATACAGACTAGTTAACGGAACGTTAGCATATATATATATATATATAATATATAGCAAAAAAACTTTTTGTCTCTCTAACTAAACCTCCTAGTGTGCACTAAATCCCCCTGGACTATACTTTTTGTGCTAAAAGCCCCCCAAATTATAGTTTTTCCTGCACATTTATAACACCGTTAAGTGAAATTGCACTGGAATCCCCTGAAGTTCTTATTAATTTCGCTCGCCCCTGAGATTTCATTTTTCTTGCAATGATACCCCCTTGAAGGGGTGAAATGACCGGAATGCCCTTGTTTTGTCTCCCCTATTTCATGAAATAAATATCTAGGTGGTTAAATTACATCCATGTCCCAAGATTAGAACCTTATAATATTTGGGGATATTTCCAAATATTTTTTTCAAAATAAAAGTTAAAGAAAAAATGTTGGAAATATTTCAAAACTTTTAAATAATAATAATAACTAATTAATATGCATTACTTGAAGTGTAACTCTAATGAATATTTCAAAAGATATAGAGTAAGGAGTTATAAATATTTTCATATTTTTAAAAAAAAATTAATTAATTAATATATATTAATTAAAATGTAACTCTAATGGATATTTTATAAAATATAGAGTAAAGATATAAGACAAATATATTTCGGCAAACAACAAGTGTTAACCCTTTAAAATAAGATTGTCAAGAACTTGTAACCCTTGGATTCATTTAAAATTGAATGGTTTAGTTTTTCGAATATTTATCAAAATGGAAATTGCAGGTTGATCATTTATTTCTTAGTTTTCATTCAAAATTTTATTTTTGAATGGGTTTTTTTTCTTGTAAGTATTATTATTATTAGTTACATAGTTGTCTTTCATCAAGCAACAAGCCACAATCATTATAGAGAATCTTATATGGCCAAATTTTATTCAAAATATTTTCCTTAAATGAAGTTGGAGCCTTACTAGAGCAGTGTGTGACATAGAAATTCAAGTGAGTGGCAAAATTGTTACCTTAAAGTTTCAATATATATATGCGGTCGTAAAAAATTAGTTCTTAGAAAGTGAGTATTTATTAGATTGAAGATTTGGAATAGGAAGTCACAAAATTTGTTCTTAACGATTAACACTTGTTGTTTGCCGAAATATATTTGTCTTATATCTTTACTCCATATTTTATGAAATATCCATTAGAGTTACATTTTAATTAATGTATATTAATTAATTAATATTTTTTTAAAAATATGAAAATATTTATAACCCCTTATTCTATATCTTTTGAAATATTCATTAGAGTTACACTTCAAGTAATGCATATTAATTAATTATTATTATTATTTAAAAGTTTTGAAATATTTCCAACCTCTTTTCTTTAACTTTTATTTTGAAAAAAATATTTGGAAATATATCCAAATATTATAGGGTTCTAAACTTGGGGCATGGAGGTAATTTCACCACCTAGATAATTATCTCATGAAATAGGAGAAACAAAACAAGGGCATTCTGGTCATTTCACCCCTTCAAGGGGGTGTCAATTAGGGCTGCAAACGAGCCGAGCCGAGCTTTGGAATGTTCAAGCTCGGTTCATTTACTAAACGAGCTTAGAAAATGTGTTCAAGCTCGGCTCATTTGCTTAACGAACGAGCCCGAGCCGAACGCTAGATTTAACGAGCCGAGCCCGAGCTTGTTCACGAACAACTCATTTCAGTGCAACATATATTAATCTTCCTAATAGTTGTTTGGATTGAGTTGTTGCATATTTGTTTTAATATATTTTCACTAGTATAATTTTTATGAATGAATTTTATGTTATGACCGCCTAATTTCTATAATCTTTTCACAATAATCTTCATAATTTGTTCAATTTGAACACTTTCTTTTGTTAAATATAATATAATTTTACTATTTAATTTAGACGAGCCTGTTCACGAGCTTGGCGAGCCGAGCTTAGTAATGTTCAAGCTCGGCTCGTTTACTAAACGAGCCTAAAAATTGTGCTCAGGCTCGGCTCGTTTACTAAACGAACGAGCACGAGCCGAGCTCTTAAAGAGCCGAACCCGAACCTGCTCACGAAAGGCTCGGTTCATTTGCAGCCCTAGGTGTCATTGCAAGGAAAATGAAATTTTAGGGCGCGAGCAAAATTAACAGGAACTTCAGGGGATCCCAGTGCAATTTCACTTAACGGTATTATAATTGTGCAGGAAAAACTATAGTTTGGGGGGTTTTCATCACAAAAAATAGTTCATGGGAGTTTAGTTAGAAAGATGGTATAGTTGAGGGGTTTTTTTTTGCTATTAACCCATATATATATATATATAGCACCATGTGTGTATGTGTGAGTGTGCATTCTATTGCAGTATCATAATTTAATGCTAGCCATGACAAAGTTCCTAATTTTGTCTTTAATTTCTTTAGAATTTGAAGGCAGTATGGTGGCATTTCATTTAAAGATGATGCCATGCCCATATGTAGTGAAGAACCCAAAATCTGCTCTGGACAATGAAACTGTACCTGCAAATTCTTCCCTAAGATGCAATGGACATTTGTACCAATGACAGTTGTGCAATAAAAGATATGACATAGCTATCAAGATTATGTTTTTCATTAGCCAAATAAGTTGCTATCTTCTATTTCACTTAAATATGTACTCTGTTTAACAACAATCTATTCCTAAGCACCTGATACATAATGGATCTCTTTTTGTTTCTGAGCATTTATAATTGCAGGATCTGTTCTGCATGTTCACAGTGTTCAAAATTATGTATCCATCGGTTCTGTTTGTCTCTAATTTTAATGTAGGATTTAATCCCTATTTGGATTGGCTTTTCAAACGCTGCTTTTAGCTTCCTGAAGGAAAAAACTGTTTTGAACGGTGTTTGACAAGAATTTTAGAATATCTTCTGGGCCTTGGAAAAACGTTTTAAAGAAGCTGGTGGTACCAGCTTCTGATTCTCTTTTTCTTCGGCGTAATTTAGAAGCAGAAACTACAGGGCCTTAGATTTATTAGATGCTTATTTTTCTAAATAATTTTTCTAGAAATATAAACAGGTTGCGGCGAAAAGAGATTTCATACCTTCTGTATGGTGGCACTTGACTTGTATGTATGGCTTCACTATTCTTCCCTTTAACAGCTCCTATCTGCAATCTCAATATTGTTGCATGAAGCATATGATTGGTATCTTCAGCTCTAGCCATGGTTTTTATTTTTTTAGTTTATTTCCATTTTTACAACCTCATGGTATGAACCTCAACCCATGTATGATTATAGGTTGTATTGTATGAACCTTGCAGGCTGTAGAAATTGACTCCTTATTTTGTATATGTAATCACATTCTGAGTTGATTATTGCATGTTAAGCATACTACAAAGTACAAAGTACAAACTTCACGGATTATCAAGGTCTGTGACTTATTTGCGTTTTTTCTCTCATCAAAGCGAATGGTAGAGGGTTCAATTCTTCCCAAAAGTATTGAGAGAATACATTATCGGGACGAAAATAAATAAATAAATTGTCGGCCTTTACGTGCCTATGGTAAATAGTTGTTTTTTTGTTCTCTCGTTTTGTTTTTGTTTTCAAATTTTTTATTATGCTTGAAGACAGACTCATCCCTTTTTAAGAAGTAGAGGTTCTGGTTTTGAATGGGTATGGAATGAGAAGCAGGAATGCATGATTTTAAAATTGTTGGTGATTTTGAGTTTTGTTGAACTCAAGTCCTGTGAAGATGATAATTATAAGATATTTGTGGTGCTATTTTGGTATATTAACTAATTGCATGAAACTATAGCATATTTTATTTGGGATAATTACACAAACTTTTCCTACACTATGAAATAATTGCAAGCGATTCTCCTAATGTGTCAATAATATCATAAATTCCCCTTAATATCATCGGGATATTGATCCAACTAGAAATAATAGTGAAATAACGTATATACCCTCTTATATTTTGAGGTATTTAGAGAATATTTTAGAATACGGTAAATTTACTATCAAATTCAAAAGCAAATTTATTGAATGGTCAAATTTCAATATGATGTTATTGAGTGAAACAAGTGATATGTCTGATAACTACAGCTGACAAAACCTGATTAAGTTCTGATATATTTTCTTCCTAACAATAAATAATAAACAATTAGAAAATGATTGCGATGGAGCCTTTTGCACTAATAGAAAATTAATTCCTTTTATTTGAAAAGGAGCCAATTTTAGGGTAAATTATAGTTTGACCCTCTGTTGATAGTGTAAATTACACCCGTATCCTTTCTATTTTTGCTAATTATAGTTTCACTCCTGAATCCCATATCCGGCAACCCGATATGTGCAATTACTCTTATACCCCTTTTTATTTTATTTTAAATAATAAAATATTATTTTATGTTAAATTACTTATTTACCCTTCCATCATCTTCTTCATCTCACCCCTACTCTCTCCTAAAACCCCTCAAATCAAACCCTAACCCTAAAATGAACTATCAATTATTAAACCTCAATTCCTACGCATACTCAATTAATTATCCATTTTCAATTACAGAAAAATCAAAACAAAATGACATATATATCTATATATATACGTACATATATATATCTATATATATACACGCACATATATATATATATATATAACTATATTGATAGATATATACCAATCTATATATATACACGCACATATATAACTATATATATATATCTATCTATATATATATACGCACATATATATCTACATACATATGAAATGGGTGTGTTGATTTTTTGATATTTTTAGTCTAAATCATGTTTCTTATAAGACGTATTTGTTGATCTTGGACCCAATTTATGTTTCTATGATATAGATTGAATTTTCCCAATACCCAATTCATACATATATATATGTATATGGGTATATACATATATTTATGCACATATATATATATAAGTGATGAGGGTAGTTTAGGCATTTCACATCATTTTAGATGGGCAAACAAGTCTTTACACACATATAAGGGTAATTTGGTCATTTTGCATCTTAGATTTTGGTTGACCCGGTTTGACCTCGCCGGAGAATGAGTTGAGGGGTGAAAGTGAAACAAATAAGGAGTGAAACTGTAATTAGCAAAAATAGAGAGAATGCGGGTATAATTTATACTATCAACAGGGGGTCAAACTGTAATTTACCCCCAATTTTATTAAATGAGTGCATATATATAAACAAGTTGGTGATGGAGACATATAAACCTTCCTAATATTAATAAAATACTATTTGGTCTCTAACGAGCTACTAAATTTTTCTATAAAATACCACCTACCCAAATAAAATAGATTTCATGAAAACGTTAATTAGTCTTAGGCCCTATTTGGATTGGTTTTTCAAACGCTGTTTGTGGCTTTCTGGAGGTAAAAACTGTTTTGAATGGTGTTTGGCAAAAAATTTAGAAGAGTTTCTCGGCCTTGGAAGAACGTTTTAAAGAAGTTGGGGGTACCAGCTTCTCAAAACAGCTTTTGCTTCTCTTTTTCTTCCGTGGGAAGCCAGAAGCAAAATTTATGTCAAACAGGGCCTTAGGCTCTTGTAAACCCGTTCGTAGTTACCGAACGAATTGTAACTTTCGTAATTAAAACAGAAATAATGTATTAGAAAAATGACTAGAAAATAATAGATATTTGAGGAAACAACAAGAATGGAAAAATTTTGGATCTTTTTCTCTTTTTCTTTCAGTCTTTTTATACATGACATGATCTTACCCTCATAAATGGGTATTTAAAACATATTTAAAACAATATCTCTACATTAAATACAGATTTACTGTTTGTAAAACTACCACATTAAAATCCATATTAGTTTTTATTGTGTATAATGAAACGGTCGGCTTTTAAGATATTTTATCCGGAAATGGGTTTCTATTATTGGGTCTTGTTTTCTATTGGGCTTACTAATATATACTGATCCAAGATTGCTTTATCTGATGTGTAACTGCCACTTTCTTTACTTCATTCGTCTTCTCCAACATTACCTCTTCCTTTACAGAAGCAGTTTATTATTCTTTGGAGCTTGGCGATTCCAGCAAAACAAACTCTTGAGGTTAGTCTTATTTTTTCTATCTTTCGTTTTTCTTTAAATCAAACATCATGAGTAGCGATAGCAGCCGAAACCTTTCTCAGGAAATGGTTGTGGATGATGCTCCCATTGTTTCCTCTTCTGAAATTGCCCCCAGTTATAGTAAATTAAAACCCAAAAAACTTTCTCGTAAACAATTGCAAAAATTGTCTTTAGCTGATAGGTGTAAAATAGAGTTTGAAATACCCAATGACGTTTCGATTTCTGAGTATTCCTCCGATTTGGACTTCAAATCGTATGAAGAAGTTGAACTGGATGAAGCTCTGTTTTCTGCGCACCATTTGACCGTACTCAGATTTCCCCTTCATCCCTTCTATCACTATGTTCTTTTCTCTCTAGGGCTCACACCTATGCAAGTGAACCCTAATTTTTTCAGGGTTCTTTCTGTTATGCTCGTTTTGAATCGCGAACGACACTTGAACTTAGGTTTGGGTGACTTCTTGCTCTGTTACAAAGTTGATCAGATCAGAAAAAATCCTGGTCGGTACCATTTGCACCCTCATTCAACCTTGAAACTATGTGATGGGAATCCTTCTTCCGAGAAGGAATGGAAAGAAAAAATGGTGAAAATTGGGGGAAATTGAAGGGTGGATATGTCCGGCCGTTACCCTTTGCCAAGGACCTTCGGTATTTATAAAAAATACAAGTGTGGATTCAAGAATCCTGGCAAGTGTCCCTTTGTACTTTTCTAATTTTGCCTGTTTTTATTGAACTACGTATTTGTTTTTGATCGTATGTCTCTATGTTGTATACAGCCGAACGTCTGGAATATCTGAACGAGAAGGTCTTTGCTACTCTTTCTTCCAGCAAAACTCTTTTAACTTCTCAGAATCTGAAATTAATTGCTGTCAACGCTTCAGAAGCTACCATAATGGAAATTCCGGTGACAACCTCCAAACGCGCTGTAGCACAAAGATCTCCTGCCCCTGTCAGTTTGTCTGATGATAAAGGAAAAAATAAACTGATCAATCTGACTGAAGATCTGAATAAGACAAAGGGGCTCCTAAAAAGGACGAACACTGATGACGTTGGTAATGTTCAGAAAAAGTTGCAGCTTGGCCCCCCTTTCAGAGCATGCAAAAAGGAATGACTCTAAGAAGCATGAAAAGTTACTGAAGAAGGCCAAATATGTGAGCGGCTATACTATTCCAGACTGTTGCTTCCCTCCAACATTTGATCCTGAAGGTGATTGGATCCCTAAGTTCGAAAAAAGTGATGAAAGTGTTCTGAATCGCCGTTCGCTAGCCATGTCGGATCCGGATTCTCTGATGGCACTTGCTTGTGGTATGTGGCCACCAAAAGATGAAATTTTTCAGCAGCATGTCGATCAGAATGAGCTTTTGGCTAGGGCTCCTGTTTCTATTTTGGAAGTACAAAGTTTTTTTTTTGTAATGATAACGTTTCTTCTTTCTTCAGTCTGTGTTTGATGTCCTAGCTCTCTGCAAGGCTGTTGAGGTGGGGGAGTACAAGAGAAAAAACATGGATGCTGCATATCTAAGAGCTGATAAATGTACCATGTTAGCTGAGAAACAGAAGAAGATCTTGGAAACTGAGATGGAAAGCCTAAAGAAACTCCATAAAAAGGAAGCCGATCATAATGCTGAACTGAAGAAGCAGGTCCACAACCTTGAGACTTCGAATGCGGTTCTGAAATCCGGCTTGGAGATTTGCCGAAGAGGGGGTATGGAGAAGCACCGAAGGTATGTGAGCATTTTTGACATAAAATTCTACAATGGGTTCAAATTTTGTAATGATCAAATGTCAATGGACCTATCTGCTCGTACATATGATGATCCGGCAACTCATGATACTGCTTGCGGTGTCGTTCACCCGTATACTTAGCCTGAGCCTTGTAGAAACGAGAAGGACTTTGCTCAATTTAATTTGCATGGGATCATACCGGCTGAACGACCAGAGCCTATTTCTGCAGACCTTTCTGCTGCAAATGAAGTCTCAGCTGGACCTTCCATTCCTCCTTTAGAGAACCAACAGTCAACCACCGATGATGTTTTACCTTCAACTTCTTGATTAGAAGTTTTACTTTGAACAATTTTCATGGTCTGTAAAACAATATATATTTTTGATGCTTCTGTGGTGAGCATCTTTGAACAGGTTTTGAGATGGCAGTGATGTGCTAAGTATTTTTGAACAGGTTTTAAGATGGCACTGATGTGCTAAGCATTTTTTCAACAGGTTAATGTGTTTCAAGAACACAAATTTTTGAGACGCTTCTTCATGCGTCTTTGTTAAAGCAGGAACTTGGTGCCATCTTAATTTCCGAAAAAAAAAACTTGGTGCCATCTTTTAAGATGGTCTTTTATTTTTGCCTATATGGCTTATATATTTTGGCCAAGTTATTTTACTTGGGCTTTTCATGAACTTTCTTTTTGTGATTGTTTGATAAAAAATATTGGAAGATATGAATGCAATATCTTTATTGATTTGGTACGGATCTTAGCATACAACCTTTGAACAAAATTTAAGGTCAACGAAATTTTTATTGAAAATACCTCTTAAGGTGGATTGCATTCCAAGCTCGTTCGATCTGTTTTCCATTTTGTTCGGCCAATCTGTAGGCTCCTTTGCCAATCACCTCTGTGATTGTGTACGGCCCATCCCATATAGGATCTAGCTTATTTGATCTTTTGGCCAACACCCTTAGTACTCGATCACCTACTTGGAATGATCTTGGCTTCACCTTTTTGTTCTAACTCCTCATCAATCTTTGCTGATACTCTACCAGCCTTATTGAGGCCATTTTCCTTTTTTCCTCCATGAAATTACCTTCAATTTTAAGAATTTATTCGTCCTGTTCTGGGTCGAAGAGTTGTGTTCTTGTTGTGGGAACTTCCAATTCAATTGGAATTACTGCCTCAATGCCGTATGCCATAGCAAATGGAGTCAATCCGGTCGGCTTTCGAGGCGTCGTTCGGAAACTCCAGAGGACCCTTGGCAATTCCTCTAACCATCGTCATTTTTCTTCGATCCCTTCTAATTTTCTTTTTATTCTGGCAAAAAACGTTCTGTTCGTTATCTCGGCTTGTTCGTTTGCTTGCGGATAACTGACCGATGATAAATTCTGGTTGATGCCATACTCGTCCAGCAACTCCCGAACGTATTGATTGTCCAGGTTTTTGCCGTTATCCATCATTATGTACTTTGGCACTCCAAACCTGTAGATTATTTGATTCAAGATAAAATCAATTACTTGAGTGTGCGTGATTCTTACATAAGCTTTCGCCTCCACCCCTTTAGTGAAATAATCTGTGGCCAGAAGCACATGTTTTTGATTTGATGTTTCCCTTGTTAATGGTCTGACCACATCCATTCCCCATCGTGGGAACGGAATAGGGGAAACCATTGTTGTGAGAAGCTCTGTCGGTTGATGGATTATATGTGAATGCCTTTGACATTTGTCGCATATTCTTGCGTACTCTTTCGCGTCTCGGATCATGTACGACCAAAAATAACCTTGTGTTATTGCTCTGTGAGATAATGATCTACCCCCAATATGGCCTCCATAAGTTTCATCGTGCAACTGCTTGAGTACCTCTTATGCTTCAGACGGGGTCAAACATCGCAGGTAAGGTTCGGTCATCGATCGACGGTATAAAAAGCCATCGATCACTGAATACTTGGTAGAAGTTGATCTTACTTTCTTTGATTCTCGTCGATCCTCAGGTAAAACATCAATCAATAAATATTGAAGGATTGGGTCAATCCAACTTGGTTCATACGGAATCACGCACACCTCCTTTCTTTTTCTGATCAATGGAGCGAACAATTCGTCCACGGGAATTATCCTGATCATATCGTACCCAGCTGACGATGCCTGATTTGCTACATGATCAGCCCCATGATTTTCCGCCCTTGGAATTTGCTTGAAAGTGATTACCTGAAAGTTTTATGCTTCTTCCTGAACGGCCTTTTTATACTCCAACATCCTTTCCTCATTTGTATTGTAACTTCCTGTGATCTGATTTACGAGTAACTACGAGTCGCTGAACACGGTTAATTCTTTGATCAGGAGCTCTTTTTCTAACCTTAAACCTGCCAGAACGGCTTCGTACTCAGCCTCATTGTTTGAACTTTCAAAGCACAGTTTTATTGATTGTTGCAACTTGGTGCCTTCTGGGGATATTAGCTCGACCCCCACACCTGCCCCCAGGCTGTTCACAGATCCATCCACATAAAGCTCCCACCTTGGATTTTCATTGTAGATCTCATATTCGGTTGCTTCATATTCAAGGAGAAAATCTGTCACCGCTTGACCTTTTATGGACGTTCGTGGTTCATAGGTAATGTCGAACATGCTCAATTCTATTGACCACTTAGTCGTTCGCCCAGAGAAGTCAGGTTTGGATAAAATTGTTTTGATCGGAAATGTTGTAGGATTCCTGATTGGATGGGATTCAAAATAATGTCGTAGCTTTCGTTTGGCCTGAACCAAAGCTAAGATTATTTTATGTCTTCGAATACCTTCTCTCGGCATCAAGCAATGTTTTGCTTGCATAATAAATTGGGTGTTGCCTGTTCCCATCATCTCTCACTAACGCTGAACTGATCGCGTTCGGTGAAACTGCTAGATATAGAGTTAAGGACTCATGATCTTTAGGTGCCTCCAGGCGTTGAAGGATAACAGTTGTGTCTCCTAGCTGTGTGGTGGTTTCTCCCGCCATTGATCTAATAGCTTCTGACTAGAACCTGAGTTCCCACAGACGACGCTAAAAAGTGTAAACTCGTTCGTAGTTGCCGAATGAATTGTAACTTTCGTAATTAAAATAGAAGTAATGTATTAGAAAAATGACTAGAAAATAATAGATATTTGAGGAAACAACAATAATGGAATTTTTTTGGATCATTTTCTCTTTTTCTTTCAGTCTTTTTATACATGAACCTGATCTTACCCTCATAAATGGGTTTTTAAAACATATTTAAAACAATATCTCTACATTAAATATAGATTTACTGTTTGTAAAACTGCCACATTAAAATCCATATTAGTTTTTATTGTGTATAATGAAACGGTCGGCTTTTAAGAGATTTTATCCTGAAATGGGTTTCTATTATTGGGCCTTGTTTTCTATTGGGCTTACTAATATATACTGATCCAGGATTGCTTTATCTGATGAGCCTGAAGTAGAAAATGGGCCTACAATCCTGTTTGACACAACTTCAGGTTCTGATTCTAACTTTTCACAGAAGAAAAAGAGAAGCAAAAGTTGTTTTGAGAAGCTGGTACCTCCGGCTTCTTTAAAATGTTCTTCTAAATTTTTTTTCAAACACCGTTCAAAATAACTTTTCCCTCCAAAAAACCAAAAGCATCGTTTGAAAAGTCAATCCAACCAAAACCTTTTATTGAGGGAGCCTTTTCATTCTCTCTCTCTCACTTCTCCACTCACACACACACATACACACAAATACACACATGAGAAGATTTTGTGGTGGAATCGTTGAAAAATAATACGGATGTGTCTAGAGATGACAATTCGCGTCGTCCCGTCGGAGCTCCGCCCTTTTATTTAAGGGTTTGGAAAAGTCTTTTGTTTCGTAGGAGCAAGTTTGGTCAAATAAATTGAAGTCATCACGGGTTATTGGGTGGGTACGGGTTTTATTAAATACCCGCCATGACCTGACCTGCCCCGTTTACATTTATTTTATTTTATTTTTTCCTTATTATATGATAAATTTTGTTATGAATCCTAAGTATTTTATTAGTTATTACCTTTTTTTTTCCTGTAGCTCGACATCTAAAATAAATAAAATACGAGTAGCCAAATATATATATATATATAAAAAGAGGTCGATTGTACGATGATTTGAAATAAGTTCATATGTTACATTAATGGGGCAGGGCGGGCGCAAACGCGGGTATAGTAAACTGTTAATATGACGGATATGATTTATGAAAAGGCAACCCGTGAAAAATTCGTGAAGGGTATGGTATTTTAAAAAATGAGTAAATTACACTTTCACCCCTTATTGACTTATTGTTAACATAAATTATACTTTCACCCCTCTTATTTTGCTAATTACACTTTCACCCCTCAACCAAATTTTGACATGTGTAAATTTTTCCTAAATGTATATGATGACCTATTTGCCCACCCATATACATGTGAAAAGACCAATCTACCATCCTTTTTATATAAGAAATGTTTTTTTTTTGGAAAAATATATAAATTTTTTGAAAACAAATATAAAAAATTTGAAAAAAAAAATATTTCGGGAAAAATATAAATATTTAGAAATATATATATTTTGGGGAAAAAATATTTTTGGGAAAAAATAATTTCGGGAAAAATAAAAATATTTCAAAAAATATATATATTTTGGGAAAAATATATTTCTAGAAGGGTAAATTTCTGGAAAAAATATATTTCCCGAAAAATATAAAAATTTTGAAAAAACATATATTTTTGGGAAAAAAAAGTTCGGCAAAAATAAAAATATTTCGAAATATATATATTTTTTGAAATATATATATTTTTCCCGAACTTCTTTTTTCCAAAATTTTGCTGTTCAAAATTTTTATATTTTTCCCAAAATATTATTTTCTATAAATATATTTTTCCCAATATATATATATTTTTCGAAATATTTCTATTTTTCCCGAAATTATTTTTTCCCCAAAAATATATTTTTTCCCGAACTTTTTTTTTTCCAAAAATAGATCTTTTTTTGAAAATTTTATATTTTTCCGGAAATATTGTTTTCTAGAAATATATTTTTCCCAATATATATATATTTTTTGAAATATTTTTATTTTTCCGAAATTATTTTTTACATATTTTTTATATTTGTTTTCCAGAAATTTATATTTTTTTCCAAAAAAATATTTTTTTATAAAAAGAAAGGTAGATTGATCTTTTCACATGTTTATAGGTGGGCAAATAGGTCATCTTTTCACATGTTTATAGGTGAGCAAATAGGTCATCACATACATTTAGGGGTAATTTTGTCATTTCACATGTCAAAATTTGGTTAACGGGGTGAAAGTGAAACAAATAAGAGGTGAAAGTGTAATTAGCGAAACAAAAGAAGATAAAAATATAATGTATATTAACAACAGGGGATGAAAATATAATTTATCCTTAAAAAATTAAATAGAACGGGGATGGATATAGGGCGAACCCGTTTCAAACCCACCCCATTATTATCCCTAATGTGTCAAGGCCATTAGATAGATGGGGTAAATGTTGTTTATTGTCAATACTAAAGATAAATAAAATAAATAAATAAAAGAAGATAAAATAAATAATTTAAAAATAAGAGGTTGGTCATGACTTGTGCCACTTAAAAGCTTGTGGCAAACAGTGATTCAATCCACTCGTTTTGGTTAATAGTTTGTTTGAACACCTACTAGTCTTTAGAATTATTAATTGAAGTGTTTATATATGTAACATGTAAAGTACTTTTCATAAAAGGACCCCATTCCTAAAAAGCATTTTTTTTTTTTTAAAAAAAAATACAATTCTTTGCAACCCTAATCCAAATTTTCAATTTAAGTTGTGGCCACACAAGTGCAAATAAAATTCGAAATTTCAAATAGAAAGCTTTTTCACACATTGATGCCATGGACGGCTTGATTCAAGGGAGAAAAAGACAAGCAAGTGAAATAACATATAAGCCAACACCTACCATAAATTTCATTTTCAACCTAGAATAATTTTGCAACAAAACAGGAATCAATAAAATATATAGTCTAACAAATAATAAATATATCAACATCATTTCGGATAAAAAATAACCTTGCAACATTCTAACACTTGCTAGAGGTAAAAGAGATGCTATTTGATCTACAATACAAAAATATACTAAGTGTACAAGCATTATGAACTACTGCTCCATCTTTATCATTAATATTGTTAAACTATTCTAATGATAGTCTCTTTTAAGAATGAGGTGCTTGTATCTGATCCAATGTATTTTGGAATTTGTTGCTAATAGTTGTAAAAGTAATATATTTTATTTTAATCATTCTACTATTAATGTAATAATGTAAAATGTTGCATAGTAATATATCATATAAGGTTTAATCAATATGGATGCAAAGCCTAAGGGCTTGTTTGATTTTTATCTTTGAAAATTATTTTTAAAAATTCTGAAAAAATAAAATAATTTTTCAAAATAATAAAAATAAATTATCTAAAAACAACTATTTCACCTTATTTGTATTTCTGCAGTTACTTATATATACTTTTATATGCACCTGCCACAAGTTTTTTAGTGCCACAAGTTTGATAGTGCCAAAATCTCTCTCCTTGCAAAACTTTTCTTCCACCAAATCCAACTAAAAGAAGGTACTAAATTAGAAGTATCAAAATGACACTATGTATGTAAAGTATATATATAGTGTAATTGGTAAGACAAATATATATATGTTATAGAAATTACCATGGTCAATTATCATTCCATTGATTAATGTATTTTGAAGATGAAAGGATTGAATCATACTACAAAGGGTAAAGTGCATTAAACCCCCTGTACTATTTTTTTTCTCTCAACTAACCCTCCTGAACTAACTGATGGCCCCTTGAACTATAAAAAACTTACAATTTACTCCATTCCGTTATAACACCGTTAGTTAAATTAGGATAATTTGCACTCAGATCCCCTAAGGTTTCTGTCAATTGCACTCGCTCCCTGAGATTTCATTTTCCTTGCAATGCCACCACCTGAATGAGAGAAATGACCGTAATGTCCTTGTGTTGTCTCCCTGTAGGGGTTCGCAAGTTATGATGTAAAGATAGTTTCTGCACAAGTTTTGTCAGTAAAATAACGACAATGATGCTTTTATTGATTTTGATTTGCTTTACAGAGGAAATGAAAGAGAAGTGGAGGAAAAGATAACAAGTATAAATGATTGAGAAATGTTTTTTCTCTCTCTTTAGGAATTTCTCTCTCTAAGTCTTTTGAAAAAAAGATCTCCTCCCAAGTGAGCCCTCGCACCTCTATTTATAGACGTCAGTGCTCATTGATCCTTGCGGATTTATATTGCCACGTCAGCACTTGTCTCGCGACATGGTTCCTGCGTACCAATTCGCGATATAAATACCCTGCACAATATCATCTCGCGCACTTAACTTCGCGAAACGGATTCGCGTTATCCTATGCGCGGATTTATACAGTGCGCTATAAATACCTGGCACAGTGTCATCTTGCTTTTGATTACGCGAAACGGATTCGTGTAATCTCACGCATGGGTCATGATGTGCGCCATGCCCCGTGATCCGCGCCTATTTCATCGCGGATCTGATTTATCCTTAGCCAAGGATGCCGTTATAGCTTTGCCGGGTCATGACCAATCATGCATGTCTTGGTCATGTCCCTGAATACTATCGGCCTCTCTAAGGTACTCTTGCTTAGGATTGTGTAAATAAGGTCGCGACCCACTATTTACTCATCCCCAGCATTTCCCCTAGATTCCGAGTAGTACTCCCTACGCGAGCAGCATATAGGGTTATGAGTTTCTGATACGAGCTATAAAACACATCAGCCCCTCATACCTCCCTCTGTATAATGCAAGCTCTCGCGTAAAACCTATATTTGGGCTATTTCCCCAAGTAATCAATTATTTGGGCCAATCTCCCGCATAATCTTTTACTTGGGCCGATTTCCCCAAATATTTCCAATCCTGGGCCATATCCCAGATAATTTAATCCTTGGGCCATATCCCAGATAAATAAGTCCTTGCGGATCAACCTTTTCGCGAGTTACCACATTTACATTTTTTTCCCCATTGCGCTTTGATACTTAGCCAAGTATTAAAGCGCAATAACCTGTGACCTCGCGAATGATAGTGCTTTATTTCGCTGTTTGAGAGTTGTCTTTCCCCTTGCCGATTCTCCGCTTCTTTGATGGGTGAAACATGTTTTCCGTCTTTCGCGACTATTATTTCCAATCCGCGACCCTTCTTCATCTCGCGACTATTATTTCTAATCCGCGACACTTCCTTATTTGTTTTTATGTTTTTCGGTCAAACTTATGTATGTACAGATTTCGCTTTTCCCCATATCCTTGCTGTTTTTTCCAATCTGTCCATATTTTCAGATCCGCGACTCTTTTTTAAGCGCTTGGCCAGACGACCTTTTTCCTTCCTCGCGCATTTAATGCGCCACTTCGGTTTCCACGCCAATCACTTATATATTTCTGTCATGTCATTTTTGTTTTCACACTTATACTTTCCTTAGAGCACTGTGTTTTCTTTCATTTTGCACCCGTTTCTCATAACCTATTCATTCTTCGCGCATACCCCCCTTGATTTTCAAAGCTTATTCTCCACCATGATAAAAACTTCTACACCAAAACTTCTTGCACCTCCTTCCGGGATTGCTCCCTCTGCTCCTAATGTTTCAGAGGTGAGGGTAGTTTAGGCATTTTGAGAGGTGATGGGGCATATTGATGAAATTGAATAGTATATGGGCAAAATGGACACAGTAGGGGTTAGTTGATTAAATTGGATAATATAGGGGGGTTTACTGAAATTAACCCTTAAAAAAATGACAAATTAAAAAAATTATATTAGGGGACGAGTGCAATTGATCGAAACTTTAGGAGATCTGAGTATAAATTATTATAATTTAGCTAACGGTGTTATAACGGAATGAAGTGAATTATAAAAGTTGAGATAATTTAAAAAGTTTTGTATAAAAAATATAATTCAGGAGTTAGTTGAGAGAGAGAAAATTGTCCATGAAGTTTAATGCAGTTTATCCTACTACAAGAGATGTCTCCATCACACTCTCGTAATCAACACCATAACTTGATGGAAAAATTATATATTTTTGTATTTATCTTATGTCCTTTATTTAAGGTTAAAGGGCTAGAATCCCAACCAAACTAAATTCTCTCTCTCAACTAACTTCCTAATCTTTCAAATGACATAAAATTTTCCCAATCTATCCCTGTGGTGCAGGATTTAAAAAACTAATTTTATTAATTATACTTTCACCCCTTTTATTTTATTAATTACACTTCCACCACTTATTACAAAATATAAATATATATATTATGAAAATTATAATTTAATTTTTTTTATATAAAATTCTAAATAAACATATAAAATTCGAAACAAACATATAAAATTCGAATATATATATAGTTCGTAAAAAATATATAAAATTTGAAAAAACATATAAAATTCGAAAAATATATAAATTTTGAAACAATATATAAAATTTGAAAAAAACATATAAAATTTGTAAACAATATATAAAATTCGAAAAAATATATAAATTCTAAATATATATATAATTCAAATATATATATATATATATAAAGTGTGACTGAATTTTAAGTGGACAAGTCTCACAGTCATTAGTCACGGTAACGGATCCTCTCCAACTCTTTTTCTCTTTCTACCACTTTCATCTCTCCATCACTATCACTTTTCCTCTCAACAAATAAATATAAAATAAAAATAAAAATTATATAAATAATATTTTAATCAAAATAATATAAAATTAAAATCAAAATAAAAAAATTAATCGATTAACTATATCGATTAAAGGGTCCCTTGGTACCCAAATCTAGGGGTTCACACGTTCCGGTTCGCTTTCGATTCCGACCGAAATCGGAATCGAATAGATAATTTCGGTTCCTTAAAATGAGAATCGAAACCGAACTATTAATTTTGATTCAAATATTAATATATTCACGGTGCGGTTCGCTTTCGATTCCGACCAAAATCAGAATCTAACCGATATTTTTAGTTCTTTAAAAAAAACCCAAATCCTATACTTTGATCACATATTAATAACATTATAAAACATTACATGACAAAAGTGTAAATACTAGCATATATATAGCATGAGTTGGGATCCAATTATTATCATTTGGACATCATCTTTGTAGTAAAAAATCATCTTCTATTGTCATTCTAGCTAGCTTTCTAAATGCTGTTCTAATCCTTGTCCTCATTAGGCAACAAATTCCATTCTTTGTCCTTATAGTAGTAAAAACCAAATGTTAGTAAGTTATGAAAAACAGACCAAAAGGCTTTGCATCTGAAAAAAAATGTAAAGAAGGGCGATTCCTTAATACCCAACAAAGCTAGGGGCATATACACTCAGAAAAAGCTAACCAACAGTATCCAAACAACATATTATATAATTATTAATTGCATATATATAAAATACAAATAATATCCAAACAAGACTTCTCTCTTGTTCTTGTTACAATCAACAAGAGCTCTCTCTCTCTCTTCTAATGAAGTGGAGAATAGAATTCCCTTGTTTTTGTCTGCTTCTGGTATTACACCAAATCCCATGTTTTGTGTTCATTCAAAATATATAAAAAAATTAAAAAAATAAATATATAGAGGAAGGAAACAATAGAGAGCTAGAGTTTGAAAAGAAGAAAAAGAGAAAGACAAAAGTTTCAAAAAAAAATTTTGTACTTTCATGTTCTTTTTTTTATCTCTTTCAATGTCAAACATATCAGCAGATGGTGGGAGCTTCTCTTCTGGCAATACTTGTGGAGACGAAGTTCTTCAGAAACAACACTTTAATGGCTCTAATTTGGTACCTTCAAGTAGTTCTCAACCTTCATCAGCAGTTAAGAAAAGAAGAAATCTACCAGGAAATCCAGGTGATCAACTAATATATATATATATATATATGTATGTATTTGCATATATAACTCTTCAACAAGTTTGGTGATTTATAATATAGAACTGTATTACTTTCAAAACAAATTCATTGTTCAACTTTATTTTATATTTGTCAACTGATTTAGTTATGTAGTCTGATGAAATTTACTTGATCTAGATTTTAATTAAAATTGAAGGAAAATTGGATGGGGGAATTGTGAGGATAGATTGTGGCCACACAAGTGAGTGAGTCGAATAATGATGATTGTGCTTACAGAGAAATGGAAGGGAAAATAACAGTCCCAAATGATGTGAAATACTCTCCCTTAGGGCCTGTTTAAAAAGTGGTCTAATCTGATTTTGTCTAGCTATATTGATCTTCATTGGTCTTAACTGATTTTGTTCGGTCTTGTGTTGTTTTGTAAAGAGTAGTGGTCAGCGGGGCCCACGTGAATTATATATATATATAGAAAGGGAAAGTAAAGAATAGTGGTTAGCGGGCCCACCATGAATTAAATATATAGATATAGAAGGGTAATTTGCACTAACACCCTGTGAGGTTTGGTTTTGTTTGCCATGACACCCTAAATGACCAAAATACCCTTCATAAAATTCGAAAATATTAAGGATAATATGAAATGACCTTTATGCCCCAATCCCAAATATATAAAATTTTGAAAAACATATATATAAATTCGAAAAAATATATAAAATTCAAAAAAATGTATAAAATTCGAAAACAAATATTTAAAATTTGAAAAAAATATATAAAATTAGAATAAAATATATAAATTTCGAAAATATATATATAAATTGAAAAATATTTAAATTCGAATATATATATTTCAAAAAATATATATAAAATTCAAAATATATATATATTTTCAAAAACAAAATTAAAAACATTATATAATTTCGAAAAACATATATAAATTTAAAAATATATATAAAAAATTCAAACAAATATAAAAAATTGGAAATATATATAATTCAAAAATATATATATAAAATTTGAAAAATATATAAATTCGAATATATATATATATTTAAAAAAAAAATTCAAAAAATATATATTTTCAAAAACAAAATTCAAAAAATTACATAATTTCGAAAAACATATATAAATTTCAAAAAATATATAAAATTTGAAATATATATAAATTCGAAAATATAGATATTTTTTGAAATGATTATATTTTTTTCGAAATTATATAATTTTTTGAATTTTGTTTTTGAAAATATATATTTTTTGAATTTTTTTTTTAGATATATATATATTCGAATTTATATATTTTTCAAATTATATATATATATATTTTCGAAATATATATTTCGAATTTATATGTTTTTGAAAATATATATAGATGCAAACCTCAGGGGGTGGTAGTGCAAATTATCCTATATAGAAAGAGAGAGAGTAAAGAATAGTGGACAGCGGGGTCCACCCTTCATTATATATATATATATAGAGAGAAAGAGAGAGAGAAAAGATGATGTGTAGTGGAATGCGGGGCCCACCTAAGAAAAACATTTGGTTTTAAATTATAAAAACCAAAATCCATTTGGTCTTTAAAAGAAAGCAAAAACAAGACTAGACTAAACCAACCTAAAAATCAAACAAGCCCTTAGTCTCCAAAAGTCTCCTTGAAGTGAGCTCTAGCTTCTCTATTTATAAACGTACGCATCCAGGAAGCCTTCGCGAATTGTCTTTGCCACGTCAGCATTATCTCGCAACATAGAACCAATAATGCCAATCCGCGCCATAAATACCCCGCACAGTATCATCTCGCGACCCCGATCGCGCGATACCAATTCACGTGATCCCTTGCGCTGATCATACTGTACCCCATGACTTGTGATCCGCGCCGTTTCATCACGGATCTGATTTTTCCTTAGCCAAAGAACCATGATGTTATAGCTTTCCTGGATCATGACCTTTTGCATGCATACCTTTTTCATGACCCTGAGTATTATCGGCCTCTCTAAGGTACTTCTGCTTAGAATGGTGTAAATAGGGTCGTGATCCACTATTTACATATCCCAAGCATTTCCGCAGATTCCCGAATAGTACTCCCTACGCGAGCAGCATATAGGGCTATGAGTTCAGATGTTAGCTATAACCACATCAGTCCTTCATACCTCCCTCTATGTAATGCTAGATCTCGCATATAAACCTTATTTTGGTCATTTTTCTAAATAAGCCTTTATTTGGGCCAGTTTCCCAAATAAACCAAACCTTGGGCCAATATCCCAAATAAATAAATCCGTGAATATGCCAATTCGCGAATCACCCCCTTTACATTTTTCCCCATTGTGCTTTGATACTTGGCTAAGTATTAAAGTACAATATTTGCTTCGCGAATCCTCATATTTTGTATCATTATTTGCAAGTTGTTTTTCCCCATGTCATTCATAATTCATCTCGCGTGATTCGATCAAATCCGCGACCTTCCCTTTCAATTTTTGCTACTTTTCAGCCACTCACGTGCATGTACTTATTTTTACCTTTCCCCTATTTTTCTTGCTTTTTCCAATCTGTCCTTCCTCGCGGATCCGTGACTTTTTTAGTGTGCTTGGCTATGCGACTTTTCGCCTTCCTCGCGCATTTAATGTGTCGTATCGGTTTTCGCGCCCAAGCCTTATATATTTTGCACATGTCATTTTTTCACTCATAACTTATATATTTTTCCAGAACTCCTTTTCCCAACCCTTTCATTTGGCACCTCTTTCCTTGCATCCCATTCTCTTCGCGCATACTCATCCTCTTCAAAAGCTTCTCGCAAGTGTAGTCCCAACATAGCCAAAACCTCTACTCCCAAACTTCTCGCACCTCCGTCTGGGGTTACTCCATCTGTTCCAGATGCCTCAGAGTGGAGAAAAGCCGCATTCCTTGATTCTTAAGATACCTTCTGGGAATCTACGCGAGCTCTTCCATCTGATATCACTGCAAGCTCTCCTCTTACCCTTGACCCAGACCATGAAATAGAACTCGTCTTTATCCCTCTTCTTTCTGTTCCTCGCCTCATTATTGAAAGAGGTGATGCACCATTTTACTTCATTGAATACGAAGGACATGTAGCCCCTATCACTGACTGGAAGATGTGGTTCAGCCGTATTCTTAGTCAGGACCGCCATCGTGCTACTCTTGCTAAGGCTGACATCCTCCAATCCATTGAGCTATTTTTGGACTTTTATGTTCGTCGCGATGTGGATGTGCTTAACACTATGGTATCGCGATGCAGCACATTCTCGCATACATTCGTTGCTTCCTGGGGCGAGTTCACACCCACCTTAGAAGATGTGGTGGTCCTATTTCGGTTCCCCGTCCTTGATTCGCGTCCCATCAAGGCACCCCTAGTTGATCCAGAGGATAAGAAGATCCTCAACCAACTTCGTGACTGTGGCAAGTATGCTTACAAGCGCGGTAGTTGGATTGAAAAAGGCGTACTCCTTCCTGAACAAGCCATATCAAGTCGACTGAAGCTGTCTTACTCAGCCTGGTGCCATCATTTCCTTCGCGAGTACTCATCGCAAAAGCCAACTCCTAGTCAAGACAGCGAGTCTGCTCCTGGCCCTCAATTCAATGGCCCCTTACAGCTGGCAGGCTTCCTCGTGTATTGGCTTGATCGCTACATTTTTCAAGGCAAGCCAGAGGATGGTCCTAGCCGCATGGGGTTTCTACTAGCCGGCATGCTGTCGCGAGGTGTGCGCATTGTTTTGGCCCCCCTCTTTCTTGGTACCTTGTTCTCGTAGCTGAACACTCTCGCGAATGACTTCGCCCGTTCCTTGGGTAGGTATGAAATCAGTACTCATATTTCAGGTACCTTCTTTACCTTTTTTCTTTTCGAGCGTTTTCCCAACTATGCTCCGGTCCCTGCTTCTTTCTCTCCCCAAACTTCAGAGGCCAACACCTCTATTTCTTTAAAATTGCGGGCTACTCGCTGGACCTCTCTTTTTTCTTCAAACACCTTTTCCTCTTTTATTGACAAGTCTTCTGAATTTTTATGGCGTCCTTACGTCGCTCCTTTGGAAGGTTTTTATTCCCCCTATTTTTACCCGAATGAAGAAATAGTGTCTTATGACATCGCCATAGATGAACATCTCATCTTCTCTGTTATCACCCGTAAGTGTCACCTTCCCATTTTTAGTGAAACTTTTGACACTGTTGCATCCTATAACCCTTCACGCGTGGCCAGGCAGTTAGGGTTTGATTAGGCCATTCCCCCTCCACTTCCTCTATATTGCGAGGACAACTTCGATAGGTGCTTTATTGCTTTTCTCGAATCCATAGAGAATAGCCTTCGCATATTTTCTACAGTCATTTTCATCCAGTCAGGCACTCGCAAGGGTGGAGTGATCGTGGCCTATAGTGAGTTCTGGAAGGAGCAGTTGGTGAGGTTCCAAAGTTTCATGGATGAAAATCCTCCCGTGCCCATACCTGTTCCAGTATACATTGTAGATCCGTCACTGAAGCTTTATAAGGTGAGGGGTAAGCCTACACCCAAACATCATGATGAACCTTCCCAGCCTCAAAAGTCCAAGAAGGTGACTCGCAAGCGGTCTCTTTGCGAGGAAGTACCTCCCGTGAGGTCATTTGTCGGTGAGGAGCCCATCCGCGCAGAGCCAATCGCGCGACGTCTGGTAATATTTTCTATCTCCTATTTCCTTTGCTATGTTATATGTTTTTATGTGTATTGTGCTAATACTAACTTTTCTCTTCTTCTACAGTGTTCCAGTGCCCAGGCTACAAGTATTATCAATGCTTCTACTAATTTGTTGGACCATGTCCCCTTGTCTATCCATCTAAAAAACCTTTTTGTTGTAGCAGCATTGGATGATGTGCCTCTCGCGAAGAGGAAAAGAACACTATCCAAAGCCTCCAAAACCCATGTAGCAGGAGAGACTCCTAGCTCAGAGGAAGCCCCTTTGGTGCGAAAACGTAAACCCTCCCATGACATCTTTCCTTTGGGTACTTCGGACCCTGCCTCAGAAAAGGCTTCCTTGGCTGCGAGGCGCAAACTTACCTTGGCCAAACTGAAGAATAAACGAAAGGCTGATGCAACCTCTACTTTGCTGGATATCGTTGCTCGCGTGGTAGAGGATCTGATGACTGGAGATGATGCGGAAGAGACGGAGGTTGCCAACATCCTCTCTGATTTACCCAGGACGGTTCTTTCCCAGAGTGAGTTTCTAACTTGACTTCACTTTTCTGTTTAGAGTCCTTGCTCCTAACACTTCGCATTTATCCTCTTTTTAGGCTCTCGCGAGATAGTTTCCCCGCGTGTTCCAGCTTCTCCTGGGGGTGGCCTTCATTCTAACCTATCTCCTGCAGCATCTTCTAACGATGATGAGGACCACCTCACCATCAATTCTTTTCTCAACAAGTCCTCTCTGTTGATTTTCGAAGATGATGAGGAGGATGGTGATTCTTCTTCATTCCGCGATACCGTGATTTCCGCGACCTCTACTCCTGAAGTAGATCGTGAGGTATCATCAGGTCATGACAATAAGGAGACTACAGTAGCTCGCGAGACTTCTCTGACGCTGCCTTCAGTTCCCGTTTCTCCTGAGGTCATTACCACTAATGGTAGAGCAGAGGATCAGAACATCGATAACAGTCACTTGCAGCCTCTTGGTGGTGACATTGCATCCGAGATTGCTACAACACTGGCAGATTGTCCCAATATTGAGAGATCCATCTTTGGCAGCACTATCCCAGAGGTTGAGGAAGGTAACCTTTTTGCCACTTCACCCTTCCATTTGATTCTGAGTACTCAAATATGATTTTTAACATGTGTATTTTCCCTCTTTAGGTGTAAAATATGAAGACCAAGAAATGATTGACGAGCTACTTCATGATGCTCAGAGGATTTCTGAAGGTCAGACGGTATTTCCTTCAGCCATATTTACCGAGCCGCATGCAAAGGTAACTCCATTTTCAGCTTACGTATCTGCTTCAGATTCTCGCGAGCATGACTCTCGCGACCATGCTTCCACCTTACGCGACCCTGCCTCTCGCGACCATGCTTCCACCTCTCGCGACCCTGTCATTGCTCCTGCCTATGATGTTGTTTCCTCAGTGCCAATACCTTGGCATCACTGGCTCTGTTATCCTCGCGACATCCCAGTGCTAGATCAGATAGAGGCAGCTCATCCAGAGACTTTTGCTCGCCTGGAAATTCATGAGCCACTCCTGCAAGCTTTCCATCTTCAGATCGTGCAGACGTATTCATGACTCTTTCTGAGACTTCCATTCAGGATCTTTTCCTTGACACCCTTCTGAGATGTCATGCTCGCATAAAAGGACTGGAAGAAGGTTGGGATGGATGTGTCATGGTGGAAGACCCAGCTGGCTGTTATCCAAAGGCTTTACGATCACTATCTTATTGAGCTGAAGGATCGTGATGCTTGTCAAAGGAAGCAGGCTGAGATTGCAGAAGCTCGCAAGCAGTTAGCACTTCTCGAGGAGGATGAAAAGAAAATTCAAGATGCAGCTGATCATTCTGAGCGGGCCCGTCTATACTTTGAGGAACATGAGGGTTTCAAGTTATCAGATCCCATCACCCAGAACCTTTTCTAGCCCCCCCCCCCCCCCCTTTTTTATCATGATGTATGTACTCTGTCTTCTAATTGTAACCACATTTTTGTTGGATAACCCTGTACTATGTTAGTAATTATGACATGCTTTATACATTCGGGATGATTTGTTTGATGTTATATGTTTTTATTGAAGAACATTTTTATAACACCATAATCCATAATGCCTTTATGCTTGATACAGTTTAATCGATTTCACATTTAGAGGTCCAGCCCTCTCGCGAGTAACTTCATGCTCCATCCTGTAATATCCACTGTTTCCCTCACTTACAATCACATTCGAACCTTGCCACTTAGCTTCAAATTTCCTTACCCTTTGTCCCCTCATGATTGCTGGTACTACTTTCAACACTCTGTCCCCTTCCTTGAACCATCTGTACCGTACCTTTTTATTGTAGTTCCTTGCTTGTCGCTTATTGTATTCTTTTTGATTTGCAAAGGCTTTTGCTCTTGTTTCCTCTAATTCTTTTATCTCCAATAGCCTGTCTTCCAAATTGCTTTTGCATGCCAGTATTTTAGCAGCAACCTCTAGCTCTGCAAGTAGCACAACATCTACTCCATAGACTAGTGCATGAGGGGTCATGTTTGTCACACTTCGGTATGCAGTTCGATGCGCCCACAGTGCTATTGGAAGCACTTCCACCCATTTCTTCTGATTATCATGCACTAGCTTGGACATGATTCGAATTACTGCTTTATTAGAAGCTTCAGCTTGTCCATTTCCTTTTGGATAGTAAGGTGTGGACTTGTGATGAATTACTGAATATCTCCCCAATAAATCCGCGACTTTACTATTAACAAAAGGAGTCACATTGTCCGACAGTATCACTTTCGGTATCCCAAATCGACAAATGATGTTTTCCTTTATGAATCGAACCACATTGTCTATTGTCGTCCGTCGTAGCGGGATAACTTCTACCCACTTTATGAATAATTCAGTTGCCACTAAAATCCACACATGTCTCTGAGCTTGCAGCGTGATTGGTCCAATTATGTCCAGTGCCCAAGTGTGGAAAGGCCAGGGGGTAGCCAAATTGTGTAATTCAGTTCCTGGAGCATAAATAAGATCCCTGTGCACATGACATACATGACATTTCCTGACAAAATCATTGCAGTCCATTTTCATTGTTGGCCAGTAATACCCGAATGATAGTAACTGTTGAAACACTTTTCTAGGGCCTTGGTGACCAAATTCGTGAGTTTGTTTCAATGCTTCCTCCGCCTCCTCTTCGCTTATACATCTCATCAACCTTCCTTCAAAACTTTTACGGAACAATTTTCCCTCCTGTAAGACAAATTGCAAGGCCAATTTTCTGAACCGCGGCTGATCTCTTTCAAGTAAAACCCCATCTTTCAGATTACGCACATATTTGTCCCGCCAGTCTATCATGTCTGCCACGTTACCTTCATTCGCGGAGGGATATGCATTACAGTCTTGACAACTGCTTTGTAACTTGACTGCATCATCCTTCATACTTGGCCAAAAGAAACATTCTCGCTGTAAAACTCGATAGAGACTGATGTCCGCTTGACCACATATTTTCTTGTGAGTTTTCTGTAACAGTTCTCCTATCTCGTTTATTGCCACACATCTAGCTAGAATCCCTCCGGCTGCTCTGTAATATAACACGCCTTTTATGATATAGTATTCTCGTCTCAAGGCATTATTATCATTTTTTAGTAGAGCTTGTACTATCTGTGCTTTCCAATCATGCTCTTCGTACACCTCTGATTCCTTCCCGCTACTGACCATAGAGTTAGTTCTTCACACTACTTGCACAGTAGACTCTATTCCTTGGAATTGTAGTCGCTCTCCCCAGGTATATACAAACTTTTCTTTCAACAAAGGCATGAGTGGGTGAGTTACCTCTGCCAATACTGGGATTAACCTCCTCAGATAAGATATTTTCCCCATAAAAGTTTTTAACATTTTGCGAGTTGTGGGTGGAGCCATTTCTAATACTGCCCTGACTTTTGTTGGGTCCATACCAATCCTCTATCGATGTATAACATACCCCAAGAACTTTCCTTTCGGTACTCCAAAGGCGCATTTCAGGGGATTCATCTTCAAATTATACTCGCGACACCGTTACAGTACTTTTCTCAAATCGCTCTCATGATCTCGCATGGCTCTGGATTTTACCACCAAATCATCCACATAATCTTCCACATTTTTATGCATCAAGTTATGAAATATGGTTGTCATGACGCGTTGATACGTGGCCCCGGCATTTTTAAGTCCAAATGGCATGACTGTATAATGGAAATTCCCCATTGGGGTGCGGAAAACAGTTTTCTCAGCATCTTCCGGTGCCATCTTAATCTGGTTATACCCGCTAAATCCATCCATTAGTGAAAAAATTTCGTGTCCTGAGGTTGCATCCACCATGGTGTCAATGTTGGGTAGAGGGAAATCGTTCTTTGGGCAGGCTTTATTGAGATCGCGATAGTCTACACATACGCGGATTTGCCCGGTCTTTTTTCTCACAGACACAATATTTACGAGCCATGTCGGATGTTGGGTGGGTTTGATGAACCCTACTTTCAGCAACTTTTCCACTTCTGTTTTAATCTATACCTCCAGATCCGGATGAAATATTCATTGTTTTTGCTTCTTTGGCTCTGATGCAGAATGCACATGGAGATGATGGCTTACTAATCCGACATTGAGTCCTGACATTTGACTATAGTCCCAAGCAAAAATATCACGAAACTCTTTAAGTAATTCTACTAGAGAATTCTTAGTTTCGTTGGGCAGCATACTGCTTATAAAGGTAGGTCGCGGAGCTGTGCCGTCGCCTATGTCCACTTCACACAAACCATGCTCCGGTCGTGGATTCATTTTGGGTGCTTCAGAATCAGTGCCCAATTTTCTTTGTACACCTGCCTTATCTATCCCGGGGTCAGTACCAACTATGCAGGCTCTTGACCCCCAATCCCGTCATAATTTGTATACTACTCGCCCATCGGGCATTTTGACTCGCGACTAGCTCACTTCTTTGAGCTTCCGTTTAGTTGAACTTCCATCTTCCAGTTTATCCCATTTTGGTAATGGTGTAGCAAAAATGTCGGGTCCATCTTCCTCACTGTATTCTGAGAAATAGATTGCATATGCGAAATGGGCTTTAGATGTGCAAAAAGGGCTCTTAGATGCCTTTACAGTCATTATTCCTTCTCCCCAATTGGCCTTCATCACTTGATGATAGGATGAGGGTACTACACCATATGTATGTAACCACGGTCTACCCAGCAACAACTGATATGAAGGTTCCCCTTTAATGACATGAAACTTGGTGGCCCCCCTAATCTTCCCAATTTTAAGATCCAATGTCGCGAATCCCATAGTGGCCTACTGGTCTCCGCTGAAATCAGTAACTGCAATGGTATGATTTACAATCTTACTCTCAGGAAAATTGATCATCCGCAAAGTAGCCAATAGGATTAAGTTGACTAACACTCCTCCGTCCAAGAAAGCTCGTTTCATCTCTCGACCATTCACAGTAGTAGGTACATATAGAGGTCGATTGTGGAATAATGACACTTGTCTATCTGCTTCAGAAAATGTGATCTTGCTTGAGGATTTTTCATGCTATGGAATAATGATAGTATGATTAAGAGCAACAACTGTTTGCTCTTTCAGGAACTCCTTCACGTGCTCCTGTATTGGGAGCTTGTTGAAGAAAACTTTTATCTTAGCATCCTCTTTTGCTTCATGCGTTGGCGGGCATTCATACTTGACGGTATTTATCGTATCCTCGGTACTGTCTCTGGCAGCCACTACAGCCACATGTGCAGGGAAAGGTTCATGAACTATATTCTTTGCCACTTCTAAGTCACCTGATGCTATTTTCCGGTGTACCAATCCGCGAAATGCCCAACATCCAATCAAGGAATGCTGAACGGACTGGTGATAGGGACAATAGTTGTTTTTCATCATTTCCTCTCTTGTCGGCACCCTTTGCACTGAAGGTAGCGATATGACATTATCTGCAATCTACTGATTTAGCAAATCAACTGTTTCTTTTTCACCGAAAGGTAAAGGAGGTGGTTCCACTGAGGATCTTCTAGCACGCTCTTCCCTGGGCCTTTCGTTCTGCGTTGCTGCTACCATTGCCACTCGCCTAACACTGATATTTGGTCATGTTGGAGGAGCCAAAACTTCACCCAATCTTCGTGCATTATCAACAAGTGTAGAAAAAGTTCTCAACTCGTGATTGACCAAATGCACTCTATATTCTTGCAACATTCATTCTATACAAATTTTGATTAATTGAAACTCGGAAATTGATTCATGGCATTGTAAAGCAGCCTCGCAAAATCTCCTGACATAAATTTCCACGTCTTCCCCAAAACGTTGCCTTTGCCTTGTAACTGAAATCATTGAGACCTCTTCGTCTGCCTAGAAGAACTTGGTGTAGAACTTGATCACCATATCCGTCCTACTGGATACCGAAGCTGGAGCGAGACCAGTATACCATGTGTATGCAGTACCTGTTAGAGATTTAGAGAATTCTCTAAGTTTCAAATACTCATCATTTATGTGTGGTCCCAGAGCATCCGCGAACCTAGATATGTGTTCTCTTGCATTTCCTTTTCTGCCATCGAATTGATGGAAGCTTGGTGTTCCATAGTCTTCAGGATAGGGTAAAGCCATAATACTGGGATGGTATGGTGGGGCAATTTCCACTTCTTATATTTCAGACTTCTCATTTAAGATAGCCTGAAGTTGCTCCTTGGTGATATATGACTCTTTCTCCAGTGGCTCTGTTCGCGCCCCGAGGGGCCTCCCGGAAAAGCTCTTATGTTGATACTTCTGGCAAGGTTTGATTATCCATCCGTGGGGATTCAAGATTTGGTACCGAATTGCGCGAGGCCTCCATGAAGTGAAGTATGGCCTTTTGCATTTCTTGAATGCTGAGAAAAGTTTGCAGCTGAGTTGATGGCAATTCTGGTGAATTATGTGTTGGCTCCGCCATCGGAGGAGTCTTTGCGCAAGCTGCAACAGCGTTTGCGCGACGACGCTATTTTCGCGCTGGTGGAACTAGTTCACCTCCTTGCGTCAGTGCTTCTGTTTCTTCTTCAACTTGCTCAATGTGTCTGGTCGATGGACGACCTCTCCGACGAGTTTGACGAGGCTCAACTTGTGCAGAAGACATCTCCTCCCAAGCAGAGTCGCCTTTAATGTAGGGGTTCGATTTAAATGATTTTAGAAATAGTTTCCACACAAGTGAGTCAGTCAAATAATGATGATTCTGCTTTTATTGCTTTTTATTTGCTTTACAGAAAAATGGAAGAGAAAACTTTGATTGCTTTACAGAGAAATGGAAGGGAAAACAACAGTCCCAAATGATGTGAAATACTCTATCTCTCTCTAGAAATTTCTCTCCCTTAGTCTCCAAAAGTCCCCTTGAAGTGAGCTCTAGCTTCTCTATTTATAGACGTACGCATCCAGGAAGCCTTCGCAAATTGTTTTTGCCACGTCAGCATTATCTCGCGACATGGAACCAACAATGCCAATCCGCGCCATAAATACCCCGCACATTATCATCTCGCGACCTCGATCGCGCGATACCAATTCGCGTGATCCCTTGCGCTGATCATACTGTACCCCATGACTTATGATCCGCGTCGTTTCATCGAAGATCTGATTTTTCCTTAGCCAATGAACCATGATGTTATAGCTATCCTGGATCATGACCTTTTGCATGCATACCTTTTTCATGACCCTGAGTATTATCGGTCTCTCTAAGGTACTTCTGCTTAGAATGGTGTAAATAGGGTCGCGACCCACTATTTACATATCCCAAGCATTTCCGCAGATTTCCGAATAGTACTCCCTACGCGAGCAGCATATAGGGCTATGAGTTCAGATGTTAGCTATAACCACATCAGTCTCTCATACCTCCCTCTGTGTAATGCTAGATCTCGCGTATAAACTTTATTTGGGCCATTTTTTCAAATAAGCTTTTATTTGTACCAATTTTCCAAATAAACTAAACCTTGGACTAATATCCCAAATAAACAAATCCGCCAATATGTCAATTCGCGAATTACCCCCTCTACACATCATTGACACTGTAACCTTATCCAGACTAAAAAACAATGTCCCCAAATCATTTACCAAAAATTTGCAATGCTTTTCAGTATGATTATTCTATACAATTCCATATATCACCATTACATTTCAAATATAAATATTTTCCTTAATCAACATATATTTATTAAATGAAATATAAAAAACCTTCTTACTAATTATTACTTCTTTTTTTTTTGTTGCATTGGAATTAAAAAATGTACATGCAGACCCTAGTGCAGAAGTCATTGCTCTATCACCAGAAACCCTAATGGCCACAAACAGATTCATGTGTGAAATATGCTGCATGGGGTTCAAAAGGGACCAAAACCTCCAACTTCACTGGCGAGGCCACAATTTGCCATGGAAGCTCCAGCAAAGGACAACCACCGAAATACGAAAACGCGTTTATATCTGCCCTGAGCCTTCATGTGTCCATCACAACCCGGCTCGTGCCCTAGGCGATCTTACTGGTATTAAGAAGCATTTTTATCGAAAACATGGCGAGAAGAAATGGAAATGCGATAAATGTTCGAAAAAATATGCAGTGCAATCGGACTACAAAGCTCATTCCAAGACTTGTGGTACAAAGGAGTATAAATGTGACTGTGGTACCATTCTCTCCAGGTTTGAATCCTATATCTTGTTCATCTAATTCAAAAAAAAAAAAAAATCAACTATTTTCTTGTATAAAACAAATATTGGTTCTTGAAATGGCTGACTATGTATGATATAAAAACAAATTAACAAAGTTTAAGTATAGTACTATACATGTGTCTGCAATTTTTTATATTTTGGTTGTCTACATGCAATTATTTTACTACCCTGAAATATTTTCATGATTTAATTTACCTATTACCGAAGTACATAGTCTGACTATATATTTATTAGAATATTCTTTATTTGATACGTCATATTCAAATATTTTAGCAAACATGCATGATAGGGACTACTCCATGTAGCATTGAAATATTTCACTGTAGCAAACGATCGTAGATTATGAACATACAGAAACAATTAATGGATACAGACTAGTTAACGGAACTTTAGCATATATATATATATAGGGTTAATAGCAAAAAACCCTCCTTCTCTCTCTCTCTCTCTAACTAAACCCCCTAGTGTGCACTAAATCTCTCTCTCTCTAACTAAACCCCCTAGTGTGCACTAAATCCCCCTGAACTATACTTTTTGTGCTGAAAATCCCCCCAAACTATATCCCCCTGAACTATACTTTTTGTGCTGAAAATCCCCCCAAACTATAGTTTTTCCTGCACATTTATAACACTGTTAAGTGAAATTGTACTGGGATCCCCTGAAGTTCTTATTAATTTCGCTCGCCCCTGAGATTTCATTTTTCTTGCAATGACACCCCCTTGAAGGGGTGAAATGACCGGAATGCCCTTGTTTTATCTCCCCTATTTCATGAAATAAATATCTAGGTGGTTAAATTACATCCATGCCCCAAGATTAGAACCTTATAATATTTGGGGATATTTCCAAATATTTTTTTCAAAATAAAAGTTAAAGAAAAGAGGTTGGAAATATTTCAAAACTTTTAAATAATAATAATAACTAATTAATATGCATTACTTGAAGTGTAACTCCAATGAATATTTCAAAAGATATAGAGTAAGGAGTTATAAATATTTTCATATTTTTTTAAAAAAAATAATTAATTAATATATATTAATTAAAATGTAACTCTAATGGATATTTTATAAAATATGGAGTAAAGATATAAGACAAATATATTTCGGCAAACAACAAGTGTTAACCCTTTAAAATAAGATTGTTAAGAACTTGTAACCCCTGAATTTATTTAAAATTAAATGGTCTAGTTTTTCGAATATTTATCAAGATAGAAATTGCAGGTTAATCATTTATTTCTTAGTTTTCATTCAAATTTTTATTTTTGAATGGGTTTTTTTCTTGTAAGTATTATTATTATTAGTTACATAGTTGTCTTTCATCAAGCAACAAGCCACAATCATTATAGAGAATCTTATATGGCCAAATTTTATTCAAAATATTTTTCTTAAATGAAGTTGGAGCCTTACTAGAGCCGTGTGTGACATAGAAATTCAAGTGAGTGGCAAAATTGTTACCTTAAAGTTTCAATGTATATATGCGGTCGTAAAAAATTAGTTCTTAGAAAGTGAGTATTTATTAGATTGAAGATTTGGAATAGGAAGTCACAAAATTTGTTCTTAACGATTAACACTTGTTGCTTGCCGAAATATATTTGTCTTATATCTTTACTCCATATTTTATGAAATATCCATTAGAGTTACATTTTAATTAATGTATATTAATTAATTAATATTTTTTTAAAAATATGAAAATATTTATAACCCCTTATTCTATATCTTTTGAAATATTCATTAGAGTTACATTTCAAGTAATGCATATTAATTAGTTATTATTATTATTTAAAAGTTTTGAAATATTTCCAACCTCTTTTCTTTAACTTTTATTTTGAAAAAAATATTTGGAAATATCTCCAAATATTATAGGGTTCTAATCTTGGGGCATGGAGGTAATTTCACCTCCTAGATAATTATCTCATGAAATAGGAGAAACAAAACAAGGCCATTCCGGTCATTTCACCCCTTCAAGGGGGTGTCATTGCAAGGAAAATGAAATTTTAGGGCGTGAGCGAAATTAACAGGAACTTCAGGGGATCCCAGTGTAATTTCACTTAACGGTATTATAATTGTGTAGGAAAAACTATAATTTGGGGAGTTTTCAGCACAAAAAATAGTTCAGGGGGGTTTAGTTAGAGAGAGGGTATAGTTGAAGGATTTTTTTTTTCTATTATCCCATATATATATATATAGCACTATGGGTGCGTTTGGAAAGCCTGTTTTTTGTATTTGTTTTCTGTCTTCATATATAAAAACTGTTTTTGTATTTGTCTTTATTTTTTCAGGAAAAAACTAAAAACAAAAAAGCGTTTGGATGAAGTTGTTTTCACCACTTTTATTTGGTGAAAATTGTATTTTATGAATTTGGTGTTTTAATTGTCTTTACCACCTAAATAGTGAGAAAACTCAAAAAACAACTAAAAGTTGTATTTGGTGTTTTCATCACTTTTACACACTATTCACAGAAAACAGTTTTCTTGGGGAAAAAACAGTGAACAGTAAACGCGTTTACCAAACGTGTTTTTTTTTTTTAGTCTTGTGAACAGTAGAAAAACAAAAACAAAAAACTGGGTATCCAAACGGACCCTATGTGTGTATGTGTGAGTGTGCATTCTATTGCAGTATCATAATTTAATGCTAGCCATGACAAAGTTCCTAATTTTGTCTTTAATTTCTTTAGAATTTGAAGGCAGTATGGTGGCATTTCATTTAAAGATGATGCCATGCCCATATGTAGTGATGACCCCAAAATCTGCTCTGGACAATGAAACTGTACCTGCAAATTCTTCCCTAAGATGCAATGGACATTTGTACCAATGACAGTTGTGCAATAAAAGATATGACATAGCTATCAAGATTATGTTTTTCATTAGCCAAATAAGTTGCTATCTTCTATATCACTTAAATATGTACTCTGTTTAACAACAATCTATTCCTAAGCACCTGATACATAATGGATCTCTTTTTGTTTCTGAGCATTTATAATTGCAGGATCTGTTCTGCATGTTCACAGTGTTCAAAATTATGTATCTATCGGTTCTGTTTGTCTCTAATTTTAATGTAGGATTTAAGTCCTGTTTGGATTGGCTTTTCAAACGCTGCTTTTAGCTTTCTGAAGGAAAAAACTGTTTTGAACGGTGTTTGATAAGAATTTTAGAATATCTTCTGGGCCTTGGAAGAGCGTTTTAAAGAAGCTGGTGGTACCAGCTTCTGATTCTCTTTTTCTTCGGCGTAATTTAGAAGCAGAAACTACGTCAAATAGGGCCTTAGATTTATTAGATGCTTATTTTTCTAAATAATTTTTCTAGAAATATAAACAGGTTGCGGCGAAAAGAGATTTCATACCTTCTGTATGGTGGCACTTGACTTGTATGTATGGCTTCACTATTCTTCCCTTTAACAGCTCCTATCTGCAATCTCAATATTGTTGCATGAAGCATATGATTGGTATCTTCAGCTCTAGCCATGGTTTTTATTTTTTTAGTTTATTTCCATTTTTACAACCTCATGGTATGAACCTCAACCCATGTATGATTATAGGTTGTATTGTATGAACCTTGCAGGCTGTAGAAATTGACTCCTTATTTTGTATATGTAATCACATTCTGAGTTGATTATTGCATGTTAAGCATACTACAAAGTACAAAGTACAAACTTCACGGATTATCAAGGTCTGTGACTTATTTGCGTTTTTTCTCCCATCAAAGCGAATGGTAGAGGGTTCAATTCTTCCCAAAAGTATTGAGAGAATACATTATCGGGATGAAAATAAATAAATAAATAAATAAATTCTCGGCCTTTACGTGTCTATGGTAAATAGTTGTTTTTTTGTTCTCTCGTTTTGTTTTTGTTTTCAAAAATTTTATTATGCTTGAAGACAGACTCATCCCTTTTTAAGAAGTAGAGGTTCTGGTTTTGAATGGGTATGGAATGAGAAGCAGGAATGCATGATTTTAAAATTGTTGGTGATTTTGAGTTTTGTTGAACTCAAGTCCTGTGAAGATGATAATTATAAGATATTTGTGGTGCTATTTTGGTATATTAACTAATTGCATGAAACTATAGCATATTTTATTTGGGATAACTACACAAACCTTTCCTACACTATGAAATAATTGCAAGCGATTCTCCTAATGTGTCAATAATATCACAAATCCCCCTTATTATCATCGGGATATTGATCCAACTAGAAATAATAGTGAAATAACGTATATACCCTCTTATATTTTGAGGTATTTAGAGAATCTTTTAGAAGATGATAAATTTACTATCTTGCCCTTAAATTGAAATTTTTTGCCTTGAATTACCAAATAATGCTTCTATAGATAATAGAGAGCAAATGAGTTTTTTTAAGAGAGAGAGAAAGTAGATATTCACAACCTTCTCAAGTAGGTTTATATAGAATAATAATGAGGGCAAAATGGTCAAACAAATTTAAGGTATTCAAAGCAAATGTAAGGGTAATAATGTAATTGCACGTGTAGTAAAGGTAAAATAGGAAATTTGGTCAAGTAAATAATTTTTTTGACCAATAAAGCAACTTCCCGGCGTTCTTTTTGGACAGAGGGAGGTAAATGAGACACCGGAGTTAAAATTAAAAAGGGTTTGTGATATTATTGAAACTTTAAAGGAACTGCTTGAAGTTATGTCACAATTCAGGGGAGGTTTGTGTAATTAGTCTTATTTATTAATAGGTCTACAAATTGATGTTAAGCATGATAAATGTCGAATCAAATTCAAAAGCAAATTTATTGAATGGTCAAAATTCAATATGATGTTATTGAGTGAAACAAGTGATATGTCTGATAACTACAGCTGACAAAACCTGATTAAGTTCTGATATATTTTCTTCCTAACAATAAATAATAAACAATTAGAAAATGATTGCGATGGAGCCTTTTGCACTAATAGAAAATTAATTCTTTTTATTTGAAAAGGAGCCAATTTTAGGGTAAATTACAGTTTGACCCTCTGTTGATAGTATAAATTACACCCGTACCCTCTCTATTTTCGCTAATTATAGTTTCACCCCTGAATCCCATATCCGGCGACCCGATATGTGCAATTACTCTTATACCCCTTTTTTATTTTATTTTTAAATAATAAAATATTCTTTTATGTTAAATTACTTATTTACCCTTCCATCATCTTCTTCATCTCACCCCTACTCTCTCCTAAAACCCCTCAAATCAAACTCTAACCCTAGAATGAACTATCAATTATTAAACCTCAATTCCTACCCATACTCAATTAATTGTCCATTTTCAATTACAGAAAAATCAAAACAAAATGACATATATATCTATATATATCTCTATCTATCTATATATCTATCTATATATATACGTACATATATATATCTATATATATACACGCACATATATATACATATATAACTATATTGATAGATATATACCAATCTATATATATACACGCACATATATATACATATATAACTATATATATATATCTATCTATATATATATACGCACATATATATCTACATACATATGAAATGAGTGTGTTGATTTTTTGATATTTTTAATCTAAATCATGCTTCTTATAAGACGTATTTGTTGATCTTGGACCCAATTTATGTTTCTATGATATAGATTGAATTTGCCCAATACCCAATTCATACATATATATATATATATATATATATATATGTATATGGGTATATACATATATTTATGCACATATATATATATATAAGTGATGAGGGTAGTTTAGGCATTTCACATCATTTTAGATGGACAAAGAAGTCTTTAGACACATATAAGGGTAATTTGGTCATTTTGCATCTTAGATTTTGGTTGACCCGGTTTGACCTTGCCGGAGAATGAGTTGAGGGGTGAAAGTGAAACAAATAAGGGATGAAACTGGAATTAGCAAAAATAAAATGAATGCGGGTATAATTTATACTATCAACAGGGGTCAAACTATAATTTATCCCCAATTTTATTAAATGAGTGCATATATAAACAAGTTGGTGATGGAGACATATAAACCTTCCTAATATTAATAAAATACTATTTGGTCTCTAACAAGCTACTAAATTTTTCTATAAAATACCACCTACCCAAATAAAATAGATTTCATGAAAACGTTAATTAGTCATAGGCCCTGTTTGGATTGGCTTTTCAAACGCTGTTTGTGGCTTTTTGGAGGTAAAAACTGTTTTGAATGGTGTTTGGCAAAATTTTTAGAAGAGTTTCTCGACCTTGGAAGAGCGTTTTAAAGAAGTTGGGGGTACCAGCTTCTCAAAACAGCTTCTGCTTCTCTTTTTCTTCCGTGGAAAGCCAGAAGCAGAAGCTATGGGTCCGTTTGGGAACTTGGTTTTGGTCTTGGGTGGTTTTAGGTAAATCTAAAACCAATATATAATGTTTGGTAAGGAGTTGGTTTTGGTCTTGGTATAATTATATATATATATATACTAATATGCATTAAAAATATATAAATATGAAAAATATATATATATAAAATTCGAAAAAAATTAATTTTTTCCAAAAAATAAATTTTTCACAAAATTTAATTTTTTTCCGAAAAAATTAATTATTTTCCAAAAAATAAATATTTTCTGAAAATTTAATTTTTTCCAAAAAATAATTATTTTCGAAAAAATTAATTTTTTCTGAAAATTACTTTTTTTTCCGAAAATATGAATTTTTTCCAAAAAATAATTTTTTTCTGAAAAAATAAATTTTCACGAAAAAATAAATTTTTCCGAAAAATAATTTTTTCACGAAAAAATAAATATTTTCTGAAAAATAATATTTTCTGAAAAAATAAATATTTTCCGAAAAATAATTTTTTTCTGAAAAAATTATTATTTTCCGAAAATATGATTATTTTCCGATAATTAATTTTTTTCCGAAAATTAATTTTTTTCCGAAAATATAAATTTTTCTGAAAATAATTTTTCCGAAAAATTTCAAAATAATTCATATTTTTGGCCATATATATATATAGAGAGAGAAAAAAAAAGTCAAAATTGGTGGGCCAAAACCAGATTTTAGTGGTTGGTTTTAAAAAGCTCAAAACCAACTCTAAAACCGGCTTGCCAAACATGGTTTGGTCTTAAAATCCAAAACCAAGCTTGCCAAACAGGCCCTATGTCAAACAGGGTGTTAAGCCCTTGTAAACCCGTTCGTAGTTGCCGAACGAATTGTAACTTTCGTAATTAAAACAGAAGTAATGTATTAGAAAAATGACTAGAAAATAATAGATATTTGAGGAAACAACAAAAATGGAAAAATTTTGGTTCCTTTTCTCTTTTTCTTTTAGTCTTTTTATACATGAACATGATCTTACTCTCATAAATGGGTATTTAAAACATATTTAAAACAATATTTCTACATTAAATACAGATTTACTGTTTGTAAAACTACCACATTAAAATCCATATTAGTTTTTATTGTGTATAATGAAACGGTCGGCTTTTAAGATATTTTATCCTGAAATGGGTTTCTATTATTGGGCCTTGTTTTCTATTGGGCTTACTAATATATACTGATCCATGATTGCTTTATCTGATGGGCCTAAAGTAGAAAATGGGCCTACATTTTGCCCCCAATTCCCAAACCCATTTCGTATTTTGAAATAGGGTGGGAATTTGAAGCGTCATGTGTAATTGCCACTTTCTTTACTTCATTCGTCTTCTCCAACATTACCTCTTCCTTTACATAAGCAGTTTATTATTCTTTGGAGCTTGGCGATTCCAGCAAAACAAACTCTTGAGGTTAGTCTTATTTTTTCTATCTTTCGTTTTTCTTTAAATCAAGCATCATGAGTAGCGATAGCAGCCGAAACCCTTCTCAGGAAATGGTTGTGGATGATGCTCCCATTGTTTCCTCTTCTGAAATTGCCCCCAGTTCTAGTAAATTAAAACCCAAAAAACTTTCTCGTAAACAATTGCGAAAATTGTCTTTAGCTGATAGGTGTAAAATAGAGTTTGAAATACCCAATGACGTTTCGATTTCTGAGTATTCCTCCGATTTGGACTTCAAATCGTATGAAGAAGTTGAACTGGATGAAGCTCTGTTTTCTGCGCACCATTTGACCGTACTCAGATTTCCCCTTCTTCCCTTCTATCACTATGTTATTTTCTCTCTAGGGCTCACACCTATGCAAGTGAACCCTAATTTTTTCAGGGTTCTTTCTGTTATGCTCGTTTTGAATCGTGAACGACACTTGAACTTAGGTTTGGGTGACTTCTTGCTCTATTACAAAGTTGATCAGATCAGAAAAAATCCTGGTCGGTACCATCTGCACCCTCATTCAACCTTGAAACTATGTGATGGGAATCCTTCTTCCAAGAAGGAATGGAAAGAAAAAATGGTGAAAATTAGGGGAAATTGAAGGGTGGATACGTCCGGTCGTTACCCTTTGCCAAGGACCTTCGGTATTTATAAAAAATACAAGTGTGGATTCAAGAATCCTGGCAAGTGTCCCTTTGTACTTTTCTAATTTTGCCTGTTTTTATTGAACTGCGTATTTGTTTTTGATCATATGTCTCTGTGTTGTATACAGTCGAACGTCTGGAATATCTGAACGAGAAGGTCTTTGCTACTCTTCCTTCCAGCAAAACTCTTTTAACTTCTCAGAATCTGAAATTAATTGTTGTCAACGCTTCAGAAGCTACCATAATGGAAATTCCGGTGACAACCTCCAAACGCGTTGTAGCACAAAGATCTCCTGCCCCTGTCAGTTTGTCTGATGATAAAGGAAAAAATAAACTGATCGATCTGACTGAAGATCTGAAGAAGACAAAGGGGCTCCTAAAAAGGACGAACACTGATGACGTTGGTAATGTTCAGAAAAAGTTGTAGCTTGGCCCCCCCTTCAGAGCATGAAAAGTTACTGAAGAAGGCCAAATATGTGAGCGGCTATACTATTCCAGACTGTTGCTTCCCTCCAACATTTGATCCTGAAGGTGATTGGATCCCTAAGTTCGAAAAAAGTGATGAAAGTGTTCTGAATCGCCGTTCGCTAGCCATGTCGGATCCGGATTCTCTGATGGCACTTGCTTGTGGTATGTGGCCACCAAAAGATGAAATTTTTCAACAGCATGTCGATCAGAATGAGCTTTTGGCTAGGGCTCATGTTTCTATTTTGGAGGTACAAAGTTTTTTTTTTGTAATGATAACGTTTCTTCTTTCTTCAGTCTGTGTTTGATGTCCTAGCTCTCTACAAGGCTGTTGAGGTGGGGGAGTACAAGAGAAAAAACATGGATGCTGCATATCTAAGGGCTGATAAATGCACCATGTTAGCTGAGAAACAAAAGAAGATCTTGGAAACTGAGATGGAAAGCCTAAAGAAACTCCATAAAAAGGAAGCCGATCAGAATGCTGAACTGAAGAAGCAGGTCCACAACCTTGAGACTTCAAATGCGGTTCTGAAATCCGGCTTGGAGATTTGCCGAAGAGGGGGTATGGAGAAGCACCGAAGGTATGTGAGCATTTTTGACATAAAATTCTACGATGGGTTCAAATTTTGTCATGATCAAATGTCAATGGACCTATCTGCTCGTATATATGATGATCCGGCAACTCATGATACTGCTTGCGGTGTCGTTCACCCGTATACTGAGCCTGAGCCTTGTAGAAACGAGAAGGACTTTGCTCAATTTATTTTGCATGGGATCATACCGGCTGAACGACCAGAGCCTATTTCTGCAGACCTTTTTGCTGCAAATGAAGTCTCAGCTGGACCTTCCATTCCTCCTTTAGAGAACCAACAGTCAACCACAGATGATGTTTTACCTTCAACTTCTTGATTAGAAGTTTTACTTTGAACAATTTTCATGGTCTGTAAAACAATATATATTTTTGATGCTTTTGTGGTGAGCATCTTTAAACAGGTTTTGAGATGACAGTGATGTGCTAAGTATTTTTGAACAGGTTTTAAGATGGCACTGATGTGCTAAGCATTTTTTCAACAGGTTAATGTGTTTCCAGAACACAAATTTTTGAGACGCTTCTTCATGCGTCTTTGTTAAAGTAGGAACTTGGTGCCATCTTTTAAGATGGTCTTTTATTTTTGCCTATATGGCTTATATATTTTGGCCAAGTTATTTTACTTGGGCTTTTCATGAACTTTCTTTTTGTGATTATTTGATAAAAAATATTGGAAGATATGAATGCAATATCTTTATTGATTTGGTACGGATCTTAGCATACAACCTTTGAACAAAATTTAAGGTCAACAAAATTTTTATTGAAAATACCTCTTCAGGTGGATTGCATTCCAAGCTCGTTCGATTTGTTTTCCATTTTGTTCGGCCAATCTGTAGGCGCCTTTGCCGATCACCTCTGTGATTGTGTACGGCCCATCCCATGTAGGATCTAGCTTATTTGATCTTTTGGCCAACACCCTTAGTACTCGATCACCCACTTGGAATGATCTTGGCTTCACCTTTTTGTTGTAACTCCTCATCAATCTTTGCTGATACTCTACCAGCCTTATTGAGGCCATTTTCCTTTTTTCCTCCATGAAATTACCTTCAATTTTAAGAATTTCTTCGTTCTGTTCTGGGTCGAAGAGTTGTGTTCTTGTTGTGGGAACTTCCAATTCAATTGGAATTACTGCCTCAACGCTGTATGCCATAGCAAATGGAGTCAATCCGGTCGGCTTTCGGGGAGTCGTTCGGTAAATCCAGAGGACCCTTTGCAATTCCTCTAACCATCGTCCTTTTTCTTCGATCCCTTCTAATTTTCTTTTTATTCCGGCAAAAAACGTTCTGTTCGTTATCTCGGCTTGTCCGTTTGCTTGTGGATAACTGACCGATGATAAGTTCTGGTTGATGCCATACTCGTCCAGCAACTCCCGAACGTATTGATTGTCCAGGTTTTTGCTGTTGTCCATCATTATGTACTTTGGCACTCCAAACCTGTAGATTATTTGATTCAAGATAAAATCAATCACTTGAGTGTGCGTGATTCTTACATAAGCTTTCGCCTCCACCCCTTTAGTGAAATAATTTGTGGCCAGAAGCACATGTTTTTGATTTGATGTTTCCATTGTTAATGGTCTGACCACATCCATTCCCCATCGTGGGAACGAAACAGGGGAAGTCATTGTTGTGAGAAGCTTTGTCGGTTGATGGATTATATGTGAATGCCTTTGACATTTGTCGCATCTTCTTGCGTACTCTTTCGCGTCTCGGATCATGTATGACCAAAAATAACCTTGTGTTATTGCTCTGTGAGATAATGATCTACCCCCAATATGGCATCCACAAGATTCATCGTGCAACTGCTTGAGTACCTCTTATGCTTCAGACGGGGTCAAACATCGCAGGTAAGGTCCGGTCATCGATCGACGGTATAAAAAGCCATCGATCACTGAATACTTGGTAGAAGTTGATCTTACTTTCTTTGCTTCCCGTCGATCCTCAGGTAAAACATCAATCAATAAATATTGAAGGATTGGGTCAATCCAACTTGGTTCATATGGAATCACGCACACCTCCTTTCTTTTTCTGATCGATTGAGCGAACAATTCGTCCACGGGAATTATCCTGATCATATCGTACCCAGCTGACGATGCCTGATTTGCTACATGATCAGCCCCATGATTTTCCGCCCTTGGAATTTGCTTGAAAGTGATTACCTGAAAGTTTTATGCTTCTTCCTGAACGACCTTTTTATACTCCAGCATCCTTTCCTCATTTGTATTGTAACTTCCTGCGATCTGATTTACGAGTAACTGCGAGTCGCTGAACACAGTTAATTATTTGATCAGGAGCTCCTTTTCTAACCTTAAACCTGCCAGAACGGCTTCGTACTCAGTCTCATTGTTTGAACTTTCAAAGCACAGTTTTATTGATTGTTGCAACTTGGTGCCTTTTGGGGATATTAGCTCGACCCCCACACCTGCCTCCAGATTGTTCACAGATCCATCCACATAAAGCTCCCATCTTGGATTTTCATTGTAGATCTCATATTCGGTTGCTTCATATTCAAGGAGAAAATCTGTCACCGCTTGACCTTTTATGGACGTTCGTGGTTCATAGGTAATGTCGAACATGCTCAATTCTATTGACCACTTAGTCGTTCGCCCAGAGAAGTCAGGTTTGGATAAAATCGTTTTGATCGGAAATGTTGTAGGATTCCTGATTGGATGAGATTCAAAATAATGTCGTAGCTTTCGTTTGGCCTGAACCAAAGCTAAGATTATTTTCTGTCTTCGAATACCTTCTCTCGGCATCAAGCAATGTTTTGCTTGCATAATAAATTGGGTGTTGCCTGTTCCCATCATCTCTCACTAACGCTGAACTAATCGCGTTCGGTGAAACTGCTAGATATAGAGTTAAGGACTCATGATCTTTAGGTGCCTCCAGGCTTTGAAGGATAACAGTTGTGTCTCCTAGCTGTGTGGTGGTTTCTCCCGCCATTGATCTAATAGCTTCTAACTAGAACCTGAGTTCCCACAAACGGCGCCAAAAAGTGTAAACTTGTTCGTAGTTGCCGAACGAATTGTAACTTTCGTAATTAAAATAGAAGTAATGTATTAGAAAAATGACTAGAAAATAATAGATATTTGAGGAAACAGCAAGAATGGAATTTTTTGGGATCATTTTCTCTTTTTCTTTCAGTCTTTTTATACATGAACCTGATCTTATCCTCATAAATGGGTATTTAAAACAATATCTCTACATTAAATATAGATTTACTGTTTGTAAAACTGCCACACTAAAATTCATATTAGTTTTTATTGTGTATAATGAAACGGTCGGCTTTTAAGAGATTTTATCCTAAAATGGGTTTCTATTATTGGGCCTTGTTTTCTACTTGGCTTACTAATATATACTGATCCAGGATTGCTTTATCTGATGAGCCTGAAGTAGAAAATGGGCCTACAATCCTGTTTGACACAATTTCAGCTTCTGATTCTAACTTTTCGCAGAAGAAAAAGAGAAGCAAAAGTTGTTTTGAGAAGCTAGTACCTCCGGCTTCTTTAAAATGTTCTTCTAAATTTTTTTTCAAACACCGTTCAAAATAACTTTTCCCTCCAAAAAACCAAAAGCATCGTTTGAAAAGTCAATCCAACCAAAACCTTTTATTGAGGGAGCCTTTTCACTCTCTCTCTCTCACTTCTCCACTCACACACACATACACACACATACACACATGAGAAGATTTTGTGGTGGAATTGTAGAAAAATAATACGGATGTGTCTAGAGATGATAATTTGCGTCGTCCCGTCGGAGCTCCGCCATTTTATTTAAGGGTTTGGAAAAGTCTTTTGTTTCGTAGGAGCAAGTTTGGTCAAATAAATTGAAGTCGTCACTGGTTATTGGGTGGGTACGGGTTTTATTAAATACCCGCCATGACCTGACCTGCCCCGTTTACATTTATTTTATTTTATTTTTTCCTTATTATATGATAAATTTTGTTATGAATCCTAAGTATTTTATTAGTTATTACCTTTTTTTTTCATGTAGCTCGACATCTAAAATAAATAAAATACGAGTAGTCAAATATATATATATATATATAAAAAGAGGTCGATTGTACGATGATTTGAAATAAGTTCATATGTTACATAAATGGGCAGGGCGGGCGCAGACGCGGGTATAGTAAACTGTTAATATGACGGATATGATTTATGAAAAGGCAACCCGTGAAAAATTCGTGAAGGGTATGGTATTTTAAAAAATGAGTTAATTTACACTTTCACCCCTTATTGACTTATTGTTAACATAAATTACACTTTCACCCCTGTTATTTTGCTAATTACACTTTCACCCCTCAACCAAATTTTGACATGTGTAAATTTTTCCTAAATGTATATGATGACCTATTTGCCCACCCATAAACATGTGAAAAGACCAATCTACCATCCTTTTTATATAAGAAATGTTTTTTTTTTGGAAAAATATATAAAGTTTTGGAAAACAAATATAAAAATTTTGAAAAAAAAATATTTCGGGAAAAATATAAATATTTAGAAATATATATATTTTGGGGAAAAAATATTTTTGGGAAAAAATAATTTCGGGAAAAATAAAAATATTTCGAAAAATATATATATTTTGGGAAAAATATATTTCCCGAAAAATATAAAAATTTTGAAAAAACATATATTTTTGGGAAAAAAAAGTTCGGCAAAAATAAAAATATTTCGAAATATATATATATTTTTCCCGAACTTCTTTTTTCCAAAATTTTGTTGTTCAAAATTTTTATATTTTTCCCAAAATATATATATTTTTCGAAATATTTTTATTTTTCCCGAAATTATTTTTTCCCCAAAAATACATTTTTATCAAAATATATATTTTTTCCCGAACTTTTTTTTTCAAAAATAGATTTTTTTTTGAAAATTTTATATTTTTCCGGAAATATTGTTTTCTAGAAATATATTTTTCCCAATATATATATATATTTTTTGAAATATTTTTATTTTTCTGAAATTATTTTTTTTCTCATAAATATATTATTTGAAATATTTATATTTTCCCCGAAATTATTTTTTACATATTTTTTATATTTGTTTTCCAGAAATTTATATTGTTTTCCAAAAAAAATAATTTTTTATAAAAAGAAGGGTAGATTGATCTTTTCACATGTTTATAGGTGGGAAATAGGTCATCTTTTCACATGTTTATAGGTGAGCAAATAGGTCATCACATACATTTAGGGGTAATTTTGTCATTTCACATGTCAAAATTTGGTTAAGGGGGTGAAAATGAAACAAATAAGAGGTGAAAGTGTAATTAGCGAAACAAAAGAAGATAAAAATATAATGTATATTAACAACAGGGGATGAAAATATAATTTATCCTTAAAAAATTAAATAGAACGGGAATGGATATAGGGCGAACCCGTTTCAAACCCGCCCATTATTATCCCTAATGTGTCAAGGCCATTAGATAGATGGGTAAATGTTGTTTATTGTCAATACTAAAGATAAATAAAATAAATAAATAAAAGAAGATAAAATAATATAAAATAAATAATTTAAAAATAAGAGGTTGGTCATGACTTGTGCCACTTAAAAGCTTGTGGCAAACAGTGATTCAATCCACTCGTTTTGGTTAATAGTTTGTTTGAACACCTACTAGTCTTTAGAATTATTAATTGAAGTGTTTATATATGTAACATGTAAAGTACTTTTCATAAAAGGACCCCATTCCTAAAAAGCATTTTTTAAAAAATAAAAAAAAATACAATTCTTTGCAACCCTAATCCAAATTTTCAATTTAAGTTGTGGCCACACAAGTACAAATAAAATTCGAAATTTCAAATAGAAAGCTTTTTCACACATTGATGCCATGGACGGCTTGATTCAAGGGAGAAAAAGACAAGCAAGTGAAATAACATATAAGCCAACACCTACCATAAATTTCATTTTCAACCTAGAATAATTTTGCAACAAAACAGGAATCAATAAAATATATAGTCTAACAAATAATAAATATATCAACATCATTTCGGATAAAAAATAACCTTGCAACATTCTAACACTTGCTAGAGGTAAAAGAGATGCTATTTGATCTACAATACAAACATATACTAAGTGTACAAGCATTATGAACTACTGCTCCATCTTTATCATTAATATTGTTAAACTATTCTAATTCTAGTCTCTTTAAGAATGAGGTGCTTGTATCTGATCCAATGTATTTTGGAATTTGTTGCTAATAGTTGTAAAAGTAATATATTTATTTTAATCGTTCTACTATTAATGTAATAATGTAAAATGTTGCATAGTAATATATCATATAAGGTTTAATCAATATGGATGCAAAGCGCTTGTTTGATTTTTATCTTTGAAAATTATTTTCGAGAATTTTGAAAAAATAAAATAATTTTTTAAAAATAATAAAAATAAATTATCTAAAAATAACCATTTCACCTTATTTGTATTTATGCAGTTACTTATATATACTTTTATATGCAACTGCCACAAGTTTTTTAGTGCCAAAATCTCTCTCTCCTTGCAAAACTTTTCTTCCACCAAATCCAACTAAAAGAAGGTACTAAATTAGAAGTATCAAAATGACACTATGTCTGTAAAGTATATATATAGAGTAATTGGTAAGACAAATATATATATATGTTATAGAAATTACCATGATCAATTATCATACCATTGATTAATGTATGGGTAAATTACTCTGACCTCCCCTAAAATTTTATATAATTACTTTTATAATAAAATTTGTGTAAATTTATTCTGACATCCCTGTAATATTAATATTACATTAATATTTTTGTGCATATTGTAAAGTACCCTTAACTTAAGTGTTTCAAACTGAAGTAATTTATGATTTGCATATCTAATGATCTTCTATCATTTAAACTACTAAAATACCCCTCATTTGACACCACTCAAAACATCCTTATCCATTCCCATACAAGTTGGTTAGATTATTTTAACATAATTTACTCAATTTAAAATACTAAAGTTATGTGTTCTTTAGTAAATTCACAAAAATATTAGTGTAATATTAATTTTACAGGGGATGTCAGAATAAATTTACATAAATTTTAATCTAAAAATAATTATACAAAACCTCAAGGGAGGTCAAAGTAATTTACCCTTAATGTATTTTGAAGATGATGAAAGGATTGAATCATACTACAAAAGATGTCTTCATCACACTCGTAATCAACACCATAACCATTATGGTGATGGACAATTATATATTTTTGTATCTATCATATGTCCTTTATTTAATATATTTTATTTATTAATATATCTACCTATCAATCACAGCCCAATAAACCATGCACGGCACGTCATCATCCCAACCCCGTATAAAGCACGTTAAAGGACCAAATTACCCTTCTAATCTTTCGAAATTACCAATGATGCCCCTGGACAATCTGGTCATGTTCACACGTGAACATGGGAATTTTTGCTCGTATTGTCGGGTCGTTTTCAAGGGAGATTCGTTTCAGCACCTCACCCGTGACTACTGAGGGTATATTGGTCATTTCAATGTTCACGGCGGCTATAAGTGGACTTTTATAGTGGCATTTTGGTGGTTTTGGGTAGTTGAAAGTGTTATTTTTGGAAGAAAATTACTTTTAGCGAAAAGGACAAACCAGCGACCAGAAGCTCCATCCGCCAGCAATGTCTGGAATAATAACTGTTTGTGTTGCACACTTGTAAAATCAAATACCTATTTTGCCCCTAAGCCTTCGAAATTTAACTAAAATACCAAAAATTTTCAAGTCCTAATTTTTTCTCTCCACAACAAACTCTTTTATATCATAATTATATTTTTTAAATAGTCTCACGTGATTTTGTTGTTGGAAAAATGGTTGATTGTGTTGGGGACTCTCCACACAATAATAAAAAAGTTAACTCATTTTTTAATTGAACAAATTATATGGATATTGAAGTGAGATGGAGTGATAGAAGGTGAAAAACATGAAAAATAAAGGTATGTTTGATTTACAATTATAAGAATAATTTTTTTATTTTTCTAAATCATATAATAAAAAAACTGTACAAATAATTTGCTTAACTTTTTATTTTCAAAAAATTCAACTATAAAATAGTCTATTTTTAAATTTTATAGTTTTCTAAAATTAGTTTTTTAATTTTTCAAAAATTAATTTCAGAATTGCAAATCAAGAACGCATTTGATAGGTGACACTAGTCACAAACAAAACCACTTCACTAAACCAATTGAAACGTAAGCAAATATGTCAATTTTAATTCATTTTTTTAACATTTCTTCTGTAGATATGCTATCCTTCCGACTACGGTATAGGGGGAAGGAAGGTGATATCTACCGATTGATTTTATATTAGATAAGCGGCTATACTATGACCATTCGGAAGACATGACCCCATGCGCTATACACAAGAATAAATTGTTATGCGGTTGGTAAACTATTTCTGCAGGCAATCCGGATCCCGTATTTTTGTATTATAATAACCTCTTGGTTCTAAACCTTTAAGATTAAGTAACAACATATATGAACAAAACATCATTGCCCTCAAATTCGAAGACCTGAATCACCTAGCTTGATGCCCCTCTAAAACTATTCACGGTGGTAGGAACTGACAACATAAATAATGAATAATGGACCTACTTGGTTTGTATTTCTGAGAACAGTTTTTTGTTTTCTGAAAACTGAAAATCAGAAAATTGTAAAAATGTCTACTTAATTCAGTTTTTTGAAAATTCAGTTACAAAAATGGTTGTTTTCAGAGAATTTATTTTTATTCTTCTCAAAAAATTGGTCTCTATTATTAGAATTTTCAAAAACAGGTTTTAGAAATACAAGCAAACTTTTATCAAACTTTCTGTGTTTGAACAAGATGGTACGATTTTTCTTTCCTTCTAAAATAGAAGTTGAGCGTTCAAACTATTAGCTGTTGTAAATTTCTATTAAAAAAAAAAAGAAGCCCAAATCCTATACTTTGATCACATATTAATAACATTATAAAACATTACATGACAAAAGTGTGAATACTAGCATATATATATAGCATGAGTTGGGATCCAATTATTATCGTTTGGACCTCATCTTTGTAGTAAAAAATCATCTTCTATTGACCCATAATGTCATTCTAGCTAGCTTTCTAAATGCTGTTTTAATCCTTGTCCTCATTAGGCAACAAATTCCAATCTTTGTCCTTATAGTAGTAAAAACCAAATTTAGTAACTTATGAAAAACAGACCAAAAGGCTTTGCATATGAAAAAAATGCAAAGAAGGGCAATTCTTTAATACCCAACAAAGTTAGGGGCATATACACTCAGAAAAAGCTAACCAACAGTATCCAAACAACATATTATATAATTATTAATTGCATATATATAAAATACATATAAAATACAAAAAATATCCAAACAAGACTTCTCTCTTGTTCTTGTTACAATCAACAAGAGCTCTCTCTCTCTCTTCTAATGAAGCGGATAATAGAATTTCCTTGTTTTTGTCTTCCTCTAGTATTACAGCAAATCCCATGTTTTGTGTTCATTCAAAATATATAAAAAAAATTTAAAAAATAAATATATAGAGGAAGGAAACAATAGAGAGCTAGAGTTTGAAAAGAAGGAGAAGAGAAAGACAAAAGTTTCAGAAAAAGTTTTTGTGCTTTCATCTTCTTCTTTTTTATCTCTTTCAATGTCAAACATATCAGCAGATGGTGGGAGCTTCTCTTCTGGCAACACTTGTGGAGATGATGTTCTTCAGAAACAACACTTTAATGGCTCTAATTTGGTACCTTCAAGTAGTTCTCAACCTTCATCAGCAGTTAAGAAAAGAAGAAATCTACCAGGAAATCCAGGTGATCAACTAATATATATCTATATATATATGTATGTATTTGCATATATAACTCTTCAACAAGTTTGGTGATTTATAATATAGAATTGTATTACTTTCAATTTTTTTTCATTGTTCAACTTTATTTTATATTTGTCAACTGATTTAGTTATGTAGTCTGATGAAATTTAATTGATCTAGATTTTAATTAAAATTGAAGGAAAATTGGATGGGGGAATTGTGAGGACAGATTGTGGCCATTTGCACATGTTTAAAATGTATGATTCAAATAATTCAGTGTTCTTAATCATATGTATTTAATATTTTACTTATTTTCAACACTAACATATTTAATTATTTTTTTCTCTAAAATTCTTCTTATGGAGGAATCCATGGCCTATAATTATAACTATTTTTTTATTTATTGGCTATATACTACAAATGGAAAATCATATATATATATATATATATAGTTGGCCTTTACATGTGTAATATATGTAACAAACAATATAATGTCATAGAAAAACTTTAATTAAGGGAATGGGACTGAAGTAAGTAAAGATATGCAGGAAGAGATTGAATTTTATTTGCAAAAATAAACTACTGAATTATTTCTTTTTTCTTTTTTTTTTTAAATATTGGTGAGCTGATAAAATAAATGGGTTTTTTTTTTTAGAAAGGAAATGGAGAATTATTGTTGTGTAGGTTGTTGAGCTCAATTATTGGTGGCCTGATTACAATAATTGTTAGTTTGCCTTGATTGCCTCTTCTTTCGTCTCTACTGTTGGTTTTTAACTGTTTTGGGTAAGGGAATCATTTCTTCCTGTGCAGGCAATATCAGTACCTCTCTCTCTCTCTCTCTATGCGTGTGTATATATATATATATATTATATATATAGATACAGATAATATGATTCTGGAGTACTATATATATGTTCAATGGTCAAGAACATATAGTGTAAGATTAAATAACACTAACAGTTAGGTAGAATCAACATTAATTCATATAATGTGTTGAAAAGAGTAAAACGTATACCATCAGTGATTACAACAGATAAATTCACACTCAAGACCACAAAAAAATTTAAAAATAAAATAAAAATCAGTTAACTTATGAACTTGAAACAACCATGTCCAAAATTTTTGCTTTGCTTCCGGTTGAGTTACTAATACAATTCCAAAACATGGGCAATACATTACACATTGCAATATATTAGTTAGTTGGCATATAAATTATAGAACAATTAATTCATTCTTCATCATTGACACTGTAACCTTATCAAGACTAAAAAACATTGTCCCCAAATCATTTACCGAAAATTTGCAATGCTTTTCAGTATGATTATTCTATACAATTCCATATATCACCATTACATTTCAAATTTAAATGTTTTCCTTAATCAACATATATTTATTAAATGAAATCTAAAAAACCTTCTTACTAATTATTACTTTTTTTTTTTCTTTTTGCATTGGAATTAAAAAATGTACATGCAGACCCTAGTGCAGAAGTGATTGCTCTATCACCAGAAACCCTAATGGCCACAAACAGATTCATGTGTGAAATATGCAGCAAAGGGTTCAAAAGGGACCAAAACCTCCAACTTCACCGGCGAGGCCACAATTTGCCATGGAAGCTCAAGCAAAGGACAACCACCGAAATACGAAAACGCGTTTATATCTGCCCTGAACCTTCATGTGTCCATCACAACCCGGCTCGTGCCCTAGGCGATCTTACTGGTATTAAGAAGCATTTTTGTCGAAAACATGGCGAGAAGAAATGGAAATGCGATAAATGTTCGAAAAAATATGCAGTGCAATCGGACTACAAAGCTCATTCCAAGACTTGTGGTACAAAGGAGTATAAATGTGACTGTGGTACCATTTTCTCCAGGTTTGAATCCTATATCTTGTTCATCTATTTTCTTGTATAAAACAAATATTTGGTTCTTGAAATGGCTGACTATGTATGATATAAAAACAAATTAACAAAGTTTAAGTATGGTACTATACATGTGTCTGCAATTTTTTATATTTTGGTTGTCTACATGCAATTATTTTACTACCCTGAAATATTTTCATGATTTAATCTTCCTATTACCGACGTACATAGTATGACTATATATTTATTAGATTATTCTTTATTTGATACGTCCTATTCAAATATTTTTAGCAAACATGCATGATAGGGACTACTCCATGTGGCATTGAAATATTTCACTGTAGCAAACGATCGTAGATTATGAATATACAGTGACACAATTAACGGATACAGACAAGTTAACGGAACTTTAGCATATATATATATAGCACTATGTGAGTGTGTGAGTGTGCATTCTATTGCAGCATCATAATTTAATGGTAGCCATGACAAAGTTCCTAGTTTGACTATAATTTACTCTTAAAATGTTGTGGTAAGTCCTATTCATATATATTTATCAAACACGCATGACATGGACTACTCCAAGTAGCATTAAAATAAATTGCCTATAGCAAAATAATATTAGTACATTACAATGTCCTAGTCATTGTCTTTCATGCTGTCCTTGCTCTCCCTGTAAGAAAGGCTTTGATTGGTTGCTATCTCTAAAATTATTTTTGATAATTTTGATAATAAAAAATAATTTTTTTGAGAATAATAAAAATGAATTCTCTAAAAATAAATATTTTTATAATTTTCTTTTTTAAAAAATTATTTTCAAAACGGTATTTTCGAAAACTCAAACCAAGCAGCCCAAGCCCAAGGCTTTTAGTGTCTGTCACAATGGTGACTAAAAAAGATAAAAATTGCATCTACAACTTTTACTAGCAACTTAGCCCCGAAATATAAATTATCATCTTTCAAGTCCTGACACTAGTTATGAAAAAAATCAATTTTTGTACCTTATTTTCAGTGTCATTCTTACTAGTTTTACTTTCTTATGCAGAAGAGACAGCTTCATCACTCACAGAGCTTTCTGCGATGCCCTAGCTGAAGAAAACAACAAAGTAAACCATGGCTTGACATCAAGCAACATGGAAGGTGACCTACAAGGGCAGCTCTCGGACACGAAAAACTCGATAAAGCCACTGTCCCATGATCAGCTAATGCCAAGGCCTCAGAAGCCCATGAACATGGCGGGAAGCATGTTCTCGAGCAACCCTACAAGCCTCTTTGGCAGCCCTAGAAACATGTTATCATCCTCCTCCAACTGCCTCCAGCTCAGCGCCAACACGTCCGAGGACGTAAATGGCCACCAGCTAGGTCAAATGTCGGCGACAGCCCTACTTCAGAAAGCAGCACAGATGGGAGCCACCGCAAGCACTGACATGAACTCTTCGATGATGCAAAAGCCGAGTTTCGCCACAAGCATGGCGCCATCGTCGTTCAATGGACTAATGTCGCAGCAATTCAGCGGCTCCTACGATCACATTCATGCGCAAACCGATCATTCTCAACTTGCCGGCCTCATTGGTGGATTCACAAGCCATTTCATGCAGAAACAGCATCAAGAAAATCCGTCGTCTCATTTTATTAACGCGGGAAATGGCATGCATGGCATGGGAATGTACAATGGAGCAGTGTTCAATCAAAGTAAAGGCCATGATGATGCTAATGATCATGTTGTTTTGCAAGATAGTGGTTCGAATCAAGGGTCGATGACCGTTGATTTTTTGGGGATCGGAGGGATGAGACCGGGGAATTTTCATGAGCAACAACAGCAAGGGATGGAGTTTGATCAAGAGAGAATGCAGGGTTTGAGTCCTTTTCAGCAACAGATCTGCAATGGGCAAGGAAGCTTAGGGAAACATATTTGGGAGGTTTGAGAATAACATGGACAACAGTGACTTCTATGTTAAGGTCTTTTATGTAATTTTGTATTAATCTCATGTGGAAGAACTAAACATTGGCTATATATAGGAAAATGGGAGAAAATTTCTTAATTTTGAAAATGTATAATTTGGTGCATGGTGGTCTTACGCAATATCGCTTTCGGTAACGATTGCGCACTCTCCAAAAATATTAATAAATAACGGATCAGACCAATGATTTGGTGGCAAAAAAGTTACCTGGTCATTGTGGTAATGCTCTCACTTGCTTTACCACAATTAATTTTCCACCCTACAAAAACTTGGGACTTGATAAATTATGCTATTTAGATTTCAACTAATACACGACTTAATTAGACAAATTCTAATAGGAGTTTTCGGAAAAGATTCAACGTTAGTATGCAGAGAATCAGCTGCTATGGTTTCTTTCCTCTGTCCGATAATAAGTTCAAAACGTTTTCTCCATACGAAATTATGTTTATATCAATTATTTACACCCAATATATATATATATATGATTCGAATATAAGATCTGATGCTTTAGAAAACACCTATCATCAAGTGAGTAGAGTCACAGTATCAATTGCGGTAACAATATACTAGACAAATATCATCTTATCAATATCCCATTAACATCAAGAATCGAGCAAAACGTCCCGTATCGGCTTTACCTTAGTGAGATTTACAAGATTCAATCATTGAGGAGTGAGAACAATCAAATCAAATCACAACTACAATTATCAGCATCACAGTCCCGTTAATCTAGGAAATCAATGGCGTCACAGTCCCGTGAATCTAGGAGTGAGGTCCACACGATTCAAAGGCTAAAGTGCAATGACAGTCCCACCCTACGTCGTCGTTTCAACTAGTCACACAACTAAAGTAGTATAAAATTATACTCATTCCGTCCTAAAATAAGTGTTTACTTTTTTTTCTTTTTTTTATTCCAAAATAAGTGTCCATTTTTAAAAAGTTAAAACACTTTATTTAATCAATTTACCAATTTAACCTTCAACCATTAAAATTATAAAATATATACACTATAAACCATCACATTATTATAGTGAAACCATAATTAAAGTTGGTATTTCATTCACTAATACTACAATAAAATTCATCCTCCTAAAAAGTCCTAAAAATTGAATTCCCCAAACTGACCTATAATTTAATTTGGGTGGGAGGGAGGGAGTATCAATTTGTGCATGTATGCCACTTAAGATTTCAAGTTCTCTGACTACACATCAACCTGATTGGAAATTTCATTTAAATATTTTGCAATTTCTTTTCACCTCATGAACAACAGATTTAAATAGCCATCAATTTCAGTTTGTTGAGCAGCCAAAGAAACACAATTTTAGAGATCATTTGATCTGTAGCAAGCATGATCGCAAATCGGTTTTGATCGCGGTAACGGTATAACAAACTCGTGATAACAGTATAATAAACTCGGACAATATCGATCTATGAATATTGCAAGTGTAATGTTTTCATCCTAGTGGTTCACTGTGATTATGCAATAGACAAAGATTAAAGTCTTCATAAATTTTGCACCATATATACCAGATTACCAGCACAATGATACAAAGTGTAGTGACATTTTAAAAATACCAACCAGGAACAAGTCTCAGATATCAGGTATTCATAGGCCAAGCTTGCTGTTTCATGCCATTTATGTACAAAATAGGGGCAACACAGGCACAGCTTGAATTTAAGAAGCATAAAAATTACATAACAATATATTTACGTTATACAAATTTATCTGGCATTGCCTTTGAATTTCAGAAGCACAAAAATTACAACAAAAATATTTACATTATATATTTTATCAGGCATGCCTCTACAGTTCTAATCATTTTCTATATTCAAATTTTATAACTCATGGACACTAGTTTAGTTCAAACACAAATAATCTCTCTTTGCTTACCCATCTTCTCCAGGTTCTCAGCAACCATTGCAGTTAAATTGGGATCCTCGAATCCAAGCTCTGCACCAAGTCTGCAGCAGAAACCCGAACAAAGTATCCTTATTATTTAGATATCGCAAGAACAGAAAGGGAAGATAGATGAGCACCATCAAAATACTATTGTTTATGTCACCACATTACAGCAAAGAGAGTCATGGAAAAATTATGTATCGAGTTTAAATGGCTAGTTAACAATCTACCCCAAAGCCTAGCCGCAATCCTCAAATATGTCTGCTTTCTATGAAATTTCAAACCATCCTCAATGCATTTTAAGGAGGCAGCTCATAGTAGTAGGCCACAGGTGAGTTCTAACCAAAATGAGTTGTTCACATGATTCCTTTTCCGGTTAACATGCCTGAGTTTAATGCTATCTTTGGTTGAAGGGATGCATGAGAGGAAGGATAAGTCAATGTGTTCGTGTTTGATTGGCGGAAAGGGAGGTCAGGTAAGAAGTTAGGAGAGATCTTTCATCCCTCCTTCATATTTTTCTATCCTCCTAATTTTTGGCAGATTAGGAGAGAGAACAAAACTATTTATCATAAATTTCGTATTTTTTAATTTTAACCTTCCTAAATATTTGCTAATAAAGCACCTTGCTAATAACGAGGGTTATATTAGTAAAACTATCATTAAAAATATTTTTTCCTTTTTCCAACCAAACAAGAAAAACTGACATCTTCTCTATCATTTCTATTATTTGTTCCATTCAACCAAACAAAAAGTGAGGACGACCCCTTCCCTTCCCTAAAGATGCCCCGTCCGACCCTCCCCCTCCCCGTCCCCCTCCCATCCACCTTTCCATCCCTCCAACCAAACGGAGCATAAAAGTCTCAAATCTTACAACGAGAACACTAATACAGTGAAGTTAAAATAGCTTACTTTGGATCCAGCACCAACTTTTGAATTTCTTTAATGGCCGAACTTGCTGCATAAAGTGATATTTTTCCGACCTGCATAAAAATAAAAATAAATAAAAACAGTATAAACTGAGAAACTTGCTAACATAAACAGAGAATAGAAGAATCCTAGCAGGAATAGGGGGAACAAGGTGGGAAAAGAAAGTATTCTCTAATTTGAAGGAAAAAGAGGACAAGAAGGGACTTAATACTTCTAAGCAAAAGTTCCCTCGCCTGACCTCCAACATTTGAAGCTTTGCATCATGGTCATTTGGAAGACCGCGGATTTCTTTAGCCAATTTTACAGCTGATCCCAGGCTTTCAGGAGATAAAAAATCAAGCCCCAACTGAACTGTGGACTGTAAATTAAGAAGGAAAAAATTGTTAATACAAATTCAAGCCAGAGGTGACGGTTCTAGTCCCCATGGAGTAAAATGGTGTATACAATTTTTTTGCCTAGGGAAAAGCAAAATCTCAAGAACAGAGAGTTTAGGACAGATTTTTAAACCACATCAGAAGCTGATTTCTCAGCAGAAGAGGAAGATTGTAGTCTGAATTTTGATCTTGTGATATTATGGCCCGAATTTGTATTTAGGTTGCAAACCAGTCCCCGAGGAAATTTTTTTGACCCGTTTTACTCTTAATGGGCCATGAGCCTCTTTGGTCTCTTTTGTAGCCCGTTATAAATATAAGGGCAATTAGGGTTTGGAGTTGTAGAGAGAAATAGAACCCTAATTCGCAGAGAGAGAGAGAGCTAGGGTTTCTTGTGGCTGTTAATCTCCCGTTTCTTGCATAGTGAAAACTTTCGCCGGATCTCCGCCAAGGACGTAGGCACAACTTGTACCGAACCTTGTAAATCTTTGTGTCTTGTGTAGCGTGCTTATTTTTCTGTTTTGATTTCGTGTGATTTGGTGCGTTTGTTACAGCAGTTCTTTTCTCTGTTTTTAAGTTAATGATCTCCACAAAAGTCCCACCTTACAGAACTCTAGACAGCTTCCATAAATGAAAGAGCTTTTTTCAAAGAAACTTCTGTCACACAAGAACTTCAGATGGGAATGCACATCAAATGATTTCTCATATGGCACACCAAATGGGTTATGCACTAAAAACGATTGACATAAAAATCAGGTAATTAATTAAAGCATACATAGAAGCTCTCCATAGAAAACAACTTGGTGAAATAATATGACTTTTATATCAAGTGAGGTGAAAATACAAAGCACCTAACATATGCGGCCATATGGCAACACGACCAGCATTGCTAGCATGGGAGCAATTAAAGTAAGCATACTTCTAACTAAAACCATAAAACTTAGAAGAACAAATTTCAGAGGAAAGAGTGACACACTTGACTCTTTTGAGGCACATAATCTTTGGTACTTGGCACATGTGTTTAAGTCTTAAAAAGATGGCATTAGAGAATATCTATACGAGATAATTATTTAACATCCTACCAGCAAGAGTCAAGACAAGCAACACGAACTACTGCTAAAGATTCGTGCTAATAAAATTAAGTTTTTTTTTTTTTATCACAATTGATATGTCACTGAGCAAACCTGAAGATTCCTCACTTGAAAGGGACATCCAGCTGGGATGAACACAGCTTGCCCCAGATGCTGTTCAAATGACCATGACTCCACTCCTGTGGAAGAACAGATATAAGATTTTTGTCTTAATGTTGTAAAAAATACTTCGATTGTAGTAGCAAGCATTTAGTGAATTTCAAGTATATCTGATTCAAGAGTTAATGATGCAACACCAAACTCACTACACAAACATTATATACTGAAAAAGAATGTCAAAAAGAATAATAATAAACTCTGCTCTCTGCCTCCGCAGCTGCACAGCATGAGTGAACTGTGAGCTTTTTGCAGCAGCTGCTAAAGTAGGGAAGTAACCACTTCGCCATTCCTTTGTCAAAGTCTAGTACTTATGGCCCTATCCAGTCTCTTTAAGTGGTAGCAATTATGGGGGTTTCGGGTAAGAGGTTTCCCCAACACTAGATTAAATAGTAATAACTGATATTTGGCCTTACCATATTCATCCTTCAATTTTCTTTTGTGATGCTTGTTCAGGTACATCAATGAATCATAAAGAGGATGTGTCACCTAAGATCCAAAGACTTAGTCAGCAATCTGCGTCTAATACAAATCAACAATGTTAGTTGAGAAGAATTCAGAATTATCACAAGAAGCAAACAAACTTACAGTATCATTCAAAACATTGTTAGGCTTCCCCAAGTCCTTCCAATTGATTCTCAAATAATCCATAAGCTTAGGAACATCCTGGCGGCGGAAAACATCCCACAGAGCTCCTGGATTGCTCTTTTCAGATGCGTCTCCGCTAGCTGCATTCAAGTCCTCACAATTAATGTTTTTCTCTTCAGCAGTAGCAGCAGTTTCCGTCCTTTGGTCCTCCATTATCTCATCATTTGTCTCTAACTTAACCTCATATTCATTGTGTCTATCCTCTTCACCACCAATAGAGAGTTTAAGTTGCGGATCTACTGACAATTCTTTTGCCTCAGATTCCTCAAAAGCTTTTTGTATCTTATCAATCTTTGTCCTCTGCCATCCTTTCAGCTTCACTTCGCATGTATGCACCAGTAGGTAAACCTAATAATATTGCAGAAAATGGCAATCCAAACAATTTCATCACTTTGAGAAAGTCCGATAAGTAAAGGAGATTCTATAAAGAAAGAGGCAAACAAACGTATCCTTCTCATGCGCTGGGATAAATAAACATCAAGTGGTTGAATTCCAACTATTTCACAAATTATATTATATATGACACTCCTAAGTTGCAAGTGGACATAATCCTACTGGTCATGATTATCCGACAATCATAATATTTTTGGATCTCATCTGTTCTGTTCAAAATTGCATAATGGACATGGTGTCCAATTGAACATAGAATTCAGCTACTTGTATTGCTTACTGTTTAGTATTCTTAAGACTGAACTTTAAACTCAATACTATAAATAATAATCTACTACTTTACACATTTAAATCTAAATAAACAGCTCAAACATGCAGCTAAAAAATAATACTTCTTTTATTCTTGGTAACTGGTAAATAAAAATAAAGATTCTCATCAATAAACATAATGGTGTGAAGCGTAAGTTATGGAGAAAAAGTTAAAGGTTAACTCATTACGTTATATAAGACATGGGCTCAAACGAAGACGGTTCTTATAAGACGGTTTGCTGAGGAAGGAAACAAGGACTCACCATGTCACGCATATAGAAATGGAGATTGTTCACCGAATCACCTCTACCAAGTTCATGGTGCGACCCATAAGAAATTAATATCTTTGGACCCACATCATTCTGCAAGGAATAATGAGGAAGTTTTGCAGCAACATTTAGAAGGCCCAACTTGGAATGAATGTATTCAAGTAAAGGCAGTTTACGGATAAATTCAGGTCTCTGGTACACTAAGAACTCTTCGGAAGCACTAGGAGAAGGCCAATCCTTCAACTTTAACATTTCTGGCCAACCATCTTCATGGATTCGACCTTCTAAGTATCCTTTAATGAACTGGCCAAGTTCAATGTCAACCTGATATCATATCAAACCGAAGGTGTCAAAATATCAGGACATTCAATAGAGGATAACATTTAGCGCAATACCATTGGAATACGCAGATATTATGGGGGTATGAGAGAATATAGACAATATCAGCTCGATGTTATGTATTTGATAATTGAAACTGTGAGTTACCTACCTCAGACCAGTCTAAGCAATCTACAGCCTTCACAATTCTGTTATCATCTTTCAGTTTCTCTTCTACTGTCTCCCGAATTCCTCTCCATATAACCATCGGATCCCAGCTTGACATTGATGATCTATCACAAACATCCTTAATAATAACAGGTTCACCCCTGATCCAGTGTTTTCTAAAATCTCCAATCCCATCGATTTCGATGTCTTTAGCAGACGGAAAGAACAAGAAATTGTCATCGTCATTCTCTCTATGTGCAGCTTGGCAAAGCCTGGAGTTAAGCCTGGAATTCTGTGGACCATCAACATCATATATCTTACAGCCAGTAACCATTTCTTCAACATTTTTAACCAGTTTTGCAACCCAATTCATCTTGAATATGCGTTTTAGTATTAACGATGAGCAACCACAGCCGCCATACTCCTTAGGTGGGCACAAAATACTTCCATCATTGTTGGCTTTCCAATCAGAGAACTTCTCTGAAAAACTTAGTTCGAAATTAGTTGGTTTCGCATGCTTTGACACAGTTTCTTGGTCATCACCTTCCTTAACAATCTGATTTTCCACCTCTACTTTTACAGATGCCTGTCTAAGTTCTTGGCAGCAGCTAAGACAAAGATCATATGAGCAATTTGCACAGTGCCGATGATAATCAACAATAGGCATCCTACAGAAATTGCTGCAAGAGAATGTGTTACAATAAATATCTGTAAGCACACATGACACTTCTATATCTTTAATCAAATAGCCCTACCAAGGAAATAGATAACGGATATCAACCTGATAAGGGATTGTTTACATATACATATATATTTCAGATTTTTTTCCCGGAAAGTTATATTTCAGATTTTCCCATCACAAAGAAGAGTAAGCTCCCAATTATAAGCTCGAATTACTATAATGACAAACAAGATTAAAACCAATATACAGATAGTTCTTAAGGGATGTGAGATTCTAGATTGATTTCTGATTTTAGATCATATATGAACCCTCTTAAGTCATTGCAAATAGCACATAAAGTATTGGAAGTTGTACCAGCACATCTGCTCATCTGCATTCAGTTTTATTCTGGCAAGATCAATTTCATTTCCTGGAGAAAATATAGAAGGTAGTCAAACCATGGTAAAGATTTATTGAAACCTCCAACTCGTAATTAGAGCATCAAAACAATCCAACCTCGAAGCCTTTTTTCCAGTTCCACCTCAGAGCACTGTTCACGATGCATCTGTTTAACTACGGGAAGCACCGCAGATAAAAGGCAATGAAGGTACCGCAACTTGTCTTGGACAGGTACTTTCCGTATCCTTACCTGTAAATCAGAAAAGGCACAGTAATTCTTCAAACAATTCAGATAACCTATGACCTATCAAACCAAATTAAAAAAACATATTTTCCGTATATCCAAGAGAATTAATATTGAATTTGATACAAGCCTGTTTAGAGAATAAACTAATACCTTTACTAGATTATCTCCCTTTAAGCATGCCTTGCAATTACAACTACCACGACATGCAGGACAAAGACTCTCGAGTTCTTCCAATGGAATGTCAGAATACCTAAACAAACCAATTGTAATCAATAACCTGCTGCGTAGTGTCAAATAAGCCTTTCGACTGAATAAAAAATCTCACCAAGAGGAAATGCAGCTATCACAATATCCTCTCCTGTCACATTTGAGGCACCAAATAATTTTGTCACTATCATCCCGCAAACACTGATGGCAAGTCTGCCCACCAGTATTATCAGATGAATCTGAGATTTCATCAGAGGATTCCTGCTAAAAAAAAGTGCTTCAGAAAGGCATGAAACAACGGGGAAGAATAATGCCCATCAAAGTCTGACAAAATAGAAAATACTTGTACTTCTAATCAGTGATCAAGGTAGGGAAATGCCCCTCGGCGCCCAGGTATAGTGAAGGCGAACTGCTTCTATGTGCTAGTGATGTCTCCAAATGGTAAGAGACCCTCTGGGGTAAAGCCCAAGAGCAAAACAATGCAAGTTTGGACCCAAAAAGGCCAATATCATATCATGTGGTGGAGCGGGCTGTTATACATGGTATCAAAGCCACAACCCCACTGAAAATGTGAGAAGCGAGAACAAGTCCATGCGGATCACGCTAATGAGGACGCTAGGTCCCAAGAGGTGATTGTGATGTCCCACATCATCTAAGTATAGTGAGCGTGAAGTGTTTATCTATCTTGGTGAAGCCGGTAAAAGGCCCAGAGCAAAACCATGTCCGGGCCCAAAGCAAACAATATAATACCATATGGTGAAGCAGACTACTGCCCATTTAATCATGAGGCACATCCAATTTCTAGGGCCTATTGTTGTAGCAACTATAAGATAGATTAATCTGGAATTTCATTTTATTCTCTTCACATAAAATTAGTTTAGCAAAGTAATCGATAATAATTGGAGATCCTCTGTAACTACATGTCAATGAAAGATGACAAGGAAACTCGCAGAATCACCTGAGCCGTCAAAGGGTATGTACATTATATCTCTAATTGAGTATAGGGACATCCAATAGCATCAAATATACTTCAACAATAAAAGACAAAAGAAAAAATAGAACTTCCTCATAGGGTTTGGGGACATTCTCATTCGCTAAAAATCTAGAAGTGAGGTACAATTTCCGTGAAGTTAACACCTTGCTTTGTACTTAGTTCTAAATTTCTCCACTTGCAAGAAGTCTGTTATCTTATGGTGGTGATAGCAGTGTTGTTAAGGCGCGTCTAGGCTCCAGGCTCCTTGAGGCACAAGACTTGCGCCTCAAGAGTGGGCAAGAGCGCCTTTGCAATATTGGCACCTTTATTATGGAGTATAAATGCTTTAGTAATAGTTTTATTTTTTCGTTGTATTTTCCATTGTGTGTCTCACTTCTCTCAGGCACGCGCCTCGCCTAGCACCTAGGCCCCAGAGCACCTCTAGCGCCTTAATGCATCTTGAGCCTTTAGTAACTATGGGCGATAGTTAAAATGACAAAAATATCAATATTAGGAGTGTAGGGTAGAGATGTTGAATTTAAACTTACTGTCATAGCACCAGAATCAAAGGCCTTCTGCGATCTGCTCCTGGATGACTCCACAGCAGAAGGGAATGGTGTATTGTAAGACCTCCGGTTATCTTCATACTCTGCAACATCCCTTTGTAAATCATCATTTGGCTTCAGAGGATTGTGCGCTGACAAATTCCTCATAGAAGGTGTTTCGGGTGAATAACGATCCTGACTTTGTGATACCTTTTCCTTATACTTCTTACTCTTCTTCATTGGAACTGAAACAGGGTAATCCTCAACTTTACTAGCATGAATTGGCGAATCCATGTCATCACTCTTACTCTCCAAGTAGATGTCACTTTCACCTAGAGATTTTCTCTTCGCTTTCTTTAAACTAGCTCTCATTGCAGAATTTGCCGCCCTCTTCTTCGCCTGAATGTAGTGTTTCTCACATACTGTTTTATCTGGCATAGACATTGCAGTGCATCTCCACTGCTTCCCATCAGACCTTTTACAACGCAAATCATCAGGAATCCCAACATTATCCTCCCCAGTCCCAGAAGTAGATCGTGCATTATCCATCCTAATTCTGTATTAACGAAAATTAACAGCGGAATCAAAATCTCATGCCGAGATCAACCTGCAAATACAGTAACCAAAATATATTATAAGCCAGAACAATCGGCATTAGTACTCAAGTAAAAGCATGAGTAGTAAATCAGAAAGCAAGAAGCTATGAGGGGATAAGCAGGTCCTGTTGGTAGCCGAAGAGAAAACAAAACAACAAACTAGACTATGCATTCGGAAGAAGGCCAAGGATTCAAGTCCCGATACAGCCATTGAGTGTTTGAGTGTGTTTCTTGCCAAATGCAATAAAAAGGAAGATACACCTCGGGGTCCTTCTTTCTGGAGCTAAAATGTATGGTTGTTCTTTATATAGGATTTCTTTATTTATGCATATGTTATTTTTGTTTGCACACCAAAATTGCCCATTCCATCTTGGAACAAGATTAACCCTTTTGAATGGAAAATAAAAAAAACACCCCCAATACAGAATTTTTTTTTTTAATACGTAGCTATACAATATAAGAGAGGCATGAACTCAAATTTCAAAATAAAATAAATTCCTTAAATATAATAAATGTCCATATGCAAGAAAACCCACTATCACATCCATAGATCACAATGATGAGGTAACATGAAAACCCTAGTATGTGATATACAGAACCCACCACCAGATTTTGTCAAAAGACCCAGAATATGGAGAGATTCATATATTGATGAATAACACCAACATAAGCAATTAACAGTAAACCAACAAAAACTTGAAAAACAAGTAACAATTCTAGAAAATAACCATAAATTGAAAATGCGTATATCGAAATAAAAAAAGGGTTTTTAATTTCAATTGTTCCTTTTCACTCTTTTCATTCTTTTGGAGTAAAGATTTATCAAACTTATGATCACTTTTGAGTAAAATTATTCATACCTCAGGGTAGTAGAGAACCAAAATTAGGGTTTTGAAGACGACGAGGCTGTGCACACTTGAATTGCTCTTTTCGATCGTACAAACCCAACAGAAATCGACTGTGTGTGTGTTCTCTTTCCTCTTCCCTCGAACTTGAAACCTCGTTCTTTTGTTTGCTCTTTTTCTAACTACACTTGCCACTATGAAGTATGAAATAATTTCACTGGAGTACCCTTTTATTTAAAATATTACAAGTGACCCCCTTCCGGTGAACTGAATTGCCACTAATTTAATTATTATGAGGATTAAGTAGGGTATAAAAAATCACAGTTCAGATATATTTATTGAATAAATTGGAGTATTTTACCAAACCGATATCGGTGTCATTTTATTCTAAAGTATTTAATACTATTCTAAAGGATTTATCAATTCCACTCCTTTCTAGCACACCCTCTATTATGTACATAATAAAATGTTTTCGATGTTTTTAAAAATATCTAGGAAACAAGTTATTATTGTTGTCAAGAAAACTATTATTATTCAACACTCTGTTTATTTATTTTTCGATAATCGGGAGGTGAGGTCCGGAGTTTTTACCCCGACTAATTCATAATACTTACATTGTGTTTGGAAGTCTAAGAAATTAAGGGAATTTGGGAGCACCTTTCATTTTGTAGGGGCGTGGACGGATTTTTGTAAAGACTCGTCCTACCCGCCCGTTGACATTAACTTTAACTTTTATTTTACTTATATATATATACTAGGCAAAATCATGTGTTCTACACATGTTGAAAGACTTATGGTGATAAAGATAAAGTGTTAAATAGGAGGAGAAAACTTCAATCAAGACAGAAAAAAAAAATCAAATAGAGGGATAGAATAGTATTACTTTTAACAATTCTTCAAAATTAATCAAATATAATAAAATAAAATAGAAAGAAAAAGAATAATACATGTGTATAGTATAAGCGATTTAAAAGCAAATAGAAGAATAGAAGATATACACAAATATAGGGATGGCAATGGGGCGGGGTATCACCCGCCCCGTACCCGTACCCGATTATTTTTCCCCGCCCCATACCCACCCCGTTCCCGTTTAATTTTTTATTTTTTCGACCCGACCCGACCCGCCCCGGTTAGCTCCCTGCCCCGATTACGTATTATTTTTATTAAAAATATATTTTTTAATAATAAAAAATAATATTATTTTATTTCTAATTAATATTATTATTCCAGAATTTTTTTCTAGAATAAATCTATATGAAATCAAAATCAAACAATAAATCTATAATTAAGGAGAATATTGTATGTATATAAATTTATATGTATATAAATTTATAATTAATGAGAATATATATATATATATATATACCTAATTGGGGCGGGTTCGGGGCGGGGCGGGGGTGCCCCATACCCGTCCCGATTATAATCGGGGAATTGATACCCGCCCCGATTAGCTAAACGGGGCGGGGCGGGGTGGATAAACGGGGCGGGGCGGGTTTTTTTGCCATCCCTATACAAATATGGAAAGTGGATAAGAAAATAATAGAACGAAAACAATATTCAACCGTTAGTCTTATCTGCGAAAAGATAATGGACTCGAGACAATTATTGTATTTATAAATGGGGTTTACACCTTTTCAGAATAAATGGGAAGTGATGTATTGGTTCCATCAATCAACACAATTCTTCGTATGCAAGTGACTATCTATTCAAATTGAATAAGTACCTTTACAAATTAGGGTGCACATAGATCAATACACCTCTATATATTATGATGTAACCTTTTAATTATTTAATTTATTTTTAATTTAAAATATATAAAAATTGTTAGAAATAATTTAGGGGTCTCGTACTTTCATAAGTAGTATAGATATATACAAAGATAAAAATCTAAATGTTTTATTAGTTGGTACTTGTTCATTTTTCATAGGGCGACATCTCAAGCCAAAAAGACGAGTAAACCACATATGCACAAACAAAAAAGAGAAATTGAGAGTTAATTCAATTGTTGAATCATTAGAAGAAGTTCCTAGGTTTAGTTTTTTTTTCTTCGAAATCTTTTTATGTGTATTTATGGTTTATTTTTTTTAAAAAAAGTTTTCAATGAACTACACTCTTTTATCAATGATAAGGACAACACTGACAATCAAGTGTTAGGCCATGTTTGGTAACTGATCTGGTCCGGTTATCTCTGGTTTGGTCTGGTCCGGTCCGGTCTGGTCTGGTCTGGTCCGGGTGATGTTCTGAAATTCTGTTTGGTAAACGGTCTGGTCTGATAGTCTTGGTCTGAGGAAACTGGAACCAGACCATGTTTGACAAACTGTCTGGTTCCAAACTTCTTTGAACCATATTATGTTTAACAAACTGGTTTGGTCTTAAATTTCTAGTAAATTGTGAAAATATTAAATATACTTTATATGTATTATTTAATTCATTTTGTTTATTATTCATTTTTTTTATAAATAATTCATTTAATTTATTATTTATTCATTTATTTATATTAATCTATAAATATATTTTATTAATTTATTTTTTATATTATTATTTATTCATTTATTTATTTTTTATTATTATATTTATTATTATTTTTATCTATTATTTAATTCATTTTGCTTATTATTAATTTATTTATTATTATTTTCATGTATTATTTAATTCAATTTTCTTATTATTTATTTATTTATTCTTATTTTTATATATTATTTAATTCATTTTGTTTATTATTTATTACTATTTATTCATTTATTTTTATTTGTCTCTAAAATTATTTTTATTAATTTATTTTTATTTTTATGTATTATTTAATTCATTTGATTTTATTTATTTTGTTCATTATTTAATTCATTTAATTTATTAATTATTATTATGTATTATTTATTTCATTTTGTCTATTATTCATTTTTTTATAAATATAATTCATTATTTGTATTATTATTTATTCATCTATTTTAATTAATTTATAAATATATTTTATTCATTTATTATTTATATTATGTTTTATTATTATTATATTTAATCATTTATTATTATTATTTTTGAATTATTTAATTCATTTTGCTGATTATTTATTTATTTATTATTTTTATGTATTATTTAATTCATTTGTTTATTATTAATTATTTTTATTTTATTTATAAATATGCTTAATTTAATTTATTATTTAAATTATTAATTTATCATTTTTTATTATTTATTTATTCGTTTAATTAATTTATAAATATATTTTATTAATTTATTATTTATTATTATATATATTTATTATAAATATATTTTATTATTCATTATTTTGTTTATTTTTTATTCATTTATTCATTTATTTATATTAATTTTTAAATATATTTTAGTTAATTTATCATTTTATTCATAAATATATTTTATTTTTATTTTTATTTATTCATTTATTTTTAGTAATTTATTATTTATATTATTATTTTATTCATAAATATATTTTATTTATTTTTATTTATTCATTTATTTTTATTAATTTATAAATATATTTTATTAATTATTATTTTTATTTTTTTATTTTTATTTTTATGTATTATTTAATTCATTTTATTTATTATTCATTTTTTTATTATTTTATTTTTGTGTTTTGGTTATATATGGTTCAATTATTGAAGGTCATTTTTGTTAGATTTTGGATAGATTTTATAACCAGACCAAAAGAATCACCAAAAATTGTGGTCCTAAAAAAAGTCATTTTGGTTCAATTTGGTCAAACTTGGTCTGGTTATATTTTATGAGACCAAGGCAAAACAAACATGATCTGGTCTCAAAAAACCATGACAAGACCGGAAATATAGGACCATAACCGGTTACCAAACGGGGCCTTAGTGGACGCGGGTATGATTTAAAAAAAAAAAAAATCAACCATAACAACCCGTCAAGGATATGGTATTTTGAAAAATAAAATGGAACGAGCATGAATATAGTCTAAACCGTCTCGTACCCGCACCACTGCCATTCCTAACAATATTGTGTAATCACACAACGCAAATCGGATAAGGCTCAAACTATATCCATAATAATAAATCTAATGAATTATTTGTACCCGGCAAAAATCCAATACAAAATCTCATACTTTTGAAGCACCAAATCCCAAGTCCCAAATCATTTGTGATGGGTCAACCCACCTTGGTTTGTTCATCAATATGTTAGTTATAGATACAGTGCAGAAACATGTGTCTTGAGACACTAGTGATCATAAGGTGTTTACAATAAACAAAATTCTAAAACACTTGACTGAAAACATAAACAAGCTGCTATCATATTGAACATTATCATATATTTTTGGACTCCAGATGCCAAAAGAAAAAAAAAAATGTGAAATGATGAAAAAGTATATCATGTCCAACAATGATTTCCATTAGGTCCAAAAGTAACAGGAACAGTTTATCTCCACTTAAAAGTACTACTGAGAATTTAGGCAAACTCTAATGTTGAAGTTAAGTAAATATAGATGGTTTACATAACAAAAATAAATTTCAATGTCCCATAATCCTATTTCACAAAAATAATCACCATCTTTTCCAAATTGTCATATGAATCTCTCATGCTCACAAAAAATCAAATCAGCCTTCTCCAAATTCCTGAAAAAAATAAAATCCAAATCTTCCACTATGTCAGCATGCAGCAGCATCTTATAGTACTATATATATCAAATAAGAAATATAAGCCAAATATGTTCTTAAAACTCATGTAAATATACAGAAACAATACATACGTAAACAAAAGTTTGTCATACTATATTCACATGAACAAACGCAATACCATTTATGAAACCAGAGAGGTCACTTACAACATTTCTTTGGCTTGGATTCTTGGTTTGTTTTGGTTTACATTCTGAAATTGACGTGCCTTGTCCACAATTAGTTGTTTTCTCTCGTTTTTATCGTGCAGTATACTCTGGGCAATTTGACATGCTCGGATTATATCAGCTGCTAAACAAGGCCCAGCATTACATATATGTATTATATAGGGTAAATTATACTTTCACTCATTGCTTGTTAATGTAAATTACACTTGTATTTTCTGTAGTTTCGTTAATTATACTTTCACCCCTTATTTGTTTTACTTTGACCCTCTCAGTTCAACATCTAGCGAGGTCAAACCTAATTTTGAGATATGAAATGACTAAATTATCTTTAAATGTATGTGAAAGCATATTTGTCCACCCTTAATGATGTAAAAAAGATAATTTTACCCTCACACATATATACTCATCTATTATAAATATATGTATATGTATACATAATTACATAATATTTACAATTAACTGCAGTAGTTTAATTACTCTGATATGTTCAAATATATATATATATATATATATATATATCCGCACACACATTTATGAAAAGTGGGAAGGAGATCTTTTAAACCCAAATACACTTATATGTATATATATATGTTGGGGATTTTTGTTTATTTACTCACACAAATAATTGCACACACAGAGACACACAAAAATTTTACATGAAAAATCCTTTGGGCGAAGGGAAAAACCACGGGACTATTAGTCCGACAAAACTTCCACTATATGAAAATGATGGGATTACAAACCTTCAATTTGTGGCTACAAACTCACTATCACAAATTGGATATCAATCTTCTGCAATTTGTTATTGCAGGATCTCTCGTGTTTGATTATCTCACTTTGTGTTTTTCTTTTTCGATGATTTACAACACCAGCATACACCCATAAATATAGGTGGGGAGGAGAGAATATGACAAACACAACTTGCCCAACTTGAAGCTGTAATTCTTGACATTGGGGTGTGGTGAGCATGCAAATCTTTCACGCGTGATTTGGTGCAGCAAATCTTGACTTTGCCCATATGCATACATGTGGTTGAGCTGGGTATGGAACCTTCAATTCTCCCTCTTCCATGCTTATCGAAGGAGAACGTCTTCTGAGTGATCTTCCCCTCACTACCAATTTAGGGTTGCTGTTAAACCAGCTTCTTCTCTGCAAACTTCTAGCTTTTCTCTGGGTAGGCTCTTGGTCATCAAATCTGATCCATTATCATCTATGTGAATCTTCTCTAGCTGTAGCACGCCATGGATCCAGTGATATTTGACGTCGATGTGTTTGGACCTTGAGTGGAAGGTTGAATTTTTGCTAAGATGAATAACACTTTGACTGTCACAATATATGACATACTTTTCCTGCTCTTGACTTAATTCTTAAAGAAATTTCTTCATTCACAAGATCTCTTTGCATCCTTCTATTATGGCAATGTATTCAGCTTCTGTGGTGGACAAAACAACACACTTTTGCAATCGAGAGTGCCATGAGACTGTTCCCCCTGCAAAAGTGATTAGGTATCCTGATGTGGATTTTCTTGAGTCACTATCACCCGCTATGTCTACATGTAAGAGTGGAAATGTCCAGCCCAGCTGAGCCCATCTGTCGTCAGGCCCATCAGAGCCCATCTGTCATCAGGCCCATCAGAGCCCATTTGTCATCAGGCCCATCAAGCTTCTGGGCCAGCAAGTTTCCTATGAATCCAGTAATAAAGCCCATTTAGAAAATGTATATAAAGGGAATCCGAAAATTAATAAAGGGATTCGAAATAGTATTGAGCATTTTTATGTCTTTACACATTGGCGCCGTCTGTGGGAACGAATGAGGAGTTCCTGATTTTTCAAATGCCCTTCGGTACCTGTAAAATCGCCTCCTTCTTCCCATCTCAAAAAGCTAAGTCTGTTTGATAGGCAAAAGACCCTCCACCTCCAAAAACTTCCACTCACTACCTCCCCGGACGAGAATGCCAGTCACTCGTTCACAGGCAGGCATTCTGCCCACTGAGGACAATCGTGCAGAGGATTCCCAGACCATGGAGCAAATTCTTCAACGCTTGGCGGCTGTTGAGAAACGTAGCGTGGCCTTGGAGAAACAGAATGCAGAGCTCAGGGAGAGGTTGGCTCCACCAGCAGCTGCCTTACCGGCAGTTACGCCCAACCCTCCGGTGGCGGCGATCGACCATTCTCTAAACCAACCTGAAGAGCACGCCGAATCTTCTCAGCGCTCAAGAAAGGCTCCGGCAGCCGACGAGTCTATAACCCCCCAGAAAATTCAAGCAATGATGGACGAGTTCCAAAGGAAAGTTCTCGGGGACTTGAGGTCCCGATCTACGGACGACATGGCCATCCAGGCGTCCACTGAATTGATACAGTCACCCTTCATTCAGGAAATAACCCAAGAACCTTTCCCAAAGAAGTTCGTGATGCCACAATTCACCCCTTATGATGGCACAAGGGATCCCGAAGAACACATATACCAGATTCATCAGAAAATGACCATGTACGCCGAGAACGACTCCCTGCTGTGTAAAGTGTTCTCCACAAGCCTCGCTGAGGCCGCCCTATTATGGTTTAGGAAGCAGCCACCCCGATCCATTGGTAGCTGGCAACAGTTGACCAGGCTCTTCATCGCCCAGTATTATGGAAACAAGAGACAGAAGAATACCATATCCTGCCTCTTCACCATGATCCAGGAGAAAGGAGAGTCACTGAAAAGTTTTCTATCCCGATTCAACATAGAGTCCTCTTCTGTGGATAACTGTGACCAGCATTATGCGGTTGAGGCGTTCAGGATGACCCTCATTCCTGGAACAAAATTCCATCAATCCTTGGTGAAGCGCCCTCCATCGGGCATTGGGGAACTAAACTCTAGGGCCCAGGGATACTTGAGAATTGAGGAGGAGGAAACTATCAGGCAAAGGAGATCAGCCTTTGTCGGCCTTGAAATCCAGTCCAAGGATCGATTGATCGATCGGAAGCGATTAATTCCACCGGGATCGTCAGCCCCAACGGGAGTATCAGTCACAAAGCCATCTAAACGACCCAGGTTAGAAGAAAGGATAACACCCCTGAAGGTTAGCCTTGCAAAAATTTACTAGGAGAACAAAGCCAAAGGAATTTTCCAGCAACCCCCTACCATGCGACAACCACTTGACCAGAGAGACAAGACAAAACACTGCGCTTTCCATGGTGATTTCGGGCACATCACGAACGAATGCCGCAATCTAAGGCAACAGGTGGAGGCATTACTACTTCGCGGAGTACTCCGGGATTACGTCCAACAAGACAGGCCAAGAACCGATCAGCGCGCCCCCGGCGTCCCTCGAAACCCCTCGGATGCACAATCGGTTAAAATCATCAACATGATTCATGGTGGCCCCCCACCCAAAGAGACCGAAGGATCGCGCCGAAGCTATCTACGAAAAGCCCACAAAATGAGAAAAGTCAACGAAATTAGTGAAGCCCGATACAAGGCTGAAGAAACTCACATCACTTTCTCGGTGTCGGACCTCCGGGGAGTCCAAACCCCGCATGAAGACCCTCTGGTTGTGACCCTAATGGTGGCCAACTGCCTTGTGAAAAGAGTCGTGATCGATCCAGGGAGCAGTGCCAACATCATCACCAAATGGGCTTTCGAAAAGCTCGAAATCAATCCATCTGAAATTATGACATCCCGATGCCCCATCGCAGGTTTTGACGGCAGGAAAATCGAGCCGATCGGTGAAATTCAGTTACCTGTGTCTGCCGCTCATAGGACCCTGACCGAGACATTTGTTGTGGTGGACGCCAAACCTTCATACAATCTGCTTATGGGAAGGGGATGGATTCACCGAATGCAAGGTGTGCCTTCGACTCTTCACCAGGTCATGAGATGCTTGGGCCCTGACAGTACTGGCACCATTGATGTGAAGGGCGACCAAGTGGCCGCCAAGGAATGTTATTCGGTCACTCTGAAGGAGATCCGGAAGGCCCAGGCCCCAGGGGTACCCCGATCGAAGGAGCAAAGTTCATGCTCCAAATAGCAATTAAAGAATGGGGAGCCGGGCTCCCCAATTGTGGTTGAACCACTACAATCGGTCTGTGTCGTGCCCGACAACCCGGAAAAAGTTACTTTTGCAGGTACAACCCTGACCGATTCTGAATTTGAGGAACTAACACAATTGCTGCAGGACAACTCTGACGTCTTCGCATGGGAGCATACAGACATGCCGGGAATAGATCCTGACGTTTCACAGCACTCATTGCATGTTGACCCAAACGTCAGGCCAATTAGGCAAAAGCAAAGACGCATGGGGGCACATCGGAACCTAATTATAGCAGATGAGGTATCCAGACTGCTCCAGGCCGGCTTCATCCGCGAAGTCAGATATCCCGAATGGCTTGCCAACGTCGTGGTTGTTCAAAAGAAAAACGGCAAATGGAGGGTTTGCGTCGATTTTACCGACCTGAACAAGGCATGCCCAAAGGACAGTTTTCCACTCCCAAAGATCGACCAGATGGTTGATGCTACCTCGGGCTATGACCGTCTAACTTTCCTGGATGCCTATTCAGGTTACAACCAAATAAAAATGAACCCGAAGGATGAGGAAAAGACTTCCTTCATTACTGAAACAGGTACATACTGCTTTAAAGTTATGCCTTTCGGACTGAAAAATGCAGGTGCTACCTTCCAGAGATTAGTCAACAAGATCTTTAAAGGTATGATGGGCACAGTAATCAAAGCCTACATCGAGGATACTGTAGTCAAGAGCAGAAAGAAGGAGGACCACATCACTCACCTACGCCAAGTGTTCGCTACCCTCAGGTCCCATGGCATGAAGCTTAATCCGGCAAAATGTTCTTTTTGTGTATCATCTGGACAGTTCCTAGGGCACATCGTGGACCGGACTGGTATCCAAGCCAGCCCGACACAAGTCAAAGCTCTCATAGAAATGAAGGAGCCCCGAACACATAAAGACGTTCAAGTCCTGACGGGAAGAGTGGTAGCACTTAGCAGATTCATCTCACAACTCACTGATCGGTGCCGACCATTCTTTCAAGCAATAAAGGTGAAGAAGGGAGAGATCTGGGGTCACGAACAATCGGAGGCCCTGGCGGGGTTAAAAGAGTACCTGACCATGCCCCCCATCTTGTCTACACCAACCCCCGATGAAGTCTTATACCTTTATTTAGCAGTATCCTCCGCTTCAACCAGCGCCGCCCTCATCAGAGAGGACGGGAACCTTCAAATGCCAGTATTCTACACCAACAAATCCTTGGCTGAGGCAGAAACTAGATACAGCAGGCAGGAAAAACTGATTCTGTCACTGGTGAACGCCAAAAGAAGGCTAAGGCATTACTTTGAGGCCCACCCGATCGTCGTCCCAACAGCTACACCCCTACGAGTTATTATGTCGAAGCCCGACCTCTCAGGACGAATCTCTAAGTGGGCCATCGAATTGGGCATATATGATTTGACATACATACCTCGGGTTTCCATCAAAGGACAGGCTGTAGCGGACTTTTTGCTCGAGAGTGAGACTGAGGAGCCAGACCAGAACAGTGAACTGGATACATGGAAGATCTTTGTGGATGGGTCAGCCAACTCTTCCGGCTCAGGAATCGGCCTAGAAGTTTTAACACCTGATGGAACACGCCTTCATATGTCGGTGCAGTTGCAGTTTCCGGCCATAAACAATGAGGCAGAGTATGAGGCCATCGTATCCGGTTTGAGGATAGCCCGAAGCCTTAAGATCCAGTCCTTAGCAGTACACAGTGATTCTCAACTTGTCGTCCGTCAGATCAACGGAGAATACGAAACAAAGGACCCGACAATGAAGTTGTATCGAGCGCTAGTTTTGAAGGAGACAGAAAGTTTTCACAGAATCACCTTTACCCAAATCCCCAGGGATGAAAACTCTGAAGCTGACCACCTGGCCAATCAGGCTTCCTCAGCCGGAGAGGATCTAACCCGGGTGACACTGTTGGATTTTATTCAGAGGCCCAGCATTCAAGAGCCCGAACGAGTAATGCTCATCCCATGGGAGCCCAGTTGGATTGATCCCCTGATAGATTACTTACGTAGTGGAACTCTTCCCGAGAATAAAGCTGAAGCTCACAAGGTCAGGAGGAATTCGGCCCGGTACTCAATCATAAACGGGCAACTCTACCGAAAGTCTTTTTTCGGTCCCTACCTGAGATGTATCACACCGTCAGAATCTAGAGCAGTGATGCACGAGATTCACAGTGGGGCTTGTGGAAACCACTCCGGTAGCAGGTCCCTTGCCCATAAGGTACTGTCTCAAGGGTACTTCTGGCCCTACCTGTCTCGGGATGCCGAGGAATACGTCCGAAGGTGCAAGCCCTGTCAAATGCACGGGGATGCTATCCATCGCCCACCTGAGTTCCTGCATCCCACTATAGTACCGCACCCATTCGCCCGGTGGGGAATGGATATAGTGGGACCCTTACCGAAAGCAATCCGGTCGAATGCGTACGTCCTTCTGGCAACCGACTATTTCACCAAATGGGTGGAAACCGAAGCCTATCCCACCGTTAAAGGGAGTCACGTCGTCAAATTCGTATGGACCAACATTATATGCAGATTTGGGCTACCAAGAACAATCATGATGGATAACGGAACAAACCTGGACAACAAGGAGGTTAGAGCATTCTTTGCCAAACATGGTATCAACCAGAACACGTCTTCCGTCGGCTACCCGCAAGGGAATGGGCAGGCGGAAAGGACAAATCGAACTATATTCAACACTCTGGCCAAGAAACTTGAGGAGGCCAAAGGGGCCTGGTTAGAGAAACTGCCCGAAGTTCTCTGGTCATACAGAACGACCCCCAGACAACCCACTGGAGAGACCCCTTTTGCCATGGCGTACGGTGCTGAAGCTGTGATTCCGACTGAGATCCGGGTTCCAACCCTCCGGAGCGAGGCCTGGGTCGAAGGACCAAGTAACCAACATTTGGCTCAGAACCTTGATCTTCTGGATGAAAGAAGGGAGGCCGCCGGGATCAGGCTGGCCGCTTACCAACAGCAAGTCCGGAACCACTTCAATCAAAGAGTCAAAAGAAAAGAGTTCCAGATCGGAGACATGGTCCTTAGGCGCAAAATCGGGCTTGTAGGCAAGCTCAGGGAGCCTTGGGAGGGCCCGTACACCATCTCTGAAGTCATCGGTCGCGGAGCATACCGAGTCCGAAGGAATGTTGATGGCGGAATGGAACCAAACTCCCAGAACGCCTCTCGCCTCAAGAGGTACTACCCTTGATGGGCCAGGTCCTGTTTCCACTTGGATCTTTTTGTAAAAAGGCTACAGCAACTGATCGGTAAAAATCATTATTATGATTATTATAAAATCTGCTGAAGAGCCCGAAGTCACAACACAGATCCTGAAGAGATCATTGTTCCAAAAATAAACTAAGTGTTGCATTGACTTTCGCATGGCCTGAAGAGCCCGAAGTCACAACACAGATCCTGAAGAGATCATTGTTCCAAAAATAAACTAAGTGTTGCATTGACTTTCGCATGGTCTGAAGAGCCCGAAGTCACAACACAGACCCTGAAGAGATCACAAAACTTTGAAAAAATAAATAAAGTAACCAAGAATCGTTATAACTGTAAAAGTCAAAAGTGAAATGGACAAAACCTATTATATCTCATTCAAAATGGACCCCTGTGGCCAAGGCTTACAATGCATTTCATAAACAGTAAATACTAAAGGTCAACGCTGGTGCCCGGTACATTTGGGTTCACTGAAACGATGGCCCCATCGGGAGCCGGAGGATCAGGAGGGGCGGTTATGCTCATTCCTGGGAGAGGCTTGGTCAGGAACTCGCAGAAACGAACGTCGTCTGGACCACCAACCGGATCGTCGTACGGAGGGGAGATGCCCAGACTCTTATCCAGCTCTTCCACCGAGGCGAAAGTCCTTTCTTCGACGGGTTTCTGCATGTCATTAAAGCATGACCTCCAACCAAACCCGATCCGGTATTGGGAGGTTTCGCAGAAACGCTTATACACTTCGTTCCCACCCCGGTGACACATCTCCACCACCGACCTCTCCGTGGCAAGGAGATTCTCCATCTCAGCCCTCTCCTCCAGGAGCTTCGAATTGGAAACCGTCAAGCTCTCATTATTAGCTTTCAGATTCCCATTCTCAGCCTTCAAGGCCTCCGTCTCAGCAAAGAGGGCCCGCCGAACTGCCTCCATTTCCTTAATTTTTTCTTGAGCCGCCCGAAACTGTTGCTCTGCAGCGACTGCCCTTCGGGTCTGGACATCCAATTTTTCATTGGATATGGACAGTTGGTTGGCGACCTTCATCCGGGATTCCTCCTTCAATCTCAGGAGCTCGTTGGAGTTCTTGAGCAACTTAGTGTCCTCCTCCATTTTTGCATTATAGGCCTGTGTCAGGTAGAGCATCTGCCAAAAGGTTAAGTGTTAGCCTGATAAGAAAGTAAATAAAATATTAAATGCAGTTGGGAAATCAGCAGATTCAAGCACTACCTTCATAGCAATCTCTGGACCTGTCAGAGCCAATTCCTCCCGATCGATGGTTCTCAGCCTCTTTCGGTCTATGGGTGTCCAGATCTGAGATCCCATAGCCCGTAGGGCAGTGTCATTGTCAATCGTCGCATACCCCGCAACCAGAAAGTCGCCGCCCGGGAGTGTAATCTTCGGCGCCCAGGGCACGGGTAGCTCCTTTTCAGTTGCGGCCCCACTGTCATCCAGTACGATGGGAGATGATTGTGTCTCCGTTCCGGCCCTTACTGACCGTTCGGGTAGATTCTCCTCCGATCGGGGATGTCGCGCCCCCGTCAGGCTCGTTTCCCCTTCAACCAACCGGAATTCAGGGACGGGAACATCCCCTGAGGATGGAGCAACCTCCTCTGATCCTTGAGGAGGAGTCTGGCCGGTTTGCACATTTCCCATTGGTGGAGATGGAGTTACCGGGCTATTCTCTACAGGAGGCGAGAGAACAGGACCAGCCGGAGGGGTTAGAACACTTTGTGATCCCTGCCCGATCTGGATCTCACCGGAGGCTGAATTTGAGGCCTGAGGTCCAACTGCCCGCTTAGGCTTCTTCTTCAACACCGCCTGCGGGATCCTCAGCATTTCTGTAGATAGGGCCTGCAAATTGGAACCTGTCAAGAAACTGGTACACATCCTCAAATGCTGTCCCCAAATTTTCGATTTAAGCAATTCAAAACGAGTTCTGATATAATTTGAGGTTTTATATTCGTCGGGCGCCCCCAGAAACTCAAGCACATGGAGGCCTAACTTATCATTGCACTGATCACAATTGCACGCCCCCCTATGGAATGGCTTGAAAGAAGGGAAAATGTGTTGGTCAAACTCGTTGGGGACTTTGAATCTGGATGAGCTGGGGAGTCTCCAACTCCCACTCACAAGGACCATCCTTTCTTTCCACCCTTTATTGGATTTTTCAGTACCATCACAAATTTTCCTCCCACTAAGGGGAAAAAGGTTGTACCGGCCCCTGCACTCCTTCTGGACCTGTATTTTGTAACAAAACAGAAGTTCCGCCAGACCAAGGTCAAGTCCTAGATCCCGATTGATCATCAAGATCATGGCCAAGACCCGGAAGAAGTTAGGTCCCACCTGAAGTGGGGCCAAACCTAAGGTAGCTAAGACATAGAGGAAGAAGGGCTGGATCGGGAATCTAATGACCTGGAGGTGAAAGGCCGACAACAAAATCTGGTTATCCAAAACCCCCTCACCCTTCCTAAAATCATACTTTTTAGGATAATTTTTAATAATCACCCGATCGGGTACCCCGCATTTAACCCTCAACCTTTTTAATATCGACTCTACCCTGTTCATAGGGGGAATGGGATCGGCATAAAACTGATCTCCCGAAACCCCTCAACCGGATTTCCGGCTGCTGCAACGTTCCGGTTAACTTCCGGTGGGCTAGGCACAGTTGTCCTAACCACCTCAACTGAGGGTGAACTGAGGGATACGTCCGGGTCTACAGGGGAAGGTAAACGGTCGCTACCCGACCGGGTATCATCACTATCAGACATTTCGAAAAGAAAGACGTTGAGATGGAAATAAATAACTTACTCTAAGATGAATCCCGAAGGATTTATGACGCTTTCCTGAGAGAGAATGTGGACTCTGGCAACGATAAGTCAAGATCTCAAGTGCAGGGAGTTCTCTAGAATTTTTTAAATTGTGAAACGGAATGAATCCATAGCACTGCAGTCATTATTTATAGAAATCTCAGGGGGGCCTGAAAAGCCGTGCGCTCGGGAACCGAAGCGTCATCTCACTTCACGTGCGCCTCCACAGCCTCCCTTTTCGCCTACCGAGGCCACCCGGACCACGAATTTCAAACGTTGCAATGATTGTACAACCATCATATTAATTGCGTCAGTCACGTCACCCCGATCACGGGTAATGTATCTCATCCCCACTCTGTATCCTTTTTAATGGGCCGGGAAGATCGACGACCCATCACAAAGGATAGGGCCTGTGTAAGAGTGGAAATGTCCAGCCCAGCTGAGCCCATCTGTCGTCAGGCCCATCAGAGCCCATTTGTCATCAGGCCCATCAAGCTTCTGGGCCAGCAAGTTTCCTATGAATCCAGTAATAAAGCCCATTTAGAAAATGTATATAAAGGGAATCCGAAAATTAATAAAGGGATTCGAAATAGTATTGAGCATTTTTATGTCTTTACACTACATCTGTGAAACCTTCCAATGAAGATTTACCACCACCAAAGCATAAGCAAATATTAGTAGTTCCTCTAAGATACCTGATGATCCATTTTACTGTTGCCCAATGGTCCTTTCCAGGATTTGACAGAAATCGACTGACAACTCCAACTGCATAAGCAATATCAGGCCTCGTGCATACGATAACGTACATTAAGCTGCCAACCGCTAAAGCATAAGGCATTTTCTTCATTTTTGCTTTTTCCGTCTCACTTGAAGGACACTACTTAATACTAAACTTGGAGTGGCTTGCAAGTGGAGCACTGACTGGTTTTGTTTTGCTCATATTGAATCTTTTAAGAACTTTGCAAATATATCTTTTTTGAGATAACCAGAGCTTGTATTTTTGTCTGTCTCGAGAGATCTGCATTCCCAAGATTTGTTTTGCCGGTCCTAAGTCCTTCATAGCAAATGACTTGCCCAATTCCTTCTTCAACTTGCTAATCTTGCTACTGTCACGGCCAACGATCAACATATCATTGACATATAGCAAAAGGATGATAAAATCTCCGTCAGGAAATTTCTTGATAAATAAATAGTGATCTGCAGTGGTTCTGTTATACCCATTCTGGTCGATGAATGAATCAAAATTTTTGTACCACTATTTTGGTATTTGTTTGAGCCCATAAAGACTTTTCCTCAATCTGCACACAAGATTTTCTTTTCCTCTGGTTCTGAATCCTTTAGGTTACTCCATATAGATTTATCTATCCAGATTACCATGTAGAAATGCGGTCTTTACATCCAGTTGTTCAATCTCCAGGTTCAAGCTAGCTGCTAAGCCAAGAATAACTCGGATGGAGGAAATTTTCACCACAGGTGAAAATATTTCTTCAAAATCGATGCCCTTCTTCTGGCCGAATCCCTTTACAACCAATCTTGCCTTATACATTGGTTGTGGATTATTTTCTTCCGTCTTCAGTTTGAACACCTACTTGTTCTTGAGAGCTTTCCTTCCCTGCGGTAGCTTGACCAAGTCATATGTGTGGTTCTCATGCAACGATTTTATCTCTTCCTATATGGCTTTCATCCACTCCGCCTTTTTACTATCTGCAACAGCTTCCTGATTGCTCTCTAGTTTTCCCCCATCACTAAGCATCACGTACTCTGCGGGAGAATATTTACGATTCGGTTATAGCTCTCTGGTGGATCTCCTTATTTGATAGTCAACAGGATTTTCTTCTGCAACTGGTTTTGGTTCTGCATTGTCATTAGTTGGATATTCTTGAATAGTTCCCCCTTTATTTTGTGTTCTCGGTGGAAGAACCAGGTCTAGGTTGGCTGGTAACTCTTCAGGTGAATCTGATTTCTTCTATTTTTCAAGATCTTCAATGGTTTGATCTTCGAAAAACACCACATCTCTGCTTCTGATGAACTTTTTGTTGATAGGATCCCAGAGTCTGTAACTAAACTCTTCATGGTCATATCCCAGAAAGATGCACTATTTGGCCTTTCTGTCAAGCTTGGATCTTTCATCTTTAGGGATGTGGACAAATGCTCTGCAACCAAACACCTTCAAGTGTTTGTAAGAAACATATTTCCCTCTCCATACTTTCTCTGGAACATCACCGTTTAATGGAACTGAGGGAGATAGATTGATTAAGTCAACCGTTGTTCTCATTGCTTCACCCCAGAAAGGAGTTGGTAACTTGGCATTAGATAGCATGCACATGATTCTTTCACATATGGTTTTGTTCATTCTTTCTGCAAGGCCGTTATGTTGAGGAGTTTTTGGCACTGATTTTTTGAGTCTGATGCCGAAGCTTATGCAATACTCCTCGAATGGTCCTCTGTACTCACCACCATTATCTGCACGTACGCACTTCAACCTTTTCCTAGTTTCTCTTTCAACCTTTGCATGGAACTGCTTGAAAACTTCCAGCACCTGGTCTTTAGTTTTCAAGGCAAAGGTCCATAATTTCCTGGAATGGTCATCAATAAATGTGACAAAATAAAGGGCACCTCCAAGAGTTCTGGTTTGCATGGTGCAGACATCAGTGTGTATTAAATCTAGAATATCCGATATTTTAGATGAAGGGGAGCTGCGGAATGCAACTATGTGTTGTTTTCCCATGATGCAGTCGACACAAGTGTGTAATGGAGTACTTTTCATTCCATGTAAAAGCTCTTTTATGGCAAGGATCTTGAGCCATTTCTCACTCATATGATCGAGTCTTTTGTGTCATTACTCGGTAGGGACTTCTTTCTCTAGCGTATTGATAAGTGCATAATTCATACACGATTAACCTCCAAAAATATATTTTTTAGTCATTTATTTTAAATTATTTTAATTAATATGTGTGTTTTTATATTTTTATAGGTTATTGGTGATTTCTGGTATAAATGGGTTAAATCCATCTAAACAAGCCCAAAATTTGTTTAGACCACGTCTTAGTATTTGGGTCATATATTTCAGCCCGTTTTTCGGATTGGTGTGAGCCCAGTGTTCCTAGAAAGCTGATTCAATTTAAAGAATATTGGTATTTCACATAGAAACCCTAATTCTGAAGTTTAGAGGGCGAAAAAGACATTTTAAATCTGGCATACTATTTTGTGCGAAAATCAGCATCAGCTTGGTAATATAATCACAGATTTTGAAGGAACGATCAGAATGGAGTGAAATCAAGGGCTGTGGGAAGAGGACTTGATTAACAAGAAAAAAGTATCTCACCAATATCTTCCAAATTTACTCTCCAAATTGGTCAAAAGTGGGCTGCAAGATATCACCAATTAGGAAAAGAAATATGAGAATATTATATTCTCTTATTTACTTTCCTAGATGAAACCTTGAGGACCCCTATAAATAGGGCATATGTGGATGCACAAAGGATCATGGATGACCAAGAAACAGAAGGGGAATACCTGTGCCATCAATGAAGAAATCCAAGATGTCTTCCACTTATGATTTCGGGTTTGGTCGTTCTTGTTTTATTTTTCTTGTATAGTTAATTCGCTCGGCCGAGGCCGAGAGGAAACCCTAGTCATGTTCAATATTATAGTTTTCAATTGTAGACATTATTGAATATTTTAGTTAATGAGTTATTCTTCTTATTATTATATATATATTAATGCTTTCGATTTTATGTGCTTTAACTGAGACTAAAATTGAACGTATTTCATTCCTAGCATATAGGTTACTTGTGTCTGACCACGAACATATAATCTAATTGGCAATTTAAGAAGAAGATAATAAATTATAATTGTTTATGCCTGACCATGGATAGATAATTGTGATTTATATTTTCCTTCAATGATTTATTTATTATTTTTGGCCAAGATAATAAAATATTGAGTTGAACCTATGCCCTAACCCAGATAGACCATCTATGAACGTAATAATAATAATTATTTAGATGTGTGGAAATTAATTGGATATTTAATGAGTTTACAATTGAAAATCGGATTTGTGATGATTAGTGGTGGAATCAAAGCCTTGGTATTCCTTTTGTATTATTGTATTTATATTATTTTTTCACAATCATCAATAATTTTTTGAATTAGTTAGATAGTAGTTTTTAGATTTAATTTGTCTTAATCAATCCTCGTGGGAATGACCTCGCAATACTTGTACTCTTTACTACTATGATTCGTATACTTGCGAGTAAAATTTAATTTGGGTTAATCTATCTTTTGGGTTACTCTAAATTTCACATCACGTATTCACCTCAACTCTGCATAGTTTTGCTTACGTTGTGTAGAGAGAGCTGGTTCTCTTTCCTCTGGCCACCATAAGATTGCTTTTGGTGAGCTTCCACTTACCATCACCAAAGTGACTGTTGTAGCCTTCATCATCGAGCTTGCCATTGGAGATTAGGTTGAGATGAATATCTGAGACATGTCTCACATCTTTGAGGAGTAGTTTACATCCATTACTGTTTTCCAAAAGAATATCACCCCTGCCAACAAATTTGGATGCTCCGTGGTTCCCCATCTTCATAAGTCCGAAGTTGCCACTAGTGTAGGATGTGAACATATCCTTCCTTGAAGTGACGTGACAGGAAGCGCCTGAGTCAATAACCCAGGTAGAATATTTGGATGTGAGGTGGACACAATCATCATCTTGAACAATGACGATCTCTTCTTTGGCTATTGCTGTTGCTTCTGAGGTACTTTTTTCACCTCTATTTCTGGTCTGTTGTTTGGACTGTTCGGCTTTTAGCTTTCTGCATTCTCTGATAAAATGTCCTGGCTTGCCGCAGTGATGACAAGTTTTGTCTCTTCTGAAAGTGGACTTTGATCACCCACGATGTTGTGTCTGATTGCGATGGTTTATGTTTTTGCTTCTACCACGCCATTCTTTTCTTTCTCGTCTTTCAGTGACAAGAGCTTCTGACTCCGGATTATATCATTCTTATTTTTTTCTTGCTTCCTCGTTCAGCATTCTGTCTTTTTCCATTTCCATGGTAATTATACCGTCTGGAGCTGAATTGTTTACAAAGACAATTAGTGTTTCCCAACTTTTAGAAAGAGAGTGCAATAGGAATACTGCTTGCATCTCATCTTCTATAATTATTTTCATAGAGTTGAATTGATCCAACAGCTCCTGGAATTCGCTCATGTGTTCTGACACACTTTTTCCGTGCTTGTATTTATGATTTACAATACGGCTCAAAAGATTTACCTTATTTTGAGATGTCTTCCGCGCGTACATCTTGTGATACCCCTAATTTTTACACGTGAGTTGGTCAGGCTCACACACGAGCATGGAGAAACATCATGCAATTGATATACAAAAACACATAATACATTAAAAATTTGCGAAATAAAAAAAATCATAGCGAAAACAATACTAACGTGAAATCTTACAAAAGACTTTAAGATACAACCTGAGAATTCTGTTAAAGAAGGATCCCTAAATAAAAATTACATTTTTAATAATCGTGCATAAATTACAATAATTGTATAACTAATATACACTATAAACTGAAAGTAGGAATGTAGTAGACAATCACGAACAAAACGAGATGACTCAAATCCTTAACCCGGTGGTTGAAACTGTTCCAGACCTGAAATATGAATAACAAGGTGGGTTAAACCCACGAGCAAGTCCACTACTACTACAACCCAATAGAGGACCGATAAAACCAACATCTTTGAACGAAACAACATGGATACATAGACCCTATATAATAAGGATTTATCTTCACTTTTCATAAAATCTTTATAACATTCCTTTTTACCTAACCAAACCAAAAGATATAAAAATATTCCTTTTTAGAATAAATAACTAATGCATCCCATACATAAACATATTTTGTAATCATACATAAACATATTTTATAATATGTATTACATAACCGAATAAAAGTTATATAATTATACCTTTTAGAATAAATAACCAATGCATCCTATACATAAACATATTTTATAATATGTATCACATAATTGAATGAAAGATATATAATTATACCTTTTAAAATAAATACCCAATGCATCCTATACATAAACATATTTTATAATATATATCACATAATTGAATAAAAGATATATAATTATACCTTTTAAAATAAATACCAATGCATCCTATACATAACCAATAACATATAAATGAATCTATTAATATTCATAATATTTTCCTTATGCCAATAGACACTTATCCAAACTCTATTTTATCCACGTACCCGACAATTCAATCATATCATGATAACTCAATCATATCCCGTGGTACTCATAAGACTGCGTTAATAGTCAGCCTCCCTGTAGTTCCTTTAAAAACCTCATACAAAATTATTTAATTAAATAATAAGATTTATGAATTTATGAATTATATTTTAATCACGTACCCAATAATTCAATCATGTCGTGGCAACTCAATCATGTCTCGTGGTACTCATGAGACTGCGTTTATTAGTTAGCCTCCTTGTGGTTTCTCAGGAATCCTCATTTCTTAATTATTAAAATTAAATATTATGATTTAAAAATGCATCATATGCATCACTGAACATATAATAAATGAGTATTCTATACCTCACTTCACACATATATGCTTATTAGCATAATAAAAGTAAACATCTCATACATCAATGTGCATCCCATGTCTCACATATGTACACGATCATAAATAATGATTTATAACAACATATTAAAACATTATATCTAATAATTAACAAGTACCAACTTCCATAATATAATCATTGATAAACCATTCTAATGAATATATTTAACATCATTATAACCTTCACATATTTTATGATAGGTTAATAATAGGATCCAAAATCACAATATTCATTATTTAAAGTTTAGGGATCCAAAATATCTTTCTACCAAAGATATGGGGTCAAACTATAATTACAGTGCAGTACAGGGATACCATTGGAACTTCAGCAACTTTCGGGGACCAATATGTAATTTCCATAAAGTATAGGGTTAATACTATAATTAATATAAAGTATAGGGTCAAACTATAATTACAATAACGGTAAGGGGTAGATTAGTAGTTATAGCAATATTCAGGGGTTTTAATATAATTTCAGTGAAGTTCACATGCCTACGGTATGTGCATTTACACCGGATCATTTCTCGTATAGGTGAATGATTCTGATTGGTCAAGTTTATGCTTAATGTGAGCACACCTACACAAGATTATACCCAATAACTATATTCTATTTCAAGGGTAATGATTAAATGTTCACTAAATCCTATGGTTAGTAAAATAAATGTACCATAGTAATATAAAGTAGCCCACACTAGATTCCAGCTTACATATATATTTAAATCAAAGGCTTGGATTGAAAGTTAATATAATCCTATGGTTATAAAAATAAGTGTACCATAACAACATACAATCAACCACACTAAATTTCCAGATTTATATAATTTCCGAAAATTGCCATTAAAAATTCCTAAGAATTTCTAAATATTTCTAGAAAATTCAAGAAGCTTATTTAAATAATTATAAATATTATTCAAGCTTCCTAACTAGTATTTGTTGATATTTCTATTATCATAAAGGTATTTTATAATTAAAATACAATTTAATGATAATAATCATTTAACATTCATCTATCCATATATATATGCATTTATATACATAATAACACTTCCATATTTATTTTTATAATGATTATTTTATTTGCTTATTTATTTTGGATGGCATGTTGGGTATTTAGATTTTTGAGTAAGGGTACTCTAGTCATTTTAGGAAGGCTATGTATGTTTCGTAAATAGATGAATTATTAAGGGGCATGGTAGTCATTATGATTATGGCACTTTTGTGATTTTGGTAGATCTGAGGGCATTCTAGTAATCTACCTAAACCTAGCTCCTACTATATATACATCATTAACTTCAGATTGTGCTATCATCTCATTTTCTACTACTGCTTCTTCTTCTTCATCATTTTCTCCCGAAATTATGAGGGTTGAGAGGTTAAGGTTGGATCAGATCCGGATTTGTGGTGGTATAAGCTCTCCAAATCAGGCAAGACATATGTTCAACTCTTCCTCTTTATACTAAAATTCGTAACCTTTGTTTGGTGCTCCTATAAATTGTTATACATTAATTTCGTATATGTATACTTATGAGTATTAACATGTTCAAATATGTGTAGATATGTAGTTATATGAACATGAATGGATAGATTCGTAGCTATATGTATTGATATGTAGTTATATGAGCATTTATGTGTAGATCCGTAGTTATGTGAAAACATATGTATAGATCTGTTATAATATGTTTGTATTTACGTATATATATGATAATATATATTCTGTTATACATATATGTATAGATCCGAGAGTATATGTATAGATCATGTGTACATGTATAGATTTGTGATATATATAATCACTCATGTATAGATCGGTTATCGTAAGTTTTGATTCATGACTACATAGGATAATATATATTCTATTTATACGTATATACAATTATTTGTAGTTATTTGTACATATATGTTTGACCATGTTCATGTCCATGAATATATACGATGTTTATTATATTTTGTGTAGATAGACATGTGTAGATTTATGTCTAAATGTATAGATCTGTAAGCATACGTATATGTCTTGTTATTATGATTTCTGTTGAGGTTTATATGATTTGATCTACATATAGAAATCTGAATATAGAAATATTTTAGGTTTCAATGTTGATAATGAATTTAAACACTTTCATTAAACACTACTTATATTATGTAATTGTTTTTTTAATTTTCTTTGTTCTTTGATTTATATGTTATTATGATTCCCCACGAATTATACTAAAATACATATATTCGACCGTATAAATGAATAGCTTTGACCGTATAAATTGTTATACGTTCCCGAGTAAAGAATATAAATGAATTAATAATTTCGTAAAATCATAAGATTTAATTAAATGATTATGGTTAAGGGAGTTAGAAGGAACCACAAGGAGACTGACAAGTAAACGTAGTCTCACTAGTACCACGCGACATGATTGAGTTGTCACGACATGATTGATTTATCGGGTACGTGGTTATAGTTAGGTATTGAGTTGTCCCGACATGATTAATTTATCGGGTACGTGGTTATAGTTAGGTATTGAGTTGTCCCGAAATGATTAATTTGTCGGGTACATGGTTATAGTTGGGTATGGAGGTGTTGGACAAAATTGATATGGGAGAATAGATTCTTATACCTATTATATGGTGGTATATCAGTGACTATGATTATAGTTAAATATGCTATTATTGTAATTATTTATACTATAATTTTAGGTGTCACTGGGAAAGGGGATGGATCTTGGTATTCTGTTTGGGATCATATAGAGTTGTACTTGCTCGTGGGTTTGACCCACCTTTGTTGTTATTTCAGGTCCTTGGTAATTCCCTCCGTAAGGTTGAAGTCTTGCTCTCTTATCTTTTGGGTCCAGTGGTTATTCTTTCTATTCCAGGGTAGGATCAAATTTATGGTATCTTATGCTCTTCTTTTATGAGTTGTTCTAGGGGTCCACGTTTATGAGATTCCCAAGTTGTATGGTGTGGAACTTATTGTATTTTTAGGATGTATTGGGTGTGGTCTTTTTTATGTATAAGTTGTACCTTTGATTCTTATTTATGTTATTAGATCTCTATTTTTATGTCCTATCATCTGTGCTTACATTTATCAATTGCAGACGCTCCTAGTTTTCTGTGTATGAGCCTGGACAACCTATGTATGGAATTTTTGGGGTGTCACACATCTTCTCCAATTTTTTCCAAAGAGCATAAGCATAATTGTCGTTGGCAAAATTTTAATAAATGTTTTTGTCTATCAATTATCTAATTTGGGCAGCACATTTTTAGTTTAGTACCGTCCAGTCTCCGTCGGTCATGTCATTTGGTTTGCCGTCAGGTGCGTCATCGGTTCTTTTGATCGACTTCCACAGATCTTTAATATATAAAAGATCCTCCATTTTTTACTTCCACAATGAATAGTTAGCTGCGGTCTATTTGATCATGTTACCGGATGTTTCCTCCATTTAATCTTCACAAAAATTTATAAAAAAATTTGTGTGAATAGTACCGTATATGAACAGTGATGTATTTAGGAATAGTGCCCGTAGGAACAGTCCTGTATGATGCTACAGTCTCCGAAATTAATTAACTTTGTTGGGTATTTTGGGTTATTTACTCACACAAATAATTACACACACAAATCACACACAGAGACACCAAGAATTTTTACGTGGAAAACACTTTGGAATAAGGGAAAACCACGGGACTGTTAGTCCGGCAAAACTTTCACTATATGAAAATAATGGGATTACAAACCTTCAATTTGTGGCTACAAACTCACTATCACAAATTGGATATCATTATTCTGCAATTTGCTATTGCAGGATCTCTCGTGTTTCATTCTCTCACTTTGTGTTTTTCTTTTTTCGATGATTTACAACACCAGCATACACCCATATATATAGTCGGGGATGAGAGAATATGACAAACACAACTTTCTCAACTTGAAACTGCAATTCTTGACATTGGGGTGTGGTGAGCATGCAAATCTTTCACGCGTGATTTGGTGTAGCAAATCTTGACTCTGCCCATATGTATGCATGTGGTTGAGCTGGGTATGGAACCTTCAATATATATATATATATATATATGTATTACAACCCAATATATAAAATCAAACCACAATCTTGAAATTGTATATGAAAATTTTGGGAAAATTTGATATGAAAATTTCAAATATTACCCACTATATTAAAAAAAAAAATCAAATCACAATCTTGAAATGGGGATTCCATAGCTTCCATTAATTATCTATAATACAGAGATGTTTTTTTTTTTTTGAAAAGATATAATATAGAGAAGGGTTTTTTTTTCCAGACCACACCTACCACCTCACACGAAGACTGATTTTGATTCGTGGGTTTTAGTTTTTGAAGGCATTTATATTTTTCCTCCGCTTGAGAATTTTAATCGATTTGGGTGTTGCAGAGTAGAGGGTCGTCGTCTGGCGTGGCGTTGATGGGGCTGGGGCGGCTTGGTTACAGAGGGTTGGAATGAGACAAGGGCAAATGCTTTTTAGCATGGAATCGCCACCAATTCCGACGCCATCAATTAGCAGTAATATATAACATATACATATACATGCACATATATATATATAACTATAGCTAGGTTAGGGTTTGGTTTTGATTGATAAGGCCTTTCTATTTACTTATGTGATAATTTGAATTCTATATATAAATATGAATTTATGTTATAGTTGAATCAAATGGATAATGGTTTTGTAGGATTAGGGTTAGGGTTTGATTTTAGGGGTTTTAGGAGAGGGAAGGGGTGAGATGAAGAAGATGATTGAATGGTAAATAGGTAATTTAATATAAAATAATATTTTATTATTTAAAATAAATAAAAAAATATGGGCATAAGAGTAATTTCACATATCCGATCACGGATATTGGTTTTAGGGGGTGAGAGTGTAATTAGCGAAACCACGGGGTGCGGGTGTAATTTACATTAACAATAGGGGGTAAAAGTGTAATTTACCCTATTATATAATAACGTTTGATCAGGTTGTGCATGAAACATTCTCACCCCTTCCGGTGAATGCACTAGTTTTGCACAATTCCAATATCGCATGTAGTTTAAGATGAAGGCGCCGCAACTATGGCTGTTAAGAAATGAAAGGATAAAATTATACAAAACTACTATGTAGTTGTTAATTTTAATTGTGGTACCAACTAATTCAGAGGCTTCAATTCAGTTCAGTTGCTTTCTCACTGGACTTGTCAAGTCCAAGTTACAATGAGTTCTGATGAATTAGACAACATTTTGTGCTATTACGGGCCTACATTAGTAAGGCCTTCTTGTTACAAGATGAATTTTGATCCATCAAATCCTTCAAAGAAAAACTGATTGGATTTTTCCCCCTAATTCAAGTGACCTTTCCGAAGGGACCCTTATTCACATTATCCTTTCAAATGGACTCCTACACGGATTAGACAAGGCTTATAATTAATTCACGTGACTCTTGAAAGGGACTCTTACACAGACTCAATAACGCTCAGAGTATGAGAGCCGATGTTTTCTTGAAACAAAAAGTCCCATGTTGGTTCAGACTAAGTTTGCCGCGTGACCCTAACAAATTATTTGCATTCAGTAATAGAGAATTATAATATGAGATAGGATATTTTCTAAGACAACATGTCAAAGTCTTTTTCAACTTAATCAATATGATAGATTAATACATATCGTCATATTGACCTTTTACATTCAAAAAATTAAAGTCAAATTTGTCAATGGTAGGTATGTATTAATCAATTAATACATACCCATCATTTTTCTCAAAAGACATCATACCAATTGGAGATACACGTGCACATATAAGCACATCATCATACCTATACTCAGGCAATGTGGGATGCCACACACACATACACACATAAACACATCATCACATCATCAGCATGTGCGATGCACATGTAATTATAAACAATTAAATAAATAATCAATTTAATATATCAAGAACTAAAAGAAATATTCAAATTTAAACTAATATAATTGATACAAAAATACAAAGATAATAAAATAAAAGAGAAATACATACATGTTTATAAGTACAAAGAGGATAAAATAAAATAAAAAGATAAAGTGTAATACATGTGTATATTGTAAGCAATTTAAAAGCAAAAGTAATCATGACTTTAAATGATGCATAAATATTTGATAGAAGACATACAGAGATATGGAAAATCCATAGGAAGATAATAGCATAAACAATCCTCAATGGTTTTGTCTACAAAAGGATGATGGAGTACTGACTATTATTGCATTTATATATGGGGTTGAGAACATTTAAGATTAAAAGTGATATGATGTTTTTATTCCATCAACCAACACAACTCTTCATATAACTCTCTATTCAATTTTATCTATTCAAATTAAATAGGTACTTTTAGGAACAAACCTACTGCAACACACCTTTATAGATTAGGATGCAACCTTTAATTATATTATTTTTAATTTAAAAAATACAAAAAAATGTTTAGAAATAAAAAAAAAGGCTTCGTACTTTTATAAGTAGTATAGATATATATAGAATAGCCTTTGTTTCGAGTTTTATCAAAATGGGTTTTCTTTACTTGGGTCATAATAATATTATTATTTTTTTCTTTTATAAGGTAAAAACTCACGTACCCATTGTGTGTGAGGACTCGAAACTTATTTTTTTTTTTCTCAAGGGTAGGTTTGTATTCAAATTTGAGTCAATTTGTTGGAATTAGTAAAAAAGTCTGATAATCTGATTATGATCCAAATTTGGTAGTTTGATTTTTTTTTTACAAATCGAATATGATTTAGTTGATCCAATTCGATAATAATCCGATCTAATTATGTATCATATATATATAAATATATAATACTATGTTATTAGTTGTATATATTAATTTGTATATATACCTGATTATTATTTTGTTATTTGACTTTCATATATGTTATGAACATGTATTATTAACTACTTACCAAAAAAAATATGTATTATTAACTCATTAATAAAGAAATAATGTGGTGTTTAATGGACTTGAATGATAGAAAAAAGTTTAAATTGTTTGATTTGTGTCGCCGGGTAGTTACATAATTAGATCGGAAGAAAACAGGATTCAGATTTTCTAAGTTGAAATCCCGAGAATTATTAGATTGAATCGGATCATCTATTAAGCTTATCGAATTCTGATTGAACTTACCCTAATGTAGTCGAAATCCGATCCATTGACAATCTATTTTAGGATAGGGAATACCTTTGACTAATGGCTTGCTTGGTTTCTATTATCAATTGCAAATTTTCTAAGGACAATACTTATGTCTTGCTCCATGAGGACCAAGTTCTTCCTACCCTATGATGTGGTCCAATAAAATTTAGACATATGGCTAAAATCATTTTAAAAAGGAAGTTGGACATAAAATCCTTAAATAGACAAATCAATGTCAATTCCTTTTGAAAAAGATTTTGGCCACATGTTTAATATATATTGGACCGCATCATTGGGGAGGACGAACTTGGTTTTCATGGGACAGGACCTAAGTATATATTATCCATTTTCTAAAAATAAATTTTATATTTTCCTACAACCGTTAAATTATATAATATCGTGGGCTAGTAAGGAAATTTTTCAAAAAGGGTAGGAGGGGGCATGCCCCTGTTGGTTTATACATGGCTCCGCCCCTGGATATATAGATAAAGTATCCGAAGCCAACATTTTCTAGAAGACAACGATATTTATAGTAAAAATTCGAACCATAAGAAAAAACCATAAATATTGTAGTATTACCTAATTGCATTTTTTTATCGAATTGCCTATATGCCAAACAAGGATTATATATATATATATATATATTTTAATCAAGTAAGTAGTTTAATTCTTATCCTTGATTTAGTTTCATCCAGCTACAAGAACCACATTTATTTCAATAGGAGAAGATCAAGCCAATGGAGTTGAATCGATAGACGGGGCATTGCGATTCCTCAAAGAAGAAATAGTCGGGAAGAAGTTTTTAGGAGGGAATAGTATAGGGTTCCTCGATATTTGTGGTTGGTTGGATTGCATACTGGTTCCAGATTATGGAAAAAGTAGTTGGTTTGAATGTAATGGACTCGGAAAAATATCCTGCATTTATTACATGGACCGAGAAATTCCTTGATGTTCCAGTTATTAAGAAGAACCTCCTATCGGGCAAAGACCTGCGTGATGCCTTTCGTTTGTTTAGACAGATGATGCTAGAGGATAGAAGCTAGACCATTACTTTGCATGCCTTTCCAAACTGTTGCTTCAATGCATGTGTTAAATATGTGTGATTAAATTTTTTTTCTCTTTCTTTTTAATAGTTATTGCTGCTTTTTTTTCCATCTTCGTAGAAATTAAAATTTGTAAATTCTTTGGACTTATCTTGAAATTTGTTTAAATTAGTTACAAATAAAATTACAAACAATGCTTGAGTCCTCTCCAGGAAGGACACACTTGAATGTCCAGGGGATATATATATATATATATATATATAGATATATTATGCATGCACTAGTTATTCTTTATTCGGAAAAATCATAATTCAGAAGTACAAAAAAAAAAAGAAAACAACATTATCAAAGAAAAGATGTGTCCTAAGATCTTCTTAACTACGACCTGATAAAATACATCAAGCTTTATTTAGAGGATAAAGAGAAGAAGTTAATTAAGCACATGGGTATATGCATTGGCATTGATATGGGTTCTTGCCAACGCATATTCCACGTCCTCCTTCGTACTTCGCACCGCAATTTTGGTGGCAAGTTGTAATGTCACAACTGTTTGGGTCCAACGTAGTCATACATTGGTTTGCAGCCACCTGGGAGACTGTTGCTGCAATATAAAACATATATACATACATTAATTCAACTTAATCATATAAATTGATAATATCATCAAAAAATATATCTATATATATATATATATAAACGAACCTGAGAAAACAAGAACAATGAGGAACACAAAGAAGTAATAAAACTTGGCCATCTCAACAAATGTCAATAACAACTTTTTATTCTATGATGGAACTAATGAACTTGTTGATGCGGTATTTATAGATGGCGGACAACCTATGTTTGATTTTGAGAATAAAGAAAATTATAAAACATTTAAGAGGAGCCTTTAATATCATTTTCTTTTTCATATTTAATGAATCATGAGTCACTAATATTTAATAATATATAATTTTCACATACTATGTTGAACTTATGTGTGATGTGACTTAGGTCCACATACGTCCACATACCATGCTGAACCGATGTGTGAAATAAATGCAAAAGAACAATACTCTAAATCCACATACCATATTCATCCCATATGTTAATGATATTTAATATAAATTTATATAAATCATATCGAGGTCCACATACCATGTTAATCACATATATCATGTACACACGTTAATAAAAGATAAAAATCAATATCGAAGGAAAAATAATACAATCCAGTTACCGTCTCACTGGAAATGGTCCACTAAAATGAGATTTGTGATGCAAACTTATCGAAGGTCCACATACTATGCTAATCACATAAGTGACCCAAACTTATCATGTACCTACATTTAATAAAAGGTAAAACCCAATACTTACAGAAAATAATCCGGTTGTATGTGTAAAAAAAATTCTCGCTATATTATGAAAATTTTCCTAATACATAAGTTGCCTTATTTGGGGCAATTCATACTATAGTTATACAAGGTGAGGTAGTTTTTTTGGTCCATTTCTCAATGAGGATACCCTAGTGTGGCCCCGTTTTGTCTTTTTCCTAGTTGCTAAAAAACAATTACAAGAATATCCATTGGTTTACTTAGCGGGTAAGCTAAGGGGTATGTCCGAAGGACCTAATTATTTTAGAATGTATTTGTTGGTCTTCAGTATTGCACTGGCTGAATGTGTAATTGGCTGGAGACCTTTCTCGAGTTGAATGGATTTATGTCAAGGAACGTCTTCGGGTTCTTCAGATTTCACGGGACTGGACTGTTTCTGGTGTCTTCTTTGATCGGACTAGGTATTTTACGAGTTTGCTTTTGGGGGCCAAAGTACCTCCTTAATGTGACGTCCCACAACGTTTGGTTCTAGGGCAAGGCTAAAATAATGATTAAAAATAACAGTGAAAATAAACTCTTAAAGTTTACCTAGTTTTACCTATCGCGAGTGCATGAATTGTATTGTAGTATAGTATACTTATGATAGGGTTATCTAATCCACGGGGACTAAGTCATATTCTAAAGTCTAGCAAAATAATACTCTTGAATTGCTAAAATAGTTTTGATTATAAACTAATAAATAACTAAATTAAATAAAGCAAATAAAGATAGATTTGAGATATAAACAATATAGATAGATTCTAGGGTATTTCTAATGCCATCACTAGTCGCATATTATAGATTTATATTCATTCAATTGTAAAGGACAATCCATCATATGTGAATCAAATATAGGATTGCAACATTGGCAAACCCTAATCCCAAAAAAGGAACAATTCATCTAACTTGGCTACAACCCAGCTTCGAATAAAGTATGACTAGTACATGCATCTACTCTACAACTACTCCTAAAATATTAAATAAAAAACATGTCTATATCATCTTTTCTTAGTATGGCTTGTCCAAACCTAGATTGCATGTAAATGACCACCATTGTGTAGAAAATCATGAATTAAACATCAAAGTTCTAGCTCATATTGGATAATCATGATTGAGTAAGATATAACATTCATTCATTCTAAGACAAGGAGAGAATAAATGTAAAATCTTATATAAAAGTATACTTCGTTCACTAATCTACACAATCATCACATACGTGTTTTTCAGTTTCCCCTTGTTAAAAACCCTAGATACCCGTTTAGCCGCTCATGATTGTGATGATCTCCATTGTTGATGTAGACACCGTCTCCATGATCACTTGTTCTACTTTGCCGAGGCACGGAATTCCGTGCCTTTATTCTCTGGTCTCTAATCTATGATCTCCACTTGAAAATATGATAGATGAAAGATATGAATGGTAGATAGATAGATAGATACAGAACTATGAACCCAACCTTTTATTTTATAGAGGTTGAGCAAGTCCTATCTGAAAATGGATTGCTTTCCTTCAAGTAAATCATTTCCTTGTGTGAATTGATGAGAAATAAATTGAAATCTGATAATAATATACCTAAAATATGTCCAAAAGTGTTTTGGAGTGCAAAACAAGTCAAACGGGGCCGAAACGGGGTCCACCCATGAAGTTGAAGTCAACCAAATCTACTTCCAGTACTCGAAGTTGATTTTTAGCTTCAACCCTGCTGCACTTTTTTTTTTTTTTCAAAAATCAGGGGAGGTGAGGTGAGGAGTTTTACCCCCCACTAATTCTTTTTTTTTTTTTTCACTTAAATATATATATATACAAAGATAAAAATCGAAATGCTTTACTGGTTAGTACTCATTCTCTTATATGGGGTTTGACATCTTAAACCAAAGAAAAACGAGTAACCACATATGTAGAAAGAAAAAAGAAAAAAGAAAAATTGAAAGCGAGTTTGATCGTTAGATCATTAAAAAAAAAATCATAGGTTTAGTTTTTTTTGTTCGAATTTTTTCATGTGTATTTATGGGTTTTTTTAAAAAAGTTTTCAGTGAAGTACACTCTTCTATCGATGATGAAGACAACACCGATAATCAAGTGATAGTGGGTATGGTTTATGAAAAAAAACAACCCGTCAAAGGATATGGTATTTTAAAAACTAAAATGAAGTGAGCATAGATATAAGCAAACCCATCTCGTACCTCCACAACTGTTATTCCTAAAAGTACTGTGTAACGTGATCCCTACGCAAATCGGATAAGGCTCGGAGTATATTCGTAATCGTAAATCTAATAAATTATTTGCAGCCAGTAAGAATCCAACACGAAATCTCATACCTTTTGAAGCACCAAATCCCAAGTCCCAAATCATTTCTAATGGGCCAACCCACCTTGGTTTGTTCATAAATATTCAATATGTTAGCTATAGATACAGTGCAGAAACATGTGTCTTGAGACACTACTCACAAGGTGCAGAAACACTTGGCTGAAAACATAAACAAGCTGCTATCATATCGAACATTACCATATATTTTTGGACTCAAGATGGCAATAGAAAAAAAAAAGGTGAAATGATGAAAAAGCATATCATGTCCAATAATGATTTGCATTAGGTACAAAAGTAACATGAACAATTTATCTCCACTTAAAAGTACTAGTATGCAGGGTCTTCTCAATGAAATTGAAGGCATTAGGTGAAAAATATAAAAGGTGAAATCGAAAGCCTTAAGCAAAAAATATAAAATGGACTTTTGGTATATTATATATGATCTTTAGTGACACTTATTTAAAAACCATCCTTCTCATTTTTTGAAATGCAAAATTACTAATCGGATTCTTGTATTCATGTGTTGATAAAATTTCTTTTTCAATAAATAATATAGCCAATCTATTTAATCTTTTTTGTGAAATTATTGATCTTAGATATGATTTTATCAATTTTAATTTTGAAAAACTCCTTTCAGCTGCAGCAACAGTTAACGATATTGTCAATAATATTCGGTAAGCAATGCATGCATTTGGAAAATAATCTAATTTTTAATGCAATTTAATATTTCAATTGAATTGTGTGATTCTATTAGTAAAATTTCTTTGAGAACTTTTAATTATGAAAATAAATCAAAACTATCAATATCAGAAGACTCATTATGTTTTAAAATTTGTTCTAAATCAAGACAACTTTTTTTAAAACTATCGTCACTTAATGATTTTAGTTTTTTAAAATTAAACAAAAAATCAAATATATCTGTGGCCTGGAATCTGGAGACAAAAACAAGGTCAGACCAACCAGTCGAAGATGATGGTTTCACCGATCTACGAACAATATAGTTGTTTGTGACTCACGATTGATGAATTAAGAGATGATTCAGTTATGAGAGTTTTGAGAGAATAAGATTGGAAAGATTCATGCGACAAAGAGGGAAAAATAAGGCAATAATATTTTGAGAGATAGAGGAAAATTAAAGAACTCTGATCTGACGAGACTAATGAGAGTGAGAATGAGAATGAGGGAGAAAATAAAAAGAGAAACTCTAGTCGCCCATATGTCTTTTCATTTTGCCTAAAAGTTTTAAATATAAAATTATTTTGTAAAATATACATGTACTAAGAATCTAATTTATATGGAGGTCCATTCTATTTAGGTTCATTCCAAAAATATTTCTTTTACAACATTATAAGAAGACCCATTTTAAAAGTTTGTTTTTTACAACATTATAAGGAGACCCATTCTAAAAGTTTATTTTTTACAACATTATAATTTTTACAACATTATATGAAGACTTATTTTAAAAAGTAAATATATATAATATATTAAAAAATTATATATATATAAGACCCCAAAAATTTTGAGGCCTTCCTTTCGGGCGGGGCCTTAGACGGCCGCCTAAATCGTCTTACTATCGAGACGCCCTTAGTATGAGAATTTAGACAAACTCTAAGGTTGAAGTTAAAAAGTAAATATAGATGGTTTACATAACAAAAATAAATTTCAATGTCCCATAATCATATTTCATAAAAATAATAACCATATGTTCCAAATTGTCATAGAAATCTCTCATGCTCACAAAAAAAATTCAAATCAGCCTTCTCCAAATTCCTGGAAAAAAAATTCAAATTTTCCACTATGTTAGCATGCAACATCTTAATTATAGTACTATATATATCAAATAAGAAACATAAGCCAAATATGTTCTTAAAACTCATGTAAATATACAGAAACAATAAAAAAGTTTGTTATATTGTCATTAATTAAATAAAGGACAATACTTATGTCATGCCCCATGAGGACCAAGTTTGTCCTCCTCTCTAATGTGATCCAATACAAGTTGAGCACTGTGGCTAAATTTTTTTAAAAAGAAAGTAAGACATAAAATTCATAAATACACAAATCAAGGTTGATTCTTTTTAAAAAATATTCTTGCCACGTGTCCAACTTGTATTGGACCACTTCACAAGGGAGGACGAACTTGGTCCTCATGGGACAAAACCTAAGTATTGTCCTTAAATAAAATAAAATAAAATTAGCATACTATATCCACATGAACAAATGCAATACCATTTACGAAACCAGAGAGGTCACACAACATTTCGGCCAACTTTAGCTTCGATTCTGGGTGTGTTTTGGTTTACATTCTGAAATTGACGTGCCTTGTCCACAATCAGTTGTTTCCTCTCGTTTTTATGGTGCAGTATAAGCTGCGCAATTTGACTTGCTCGGATTATATCAGCGGATTTCTGCTAAACAAGGCACATATTAACATTACATATATAATAATAATAATACATAATATTTGATCAGATTGTTCATGAAACATTCTCACCCCTTCCAGTGAATGCACTAGTTCTGCACTGTTCCAATAACACATGTAGGTTAAGATAAACGCACCGCAACTATGGCGGTTAAGAAATGAAAGGATGAAATTATACAAAGCTACTATATAGTTGTTAATTTTAATTGTGGTACCAACTAATTCACGGGCCTCAATTCAGTTCAGTTGCTTTCTCACTTGACTTGTCAAGCCCAAGTTTCAGTGAGTTCTGATGAATTAGATCACATCCTGTGCTATTACGGACCTACATCAGTATGACCCTCTTGTAATAATGTAAGTTAGTAGCAACAAAATAACCAATAAGGAGGAACAAGTATGCAGGTGTGTGTATATATATATATATATATATATATAATTACCAGATTGTGAGCAGGAACTTCACGTCCGCGCTTAAGGTCTAGAGGATCAAGCGCATCGACACGATGGAGCGAGGCATTTACTACATAGAGGACCCAGTGATTTCCTTTCACTAATGTTGGAAAGAAATACTACAAGAACCGAAAACAATAGTTAACAATTTTTTTAGCTTTACCCATTTTGTATTTCTATAATGTATATGTAAAGTGCCAAAAGAAAATCATACTCCATATCGAATGTGAAAATAGTTAGTTGGTATTTGAAAATTTCTCTTATATATATGAACGGAGAAACTAAAGACATTTTTTTTCAATTTGATGACTCAAATATCTAGATTACCATTAAAACAAAATAAAAACAAATGAGAGAAAAAGAGGGTATGCTTTTGTTATGCAAATAATTGGTCAATAAATTGATAATGAGGAGGCAATTTGTTACAAATTTTTAGAAATCACTTTTCAGATATATGCATATTAAGAGATAACAAGATGTTTCTTGTGGAGTATTTTTTTTTTTATGTAAGAGGGTTTTTTTATTTTTATTTTTTTGGTACTTAATTCTTAAAAAAAAAACAAACAAACATACCGTTGAGTGTTTGCTCACGACCAATTCATCACATTTCCAAATGTGAACATACTCTTCCCAAGCTTTCTTGATTTTGACCTTCACGTCATCCGAATGTCTTTCATGGATTCCCGTTATTTTTGTCTGCAAACAGTATCTATGTCATTATTTTTTGTTGTAAAGTATAATTAGAGACTGGTTTAATTACCAGCTGAGACTGATTAACATTCTCTATATAGATTTACATAAGGAAACATCTTTTGAAGAAAATGTATCATTGGAAGGTGTTCATATTTCTGATCAACAAATTTCGCATGGTATTTATAGTCGTAGGGAATCTTCCACTCCTACAGCATCTGAAATGATTTTTTAATGGTTTTTATCGTTGATAGAAATGCTATTAATAATGATTTTCAAAAACCAGAGTATAAAGCTTTTAGAAGCTGGTACTTTGGAATGTTCAATGAAGAACAATTTGAATTTTATAAAACTCAGTTTTATAACTATATCGATTTGACAAAAGAAATTGTGTCTTTTGCAAAATGGTTTTGTTACTTTTATAGTATTCAGAATCCTTCAGTTCTTGTTTTAGATAATCTTCTTAAAACATGGACTACGTTCGAGGGTAAAGTGATTTACTCTGTGCATCCTCATCCTCAATCATTGAAAATTGAGTCCTCTGGTTCTTGTAAGGAAACCCCTCAGTCAGTTGCTCCCAAGCCAATAGAAGTTGTTGCTTATGTTAAGCTTGTAACTAATTCTAATAAGGATTCAATTACAACTAATTTTCATAATATTTTCAAACAAAACAATTACACTAATTTGTGTTTTCAAACGTTTGGAAAACAGTTATCAAGAATTGAATCTAATATAGATTCTATGATTTTGTCTAAAACTAAAATAGAAGAAAATGTTGTTTTAACTAATCCTTCTGTTAAGCCTCCAATGGAGGTAAAAGGTTTTAAACTTAAAGCTCCTGTTTCATCTCCCCCAATCAATGAAGAATTTTATTCTGTTCTTTTGGGAAAGTTAAAGGATCTTAAATTGAATGTTTTATCTCAGAATGATTCTGATTTAGAAGATGAAAACTTAGATCTTTCTCTAAATCAAATAAATGATTTTGAACAATCTTTGATCTTTTCAAATAACATGAATTTGAACAAAGTCAACTTTTCAAAAGATAAGCATCAGAATGCTGATATTGGTGGTAGTCGTAATTATTACCATCGACCTTGATGCAGGAGGATCAGCGCAAGGATGACAGAAAATTGTGATCTGCTGTTTTCCTTTTCAAATCTTTATTTTTAGTTAATTTTTGCTATTTAGGGTAATTTTCTATTTGTCAATTAGGAATTGATTCTGAACCCGATTTGGGCCAGATTTTTGGTAATCTTTTGATTTCTTTCCTTGTTTCGTTTTGGTAAGACTTTTAGGTTTTGCTATTTTTGGTAAAATCCTTGATTTTCAGCTATTTAAACCCGACTTGTGGGTTGTTTTAAATTAGTTTTGAATATTAAGAATTTTATTAAATTTCAGAGTGTTCTCTGAATTTTGGGTCGAATAATTTCTCCCTTTTCTTTCTTGCAAATTACCCGTTGCGCTAGCCTGCAGAATAATCTCTATTCTGTCCGGCGTCAATTGGTATCAGAGCTCAATATCTTCCTGAGGCGGTATTTTCATTAGTTTTCAATGGCTGGTGGTCGTGGTCGTGGTGGTCGTCGTGGGCAGGTTCCGATTGAGGAAGTCCCGCACCGTGATCGTAACGTTCAGGATGTTATGATTGAGGATTTGCAGAGGCAAGTGGCAGAGTTAACCCAGCGCCTGGCGGCGCAGGAAATCGGTAATCATGATGTGGAAGATTCTGATACCGACAATTCCACCTTCGAAAATCCGTATCCACCGTTATGGCCAATATTTTCGGAAGATTCTGATTCCGAAGATGATTGGTTGAAAACCGATACTTTCGTTGGAGAGCCAGTGTATGACACAGAAGGAAATGATGATGTGTTGTATGGGGACGGCCATGAAACTCTGGTCATTCCTAAGAGCCTCCTGACTCTCAGAAGCGATTCCAAAGATGATTGGTTGAGAACCAATGTTTTCCATACAACTTGCACCATGGCCGACAAAGTCTGCAAGATGATTATTGACAGTGGCAGTTGCGAGAACGTAGTCTCTAAAGACGTTGTCCGAAAGAAGGGTTCTCCCTCGTCAGTCTCTATGATGTCTCCTTCTGCATTTAATCAGCCGATGTCTCCGTCGTCTAATGGCCAACATCTTCGAGGCATCCATGAGCAAGTGAAACTGGCCATTCACGAGAGCAATGCCAAGTACAAAACTCGAGCGGACAGTCATCATCGTCAGGTACTTTTTGATGTTGGTGATTTTGTTTGGGTTGTATTAACTCGTGATCGTTTCCCTGTTGGCGAGTATAATAAGCTTAAGGAGCAGAATATTGGACCTTGTGAGATATTGCAGAAGATTAATGACAACGCATACAGGTTGTGTCTCCCTAGTCACTTGAAAACATCTGATATCTTTAATGTGAAACACCTGAGTCCTTGTTTTGCGGATTCTGCTGATGCTGCTGTGAACTCGAGGACGAGTTCTTTCCAACCCGGGGTGACTGATGCAGGAGGATCAGCGCAAGGATGGCAGGAAATTGTGATCTGCTATTTTCCTTTTCAAATCTTTATTTTTAGTTAATTTTTGCTATTTAGGGTAATTTTCTATTTGTCAATTAGGAATTGATTATGAACCCGATTTGGGCCAGATTTTTGGTAATCTTTTGATTTCTTTCCTTGTTTCGTTTTGGTAAGACTTTTAGGGTTTTGCTATTTTTGGTAAAATCCTTGATTTTTAGCTATTTAAACCTGTCTTGTGGGTTGTTTTAAATTAGTTTTGAATATTAAGAATTTTATTAAATTTCAGAGTGTTCTCTGAATTTTGGGTCGAATAATTTCTCCCTTTTCTTTCTTGCAAATTACCCGTTGCGCTAGCCTGCAGAATAATCTCTATTCTGTCCGGCGTCAGACCTACTCCTCAAGATATTATTTTTGAAGAAGCATATCTTCATGGCCAGGTTTCTTTTAATTCAAAAACTATCTATGAATGGAATATTGATGGTAAATCTGAATATTCTATTTATGAGATGGTACATCAAATGATGATGTATAGTACTGTATGTAAAACTGCTAATAATAATGAACAGCAAATTGTTGGGTTTATTACATGTGGTTTTACTGGTGTTTTGAAAGGCTGGTGGGATAATATCCTCTCTCAAAACCAGAAAAATGAGATTCAAAATGCTTTTAAGGTTGTCAAAAATGAGATTAATCAGGATGTTCCTGTTACTGATGTTGTTTACACATTAGTATTGACTATCATACATCATTTTATCGGTCGTGAGGGTATTAACCATGAGCGTGGCCGTGAGATGTTACAGAATCTTAAATGTCCTACACTTACCCATTTTAGGTGGTATAAGGATGTTTTCTTAGCTAGATTTACACAACGAACTGATGCTAATAGTGAGCATTGGAAAGCTAAGTTCATCGATGGTCTTCCTATTTTCTTTGCTGAAAAGGTTAGGAAGAAGTTAAAGGATAAACATAATGGTATGTCTATCCCTTACAATGATTATAATTATGGTGATTTAATTAGCATTGTTATACAGGAAGGTCTTTCTCTGTGTAATGATTTGATATTAAGACACCAATTGAAGTCTCAATGTCTTTCTGGCAGAAAGGAGTTGGGTGAGTTCTGTGACCAATTTGGTTACAATGTCCCAAATGAGTATCCTAATAAAAGGAAGCATAAGGTTTCTAAGGATAATAAACCTTATCGTAAAAAGCGTTATCATAAAGGAAAATGCAAGAAGGATAGTACTAATAAGGAGTACAAGCTTAGAACTAACCCTAAGCAGCATAAGGGTAGAAGTAATTCTAAAACCAATGCTAAATGTTATAAATGTGGTAGAATTGGCCATTATGCCAATAAATGTAAAACTAAGGCTAAATTAGATAGTCTTGAGATTGACCCTGGTCTCAAACTCCAATTGAGTAAGTTATTTCTCAATTCCAGTGATTCAGACCAGAGTTCATCTAATTCTGAATCTAATAATGAAATTATGTTATTGTCAACTTCTTCATCTTCATCTGAAGATGCTCCCCATTGTACTACCAGTTCTTGTAACTGTGATACTAATGAAGGTTCTTCCAACTATTGGAAGGCTATTGTTGAAATGAATGGTTTAAGTATTAATGTCTTAACTAGTCAGCAACAATCTTTTGTTGAATTGTTAGATCAAATTAGTGATCCACAGATTAAACTTAAAATGATTGAGTTATGTTACCAGAATCAGATTAAGGATGATAAGGATACAATTAAGGTTCCTAATCAACCTTTTACCATGAAATAAGTTTTCAATAGGTTAGAAGATCTAATTCTCAAATACCTGTTAATATTAATGACCTACATCAGGAAGTTAATATTTTGAAAACTGAGGTTCAGCAATTAAAAGCTAACCAAACCAAGAGTGAGTTAATGATAACTCAGTTGCAATTAGCTCAGGCTTCACTTAATTCACCTAGAATTGAGTCTGAAGTTTCTCCTGAGGATGAACTTGTCAAAAATGATTATTTATGTCTTCTTGACCATGTTACTTTTCAAAAATGGTATATCAATGTTAAGATAGTCATTAATGAAGAGTATGTCTTACCAGAGTTGATGGCTCTTGTTGACAGTGGTGCTGATTTAAATTGCATCCAGGAAGGATTAATTCCTACTCAATATTTTGAAAAAACTACCCAAGGTATTTTAAGTGCTAATGGTAGTAAAATGCAAATCAATTATAAACTTAATAAAGTTTATATTTGTAATGAATCTTTTTGTTTACCAACTACTTTCTTATTAATCAAGAATATGAGTTTACTAGTAATATTGGGCACTCCTTTTCTCACTTCATTAATGCCTATAGATAGAATTGATTCTATAGGTATTTTTACTAATTTACAAGGGCATTCTGTTGTGTTTAAATTTATAACACAACCCCTTAATAAAAATATCAATTCTCTTAGAGATAATATCTTCTTTAAAGAGAAACAAATAAATTATTTGCAAAAGGAAATTATGTCCTTGCATATCAATCAAAGGTTGTTAAATCATGACATCCATACTGAAATACAAATTATTCAGAATCAATTTCTTTCTGAAATTTATAGTGATATCCCAAATGCTTTTTGGGATCGTCAGAAACATATTGTTTCCCTTCCTTATGAAGAAAGTTTTGATGAAAGATTTATTCCTATAAAAGCCCGTGCAGGTCAAATGAAAAAAGACTACATGGACTTATGTAAGAAGGAAATCCAAAACTTTCTTGATAAGAAGTTAATTTTTCCAAGCAATTCTCCTTGGAGTTGTACTGCGTTTTATGTTAATAAACATTCTGAGAAGGAATGAGGTGTTCCCAGATTGGTTATTAACTATAAACCTTCAAATGATATTTTAAAATGGATTCGCTATCCAATTCCAAATAAAAAGGATTTATTGGATAGACTTAATTCAGCTGTTTTATTTTCAAAATTTGATTTGAAATCTGGTTTTTGGCAAATTCAAGTTGATCCCAAAGACAGATATAAAACTGCTTTTGTTGTTCCTTTTGGCGATTATGAATGGAATGTTATGCCATTTGGATTAAAAAATGCTTCTTCTTAATTTCAACATGTCATGAATAATATATTCAATCCTTATTTTGATTTTGTGATTGTATATATTGATGACATTCTTGTCTTTTCTAAATCCATCAAACAACATTTCAAACATTTGAAAATTCTTAAAGATGTTTTGAAACGCAGTGGTTTAGTTATTTTTGCTCCTAAAATGAAACTTTTTCAAGATAAAGTTCGATTTTTAGGTCATAATATTAACCAAGGAAAAATTGTTCCAATTGATAGAAGTATTGAATTTGCTTCTAAATTTCCTGATGAAATCATAGATAAAACTCAACTTCAAAAATTTCTTGGAAGTTTGAATTATATCTCCGATTATTATCAAAATTTTGCTCAGGATAGTGCTATTTTGTACCAAAGATTAGGGAAAAATCCTCTTCCTTGGTCCAATGAGCATACTGAGGCCGTAAAGAAGATTAAACTTAAAGCTAAACAATTACCTTGTTTATCTTTAGTTAATCCTTTATGGTTTAAAGTTGTTGAAACTGATGCATCCAATAAAGGATATGGGGGTATTTTAAAGCAGTTAAATCCCTCAACAAGTAAGGAAAAACTAGTAAGATTTACTTCTGGTACTTGGAAAAATGCTCAACTCAATTATGCTACAATTAAGCAAGAAGTTTTAGCCATTGTAAAATGTGTCTATAAATTTCATGATGATTTACTTAACCAACATTTTTTGGTTAGAGTTGATTGTTCTGCAGCAAAACAAGTTTTGAAAAAAGATATCAAAAATCTTGCCTCTAAACAAATATTTGCAGGATGGCAGACAGACTTATCTGCTTTTGATTTTGATATAGAATATATAAAGGGTGGATCAAACTCTTTACTTGATTTCTTAACTCGCGAATTTTTGCAGAGAATTCAATGAGTGGCCCTTCTAAGGGTTCCCAAGCCAATAAAGGCAAGGGCAAGAAGAAGAAGGATTCAAATAAAGTGAATCTTGCTGATGAGGAAATTTTCCCTCACCTCCAATCTAAAAATGGAAATAATGTCCCTAAATCTGCTAAGGAAGCTCTTCTTAAAGAACCTCCTCCTTTTATTCCTAATAATAGGATAAATCAATATGTTTTAACCTTGGAGCCTCAGGATATCCAATGGATGCCTGATCCTAGGGAAATTAAACGTCGTTATCTCGGTGATGTGAAGAATTATGGTGCACAGCTCAATAAAGAACGTTATATTTATGAAATGATATTACAGGAAACTAATTCTGTAATTATCACTCATACGTATGAGAAATCTGATGATAAAGTCAGAAGCCCAATTTCCTATTCAAAGGTTGTCATTAAATGGTAATTAAACCCACTGATTGGGGTCTCATTTAATCACCATAATTATAATCATTGTAAGGGATAGACATACCATTATGTTTATCCTTTAACTTCTTCCTAACCTTTTCAGCAAAGAAAATAGGAAGACCATCGATGAACTTAGCTTTCCAATGCTCACTATTAGCATCAGTTCGTTGTGTAACTCTAGCTAAGAAAACATCCTTATACCACCTAAAATGGGTAAGTGTAGGACATTTAAGATTCTGCAACATCTCACGGCCACGCTCATGGTTAATACCCTCACGACCGATAAAATGATGTATGATAGTCAATACTAATGTGTAAACATCATCAGTAACAGGAACATCCTGATTAATCTCATTTTTGACAACCTTAAAAGCATTTTGAATCTCATTTTTCTGGTTTCGAGAGAGGATATTATCCCACCAGCCTTTCAAAACACCAGTAAAACCACAGGTAATAAACCCAACAATTTGTTATTCATTATTATCAGTAGTTTTACATACAGTACTATACATCATCATTTGATGTACCATCTCATAAATAAAATATTCAGATTTACCATCAATATTCCATTCATATATAGTTTTTGAATTCAAAGAAACCTGGCCATGAAGATATGTTTCTTCAAAAAGAATATCTTGAGGAGTAGGTCGATGGTAATAATTACGACTACCACCAATATCAACATTCTGATGCTTATCTTTTGAAAAGTTGACTTTGTTCAAATTCATGTTATTTGAAGAGATCAAAGATTGTTCAAAATCATTTATTTGATTTAGAGAAAGATCTAAGTTTTCATCTTCTAAATCAGAATCATTCTGAGATAAAATATTCAATTTAAGATCCTTTAACTTTCCCAAAAGAACATAATAAAATTCTTCATTGATTGGGGGAGATGAAACATGAGCTTTAAGTTTAAAACCTTTTACCTCCATTGGAGGCTTAACAGAAGGATTAGTTAAAACAACATTTTCTTCTATTTTAGTTTTAGACAAAATCATAGAATCTATATTAGATTCAATTCTTGATAACTGTTTTTCAAACGTTTGCAAAATACAAATTAGTGTAATTGTTTTGTTTGAAAATATTATGAAAATCAGTTGTAACTGGATTTTTATTAGAATTAGTTCCAAGCTTAACATAAGCAACAACTTCTATGTGTTAATCACTATACTCATTTTAAAGACGCAGTAATTTTTGCTAATTGACTAATTGATTTATTCAAGAACAAAAGTGATAATTCTTACTTATCAGATTTAAAGTTTTTTTATTACCCCAATGGAAGTTTTGAAATAATATCGGTCAATCTTTTCCCATTGATCTGCAACAAGATATTCTGTGTACATATCAATCACCTACATACATAATTTGCACAAAGTGTGTGAGCTATATTTGTAGAGCATAAGTAAGCAAAATTTAATTTATCAATAATTTTAGTCATAGACATACCGTTAAGTTCACCCAGTTTTCACGAGCAAGAGTTCGAATATCTGCTTTACTCACATGAAGACAACCCATTTGTCCTAGAATCTCACTGCATATCAATATATATATATATATATATATATGTTCACGATCAGTGACGGACCTAGGATTTGATCTCAGTGGAGCAGAATTATACTATTCAAAATTCAAGGGCAAGTAAAGTAAAAAGGAAAACTTCAATAGGTGCTTTATGGGATTTTTACAAAGAATTTAATGGGGCTGAAGTGAAAATAAGTAAAATTTAAATGTATATAAGGTAAAAAAAAAAAAAAAAGTTCAATGGGGGCAGCAACACATAGGTCCGTTGACGATGATAAACAACTCTTATGACCAAATTCATCCTTACTGTCAATACAATTTGGGCACATGACTAATTTATTTATTTTTTAAAAATGAACATAAAATTCATAAAAATAATAATTATGATTAATTTATTTTTAAAAATATTTTAATCACGTGTTCAAATTATAATAAGCACATTAGTAGGGAGGACGTACACTGTCCTCATAATAAAAAAAATTAAATTAAATTTACCTCTCATCACCACCATCACGAGTAGCATAGGCACATGCCATATTTTCATTTTCGTCCATTTGTTCACAAGGATCCACTCTTTTTTATATATCACTGGGAGCCATAAAAACCATTTGGTTTTGCTATACAAGAAATAGGCTTTCTTTTCTCAAGAGTAGCATCCTCAGCTTCTCCAACCCTTGTACCTACCATTTCCAAACTGTTGGATAGGTCTTGGCCATGTAAAGGGGATTTGCATTGATATAATCCGTGAATCCAAGGGTCTGGCAAGGGAAAGTTGAAAAAAGGCCAATAGGGTATCTCTGGATGAGATTGAATACAAAATAAAGCTCTACAAAGAGACAATCGTTGATGGCTGACAAAAGGGGTCATAGCCAAAATTCAACCTCTCGACCTTATGAGCTTATCGCGTAGGGAGTACTATTTGACTAGCCCAGAGAAATATTTTGAGATGGTGAATGGTGTCGCGACCTCATTCATCGAAATCACTCAAAATAAAGTACTTAGAATGCGTCAAATAATGCTCAGGGTCATGTAAATAAAAAAAATATGCATAAAGGACATAACCCAAGAAACTATGACATCAAATAAAGGGATCGCGACTGAGGATTATGGCTGAGAGGGTCACGACTGAGAGGATTGTGGCTGAGAGGGTCGCAACTGAAAGGGTCGTGGCTGAAAAGGTCGCGATGGCAAGGGTCATGATGAGAAGGCTCGCGAGTGAAAATGACGTGGCACAAGGGGGGTCTTAAGATCAATGTTTGCTTTGACGTCTATAAATACCAAGACAAGGCTATGGTTTGGAGAACTGAGAAATTCTACTTCGGTTCTACTATGGTAAACTTCAAATCTAAAGAGAGAAATTTTTAGAGGGAGAAAGAGTGAGGGAGGGAAAGATAGGCAGTATCTTGTATAACTCTTGTAAGGCTCTTGTTGGCTCTTTGTTCTATATACTTTCTGTACTCTATATTTATCTTCTAAACATCAATAAAATTTGGTTTATGGCGGGTTAGCTAGTTGAGAAACTATTCCAACATCATTCATATCACGAACCCCCTACATTTAAGGTGACTTTGTTGGGGAATGGAATGTCTTTTTGGCTAGTTGATCTTCGCCAATCTTGCCGGTTGCATCAGGAGATCCTCTTATGGAGCTGTACCAGAGATCAGGTGGGAAGCGAAGTTAAAAGCTTGGACAAACACTTTTTGGGCCGAGACAATGGCGTCGCATGACTGCGAGCACATGAGCTAATCTGGTGACAAATCTACTAGAAAACTTGCAAGATTTGTCTTTAGTTGTGTGGTAGATGTTGTTCAATATTCAGGAGGCGCATATGGCGATATTTATGGAAAGTGATGTTTTTTGAGATCTACACAGATCGTTGTTTCTGAGATCTACACAGATCGCTGTTTGGAGATCTACACAGATCGTTGTTTTTGAATTATTTGCAAATTGTTATTTTTTGAGATCTTCGTTGATCCCCGCAAGAAGTGATTTGCGCTTGATCGAGCTTCCAGGAGAAACTGCATATGTTACCAGAGAACAGTTTCGAGTTGGTCTGGTCGTAAAGATTGATTTTTGAGGAGGTGGAGATATCTCCGCCATATCATTTGTGCGTTATAGCGCTAACTTATCATAAATGAGGTGTTGCATCGATGTTTTATCGATTCAATAGCAGAGAAGGAAAGGCAGGGGATCATGCCTTAAAGTTCATTGATGTTCTTTATCCTAAATGACGGAAATAAGTGTTTGAAACTGCGAGAACTTTCCAAATCTCTCACTAGCATGGCGTGAACTTGGTATACGAAGCTTATTGTGACATCAATAACCAGATGTTGGATGGTCATATTTGTCGACTTTTATGACAAGTGTTTTTTTCAAGTTAATGAAGAGATCTTAGTACCCAGATCATCAATCTGCACCAGATCATTTATCCCCACCAGGTTATCAATCCACACTGGATTAACTATCGATCTGCACTAATACTCTCTCTCATGACCTATGCGAAGGCTCTGTAAGATCCTAAGAATCGTTAAACGGTTGATTGAGGCCGAATCACACTGAGAGTAGACTCCCAAAAAAAGGACTAGAGGAAGCCAATGATATGATCTTAACTTAAAGGTGACAGTATGGTTCAGAAATGTGGTTTTCAGATCCTAAAGGTGGGCCAAATGTACGATGATAAAAGAAGGACAGTAAGTCCTGCAGGCTAGATTAAACTCGCGATTCTCTCTTATCCGCGAGTGAAGGAAGTTTCGCGGAAGCCTTTAAATAGCAAGGAAAACACTCGATATATTTAAAAGGATAAGATTTTTATCAAAGAAGGACGTCTCGTGATTCAAGAAAAGGGGCCTCGCAATTTTGTCCACGATGGTGATTAATGTGTGAGTTTCACACTAGGGGCAGCAGAAAGGCTATCAGTAACTTGTCACAACATGGTACTATTAGCTCATTATTAAAGGGGATGCTGGAGAACCTGTTAAATATGTCACGAGCATTAAGATCATATTTATGCACCAGCAGCTGAGTTGCATGGCTCTCACCCCCCGGCCTCTTTACTTGGGGGCATTATTCCATTAAGGCACACAATGACTAAAATGCTGTTTTTATTTATGAAGAAAAACATTAGTTAATTATATGGTTTAGTGGAGGAGTACCATTTATAATTTTTTGTGACTTATACCACAAGTCGCGAGGTCACCTCAGTAATATGCAATTACCATTAGGAGAAATGGAAGGAGGATTTTCCTATGGCTTTGTGGGTACATGTGATTTCATACCGAACAACAATAGAGAGACTGTTGTATACTTTAGTTTTTGGTGCTTTGACTGCATTGCTTACAGAATTGGAGTGTAGCGAAAGCCTTAGCCACAAACAGCGAATCAATGGAAAATTTACTTGAAACTGAAGCCTTAGAAGAAATGGGAAAGAAGGCATTATTGCAAAGGGCGATTGATAAAAAAATGACAAAATCAAAAGAAGCTATTTCATTAAAGTGACGATTGATTATACATAGCTTATCAAAATAGAACCAATTACAAAAAGTTTACAAGGGTGCCTTAAAGATAAGATCTAATAGTCCCAGGCCTTCCATTTACTCTTTATTCTCGAGGGTGAGATATACGCGGGCTGCATTCTCCTTCAAAAGGATATTTTCATGTTCAAAGGTGGAAATGTACTCACGAGCTTTCTTAATCTTTAACTCGTTATCATGGAGTATAGCATAAACATCTACTTCGGATTTATAACACCCTTGGATTTCTATGATGACATTCAAGACAATGCTCTAGCCATGATAGCTCCAAGCTGACATGTTGCCAATCAAAGATTCGCACGATGATACATTGAATAATTGCGAGATTCAAATTTTTAACAAGTATGGTATCCAAAAATAGGAATATGTTGGCCAACAAGTCTAAGTACATCTGTTGAAAAAATGGTTCGTGAACCATGAAGTTGAGGAATGTGCCTGAATGAAGCATACTAATTTGGTCCAGAATTGCAACACTACGCAAGCTGCACTAGAAGAATCGCCAAGTGGCAATTGGTGAGATGGAGCTCTGTTTCTTATGACAAAAAGCATCCTGGAAATTGAGGCCTGGAGCTGGGTGAGGATCTTGAGGATTGATAGAAAGTGTGAGTTCGTGAGGGTCTCGCGAAGTTATATGTGGACACATGAGGGAGCCGTCAATAGTATTCTCGTTGCTGAAAGAGGCTTCTGGGTTTTGGCCCATACTTTTCTTCATTGATTATCTGCTCAGCTGGTGGAACTAGACTTGGGGGCATTCATACTCGAGGCTCATTTCGAGAAATAATGACATCTTAATGGGGGGAATGATGACGGTCATCCTCGAGCATTGTTTCAACATCATGCAAAGCGCCGCCAAATAGGTTTTTCTAAATTCGTGGATAGTCATCCGGGCAAGCCGTGACCTTTATCGTAACATCACCCCCAAGTGTCTTTATATGGCGAGTGTCAGACTCCTGGCTACAAATTATTTATTCTTCACTATTTTTTATATCACCGCCATGAAGTGCACTCACGAGTGAAGGGAGATCCACGAGTAGGTGGAGGGCGAATGGTCGGTACCTTGGGTCGTAGATGGAACTTGTCCATGTGGTAAAGGTGGAAAATTATCTGACTCATCAGCGAGAGCACGAAGCATGTCTTTTACAGCTGTGTGCCCCTCAACAATAGGGGGTGCATTCTCATGATCAATGACAAATTTTGGAAGTGAATGGCCTAAGATGAAAGAGATACCATGATGATTTTGGGAGGTCGTAATTACTTATGTTTCTCTCGCGACCTTATTTGTTGATGCAATTTTTCTCGCGAATGAGACATTCGCGATGCCAATTTTCTTCATGATTGGTTCCACAACCTTTCACTTTTTGATAGTCCTGGTCTCAGTTGAAACTTCTAATTTTATCGTGGGTTCAACATCAATCTCAATGATGTTATCCATAGTTGTAGCAATGGAATCTTCAGTATAGTTATGGCCTTACGGCGTCGCTGAAAGAAAGATAAAAGAGATATACAAGTAACTAAAAAATATGCAAAGTATGAGAGGAGAATCAGGCTTGTTGCCACAACTGACTTGCGATTTTGGAAGCTTTAAAGAAAGGTCAGATGAGTACACATAATGACAGAAAGGTCAGAATCAAGTCATCCCAGTATTCATAATGAAAGAAGGGACGGTTTGGTCAAAACTGAGTTATCTTGCCACTTGCGAAGGGGAGTAGGGAGTAACTATGTTGAGAGTTTCATCAAAGATTGGAAGGTGACACCCATGTATTATGGCAAAAAATGACAATTCATCATCTAAAGGCGAACCATACGAGAAAATGACGTCTTGAGAATATAACCTAAGATAAGAGAAACCATCCACAGGAGCAACATAAGGGTGCCATACAAATTCATCTTTTGCATCAATGAAGTCCTCTAATTTGTTATATGAGAAGAGCGCACACCATCGTGCAACCCGTTACTTGGGAAACACATGATCAGTCATGTATGAGATAATATCAATGGGACTGTGGGCAAAGTTTGGAAAACACTCAAATAAGAAGAGCATGAGAAAGTTGTAAGGGATGTAAGTGTTGAGAATATATCTACCCATGGAATGGGTAAAATCAGAAGACAATGTATCCAGATGAGCATATAAAAACTTTCCAAGAATAGAGAAGTTAAGGAAACTGTGGTGCCTCGTGATAAAACAAAGGCTAAGGCAAACAGTGACCTGTTAGGACCTTCTATTAGACGTCTTTGAAATACATAGCGGTCTAGTCAGTACACCAAGCAGCCTACAAGCTAATAAGGCCATTAATTTTGGGGTCGGGGGAAATCTTGCAAGTCTGGCCACGAGGACATCAAATGGTTACATATGGTATTGTCTGTTGGTTCAAAGGCAGGGGTATCATGATTGTGAAAGTCCAAAATGGGTAAGCAGCTTCGGGGCATCAGAAGGCTTCATGACTCATGAAATGGCTAAAGAAGAAAAAATGAAGAAATGGATCTTAAGGCGAAGGAAAAAGGAAGTTGGATGAGGAAGAAAAAATATTTGAAGTGTCCTTTAAATAAGAAATGGAATGGAACTGTAGCCGATGGGATGACACTGTAGTAGATGTGATGGTATTGTTGCGAATCGCGACAAAGGACATCTATGGTGCAGGAAAAAGAAAGGAATAAGGTTGGTTACATTCTAGTACTTGGCTAAGAACTAGAATGTAAGGGGGCAAAATGTAATGAGGTTCACAGGAATAGGCCCGCGACCTGGTAATTTGGTAAGTTGCGGGAACAGGCCTGTGACCTGGTATTTTGGCATGTCGCAGGAACAAGCCCGTGACCTGGTATTTTGACTAATCATAGGAACATACCTGCGACATCATATTTTAGCTAATCGCGGGAACAGGCCCCTGACGTCATATTTTGGCTAATCGCGGGAACAGGCCCGTGACTTAACGTTCTGGTATTTGGCTAAGTACCAGGATTCAAAAGAGGGTAGCGTGAGAAATGGATCGCAACTCTAATACTTGGCTAAGTACTAGGCATCAAGGGAGGTTCAGCTAAGCAGACCCAAGATATAAGGCGAAACTGAAATGAGGTTTTAGTGGTTTACTCTTTAGTGCTTGGCTAAGTACTAAAGTGTAAAAGGGAAAAATATAAAGGGGGATTTGTGTTGATATAATCCGCGAATCCAGGGGTCTGGCAAGGGAAAGTTGGAAAAAGGCCAACATGGTATCTATGGATGAGATTGAATACAAGATAAAACTCTACAAAGAGGCAATCGTTGAGGGCTGACAAAGGGGGTCATAACCAAAAGTCAACCTCGCGACCCCATGAGCTTATCACGTAGGGAGTACTATTTGACTAGCCCGGGTAAATATTTTGAAATGGTGAATGGTGGGTCGCAACCTCATTCATCGAAATCACTCAAAATAAAGTACTTAGAATGCGTCAAATAATGCTCAGGGTCATGTAAATGAAAAATATGCATAAAGGACATAACCCAGGAAACTATGACATAAAATAGAGGGATCGTGGCTGAGAGGGTCGCGGCTGAGAGAGTTGCGGCTGAGAGGGTCGCGCTGAGAGAGTTGCGACTACAAGTGTCGTGATGAGAAGGCTCGCGAGTGAAAATGACGTGGCACAAGGGGGGTCTTAAGATCAGTGCTCGCTTCGACGTTTATAAATACCAAGGCAAGGCTATGGTTTGGATGACTGAGAAATTCTGCTTCAGTTCTATTCCGGTTCTGCTCTGGCCAACTTCAGATCTAGAGAGAGAAAGTTTTAGAGGGAGGGAGAGATAGGCAGTATCTTGTAAGGCTCTTGTTGGCTCTTTGTTCTTTATACTTTTTGTACTATGTATTTATCTTCTAAACATCAATAAAATCTGGTTTATAGCTGGTTGACTAGTTGAGAAACTATTCCATCATCATTCACATCACGAACCCCCTACAAGCCACATTTCCCAGATTGCATCAAATTCTTCTTTTTGGGTCGACCTCGTTTCTTAGGCATCCCATCTGACGGTGCTATTGAAATCTTCTTTTTTGGTCGACCTTGTTCCTTAGGCATCCCATCTGGCGGTGGCATTGAAATCTTCTTTTTTGGTTGACCTCGTTTCTTAGACGCTCCATCTAGCAGTGGCATTGGAATCTTTTTTTTCGGTCGACCTCGTTTCTTAGACGTCCCATCTGGCAAGGGTGGCATTGAAATCTTCTTTTTTGGTCGACCTCGTTTCTAGCTAAGACGCTTCATCTGGCGGTGGCATTGAAATCTTTTTTTTCGATTGACCTCGTTTCTTAGACGTCCCATCTGGCAAGGGTGGCATTGTAATCTTCTTTTTTGGTCGACCTCGTTTCTTAGACATCCCATCTGGCGGGGGTGTAATTGAAATCTTTTTTTTTGGTCGACCTCGTTTCTTAGACGTCCCATCCGGCTGTGGCATCGAATTCTTTTTTTTCGGTCGACCTCGTTTCTTAGGGATCTCATCCAATAATTTATTTCCCTGCATCATAATTTTTCTCTAAATTTCCTTTACCAGAAGCAAAACTAGTTAACTTCTTCAAATCGCTCACATAAGACTTAGAAACTTTTTCGAAAAATTTATCAAATACAATTGAAAACAGTTTTTCTATCTACAAAGACAAAAATAATGTTTGAGAAACTTATCCAAACAGATTTATTATACAAATTGAAGTGCATTTCACCTTATATTTTGAATTAGGTCATGTGAAAAGTCAGAGCTCTGAACCCTACTTAAGCTTTTCATAAACATTGCAAGTAATATTGTTGCTATATGGTACAAAATTAACATGTAAAATATACCAAACAAAACCAGATTATATCATTATATATATTGCTCACCTGATCATCACCAGAAATCATTTTGTCAGTCCACAGTAATAGCAGCAAATGGTTTATGCGATGCACCTCTCAAAATGAGACTGAGACTTCAGAATAAATTAATTTGAAAGACTCATTTTCCAAGTCAATGGATTTCAGTAAATTCATTAATATTTTGCACTAATCAAGATGTATTTATGAACAAAATTAAAATGATTGATCTAAATTCAGTGAGAATATCAAAAGACTAGTATAAAAAAATGTGAAAGCCTGTTAACGCAAGAACCACACAAACACGCATGTCTGAAAGCATTTAATAATTTTTTATCTGATGGAAATAATTAATTTACTTGTATATAAAAATATGTTTCGGATGAAATAATATGGAAACAATTCCCAACGCATTGATATTTGAAGACCATATCATGTCTCCTACTGTAAATAAATCTTGTTACATTTTGAGATTTATATAATTTGGCTGAAATGATTTTTCTGTATGCTTTTCTTTTGCTTGTGTCTCATTTCTATGCTATATTTGAATTGGTTTCTTTCTAGCTATGGATTTTTTTGGAGTTATGTATTATTTGATTCTTAATATTTTTCGAAGATGCCGCTATCGTTACGTAACACTAATACTCGTGGATACTCACTCATTTTTAAATCTAATATTGTCCGAGTCCTTTACACCTCAAGTGTTCAACATGGGAGATTGATAATGCATGTATGCAACTATTCAAACACAGCAAAATGGATCATGATTCATGAGTCATTGACAATTTGACAATAGATATTCATCACCCTATTACTTCAACCAAAGTATGTTCCAATTATGGAAAGCCACCACTATTTGTTCCACACCTTTTGTTGGTAAATCTAAGTAACTAGAATTTTCAAAAAACTACACATATATATACATATATATATATGCTTATCATTTCCTTTCATCATCATCATCATCCTGCAAGGCAAACCCCTTAAAGCATTTTGAAATTTGTTGTCACTCAATTGATGGATTTCAGATTCACTCACCTACCTTCACAAACAGTGCAAAAGGTGAAAATTAGAGAATCAACTCAATTGGGCATTTCACTTTTGGTGAGTGAGTCAGTAGAAAAGCGAGTGGAAAAGTATTATGCTACCTTTGGTTTTGGATAGATTCTTATCAGCATGAGAACAAAGAAAAATAATATTGTATTATTAATTTTTGTTATAGGGAAGGGATAGATTTATGGGTTAACTTCATTTACACCCCTGAGGTTTGTCCCCTCAGGTTTGCATATCTTCATTTACATTCCTACTGTTCAATATTCTCATCACTTAGACCCCCTGAATGATGACATCAGCCTGAATTTTTTTAAAAATCCCTAAACTACACTCAATGTGTTATCATTGTTCTGTTTGGAAACAAGGATAGTGATTTTATCAATTAGACCCCCTCCCATCATTTAATAATTTAATTTGTATTAAATTTTCAAAAAATATATAAAATTCAAAAATATATATATTAAAATTTGAAAAATATTATAAATTCGAAAATAAATATAAAATTAAAAAATATATAAATTTCGAAATTATTTTTTTTTTTCAAAAAAACATATTAAATTTCGAAAATAAATATAAAAATCACAAAAAAACGTAAAAAATTTGAAACAAATATATAAAATTAAAAAAAAACATATAAAATTCAAAAATATATATTAAATTTTGAAAACAATTATAAAATCGAAAATATATACAGTTATAATTAGATATATATACATTTTATATAGATATATATATATATATATATCAATATATATATACAGTTATATATGGTGATGACAATACAGCAGATCTCCGCCACCTCTTCGTCGACGAATTTGGACTCTGGCGTTGGGGCTTCAAAGATTTCCTTCATCTTCGTGCTCACGATTCGGCTCATCTGAGCTACGTTGGTCTTCAATCGCTCGCCCAAGGAAAATGAAGCTCGCTTTAATTTGTCCATGGGATGAGGGAGTTGGGGCCGGCTGGGGTGGGGGGCGGCTGGGGAGGAGGGGCTGGGGTCGAAAATGGTGTCAATATATATATGTGTGTGTATATATATATGTATAAATCTATATATATATGTGTGTGTGTATATATATATGTGTGTACGTCTGTATAGTGTCTGCAGAGGTGTGTGTGTGTGTGTGAGAGAGAGAGAGAGAGAGAGTTGGGGTTGGGGTATTTGGTTTGAGGGTTAGATTGATTATAAGGGGGTGTTTTGGTTTAGGGGTTAAATTGATTTAAGAGATGTTTGGTATAAGGGTATTTTAGACATTTCACACCATGAGGGGGTGTAAATGAAGATATGCAAACCTGAGGGGGTCAAAGTGATGATAGGACAAACCTCAGGGGGTGTAAATGAAGTTATTAAGAATGACATTTACATTTACATTGGGTCTGTTTGGCTCACTTGTTTTCTGTTTTCTTTTTTTATTGTTCACCCATTTCAAAAACAAAAGCACGTTTGGCAAACGCGTTTACTGTTCACTTTTTTTTTCCCAAGAAAACTGTTTTCTGTGAATAGTGGATAAAAGTGCTGAAAACACCAAACACAACTTTTAGTTGTTTTTTGAGTTTTTTCACTGTTTAAGGTACCACCTCTGCCACCGCCCCCACTGCCGCCGCCACCAACCACCACCACCCCCTGCCACCGGTCGCCGCCGCTGGCCCCCACCACCTCCGGTCGCCGCCGGCCACCGCCCGCCGCCAGTAACCCACCACCACCGCCCCCCGCCGCCGCCGGTCACCGCCGGCCACCACCGTCGCCCACCAGTACCATTTTATTTTTCAATACAAATTTTGATCCAAACGCTTTTTAATTTTTAGTTTTTTGATGAAAAAAACAAAAACAAATACAAATACAGTTTTTATATTTGAAGACAGAAAACAAATACAAAAAACAGGCTTTCCAAACGCACTCATTGGAATACCTCTTTGTGTTTTTTCTCTTTGAGCTTAAGCTCAGTTTTGCTTGCCTTGGTTTGTCTTAGCTAAAGCTTTGATTCTTTGATTGGTTTTTTTTTATTTATTTATTAATTTACCCAAAAAAAAAAAACTTCAACAAACAATCCCTAGTTTCAAACTTTTAACAAACACCCCTTCTAAGGTGGCATCTAGCCCCCTGTATTTTTCTCAAGTTACACACAACTCCTATTTCGTTACTACTCTGTTAACAAACACCCCCTCTGTCATTAGAAATTGATTTTTTATGCCCAAAATATTACTAAATTGATATTGTATGCCCAAAATACCCCTAAAAGATAACTTAGTAACTAAATTAAGGTTTTTGATAAATTACAAATTATTTTTTTGTTTAACTAAATTAAGATTTTTGAATAAATTGTAAATTATTATTTTTGTTTAATTTTACTTATTTATTTAAATTCAGATCTAAAAAATATATATAACAAATTATAAGGGAAAAACCCTTATAAAAATTTTATACGCTTATTCTCTTAAAAAAATAAAAAATAATAATATTTAAAGTATATTATTGTCAAAGTGTAATAATTACACTCAATGAACTATTATTAAAATGTAATAAAAGTATATTAAAGTATAAACTTTTGATAAATTATTTTTAAAAGTAAGATGAATAGAAACTCAAATTCTTTTTTTTTTTTTGTTTTTTAATTTTATACTTAAGTAATATATATATGTATACTGCTTATAAAAGTGTTGGGCGTTTAAAATTAGTACACACACACACACATATATATATATATATATATATATATATATATATATATATATATATATATATTCAAAAAGGCCCACACTTTTATAAATTGTATGCATATATATATATATATATATATATATATAATTCATTCAAAAATCTTAATTTAGTTATTAATTTATTTTTTAGATATATTTTGGACATAAAATATCAATTTAGGGGTATTTTGGATATAAAATATCAATTTAGAAGTATTTTGGGCATAAAATATCAATTTCTAACAACATGGGGCGTTTGTTAACGGAGTAGTAACGGAATAGGGGTTGTGTGTAAGGTGAAAAAAGGGAAAAGTATAGGGGACTATATGACACCTCGGAGGGTGTTTGTTAAAAGTTCGAAACCGGCCATAGGGGTTGTTTATTAATAGCCCTTAATTTTTTTATCTTTCCAGCGCAATCTTATGTTTTATTTCACTTAACAATGAATTTGTCATATGACAATAGATTCTATGTAAACTTTTAAATTGAATGGAAAATGAAAAATGATAGCAATTTTAACCCGACCCCGCCGGGTTCCAACCCGTTCCATCCCTAATGGGCAGGTTTGGTAAGCTTTTAAACGGGTTTGGGACGAGTTCAGTATTTAAAATTAAAACCCGGAGCGGGATTGGGGTGGGTTCGGGTTTTGTGTAAAATCCGACCCGACCTATTTATATTAAAATTAAATGTTTTATTTTTTTAATATATCCTTTTAAGTTAGACTAGCAAAAAAAAACACCATGACTAAAAAATCTATATAAGTAAGACATAAATATATATAATCATGTTTTTATAAATAAATTCAAAGTGTGAGATAATATGAAATACATAAATAATTTGTTTAATTGTGTAATTATATGAACACAATATACAATACAAACTACATGATGATCAATATTACAAGATTAGTCACTCAATTTATAAGATCAAGAGATATATTCCTACCGGATGCTAGTATTGCAAAAATGAATGGGTAAATGGAGCAAAACACCCATGTGGTATGCATATAGTGCATAGAACACCCCTCATGGTTTGTTAACACCCCCTATACTATTGATTTGGTTCAAATAGGTTCCTCCATTACATTTCCCGGTATCAGAGTATTTAGATTACATTTTTACCCTTATTGTGTTATTTTTTTTTTAAAAAAAAGATATAACAAAAGTTGAAAATTGAAATGAACATATACCCCATTGAGATTTGAGTGTTAATTAGGGGTGCGTTCACTAACGTGGAACGTTTCACGTTCTTACCTACCAAAAAGCATAAATAGAAATAAGAAACATGTTTAATAAATTATTTCTGTTTCCCAATAATGTGAAATGTTTCCCATGTTTCTCTTAAAAATGAGAAACATAAAAAAGATGTTCCACATGTTTTTGTTCCAATAATGTGAAATGTTTCTTTTTCGATAAATCTCAATTACACCCCTCAAAATCAAAAATATATATATAATTCAAAAATAATACATTAAATTTTGAAATATATATAAAATTCAAATATATATATGTATAAATTACGAAAACAATATATAAAATTCGAAAATAATATATATAAATTATGAAATTAATATATAAAATTAGAAAATAATATATAAAATTAGAAAAAAAATATAAAAATTTGGAAAACAATATAAAAATTAGAAATATATATATAAATTTCGAAAACAATGTATAAATTTCGAAAACAATATATATATTTTGGTAAAAATATATATAATTCAAAAATATATATATAAAGTTTGAAAAAATATATAATTCGAAAAACATATATAAAATTCAAAATATATATATAAAATTTGAAAAAAAAAATATAAATTTAAAAAAAAAATTATTTCAAAATTTGTTTTTGTAAAAATATATAAATTTATAAAAAAAGAAGAAGAAAAGAATATATATTACTAAAATGTCACATCTTTTCTAAGGAAGTGAATCAAACTACTTATCACTAACATCAATTAGTGATCTTCTTTTATATATAATTTTTACAAAATATATATATATATATTTCGAATTTTATAGATTGTAACTTTAACTTCTGATAGTTGAGTTTAATAGTTTCTTTAATCTAATTTATTTTACTCAAGTAAATGCTAAAATAAAAAAATTTAAAAAAATTACCAAAAATATATGTGAAACAAATACATTTACTAAACATAATTATTTGTTTATGTTCCAAAAATTATGAGAACAATTGGAATTAACAAACGTCATTTCTGTTTTTCTGTTTCTTGTAAGAAGAACGTTCTTTTGTTTATGTTCCTTCGAAAAATAGAAACGAAAAACGTTCCACGTTAGTGAACGCACCCTAGATTTCTTATCTGTGGTGAAAAATTAATGGTGGGTGTTGTGTGCATTTGATTTTTTTTTCCTGAAGTGACCTCACGGGAATCCTCCAACTCCCCAAGTTTTTGGTGAACCAATACATATAGCTCTCTCTTCATTTTTTCCTAATCCTCCATATAGGTTTTCTTTGAACTTTCCTAAAATCCCTTTGGAAAGCTTACCAGAGCTGATTTTGTTTGTTGGGTCTCTCTCGCACAAGGTTCGTATATGGAGATTGAATAGATATTGGGTTGTGTCGCAGGAAGATGGATGGTCAATAACTCAATGTGAGAGTTGGGATGGTTAAAAAAATTCCATTGCCGGAGACGATGGTGCCCTGGTGCTGGGGTTTACTCTGGTAACGTTGTTTAGCGTGGATGAGGACCGTGCACAATATATATATATATATATATATATATATATATATATATATATATATATATATCATATATATATCATATATGATAGATACAGGGATATATATATATGGGTAAATGTATCAATGCCACTTCCGTAATTCCAACAAAACATATATATACATATGGAGCTGTCAATGGATCGAATTTTGATCTGAATTCGATCTGATTAGCCAGATATAGATTGAAAATAAAATCTGATAACCCGATTAGGATCCGAATTCGATTTATTAACAAATTGAATTTGGATTTATGTCAATCCGATCCGATATATAATATATGTACATGTATATAAATATTAGTTGTTAATTATTTTATTATTCATTAATAATGATTGATCATAAATATAATTATTAAAAGTGTGAATAATTTTAGTGTTTCTGTATTTATTGATTTTTGTATTTTTGTAATTAGATAATCAGATCAGATATCTTATAATGAAAAAATTCGAATATGAATTAACTAAGTAAAAATTCGTCAAATTATCCGATTCAGATCGCGGATCCGGAGTTTTTGTCATCCTTATCAATAGATCTGTCAATAATCCGATTATGATTTGAATCCGATATTAACCGGATATGGACTAAAAATAAAATTCAATAATCCGATTAGGATCCGAATCCGATAATCCGATTTCTTAAAAAATTGAATTTGGATTTAACTGATCTGATCCGAATCCAATTCATTAACAGATATATATATACATATACTCGTGTATTTATGAATATTTAGAAGAAGTGTACTTTGGTAAGGGAGTAAGAGATTTTTCGGCATTTGGAGAAAAAAAAATAGCATGTGAATGTCACGTGCAAGAATTCTGGTCAAAAGTTTCAACAGAACAGTGATTTAGGGGGTCAAAGTGCACACTTTTGAAAAACTATTGATACTTATAAACACATTTTGAAGTTGAGGGGCGGTTTCTGCACATTTTTCAAACCATAGACAAGTTTTGCGCCATTTACCTAAAGATGAATTACATATCAAAACCATACTCATTCACAAGTTAATATATTACACTTTAGTCAATAGCTTTGAACTTTTTATTTCATTATTCAGTGAAAAAATTGGATTAGTACTTTAGTGAGTTTTTCTTTGCCATGTTGTTTTATTAAAAAAAATTGAGTTCAAAATTTAGTAAAATCGATGGTAACACGATGGAACCCGTTTATTTCGATTGGATGGTAATAGTATTACCGATTAAAATTCGTTGCGGGTTTGTGATGAATTTGGTATTAGTAATTTTTAAATGGGGTGATAATGGGTTTAGCCAAATCTGTCACAAACCCGACCCTTGGTCATCCCTAGAAAAATCTACAAAATATGACCTTGGCAATCTAAACTTAAAATTACTCGAGCTAGTTCATTTACTTTGAATTAGTTATTGGATTCTCAATGGGAAATAATTAACAGTAAAAAGAGAGATTTTTTGAGTAATTTTGTCGATTGGAAACTTCTTAATCCCCCAATTACATTTTAGGGTCCAAACTCCCTAAGGCAACTAGTTCATCAAATCCACTTGCCTCATAACGAACACAATCTCTAACGGTATATAGACAAATCTCTAAACATAAATGGATATATAAATCAACTTAAAATAAAAAAGGACCAACCCCCAAGGAGGATATTCGTGGAACCTAGATCCCAAAGAAATTGTCATTTGATAGTGTTATACGAACTGACCCCACAACCCGTATAAACTTAAAATAATATCGGACAAACCAACGATAAAGAATTAATGAATTTCGAGATACATGTTTGCCATTATATTGTGTATGGAAAAAGTTGTGTTTGTTGCTCCTAGAATTACACGAAGCTACGAATTCCTTTAAGCAAGTCTTTGAAGCATTATTGATGTCCAATGTACAAAAGAGAATTATCAATGATGTTGAAGAAATTAATTTTCAATTGTTAATTAAATATCTCTAATATGTCACCACTGAAACATTAAACATAAAATCTAATAATTGTCACTACTTAATTTTATTTTTTTTACGGTTCAGTACAGGTTCCATATTTAAAAGAATCGAAAATTTCAATTCGGTTCCGGTTCTTGCAGGAACCGGTACCGAACCGTACCGTGTGCAGTCCTAGCCATAATCCTTATATTAAGAATAAATGGAGAGAGAAAATCATCGAATTATAGAGAGAAAAAGTAGTGATTGGTGGCAGCATAATCTCGCCGGAGTAAGCCGTCTGCGACCTCAAATTTAACATTGGTGGTGAATATGGCTTGTAAATCTAACTTCTTGATTATCTTAAATGGAGATAAATGAAATACAATGAGAGAGTGAAAGAGTAAAATTATTAATACACCTACCAAAAGTGAATTTATTTATATACTTACGAGTTAAATATAATTTAATTTGTATAGGACAATATATTGTCAACCTGTCACTCGAAGTTAGTAGGGTAAAAATGACTTTTTCTTTCATGATGCAATAATCGTATTTTTTTAATAGGGTAAATTGCATTAACATCCCTTGAAGTTTTTGTCAATTCCACCTAGACCTAGATGTCGGTTAAAGCAAGTGTAGTCCCAACAAAGTCAGCAATCATTCGAATCTCAGCTGGGAATAATGACTCGAAATTCTCAATCAAATTACCAACCCAGACAACCATCTAATAATTCTCAGGTTCTCCAACCATTCAATAATAATCAAGTTGTTCAGCCATATAACTACCAAACCCAACCTCAAGGAAACCAAAACCAAGGATTCAATCTAAATCAAGTTTACCCTCCATATCCTTAAAACCATTTCCATCATCAACATCCAACTCAAAATTCACTATCAAAACCAGTTGACTTTGAAGAGATGATAAGTACCCTGAGGGAGCTTAAAATCAATCTAATAATTCTCAGGCGACCATCCAAACATTGAACTCTCATTCCCAATCCCTTGTTCAAATGGAAGTCCGAATGGTACAATTAACAGATGCTATGGATATGATAGTGAGAATATTGCATAGTCAACCGGTGGTGGACCCAAAACCGCAACAAGTACTGGAGCCTGGATCTTTTGTTGAGACTCATCATGAGACAGTCCAAGCAGTCACAATTTTGAGAAATGGAAGAAAAGTGGATAGTAAGGCTGAGGAGCAGCATGAGGAGAGGCTGAAGAAGCAAAAGGTCGAAGAAGTTCAAAGAAAGGCAGAAGAAGAAGCTCAGAAAGATCAACCTCAAGTGAAGGAAGATGAAGAACCAGATAGGGCGCCATATGAGGAAGTAGCACCTTACCCTCAATGTCTCTGAGAGTCAATTTCGTATAAAGAGCATAAGGAGAAGGACATGTTGAATCCATGTCTGCAAGTCGAGATCAATAAACCTCTTCTACACATTATTGACCAAATTCCACCCTATGCCAATTTTTTTAAGGATCTCTGTACTCAAAAGCATAAAAACAGAACTAAGGTCCCGAAAAAGATTTTGTTTACTGAACAAGTGAGTTCGATCTTACTGAATAATACTCCACCTAAGAGGAAAGATCCCGATGCTCCCATTATTTCTTGTGTCATTGGTGACTAAAAGATTGGTAGAGCTCTTCTTGATTTGGGTGTGAGTGTTAATTTATTACCTTTTTCGGTCTATCAGTAGCTAGGGTTGGGAGATCTCAATACTACCTCGGTGGTTTTTCATTTGGCAGACAGATCAACTAAACAACCGAGAGGAATTTTGGAGGATGTCATAGTGCAAATGGGTAAGTTCTACTATCCTGTAGACTTTGTAGTATTAGACATGGAACCTGATCATAGATTGAGGAGACATATCCCTATTATCTTAGGAAGACCATTTTTGGCTACGGCAAATGCATGTGTTGATTGCAGAACAGGGGTTATGGACATATCTTTTGGGAATTTAAACATGAGGATGAATGTCTTTGATACCAACCATCAACTACCTGAATCAGCTGAGTGTTTTAACATAGAGGGGATGGTTGAAGAAATTGTACCTCATAGTAGTGTAATAGATGATTTGGATATTATGATGAAAAGGTCGGAGATGAATTTTGAAAATGGAGAGGACCAACAACGATCTAGTTGGAAAGATATTGTTGCGTTGGAAGCTACGTTGTATTCACCATCAGAGAGAGCATCAAGAGAGTTGTTTGAACCTCAACTTATTCCTCCATAGAAGTTGGTGCCTGAAAGTAAGCTTCCTGAGATGGTGTTGCGTGTGAAGGATGATGAATTAAAGGATAAAATAGGCGTGAAGGATGACCCCCCTCTTAAAGACACATTTCTAGATGAACCAGCGTTAGGTATACACATGGTAGAAGAGTTATATGCCTTGGAACATCCGCGATTGAGAGATAAGTGTGAAGGGATATGGAGTTGTGCGTATAAGGATGCTCGGAGTTACATAGCTCGAACAAGAATACATCATGCTAAGCATGTTCGGCTTAAGTTCCTTAAGCTTGGCCAGAAACGACAATGTAATCCAAAGCTGAAAGTGTTTCTAGGTAAACTCCTACAAATATGGGAAGGACCACACAGGGTTAGATCGATTTACCCCCACGGAGAAGTAGTATTCGATAAAAGGTTCAGGATAAATGGGAAGAGACTGAGATATTATGAGGAGATTGATCCGGGACTGGAATTTATGGCGTCTGTCAGTTTACTAGAGAGTGATGAGATGGTGGAAATACTATTGTTTAGGGTGTTGAAGGAGGATTTGATGGAAGCACTGACCATACAAGGGCTGAAGTTAGAACATGACAAAGGAGGTACTTTATATGGTGATTACTGTTTTGTATTCGATGTCATAAGTAGTACTAATTGTCCATGGGTAAGAGCGCTTAGAGAGTCACCTCCTATATTTTATCCTTTAATTAAGGGAAGTATGGCAGAGAGGAAAGGTGTTGGATAACCTTTTATGAAACGTCGTGCCAAAGACGTTAAACATTGGTCCTAGGCTGTCTAGCCTTGATTTATATAATAATAAGTAAGTTATTTCTACAATTTCAATTCTTAGAGATTGTAAGCCCTTAAGGCCAAATCACTTTTTATTTCGTTTAAAATATATATATATATATCAATAAACTCCAAAAAGAGAATTTTCAAAAATTCCTTGAAAAATTGTGTGTCAATTTCTAGTAATTTTTACAATTTCTTTTCCCTTACTATGATATTGGTACGTGTTTATTGAGAATTTTTACAGGTAATCTAAATCAAGTTTGGGGGAGGGGACTGAGCACTTCAGGAATCCAGAACTGCACTTCAAGGGTAACTGTATCTATTCTCATTCTTTATTTTTTACCATGAGGACATGGTCACATTTAAGTTTGGGGGTGAGGGTATATAGTTACAAGAAAGGAAATTTTTTTGAAAATTTTGAAAAAAATTGAAAGTTTTGAGGAGTTCTTTGTTTTCATGCATGAGTGTTTCGTATTATGAGTTGATTGAGATTATGTTTATAATGTATAAGTAGTATGTGATGTGATGTTCCCGCTCATGAGAGTAATGATTAGATCGAGTTAGTGAAATGATGTGGTTTACATGGGTGAATGATTAGTGAAATTGAAATTAAGAAGGACGACTTTGACCTATAAACACAAGCACACATTCACTATGAGAAATAAGTTGATTTTTGACTATGTAGTTGAAAAATAATTTTTCCGCAATAAAAGGGGAGAAGGGGAGTTGTTATGGTTGAAATGGAGAAAATTGAAATGCAAAAAACAGTTATTTGATCTGAGTAACCGAACTTTGGTATCACCAATATCACTGTTCGCGTTTAAAAGGGAAAAGACTGATAAGCATAAATCCCATGGAAGAAGCTCAGGCCTAATTGGTCAGGACTAAAAATCCTCGCTGAAAAGTCCGGAGACTTAGAAAGACAAAAAGGGATGAAAAGTGGAAAGATGAAAAGAGTACGTTTTTACTAAAAATGGCAAAGTTTGATCAATGAAAAAGGAGAAAAGAAACTGAAATATTGTAGTTGAATGTTCACAAAATCACGGAAGGTTGTCTGGATTTTAAGTAGAAAGTAGCAAAATCATTCACTTAAGTGGGGACCATTCATAACACGAAGCTTGATATAATTGTTGTTTGGTAGTGAGTATGAATATTTGCATTCATATTATCTTGTGTGTTGTATCGTAGCTTATTTGACTTGTGTGTGTGAACTCATGAATGCGGAATTACAAAAGAATTGAGATGTTTATAGGTACTATCACTGGAAACCTTCACGAGACTTCACTCGTCCACTAGGGGTAACCTAGGGGTTTAAAAGGCTTGTTACACATGCTAAGTGTAATCGTTGACCCTCACGAAATCAAGGGATTAGGTTAGAGTAAGATAGGTTAGATAGAATAAAAATCATCACATGTAGTTTTCTTTGAGTTTATTGCTAAGGGACTAGCAATATGTAAGTTTTGGGGTGTGATATGTGCTCAATATTGGTCATTTTTTGCCCCTATCTTGTGTTTGTTATGTCTTTGCATTCCATTACTTGGTATTTTTATCTTGTTTGTGTGTGTAAGCATGTTTCAGGAGTTTAATGAAGAAACATAGCTAATCTCGGTAAATTAACTGAGTTCGTGTTCGTTTCTATCTCGAAAAAGGAATCAAGAGGTGTGTCAGAGCAAAGAAGAGCTACCGGAGGGCAAAATGGTCATTTCACGATATCATTATCTCACCGGAAGGGCAAAAATGTTATTTTCAGACATTAGTACTTCACCGAAAAGCATCGGGAGTCAAAGGCGATCAGTTTAGCTCAAATACGAAAAAACGGGTTTTTATAGCAAAAATGCATGATACCTACGTCACCAGAGAAAAAAATAGGCAAATTGGACTCAACCTACGCTCCTAAGCTACGTTGTGGTTTTGGACCCAATGCTTTAGACCTACACCCAAGCGTAGGTCCCACATGATGATCACGTGATCCCTCGACATGCTGAAGTTGTTTCAGAGTTGTTTCAGAATTTTTCAGTTTTGTCCCAACTTCGATATTTCAAATGATTGGTGATTGCAGACCTATACATACAAGCTTATACACATATTTACATCTGATTTTATGAGATTATTGATGTATTATGAAATTACAGAAAAGGTAAACCATTAGGGTTTCCCTCACTTGTCTATAAATATGAGAAGATTAGGGTTTAGAAAGATATATGCTTTTAGGGTTATTCTTAGTTATGTTTTGGAGATATACATTCATTTATAGAGTTCTCTTCCATTGAAGAGAACCATCATTAAAGACCTAGAGATTCGGAGAAGAAGGTCATGGAAAACATTTCTACACCGACAATACAGATTCCCCCAGCCTGATCAACTAATTCTGTATCTAGGGTTTTCTCGCAAAACTCTAGCCAAGTAATGTATTTATAATTTTATATTCAATTGTAGAGAGGGGAAGTTGTGACTATACTACGATGATTGTGTTAGATGAGAGATCGTTTTTATTCGTGATACAAGTTTATATATTTGGATTGATTCTTGTCTTAGACTTTTCGAATATATTTATCTTACTCAATCACAATTATTCACATGGGCTGGAACTCGAATGCTGTGATTTTCTACATAATGGTGGTCATAAAACTCAAAACCCTAGGTTGACACAGGCCATGTCCTGATAAACTGATATAGACATGTTTTACTTTATTTTTATGCTTTAATTTACTGCTTTAATTTACTTTTATGTTAGTAGTTGGCATGCACTAATCAATTTAGTCTTGAGATGGGTTGTCGCTATCCGGTTGAGAGTAATCCTTTTTGGGGTCAAACTGTTGGCGCGGTGCGACCTGATTCACAGTCAATGGATCGCCTTCATGCAATTGAAATAAAATTTGGACTATGTTATGCGGTTAGTGGTGGAGTGAGAAAACCCTAGTTTTCTCTCTCTCTGAATCACAACCATTATTTATTGTTGTTTTTTGTTTTATTTCCATTATTATTAAATAATTCACAAAATCAAACTCTTTTTGGAAACTATAATTCAGTGTTTTTAGACTATTAAAGTGAACAATCCTCGTATCTGTGGGATCGATATTCCCTTACTCAAGCAAAACTATCTACAAATGATCTATGCGCTTGCAAAAGGGTAAAATCTAAAGTGTCGTTAATGTGTTATTTTTAACTACATATTTTGCATACATCTGATGCCCATCAATAAACGAAAATGTTTCACGTTAGGAAACGCATCCATATAGTTTAGATGTTTTATAACTTAAATGTGTGATGTCCCACATCGCCCGGGGTATAGAGATGGTAATGTGCTTATATGTGCATGCGTGTTTTCAATTGGTATAAGACCTTTGGGGGAAGCCCAAGAACAAAATCGTGTCGTTTTGGCCCAAATCGGACAATATCATACCAAGTGTTGGAGCGGGGTGTGATCGGTTCAGGTCGTATGAAAATAAAAGTATTAAACATAGTGAATTAATAGGATCTAATTTTACCTCTCATTCGCAAGTATGCGAGTAGTATATAGTATAGTTTGGTAGAGAGGGTTATCGAACCACTGAGATCAAAGTCATATTTCAAATAATCACAACTTAGTAATTTGAATTATATTAAAAATAGTTTAATTGGTTTGTTGTTTATAATCTATCAAACATAAAATAAATAATTAAATAGTTGTTTTGGTGAATTCAAGATAAACAAGTCTAGGGTTCTCTTCTAACTCCACCACTAGCCTAATAATACATTCATTTAATCATTAAATTGCAAGAAGGAGATACAGCTAACATGAATTAGATTAGTAATGCTACAAGCAATTGCCTAATCCCCAAAAAGATGTAATCGGTCTGATTCGCTACAACTCATCTTTGATTAAAGTATGATTAGTGCATACATCTATTCTACAACTACTCCTAAAACATTAAATTAAAAGCATGTCTATATCATCTTCTCTTAGCATGACATGTGTAAACATAAGACTTTATCATGTAAATTAAGAATCATTATGCAGAAACCATTATTAAACATTCGGAGTACCAGTTCATAGTGATAAAACATAGTTGTTCAAGATTAATTATCAATTTAATATAAGATAAGAAGAGAATCAACAAAAAATCTTATTTAGGTAATATGTTCGTTTTCTTACTACATAATCATCATATGAGTGCTCTTTAGTTTCCCCTCTTTGTAATAAAAATAATTAAAGTTCTACATTACTCGCCTAGGGTTTCGTTGGAAATCCTAGATACCGACTTAGCCGCTCATGGAGGGAGGGGATTGCATCATTGATGTAGAGATCATCTCCATGATTGGATTAATTTGTTCTTGGGTTTTTGAGAAGAATATTCTTTCTAGAGAGAGAATTCTCTATTATATGTATTCACTGAATGAAACACTATATTTTTTTCACGTGGCTTCACATATTTATAGACAAAAAATTGGTGTAATCATGACATATCTTTGTTTGCACTCCAAGTTGACTTGGTGTGAGGACCAAGTAACAACTGAATTGACCAATTTGTCTTTCGTCTTTACTTGCGTAAGGAGCAAAATAATACAGTCTGATTTTGTACATTTCCCAATGCACCGACATAACCAATCAATCGTTGAGGAGCCAATCGTTTGGTGGCTTCTGAATATTGATTATTTTATTATTTTGCGAATTTGTGCTTTGATGACTTGTACTCTACTCATAGTTGTCTTTGTACCTTGCTCTGAATTGAGTGATTTTGTTCTTCTAAGTATCATTTCGAATCAGGGTTTTGCTAAAATTTCGGAATTAACTCATATTTTCATTAAAACCCCTGTAACATGCTTAAACACACAACTCGGGTAAGAAAACCAAAATAAAATAATAAAGAGACTAAACGGGTTACTTAATGCCTAGAATAAGCAATATCCTAGTCTCATCATGGTGTTACATATGGTATCAGGGCTGGAGCCCGGCCGAAATTAAGTGTGGGAGCATGCAAAAGCTCATCGGGGTTATGTCAGCGAGGGTGCAAGGTTCCAAGAGGGGGTGATTGCGATGTCCCACATCGGCCGGGTATAGAGATGGCAATGTACTTATATATGCATGTATGTCTTCAATGGGCATGAGGCCTTTTGGGGGAAGCCCAAGAACAAAATCGTGGAGGCTGAGACCAAATCGGACAATATCATACCAAGTGTTGGAGTTGGGTGTCGCAAAATGCTTGAAGGGTAAATTGATAAATTTTGACAAAATAAAGTGCATTGACTTTTCAAATGGGACACTTATTTTAGGACAACTAAAAGAGACTAAGTGGACACTTAATTTGGGGCGGATGGAGTACCATTTAATTTAAGTTATAAATTAATTAGATTTAAACTATTACAAGAATATTGCACGTGCAATACATGCGCGCGTCAATTGAAAAAGAGGAAAAAATAATTAGATTTGGTAGCTTGAAATCATGTTTTTATTGGAGTTCATAACTTGGTAGTAGATTCATTAGCTTTGTATCAAGCATCTATTGGAGTTCGTAGCTTGGTAGATGATTCTAGTTTACAGAATTTTTTGGTCATAAATGAATGTATCCTTGACATTTATTGAAATTAGTGGATTGATTTTTCTTGTTAAAAATAGGGTAAATAGCTTAAACCCCCCTCAATTTTACTCTCTTTCTCTACTATACCCCCTCAATTATGAAATGAGCTTAAAACCCCCTAAAGTTTCATAAAATGTTGCACCATGGGCTTGCCTTCAATTTTTTTTACCCTTTTACCCTCCAAACTTTTTGTATTTCCACCTTACCTTTAATTCTATCATTACTATTATATTTCTTAATTCTTTATATTACAAAAATATTATTTCTTTAAGTTAGAATATTAATTATGTCATTTACCTTTAATGTATTAGACTAAATATACTCTCAAATGTTATTTTTTTTTTTTGTAAGTTTTAATTATTTTATTTGTAAATCAATTAACTTGTTATTAAATTTTAGTTTGATTTAAATCATAAAACTCAATCCTAATTAATATATTCATAAATAAATAAGAATTTATGAATATATTTTTATGAAAAGAAAGTTTCATTTGGGCAAAAAAAAAATTTAATTAGGATAATGAGTTTTATGATTTAAATGAAATTAAGTTTTATTGGAAAATGATATATATTTTGGAATATATATATATATATAATTCGTCAAAAATATATATTTTTTGAATTGTTTTAAAAAATTATGAATTTTTTCCAAAAAATAAAATTTTTGGGAAAAATATATATTATGTTCCAAAATATGATTTTTTCTGAAAAATAATTTTTTTGAGAAAAATATATATTATTTTCCAAAATATGATTTTTTTTCCGAAATATATATTTTTTATATTTTAGAAAATAATGTATATTTTTCATAAAAAAAATCATATTTTTTAAAACAATTCGAAAAATATATACTTTAGACGAATCATATATATATATATATATATATATATATATATATATATATATTCCGAAACATATATCATTTTCCAATATGTATATTCCAAAATATACATACTTTTTCAAAAAATAATTTTTTTGAATGTTTGATTTCACTAAACCCTCTTATACTATTGATGGTAGTTTAGGTATTATGACTCAAAATCATATTTTGGAACATAATATATATTTTTCGAAAAAAAATTATTTTTCGAAAAAAATTCACATTTTTGAAAATAATATATATTTTTCTCAATAAAAATTATTTTTCAGAAAAAATCATATTTTGGAACATAATATATATTTTTCCCAAAAAAATTATTTTTCGGAAAAAAATCATATTTTTTAAAAGAATTCGAAAAAGATATATTTTTAACGAATTATATATATATACCGAAATATATATCATTTTCCAATATATATATATATTCCGAAATATATATATTTTGTTCAAAATATATATATTGTTTTCATAAATTGGATTTATTTATGAATATATTAATTAGGATTGAGTTTTATGATTTAAATCAAACTAAAATTTAATACCAAGTTAATTGATTTACAAATAAAATAATTAAAAAATATTAAAAAAATTACATTTGAGAGTATATTTAGTCTAATACATTAAAGATAAATGGCATAATTAATATTGTAACTAAAAGAAATAATATTTTTGTAATTTAAAGAATTAAGAAATATAATAGTAATGATAGGATTAAAGGTAAGGTGGAAATACAAAAAATTTAGAGGGTAAAAGGGTAAAACAATTTGAGGGCAAACCCATGGTGCAAGAAAATGAAAGTTGAGGGGGGTATAATTAATTGAGGGGGTATAGTAGAGAAAAAGAAGAAAGTTGAGGGGTATTTTTAGCTATTTATCCTTAAAAATATTAATTTATTTTATCATTACTTTTTAAATTTTATTGAAGAAGTGTAAAAAATTCCCCTAAACTATCACCAAATTGCACTAAAATCCCCTAAGCTATAAAAGTGGGCATTTAAGTCCCTGGATTTTTCTATTGTTGCATTTTGCCCCCCCTCAAAGTCAACTTTCAGTTTAAAAGTGAGATGAAAATACTAAAATACCCCTATCATTTAATTAGATATTAATGTTTTAAAACATCAATAATGTTAAAATATACCCTCTATTACTCATATTTTTTTATTCTCCTAATTTGGTAGTAGATTTGTTTTTTATAAACCTATTGGTCATACTTAATGGGGGACCCATTTGCAGCATCAAATTTAGCATTGGTAACGAATTTGGCTTGCAAATCTAACTTCTTGATATCCTCAATAGCGAGAAAGGGATAAACAATGAGAGAGTGAAAGAGTAGAGTTACTAATTCGCCTACTAAAAGTGAAGTTATTAATATAATTACAAGTTAAACATAGTTTAATTGGCAGAGGGCAAGGTATTGTTGACATATCACTCAAAGTTAGTAGGATAAAAATCATTTTACTTCTCCGATACAATACTCGTGCTTTTTTTATATTATCCATTTGGTAATAAAAAATTACAAAGTAGTCAAATATTAATGACACGGTTAGATTTTTATTCCATTACACTATTTTATATATTGCACGTGCCCAAAATAGAGTATAAAAATTCTACAATTTTGTATTTTGACACGTGCATGTTTTTATTGATATTACATGCTTCTGTTATATCTATATATATAAATATATCATGCATACAAATATATATATTTAAGTATTGCAATAATAAAAAGGAAAACTGACCCGTAATACAAAATTGCAATAATGAACAGAGTAAATTCGAACCATGTGTGATGCCACAGTTTCCTTAAAGCAAAATTGCTCCCTCTACGGTGCTTAAGGAATCCGAACAAATTGCCTCCCAAGATAGAACGGATTTCGCCTTCACTGTTGCAGCACTGCAAGGATGAAGACTGGCGAACTCAAATACTGTGTTTGTACCCGAACTTTGGACCAGACCTATGTATCTATATGTATATGCGCATGTAGAGGGAAATATATATTTTTGGCAGAGTGAATTTATGAACGTATATTTTAATGAACTGCAAAACTTATAGATATAGAGAAAGAATAGGTATCTCAAATGTACTGGTACCCTTTCCAATAGGTGTTCAAACTATATATGCATTGGTTGCATACAAAACTGTATACGTATCTCTTTAGAAGAGACATTTGCAGTTTTGGCAAAAAATAAAAATAAAATGGGTAGAACCGACGACCCACCCGCACCGCACCGCGACCACGGCCCGGACCGGGCGGGCGGGTGGCGCGCGCGCGTGTGTGATTAGGCTAAGACTAGCATGGTTCATGCAGGTCTAGCTCACCTCCCATGCCTCTAGATGTTCAAGTCACTCATTCAATGCAACCATATATAAACACCTTTACACTTTACTTTATTTTCAATGTGGGACAACCATTCTTACCCAAGTTCAAATGGGTCACTTTGAGAGATAATTTTTCATTCAATAATGAATATTTTTGAACATGTAATTATACCAACTTAATCTCCTCACCAAGGAGAACACATTAGTGCTTGGTCCCGTTAAAATCGGAGTTCGGGTCCCATAATTATTTAAGCTCAAAGTTGGGTTTAATTATTGTTTTTTCCAAACTATTTCCAACAATCCCCCACATGAATGGAAATTAGCAGTTCAAAATGCAGATGAATATGCAGACACTAGTTCGAGTACAATGAAAGGTTACTGTATCAGGATAAGTAGCCTTAGAGCCTTGAACTTTCCCTTATGAAAGACTATCGGATTTACTGGCTAATCAGTGGACGTGATGCCTTGAACTGTCAGCTGTTTGTGTAAACCAAGACAATAGACTTCACACAATTCCCCTTCGAACACAGTTGGTTCTCACGTTTGTGTCCATTTTGGCCTTGGACACCACTTGGTTTCATGAGAATTTGTCAGAGAATTCCGCCTTCAAAATTCTCCTAGAAGCGGCCCCTTCTACTCACATAGGTGATTCTATTAGGATTTCTTCCTCACTTGGATTCGTCCAAGTCATATACATCATTAAAAGCATAGCTTACCCTAAAATATGCACTGTCTTATCATAGGAATGAGAAGGAGTTTTGTTTTAATCTCCACAGTGCTTTTAACTAAGTCACGCACAATTCGGTTGTCCCTTTGAACCTAGATCTTGGGATCTCCAGTCAACTAGGTTGGGTTGCCATTATGGTGTCTTTTAACCCAGAGGCTGCAAGCCCATTCCCCTTGATGATCTTTCAACTTGCTCTCTTGTCAAACCTTTAGTTAACGGATCCGCTATATTATCGTTAGACTTTACATAGTCAATGGATATTATACCATTTGAGAGCAATTGTTTTACGGTATTATGTCTACGATGGATATGTCTAGACTTACCATTATACATATGATTTTGAGTCCTTCCAATTGTAGATTGACTATCACAATGTATACAAATAGCTGGCACTGGTTTCTGCCAGTTTGGAATGTCCTCTAAAAAATTACGAAGCCATTATGCTTCTTCTCCAGCTTTGTCCAATGCAATGAATTCAGATTCCATTGTGGACCGAGCAATACATGTTTGCTTTGAGGACTTCCAAGACACAACTGCACTTCCAAGAGTAAAAATATATCCACTAGTGGATTTTGAATCATTGGAATCAGATATCCAATTAGCATCACTATATCCTTCAAGTACAGCTGGATATCTCGTATAATGCAAACCATAATTTTAAATATACTTCAAGTATCCCAAAACTCTTAGTATTGCATTCTAGTGACATTTACCTGGGTTACTTGTGTATCGACTCAGCTTACTCACAGAGTATGTTATGTCAGGTCGAGTACAATTCATAACATATGTTAGTCACTAAATAACCCTAGAGGGGGGGTGAATAGGGTGTTCAAAATATTTCTACTCCTTTTCGAAATTGGAACAATATATAATCAATACTCAATTTCTTCAATAGTCAAATGAATAAATTCAATTCAATTTATCTAACAATTAATCACAAGACTAATTAGCATATAAGATATTCAAGTAAATATATCATGCAAATTAATGAAATAAGGAGAGAGAGATAGAGAGATTGACACCGTGATTTTTCGAGGTTCGGTAACTCCTACTCCTCGGCTCAAGAACCCCTTCTTGAGACTTTTCCCGATCCTTTCACTATGGCCCTTCCTTCACAGGTGGAATGGCAAACCTTTACAACACAAGCCTCTCGAGCTTGTCTCTCAATCAAGAGAACAACCCTCTCTTGAACAATCGGTGGACTTCACTTGTTCGAGATTACAAATTCGTATGTAATCAATAAAATCACTCAAGAACAAAAACACTCAAAACCCAAAGGTTTTTATGGAAGATAAATCAATATAAGCTCAAGTGTTTTTTTGTGATTTTATAATAGCTCTAGAAATGTATTCTCAAAGGATATAATCAATGAATGATATTTGGAGAATAAGAAGAGATACTAGAGGTTTTGATTTTCAAAGAAACTTGAAGAAAATCAGATTTTCAAAGCTTGGTTTCAATGGCTTTTGTAGAGAAAATTTCTGTAGAATTTTGAGAGCTTTTCTTCCTTTTCTTTCTCTTTTGTTTTTCAATCTCTTAGTCTTCAATGAACACATATCATTCTATATATATCAATACATTAGGGTTTTGAATAATGAATATTGTAATTGAAAGACAAGAGCCGTTTGAATACCATTAAACACGATCCACAAAACATGAGAATTGTTTTCTGAAAATCTGCAGATTTTAAGCAATCTTCTAGTCGACTACTTCTTCATTGTAGTCGACTACAATGGTCCATCTAGTCGACTAGATTGAGTTCTAGTCGACTACTTTGGACCATCTAGTCGACTATAATAAGTTCTAGTCGACTACAATGAGTAGTCTAGTCGACTCAAGCTTGTTTCAGTCGACTCTTTTGATGTGGATGAAAAACCAATAGCTACTGGTTGAAATAGTCGACTACTAGAAAATACACAGGGTGATTCTAGTCGACTATAACAAGAAAAACATTTAATAAAAATATTTTTCTTTCCGTTTAAGTTTGGTAAAGCGTTTTTCATTTCATTTGAGTTCGGTTCATTTTATACTTGAGCTTATACGATAAAATCGACGCATAAAATTACCTTGTTACAATGATCGCTCCCCGACCTATCTACCCCAAGTCTTGAGTCTTCAACTTTCACCTTCGCCGTTGAATTATTTGATTTTCCATTTTCGCGCTTCAATTTCTTTCACGGCTTTTCGCTTTTATTCAATCTTTCTTTCCGAGCTTGCTTTCCGAGTCGTTTTCTTTCCGTGTTTGTTTTCCGAGTCATTCACCTGTCTTTTGCTGAAAAGATGAACTTGATAATTCATTAGTATTAAACACGCTTTAAATGTTTTGTTAATATCAAAATAGGATTTATTGTCCGAGAATAAATTTCAAGGCCAACAATCTCCCCCTTTTTTATGTTGACAAAACATTGCGTGTTTACGTGTAAATGGTGAAGTATCAAGTGATCCTCCCCCTCAATGTGTGCATTACATGCTCCCCCTTAGTAAATATATTTTGGCAATTTCATACACTAGCATGGAGGCACACATAAACATGACTTACATACACGAAAGCATGATACATGAAAGCAACTTACTTCTCCCCCTTTGGCAACATAAAAAGGTGGGAAATGACGTTTGAATAAAGAATTTATCATGCTAATACATCAACGCCCAAAGCCAACCCAATTTCTCTACGAATTTTGAAAGAGAATCCTCCGGAAAAAGGCTTTGTGAAAATGTCCGCTAATTGATTTTTCGTGTTAATAAAAACCAATACAACGTCTATTTTTGCAATTTGATCACATAAGAAATGATGCATAATCTCGATATGCTTAGTTCGTGAATGATGACAAGGATTCTTTGACATACAAATAACGCTTGTAAAAACGCATGCAAAGGGCACATGATTGAAAATAAACACATAGTCATATGTATAAAGTTTGGTATTTCTTCCCCTATCACCAAGGAGCAAAGCTCCCCCTAAGAATGTGCATACAACATATACTCATCAACTAATTTTCTCCTTCTTTGACATCATTAAAAAGAGTAAATACAATCAAGTACAAGAAGAGAATCAAGTTGCATAAATGAATTGTGATCATATAATATATCATTCGAAGTAATACAATCTCATAATGTCCACACATTTCATGAATATGCTTAAGATGATTATCAAATTACAAACATAACTTTGCATTCATGAAGGCAACGAGGACATGTTAGCACATGTCATCAATGATGACTAAACCATTTGCTTGATTTTCATAGACAAATAGGATATATGGTCAACATAGATTTTCATAAATCAAATACAAATATCAAGTTGATGACTCAAATGAAAAGTGACTTAATGTTCAAGTATGTGTGTTTGAATTAAAGCTCAAACCATAAGTATTCAACATACTATATGTAAACAAAGAGCACTCAAACACTAGATCATTTAAACTCACATAGTCATGTATGAAAATTCACTTAAAATCATATATGAGCACTTAAGAATAAGTCAACAACACCTTCATCTTAATCACGTGAAAATAAATAAACACATATGCAACATCTAATCATAACATGTAATGTGAATAGAGTAAAAATCATGATGATGACTAAGAAAAGAATATTCTAAAATAAGCAAGTGAAAAATACACAAGACAAATGCTAACACACTAATGTTCAAAGGCATTTCCATATCTTTATGAAATTTTACACAATGAGTTCTTTTGGATAAACTTTGTGAGAATATTGACGAAGAAAATTATAATCATGAAGGTGATCTCATTTCTCATAAGTGCATGTCTTTGAAAACTTTTAATGTAATGGCAAAGATATGTAATCTTCACAAGTGCTAGAAACACAAGATATATCTCTTATATATATGGTAAAAATGTTTATCTAAAATAATAAGAGATGAACCAAGATAACATATAATTTAGGCTTAATTATGTTACTAAACATCTAAGTCCAAGAGTAGTCAACCAAGGAAACCATATAATCCCAAAACCGAAGTGTCAAAAAGTATTTGAAATTATGTCATGACACTTAAATGTATTTTTCCCAAAAGGAAAATAAATTTATCTATCATGCTCATTTTGAAATAGATTGCATGTTTGTGATAAACATCTTTACACAACACATCAAAAATTGGTAAACATAATACTCCAATGAATCTTATAACCAAATTTGTGACAAGTTATAAATGATAAACAACAAAAAGAATGTTTATCAATAGGTTCTAAAATATCCTTCATCCATAAGAAAATCACTTAAAGCCATTCAAAACACCCTCTTGGATCATTTTTCAAAAACAATACGGCTTATGATAGTTTTAAACCCATTTTCTAGAACTAATACATTTCAAAGCATTATGAATCACTTCATGAAAATTTTTCATATATGAATGCATTAGATAAAAACATTTCATGCAAAGAGGCATGTGGCATTTTTAGAATTTTAATTTCATTCATATGTGCAAAGAAAAATCTATATCCTTCTTGGTTAAGATCTTTGTTGTAATAACGGTCAAAACCTTGGGTCACCATTATTAGACATAGAATGCAACATTAATATACATTATAAGATATACAAGAGTATGCATGTATGATAATGATATCAAAGTTTAAGATATAGAAAATATTATATATCATTGAGAAAATCATAATAATGCAAGAACAATAAAAACGTATGTCTTTCATGATATGTGCACATAAAACTCATGAATCATGTTTTTCCAATAAACATTCAAGATAACAACATTTGAGCACAGAATCTCCATCTTTTCAACATGCTTCCTTCAAAGAGAAACCTATAGTTCATTTACATAAAAAAGATCCAAGCATATATTAAATAGCTTCAACCAAGATTTCAATTTGAAACAACAAAGGCTAATTATCATGAAAATCATTTTTATGAAAATCTTTATGCAAATCCCTCTAGGATGATTACCAAGAAGATATATAATAGAGGATGATGAATCATTTAATCGCATAGAATTTCATCACATATTCCTTATCCTCATTTGCATTAGATAGATCATTCAAAGAAATTATGTTCTCTTGAGGTTTACTAGTGAGGATATATTTGATTAAACATATATTCCAAGTCCGTCCAAATTTCTCTTCAAAATTAAACACCTCAAATAAATGTGCAATATGTCATGTTAAGAGAATTTAGATAAAGCACTAAAATCATGAAGGCCCATGAACAAAAATAAGACATAGCTACTCAAGTAATCAACCAAAATCAAGTGAAATAGCTTTGATGGTCTAGAGATGGTCATGACTATATTCTTTAGAAATCATGCATGATCAAGACTTTCTTTCATATATCCAAGTCAATTCAAAGCAAGCTATTATCAAGTATTCATCAAAAGCATAGTCAATTGTATGCACCAAGTAGCCAATCACTCTTATTACCAATCATCAAGTTTATTCCATGACATATCAATAACGATTCAACATACTTGAATGAGCATATGTATGTCATGTATAATCTCATCAATGAAAGCACATTAGTAATTGAGGATAGAAAATGTGTACCATGATGCTAGCTTTACCCATTTTACATAGAGTTGCTTGTAGATGATTTGTAATGTCCACTCATTTTGTGAGAAACCTTAATTTCATCTCCCCTTTTGAGTTATAGCATCACAATTGAAGAATCAATTGATCTTGAGTAAGGAATCAATCCACACCTACAAGACACACTCAAGTGGTTTTCTTTGGTACCCTTTTTGCTCTAGGGTCCATTTGTGTTAGCACATTTTTAGTCATAATTCATTATAAGCATATTAGCACAAAATGAATGATCTTCAACAACCATTATGCTTCAATTGAATTTATCATTTAAGAACATTATCATGAAGTGCATTTATCAATTCAAAATGGTAAGATATGATCATGGTTAATTATCAAGTCAATGAACCAAATATGAAATTAGTAATGGAATGAGACTCCATTTCATATATGAATCATAGTAAACAACCATATGCATTATTCATGTTCAATCATCAAGAATTGACAAGAAAACCAATATAACTTCTCTTGATTAGCAAAAATAAATTATATGCCCTTTTTCAAGATTTGTAAAGCTATAGCACATAGGAAGATTCATTTCATTTCAAAATTCTTTGAACATATGAAAGTACAATGAAAAGATATTTCCATAAGAGTCACCCTTTTGAAATAATTTCACTCTAAATCAATGTGACATTTTTCTCATGCAATTTCAAGAAACAAAAGAATGTGATACATGAATAATGATCATTTATCAATCAATGAAAACATTCTCAAAGCAACATAGTATAAATTTTCGTTTCTTTTAGCATTTGACAATTGATTCCCATCTTTCTTAACTAAGCATGCATTGGTCCTAAAAATAACATCATAGTCATTGTCACACAATTTGACTAATGCTAAATAAGTTATGCTTCAAACCATCAACCAAAAACACGTTATCTATAAAGAGTGGAAGATATACCAATTGAGTCAATCCTTATAATTTTGCCTTTAGAGTTGTCTCCAAAAGTTACGTTTCCTACTTCATAAGTTTTTAGAGAAATGTATTTTGATTAGTCTCCCATCATATGTCTTGAGCATCCACTACCAATAAGCCATTTCCTTTAAGACAGACTTCAAACATACCTACAAAACAAATTTAAGTAACATTTGTTGGTACCCAATTTATCTTGGGTCCACTAGGGTTAGAGACAGATGCAATGGTTCCTTTTGGAACCCAAATCATTTTTGTTATCACTTTCTTCTTCCTAAGTAAACATGCATTTGCTTTATGTCCATTTTTCTTGCAATAATAACATGTAACATGCTTATAATCATTTGAGGATGCATGAGATGATTGTCTTGTAAATGTATGCCTTAATGATTTCCTCTTTTTCAAGATAATTGCATCTTTGTCAAAAGCATCATACCCTATACCACATTTATCAAATGATCCTCTTTGTCTTCCCAACATAATGCTAAGGTTTTCCTTTCCTTTTGTAAATTTAGCTAAGACATTTATTTGATCATCTATAGTATTTTTTAACCGATTGTTTTCCTTTTCTAGCTCTATGCTTTTGTCATTGCTTGAAACTTCTAAGTTTGAAGTAATAGAGCTACATGAAGATTTAGCTTTCTTAAGAAGAATATATTTTCTAGCTAACTTTTCAAATCCATCATGCAATTCTTCAAATGCATCTTGTAATTCATCATAAGAAGAGATAAGTTCATCATATGACAATTTATCTTTATCTAATGAATGTGAATTTAAATGTACCTCTTCTTCATTTGCCGTGAAACAAGGGTTTGCCATTTCTTCACCATTTTCCTCCTCGTCCGAGTTACATGAGTCGTAGTCATCCCATGTGGCATTCATAGCCATCTTGTTTGGTCTTTTCTCGTTCTCCTTTTCGAGCTTGAAGCAATCACTTTTGTAGTGTCCCGGCTTTCCACAATTGAAACACGTTGGAGGTTCCCTTTTCTTAGGCTCGCCTTTTGATTCGATTCTCCTTATGAATTTTCCACCATTGGCTTTCTTTCTTTGAAGATATTTCTTGAATTCTTGAGTGAGCAAAGCAATATCCTCATCCACTTCTTCTTCATTCGGCTCAATGGCTTCATTTTTGGTAGAGGCTTGCAAAGCTATACCTTTTCTTGGCTTGATGTCGGCTTCACGAGATTTCAATGTGATTTCCCAAGTGAGTAGAGAGCCGAAAATCTCATCAAGACTCATGTTGTTGAGATCATGAGCTTCTTTGATTGCCGTTACCTTTGCATCCCATTTAGCCGGAAGACTTCTAAGCACTTTGCGTGACGCATCGGATCTAGGAACAATTCTACCAAGATGCTTTAGTCCATTCAAAATGTTAGTGAAACGAGACATCATAGAATTAATATTTTCATCTTCCTTCATGGCAAATAATTCATATTCATGCATAAGTATATCAATTTTAGATTCTCTAACTTGAGTAGTACCTTCATAAGTTACTTCAAGTTTATCCCACATTTCTTTTGCAGTGGAGCAAGTAGAGACACGATTAAATTCGTTTGGACTTAAGGCACAATTTATATTCACCTTAGCTTTAGCATTAAATGACATAAGCCTACGTTCATCATTATCCCATTCGTTGGGCAATTTGGGGATAGTTTTTCCATAAACTATTTTTGTTATAGTGAAAGGTCCATCAACAATAACTTGCCAAATATGAAAATCAATAGCTTGAAGAAAGTCTACCATTCTAGTCTTCCAATAGCTATAGTTTGAACCATCAAACCAAGGGGGTCTAATAATGGATTGTCCTTCAACGTGAGTGACTAAATGTGAGGCCATGATCGTTCTCTAAGACGGTTAAGTCCAAAAAATAGAGATTAGGCTCTGATACCAATTGTTAGTCACTAAATAACCCTAGAGGGGGGGTGAATAGGGTGTTCAAAATATTTCTACTCCTTTTCAAAATTGGAACAATATATAATCAATACTCAATTTCTTCAATAGTCAAATGAATAAATTCAATTCAATTTATCTAACAACTAATCACAAGACTAATTAGCATACAAGATATTCAAGTAAATATATCATGCAAATTAATGAAATAAGGAGAGAGAGATAGAGAGATTGACACCGCGATTTTTCGAGGTTCGGTAACTCCTACTCCTCGGCTCAAGAACCCCTTCTTGAGACTTTTCCCGATCCTTTCACTATGGCCCTTCCTTCACAGGTGGAATGGCAAACCTTTACAACACAAGCCTCTCGAGCTTATCTCTCAATCAAGAGAACAACCCTCTCTTGAACAATCGGTGGACTTCACTTGTCCGAGATTACAAATTCGTATGTAATCAATAAAATCACTCAAGAACAAAAACACTCAAAACCCAAAGATTTTTATGGAAGATAAATCAATATAAGCTCAAGTGTTTTTTTGTGATTTTATAATAGCTCTAGAAATGTATTCTCAAAGGATATAATCAATGAATGATATTTGGAGAATAAGAAGAGATACTAGAGGTTTTGATTTTCAAAGAAACTTGAAGCAGATTTTCAAAGCTTGGTTTCAATGGCTTTTGTAGAGAAAATTTCTGCAGAATTTTGAGAGCTTTTCTTCCTTTTCTTTCTCTTTTGTTTTTCAATCTCTTAGTCTTCAATGAACACATATCATTCTATATATATCAATACATTAGGGTTTTGAAGAATGAATATTGTAATTGAAAGACAAGAGCCGTTTGAATACCATTAAACACGATCCACAAAACATGGGAATTGTTTTCTGAAAATCTGCAGATTTTAAGCAATCTTCTAGTCGACTACTTCTTCATTGTAGTCGACTACAATGGTCCATCTAGTCGACTAGATTGAGTTCTAGTCGACTACTTTGGACCATCTAGTCGACTATAATAAGTTCTAGTCGACTACAATGAGTAGTCTAGTCGACTCAAGCTTGTTTCAGTCGACTCTTTTGATGTGGATGAAAAACCAATAGCTACTGGTTGAAATAGTCGACTACTAGAAAATACACAGGGTGATTCTAGTCGACTATAACAAGAAAAACATTTAATAAAAATATTTTTCTTTCCGTTTAAGTTTGGTAAAGCGTTTTTCATTTCATTTGAGTTCGGTTCATTTTATACTTGAGCTTATACGATAAAATCGACGCATAAAATTACCTTGTTACAATGATCGCTCCCCGACCTATCTACCCCAAGTCTTGAGTCTTCAACTTTCACCTTCGCCGTTGAATTATTTGATTTTCCATTTTCGCGCTTCAATTTCTTTCACGGCTTTTCGCTTTTATTCAATCTTTCTTTCCGAGCTTGCTTTCCGAGTCGTTTTCTTTCCGTGTTTGTTTTCCGAGTCGTTCACCTGTATTTTGCTGAAAAGATGAACTTGATAATTCATTAGTATTAAACACGCTTTAAATGTTTTGTTAATATCAAAATAGGATTTATTGTCCGAGAATAAATTTCAAGGCCAACAACATACATTAAACTTCCTATGATCCGAGCATATTCCAATTGTGAAATACCTTCATCTTTGTTCGTAGAAAGTTTAACGTTTACATCCACAGGTGTTCGTGTTGGACTTATCCCATACTTCTTAAACTTGTCACACATTTTCTCTATATAGTGAGATTGGGATAATACAAGTCCTTCTGATGTTCTAGAAATTTTAATTCCTAAAATAACATCAACTATGCCAAGATATTTCATGTCAAATCTACTCTTTAGCATTTGCTTAGTAGAATTGATTACATCATTATTACTACCTATAATAAGCATGTCATCTACATATAGACATAAAATGACATACGCATTATGATAAGTCTTGACATAAACACACTTGTCACATTCATTTATTTTGAACCCATTTGACATCATGACACTGTCAAATTTCTCATGCTATTGTTTTGGCGCTTGCTTTAGTCCATATAACGACTTTACAAGTCTACACACTTTTCTCTCTTGGCCATGAGAAATGAACCCCTCAGGTTGTTCCATGTATATTTCTTCATCTAATTCACCATTTAGAAATGTTGTTTTTACATCCATTTGATGTATTTCTAAACCATTTAACGCTGCTATTGCAATTAGCATGCGAATGGACGTTATTCTAGTAACTGGTGAATAAGTGTTAAAATAATCCAACACTTCCTTTTGCCTATAGCCTTTAGCTACAAGTCTTGCCTTATACTTGTCAATTGATCCATCAACCTTCATCTTCTTCTTGAAGATCCACTTACATCCCAATGGTTTATTGCCTGGTGGAAGATCTACCAGTTCCCATGTATGATTTTGCATAATGAACTCAATTTTACTATTCACGGCTTCTTTCCAATAAACTGCTTCAGGTGAAGACATGGCCTCCTTATAAGTTTGAGGTTCATTCTCTACCAGATTGATAAAAAAATCTGGCCCAAAAGACTTAGTGAATCTTGCTCTTTTGCTTTGTCTAGGTTCTATAGATTCTTCGTCTATAGGTTCCTGACTATCTTGAGTCATATCACCAAATGACCTTTTCTGTGAGCTTGAATATGATGTCCTTTTATATGGAAATACATTTTCAAAGAATGTAGCATTCCTTGATTCAATTATCGTATTGACATGTACATCAAAAATCTCAGATTTATTAACAAGAAATCGATATGCACTGTTATTGTGGGCATAACCAATGAATACACAATCAACGGTTTTAGGTCCTATTTTCACCTTTTTAGGTTTAGGAATTGCCACATTTGCTAAGCACCCCCAGACTTTTAAGTATTTATAGGAAGACTTATAGCATTTCCATAACTCATATGGGGTTTTAAAAGTTTTCTTTTGAGGCAATTTATTAAGAATGTAATTAGCAGAAAGTATAGCTTCCCCCACAAATTTTATGGTACTCCTGAACTTAACAGAAATGCATTCATCATTTCTTTTAAAGTTCGGTTTTTCCTTTCAGCTACACCATTCGATTGAGGTGAGTAGGGAGCTGTAGTTTGGTGAATAATTCCATGTTCTTTACAGAACTCCTCAAAAGGAAATTCATACTCACCACCCCTATCACTTCTTATAGCTTTGATTTTTCTGCTAAGTTGATTCTCAACTTCAGTTTTATATTGTTTGAAAATATCAATAGCCTCATCCTTGCTTCTTAGCAAATAAACATAGCAATATCGAGTACAATCATCTATAAAAGTAATAAAATACTTTTTTCCTCCTCTAGTTTCCAAGAACTTTAGATCACATATATCAGTATGCACTAGTTCTAGAGGCTCATTACATCTTTCAACTTTTTGAAAGGATTTCCTTGTTAATTTAGATTCTACACAAGTCTCACATTTATGATTTGGGTCAATTTTATACTTAGGCAAATCATTTAAATTAATTAATCTACGTAAAGTATCATAATTACATGGCCTAATCTAGCATGCCAAATATCAAAAGACTCAAGCACATAAGCAGAAGAAACTGTGTTATTAATCTTATTAGCTGTGGGTACAACAGTCATTACATTTAGCTTAAACAACCCATCACTGAGATATCATTTTCCTACATACATCTCATTATTTGTAAGTACAAACTTATCAGATACAAAGACTAATTTAAAGCCATTTTTGCTTAGTAGAGATCCAGACACCAGGTTCTTGCGAATATCCGGTACATGTAACACATTATTCAGAGTCACCTCTTTTACAGAAGTCATTTTCAGGATCACTTTTCCACTACCTTCTACCTTAGAAGATGAAGAATTACCCATAAAGAGTTGTTCTCCATTTTTCATAGGTTGATAAGCAGTGAACATCCACATATTGGCACAGATGTGACGAGTAGCACCAGTGTCCACTCACCACTCTTTGTTATTGCCCACCAAATTGCACTCTGAAACCACAGCAGTAAGATTCATATCGCCTACATCATTTGCAAGTCGATCTACCTCAGTCACATTCGCTTGGGGTCTAGTGTTCATGAAGTTCCTTGGCTTTCGACAGTCTTTAAAGAGATGTCCCAGCTTTCCACAATTGAAGCACTTGCCTTTGAACTTCTTAAATCCTTTACTTGGACCTTCATCACTGAACTTTCTCTTTTTAGTCTTTGAAGATGATCCTTCCTCCACAATATTTGTTTTTGACTCCATAAGATGCCATGCACCACTTTTCTTTTCAGACTTACGATTGTCCTCTTCAATCCTCAGGCGAACTATCAACTCTTCAAGAGTCATCTCCTTGCGTTTATGCTTCAGGTAGTTCTTAAAATCTCTCCAAAGTGGTGGTAGTTTCTCAACTATAGCTGCCACTTGGAATGACTCACTAAGAGACATACCTTCTGCATGAATATCATGAAGAAGCACTTGAAGCTGTTGCACTTGGGTGAGTACAGTTTTGGAATCTAACATTTTAAAATCTAAGAACTTGCCAACAATGAATTTCTTCGTGCTAGCATCCTCAGTTTTATACTTTTTATCCAATGATTCCCATAATTCATTTGCAGTTTGCACACCACTGTATACATTATACGGTGTGTTATCTAATCCATTTAGGATATAGTTCCTGCACAAGAAATCAGAATGCTTCCATGCATCCACTGCAGCCAGTTTATCTTTATCAGTTTCACCCTCGGCCACTGATGGAATTGTTTCCATTAAAAACTTGGCCAGATTCAAAGTAGTAAGATAAAACAACATCTTTTGTTGCCAATGCTTAAAATCAGAGCCATTGAATTTTTCAGGCTTCTCCCCATGTGGGACATTGATTGTGGTTGGATTACCAGTAGCCATTTCTGTTACAAAAACAGAAATTTGCTTTATGTACTGTTTAATTTTTCCCACACAATAATATAATAACAATGTCACATAAATATAATAAAACAACCAAGGATGATATATATATATATATATATATATATGTATAAAACTGAAGATATATATAATATTATATATACCGAATATATATATATATATATATATCAGAATACAATAAGTATATATATATATATATATATAGCAGAATACAAAAACAGTGTTATAGATATATGGCAGAATATATATATCACATAATATAATCAAAATATAATTTATCAAAAAATATATATAATAGAATACTATTTTCGTATATATATATATATATAACATATATTAAAACAGAATATAAATATATATCAAACTATTCGTGTGTATATATATATATAACAGAAGTATAATTTAAGACTGTAAATGTATTTATCAATTCTGAAACAAAGTATATTACTGTGATTTATATATATAACAGAATAATGTGGTATATATATATCAGTATATACTAACAGAATGTAAATATCAGAACAGTATGTCAGAATGAAAACTTATATATCAGCACGTATATATATATAACCATTTTTCGTATATATATATATAGATAACAGAATATACAACAGTGACCGTAAATGAAATATATGTATAAAACAGAATGTATCAGAATGATGTTTTACGCAATAGTGGCCAATGTAATAAAACAGAATGCAGTGGTTTATACACTTCTGTAGTTACTACAACTCTCTGGTGTATACAATTCTATGGAACATATACAAAATTATACATGTACGTAAATAGATATATAGTCACAAAACAGATATATATATGTATATGTACGAACTATATATATAGAGAGGTATAAATAATAACAGTAATATATGTATATACTGTATAATGTGCAGATACTTTATATATATACGAAATATATTTATACAAATATAACAGAGTATATATGAATCAAAATCGAATTTTGCCTTAAGATTGTTGATATTACATGCTTCTGTTATATCTATATATATAAATATATCATGCATACAAATATATATATTTAAGTATTGCAATAATAAAAAGGAAAACTGACCCGTAATACAAAATTGCAAGAATGAACAGAGTAAATTCGAGCCATGTGTGATACCACAGTTTCCTTAAGGCAAAATTGCTCCCTCTACGGTGCTTAAGGAATCCGAACAAATTGCCTCCCAAGATATAACGAATTTCGCCTTCACTATTGCAGCACTGTAAGGATGAAGACCGGCGAACTCAAATACCGTATTTGTACCCGAACTTTGGACCAGACCTATGTATCTATATGTATATGCGTATGTAGAGGGAAATATATATTTTTGGCAAAGTGAATTTATGAACGTATATTTTAATGAACTGCAAAACCTATAGATATAGAGAAAGAATAGGTATCTCAATTGTACTGGTATCCTTTCCAATAGGTGTTCAAACTGTATATGCACTGGTTGCATACAAAACTGTATACGTATCTCTTCAGAAGAGACATTTGCAGTTTTGGCAAAAAATAAAAATAAACTGCGCCACGACCCGGACAGGGCGGGCGGGCAGCGCGCGCGTGTGTGGTTATGCTAAGACTAACATGATTCATGCATGGTCTAGCTCACCTCCCATGCCTCTAGATGTTCAAGTCACCCATTCAATGCAACCATATATAAACACATTTACACTTTACTTTATTTCCAATGTGGGACAACCATTCTTACCCAAGTTCAAGTGGGTCACTTTGAGAGATAATTTCTCATTCAATAATGAATAGTTTTGAACATGTAATTATACCAACTTGATCTCCTCACCAAGGAGAACACATTAGTGCTTGGTCCCGTTAAAATCAGAGTTCGGGTCCCATAATTATTTAAGCTCAAAGTTGGGTTTAATTACTGTTTTTTCCAAACTATTTCCAACAGTTTTTACAATAAAACATGCCCAAAATAGAGAGTAAAACACAAAGAGTTTTTTTTTTTTTTTTCTATTTTGAGCACTGTGCACAGAAAATGAAACTGTAGCGGAGGAAGCTAAAATATTTGAGAGACGAAAAAGCTAGCGGAGGTTATTATGGGTGCGTTTGGAAAGCCTGTTTTTTGTATTTGTTTTATGTCTTCAAATATAAAAACTGTTTTTGTATTTGTCTTTGTTTTTTTCAGCAAAAAACTAAAAATAAAATGGTATTGGTGGCCGGCGGTGGCCGGCGGCGATGGGGGGCGGTGGTGGGGCCCGGCGGCGACGGCGCCTGGCTGCGACTAGAGGTGGTGGGGGCCGGCGGCGGCGACTGACGGCGGCGGCAGTGGGGGCGGTGGCGGAGGTGGTACCCTAAATAGTGAAAAAACTCAAAAAACAACTAAAAGTTGTATTTGGTGTTTTCACCACTTTTACACACTATTCACAGAAAACAGTTTTCTTGGGAAAAAAAAAGTGAACAGTAAACGCGTTTGCCAAACGTGTTTTTTTTTTTAATTGGGTGAACAGTAAAAAAACAAAAACTGTTTTCTCATATCCAAACGGACCTATATTTAATAGTGTGATGACATGGTTAAGTTATTACATTATAGTTTTTTGGACATAACCTAATCATCGAGTAATGTCTTATAAAGATTTTTACATATCAAAATTCAAAATTACAAAATGAGAAGATCATTTGAGAAAATGATGTAAATATTTGACATCATAGTTAAAACACAAAAAAACAAGAAGATGTTATTACATTTAATGGTGTGTTGACTGGTTAAGTTATTATATTATAGTTTTTTGGACATAACCTAACCACCAAGTAATGTCTAAGAAAGATTTTTACATATTAAAATTCAAAATTACAAAATGAGAAGATTATTCGAGAGGATGATGTAAATATTTGATATTATAGTTAAAACACAAAAAAACAACATGAGGTTATTACATTTAATGGTGTGTTGACTGGTTAAGTAATGTCTGAGAAAGATATTTACATATTAAAATTCAAAATTACAAAATGAGAAGATCATTAGAGAAAAGGATGTAAATATTTGATGTTATAGTTAAAACACAAAAAAATAAAAGGAGGTTATTACATTTAATGGTGTGTTGAGCGGTTAAGTTATTACATTATAGGTTTTTGGACGTTACCTAACCATCGAATAATGTCTGAGAAAGATTTTCCCATATCAAAATTCAAAATTCAAAATTCAAAATTACAAAATGAAAAAATCATTCCATAAGCGGATGTAAAAAAACTAAATGAATGACTTTTTAAAATATCTTCACCAACACCTTTTTAATTTTAAAATCCTTTTATTTGAATGACTTTTACCACTTCATTTTGCAAAAAGAAATTTAATTATCACAAAACCCTCCCAAATGGACACTAGATAAATAAGGAATTTATTCAAAGGTTTCATATCCTCTGTCAAAATATTGTCCCTCGTGAAATACAAATTTTACACTTAGATCATGCGTTAAAAGGGCATTATAGACTAAAGTTGTATTTTTATATTTTTTATAATTATTTTTGTTCATTGATATTTTTTTAAAATTATTTTTTCAAAGTTATTATTTTTGTAATATAGATTCCAAAAGTTGTCATTTTTAAAATTTATTAAAAAACATTAATTGCATATGTGTGGCCTACAATTATTAAATGTATATGTGAACAGAAAAACATTAAATGAATGAGTAATGATTATTAAAGCTAATTTTCAAATGTATATGTGTGGCCTACAAATTTTATCTCTTTGATATAACGAGCCTGCCTCACACTTAAAATTATTCATTATATCAAAGGAAATAATTCTTGAAAGTCAAACAATTTCGTTTGAAAATAAACCTAAATAACTCATAGAAAGGTAATTGTGCAATGCTCATTTATTGATGTGTGACTTTTGTAGTGAATAAAATACAAAAATAAAACTGAAGATTATTACATTTAGGGTTGTAAATGAGCCGAGCCGAGTCGAGTTTTGTAATGTTCAAATTTGTTTATTTATTAAACGAGCCTAAAAATTGTGTTTAAACTTGGTTCATTTGTTAAACGAACATGCCCAAGCCGAGTGCTAGTTTTAGCGAGTCAAACTCGAACCTGTTCACGAACAACTTGGTTTGGTTATACTATATATTACTCTTACCAATAATCACTTAGATTGGATTATTTATTAGAGATTATGGTCTTTGATAATTTTTAATATAATAATATTGAGCTTAGTATGTTTGTTGGGGAGGAATTTGTCCTATATGAGATTAATTTTGTGTAAAGTAAATTAGGCTTTAGGGCCCGTTTGAGAACTTGGTTTTGGTCTTGGTCTTGTGATTTTGGTTTTGGTGGTCTTGGGTGGTTTTAGGTAAATCTAAAATTTATATATAATGTTTGGTAAGGAGTTGGACTTGGTCTTGGTATAATTATATATATATACTAATATGTATTAAAAATATATAAATATGAAAAAAAATATTAAAATGAATATATATATATATATATAATTAAAAATTATTTAAAATTCCCGAAAATATTTGACATTTTTATTTTTTTTTATTCCAAAAAATATATATATAATCGAAAAAAATATTTTAAAATGTGAAAATTATATATACAATTCAAATAATATATCTTAAATTCGAAAAAATATATATAATTCAAAAAAAATATAAACTTTTGAATAATTTTATTATATACTGAAAAAATTTAAAAATTTAGAAAAAAAGGATATAAAATGGGGAAAAATAATTTTTTTCCGAAAAAATAATTTTTTTCGGAAAATTAATTTTTTTTCCGAAAAAATAATTTTATTCCGAAAATTAATTTTTTTCCGAATAAAATTATTTTTTCGAAAAAAATATTTTTTTCAAATATTATATATTATTTTTTTCAAAATAATTCATGTTTTCGGCCATATATATATATATGTATAGAGAGAGAGAGATAAGTCAAAATTGGTAGGCCAAAACTATGGTTTTAGTGGTTGGTTTTACAAAAACACAAAACCCACCAACCAAACATGGTTTGGTCTTGAAATCAAAGACCAAAACCAAAATCAGGCCCAAAACCACCTATCCAAACATGCCCTTAGATATCTTAACATGTTATATATTACATGATATAATAATTTATAATACATACATACATACATACATATATATATATATATATATATATATATATATAAGTAAACTTTTAATAAACCTTGTTCACGAGCTTTGTTCGCGAATATTTTCGAGCCGAACTTATACTTGTTTTAACTTGGTTTATTTATGAAGTGAGCTTGAAAAATTGTTCAACCTTGGTCGACTTATTATTATTAAATAAATGAACGCGAGCCGAGTTTTTATTGAACCAAACTCAAGTAACTTGTCAAACACTTGGTTTGTTTAGAGCCCTAATTACATCTAATGGTGTGAAGACGTGATTAAGTTATTACATTATAGTTTTTTAGCCGTAACCTAACCACCGAATACCTCGAAATACAAAAAGCACAAAAATATATACATATTTTTAAAAGATACAAGAATAAAAAAATTAAAGTAAAAGAAAATGAAAATAGGCTTACTTGGGGTCCTAAAACATGTTCCAAAATCTTGAAGGGGTTTTAGAGGGGTGAATCACACGGTGCCGTTTTAGTTAACTATAGTTTATGGGTCTGGTTATTTAACTCCAGCACAAAAAGATTCTCACTGGAGTGTATGTGTTTATACATACATATGCCAGATAATATCTCTCTCTCTGCAAAAGCCCCAATTTCCATCAAAAGTTCAAAACCTCTCTCTCTCTCTCTCTATATATATATGTAAATATAAACACACACACACCAGAAACACACCAGAAGCACACACTGATACAGGGGGTTCTACTTTCATCAGGTGTCTCGCATTCGTTCTCCGTCAACCTCTGCCTCTGTGAAAGGTATGCCTTTTTCTCATTCTGAACAATTGATCTCTCGATTTCTAGGGTTTTGATTTAGGTTCGTCAATGTATAGGTCTTATATCGGTGATGAAGAACAACGAATCGAAATCGGAACCTAGGGTTTCGGATTCAAACAGAGCATGTGATGAATTTAGGGGAAAGGGGATTGATTGTACAGGAGTTGATGAGGAAATAGAACTTAGGGTTTGTGAAATGAATTCTCAAAATATGCCTCCAAGGGGATTTAGCAGTAAGTCCAGTGATCATGATGGTGGGTCTGATCAATCTGGGTCTTGGAAAAAAGAAGACGGGGATAGTTCTAGGGGAAAGGGGGTTGTAGAGGTGAATTTTGGCGGGAGTGGTGAGATGGAGGATTCAGGGTCAAGGTCTAGGAAGGGAGATGTTGAATTTGGTGTAGATGGGAGGGGTAGAGGTGTTAGGGCAGGCCCTTCAGGCCCGGAAGTATATGGGTATAAAGTTGGTGATATGGTTTGGGCAAAGGTGAAATCGCACCCGTGGTGGCCTGGTCATATATATAGTGAAGCCTGTGCATCATCTTCAGTTCGTCGAACGAAGAGAGGGGGTCATTTGCTGGTTGCTTTCTTTGGGGACAGTAGTTATGGGTGGTTTGATCGGGTTGACGTCATCCCATTTGCTCCGAAATTTGCTGAGAAGTCGAAGCAGACCAATACAAAAAGCTTTGTGAAGGCTGTGGAAGAGGCCATAGATGAAATAAAACGGAGATGTGGTTTGGGTGTGGTTTGTCGGTGCAGGAACAAAGATAACTTTAGGCCCACAAATATTAAGGGGTATTTTTCTGTTGATGTAGCTGATTCCGAACCTGGAGCTGTTTACTCAGCGAGCCAGATTAGAAAAGCTAGAGCCTGTTTTCAGCCCAGAAAATCCCTTGATTTCGTGAAGCACTTGGCATTGAGTCCTATAGCTGATCAGCCTCTGAGTATTAATTTTATTAAGAAGAAGGCTACTGTTCTCTCTTACCGGAAGGCGGTTTATGCGGAGCATGACGAAACTTATGCTCAGGCATTTGGCGCAAAACCAGTGTGGGCTTCTCGTGGAATAAAAGATGCGGAAGCTCAGCCTGTTGAGGAGCCATCTAGAGGTATAATTGATGAACTGGTACTTGATTTATTTGTGATGCTTTTAGATACTTACTTTTGCTAAATTTTTGTAATGTTATATTTTCTACATATGGATGTCTGAATGGATCGAACATCATCTACTTCAGGTTTGTGAAAGGGATATCTATATAGTATTATTACTCAAGGACATGACTTATCTGACTTGATGTTGTGGGAAACTTTTACGTGCTATGAAAATTACTACTCTGAGAAACCAGATTGTATGCATTATGCTTCTTGCATGTCTATTTAATTATTTTTAATCTTTTGGTATTGCTTTCGATATTAGATTATGTGGTTGCCAGGCACTGTAGGTTTTAGGAGTATATTCTTTATTGAGTTGCAAAATTGAGGTACAATGGAGCTAATTCAAGTTTGGTGGATGGTGAAGAGATTGGCTCCATTGTTTCCCAAACGTCATTGGAAGAAAGAAATTGCTTTGAAATGATTATATTCTTATTATGCTTCATGGTCATTTTCTTTATTTTTCCCCTGTTTTTATGGAAGAAAATCGAGAGAAATGTTGTATATGATTTTTTATTGAGGGTTTAAAGTGGAGGTAAAATGCTATGTACTGCATATGCAATAATGCATTTTTTCGAATCATTAACATTGTGACCACCATCACCACCATAATTTTTTTTTACCATCATTATTGTAGCTAGTGTTTTTGGCATTACTTTGTGGAGGATTAGTGCCAGACCACCGGAGGAATGTTGACATATGAAGGCTTCTTCAAAGATGGATGGTTGGTATTGATTTAGGGTGTTCCCGGTGTTTTTTTTTGTAAATTCTTGGCATACAGTAGAGATGGACTTCATTTGGTCCACGTGTTTGGCCAATCAAATTCTGAAAAATATGCAGCAGATCTGCAAGACCATATTTTGTTTCTTTAATTAATAGACCACTCTAGCTAATGTAGGCAGTACATATAGCTTCTTGGTACTGATTTGACTAACCATTCTCTTGCATATAACATTATGAAATTTTATGGATGGGATTTTCTTCAGTTGCTAATTTCGTAGACGATGAATGTATGGTGTATGAACTGATTCCGATTCCTGTGAAGCATTCAGGTTACTTTTTACAGACCGTGTAATATTATTTTTTCTGTTATTGTATGTGGAAGGACATAACTGTCTACCTAGAATGTTGACGAGCTAAAACTAAAAGGTGGTGAGCAGAAGTTAAAAAAAGCTATTCTTAGAGACAGAAATTGTCCAACGCCATTTTTATCTTTATAGTTTACTATAGTAATTGTGGTGCAAATATCTCGTGTCCAAGAAAATATGGAGTAAATAAGGATGTCATCATTCTAATCACTAAGCAGTTTTGGAATAAGTGATTGCCATTGCATTGGTGAATTTGTGTCTGTATAATATTGGATTGAGAGATGCTCTCAGATAGTGCAATTGGAAAATGTTCTGAGCAGTACTTACTCTCGTGGAAAGAAATTTGTGGGAGGGGTTAGTGTTGCCTTAGGACTTGCTCTATAATCCCGGTTCAATCACTATATAGTTGCTTGAAAGCCTCACTAAGCATGACAATTTCTTATAGGATAGAGGGTATAACCTTGGCATAGGTTGTTTCGACTTATGAGCTGTCCCAAGAATATATTGCTTAATGCACCATGGATGAAAGCATTATGGTGTTTTACATCACTTGAACTGTGCGGCTGTGTCATGACCACAGGTAGTCTGTGATATGGCTATCTGCAGGAATTTGCGTTTGTCGAGGAATGGATGCTTAGGTAACGATAGGCAAGGCGTGGTCGGTCAACAGATGAATGTGGCAATCCATAGGGGATGGTTGAGACACTCTCTGAGGCTCTACTTTACGATTAACCAGGTCGGTAGAATGAAAAGACTTGCATGTTGGATATACTCCACCTGTTGCCATGTGCAAAAAATGGTTATACATTGGATGGGTTTTCCAGCACAACAAACAAAGGAGTTGGTGGAAAGAGTGTCTTTATGCATATGCTTGCTCTGTCCTTCTCTTGCATTGTACCGTAGCTTTCTCCCAATTCATTTACCTCTCAATAGTCCTTCATTTTGTGCGTGAATCATTTGATTTTTGTTTGAAACATTAGATTGCAGGAAACCCGGGGTTTTAACCATATTTCTAGTTGTCGGTTTAATCATTAATTTTTTGGTGATCATTAGGAGACTTTCTTTGTTATTTGCCATCATTGGATGTTTGTAATTAGTTCATAAAATCAAAATTTAAGGGTCATAGAATATTATTAGCAAAATGAAAAAATACAGTATGAAATCCTAAGTAGTTTTGCATTTGTATTTCACTCGTCAAATGGAGGCAACAAAAGTATATGCAGACCAGTTGTGCAAACTCGAGTTGTTTTCATGTTAGCGAGGTAATAAACCATCTTTCCGGGGGGGGGGGGTTATATCTCCCTTCTCCCTTTTTGACACGTATTTTTTCTCCAAAAAGTAACCTTTCATTGCACAAAACCATTATGCACAAGAAGAAAGGAGGCATATCCCCTTACTACAAAAAAAAAACCCTATACCATTATCTCAAAATAAAAGACTGCAAAAAATAATGGCATAACAAACCCAGCCAGGAAAAAAGAACTATCACCAATAAACTGATAGCAAAATCCCTAAACTTCATCCCCAAATTATAACAGAGGTGGTCACAGCAGGAATGAAATCTGCTATGCCCCAAATACCAACCAGAGATGTAATACAAATTTGGACTAAGAGAAAACCATTTAAAACTATACCAAACACCTCACTGCCAAATACCACAAATAGGACCCAAAAAAACAAAAAGAAAAAGGAAGTAAATTAAGAAGAGACCAAACAACTTATCCATTCAACAAAGTAGCCAGTAGAGGGTCATTTCCTTTCAACACTGTTTCAGACCAATTCCATTCATTAATTGACCATTTATTAACTTGATTCTCTTTAAACCTTTAAGAGAACAGGATTAGAGTCTAACAATCTCCAGGATCTCTTTCTAAAGAGTGATTTTTATCCTTGTAGTCATTATTAAGACTTCTCAGTTTCTTTCTTTCGTTCTTTTTTGTTATTTTTTTTCTATTCTTTTTTTTTTTTTCCTTTTTCCTTCTAGATTTGAATCACAGCTTGAAAGAGATGCCTGTTCAACTGCTTTTGGGATGTGGATAGCCCAGTTTACAAAACACCTCCAATCACAATGGGCCAATCTCAGCTCATTTGGCTTTGATGCAACACCAATCTCTGTATCTACAACTGTACTGACAGAAAATTATGTGGGCAGTAAAGATAGCTTACTGTGCTTACAATTTTTCATCATGAAGTTCTCTATCCATCACCAATTTTATACTTGGTTTTCAGTCTAAACTCGTCTCTTTGCTTCAAAAGCCTTCTTCAATTGTATCTTCAAACCTCGAAATTCCTATTCTTGATCGAATTTAACTGAACCTAATTAAGCCACATGGACTTAGGCTGATTAGAACTATTCCCAGAGATGTTTGACAACAACAGCATTATTCCACAAGCAAATATCCTTTTTGAAATGTTTCCCGTAAAACTTGCTTAAGTTTTATTTGAGGTAGAGTGATGCGAGAAAGAGGGTTATTTGGCCTATATAGGCATTGTGCAAGAAAAATTAAATTATATCAATCCTTCATAGTAGCCAATGGTCCAATCTATACTTTTACGCGTAATGACTGTATAAATAACATTCAATGGCATGTACACATAGAAAAATAAGACCATGTAACAGTTAGTGCGCATGAAAGATCCTAGCTGGTATACATATAGTTATGGATTGTGTATAGGAAGGTTTAAACCTTGGTTGCTACTTTTTTATTTGCTCCATTTTTTTTCTCTAACTTATTATGCTATTCTTGTCCATTTGTTTTCTGCTTGCATGGAACTAAAACATTAGGTTAAAAAAATTATCCTCGTGCATCTATGGTTCCAATAATAACGCGTTGAGCTTGTATTCTTATATCCCCTTCTTCATGTGCACGCCTCTTACTTTAATCGTCCTTGATGCACTTGAGCAGGAATTTTAGTTCTTAGAGATCACTTTAATTGCATGTTGTCCGTTTCATTTTACCAGTCTTCTTTCTCATCTTATGATCTTTTCACTGGCCAGCTCCTCTTAGTGGCCCACATGTGATTGCAGAAGCTTTAGGAAAGGAGGCGATATCAACAAAAGCAAATGAAGCCAAGGGCCAAGATGAGAAGGACGGGTATCTTTTTAAACAAAGGGAAGAGCTAGATGAGATGGAGACACCCCAAATCAACCTAGCTGATGGAACTGTCAAATTCGCTGCAAGTTCAGAGGAAAAATCTGCTGTTGTTAAAGTTAGCATGTCTGGTTCTAAGGTAAATTCAAGTAAGGTGGAGTGTTCTGCAAGTGTTGATGCTTCTAATGTTCTGGGGAAAGCGGTGTTACCTGGCATAGTAGATAATCTGTCTTGCTCCTCTGAGCCTGAAGTTGAAAGGACGATCAACTTTAAACATGATCCTGTGAACTTGGAGAAGAATAAGTTGGATGAAGGTTATCAGCAATCTCCTAGTCTACCAACAACAGTCAAAGAATTGCATGGACAGAAACAAGTTCATGATGATCGCAAGGGAGTGAAGAAGGAAAAAGCTCTTAAATGTACTGCCTCAGGGGAGAAGAAAGTGAGATTAGAGAAATCTGCCTCGGAGAAGAAGAAGAGAAAGAAAGAATTGGGAACTGAATGTACTACTGGGGAGTTTAGTGTAGAGAAATCTGCCTCAGGGGAGAAGAAGAAAAAGAAGAGAAAGAAAGAATTGGGTGCTGAATGTACTACTGGGGAGTTGAGTGTAGAGAAATCTGCTTCAGGGGAGAAGAAATCGAGTTTAGAGAAATCTGCCTCAGGGGAGAAGAAGAGAAAGAAGAGAAAGGAAGAATTGGGCACTGAAAGTACTACTGGGGAGTTGAGTATAGAGATTTCTGCCCCAGGGGAGGAGAAGAAAAAGAAGAGAAAGAAAGAACTGGGCACTGAAAATATTCACAAGCATGCTGCTACTGAAAAAAGTGGGACGGTGGTGAGGGAAGTAGCAGAAAATTCAGTCCAAGTAGAGAAGAAGAAGAAGAAGAAGAAGAAGAAGAGAATGAAAGAGTTTGAGACCGAAACGTGCTCTAATCATATGCAGAAGCATGCAGCTGCCGAAAAAAGTGGAGCAAGGGGGGTGAATATAGCAGAAAGATCAGTCCAAGTTGGTTCGGCTGATGTAGAGAATTTTCAGGTGGCCTGTCCGGAGAAAGTTGATTCGGTCAGCAGTTCGGTGTTGCCTGATTCTGCTGGGATGCAGCCAATGAAAAGGGCAGTCAATTTTGAACCCGAGCTTCCGCAATTACTGAGTGGTTTGAAATCTCTTTCATCCAACCCCTTCCATGGTGTGAAGAGGAACAATTTTGCTGTGACACAGCAGGCTGTCCTGAGATTCCGGTCCCTTGTTTTTCAGAAAAGCTCAGTCCCTTTGCCAGCACTTGAGACTCATTCAGATGAAGCTGCTGCTGCTACTACGTTCCCGGAGAGTAATGCGGTTACTGATGATTCACGGGGTAAGAATATCATGAATCTTCCATCTTTGAAAGCACCAAAACCTCATGACAAGCCTGATGAGTCGACAAAAAGTGGGTCGAAGCGAAGCCCATCAGATCGTATTGAAGGAGTGGCAGCAAAGAAGTTGAAAAAAATTAGTGAGTTGAAATCATTAGCTGCAGAGAAGAAGGGAGTTCAGAATACCGAGGAGGAGAAGCTGAAAAGACCTAGTGATTTGAAAACATTAGCAGCAAAGAAGGGAGTTCAGAAGACTGAGGAAGCCTCAAAAGGTGCCGGAAAAGAACGAGTAGCGCCACCACCACCAAAATCTGTCAAAGCAGATTCTGCTAAGAAAATGGAGCCTCCAGCAAAGGCAGCAAACCCTGCTACACTGGTGATGAAGTTCCCTCCCCATACCAACCTTCCATCTGGTTCTGAGCTGAAATTCAGGCTTGCTCGTTTTGGGCCGTTGGATCATTCCGGAACTCGTATTTTCTACAAGACCTCAATGTGCCGTGTTGTCTTCCTTCACAAGCCCGCTGCTGAGGCAGCACTGAAACATCTGAGAGGAAAGAATTCCTTATTTGGCAATGTGAACATCAGGTGTCACCTTAGGGAAGATCCAGCGCCTGAGTCAGAACCTAGCAAAGTCGGAACAGATGGCACTTCCATGGAGAACCCGCAGGCAAAGGATTCTGCTTTCGGCCAAAGGTTACCGGATGCATCTGCATATCAGCCTCGGCAACAGCCAGCAGTCCCGCTGAAGTCATGTCTTAAGAAATCTGGTGCTGGTGATGAGACAGGGCCAATCACAGCCGGTATTGGCGATAGTAGGATGACCCCTCGTGTAAAATTCATGTTGGGTGAACAATTGATGGTTGCTATTAAGAACAACAATGGTATTTTTCCTGATGGTGAATCTTCTTCTTCTCATGCAATTGATTTTTGTAGTAAGAAATTTCAAAATGTTGTACTTCCACCACCACCACCACCATCATCACATATTGTTCATCTTCCTAGTGCCCAATCTGCCATAGCCAAAAACAATTTGCATAATTCTGAAGTAGGGCTAGGGAGTAATCGTCATTTTAACAACCCAGCTGGCCCTTTTGCTGCAATGGACACCCCAACTAGCTCTTTTGATGCACCCATCGCAGCGAGCATAAACATTGCACCTCAGATGATGGGTTTGTTAAGAAAGTGCAGTGAGGTGGTTAACAATGTGAAGGGCATTTATGGCTATATGCCATACCATCCTCTTTGATGAGGATTCACATAGAAAGAGTGCAAAATATGGAAAAGACAGTGAAAATAGCTGGTTGCTCCCAAATTTCAACTCCCCGACTCGAGTCAAGATAATGTACACTACCGATCATGCTCGCTCCCAAATCTAAACTCAAGATAATGTTGTAATCTCCAAGGCATGATCCGAGAGAATGTACCTACAAATCATGCTCGTTTGCAAGTCAATTCAAGATAATGTACGCTCCAAGGCATGTTTTCGAGGGGAGTGTGATACTAAAGGTCCAAGTCTGAAGTCTTGTCATGTCTCAACTCAACTCAACTCAGAGGCATATTAAGAAGAAAGTGTGACCATGAGGTCTATTGGTTCGTTTTCTTGCACTCTCTTTTTTAAGGCCTTTGTCGAGTGGGACCGCTCAGTATTTAAATTTGCATTATGCTTTAATATATCTTCATTGTTGCATGCCCCTCTCATGGTGCTTAAAACCATGGGACTCTCTCTCTCTCTCTCTCCATCTCTCTATGATAGTAATTATTGATGCCTGATTGATGTTAGGGAGTTACAGTAGATTATGCATGTTTAATTGTTGTAATGTACCAGCGCACCTCACCCCAACCAATTACTGAGGTGATTTGTGGCTGATAGAATATGTATTTTACTTATTTTTTGTTTTTAGAAGTAATTGTGGTACTGTATTATTAGTAGCAAATATGGAATCATGTGAGTAAATAGAATGCTTAATTCATTATATATAATATAAAGAGTTTAATTAATTATAAACAACTTTTACCAATAATAATAAAAATTCATAATATATATTTTATTATTATTAAATTTAATTATTTTGGAGGAGAAGTCATGTGATTAAGTATTATACCTTAAAATTATATTTTCGTAATATAAAGTAATGGTGAATAATAAAACTCGGTGTATGTTAAAGTATAGATAACGATGCTCAAGGGTCACATACAAGTGTTTGATTAAATGTACCGTAATTCAATATAGTAATTCTCAATCTTATTATCGTTCTCCCAATCAAATCTCACTACGTATGTAAAATCAAATCTCACTACGTATGTAAATGTTTTAAAAATAATCGAAAGTTATAAAATATATCCTTATCCTTTCTCCCAATCAAATCAAATGTCACTACGTATGTAAATATTACTCTTTCCGACTGTCCAAACCCCTGCCCATGTTATATATACAAGTCACCCAAACTTTGTTACCATTATAATAAAAGCTAACACCATTTTAGAATATTTAAAGCTCCCTAAAATAATCTATAGTGTTTTCAAATAGTCTAAAATGCCCTACACATATTAGTTTGGTCAAAATAAAACCTCTAATTCTACCCCTACCCAGCCTTATCTTAGCTTGAGAAGAATGGCAAAACAAACCTTAAATCTAAAGTTTTTTTTTTTTAAAAAAACAACACTTAGAATCTGAAACCTATTCGTAAAATCATAAATTATGTAGAATTTCTTTAAATTTATAACATATCTTATAATTACTTTCACATTTATAAGTCATACCCGAATCATGAATTCTGTAAAATTTCTCGCCTAGGAAATTACAACTATTACTTATAATTTCAATTCATTAAAAAAAAATATATTTGGATAAAAAGTTATATTGATTTTATCCATTTTCAGAGATAATTAAAAAGGCGAATATTGGTACCCATATTCAATCATGATCGCTCTTTCTCTCACACAATTTTTTTTCATTCCCACTATCCATATTCAACTCATACTTCACTCATTATACATGTAACCCAAATTTCTAAGATGTTCTTCTCATGATCCACCATTTCTTCTAAAAGCTTGGCATTCCGTCCACATATATTTAGCCCATCATACATGAGACCCATATCATATACCTTCTCTTTCTCTCTTCATGATCATCTCTCTTTCTCTCAAACTTTAGCATTCCCTTGATCCATATTCAACCTATATTTCACCCATCCTACATGCAACCATATTTCATAGATTTTCTATGATGATTCACCCCCTTTTACCTATATTCAACTCATTTCTTACACATTAAACATGAAATTCATATTTCACCCATTCCCATACCTCTAGAATGTTTTCTCATGATTCTCCTTTTCTCTCTCTAAAATTTTGGCATTCCCTCTCTTCCATCTATTTTTTTTACTCTTAAAAGAATTTTCATAACTTGAACTAGGCAAAATAGAAAAATAAATTTAATATTGTTTAGATATTAAAACAACTACGGGTCAATTTGGCCCACCTATTTTTATGTCTAGTTCAAATCCGACCCAACCCGCCCCATTTTGCCACCCCTACTTTCGATATATTATGAAACTATTTTAGTAAAATATGCCATATAACTCTTAATTATATTTTATTCAAGTTATGTTATTAACTTATTTCTTAGTCATAATATTTTAACAATATATTAACAACCACAATATTATATTTTTAGTAAGATATTTTATATATATATATATATATATATATATATATATATATATATATATTATGTGTTTAAAAGTTATGGACTATAACTATTGATTTTAGTTGTTATGCATGTTGTGAAAGACTTCTTGTTCAGACTGGAGTAGTCCTTCCATGCATGTATTGATGGCAGGAGTTATATGATGTTTGGGGTAGATTAATATATTTTTTCTGTAGATAGTGATATAATGTCTATATGGGATTTATTTTATTTTATTTTTTCCTCTATATGGGATTTATTAGGAGAGTCTAAAATTAATAACATTAGGATATATATATATATATATATATTTAGATTGGCAAGTATTTGGCAATATTATGAAAGCCCCTTCACCCTGACCTCTTCTTATTTAAGCACTGGATTGACATATCTATTATGATTCAGTTGTTACAGTCCTCATTTTTTTTCCATGAAATTCAATGGTTAAATAAAAATAGTCTCATACCTCTTGTCTTGAAGAGCTCTCTAAGAGAATTCCTCTCTTTATTATCTCACAGTTGTTCCTATAGTTGAGCCAATTATAATGGTGTTTAGCATAAGTTAGTCACTGGAAGCGTTGGAATAATACTTAAATGTGTGCACTGTGTTGGATAACAACTTTATATCTTCAAAACATTTCATGTATATATACGATGGTAAATCTCATAGTTTGTCTCTTGTTTGTTGGAGAAGAAGAATTTTGCACTTGCACTTTCCTTTTCTATTTATAAGGGCTTGGATAAAAATTGATTGAATCATTTAAAATTTTCCAACTCTGTGAGATTTTATTTATCATGATACTCTCTGCTATTTTTCTGTAAGATATATGGTATTTATTTTCTTAGAATGCGTTTGTGAGTTATGGATTGTAACTGTTGGTTGGCTGTTATGCATCAGTATAAATGATTTCTTCTTTAGATTGGAGTAGTTCTTCCATGTAGTGATGACATGAGTGATATGATTCTTTCATTAGACTTTTTGTTGGAGGACTTGAAATTACATCACCTTTTACACTATAGGAAATGGTTTTCTGTACTGGCTATATTTGACAATATATCATATCACACAATTGTTACCATAGTTAAGCCAATCATAACAGGAATTTAGATCCTTTCTAGACTTTTCTTCTCTCTCCCTTTTCAGAGTTTAACTTGTGATTAAAAATAAGTCATATCATCCAATTATTTTTTAGGAAAGTGTATCAAAAGAAGATTGTATTTTTAATTTTGTTAAGTGATGATATAGATGCTTCTTAATCATTAGATTTTACTATGGAAAAGACCAGAGACAGTGTTACATGCACAATATGCATTACATTCTTCGTGCACAATGATACTAATCTTGTAGGTTGTCCTTGTTTGTTTTGGATAAGGAAAAATCTACTATAATTTATTCTATTTAGATCTCTCATATCCCAATGGGTTGGACATATTTGGATCCTTTCATTTTCTTTCTCTTCTCCAATCTTGTCCATAGCTTAACTGTGATTAAAAATAAGTCGCATCATCCAATTATTATATTTAGGTAAGTGTATCAGGAAAATATTATATTTTTTTATTTTGTTAGTGATGATGTAAATGTTTCTTGATCATCAAATTTTGCTCTGAAGAAGACTAGAGAGAGTACTACCTGCACAGTCTGCACTATTCATGCACAATAGTACATCTTGTAGGTTGTCTCTTGTTTGTTTGGAAATGGAAAAATTTACCATTTTTTATTCTATTTAAATCCCTAGTATCCTTCTTAGTTAGACATATTTGGATCATTTCTTCTTTTTTCTCTTCTTCAACCTTCTTCAGTGCTAGTGATTAAAAATAAGTTGCATCATCCAATTATTATTTTTTAGGAAAGTGTATCAGGAAAAGATTGTATTTTTTATTTGTTAAGTGATGATATAAATATTTCCTAATCATCATATTTTACTTTGGATAAGACTGGAGAGAGTATTACCAGCATAGTCTGCACTACATCATTCCTGCACAATGGTACTAATCTTGTAGATTATCTCTTGTTTGTTTGGAGAAGGAAAAATTTAGCATTTTTTATTCTATTTAGATCCTTCTTTTTCTTTCTTTTCTCCAACCTTCTCCAGAGCTTAACTGGTGATTAAAAATAAGTCACATCATCCAAATATTTTTTTTAGGTAAGTGTATCAGAAAAAAAATATTTGTATTTTTCATTTTGTTAGTGATGATGTAAATGTTTCTTGATCATCATATTTTACTATGGAGAAGATGGGAGAGAATAGTACCTGCACAATCTGCACTATTCCTGCACAGTAGTACTAATCTTGTAGGTTGTCTCTTGTTTGTTTGGAAATGGAAAAATTTACCATTTTTTATTCTATTTATATCTTTGTATCCTTCTTAGTTAGACATATTTGGATATTTTCTTCTTTCTTTTCTCTTCTTCAACCTTATTCAGTGCTTAACTAGTGATTAAAAATAAGTCACATCATCCAATTATTATTTTTTAGGTAAGTGTATCAGGAAAAGATTGTATTTTTTATTTGTTAAGTGATAATATAAATGTTTCTTAATCATCATATTTTACTCTGGATAAGACTGGAGAGTATTACATGCACAGTCTACACTACATCATTCCTGCACAATGGTACTAATTTTGTAGGTTATCTCTTGTTTGTTTGGAGAAGGAAAAATTTAGCAATTTTTATTCTATTTAGATCCTTCTTTTTATTTCTTTTCTCCAGCCTTCTCCAAAGCTTAACTGGTGATTAAAAATAAGTCACATTATCCAATTATTTTTCTTAGGTAAGTGTATCAGGAAAATATTGTACTTTTTATTTTGTTAAGTGATGATGTAAGTGTTTCTTAATCATCATATTTTACTCTAGAGAAAACTGGAGAGAGTATTACCTGCACAGTCTGCACTACATCTGTCACGCTCCTAAATTCCAAAGACTCCCAAACCGGGACATCCAAGGAATCCGGGTTGTGATCCATACAAGGAACGACCAATTAAGATCCTAAATAGCCATAAAACAAATAAAATATTAATAATAATAATAATTCCATACATAACCAAGCGGAAGCTAAACCAAATGATATACAAGGCACATCGAGACGCCGAAAGAATACATCTATACAATGATGCATCGATACCGAATACAAGGAAGGGATATGCCAACAGATTGACTCCCATGAAAATACAATAATAGTCCCAATACAGGGGACAAGTAAAGGAAAAGAAAATGAACAACTCTACGTACGAACGTCCTAAATCCCGCAACAGCATCCGTGCCACGAGCCATCCTGTAACTCGGAAACAAAAAAAAAGTGTCGTTGCACCCTAATCAATCCGTAGCCAAAACCTTTCTTTCAAACTGGCGTTTAGGATGTCAGGCAATAAAATGTCGAGGTGAGCTCATCGAAGCCCCATAAGAGAAATATATCGTAACTGTCATATCCTACGACCGTCCAAGTCGAGTTTGAACCAACTTGTGTACATGCATCTACCCTAGGTCAGTCAAATGTCCCACATGGCATTCACACCAATATGAGATCCCGGAAACACATCCCCCTAGTCCCCTACCATGCATCAACAATTAGGGCATTTAGCACATAATGAAGTCATAGCACAACAACATATAATAATGTACACCTATATATATATATATATATATATATATATATATAAAATATACCACAAATACAAGACACGTAGTATAGACCCCCTCATAGATCACTCTGACTCGGACCCGCCAGTCCCACACTGATAATCAACACAACATCTATCAGCAAATCACGGGAGTAACATTCCTAATCATATACTCCAGGAATGATAACAGTCACACTTCCTAGATCATGAGCTTATCGAGCTCCAAAAACCTCAAATCAGTATCAACTCATACTATCAATCATCTCACATGTCACTACCGACATCCGTAAACCCAACATAGGGTTAAAACAATCACTTCAACCTAAAGGAAGTCACAAAGGTTTCCGAATACCAAAAGGAAGTCAAAGGGATTGAATAACCCATCACACCAATCACTCAAATGTCACATGTTCGCCCAAGGGTAAAATGATCATTTCAAGGGCAAAAATATACTTTCAAAGGTTACCCCACCTATTTGAAGATAGATTAAACCATATAAACAAACGGAACCGAATTCAAAGCTCTGACACGAGAGATGAATTTTTGAAAATAGCATCGGACAACGCCGACCCAAACAGAAAGTTAAAGTACCCCTCTTTCACCAAGGGTAAAATAGTCATTTCAAGTGAAAATAAATGATTTCAAGTTTTTTATTAAATATTTGGACATAGGAAAGACCCTAGAAACAAACAGGACCTAAATCAAAGCCACGAGGTGAGAGATATGCATTTTTGAAAACGGTACCGGACAACGCAGACAAAAATGGAAAGCTGAAGTACCCCACTTTCACCAAGGGTAAAACAATAATTTCAAGTACAAATAAATAATTTCAAGTTTTAAATACAAATTTTGTACCTAGCACAAGTCATAGGAACAAACGGAACCTAATTCAAAGGTGCGAAACAATAGATATGAATTTTTGAAAATGACATTGGACAATGCCGACCCAAATAGAAAGTTTAAGTACCCCTCTTTTACCAAGGGTAAAACAGTCATTTAAGAGGTAAACTGGTAATTTTAAAGTACAAATACAAAATTTGTATTTAGGACAAGCCATAGAAACAAAGAGTGGTCCATTCCGATGTGAGAAGAGGAAAATACGAAATTTTGAAAATCGATAATCGCATGTCACAGCAAAACACCCTGCACTGAAATTTCGAAAATCTAGAAGTGTTGGGAAGCTGATGCCACTGGTTTTTCAGTTTCCTTTAAAAAGTTCAAATATACAAAAACGCGAGATTTTGCAATACGACTCCGTTTTTTGAGCCGTCGGTCCCAAAAAATCATAAATATTGGAAAAGTGAATTTTTCATTGGCGGAACTCAAAAATAGTAACCGAGACCTAGGGAAACGTGTAAAAATAAACTTTGTATAAAAGTGATTTTTGTAAGTTTCGTAAAATCTTCCGTCTTGATCCCAGTCTCCGTTTTAGTATACCCCCGACTTTTAAAATGTCATGACCTTTTCAGAACAACTGAAAACCATTTCAAAACTCAAAATTTTAGTCGGGGTCATGAGAGTGAGCGAAAATGGGTTTTTCACTTAAATACCGAATGGACTTAAATATAAGTCTTATGAAAAATTCATTTTTGAGGAAACAAACCGTAACACCAACGGAAAAATCAAAACAAATTTAGAGACGCTTAAATGGAGCAAGGAAATGAAGAACCGAGTTAAAAAGACAATTCGAAGGGAAGGCAAGTGACCATATGCAAATGCACTAACTCTAACCCAACCATACCTAATTCGACATCCAAATCTATAACTCCACAACGACTTATTCAATAATGCCCACAACTTCAATGACATTCCTATTCTTAAGATTACTAAAGGAAACCAAGTGGTTGTTGCTATGGAACCATCTAGTTTCAAATCAAGAACCTCTTCCGATTCTTTTAAACCTTAATTTCACATTCGAAATCATATCACTTAGGTTTCTAACAAATCAATTGACCATCAATACACAACCAACTCAGTTTATTCATAACCTCATCTATCACAACCAAAACATCAATATCACGATTTACACCACGTTGTTACACCAACAATAACTATACCTCAAAACCCTCACCCTCTTTCTCAAGGCTTCAATTCATAATCAACGCTAATCAACACTATGACTCATCACCGACTTTCTCTTATCACAAGAAAGTCATCAAAACTAACTTATATCACCACTCTAAGGCATATAAGCACATAACAACAAGTATAAGCATTTATTTCACATTATACTTTAAACAAGGCATGCAATTCATATTTTCACATCCTTCAATTTCACTTGAACATTTTAATAACAAATTAATTATATCACAAAATTCACATTAAACATGATCCTCAATCACATGGAATAATATCATAATTCACATGTAAACATAAATCACATATTAGCAACTCAAATACAATGTGACTCATGCGCCTCATGACACACACGACGCCCAACTCAGGTTAACGGATACATACTCTGTCCACTTACTTTTGAGGTACAAGTTCATCAAGTAGTGTAGAGTAGCACACCGACTATTCCCAAGTGATTTTTCTCTCTATCACTTCAACAAGGAAGATAGTTGTACAAGAGTCTAAATTGCAACTCCATGCGCCATGACCACCAAAGTCAAGAATACGAGCCTCTCTTACGACTCTTAAACCAATTTCACTTTTCGGCTTATTAGTTCCGTAGAGGTGAACCCCTCTTGGCAATTTGTTGCTACGATCCAAAACCAAACCACCCACACATGATTACACAACCCGCATATACCAACACCATGATTTGACACTACACGACGTACTCAATATGCATCCAAGTTCTCAACAACAATCATGTCCCATTACAATATATATGTTTTTCTCTTTCGCAAAATATTGTACTCAATAAGACCATCATGCTTACAATTTCACATTTATAAACAATGGTCCACAACATGTTCAATCACAATACATGTTTTTATCATTTGCAATATATTGGACTCCACTTAGAACAATGCTTACAATTTCACATGTATAAGCCACAATCATTAAGGATGTTTTCTCATGCACCATTCATAACACAAATCATCAAGTTGTCATTTAATACACAAGGATAACATTTTCATTCTTTTAAACATGTTCTTAGTTCAATTAAAACAAGTTTATCACAAATCACTTCTCAACCTAACATCAATTCCCAACTTAGTAAATATCATTCACAAAAGGGAAACAAAATAATCACTCCAAGTTGAGATGCCTAGTTACACCAATCACATAGTATAACCTCAAAGGTGTTACCCAAAAGAGCTAGCCTAATCTCATCCCAAGGTTACCTTCCTAACACTCACATACACATATGTAAAATTACACTTACACATATACACTACAATACATATCCACATATATATAGGCATACAAACATACTTTAATATGAGAATTCTCAAGAATAACCACACAACTAGCATGCATCGTAGTCCTAGCAATTTCATTACCAAGTACTTCATAGACAAGGGTTAATCTACATAAACATGCTCAAACCCTAACTTCACATTTCAAGAATACACTTAGCAAATTCATTTATGTTTAGGAATCCTAGAATCAAACTCATACCCACACAATCATAAGATGAGCTAGTTAAGAAGTTTTCCCTACCTCTTGAAGAGCAAAGCCAAACCACTAAATAAGGCCAAAAAATCCTAGCTCTCACCCAATACCGAAATCAAATGAGCAATTCGGTAGGAAGCTTCACCATAGTCCCCTAGCAAGGAAGCAAACTCCAACACAAGAGTAGAATAAGAACTATGAAGTAGTTTAACAAGAAACCCAAAACTAGGGTTTGAAAGGAAACACACAAGGATGGAAGAATATTTACCCATCTTAAGCTCAAACCGAAGACAAGAACACCATGAATAACTTACATGTTGATGGCCACACCAAACTCCCAACTTAGGGTGATCAAATCCACCTCTAAGTGAAAAAAAACCAAGAGGGAGAAAATGAGAGAATATGGAGAGAAAACAATGAAGTCTTGCAATGGAAGACCAACTGATATGTAGAGATTCTTATCTCACACCTCTCACCATCCAAGGGTCCAAAACAAATATGGGGAAAAAGAAATGGATCCAAAGGCTAGGAATAAGTCTTGTCATAAAAGACTTATTACACCACTCACAAAACTCATTAACTTGCCAAACAATGCCTTAACATCCAAGGGTTTAGAATAAGGTAATGGAAATGAATAAATCACCCAAGGGTTGACAAGAAGTCTTGCAAAGTGAAAGACCAACAATAATGGATTATTGCATTTAAGTGCCAACCAAACAAGGCCCTATGATCCAAGGGTTTAAAACAAAGATGAGAGAAAGAGATCAATGGCTAGGAATGATACACCACTTGAAAGTGGAAAATGACTAAATTATTCTCAGCTTAGGGTTTATTACAAGAATGTCATCAAGCCTCTTAATTACCCTTCTATCACTTGTCATCCTCTCTAATTACTACTATGTCATTCATCCCCCAACATTTAGTCAAATATCTACACTTTTCACTAAGTGCTCTAAATATGAAAATACTCATTTACCCTTTGGTCATTTCTTTCCCGAAATCGTTTCTAACTATTCTCATTACTTACAGCATGAAATATAACAAGATATTCATATAAGTGTTACACCGAACGTCTACACTAAACTAGGGTAACACTTTCGGGAACGTAACATGATTGCCGAAGCTCCAACGAGAAAACATTGCACGAACCCACGTGAAGCCAACGAACAATAAATCTCGAAGCCAGAAACGAAGGTCCACGACATCATCCCTCTAAGTCCAAAACATAAACACGAAAAATTTACATGTACCAAGAATACACAAGACGTTATGAATAAGTGACATCACAAACGTTAACACTTGTTGTTGGCCTTAAGATTTTAATCTAAGGGTAATTCCGTAATTTTGATGATAACAAATCATTAATGATGTATTTGTACTAATGACTACAATGAGTATTTGTCCAAGTTTGGAAGAACATGAAAATTATATATGGATCATGCGGACAAAAAGATCATGGTGTTGCATTTAAAGTGAACGAACAAGAATATCAAATGCAAAAAGATTGAAGTTCAAAGATGATCAAGAGCAAAGAGATTGAAGCTTAAAGTTAATCATTTCAAAGAGGATCAACCACTACTTGAAGATTGGGTATATAGGTTGGTGAGTGTTTAGATTTTAACTGTCAAAGTAATTATTTGAATTATTTTGAAAGCTCTAGAAATCTAAAATCATTATGCATAAAACTATTTTTTGAAAACAAATAAATACCAAATTAATGAATTTGGATTTAAGAATTATCATTCAAAGTTTTGCAAATTAAATTCAAAACATTTTGGAGACTCAGCTCACCCCATTTGCAAACTCAGCTCACCCTATTCTCATAAATTACAAATGCATAACTCAGCTCACCCCATTTAGGAACTCAGCTCACCTCAATCCCTGAATTGCTTTTCAACGGCTCTATTGCCTTTTCAAACGGCTCTATATGACTTTTTGTCATATTTTATGCCAAAAATGATGAAAATGTTTACTATAAAAGGACTTAAAACTCTCTCTACAACCTACCTCTTGCAATCTCAATCATACACTTTCATATACACTTCTGTATCATCATTCACATATTTTCAAGTCTAGAGCTTCAATTCTTGATTCAAATTCTTACTCTAGTCTTGTGAGCAAGAGAGCTACAATTGTACAAATCAATCTTTGAGAGATATTTTATTGTACAAGATCATTATATTCAAAGGGTTGGTGTGACCCAATTTTAGGCTAAGAGAGGGTGTTTTCTTAGTAAGGAGAAGTGGTGTGCTTCTTGTAAAGGTTTGTTCTTCACCCGTAAGGAGGAGTGGTAGGAGAAGTGGTGTGCTTCTTGTGAAGGTTTGCTCTCCACCCTTAAGGAGAAGCTATAGTGGATTTGGGAAGTCTCAAGAGAACCTTGAACCGAGGACGTAGGAATCAAGGGTATTCTGAACCTCGCTAAAATCGTTTGTCCAAGTATTTATATTTCTTTCTCTACTCTTATTTTGATTTAGTTTTCTTTGTGTTTTTATATTAAATCATCTAGCATTGCAATTACATTTATCAAATAGAAAATCGAATTAAATTCTATTGTTTAAGCTAAGACTCTATTCACCCCCCCTCTAGAGTCATTTATTGGGCAACAATTGGTATCACAGCAAGGCTCTAAATTAAAGGCTTAATCACCTTAGAGAAAAGATCATGGCAAACAATGGTGTTACATATATAGAAGGTCAATCTAACAATAGACCCCCTTGGTTTGATGGTTCAAACTATAGTTATTAGAAAACTAGAATGATTGATTTTCTTCAAGCTATAGATTACCAAATATGTCAAGTCATTGAAGATGGACCATTTATTCCTATGAAAGAAATAGATGGCAAAAAGATGCCTAAGGAAGCAAAAGAGTGGGATGCGGATGAGCGTAAACTTATCTCTATTAATGCTAAGGCTAAAGTGAATTTAAATTGTGCAATTAGTCCAAATGAATTCAATAGGGTATCCATTTGCACAACCGCCAAAGAAATTTAGGATAAATTAGAAAAAAACATATGAAGGAACCTCACAAGTTCGTGAGTCAAAAATTGATTTACTTATGCATGAATATGAATTATTTCGCATGAAAGAAAATGAAAGTATTAATGATATGTTTTCTCGATTCACAAATATTTTGAATGGTTTGAAACATCTTGGTAGAACTATGTCTAACTCGGATGTTACAAAAAAAGTTCTTAGAAGTCTTCCGGCCAAATGGGATGCCAAAACTACCGCCATCAAAGAGTCTCATGACCTTAATACGCTCAACATTGATGAGCTATATGGTTCACTTCTCACATGGGAGATAACTCTCAAATCACGTGAAGAGGAGTCCAAACCAAGGAAATGATTAGCTCTTCAAGCCGCCTTCAAAGAAGCATTGGTGGAGAGTGATGATCTTGAAAATGATGAAGAAGAAATAGCTCGGATCACCCAAAGCTTCAAGAAATATCTTCAAAGAAAAAGTCTTCAAAGAAGGAGTTCTACAAGGAAGGAAGAACTATCTAATGAGGCTAGCAAAAGAGACACACCCACGTGCTATCATTGTGGAAAAGTAGGTCACTTCAAAGCCGATTGTTTCAAGCTCAAAAGCGAAAAGGAAAATAAGAAAGCTATGCAAGCTACATGGGAGGATGATGAATCCAACATTTCAAATAGCGACAATGAAGTGGAAGAAATGACAAATCTTTGTCTAATGGCTTTTGATGATGAGGTATGTGATGACTCTCCTAATGATATTTTACCTTCTTATGATGATGTTGTAGATTCATATAATGAATTACAAGAAGTTTTTAAAGAACTTCATGATGAATTAAGGAAAATGGCATTAAAATGTGTTTCTCTTAAGAAAGAAAACAAATATTTATCACTTGAGCTTTCTAGTTCTAAAGACGAAATCATTTCACTAAAAGAACAAAAAGAAAACTCTACTTCTTCAAATGATCTTATTTGTGAAAATATTTTACTTAAAAAGACCATTGATGATCAAACGAACATATTAGCTAAATTTACAAAGGGAAAGGAAAATTTGGCTATTATGCTTGGAAGTCAAAGAAGGATTAGGATATGATCCATATCAAAAGGATACTTTTTTATTAAAGAAAAGAAATCATTTGCATAAAACATTCATCAAAAGTTATTTGACTCATTTAAGGTGTAATTATTGCAAGAGAAATGGACATAGAATTTTTGAATGTTCAAAAAGGAATAAAAATACTATTAAGACAATTTGGGTTATCAAAGGCACTTATGTTAAAATTTCTAACCCCAAAGGACCCAAGGATATTTGGGTACCAAAATTTGTCACCTAATTGTCTTTTTAGGTTTGCTTGAAGTCCTCCTCCTCCAAGGACAAATGATTCTTTTATAGTGGATGCTCAAGACATATGACATGATAAATCAAAATTCGGTACCATTTTTTTCGAGACTATGTCTCTAAAGGTAATATCGTACTTGATTTTGTCAAAATAGATGATCAACTTGCGGATATTTTTACAAAACCCCTTCAAGAGGATCAATTTTGTTCAATCCGAAGAAAACTCGGGATGACACGTGATTTTCAGATAATCTCAATTATTATTAAAATAAATAAATATATATATATATATATGTGGGTTTTTACATATTTTTATTTTTTACTTATATTTGTTTCCTATATATATAATATATGTTTTAAACAAAAAAAAAAAAAAAAGAAGGTCCGTGTCTGAATTCAGCTTCATCCGAATGTGAAGCATTAAAAAAAAAATTGGGAAGGGGAAAGAAATCCTAAACTATCTCTATCTCTATCTCTTTCATCTCTCTCTAATCCACCGGTCTAGCAGCCAGCATCACCATGCCTTCAACCAGACCCACATCCTCCAAACTTCATCATCTTCACCAATCTCCACCACCATCTCCATTTCGCACCTCCACCACAACAGAACAGCTAGCAACCCACCACAACTGTGAACCAGCACCACCTTCGCCGCCTCACTCGCAAACCACCACCGATGTTCTGTCTCTGTCTCTGCGAAAACTCGGCGACCAGTCACTAGGCCACCCACCTCACCAAGCTCCACCATCACGCCCTCTCTCGCGCGAACTAGGGACGAAACCCCAGCTTCCCGTCGCCGCCAAGCTGTTGTGCTTTGTGGTTTGAGCCGCTGTCCTCTTTGGTGTCACGACCTCCACCGCTGCTCTGACCCTTCTGCGCCGAGTCTCCGACCTTCAACCAGGTAGCGTCTGACGGCCCTGCTCTCTCCTCTGCGACCGACCACCAACGCTTCGCCCCTCCTTCGCGCACAACCAACGATCTCCATCTCTGATTCAATGGTAAAATCATTCCATGTGATTTATATACATATACCTCCATGTGATTTCTTATCCTTGATTCAATTTCTTAAATCAGTTCAGACCTTGGATTTCAATTTCTGGAAATATTTGAAACTGTGGGAATAAAATTCTGAAATTTTCTTTGAATTGTGGTTGCAATTTCACTTCAATGATTCAGAATATTTGCCCAATTATTCACAAATTGATATTTTTTCTGGAAAATTGTTTTCTATATCAATTTTTGAAATGTATTTGAATTTTGTTGAAAACTTGGATTTTCATTCAAAAATTAGCTTTGACCGTTCTGATTTTGGACCTTGCATTTCGGAAATTGGGGATTTTGGCATTTCGAAAATTGAATTTTATTGCTATCTCAACACCAGGTACTTCAGATTGTGGAGTACAAACCTTGGGAGCAAAATTTCTGAAACTTTTTGAAAATTTGAGATTTCAATTTCTGAAATTGTTTGAAATCTTGGGAGCAAAATTCTGAAATTACGGAATTTTTGTATATTGGAGAATTGAATTTCAATTACAACTGTTATTTCATTCACTCTCCTGTTATAAGTTTGTTTCAACCAATTTGATTCTCTACTTATGTTTTGACAGTTAAAAATTGGACTTGAACAAAAATTTGGAGAATTTTGCAAACATTGTTTTTCATCACTTGTTGCATTTGGAAATCATGAAAAGAAACATATGAACATGTCATATCTGAAAAGTGTTTATATTTTTCTCCCACCTTCCCCTGTTCCGGAGAACTTGCTTCCAGCAACATTTCTTGCTAAATACTAATTGGCCATTTTGGGAGTAGACTAGTGTTCTAGGAAATGCATCAACCTCAAATAAGAATGACTTGAAAGCTATTGTCTTTGATTTGTTATGTTTTACAATTGATCCAATAGTTCCTAGACATTGTGGCAGAATATGTTTTGTGTTGGCAAATTTCTGTGTCAAAACTTATGAATTGAGAAGCATAGATAAGTGATGTGTTAGTACACTACTTTTTGCAAATGTTTAAAATATGTTTAACATCTTGGAACATGACTTGAGTGGTCCTTGAAACAAAATATCCACATGGGGTATTGTATTTAGTCAAGTTTTGAAATATTCCTCTTTTATCTCTGCAATCAATCTTTGAACTAGGAGTTTTCAGATAATCTTTATATGGTTAGAATCTAAGCATTGCTTTTTCACTGTTATTTAAAGTTTAGGGACTTTAAAATCTGTTTCCTTGAAAGTTAGGAATTTCATTCTGAAAAACAAATTCTGGACTTTATCATTGAAAATATGAACATCTTGGAATGTATTTTGAATTATTTTGTGATTTTCTTCTGCGATTTGAAATTTATACCTAGGGGCTAATGGTTTTCCGCCCTTTTTGAGATGACAAAGGGGGAGAAGAAATGTGTGAATCTTTTTTATCAATATCTTGTATTCGATATGGTACTTGTGATAATATGACTTTTGATCAATATTATGTATGCGATATGGTATATTATGATTTTTGACATGCTTATGATAATGTGATACATAATTATGTCGTGTTTACTCATAAAGCTTTTATCAAACTTATGCATATTGATAGGGAGAGATAATATTGTCACGGGGAGAATTTTGACAAAATTCAAACTTAATTGTTATTTATATATATGCACATATTAATATTTTGTCATCATAAAAAAGGGGGAGATTGTTGGCCTTAAGATTTTAATCTAAGGGTAATTCCGTAATTTTGATGATAACAAATCATTAATGATGTATTTGTACTAATGACTACAATGAGTATTTGTCCAAGCTTGGAAGAACAGGAAAATCATATATGGATCACGCGGACAAAAAGATCATGGCGTTGCATTTAAAACGAACGAACAAGAATATCAAATGCAAAAAGATTGAAGTTCAAAGATGATCAAGAACAAAGAGATTGAAGCTTAAAGTTAATCATTTCAAAGAGGATCAACCACTACTTGAAGATTGGGTAGATAGGTTGGTGAGTGTTTAAATTTTAACTGTCAAAATAATTATTTGAATTATTTTGAAAGCTCTAGAAATCTAAAATCATTATGCATAAAACTATTTTTTGAAAACAAATAAATACCAAATTAATGAATTTGGATTTGAGAATTAGCATTCAAAGTTTTGCAAATTAAATACAAAATATTTTGGAGACTCAGCTCACCCCATTTGCAAACTCAGCTCACCATATTCTCATAAATTGCAAATGCATAACTCAGCTCACCCCATTTAGGAACTCAGCTCACCCCAATCCCTGAATTGCTTTTCAACGGCTCTATTGCCTTTTCAAACGGCTCTATATGAATTTTTGTCATATTTTATGCCAAAAATGATGAAAATGTTTGCTATAAAAGGATTTAAAACTCTCTTTACAACCAACCTCTTGCAATCTCAATCATACACTTTCATATACACTTTTGTATCATCATTCACATATTTTCAAGTCTAGAGCTTCAATTCTTGATTCAAATTCTTACTCTAGTCTTGTGAGCAAGAGAGCTACAATTGTACAAATCAATCTTTGAGAGATATTTTATTGTACAAGATCATTGTATTCAAAGGGTTGGTGTGACCCAATTTTAAGCTAAGAGAGGGTGTTCTCTTAGTAAGGAGAAGTGGTGTGCTACTTGTAAATGTTTGCTCTTTACCCGTAAGGAGGAGTGGTAGGAGAAGTGGTGTGCTTCTTATGTAGGTTTGCTCTCCACCCGTAAGGAGAAACCATAGTGGATTTGGGAAGTCTCAAGAGAACCTTGAGCCGAGGACGTAGGAATCAAGGGTATTCTGAACCTCGCTAAAATCGCTTGTCCAAATATTTATATTTCTTTCTCTACTCTTATTTTGATTTAGTTTGCTTTGTGTTTTTATATTAAATCATCTAGCATTGCAATTACATTTATCAAATAGAAAATCGAATTAAATTCCATTGTTTAAGCTAAGACTCTATTCACCCCCTCTAGAGTCATTTATTGGGCAATACTTGGAAAAAAAATTCCAAAATGGAGAAAAGAAAACGCAGGGCGTTACAACATCCTTCCTGCGCAATGGTAGTAATCTTGTAGGTTGTCCTTTGTTTGTTAGGAGAAAGAGCTTAACTGGTGATTAAAAATAAGTCACGTCATGCAATTATATCTTTTAGTAAGTGTATGAGGAAAATTTTGTATTTTTTTTATTCTGTTAGCACTATATCCTTTCTACATAATGATATTAATCTTGTAGGTTGTCCTTGTTTGTTTGGAGAACGAAAAATTTATCATTTTTTACTGTATTTAGATTCCTCATATCCTTCTTGGTTGGACATATTTGGATCCTTTCTTTTTCTTTCTCTTCTCCAAAGCTTAAAGCTTAACTGGTGATTAAAAATAGTTCACAACCACTAATTTTTCATTTCTTTAAGCAAGTGTACAGGGGAAATATTGTATTTTCAATTTTATCAAGTTATGATGTAGACAGGGGTGGGGGGAGGGGACCCCCAGGAGACCCCCCACTTTTTTGATTTTTTGTTACTATTATATATGTATATAACAAGAAATAAATTATAAAACCTCCCCACCCAAAAAAAAAAAAAAAAACTCACAAGGCCCAAATTTTGTGGCCCAATCATTTATAAAATAAATAAAAGTAAAAAGGTCTTTTTGTAGCCCTAATTGAAAAAAAAAAACCCATACTAAGATAATATCAAAAAATATAAAAATAGTAAGATTTGCTCGTAATTTATTTCCATTCTAAGCTAATTAATTAATTGAATGCTAATTTTAACATTACTCCAAATTTTAGTTACCAAAAAAAAATTATACTTTAGCAATTTTCTTTTTTAATGTTATACTTTAGCATTTTTCAAGTAACAAATATGAATTATGATGAATTGCAATGTATTCAAGCTATTAAAATTGTTCATTTTATGGTTTTTGATTCAATTGAGATTGGTAGAGGAGATAAATAAATTAATAGCTAGAATTTTTTAAAAGTAATTTTTTAGGATGAAAATAACACAACTTCATTACAAGATGAAAGGCTAGTATTTCTTTCAGGTTATTCGAGAATTAATATTGAAAATGAAATTTCTTAAACTTTTAGTTTAGATTCTCTACTAAATTATTTATATTCGTTGAAAAAACTTCGAGTTCAATATTGGTAGTAGATTTTGGGTTTTTTTTTTTTTTGTTATGATTAGAAAGAGACAAATGTTTTTTTTAAAAAAAACAAATTGGTTAAAGTAGAGCTAGTTATATATTTATAATAAATATAATCAATTATTTAATTATTTAAATTTATTTATATCACTTAAAAAAAATTAACAGTTCGGTCCCCTATTTTGAAATCCTGGCTTCGCCCCTGGATATAGATATCTCTTAATCATCATATTTTACTCTAGAAAAGACTGGAGACAGTATTACATGCACGGTCTGCAACACATCTTTCCAGCACAATGGTACTAATCTTGTAGGTTGTCCCTTGTTTGTTTTAAGAATGAAAAATCTATCCTTTTTTATTCTATTTAGATCTCTCATATCCTTCTTGGTTGGACATATTTGGCTAGACCTTATTGAAAAAAAGTAAACTTTTCAAAAATTAAATATACCCAAAAACTTTCTCTTATGGGTTAATTTCAGTAAACCCCCTTATGATTTCAAAAAAAATTATTTTGCCCCCTTCCTATACAGAAAACCCCCCTGCACTTATAAAATTGTATCAGCTTGCCCCATTCCCTATAATTTTGGACCAAAATACCCTTAGGATTTATTGAAAAATGATTTAATATTAAAAACACATATAAAATTCAAAAAATATATAAAATTTGAAAAACAAAACATTTAAAATTCGAAAATATATATAAAATTCGAAAACAAAACATAAAATTAGAAAACAAAACATATAAAATTCGAAAATATATATTTAAAATTCAATATATATATATAATTCAAAATATATATATATAATTCAAAAACAAACATATAAAATTAGAAACAAATATAGAAAATTCTTTAACAAAAATATACAAAATTCATAAAACAATATATAAAATAAATAAAAAATATAAAATTTGAAAAAATAAGTAAGAAGATTTAAAAACAAGAGAATATATTAAGTTTACAAGAGAATACAAGTAAGAATATATAAATTTTGAATTTTATATATATATTTATGATTGTTTTATATTTATTTCTAATTTTATATATATTTTTTAATTTTAAATCATTTTTCATTAAATTTCAGGGATATTTTAAATTATTAAATCATTTTTTGAATTTTAAATTATTTTTACAAATTTTATATATATTGTTTCAAATTTTATATGTTTTTTTTCGAATTTTATATATTTGTTTCGAATTTTATATTGTTTTTACAAATTTTATATGTTTTTTCGAATTTTATATATTTTTACGAATTATATATATTTTTATGAATTTTATTTATTTATTTTCTAATTTTATATGTTTTGTTTTCATATTATATATATATTTTTTCAAATTGTATATGTTTTGTTTCTAATTTGTATTTTTTTTGAATTTTGTATATTTTTTACGAATTTTATATATATATTTTTTAATTTTATATGTTTTTTTTTTAATTTTAAATCATTTTTCATTAAATTTCAGGGGTATTTGGGTCCAAAAATATAGTGAAGGGGGCAAGCTGATACAATTTAATAAATGCAGGGGGATTTTCTGTATAGGAGGGGGGAAAGTGATCTTTTTTTAAACCATGGGGTATTTACTGAAATTACCTCTTATTTTTAGCAAGAATATGTGTTCTCTATGTTTTTTTTTTCTTCTTCTTTTGTTGTGTAAGGACTATAATGCTGATTTACTTGCCATGTATCAGTCTGAAGACCTTACATGAATTACATCATTTTGCTTCCTGGAAGCATTGATATAATATTTACACATAAATATGATAATAAATCTTGTAGTTTGTCTTTGCGAAAACGAAAAGGAAAAGGAAAATGAAAAGTTTGGAGTTTTCTCTTCTATTTAAATCCCTCATATCCATTTTTGTTAGATATACTTGGTGGGACCTTTTCGAGAAAAATAAATAAATAAGATTTTGAGACTTTTCAAGACTAAGTAGTATTTGTTTGTTGACTATTGCTATTACTTGTAGGGGGGAAAATCATGTTCATTTGCTCTTACTCGACTTAGTTCTAGTCGAGACCCAACGGCATGATTAGATTTGATGATTGATGATGGACCCGTCAATTTTCTATCATGTCCGTTGGATCTCGACTGAAAACAAAGTTCACTAAGATAATAAAATGGACATGATTAAAATCTTACTTTTAGTTGTTAGGCATATGTATTCTTTACGAGTGATTTCTTCATATTAGAAAATTCCTTTTTAGATTGCCAAGTATATAGTAATTTTTATTTGTGCCGTGATTGCTTTCATAGGTAAGTTAATTATATTTGGGTTAATATTCCCACTACCTGCATTAAAAGTATTTATAATGTATATATGAATTTGGATTCACTCCCACTCCTTATATTTTCTCTCTTCAATTTAATGTTTAGTTCTTATTTGGATTGATTTTTCAAACGTTGTTTTTGGTTTCTTAGAGAGAAAAACTATTTTGAATAGTGTTTGACAAAAAATTTGAAAAACTGGTACCTCCATCTTCTTAAAAAAACTTTTGCTTCTTTTTTTCTTTTGCGAAAGGCCAGAAGCAGAAATTATGCCAAACATGACATTAGTGTGGTTAAAAATAGATTTACATATTTCAATCATTTGTTTTGGTAAGTATAACATAAAAATATTGATAATGTGAATGCTTTTTAACCATCATATTTTGTTTAAAGAGAGTGACATAGGTCCCCAGGTGGGACCTCAATTTTTTTTAATAATAGTAAGTATAGATCCAAAAAAAAATTTAATCAACTCAAATATTCAACCCAAATAAAAGTTAAAGTCCAATTTAATCTATTAAAAATTATACAAACCCAATTCTATCGAACCCAAATCAAATTTAAGTTAATATATCCTATTAAAAATTACACAACGTATAACCTGTTGGTGGGTTAATTATTATTTTTAATTACTTTAATAAATTATTCAAGAGTTAATTTCATTTACACCCCCTGAATTTTGTTCAAAAGACATTTTGACTCCCCCAACTCTGCATAAATGCATTTAGACACCCTAATTAGGCAAACTTTCATCAGTTTCACCCCTGACCACTTTTGGGCATTGACTAGGTAGGAAAAGACAAATTTGTCCTCTACCAAACAACTACATTTTAAATATAAACATATCCATTTACAGGAATAAGAATATCCTTATTCCAATTGAGGGTTAAGGTAAAACCCATCCCCAAACACCCTAATACTATATGGGTTAATTTCATTTACACCCCCTGAATTTTGGTCAAAATGCATTTTGACCCCCTTAAAATATTATTTTTCGAAAATCAATTAAAATTTTCGCAAAAATTATAAATTCAAAAATATATATATATTTTTCGCAAAAAAAATATTTTTCGGAAAAAATAATATATATTTTCTGAAAAAAAGTTATTTTCGCAAAAAAATCATATTTTGGAATATAATAGTATATATTTTTCGCAAAAAATTATTTTTCGAAAAAGATCATATTTTTTAACATAATATATATTTTTCGCAAAAAAAAATCATATTTTGGAACATAATATATACTTTTTCGCAAAAAAAAAATATTTTTCGAAAAACAAATCATATATTGGAACATAATATATAATTTTTGCAAAAAAAATATTTTTCAGAAAAAACTCATATTTTGGAACATAATATATATTTTTTCGCAAAAAAAAAAAATCATATTTTGAAACATAATTAATATTTTTCGCAAAAAAAATCATATTTTGGAACATAATATATACTTTTTCGAAAAAAAATATCATATTTTGGAACATAATATATAATTTTTGCAAATAAATTATTTTTCGGAAAAAATTCATATTTTGGAACATAATATATACTTTTTCACAAAAAAAAATCATATTTTGGAATATAATAGTATATATTTTTCGCAAAAAATTATTTTTCGGAAAAGATCATATTTTGAAACATAATATATATTTTTCGCAAAAAAAATCATATTGTGGAACATAATATATACTCTTTCGCAAAATAATTCATATTTTGGAATATAATAGTATATATTTTTCGCAAAAAATTATTTTGCGGAAAATATCATATTTTGAAACATAATATATATATTTCGCAAAAAAAAATCATATTTTGGAACATAATATATACTTTTTCGCAAAAACATTATTTTTCGAAAAAATAATCATATTTTGGAACATAATATATAATTTTTGCAAAAAAATTATTTTTCGGAAAAAATTCATATTTTGGAACTTATTATATACTTTTTTCGCAAAAAAAAAATCATATTTTGGAACATAATATATATTTTTCACAAAAAAACAAATTTCATGAAAAAATCATATTAAAGTTGTCAGATTGACGCCTACAACAAGTTACATGGTGAGGGGGGTTAAAATGATTTATTAAAGCTGTCATATTGGCGCCTAAAACAAGTTACATGGTGAGGGGGTCAAAATAATTTACTAAATTGTACAATTTGGCGCCAAACTCAACCTACTCTTGAATGAGGGGGTCAAAATGATATAAAACATTACATATATGGGGTCAAAATTGTACAGATAAGGGGGGAAGAAGTAGGGATATGAATAAGGGCATTTTAGACATTTCACACACTGTCAACTTTGAAAATGTACTAAAAGTTCATAAGGGGGTCAAACTGATGAAAGTTTGTCTAATTAGGGGGTCTGACTACAATTATGCAGAGTTAGAGGGTTAAAATATCTTTTAAACAAAGTTCAGGAGGTGTAAACGAAGTTAACCCATTATCCAACCAAGAAAATAACATTCTTTCTTCATAATTCTTTACCTTCTCTATTTATGAATGTCTCATAATATATTTTCTTCAAAGTCCAAACATAACTACTTTTAACATGATTAATATTTGATTCTTAGTTAAAATAAATAAATAAAAAATAACTAGGAGTTAGAAATAACTAAATAAAAAAGTGACATGAAATAAAAAATAGTGGAAACATGGTCTTTAAAAAAACATATGATTATATTTACTTTGATATAAAATTGATTTCTAACTTTTGCAAATAAAAAGATCATATATTTTTTTTAGATTATATAAATAGAATCATACTCTTTATAAAGCACCCAAACCATATTTAAATTTTATGATTTCAATACTAGTATATTTTTTTATATAAAGATACATATATAGAATAGGACTACTGTGTATATATATATAAATATATATATATATTTCGAAAATCAGATTATATATATATATATATACCAAAACGTAGAATGTATATATATGTACGAAACAGAAGAGTTCGAACCAGTACTGCATGTATGTATAGAACAGAAACAAGAAACAGAGGAGGAAACTGTAAATGGTAAAACAGAATGAAACTCACAGATCAGTAGTAATAAATCCAGAATATAATCGTAATCCGAGTCCTGTAATTCACCGTTTTCTTAAGGCAAATTTGTTCCCTCTTCGGTGCTCAAGGTGATGAACAATTGCCTCTCAGGATATAATGGATTTTGTCTCTGAAGAAGTAACATTCCAATCTCCAAAGACCAGCAAACACAATTCTATATTTGTACTTGAACCACTAATCTAATATATGCCGAGTGCATATAGAGATGAAATATGATATCTTTGTTTTAATAGAATCTAAAATTGTTATTTAAATGACAAGGATAGACACTTAATTATAAACTACCAAGGGTTATGACTTAACCATCACACCATTTAGTTAAAGTTTTTATAACCGCTAAACAAGCAATTATAGAAATTAATTTTTCATTCAACAAATTTCCAACATATTTTGTATCCTTTTAATAAAAAATTACACTTAAATATTTTATAAGGCATGTAAAATCTTAGAACAATTAGGAATACAACGTTAAAATGAAGTATAATTACAAATACCACCGGAGATAAAATGTAATTACAACAAACCAAAAAAGAAAAAACGTATTTACATATTACACAAGTTCACCATAATACCTTTGTAAAAATTTTATTTCAAATTGTCAGAATTTTATTTCGCTATGCGAAAATTTCATTTCAAATCAAGACAAATACTTTGTCAAAATCTTGATTCAACATGTAAAAATCAATTTATCAAAATTTATTTTAAGTTGTTCGAATATTATTCCGGCTTGTTAAAATTTTCTTTCAATTCAAAACAAATACTTTGTCAAAAAAATTATTCAACATGTAAAAATCACCGTGTCAAAATTTAGTTTTAAGTTGTCTTCAAAAAAAAAAAAATTGTAATTTTAGTTCAACAAGTAAAAATCACCTTTACTTTCAAATCAAAACAAAAAATTGATCAAAATTTGGATTCAAATTTTTGCTTCAAACAATTTCTCCATAAAGCTAGAACAAGAACACTAGTCACAACCTTCACAATTTATACAACCACACCTATCAGATTTACAAATACCCACTTAATATTCACAATTGATATAATCACACCAATCAAATTGAAAAACACCAACTTCATCTTCTCTCTTTAAGATCCACTGGACTATCTTTATAGACATCAGTTGAACCTAGAGTTCTCGTACCCAAACACTTTCTCTTCCCTCTCCCTACAACCACCACTACTGAATTCCTTGGATCACCCCAATGAGTGCCACCCACCGCCGCACCATACCCAGAAGTTGAGCAGTGTTAGCCTGAGATGGATCATGCGGTGTGCAATAAACTCTTAGTTGGAAGAACCCTAGTTTCTAGGCGAAAATTTAGTTTAGGGTATTATTGTCAATTTAAAAAAATCATTTGTTAATTTTGTAATTAATTATTTTTAAATTGTCTATCTTGTAAATAAGTTTTTACCTTCGTAATTTTTCCATACAAAATCTTATATATAAACGGTCTCACATTATCATCTTGCCTAATGCCTCAATTTTTTTTAAAATCTCCTGCTTGTTCATGTATACATGTGTGCGCGTGCTTTTGGGATAAACACATGAGCATTCACCATGGTATTAATGTATGATTAACTTTGGAACAAGGAAAAGATTACACTTTTTCCAACGGTAAGGAAGAAATTCAGTAATAATAAATCATTTTTTTTTTGGGTAATTAATAATAAATCATGTTAAATATTAAGAGCATCCCTAGTATGAATACTAGCCACTTGATGAGCTAAATCATTTCCTGGGCATGTCTGCATATATCTTTAAGACAACTTATAGATAATCAAAATGATTATAATGTGAGTGAACATACATTCAGAAGTAAATAATTATCACACTCGGGATCCGAAGACGTGATTTGCAATAGAAAGAAGGAAAAAAAAATGAGAAAGGAGAAAATGCATATCCAACCCGAAATTGACCTTTTAATGTCACTCTGGAAAATGCTAAAACAGAAGGAACAAGTAACAAAGCTCGCTTAAAATCTCAAAACAAAATGAAATGCTCATTCATTCATGTAATAAATACACCTAACTAACTCTTGTTTCAATTAGCAACTTTCATTTGGGTGAAAATTTTAAGAGACTAACACTTAATTGTGAACAAATTATTGCATGATCATGGTAAACTTAATAATTAATTGATGTTTATTTGTGATGGTTGAAGATCATATCCTAGTCAATGCAATAATTACCCTCAATATGAACCATGTCACTTTTTCTAGGTGTGTCAAAACATGTTAATCAACTTTTTAGAGGCTATCCTACTTCACTTTATTCAAATATTATGTAATACTTGTCAATAATGACGGATATAGGAATCCTTGTTGGTGGGGGTTAAATTTTTTTTTTTTTGAATTTTTGGGGTATAAATGACATATATTTATTTCAGTGGGGTTTAAAATAAATTTTCAGTGGGGGCTTATTTGTAAAGAAATCTAAATCTTGAAAAAAAAATTCAGTAAGGGCTAAATACTAAATATTTAAAATTTTAGAGTAAAAGACATAAAAAATAAAAAAATTCAGTGGGGGTCATGGCCCCCAATGGGCCTGAATTGGATCCGTCCATGCTTGTCAAACACATTGTCCCTTAGGTTAATAATTGGTTTTCAAAACTTTTTTCTCGATCTTAAATACATTGATCACACAATAATACAATATACTACAAATACTCCATTATACTAGACTTACCTCATATATTGTTAAAAAATAGAGAGAGGAAATAAAAACCTAGTTAAACACTGTTTATCATATAGATATCATGTATCACACATTACTTTCACATTATTTTATAAGCTTTCAATAAATATTATTCTTCTAAGTGAAACTAACAAGAAAAAAATTGCTATACTTAAACCAATTCCAAACACACACACATAACAAATATAGATACCAAAATTTATAGTGGTTCGGCCCAATTGGTACCTACGTCCACTTTGAGAGAGTTTATTATCGTTTAAAGAATAATGGTAGGAAGGAGGAGGATACAATTCACTCAACTCTACCTCTCAAACTCTCTGTCTCACTCTCACAGAACTCTCTTCTATATTACTTGTTTTGTTTTACAACCCACACGATACCCATATTTATAGCCGAAGGAAAGAAAGCAAACAAAGAGCAACTTGCGCATGGAGGTGCAAATCTTGACATTTGCATGTGGATAGGATGATAATCTCCAAGCGTGATTGAGCTGCAAATCTTGACTTGGTTTGAAGCATGCGTTGACTTGATAATCTTGACTTCGTATAGTGTTGATTGTGGTGAATTGGGGTATGGAACCTTCAATTCCCCCCTTCCATACCAATCAGAGGAGAACGTTTTCTGCTACACTTCAGATGATGTCTATCATGGGTATGTCTCTGCATAGCTCTAGCTTCTCTCGAGTAACCACTTTTGTCAACATGTCTGTCGGGTTCTTGTCTGTGTGGATCTTCACAAGCTTCAATAATTGTAGCTCCATTACTTCGGGTATCCAGTGATAGCGAATGTCAATATGCTTCGTGCGGGAATGATATTGAATTTTTGCTCAAGTCCAAAGCACTCTGACTGTCACAATGGACTTTGTATTCTTTCAGACTAACACCCAGTTATTGAAGAAACAACTTTATCCATAACATTTCCTTTCCAGCTTCCGTTGCGGTAATGTATTATGCTTCAGTTGTAGATAAAGCAACACACTTCTGCAATTTTGATTGCCATGATACAACTCCCCCTGCAAAAGTAAATAGAAATCCTGATGTAGATTTCCTGCTGTCAATGTCACCCGCCATATCTGAATCTATATAGCCTTCCAAAACTAGTTTTGTTCCCCCATAGCACAAGCATAGTTTCGATGTACTCTTCAGGTACCTAAGAATCCACTTGACTGCTTCCCAATGCTCTTTGTCTGGATTTGAAAGAAATCTGCTTACAACTCCTACATCGTGAGCTATATCCGGTCTGGTGCAAACCATTGCATACATCAAGCTACCAATGACTGAAGAGTAAGGGATTGTTTCCATCTCTTCCTTTTCTTTCATCGAAGAGGGACACGATCTCTTGCTTAGGTTGAAGTGATTAGCCAACGGAGTACTGACTGGCTTGGTATTTCCCATATTGAACTTTACAATCACCCGTTCAACGTACTTCTTTTGTGACAACCACAATTTTTTGGCTTTCCTATCATGAACAATCTTCATACCCAATATATGTTGAGCCGGGCCTAGGTCCTTCATGTCAAAGGACTTGGATAGTTCTTGCTTCAGCTTGCTGATCATACTAGCATCATGTCCAACTATCAACATGTCGTCAACATACAACAATAGAATAACAAAGTTACCATTCGGGAATTTCTGAATGTAGACGCATTGATCTACAGCAGTTCTCTTGTAACCATAACCCACCATGAATGAGTCAAACTTTATGTACCATTGTCTTGGTGCTTGCTTGAGGCCGTAGAGACTCTTCTTCAGTTTGCAGACAATATGCTCTTTCCCTGTAACTTTAAAACCTTCTGGTTGGTCCATGTAAATTTCCTCCTGTAGATCTCCATAGAGGAATGTTGTTTTGACGTCCATCTGTTTAAGCTCTAGGTTTAGGCTAGCTGTCAATCCGAGTATCACTCAAATGAAGTCATTTTCACGACTGGTGAGAATATCTCGTCAAAGTCGATGCCTTTCTTTTGTTGGAATCCTTTTACAACCAATCGGGCTTTGTGTTTTATCGGTTTTCCATTGACGTATTTCTTCAGCTTGAACATCCATTTATTTTTCAATACTTTCTTGCCTTTGGGAAGTCTCACCAACTCGTAAGTCTGGTTCTTCTGCAAGGAACTCATCTCTTCTTGCATAGCTTGCACCCATTTACCTTTGTCTGTATGGGACTTTACTTCCTGAAAGCATTCTGGCTCCCCCTCATCAGTAAGCAGAATATAGTCTGACTCTGGATATCTCCTCGACGGAATCAACGATCGACCTCTTTCAGATCTTCTTGGCTGAGGCTCTTCAACTGGAGGAGCTACTTCTGGTTCTGTAGCTTCAGGTGGAGGGTTTTGTGGCTCCCCCTACTCAACACGCTCAGGTTATTCTTCTTCCTATAATTCTAGAATTTTAACCTACATTTCTTCATTATCTGGGATCAACTGTACTGGTGCAGGATCTGGGATGATGTTTGTAACACTCGGACTAGAACCACCGGTCTCTGTGAATTTTTCAGTGTCTTTGTATGTCTGGCTCTCTTGGAACACAACATCATTGTTTTTGATAACCTTTTTCGATTCTGGATCCCATAGTCTGTATCTGAATTCTTCGTCTCCATAACCGATGAAGATGCATGGAGTTGATTTCAGATCGAGCTTCTGTCTTTGCTCCTTGAATACGTGTGCAAATGCCCTGCACCCAAATACTCTTAGGTAAGAGTAGGAGGGATCTCTTCCAGTCCATATCTTTTTTGGTACTTCGAACTGTAGTGGTACTGATGGTGATCTGTTGATCAGGTAGACGGCGACTCTAACTGTTTCACCCCAGAATGGCTTTGACAACTTACCATACTGATCATACTTCTGACTCTGTCCATAATGGTCCGGTTCATTCTCTCGGCTACACTATTATGTTGTGGGGTACGTGGGACCGTCTTCTCATGTCGGATACTACATTCAAAGCAGTATATCAGGAACTCGTTGGAAGTGTACTCGTCTCCATTGTCTGATCGGAGGCACTTTAGCTTCTTTCTGGTTTCCCGCTCTACCATGGCGTGGAATGCCTTGAATTAATCGAACGCCTGGTCCTTTGTTTTCAAAAAATATACCCACACCTTTCGTGAAGCATCGTCAATGAATGTGAGAAAATATTTGTTTCCGCCTAAAGACTCCACTTCTATAGGACCACAAACATCAGTGTGTATTAAACTCAATAACTCTGATCTTCTTTTGGTAGTTGAGTTGAAATAGACTCTATGGTGCTTTCCAAATAAATAGTGATCACAAGGGTTTAATGGAATACCTTTCGATACTGCAATTAGTTTCTTCCTTGCCAGTGTAAGTAACCATTTCTCCCCCATGTGTCTGAGTCTTTTGTGCCACAAATTTGGTGAAGTCTCATCTTCAACTGCATTGAGACTGTCAGAAATTACTTTCACATGGGTTTTGTATAATGTGTCGTGTACCTATCATCGGGCGACAACCATGGCTCCTTTTATCAGCTTCCAGGTGCCATTACTGAAGTAGTTGTCGTAGCCTTCCCGATCTAAGGTTGTCCCAGAAATGAGATTGAGACGAAGGTCGGGCACATGTGTGACATCTTTTAACACCATACTGCAACTAATACTGGTCTTGATCTGGACATCGTCGATTCCCACGATTTTCGAGAAACTTGTATTACCCATTCTCACTGTACCAAAGTCTCCAGCTTTATACGAGGTAAAGAAATCACTGTGGGGAGTGGCGTGGTAAGATGTTGTTGTGTCAACCACCCACTCGACTTCATTGCTTCCTACGTGGAGGCATACTTCTTCATCGACTGAGCATATAGCGATATCTCCTGTAACAGTGACCATGGAGTCGCCATCTTTCTTCTGTGGCTGGTGGCTGCTTTAACCTTGTTCCCTTTGTAATTTGCAACAATTCTTCTTTAAATGTCTTGCGATGCCACAATGAAAATAAACATATTTACCCTTTTGTTGATTTTTTTCATTGTTGGGTCTGCCACGGGTTTGGGATCTTCCTCTACTTCTGCCTCTGTCTCTGTTTCTGCCTTTACCAATTCTGTAAGATTTTCCTTGACCTTCTGTGACAAAGGCATGTGATTGGTTCATGTCGATCTCTTTCCTTCAGGCTTCCTTGCTGAATATGGCATCATTTACTTTCGCCATAGTGAGTTTTTCATTTGGTGCTGAGTTGCTAAGGGAAACCACCAGCGTCTCCTAATTGGGTGGTAAGGAGCTGAGCAGAAGTAGGGCTTGAGTTTCATCGCCAAGATTTAACTCTATAGCTGCAAGTTGGTTCACCAGGTTCTGAAACTCGCTAGAGTGCTCGGTTACAGAGGTTCCGTTCCTCAGCTTCAAATTTACCAGTCCCATCATTAGAAGAGCTTTGTTTCGAGCAGTCTTGGCCTGGTACATATCCTCGAGCTTCTTTTAGAGCTCGTAAGCGGTGGTCTCTTACGCAACATGGTGGAATACACTATGGTCTATCCACTGTCTGATTTGGCTAATATTTTTTTTGTGTATCTTTGTTCAATCTTTCTTCGCGATTAACGTGGGTTTTGCGCCTTTGTTTTCTAACGGGTCCACTAAATCCTTGAAATTAAGGAGATCCTACATCTTGGGTCTCCATATGGTATAATTTGATGTTGATAATTTAACCATAGCTCCGGATCCTGAATCTTTCATCGAATCGGATAGACTTTAAGCTCTCCCTGGCTTGTTTGATATGTTAAAAGTAGAATCACACAAAACGAAGTGTACCATTGCGTCTGGAACGGTCGAAAACCTTAAGATCGCCTCTGACTGAGCTTAAATCGGACTTAGAATGAGTCCAAAATAGTCAAAATAAAGGCGAGGGGCAAAGTTGTAATTTTGAAAAGTATTGATGACGTGGCAGAATAAGGGCGTGACATGTGGCAGTGATGACGTGGACGAATACGTGTGTGACACGTGGTAGCTGGATGACGTCAGCAGTGACGTGGCAACGCGTGGATGCGCATGATCTCATACGCGCTGGAGCTTGAAGGCGCGTACTGCGCGTGGGCCTCACGCGCGCTGGAGGTAGACGACGCGTGGGGCGCGTGACGCCGAGAGCTCTGACGCGCCAAGCTTTGGGCGGCGCATATGGAGTCCGTTCGGGCTGTTCTCGATGGGAAAAGCTTCGTCTGGAGATGGGTCGTCTGAAAATGTGTTTGGTGTGGTGTTTTGATGAGTAGGTTGGTTCGAAATAGGATCACAAAAATGACTCTGTTTTTTACTCTAAGCTCTGATACTACTTTGTTATACTTGAACAAATTCCAGACACACACACACAACAAATATAGACACCAAGATTTATAGTGGTTCGGCCCAATTGGTACCTACGTTCACTTTGAGAGAGTTTACTATCGTTTGAAGAATAATGGTGGGAAGGAGGAGGATACAATTCACTTAACCCTACCTCTCAAACTCTCTGTCTCACTCTCACAGAACTCTCTTCTATATTAATTGTTATGTTTTACAACCCACACAATACCCATATTTATATCTGAAGAAGAGAAAACAAATAAAGAGCAACTTGCGCATGGAGGTGCAAATCTTGACATTTGCATGTGGATAGGATAATAATCTCCAAGCGTGATTGAGCTGCAAATCTTGACTTGGTTTGAAGCATGCGTTGGGTGTTGATTGTGGTGAGTTGGGGTATGGAATCTTCAAAAATCACTACTTAAAAACATAAACATAAATTATTTCATATTTCTCTCTCTCCAAATTAGGATTCATACTGTGAGTGCTTCAACTCAAATTCAATCTTCATGATTGTCCAAATGAGGAAAAAAAGGAAGTTGGGATGAGTCTTTTCAATCAAGGCTAATCCTAGCTATAAAGGTATTTTTTTGACTCCTAAAAATTCGAATGAATATGCAAGTTGATTAGTTTAAATTAAACCACAATTTATATAAGTATAGTAAAATGGCAGGGTTTAAGGGTGGGTTAGATAGATCTTACTAGTACTATCAAAATGTAACATTAACCCATATCAATTATGGTTGTTTGAAACTTCCAACTCAAATATCAGTATACTACTAAGAATCGAATTAGAGTTCTTAAACTCATAAAAAATTGAACTTGAGTTGAATGATTCAAATTTGGTAAATTACAATCGGCCCTGAGATTGAAAAAAATAATGGGGCTTTAGGCGAGATTAAATATAAGGCCCCTCATAAAAAAATACCAAAATAAAATTTTCATTGAAAGACATAAAGACTACTAGTATAAAAATAAAGAAAATAAATCAGGTCTTGGTGCTTTAGAAAGAGCACGATCCTATTGACAAGGAAAAATATATGTAACACAATTTAGTCACTAAACTCAAAATTTAACTTTATATTAAAGTAAATGTGATCATCTTGTAAAACAGCAAAATTTCAATTAAAGTATTTTAATCAAGCTTATCCAACATGTCTTTTTCAATAAATATCATAGTCAAATCATTCAATCTCTCTCGAGACATCGTCGACAGTAAATAAGTTTTAATTAATTTTAACTTTGAAAAGCTTCTTTCAACAAATATAAATGCAACTGTAACTGAAATAGTTAATAATATTCTATATACAATCCAAAAATTTGAAAAATAATATCCTAGCCTTTTGATAAACTCTAATGGGACTAGGGCAATCAGTAATGGTAATGAGACTAGTTTTTTTCCATTGCTTATATCAACTCACTAATTTTTATATTTTACACTTCAATATGGATTTACCGTTTACGAATTACCAATACCTTCCACTTATGCAATAAAAAGTAACAAACAAATAAATTAAAATATAGAATATTATACACCATTATCAAGAGTGAAGACATACATGATACATATAAAAATGGGTAAATGGCACAAAACACCCCTGAAGTATCAAATTTGTGCAAGTTGACCCCCTCAAGCTGTTTTCCGGTGCCTGAGGTGTTAAATTACTTAAATACCCTTATATTTTATTTTTGAAATTTAAAAAAAATATTGATATATACGAAATACCATAAATGACCCTTGCCTAAAAACGACGTCGTTTTTAGAGAGTTCTTATTGTTTCACTAACTTGGGTAAAAACGACGTCGTTTCCAATGTGTGTGGCCTCATTTGACTATCGCACACAACACTTCTTCACTTTAGGGTTCTCTCCAAAGAGAGCATTGACGGCGTTGTGGTCTCTCTCTCCCCTTCTCAGCCTGAATACACAGTATCTATGTCATCTCTCCCACTCATTATAAGAGATTTCAACATTGAAGTACGAATCTTGTAAGATATTTCAACACTCTCTCCAATATTTGCTGAAGCTGTTTAGGGCGCGATGTCAGTAAGTGTCACCATCCTTATATAGTATTAGGGTTTCGATGTATAATCATGTAGGCCTAAAATGTCAATTTTCTTGATATTATTTGGTTCAATTTGGTGTTATTTGCTTGGTGGGTCCTAAAATCAATTTTTTTTTATACAGTTGGAGACAAAATTTTAGGGCTTTTGGTTGAATTTACGCTTTATGTACGTGGTGGGTCCTAAAACCCCAATTCTTTATGAAACTTGAATGATTTAACTTTGTTAGGTTGATTTTGGTGCTATCATGTAGTGGGTCCAAAAAAATCATATGTTTTATACAGATTCAGACAAGAATTGAAGCTTTTGGTTGTATAATAGTCTTGAAAGGATTGGAATTGTAGCCTGGTGGGTCCTAAAATGACCAATTCTTTATGAAATTGGAATTGTTTAACTTTCTTCAATTATTGGTAACTTATGAAACGTCTCTATCTGCGTGTGGTGTATTATAATGGAATGGCATGTGGTACTGTGTATTATAATGGAATGGCATGTGGTACTGTGTATTATAATGGAATGGCATGTGGTACTGTGTATTATGAAATTGTAATTATTTTACTTTCTTCAATAATCTTATAGTGTAAAGTGTACTGTACTTATTATATGCTTGTAAAGTGTACTGTGTATTACCAGAAATGGCATGTGGTTGTCGTCCAACAAGTTTTTTTCTCTTTATGTTTTAACTTTCCTTTACATTGTGGTCCCCCTATTAACAAACATGCATGTATTTTTTTAGAAAATGGTGAATGTGGTGAGACTGGAATTACATTATGGTGGTTATTTTGACTAGGAGTACAATTACATGGATGGAAAGGTGGAGATTTATGAGGGTGTGCATGTTAATATGTTAGGCCATTATGCCTTGGATGTTTTGTTGCATATGTTTAAAACTGTTGAGGATAGTAAACTGTACTATAAAATCCCATATGATGTTGTTGGTAGGCCAGTAGTTATAAGATCCGAGGAAGACATGCCAAACCTTCATAAATATTATAGAAAACATGAATGTATGAAAATGTATGTGGCCTCATCTATATATGATACATCCTATGAGGAAGAAATGGATGTTGAAGTGTACAGTGAGGAGGGTGTTGAAGTGAACAGTGATGATGGTGAGGAAGAAGTTGAAGTGAACAGTGAGGAGGATGGGGTAGAGCATGAACTAGAAGAGTTAGATAATGTTTTTGTTTATGCACCTAGTAATGAACTTAGGAGTTTGCATGGATCTGATGCTAAAGGTGAAGTAGCAAGTGGTAGAAATAATGAGTTTATTTGCAAAAGAGACTTGGGGAAGAAGGGGTTGAGTGTAGGAATGAAATTTACGTGTGCTGAGGACTTTAGGATAGCATTAAGGCACCATGCAATCCAGAGGAGGATGGACTTTGAATTCCAAAAGAATGAGAAGGTTAGAGTGACTGCAAGATGTGTGAATAAATGTGGGTGGAGAATTCATGCTTCTTTGAATAACCAAGACCGTAGTTTTGAAATTAAGACTTTCAACTCACTCCATAGATCATGTCCTCCTGTGGATACTTGTAAGCAATTGACTTTCTCAATCCTAGCTGAGAAGTACATTGAGCAGTTTCGGTGTGATCCAACTTGGAAAAATGTTGGAGTGGAAGGGCAACTTAGAACTGATTTTGACCTTCAAGTTTCAAGATACCAAATAGCTAGAGTAAAGAAGCATGCACTTAGGAAAATAGAAGGGAATCATGATGACTAGTTCAGTAAGATTGAAGAATATGGTGATTTGCTTAGGAGGTCAGATCCTGGAGCAAAGGTACATATCATTTAATTGTTGTAGTTATTTGTAATCTGTTTTAAATGACAATCTGTAATTTCTATTTTAATATATGTTTTTATTGACCAAAAGGTGATAGTGGACTCTGAAACTTGTGCTGATGGTGTTAGAAGATTTCAGAGAATGTTCATTAGTTTCTCTGCAATGTGGATGGGGTGGAAAAAAGGTGGTTGACTAACTCCATTTTGGGAAAATTTAATAGATTTGGATAATTTTCAATTTAAACATATTCAATCAGATTTAACCCTGAAAATTTGGTAAAGGTTACAAGCCATTCATAGGTTTAGATGGTTGTTTCATCAAAAGCCATCTAAATGGTTAATTCTTGAGTGTTGTTGGTAGAGACAGAAACAAGAAGATATTCCCCATAGCATTTGCATATGTGGAATCAGATAGCAGCATTACATGGCAATGGTTTCTTGACCAATTGCTACCTTTGATTGGAGGACCTGAAGGTTTGACCTTCATTTTTTATAGACAAAAGGTAATTTCCAAACTGTTTTGAGTTATATTGACAACAATATTTATGCTTTAGCAAACTGTTTTGAACATACTGTTTTTGTTTTTGCATACTGTTTTTTGTTTTACATACTGTTTTGGCTTTTCCATACTGTTTTTGCAAACTGTTTTCAACATTTAATTTAAATTTTGCATTATGTTTTTGAAGGGGTTAATTGATACACTAGAGAAAATTGTTGATGTTAGTGATCATAGGTACTGTGCTAGGCATTTACATGAGAACTTTAGGAAAAAATGGTCATGTTTAAAGTTGAAAGCTGAGTTGTGGAATGCCTCATATGCATATATGTATTCTGAATTTGAGGGTCACATGGAAAAGATTAAGGAACTCAATATTAAAGCATATAATTGGTTGAATGCCATTCCATACAATTTGTGGAGTAGATGCGGGTTTTCATATAACTCTAAGTGTGAATTGAATAGTAATAACATGTGTGAGTCATGGAATGCCCGAATTAAACTTGCTAGGGCAAAACCAATTATATATATGTGGGAAATGATGCGTAGATACCTTATGCAAAAATTTGAGAGGAAGATAGAGTATTTAGAGAGCTAATTGGTCTCTTATGTCCAGAGGTGCAAAAGGATTTAGATGAAATCAAATTGTCAGCCAACAAGTGCATTGTTGAGCCTGCGGGAAGGATGTTGTTTGAGGTGTACAAGAATGGTCTAAATGATGCAGTTGACTTGGAGAAAAGGACATGCACATGTAAGCAGTGGGAGATTAGTGGGGTTGTTTGTTAACATGCAGTAGCATGTTTGAAGTACAAAAGGTTAAATGTAGAGAAATATGTGCACCCTTACCTGTGGAGGTCAACATGTTTGAAAGCCTATAGCTTTAGCATTAGACCTATATCATTTAGGGAGCTTGTAAGATATACATGTACTCCACAAATGTTTCCACCTGTTGGGAAGAAAAGAGCTGCCAGACCCTCAATAGCTAGGAAAAAAGCTGTAGGTGAAACTAGTTCAAAAGGCAAAAAACAGTCTAAGCAAAGTGATAGTGTTGAAGAGACCATAACTTCAAGGGGGAAATGTGGAAAGTGCAAAGGACCTGGACACAATTCAAGGACTTTCACAAATGATGTTGCTCCTGTGTCCACAAAACCAAGAATTTCAAAAGGAGGAAGGCTAAGTAAAGTCAAAGACTACACTTTACATGTTTCAAGTGGTAGGCCAACTTCTTCCTCTCAAGTGAACACAAGTGGTGCACAGTTTAATAGGGTAATTCTTTCAAACATCATCTTTAGTTCACTTATTTCCTTACTATTAATTGAAGGCTAAATTTAATGAGTATTTGCTTATGGCAGCTTAATTTGGATTCTGGTTCTGCTACATTTATTTATTTGCTTCATGGAATGAATTCTGGTCAAACATCTTCGAGTCAAGAGGTATCATTATAAGAACTATAATATAATGTAATAATTTGATTCTGGTAATTTTATTTGTAATTTTCATTATGGTATCATCATATTTAAGGGAGGGAGCAACCATCAATATGGCAGATATGTGGGTGGAGAAGGGATCACTGACACACAACAATCAAGGAACAGGTATATAACAATATTTTATTTGGAAAAATTTATGCAACTGAAAGTTTTGTGTATATTGCTGATATATATAACTTGTGCATAGGTCTTATGCTTTTAGTCTAAACAATCTGACGAGGAGTGAAAGAGAGCATTGACGGATGGAGCTGTAAAACCAACTTTTGGAATAGTTGTGAGAAGAGATGATTGCAATGAAGGGATTTCAAGATGGCTCTAGGGATGGTTGCAATATTTTGGGGATTGATATTATATTTTTTGTAATTGGTACTATATTGATAGTATGCTACAAATTGAAGGGAAGTGCACTGTTGGTTTTGGGTAATGATATTATGTATTGTATTCAAGGGATTAGAACATGTGACGTTTGATTAACTCTATTTATGTGGAGTAATGTATTAGAACAAGTTTATATATGAAGCTATATATTGGTCTGTACAACAGGTTACCATTTTTTAACAGTTGTTATACTTGAACATTTGATAGCAAAAACCGTTTTGTTACCAGAAAATGAGCATTTTATAACCTTTCTATCAGAGGGTACAAGTGTTTTCTCAAGTCATGCCACATTAAATATGTTAATTGAAAGCCAATTATTTCTCTTTTGAGTCCAAAAAGGATCATCACATTTGCTATACATGAACAACATTTGTTACCATAAACCAATTTGTTACCAAAAACAATATAAACATTTGTATTTCATGTTACCAGAAACAACATTACAAACAAACATTATTTTCACACTAAAACTATAATTGCAAACAAACCTAATAAAAACCCTAACAAAAATAAAATAAGCAAGGACCAACAACTATTTCTAGCTTTCCGACTTCTAAGAATGCTTAAATCCCTTTCAAGCTCTGCCACTCTCTTAACCAATCTAGTTCTCCCCCCATTAGCTTTCAACTCACTGATTTCAGCTAGAAGATCCACAACAAAACTCTTATAATAATCAGAAAGTGGCTCATCCTTCCACACCCAAAACGTGCATTTCTTTGTTTTATCTTGGAAATTTGCACATCCATTGAATCTTCTGCGGGGATTCCGACCTGTCATTGAAGTTGTTAAAGGAGTTGGGGTATCGCATATGCATCTCACTTAAGGAGCTGGCCAAGTTTTTCTGATACGTTTAACGGAACTAGAATAAGAAGAATAAGACATCTTTGTTTGGTTTTTAGAAAAATGAAGTTACGGTTTTCCAGGAAAAAAAATTTTAATTGCTTTTCTGAAATATAAAGTTACGATTTTCCAGAAAAAAAAATTAATTGGTCTTTAGAAAAATAAAGTTACGGTTTTCCAGGAAAAAAATAATAATAAAAAAACGAAATCGAAAGTGGAATGGAGAAGGCTTGATGGTCTTACCAATTTTGTAAAGAGAGAGTGTGAGAAAGAGAGGGTTTTCTAGAATTTTTTTTTTTTTTAAAAACCCAAATTGAAAGAGGAATGGAGAAGGCTTGATGGTCTTACCAATTTTGTAGAGAGAGAGTGAGAAGGAGAGGGTTTTCCAGAAATTTTTTTTTTTTTAAAAATGAAATTGAAAGAGGGATGGAGAAGGTTTGATGTCTTACCAATTTTGTAGAGAGAGAGAGATGGATAAGGATATATAGCATACCAGATTCGTAAGTGATAGATAGAGGTTGAGAGAGAATAAAAATGGTGCCCTATGGAAGGAATGAAAGAGGGATTTAGGGTTTGTGGAGTGGAGGATGTAAAGTTTATACAAATTTCATATAAGAGGATATTTTCGTAACTGATCATGGGTATTTTAGGCATTTAAGTAAAATTCAATCACGTTTTTCGCACATGACCTATTTTTGGCCGTAAAAGTGAGCGGAAGGGGTCAACTGGCACATATTTAATACTTCAGGGGTGTTTAGAAACACGAAAGGGTGTTATTTGCATAAAATCGAAACATCAGGGGTGTTTTGTGCCATTTACTCATATAAAAATATATAAGAGTATCATGTTCAAGATAATTAAATTATATAATAATACAATAAAAAAACTAACCTTTCATGTTCCAAAGATTTCTTCAATTGCCAAGAGAGGACCACCGATCACCTAGAAGAAGCACCCTCGCTCCGTTGTTCCTTGGAGTCGCTTGGACTTGCCATGCCGACTTGGAGTCGTTGTTAATATGCTGTCGCACTCAGATTTTTTTTTTTATTCTTTGCACTTCATGCGATTCAAAGCCAAAGCCCTAATATATGGGTTAAGTGGGTTGTATGTGAGAATGAGTTATGATATAGGATTGGATTCAAATATTTTGTAATGTGTTATATCTAAAACTGATTTTGAGCCTATACTAATACAAAAGACGAAAAAGAAAAAATTGGGGCCCCCTTGGGTTGCCCTCAGGGCCACCCCTAATTACAGGTACACCTCATGTGATACATTATATTTGTATCTTCTGTAATTTGAATAATTACAGTTTATCTCATTTAATTGTGAAATGATTTAGTTATTCGTGTGATATATTTTAGGGTAAATACCACTGACATTCCTTCAAAGATATTTTAATTTCACACAGACCCCTCGATATTTATTATTCCTACTCGGATCCCCTCAAAATTGAATTTTGTCCCGCAAAGACCCCCTCCGTCTCCACGCCGTTAAACTGTGTCGTTAACCACCCTGTGAATTGTCTATTTTGCCCTCAAAATGATATAAAATGACCTGCATATCCTTCTTCTTCTTCAATTTGGGCATCCCAAAACCCTAACCCTAATTTATATATAGAGAAATATTGGAAGTGAGAAATTGGGAGAGAGATTGAAGATGTGGATTGTATATATTGCATATCCATATATACATATATATATATATGCTGATATATATACCCATATATATATATAGCTGCTATATACCCGTATATATATATATATATGTTGCTATACATACCCATATATACATATATATACCCGTATATATATATGTATAGCTGCTATATACCGTATATATATATAGCTGCTATATATACGTATATATATGTATATACGCTGCTATATGTAGCTACTATATTGAGAGAGAGGAGATGGGAAGAGGAAGAAGGAGAGGGAAAAAAGAAGAAGGAGAGAGGAAGAGGAAGAAGGAGAGAGGAATAGGAAGAGGAAGAAGGATATTTTGGTAATTTCTTACAAAAACATTAATAAATCTGACGATAGGGGGTCTGAGTGGGAATAGTGAATATCGAGAGGTCTGTGTGGAATTAGAGTATCTTTGAGGGGGTGTAGTGGTATTTACCCTACATTTTATCTATGAAAAAGTGGTAACTAAGAAGAATATTTGTTATAACTTATAAATTTGAGGGAGTTTAGTTTTAGTTATCTAAATAACAAAAAATGCGGGTATAATATATCATATCTCAAAGGGGTATAATTATAAGTTTACCCTTCAAATTAAAATTATTTCTATTTGGATTCCATAAACCTTATCAACCTGCATCAATAACCATTTCAATTTTGACAACATAACTCTGTATATTATAATTTAAATATTTACTAAATATTCATATCATTTTTTAATATGTCTTGCAAAAGTCTAACATTTTTCAAATATTATCCTCTTCTTTGAAAAGCAATTTATAGAGGAAAAGTGTACACATTCTTCACATCTCTTCTTACATGTCCATTAAAATATAATTTCTAATCTTCATTCATAAGTTTCCAAAATTGTCATCTAATAACAGTGACATCTTCTATTAATAATTATGTCTATTTATTTATTGCAGACATCTATATTAGCTCTCAATATATGTATAACCACATATTCCTCTTTTTAGAGCCACTATATTTCTCCTTTCTCCTTTCTCCTTCTGCGAGTTCCCAAATATACATCTCTCTCTGTATCTCTACATGTGTATGTATAGATTCTATAGATATAGATTCTCCGTTCATCACCTCTGATGTCAACAACAATCTCTTCCTCTTCTCCGTCCTGGTCAATTCCAAACCCTAACCCTAACCCTAATTTCTTCCTCCCCGATCCTTCCTCCGCATCCCTCATGGCGCATAACCTCCAACTTCCTCCTCCTCCTTCGTCCTCCTCCGACTGCTCTGACCAGTACTACCAAACCCTTGACGACCCCCAATCCTTTTCCGATCTCAATTCCGACTCCGACCAACAATCCTTCGCCGACTCCGACCGACAATCCCTCGCCGACTCCTCCTCCCAAGTCTCGGCCTTTTCCGAAAACCCTAACCCTAATTCGTCCCAACCCGTCTCTCCAGCTCCATCGCTCCTCTACCTCTCCTTCAACCAGGACTCCGGCTGCTTCGCCGCCGGCACCGACCGCGGCTTCCGCATCTACAACTGCGATCCGTTCCGCGAGATTTTCCGGCGGGAATACGAAAATGGCGGCGGAATTGGCGGGGTCCAGATGCTGTTCCGCTGCAACATTTTGGCGCTAATCGGCGGCGGACCGGAACCGCTGTATCCGCTGAACAAGGTGATGATTTGGGATGACCACCAGGGCCGGTGCATCGGGGAGCTGTCATTCCGGTCGGAGGTGAAGGCGGTGAGGCTGAGGCGGGATCGAATTGTGGTGATTTTGGTGCAGAAGATATTTGTGTATAATTTTGCGGACTTGAAGTTGCTGCATCAGATTGAGACAATTGCGAATCCGAAGGGTTTGTGCGAGGTCTCGCATGTTTCGGGATCGATGGTGCTGGTGTGCCCGGGGCTTCAGAAGGGGCAGGTTAGGGTGGAGCATTATGCATTGAAGAGGACCAAGTTTATAATGGCCCATGATTCGAGGATTGCGTGCTTCGCCCTCACGCAGGATGGGCGGTTGCTAGCTACTGCGAGTAGTAAGGGGACCCTGGTTCGGATTTACAATACATTGGATGGTTCATTGCTACAGGAGGTATGATATTGAAGAACATGACATTTGCATATATATATATATATATGTATGTATATATGTATGTGTTTACATGTTTTGTATGGTATGCATTGAATGCGTTTTAGGGACTTTAGCTTTATGAAGTCGAAAAGTGATATTAGATTTTTTGGACTGAATTGCTTAACATCTAACCCTTGGTTGAGAATCATTTAAGGTTAAAGTTGTATGAGTGCTAATTAGGCTGGATGAGGTGTTTTGAAGTTAGTGTATATTAATCATGTGTGTGTTTGCTGCTTTGAAAGTGAACCTTCATACTTGAGTTATCAAGTAGAAATTTAGGACCACTACATATTATTTTGCTGAATAATCATCATGGAAGGTGGAAACATGTACTTTAATACTATAATTATCATGTGTTTTCACACTGGCTGAGGTGTCCTTGGCTGAAAAAAACATTTGTGGGATTCCAATTATGAAATATATTATGGGTCAGAACTCTAGAAGACAAAAGCAACACTCTTCTAGCTCTAAGCTCAAAATTTGGGATTTCATTCACGATAATGTGGAAGCAACCATTGTTATATGTATAATAATATTATCGATATATTCCATTTTTATTTACTAACAAATCCTTGCCTTTTCCGTACCATGTTGTACCCATGTATATATTCGTGCTTTTTCCGGCTATATAATTAGGCACAGTGGACAGCAATAGGAGGGACCAAAGAGGGTAAAAACTGCCTGCTGCCTCTCTGTTTTGAATTTGCAATTATGTTGTGTTTCGCTTTTATGAATGTGCTTCTAGATCTGTTTTAGAAGAACGAGTACTTATACTGTATATACTAGTAGTTAATTATTCATCTTCATTGAATGTTTAGGAGGTCCATCAGTAATATTAACTTGGTCCTATGCCAACTTTTGTGAACTGTAAATGAGATTTATTTAATTTTTCTTTTTGCATGTCAAATCAAGGTAAGGAGAGGTGCAGATAGGGCCGAGATTTACAGCCTTGCTTTCTCTTCAACTGCCCAGTGGCTAGCTGTTTCAAGTGATAAGGGAACTGTCCATGTCTTCAGCTTAAAGGTTGATTCTGGATCTCCAGGAATTGAAAGACAGCGCAGTACACCTGAACCAAATGTGTCTTCTCCTCAAGCAGTTACTTCTCTCTCCTTCATTAAAGGTAACAGGCCTCAATATGTTCTCTAAATTTGTATACAGCTTGTTTTCACTGCCTGAAAATTAATGTTTTATAAGGGAACTTAATTCTAACAATAAGTAGAATCAATTGGCTCCCCAAGAAACATAAATTAGGCTGCTCAAAGATGGCTCTGACCAAGGTGTCATGTTTTCCTGTTCCTCGTAGAGTGGGTTCAGCATCCTAGCCTCATCCTCATCATCATTATTCTTGCCTCAATCCCATATGAATGGGGTCAGGAGCGTCAGCCACATAATTCTCTTTGTGCAATCTTTTCTAATACATATGCCGGTCACCTAGTTGAACTTTTTTAGTAATTTTTGATAACATTAATACATGTTGATATTTGTCATTCTCCTTGGCCATTCTTGTTTGACCCGCGCATCTCCAGGTTTCAGATGTAAGGTTCCAAACCATTTAAATATGCTCTCTCCAATTTTCTCCTGAGTGGGTGCCACACCTAATTATCCTATCTTGGTGTTTAGTGATCCTATCTCGTCTAGTCACTACACTCATCCATCTTAACATATCTCATTTTGCTACATGAATCCTAATCAATTTACTTGTACTAAAACCATGAACAGTTGATAAACAACTTCTCGGTTTTCAATGCCATCAGCACTACCGAGATTTAATGTTGGCAAGGCCTAATTTTGTAGGAGACTCCCTAAGTGACTGTATTAATGAGGGTGCTCAGAGGTAATAGTGTAGCAGAACAGCTATTACGAAAGCAGTTAAGATGGCACTCTCGATACGCATAAGATATCTATTGTAAACTGAGGTCAGTGGGGTTCTTATCTTGCAGGTGTGCTGCCAAGGTATTTCAGCTCAGAGTGGTCTGTGGCTCAGTTTCGGTTGCATGAAGGTTCTCAGTACATTGTTGCCTTTGGTCACCAAAAGAACACAGTTGTGATTCTTGGCATGGATGGGAGGTAATATAAACCAGATCAACTTCATAGATTCCCTGGTTTAGATGAAAAACTGTGCTTACCTGCCAAAGGGAAAAGAAAATTAAAGGATATTAAAAAAAAGTATGAAAATAATTTTTTCTTTATTGGCAAACATAGTAACTACTTTTGGGGCCTGACAATTAACCAAACTATATGATTCGAGGTATCATAGGTTAAAAAAAAGCTTTTTTTTAATTGGCAAACTTACTAACAGCTGTTGGGTTCTTACAATTAATCATTAATCTTCTCAAGGATTTTCTTAATAGACTTATGATGATTCTGCTCCTCAGAATTCATTTAATTCAGTAAAAATGAATCATATACAAGTTGAATCACATGTTCTTCTCCCCACCAATACATGTAGTGTATGCTAAGTTATTTCTCTCCAGCAAAGCCTCCCCCAACAAGGTATATACTCTATACACCCATGGGGGTTAGGAAAAGTCTTTACTAAGGCGTTGACTTTTTTGTTGGGGTATTAAATACTTGAAACTGATGCTCACAGAGAGAATTTTAATATGGTATTTTGATACTTTGGAAATTGAATAATTTGAAAATAATAATGATAATTTTAATTTGGAGCACATATGAAACTTGTCGGATATTCCAAAACATATGTTTATCAAGTGTCCAATTTCAAAATGTAGCATTGCTTGTAGAACAAAGAGTATAGCCATTAGGAAAAAGTACATAGCATGATGTAATTATTTATTTTAAATTCATGCGCACATACCTATACTTTTATCGTCTTCCATGTATATAATAATAGTTACATGCAAATATATTGTTGTCTCCTTGTCCTATTCATGTTTGGTTTTTTAAGAGTTTAATATGTCATGTCTTTGTCTAGTTGTATCGATATATCCTGTTGTGTATTAAGTTATTGTGTGCATAAGTTTTGTTTTTTTTTTAAAAAAAAAAAAAAAAAAAAAAAAAGAGAGAAAAGAAAGAAAGATAAAGAAATTGTATCGGATCATGGGTCTATGGTAAAACCTGGCTTCACTTTCTACTTAACATAGTGTTAAAACACTTTCTTTTCTGATTTTAGATTTGCACGTTAGATTTTCAGCTTCCCTATTCTCCTAGCCATTCTGATTATTGCATCTAGATCGATCTGGAGCTTTTCCACCTCATTCGGTCATTATACTGTCAGTCTTAAAGCTGCACATTATGTTATTGTTGCTGCTATTATGCATTTAATATTCAAACATGCAATTTTTCAAAAGGTTAATTGGAATTTCTTGACTGATGGGGTTTCTTGTCTAAAGCTTTGATGGGAATTGCACATGCTCAGGAAAGTGATGGTGCGTAATCACTGAATTTATAGTGAGGGCCTGGTCGGGTTGAACTCTAAAAACCGTTATCCGTAACTCAAAAAGTAGAACTTTTTTCAGATTGTTATAAAAGACAATTCTCTGAAAACAGGTTCTCAATTGAGTTTTTCTAAAAACAACTGAAGCAAGCAAACTCTTTGTACAGTTTTTCTATTTCAGTTATCAGTAAACTAAAAACTGTCTCCAGAGTTGCAAACCAAGCAGACCGGCATCTCTGTTAAACAATGCGGGCATGTCATAGATCAGGTTGTATAGTAAGAATTCATCTTAAAGTTCCAAGTATTATCTATTAGGGAGCCTAATGTTAACCTTTACTCCATCAGCCCTTGCTTCTCTCTGTATTTGAAGTTAAGAAGAGACTAGCCTAATTTTAACCTTCACTGTTTTGGACCTTTTAATAGGTTTTTTATATACATTTTTGTTTCCTGAATGTACATTTTGTATGTACATAACTGTTTGTAGAAACCTTGCACTGCCCTTTTTATGGGGGAAAAAGGGCTTGTCTGTTTGCAATTCAGTAGGCTTAAAGCTGATGCTTGCAATCATTTCTTGAAGGTGTCATTGGATGTCCTATCTGAGCTCTAACTGTCCCAGGGTGTTACTATTTGTTCCTATTAATTTGTTTTTATTTTTATTTTTTTCCTTTCTTTTAATAAGTTGCTACTTAAGTTCCTATGGAAAATCCTTAGCTGAATAACACCACCATCAATTAAATTGTAAATGCAGCTTCTACAGATGCGAGTTCGACCCAGAGACTGGTGGAGAGATGAGTCAGCTGGAATATTACAATTTTCTGAAACCTGAAGAAGCTTTTTGAAGGCAAAGTAGTGGTAATATTCATCATCTTCAATGGAATGGTCATTTTACCTTCACCAATAATATATATATGTTAGTGTTATAAGGAGACTTCGAGAGGTTGTAAATAGACATGTAAATGTGAATGTGATACGCTTGCAACAACTGCCTTGGCCTGTTCTAATATATTGCTACTGTGCATATCTCAATATAAGAAAGGTGGTTCTATGCACTTCAGCTTCACTCTTGTCATCTTAGTGTATTTACCCCGAAAAGTTATCTTGGGTGGGTATGGGTTCATAGTAGAGTTGGCAAAATGAGACATGACATGAATTAGGTTAGGGTTGACCATAAAAGGGTTAAAGCTGTATAAGGGTTGATCCGAATACGATACAAGAATATAAAGGTCGATCCGAACACGATATGTTTGACACGATTATATTTATTTTTATTTTTATTTTTTTCTCTTCTCTAATTGGTTATGGGTTGAAATATAATCAATAAATTATTACTAAATCGTGTCAAATTCAATTTAATTTTGTTGATAATATGTTAAATATTTCGTTTCATGTTGAATTGTGTCAAATTTAATTTAATATATATTATAATAAATAGGCGAAAAGGATTACATGAGTCGACACGGTGGGTTGAGTTAGGGTTGAGCATATTTGACACGTATATTAAACATGTCTTTTTCGACACGACACGATCTCAATCCGACACAAACACAATCCACTAACACGAATTGTAAGCCCTAGTCCATAGTCGTACGACTATGGGTTCTATGCACTTCAGCTTCACGCTTGTCATCTTAGTGTATTTTCCCCGAAAAGTTATCTCAGGGGGGTATTGGTCCATAGTCGTACGACTATGTACCCGATATAACTTTTTGGGGAAAATATAGTATCCCGAAATAGGCTTAGGCCATGTTTGAATTGGTTTTTCAAACGTGGTTTTTGGTTGACGAAAATTTTAGAAGAGCTTTTGGACCTTGGAAGAGCATTTTAAAAAAGTTGGGGTACTAGTTTTTCAAAATAATTTATGCTTTTTTTTTGTTTTTTTTTTTTTTGTAAAGTCAAAAGTAGAAGTTATACCAATCAGTAATGGGGCAACAAGCTTCCTCTGGACTACAATGATAACATCTCCCGGATGAAATCCAGCTATATCAACAGGTGACCCAGGAGTTACTGGGTAAAAAGTTCGAAACATTTTTGGACATCAGAAGCTTGCATTAACTTTACAGAAATAAATATCTAATATTTATATCTGTGTTGTACTTTGATTACACCGTGTATCATTATGTCTTTGTTACATCGACTTCTCCAACCGTGTGATATACTCTGTATGACTCCTCCATTTTTGCTTGGATACTGACTCGAGTAACAACGTGCACCATTGTACCCTATACACGGTGAATAATATAAAAGAACATGAACATTTCGGTCCACGATACACAAGTATCCGAGTTCATGTAACATTGATCGAGACCACAATTAGACCATGGGCCAGTGATATAGTCATGCACATGTTTTATACAAATTTTTTTTTTTATCATAACTGGCTAATTTATGTGTATTTCGATTAATTCATGGGAGTTATGCAAGGCAACCCCACATGAATCAGATAAATTCGAAGTATGTTCGCGATCGTGGCCCTAATGAATTGCGGCATGTTTAAGAGGGAAAAATAAAATAAAAATTGATACCAATGATTATGTGAAAAACACACTACTGTGTTAAACTAATTATAAACCGAAAGCAGCAAATTAGGGGAAATACAACAATTCAAGATATTCCTTGTCCCGCGAAACCACCAATTTTTTCCAGATACTTCCATTCATTATTTGCCACAGAACCCTGAACAAATACAATTCTTTTAAAATTCTCACTAGAAGAATGAAAGACTAATTTTAAAGGATTATTAGTACAATGAAGTACTAATCTATATCTATTCTATATCTATCTATATTATTATTAAAAGTGTGAAGAGTTTTGGTGTTTTCAGTATTTATTGTCAAAATTTCATATGTGATTTTTCAATCTAATTTCTACTTGAATTATAACTACAAATTTTAATTAAATTTTATAACTCTAATCCAATTTTTACTTAAAATATAACTACAATATGTAATTGAAATTTATAACTCCAATTCCATCATAATCCTATTTGAAAGAGTCAATAGGTATTTAATTCGATCACTAAAATCTAATTGAATTTTAATTGTATTAAATTATATTAAATATATAAATTAAAAATAGGATTGTGATCGAATACTAAAAGTTTAAATTATTTTTTATATTTTATTTCATTCTCTAACTATAATTTAATGATAATTAATTATCTTATTCATAATTAGATAAAAAAAAAAGTTAATATAAAGAAATATCTACAATTGTATTTAACAATTCTAAGCTTATATCCAATTTTTACTTGAAATATAACTACAATATGTAATTGAATTCTATAACTCAAATTTCATCATAATCCTATTTGAGAGAGTCAATAGGTATTTAAATTATATCACTAAAATCTAATTGAATTTTTAATTGTATTAAATTACATTAAATATATAAATTAAAAATAGGATTGTGATCAAATACTAAAAGTTTAAATTATTTTTTATATTTTATTTCATTCTCTAACTATAATTTAATGATAATTAATTATCTTATTCATAATTAGATAAAAAAAAGTCAATATAAAGAATCCATCTACAATTGTATTTAACAATTCTAAGTCTAAATAGACTATAATAGTGAATTACATCTATATTATAATTAATAATTATTGTAATTAATAATCCTAATCCTAATTATATAAGGAAGCCGATCGAGGAGTACTTCTTGAGTTGTTTGGAATTTGATTGTTATTTAAATAGGATTCAAAATAAGAACTCTATATATAACTTGACCTCTCTCTCTCTTTAGTCCCCAATTGCAATTTTTTATATTATATTTTATTATATTTCAAGTTTTATTGTTATAATTTGTTATTACTTTTGTATATTTATTGATTCATTATGAGGTACTATTTTTTTTTATAGTATCTCTTGTTGTTATTGTGATTTTATATTCTATTATTGTGCCATAATTTTGTAGGTTTATATATCCATCTTTATATGTAGTGAGCTTGAAAAACGAGAGAATGAAAGGTATTTCGATGGTTTTGAATTTTTGTTTAATTTTTTTCTGTTGTACAATTTATTTCGTTTAGTTTTTTTTTATATCGTAGGTTTATATATATATTTTTACAGGATTTCATTCCACATGCTATGCCTGTACTCATTAACTAGTTATTATTAAAAGTGTGAATTTTTTTGGTGTTTCAATATTTATAGTCAAAATTTTATATGTGATTTTCCAATCCAATTCTTACTTGAATTATAATTACAAAATTTAATTGAATTATATAACTCCAATTCAATTTTTACTTAAATTATAATTACAATATTTAATTGAATTATATGACTCCAATTCAACTAGAATCCTATTTGGAAGCACTAACACTTATTCATGTATGAATTATGTATTTAAATTCCATCACTAATATTTAATTAAATTTTAATTATATTAAATATATAAATTACAAATTTGATTGTGATAGAATACTAAAATTTTAACTTATTTTTTTATTTTATTCCATTCTTTTACTATAATTAATAATACTAATTCTGATTGGATAATAATAATAATAATGAATCATATCTACAATTGTATTTAACAATCATAATTTTAAATGGATTATAGTAATGATATTATAATTAATAATCCTAATGGTATAAAGGATAGAATATGGGATAATTTTGGACATGTATTATGTTATAAAAATTTATAACACCTAATCCTAATGGTAGTAGTAATCTAATATATATTTTTATAGTTTTTATATTTGTTGTTAACTATACTACTATTAAAAGCAACTATTTACAAAAGGTTATTTTTAATAATTGACTAATATATTTAAATGTTTATCATATTTTACAATAGTATTAAATTTTTTTTTAAATTACGTGGAAAGTACGTGCCTTCTACTAGTTTTATATGATTCTTAGAGAGATTTATAATTAGGTCTGCTTAGTTTGTATCTTTGAAATTTTTTTTTGAAAATTCTGAGAACAAAGAACAGTTTCATGAGAAAAATAAAAATGAGTTATATGAAAATTGTTATTTTTGTAACTGAATTTTTAGAAAACTGGACCAAACAATTTTTTTTTTTTATATAATTTTTTGATTTTTAGTTTTCAGAAAACATAAAATTATTCACAGAAATACAAACTAAGAAGATTACCATTGAATTGCAATTATAGAATTAAAGGAGAATTGGATTTGAATTTAAAATTTAATTTATAAATTAAAAAATAATACAAAAAATCTAATATAAATACTGAAAAACTGAGTTTTAGTCTAAGAGTTTATATACAATTTAGTTTATTACCATTGAATTATTGCGATAGTTCAAGTAAAAATGGATTTTAGAGAATTCTTGTATAATCAGACTTGACTTTAAAATTATTTATAAATTAATACGATTAAGTTTATTACCATCGAATTATAGTTACGAAGTAGAATTGGATTTTATAGAATTCAAGTAGGATTAGACTTGAAATTAAAATCAAATATAATTAAATTTAGGGTAATTTACACAAAACACGTTTCAGGATTTAATCACCAAACCCCCTGCCGTTCGCCAAACTCACTGACATTTCATATTTTAATCAAATACCCCTCCTCCCAAAATCAGCCAATTTTTAGGTCAAAATAACTTAAATGTCCATGACATAAAAATTATTCTTTATGAGTAATTTGCACCAAAATCCCTTCAGTTTCAAATTTTAATCAAATAACCCCTCGGATTCAAAAAGTCCCTAAAAATTTCATATATGTTTTCAAAAAGTCCCAAAAATATATATAAATTTTGGAAAAAAATATAAAATTCTGGATAAAAAATAAAATTCAAAAAATATATATTAAATTTTGAAAAAAATATAAAATTCGAAAAAAGTATATAAATTTTGAAAAACATATATAAATTTCAAAAAATTATATAAAATTCGTAAAAAAAAAATATAAATTCAAAATATATATATAAATTTTGGAAAAAATATATAAAATTCGAAAAAATATAAATTTCGAAAAAGATATATAAATTTCGAAAAACATACATAATACTAAAATATATATATATAATTCGGAAAAAATATATATATATTCAAAAAATATATATTTTTTGAAAAAACAAATATAAAATTCAAAACAAATATGTTTCTGCTTAAATGTTGTTTTGATGTATTATACTTTGATTACTTTAAATGTTGTTTTGGTATATTGTACTTTGGTTACTTGTGTTTTTTATATTTCTATTTGCACAACTATTTGCCTGGTACCAGCTTATTTTTTCCATTTTGAACTACGGAATACAAAACAATTATTTATGCAAATCTACATAATTGGTAGTTTTTTTATTTATGGATGAAAAGTTATATGGGTTCATTGTTCATATAACATGGAACTGATGATGCTATATAGCTTTGAAAATATATTTTTTCATGTGCCTAGTATACTGTATTTTCATTTTAATATGATATTTTTGAAATATATATATTTTTTCAAAATTTATATATATTTTTTGAATTTATATATATATATTTTTTTTAATTATAAATTTATATTACAAATTTTATATGTTTTTTTTTAATTATATATATATTATTACAAATTTTATATATTTGTTTTGAATTTTATATGTTTTTTTTCAAATTTTATAATTTTTTTCAAATTTTAAAATATATATTTTTGAATTATATATATTTTAGAATTTATATATATTTTTTCCGAATTTTATATAATGTTTTGAAATTTATATATGTTTTTCGAAATTTATATTTTTTTTCCAAAATTGATATTTTTTTTGAAATTTAATATATATTTTTTGAAATTATATTTTTTCCCTAATTTTATATATTTTTTTACGAAATTTATATATGTTTTCAGGACTTTTTCAAAACATATATGAAATTTTTCGAGACTTTTTGAATCCGAGGGATTATTTGATTAAAATTTGAAACTCAAGGGGTTTTGGTGCAAATTACTCATAAAGGATAATTTTTATGTCATGAGCATTTAAGTCATTTTGACAAAAAAAAATTGGCTGATTTTGGGATGAGGGGCGTATTTGGTTAAAATCTGAAATCTCATGGAGTTTGGCGAACGCGAAGGGTTTGGTGATTAAATTCTGAAATATAAGGGGGGTTTGTATAAATTACCCATTTATTACCATTGAATTGTAGTTATATATCAAGTACAATTGAATTTCAGAGAATGGACGTAAAATTAGAGTGGAATTTAAAATTATTTATAAATTAAAAATATTATGTAAATACAAAACACTGAAATACAGGGGACTCTCTCATAGAGAAACACTCCACTTGCTCCTAGATTTCTTCCTCTGTATGGAAATATACATACACAGCAAGAAATCCTCTTATTACCAGAAAATATCACTAATGGAAGCCGACATATCTTCCTCTGTCTATATATATACATCTCTACGTGTGTATATCTGTATGTATAGATCCTATATATATAGATTCTCCGTTCATCAGCTCCGATATAACCCACTTCATGTCAACAATAATCTCTCCCTCTATTCCAAACCCTAACCTCCAATCTTCCTCCTCCTCCGGCTGCTCCAACCAATACTTCCACACCATAGACGACCCACAATCCTTCTCCGATCACCATTCCGACGACGACGACCCACAATCCATCTCCGACTCCTACTGCCAAGTCTCGGCCTTTTCCGAAAACCCTAACCCTAATTCGTCCCAACCCGTCTCTCCAGCTCCATCGCTCCTCTACCTCTCCTTCAACCAGGACTCCCGCTGCTTCGCCGCCGGCACCGACCGCGGCTTCCGCATCTACAATTGCGACCCCTTCGGCGAGATTTTCCGGCGGGAAGGCGACAATGGCGGCGGTATTGGCGAGGTCCAGATGCTGTTCTGCTGCAAAATTCTCGCCCTAGTCGGCGGCGGACCCGAACCGCTGCACCCGTCGAACAAGGTGATGGTTTGGGATGATCATCGGGGCCGGTACCTCGGAGAGCTTTTGTTCCGGTCGGAGGTGAAGGCAGTGAGGCTGAGGCGGGACCAAATTGTGGTGGTTCTGATGCAGAAGATTTTTGTGTATAATATTGCGGACTTTAAGTTGCTGCATCAGATTGAGACCATTGAGAATCCCAAGGGTTTGTGCGAGGTCTCTCATGTTTCGGGGTCGTCGATGGTGCTGGTGTGCCCTGGGCTGCAGAAGGGGCAGGTTAGGGTGGAGCATTATTCATTGAAGAGGACCAAGTTTATAATGGCTCATGATTCGAGTATTGCTTGCTTCGCCCTCACGCAGAACGGGCGGTTGCTAGCTACTGCGAGTTGTAAGGGGACCCTGCTTCGGATTTACAATACATTGGATGGTTCATTGCTACAGGAGGTATGATATTAATAGAAGAGGATGATACTTGCATATATATATATATATATATATATATATAATATGTTGTATGTTATGCATTGCATCACTGGATTTCAGATGTAAGGTTCCAAACCATTTAAGTATGCTCTCTCTAATTTTCTCATGAGTGGGTGCCAGACCTGATTTTTCTGTCACATTTTTTTTTTTTTCCTGTCACATTTCATTATCGATCCTGTCTCTACTATCACTCCACTCGTCCTTCTCATTTGTGCAACATGAATCGACTATAGTCAATATACTTGTATGAATTCCATGAACAGTTTGATAGACAACTTCTCAGTTAAGATGGTACTGGGGATACTGCATAAAGATATCTATTATAAACTGAGGTCAGTGGGGTTCTTATCTTGCAGGTGTGCTGCCAAAGTATTTTCGCTCGGAGTGGTCCATGGCTCAGTTTCGCTTGCATGAAGGTTCTCGGTACATTGTTGCCTTTGGTCACCAAAAGAACACAGTTTTGATTCTTGGCATGGATGGCAGGTAAAGTACACTAGACGAACTTTATATTTCTGTTTTGTAACATTTGTGTATCTATGTAAGGGGTCCAGAAACACATATATTTATGCTCGGTTTTATAGGAGTTTAACATGTCATGTCTTTATCTTGTTGTATTGATATATCCTGTTCTAAATAGAGTATTTGTGTGTATACTTCACTTATCAGAAAAAGATAAAAGAGATAAATAAATAAAAAGAAATTGTATGAGTGTCCATACTTGATGGGTCTATGTAAAGATTGGCATCACCTTCTACTTGAATATTTTTCACCTCATTCTGTGAAAGCGCTTCTGATTTCAGATTTGTACGTAAGCATTTCATCTTCCCCGTTCTGATAGCCATTCTATTTATTGCATCTTGATCAGTCTGGCTTTTCCACCTTGTTCTGTGATGATACTGTCAGTTTTCTTAAAGCTGTACATTCTGCTATTGTTGTTATTATTGCATCAATATTCAAACATGCAAGTATTTAAAATTAGTTAATTGGAATTTCTTGACCGATGGGAGTATTTGTCTAGCTTTGATGGGAAATCTTGCACATGTTAGGAAAGTCATGGAGTGTAATCACCAAAATTATTGATAGGGGTCTGCTCAGTTTGTAACCCTGAAAACAGTTCTTAGAAACGGAAGACATAGAACTAACTGAAAACAGGTTTTTTTACACTCGGATTTTTTTCTGGAAACAATTGAAGCAAGCAGGTCAGGTTGCATAAGAAAAACTCATATTAAAGTTCAAAAATTATCTATTTAGGTAGCCTAAATTTAGGCTTTACTCCATCAGCCCATACTTCTATCTGTTTACAATAAAAAATAGAGTAGATGGCTTTGTTTAAGCGCAGAGATTCTCTGAATCTAGTAGGTTTGGATGAAATAATGTGTTTCTGGACCCCTTTTCCGAAGTTTTGTACCTGTTAATATGCTTTTATATACGTAACTGTTTGTAAAAACTTCGCAATTGGATGTCCTATCTGAGCTCTAACTGTCCCACGGTGTTGCTATTTGTTCCTATTAATTTGTTTTTATTTTTATTTTTTCCTTTGCCTTTAATAAGTTGCTACTTGAGTTCCTATGGAAAATCTTTAGCTGAATAATAACACCATCTATTAAATTGTAAATGCAGCTTCTACAGATGCGAGTTCGACCCAGAGGCTGGTGGAGAGATGAGTCAGCTGGAATATTACAATTTTCTGAAACCTGAAGAAGCTTTTTTGAAGGCCAAGTAGTGATATATATCTTTTAAGTAACAAAGGGATGTGGTAGTTGACATTGATGAGCTTTTTGTACCTCCAAAATTTGTGTAATTGATAACTAGTGACAATTGGGAAAAAGGAAAACGGCATTATTGAGAATTGCAGCATATTATTCCAAACATTATTTAGCTTGCTAATGTGAATTGTTTGGCCTTTGATCTTTGGCAGCTGACCTATTTCAAGTAGGGATGGCAAAAAAACCCGCCCCACCCGAACCCGCCCTGTTTATCCACCCGCCCCGCTCCGTTTAGCTAATCGGGGCGGGTATGGGGCCCCAAACCCGCCCCGCCCCGCCCCGATTAGGTATATATATATATATATAAATTTATATACATATATATATATATATTCTCCTTAATTATAAATTTATATATATATATATATTTATATACATATAATATTCTCCTTAATTATAGATTTATTGTTTGATTTTTATTTCATATAGATTTATTCTAGAAAAAAATTATAGAATAATAATATTAATTAGAAATAGAATAATATTATTTTTTATTATTAAAAAATATATTTTTAATAAAAATAATACGTAATCGGGGCGGGGAGCTAACCGGGGCGGGGCGGGGAAAAATAATCGGGTACGGGTACGGGTACGGGGCGGGTGATACCCGTCCCGACCCGCCCCATTGCCATCCCTAATTTCAAGTCCCAAATCTTTTTAAAAAAAAAAACAAAAAACAAAAAAATAAATAATAAAAAAGACAAAAAAAATATATATATATATATATATGCGTAAGAGATTCCTAAGTAGTGAGCACAGAATGCAAAATAGGACAATGCCTAAAGTATCAAATACCTAATCAGCATTACGTAAGTAGAAATTTTGTGAATGACTACGGACCAGAGATAACTTTTCAGGGGAAACACGGTAAGAGCTCACCTATGGAAGTTCAATAGAAGAATAATTTCATCGAAAAACAACAACAATAACACCTGCTAACATCTACATTTCCCCTTCTTTAAAGAGTTATGTGGCAACCAATTTAGAGGCGAAAGTGGTGGCAAAAGAAGCAGTGTTAATACACCTCAGGAATTGTTTCCTCGGGTACCACAGTCAAAAGCACACAAGTATCTTTCGATCTTTTGACGACCACCTTTAAGGGCATACCAACTTGGTCTTCCATCAGTTCGGTGACCTGTCACAAAAGCATTACACTGCCGCGTAAGACATAGTCACCTCATAATGGAGGACATTGTAAGGTGCAACCGTGCAGCAACAGATGGATGAGTGGAGTGACTAGAAGTGAGACAGTTACTAATATTTATATCCGTTTTCTGTGCTTGATTGCAGAATACATCATTATGTCTCTGTTACATGGAATTTTCCAACTGTGTAAAGTCATTTTCAACATATATATATGCAGTACGAGTCCTACATTTTTACTTGGATACTGACTGAAGTGGCAATGTGCACCATTGTACCCTCTAAACCGAGAATAATATAAAGAACACGAACATTTTGGTTTAGGATTTGACAAATCCAATGCTTAAGACATACAAACCTAAGACATGTACCCGAGTCCATGTAACGTTGATTGAGACAACAATAAGACCATGTGCCACTGATATAGTCATGCACGCATTTTATACAATTGCGGCACATTTCAAAAATTAAAAGGTAATATAAATGAATATGAGAAAAAAAAAAATCCCAAGAGGATGCAAAAGCACACTACTGGGTTAAACAAATTATAAACCAAAAGCAACAAATTAGGGGAAACACAACAATTCATGATATTCCTCGTCCCTTGAAACCACAGAATTTTACCACATACTTCCATTCATTATTTGCCACATAACCCTGAACAAACACAATTCTTTTAAAACTTTTCATTTCAAACTTGAATTTCAGGAGGAACTAGCTTTTCATATAGAATCCGGCAACAGTAAGCCATCAGGCAGTATTAAACATCTTTTATGTTGTGAAATATCCATCCCCAGAACACACACACAATCACCCGTGTACGTGTGGAAGACTCTGGGATGAATGGCATTACCCAGTGATGGTCTATCTGCATGGGGGAATAAGATGTGAAGACAGGAGACAAACCTGACCAGAACATAATCGTAGAACTGATTGCTCTGAAGTGCGCATCCATGCCCACACATTAGTCTCAGCTTTTATAATTGCACCACCATATGACCCCTTAAAGAATAATTGGAGTGCAAAGGTAATATCAAGCATTTTCATTCCTAACCATGGACGAACAACTGTCCTGTACAAAATCAGAAACTTAGCACAAGTGCAATGAGATAAACTACTAAAGATCTAACCATACCATGAGATAAATTTTCAGGTAGTGAACATTTTATTTCACAACACCTGAAGAAGAAGAATAGCTCAAAGATCAATTGAATGTGTTTTAATTCATAAAACCTGTCCCATTCTTTTTCTTGTTGGGGTGGTTTAGTTTTAGAAATGAAAACATTAAGGTAAGGAAACACCATTGAGTCATTGATTTAGTAGGAACAAACAGAAAAGTCTAGAATTGATCTTCACGATAGCAATGTCAGATTGTAGATCAGCATTTACCACTGTGCCGACCATCTTGCAAAGTCACATCAACCTACAATCGTCAACCATTTGCAGATATAACTAGCCAAGGGATGGAATGTACATTATACTGCTGTGAACCATGCACGTCTCCACACACCAGCTTTGCTCATTGCACAACATAAACCACCCATACAAGGGAGCACAGAGTCAAAGATATCAACTATAGATTCCGAACATTTCACTTTCCATTTATAGTGTAGATTTGACATGATATAAAATAACTCATATTTATCATTTTATACAATTCATGACTTTCCTATACTATCAAACAGCATGATTATTGTTTCACAAACTTAAAATCAGAGCGACTTAAATAACAAATAATTTCAAGTCAAAAGCTCCGAAAAATTCTAAGCATTGACAAGTGGAGAAAGTATTCAAATTGCCCGGGGTATTTGCATGTGGTACCACCGAACAATGCCAAAAAATCATTGAAACTCTCCATTTTCGTTGGCAAGTTCTCAAGAAAAATGAGGAGCTTTCATTGGGTGGGTGCCATTGCAATCTACTACGACATGAGCACACGTTAAAATTGTACCATCATGATCAATTAGGGTTCCAGTGGCTCTACCAGTTCCTAAAGTCTTCCCATCCCCTACAAAAAAACAAAAAACAAACTCACATACATTTCACCTGGCCAATTTCCCAAACAGCACATACATATACATACACACTATATATGTATATACACTATCTAGATATAGAATTTAATAACACATATATGAAACATACAGCGGGGAACAGCTAGATATACAACTGCAGGAATAACCATAGCAACAGCAGTGGCAATAGATTTCGAACCACCACCAATTTTTTCAGAAGCGTCCTTATTTACATCTTCCGACGGATCAGAGCCAATTCTAGAAAACAATACCTCAACATTTCCTACGATTACACAGTTCAGATAAGGAAAACAGCAAGTCACACAGCATATAAATGGTACATATATATATACATAGATGTATGTATCTATGTAAGAGAAAGGTCGAACCATATGGCGAAAGATTGGAGGGGAGTGTTGAAGGAGAGCGAATGAACTCTTTCATAATTTGACATTGCCGCGAAACTGAATCACGTAATGGTGCGGGAACTGAGACTGAGACAAATGTTTCTGCAATTCAAATCGTCGCGAATAAAGTAAATATTTAGAAACAGATTTTCGTTTTTGCCTTTCCGGATTTTCTCGGCAACCAAACAGTTCAATAGAAGAAAGCAGAGAAAGCCTCAATACGCACATATGCTACTGAGTAGTAGTCTAGTGAGTAGTGAGCTTTCTCGGCGAATAAAGTAAATATTCACATAGATTTTCGTTTTTTGGTTTCCGGATTTTCTCGGCAGCCAAACAGTTCAATTGAAGAAAGCAGAGAAAGCTCACTACTCACATATTCTAATGAGTAGTGAGCTTTCTCGGCGAATAAAGTAAATAGTCACAGATTTTCGTTTTTTGGTTTCCGGATTTTCTCGGCAACCAAACAGTTCGAGTGAAAAAAAAAGAACTGAGAAAAGTTCGCTACTCACTAGAATATGGGTCACTGTTGGAGTAGAGAATAGCCGAACCGGCAGCGGAGAGCGCGACGATCCGAATGAGACGATTCGAGCTGGAGATTCGAAGCTTTTGCAAGGAAAGAAATCAGAATCAAAACTTAGAAATTGAAAACGATTAGGATCGAATGGAGACGCTTTAGATAGTGTTTGGATTCTGAGAAAAAAGAAAAAGAAAGTAGAACTTATGGAATCCGGGAATTTATTAGAATTTTCTTTCATTTTCGTCCCCACTTTTTCTCGGGAAACAAACAGGGGTTAATAGCGGGAAAAAGAGAAATTGAAAGGATGGATGAGAAGTGTTACTACTTGCTAGTAATTGTGTGACTTGTCATGAGGAGTGATCTCTAGCGTCTCCGTCTCCAACTTGCAGCTGCTGAAACTAAGGCCTGTTCATGTTTTCGGTTTTGTCACGATTTTTTTAGAACAGATCACATTTGTTTTGTCTGATCTTAAAAAATATAACTAAAATGTCTTTTAATAATTGAATCACATCTAACCAATATATAACCAAAACACAAAAATAAAATAATGAATAATAAATTAAATAATACATAAAAACAAAAATAAATAAATAAATAGAAAATTAATAAAATAAATGAATAAATAAAAATAAAATATATTTATGAATAAAATAATAATATAAATGATAAATTAAATAAAATAAAATATATTTAAAAATCAATATAAATAAATGAATAAAAAAATATATTTATAATAAATATATATAATAATAAATAATAAATTAATAAAATATATTTATAAATTAATTAAACAAATACATTAATAATAATAAATGATAAATTAATATTATAAATAATAAATTAAATAAATAATATTTATAAATAAAATAAAAATAATTAATAATAAATAAAATGAATTAAATGATACAAAAATAATAATAAATAAATAAATAATAAGCAAAATGAATTAAAAAATTAAATAATAATAATAATAATAAATGATTAAATATAATAATAAATAAATAAATAATAAATGAATAAAATATATTTATAAATTAATTAAAATAAATGAATAAATAATAATATAAATAATGAATTAAATGAATTATATTTATAAAAAATTGAATAACAAACAAAATGAAATAAATAATACATATAATAATTAATAAATTAAATGAATTAAATAATGAACAAAATAAATAAAATAAAATGAATTAAATAATAATAATAATAATAAATGATAAATTAATAAAAATAATTTTAGAGACAAATAAAAATAAATGAATAAATAGTAATAAATAATAAACAAAATGAATTAAATAATATATAGAAATAAGAATGAATAAATAAATAAATAATAAGAAAATTGAATTAAATAATACATAAAAATAATAATAAATAAATAAATAATAAGCAAAATGAATTAAATAATAATAAATAAATGAATAAAATATATTTATAAATTAATTAAAATAAATAAATAAATAATAAATTAAATGAATTATATTTATAAAAAAAATGAATAATAAACAAAATTTAAGACCAGACCAGTTTGCAAAACAGGGTCTGGTTCAAAGAAGTTTGGAACCAGACAGTTTGTCAAACATAATATGGTTCCAGTTTCCTCAGACCAAGACCATTAGACCAGACCGTTTATCAAATTGAATTTGAAAACATCACCCAGACCGGACCAGATCAGACCAAACTAGACCGGACCAGACTGGACCGGACCAGATGTAACCGGACCAGACCGGTTACCAAACGGGGCCTAATTTCCAGCTTCAGACTTGAATTGACTTTGCCATTTGAGGGTCCACTTAATATTAAGGCTCCACAAAGAACCGAAAGAAAATGGACCGGATCGGACCGAACCGGAACGGTTCTTCATCATGTAGAACCCAATCGGTTTTTTATAATTTTTATTAGTATAATATTTTTACTTATATATAAGATTATAATTTTTTAATATATGTTTATCACTATATTAGACGTTTCCCTAAACGTAACCTAATATTTATAAGGTTATTAATTTCTGTAACTATCAAATGCAAATCTTTGTGTTATCATTATATGACAAATTTAATTTTATGGGATATAATTTTGAAATAGTTACTTCCATTCCACTGATTATACATTTGTTTTTGGATTTGTAATAGTTGATATATTCTATTTAATTTAGTTTATAATTATAGTATGTTTTTATATTTGATATTTTTTTATTTTTTTGAAAGGCGATAGTAAGAACCGGAATCGAACCAAATCAGAAAAAATTGAATGAAAGTAATGGGATTCGGTTCGGTTCCGTTTCACAATTTTAAGTTGCCGAAAATAATGGTTCGGTTCCAATTGGAACCGAACCATTTGCACCCCTACTTAATATATATGAAATTAATTACTAAGGTCTGTTTGGATCGTGTTGTCTTTTTTGAGTCATATTTTTCACTAAAACATAAGTAATGTTTTTATTATAAAATGTTGTGAATGAAAAACGGTGGCATCAATGGCATGTTTGGTATAGTTAATTTATAGTAGAAATTTAAACTATAAATCAAACATCTTATATTTTATATTTTGTTACCGTTATAAAATATTAAAAAACATTGAAAAATCACTTCTGAAATTTGCATTTTTGCTTTTAAAAATGTCACTACTGTTCAAAGGAGAGTACCGGCATCAAACATACTTCCATTATCAAATAATTAACGATAGCATTTCAAAACAGAAGCAACACGAACTAAACCGGGCATAAAGTTGTGGGGAAAAAAAAATTAATAGCCTGATGGTATTACATTTCCTTCCCAAATGGGAGGTTAGGGGTTCGAGTCTCATGGGATTTTTGTAGAATTGTGTGAGTGTGTGTGTTTTTTACCATTCAAAAATAATAATAATAATGAAACCATGAAAAGAAATATTTTTAAAGCTTCCTTTGGACTTTGCAATATGGTTTCATTTTTTAAAAGAAATTGAAATTTGGAGAAGCTTTAAGAAATATTTTTCAATTCTATTTTTTTAGTGACATGAAAAATACATTTATTAATAAGAATACATACTATCATGCCACTATTATTCATTATTTTTACTTTAGTGAAAAACAAACATTTTTTTTTTCTTCAGTGACATCAGCCCTCACTTTAGAGCGTAAAAATTTATGAAAAGAATAAGATAATAATATCTTGAAATAATCAAAACAACTTCCAAATGCAGGTCAAAGTAATCGAGTTAGTGTTTTACTTAAAAAAATATACTAGTAGTTTTTTTTTTGGTTCAATTCGGCGCTTCATGTAGGGGTCACTGTCAGCATCCTTTCTTTTTTTTAGGGTAAAGTGCACAAAACCCCCCTCAACTATGCTTAGGAGCAAAAAACTCTCCTCAATTACAAAAAATCCCCCTCAACTATCAATTGAGTGCAATGTACCCCTCAATTCGTAAATCAAACATTTACCCCTAAATTAAAATTTGAAAAAGTATATAAAATTCAAAAAAAAAAAAATTAATTCCGAAAATATATATAAAATTCGAAACAAATATATAAATTTTGAAAAACATATATAAAATTTGAAATATATATATAAAATTCGAAAAAATATATATAAAATTTGAAAAAAATATAAAATTCGAAAAAAATATATAAATTTTGAAATATATATATAAAATTCGAAAAAAATATATATAATTTCAAATATATATATAAATTTCAAAAAATATATATATTTCAAAAAATAAAATTTGAAAAAATATATATATTGGTAGAATGTCATATATTTTCTAATGAAGTGAATCAAACTACTTACCACCAACATCAATTAGTGATCTTCTTTTATATATATTTTTCCAAAATATATATATTTGTTTCAAAATATATATTTTTTTGAATTTTATATATTGTTTTTGAATTTTATATATTATTTTCGGATTTTATATTTTTTTTTCAAATTTTATATAGTTTTTTTGAATTTTATATTTTTCATTCAAAATTTAATATATTGTTTATTAAATTTTATATATTTTTTAAAATTTTATATATATTAATTAACCCTTAAAATAATTTATTTTATTTTTGTAAGGATAAAATTATAATTTTGCAATGATTTTTTTGGCGACCGATAGTTGAAGGTTTTTCTTTGTTCCTTTTATAGTTGAGGGGGATTTTATGAACCTCACCCTTTCTTTTATAAGAAGGTGAGGGTATGAGCCCAATAGGCTGAACATATTATATAATAAAACTGCAAATCAACCAGAGTTGTTGTGAATAAACTCGGGTTTGGCGACTGATTTGATTTGTTAAATAAACGAATCAAAATTACAAACTGAGCCGAGCGATCGAACTATGATAACAAGGCAAAATAACAAAGAAGTGAGGATTTGTGTACATTATTCACATTTTTGAAGTAGTCTGAGATATACCTTAATTTAACTGGAAGATGTATTCTTTGATGTGCCTTCGGCCATTTCGGGCAACCTGAAGGAAAAAGAAGAAAGATTGAACAAATTTCAAATCCCCCTGCTGCTCCGGGGGTGGTTATACATTTTTGTATTTATTGATCGTTTTCGAGAGTGGTATTACCGAACAATGGGAAAAGAATGTAACAAAGAACAACAACAATAACACCTGCTAACATTCACATTTTCCCCTTCTTTCAAGTGGCGATAAATGTATCGGCGAAAGTGACAGCAAAAGAAGCAGTGTCAATACACCTCTGGATTTGTTTCCTCTGGTACCACAGTCAAAAACACACAAGTGTCTTTCGATCTTTTCACAACTACCTTCAAGGGCACACCAACTTGGTCTTCCATCAGTTCAGTGACCTGTCAAAAAAGCATTAAATTGAAATATTATTGTACATTGCCGCATAAGACATAGTCACCTAATAATGGAGGACATTGTAAGGTGCAACCGTGCAGCGATGGATGGATGAGTGGAGTGACTAGAAGTAAGACGGTTACTAATGAATACTTGGATGATTAGGACACATGATCAGAGAGAACGAGGAATAGTTGTAATAAAAGGTGAGAGATGGAGAAGGCAACCAAAGATAACCTTCGATCAGGTTTTTCAAACGGTAAAGCATAGAAGGTGAAATGCCATGTAACCAAAAAAGTTGTAGAGAGAAAATTCACGTGGCCAACCCCATTTATATGGAACTAAGGTCAGATTATTGGTTGATGAATGCATGGTGCAGTGATGAATGTTCAGACAACCAATCGTAAATATGCAGGTTCAAATTGTGCATAATGGCAAAGGTTAGATTTGTAGCAATCACTCCTCCTAACACCTTAATTTACGGATACCATAATAAGTAATTGTCTTTTCTTCACCTAGCCAGTATATCCTCTATTTTCTATACCAGGGATACTTCTGCTTAAGGTCCAGTATTTATCCGATATTCTGCAACAGAGTGGATGATATAATCAGGTTGCTTGAGACACCATTCAGATCCGGTTGATCGTTAAGAATGTTCTTACATGGGAATTCCAGAGTTGGTCATCAAATAATGCTTTTTATCACCTTAAATTCCATGAACATCATTATATCAAAATCTAATTCATTACCTCACATAACCACATAGTCCAGCACTTGAGGCAATATCAGAATTGATGTGGGGGGGAAGTGTTCAAATACCTCAGTGATGCTCCCAACAGGCTTCCCCTGGAATTCAATGACAACATCACCTGGCTGAAATCCAGCTATATCAGCAGGTGACATGGGAGTGACCTGGTAAAAATTTCAAAACTCACATTAGAAGCATTTTAAGAAAGAGATCCAATATTTATATCTGTGTTGTGCTTGATTACACAATGTATCATTATGTCTTTGTTACAGCGACTTATCCAACTGTGTGAAGTCCTGCATCTTTGCTTGGATACTGACTGAAGTAGCAACGTGCACCGTTTCACCGTATAAACTGAGAAGGATATAAAGAACATGAATATTTTGGTTTTAGGATTTGACAAGTCCAATGCTTCAGACACAAACCCAACACACGCACACGGTTCCGTGTAACATGGTTTGAGATATAATTAGACAATGTGCCTGTGATATAATAATGCACATGTTTTATACAATTGCCACGTGATTCAAAAGACGAAAGGTAATGTAAATGACTATGCGAACAACTTCTTCCCATGAGGATGGAAAAACACACTACCGAGTAAAATTGATTATAAACCAAAAGCAGAAAATTAGTGGAAATACAACAATTCAAGGTATTCCTCATCCCTTGAAAATACAATTTTTTTTCCACATACTTCCATTCATTATTTGCCACGTAGCCCTGGACTGTATGTCATATGTAATCTGGCAAACAGTAAACCATCAGGCAGTATTAAACATCTTTTATGTTGTGAAACATCTCACAAACATTTTTCGATAAAAGCCCAACCCCAGAACTGTCAATGCACGTAGCACTCTCTCTCTCTCTCTGTCTCTAAACATACGTGTTGGTTTGGGTAGAACCGTAGAAGGCGTTGAGACCTGCCCTTACCATTATTTTTCAAAAAGTGGCTGCCGTTAAACTCAAACTCTTATTCTCTCAATTGACAGCTTGAGCTTTCACCATTTTGCTGAGCAGCTGCCCCTTCTTAACACTTATCTTATAAAGATATAATATATTAATCAAATAACTGGAGAATATCTGAGATGAGCAAAGGTAATCAATCACAACAAAGAATAATATAAGTGGTGGTGGAATGTGTGAATGAAACCAAAAATCATCTCACTCCACCACCTAAACAAAATGAAAATAGAAAGAGATCCTCCACGAATTACACCCCACAGCCTCCTCTTGCTCCTAGATTTGCCATGCTATTTCCAGAAAGAAAAAAATTCATCAATGGAAGCCCACATACCCCAAGAAACAAACAATTGGCAAAAGCAATTTCCGAAACATGGAATGTGATAGGACACTCTAACAGTGACTGTCGTTAGATAAGTATCGAATGGAAGACTCTGGGATGAACATCATTACGCGGTGATGGTCCCCCTGCATGGGGGGATGAGATGTGAAGACAGGAGACAAACCTGACAAGAACATAATTGTACAAGTGACTGCTCTGGAGTGTGAATCCATGTCCTTACACTAGTCTCAGCTTTTACAATTGCACCAACATATGACTTCTTCAAAAGTAATTGGAGTTGAAAGGTAAAACAGACTGATGAGAACCTCTGATAGAAATTAATCTTGGCCTTTCATTTTTCTACTCTTTCATGGGACACGAATTGGTCACTTGAAATGGACCTAATGATATGTTATATACATTAAAAGTTTTAAGAAAATATGGCAGAAGGATCAGGGAAGGAAAAGAAAACAAATCTAATCATGCACTAGAAAGGCATCTGCAGATACAGCGGATCCAAGACTACCAAGCAGTGACATAAGACAGCCTGTTGAGTAAATAACACAACAAAGGATTCAATAATTTTCATTCCAGATGACCAAAACAGGTGATAAAAGAAAAGCTCCCGAACTTGTGCCATGCAATATCATCCAGTTGCTGAAGAAATTTCCGCGAAATGTAATAGAGATGAGTTGGCCGGAGAAGTAGCAGAATAGAAAACAAAAGGACAGAAAAACAAAAGACTCGGAGAAATACATTAATAAAAAAAAAAAAATCAAAGGCAGAACCAAGTGAAAATATGAGAGAGATTCAGATAAGATGTGGTCCTATTTTGACAGGTAGACGATAAACTGATCAATGAAATAGATATTAGTAAAACTGGTATAGATTAAAAGGTTATAGAAATACAGTGACAAGGTGGGAAAGGGGGTGGTTGAGGTTATGGGGAAACTAAGGCAACCTATGTTCCAAAGGGAGTGAAAGTGGTTTGCATTAGAGTCGTGTTTAAAAATCTTAACTGTTCAGCAAACAGGTTGCTAGATGCAACACTAAGCAAAGGAAAACTCTACAACTATTTAGGGTAATGCATTAACCAGAGAAATGCATTGTTGGCAGAACACATATATCACAAAGGTAATCTCTTTTCTAGAAAATGGAAGTACGGTGACTAGCCATGTCCAAGGTAAGCTTGAATCAACCCAATCATGTAGGGGTTGAAAGAGCCTAACCCAAACAAATTAGCACAGTTCATAACCTTTTTGGCAGGATCGCGAATCAAGAAAATATATAAACCTCGGTGGAAATGGAGATGGCTAAGTTTGACACAGGCTGCACAGAGTTCATGGCCAAAAATCGCAAGAAAATGAATATTTTATTTCCTCATATGCAACAAGGTAATTAGCTCCCAAGAAAAACAATGACTAAGTACAACTTAAATCACAGAGAAAACATACCATGACTACAAGAACACCTTTGTTAACATCAGGAAACATGGGATCCCTATCTTTAAGGTGGGAAACAATCGCTTTATCAATATCTAGCATTTTCATTCCTAGCCATGGCCGAACAACTCTCCTGTACAAAATCAGAAACTTATTACAACAAGTGCTATAAGATAAACTACTAAAGAGGTAATCATACTATGAGATAAATTTCAGGTATGTGAACATTTCCATTTCATATGCCTGAAGAAGAACAGCTCAAAGATCAACTGAATATGAATTAATTCATCATGCCCGTTCCCTTCTTTTTCTTGTTGGGAGGTTTAGTTTTAAAAATAAAAAAAACACCAAGGTAAGGAAACACTATCAAGTCATTCATTTAGTATGAACAAACAGAAAAGTCTCACTTTTCAAGGCCTAATACAGGAAATTATCCACATGTATTACAAATTTCCAACCCCCTCTTACCAAGCATCCGGGGGTGAAACAATAATAAAAGGAAAAAAGGATAATAAGTAGCATTATAATAGCAAATTCAAGTGCAACCAGACCAATTTGATCTCTAGAATCAACTTAAGCCAGAAGTTTAGTTATGAGACACATATTGTACAATCATTTAGTGTAAAGATAAAAAAACTCAAACTATATTGTTCTGTGAGTTTTATCAAAACTTACACTGTGTGTTTAGAAATGTGAATAATATTTTAGCAGTTTTGACTTTTACCAACTTATAAGTTCGTGTGCTTAGGGTGGGGGGGTGTGTGTGGGGTGGGGGGGGAAGGATAGAAGCAATATAAGATTGCATTCACGTATCCAAAATTGAAAAACATAGATGCATATAAATGGTAAAACATACCCATTTTTCTTGAAATGCTCCATAGCTTTGAAAACCGAGTCACTTGCTACAGCAAAACACAAACCAGTACTATTAGCTAATCTGAAACTGTGGACACCTACAATTTTTCCATCAAGGTCAACAATGGGTCCACCAGAATTTCCCTGCATCATGAAAAGCTATCAAAATACAAATAAAAGGATGTGGAGAGAGGAGGAGAGGAGAAGTTATGGTACCGGATTCGTTGCACAATCAACTTGAACATAATATCTCAGCATTCCTCCAAGACCAATTTCGCTGCTTTTACGGTCAGCATGACTAGTATAAAAGGAGAGAGTTATAGGGTTAAGAACATAGTTAACTGTTCTCCTCAAATCGTCTCAAGTATAAAACATGCACTGCCATATATCTACCATGATCACGAAACACACAAAATGCAATATAAAAATACCAAACACAAATAAAAAAACTGGTAATTAAACTTAGTAACGAAGATTTATTACTTTAAACCATATTACATATCTGTAGTTATATCAAGACAAACTTTTGTACCATTCAGCGAATTTGGTATACCTGACAACACCAACTGTAACAGTGTTTCGAAGGGAAAGGGGAGAGCCCAAAGCTACCGCCCAATCCCCTGAATGTAGGTTACTTGAAGATCCAAGCTCTGCTGATGGAAGTGGAAGTCTAGAATTGATCTTCACGATAGCAATATCAGAATGTAAATCAGCATTAACCACTGTGCCGACAAATATCCGGCCATCTTGCAAAGTGACGTCAACCTACAATCGTCAACCATTTGTAGATATAACTAGCCAAGGGACAGACTGTACATTATACTGCTGTGAACCATGCATGTCTCCAGACTCTCGACACACCGGCTTTGATCATTGCACAACATAAACCACCAATACCAGGGAGCACAGAGTCAAAGATAACAACCATAGATTCCCAACATTTCACTTTCCATTTAGAGTGTAGATTTGACAAGATATAACAATAAATCATATTTATCATTTCATACCATTAATGACCTTCCTGTGCTGTCAAACAGCACAATTATTATTTCACAAATTAAAATCAGAGCCACTTAACTAACAAATAATTTCAAGTCAAAAGCTCCGAAATTCTTAATTCCCTAAAGCATTGACAAGTGGAGAAAGTATTCGAATAGCCCCGGGTATTTGCTATGTGGTATCCCTAGGGTATAGCACATTTTCGGACAAGTGATGCATGCTGCTTTTCATGACTCGTAAGCTCTTACATGATCCGAAAATATTAAGACAAAGATTGACATTGAAACAGGTCCAATCACTAACCTTTCCTTTCGATGTAACTGCGCTGCCATTGAAATCTACCACGACATGAGCACACGTTAAAATTGTACCATCCGGATCAATTAGGGTTCCAGTGCCTCTACCGGTTCCTAAAGTCTTCCCATTCCCTTCAAGAAAAAAAAAATCTCACATACACTTCACCTGGTCAATTTCCCAAACAACATGTCCATACATAAAGACACTATATATGTATATGCCCTATCTATATATAGAGAGAGAAAGATGATATAGAAATTTAATAACACATATATGAAACATACTGCGGGGAACAGATATATATACAACTGCAGGAAGAACCATAGCAACTGCAGTGGCAATAGATCTCGAACCATCACCAATTTTCCCAGAAGCGTCCTTATTTACATCTTCCGATGGATCAGAGCCAATTCTAGAAAGCAATAACTCAACATTTCCTACAATTGCACAGTTCATAGAAGGAAAACAGCAAGTCACACATACGCATATATATGATAAATATATATATGTATGTATCTATGTAAGTGAAAGGTCGAACCATAAGGTGAAAGATTGGAGCGGAGTGTTGAAGGAACGCGAATGATCTCTTTCATAATTTGACATTGCCGCGAAAATGAATCACGTAATGGTGCGGGAAATGAGACTGACACAAATGTTTCTGCAATTCAAATCATCGCCAATAAAGTAAATACTGAAAAATACATTTTCCTTTATCCTTTTCCGGATTTTCTCGGCTACCAAACAGTTCAATTGAAGAAAGCAGAGAAAGCTCACTACTCGCAGCGAATAGAGTATATATTCACAGAATTTCATTTTTGTTTTCCGGATTTTCTCGGGAGCCAAACATCTAATTGAAAAAACCTGAGAAAGCTGTCTACTCACTAGAATCTGTGTCGCGGTTCAAGTACAGAATACCCGACCCGGCAGTGGAGAGCGCGACAATCCGAATGAGACGATTGGAGCTGGAGATTCGGAGCTTTTGCTGTGAAAGAAAGTAGAATCGAATCTTCAAGAATTGATCGAAATTGAAAACAGTGATGATCGAATGGAGAATCTTTAGGTAGTGTTTGGATTCTGCGAAATAAGAAAAAGACAGTAGAACTTTTGGAATCGGTGAATTAAGAATTTTCTTGCATTTTCGTACCAACTTTTTTTTCTCGAGAAACAAACAGGCGTTAATAGCGGGAAAACGAGAAATTAAAAGGATGGATGAGAAGTGGTTACTACTTACTAGTAATTGTGTCATGAGTGATCTTTGGTGTCTTCAATTTGCAGCTGCTGAAACTAATTTCCGAACTCCAGACTTGAATTGACTTGCCATTGGATGGTACACTTAATAAACATGAAATTGATAAGGTCCGTTTGGATCGTGTTGTCTTTCCTCCCATTATACTTTTGACTAAAACAGAAGTAATATTTATAAAATACTGTGAATGAAAAATGGTGGCATATTTATCAAAATTTATGGGATGTTTTTTTACCAAGTCCTACAGTATTAGGGGTAATTTAACATTGGTCACTTTTTTAAAATTTATTTGACAGTAGTCCTTTTTTGAAAATTTAATGTTTGGTAAATTATACTTTTACAACCACTTATTTTGCTAATTATATTTTCACCCCAACCAAATTTTGAAATATAAAATGACTAAATTATCCCTAAATGTGTGTGAGGACTTATTTGTCTATCCATAAAGATGTGAAAAGACCAACATACCCTCCTTTTATATGTATTTCAAAAAAAAAAAAATTCAAAACATATAAATATTTCCAAAAATATATATATATATCGAAAAAAATGTAGCTCACAGTCATTTCGAAATATATTTTTCCAAATATATCTATTTTTTTCGAAAATATATATCTATTTTTTAAATATATTTATATATTTTTTATATGTATCTCGAAATATATTTATTTCCAAAAATATATATCTATATTTTTTTAAAATATATTTTTCAAAATATATATATATATTGCAAAAATATATATACTGGAAATATATATATATTGCAATATATATATAAAATAGTATATATATTTCCAATAATTTATATATTTCAAAAAATATGTTTTAAAAAAATAGATATATATTTTCAAAAAAAATAGATATATTTGGAAATATATATTTCGAAATGACTATGAGCTACATTTTTTTCGAAATATATATATTTCTGGAAATATATATATTTTTTGAATTAAATTTTTTTTTAAATACATATAAAAGGAGAGTAGATTGATTTTTTCACATCTTTATGGATGGGCAAATAGGTCATCACACACATTTAGGGGTAATTTAGTCATTTTATATTTTAAAATTTTGATTGAGAGGGTGAAAATGTAATTAGCAAAATAAGTGGGTGTGAAAGTGTAATTTACAAAATATTAAGTTTTCAAAAAGGGACTAATGTCAAATTACCCCCAAAACTGTAGGACTTTAAGTAAAAAAAAAACCCTAAATTTATTATAGAAATTAAAATTATAAATCAAATCTTTTTTATTTTGCTACGGTTGTAAAATATCAAAAAATACTGAAAAGTTAGGATGCGTTTGAATATCATATTTTTGTTCTGTTTTTTTTGTTTTTTGGCACTATTCATAGGACAAAAACATATTTGGAATCCCTTTTTACTGTTTGTTCTGTTCTTAAATTGGAAAGTGTTTTCATGAATAGTTGCAAAAACAAGAGAACAAGAAAAACCTGTTTTCTTGCTCTCTTTTGGTATTTTCCAAAAAAAATAAAATTGGAGAAATGCTTGAATCGCATGGGCATTGGACGGCCACCACCACCGCCTGGCCCGACCACCACGCCACCAACACCCACACCCACATACACACGCATATATATACACACTAATTGGCACCACCACGATGCCACCACCACAATCAACATTCACCCCCAATTCGACCTTCAACCCTAATCGGCACAGATTGAGAGAGTCGACGATGCATGTGTCTGTGTGTGTGAGAGAAAACAAAGAAATATTTTTTGGTCCCAAACATGTTTTTTATTCTTGTTCTTTTGAGTGAGAGAATAGAACAAGAACAAAGAAATGTTCTTATTTTTTTGTTCTCAAAACAAAAACAAGGTTCCACTTCCTGAAATTTGCATCCTCACTTCTAAAAATGTCACTACTGTTCAAAAGAATAGTATCGGCGTCGAACATGCTTCTATTATCAAATAATTAACTATAGTGTTCCAAAGCAGAAGTAACACGAACCAAACAAGGCCTAAATTTGTGGGTGGAAATTAATAATAATTTTACTATAAAAGGAAATATTTTTAAAGCTGCTTTTGGAATTTGCAATATGGTTTCATTTTTTTAAACAAATTGAAATTTGGAGAAGCAAGTGAAAGAAGAAGAAAGATTTTTGTACATTTTTGTATTTACAGTTTCACAAGTAAAAGTGGCTGCAACACTGCTGAAAAGAAATCCAGTCAACTCATGTTCTTTTGCTTCTCAGATGATCAATAATACTATATTTCATATGTGAAGATTTGCTATAAAAGGTGTGACTGTACACACAGTGCCCTTTACATGTCTGGATTTGCCTCCTCCGGTATAACAGTCAAAGTTACAGAACCATCCTTGCCTCTTATCACAACGGCCTTCAAGGGTTTCCCGACGTTGTCCCCCATTATTTCAATGATCTGCCATAAACACAATAATAACGACAGTCATCAGCATATATAATCATGCAAGCCACGTTTGAAATATCAAGTTGCAGAGACGAAATGTTGAAGGCAAAAAAGGTTTTCTGGACCTGAATCACCATTTAAACAGTCAATACATCAAGTTTTCATCTTAGCACGACCCTCTGTTTTATGTATTTATACTGTCCAGCGTGCTGCAATGGCCTATAATCGGGTTACTTAATGGGACCTACTCAAATATTGTTTCACGAGCTCCCACTGGGAATCTCTAGCACAGATTTTATACAGTAGAATGAAAATCACAACCCATCAATTCTCTCTAAATCCAGTGACTGGACTCATGTAAAGTAGTACCACTGAGAACTCCATCAATTCCCAGCGTTGGTATGTTGTCAACTTGTGATTTAAAGATGCTCCTGACTGTAACTAGGTAGCAAAAATAATTTCTCTATAATAAGTTCTATGTACCTCCTTAATGCTCCCGACAGGCTTCCCTTCGAATTCAACAACAACATCACCTGGACGGAATCCAGCACGGTCAGCGGGGGAACCTGGAGTTACCTGGTTACAAGAAATGATCAAATATTAGTTTTGGAAAAGATGCATCTTCGTGAAAAATTGTGACCGACATTCTCATTACATATTCAACATGAACAGCATATTGGTTGCAATCAGTGCATGGATGATCAATTTAAACAAAATATGCACAAAGAGAATTTCTGGCCATATATCGATCTCACCGTGCACAAAGAGAATTCAACATCTACACACCAACATTTTGCCCACAAAGAATGATGTCTAATTGTTATTTATAGAACTTCCCTTTCAAGGCTTAAACAAAAAAACAAAATGGGAGATTTGGAATATAGAGCTTTTGTACAGCACGAATTAGTGAATGACTTTTCCATGAAATGCCGTGGGTTGAAGCTTTGTCACACCAAAACCAATTAAGGGATAATCTCGATTCTTACCAACTTGAGGACAACAAACACGCACGAACCATTCACAAAATATTGTGTCCGAATAGTCAACCATGCAATTAAGTAAAATTACTTTCTGTACTTTGTGATGTCACCATTCTCAGATTTCTAGAACATTTGATAACATATGACTTTTAATGAAAACTCTACTCTACTACTTCATCTACTGCCACTAATTGTATAACTTGTATCAACAAGGAATTTTTAACTAGACTAACTTTTAACAACAAACAGTAGCTGCAAAGAATTTCTACCAACAAGCTTATAGGGGCAGCTTAGGAGCGACTTTAACCTGCGACAGCAACAGAAATATCCGCTGAATCTCCCTGTTTGTTTGGCACAGAAAGACAAATGGCCAAAGAGATTAAGGCGAAGTATGACAGGAGTTGTGGGACCAAGAGAGGGATAGTGCTTGTCGAGTATAAACAACCTAAACCGATTTTTAACTAGACTAACTTTTAACAACAAACAGTAGCTGCAAAGAATTTCTACCAACAAGCTTATAGGGGCAGCTTAGGAGCGACTTTAACCTGTGACAGCAACAGAAATATCCGCTGAATCTCCCTGTTTGTTTGGCACAGAAAGACAAATGGCCAAAGAGATGAAGGCGAAGCATGACAGGAGTTGTGGGACCAAGAGAGGGATGGTGCTTGTCAAGTATAAGCAACCTAAACCGATTTTCATACAATTATACTTCCATCTCCCAGCCAAAGATGTGTCCGGCACGAAAACCTGGTGTTGGTTGTGAACAGATTACCGTGTATGAACTAATCTCGACCCAGCAACCCTAACCAACCAGAATAACAATCATACTAGAAGGGAACTCATTCTCAATTATATGGATTACAGAGAACCTGATCTAAATCAACACTGCAGGCAAATATTCCCTACCAAACAATGCATTGCAGCCATTGACAACATTGCCAAGGAACATGATATTTATATACACCAGATGGATATATACTTTTACATGTATATATACAGAGAGGAGTACCATAGGCACAAGAACACCTTTCTTGACATCAGGGAATGTGGGATCTCTGTCCTTAAGCTGGGAAATAATCATATCATTAAGATCAAGCATTTTCAATCCAAGCCAAGGTCGAACAACTCTCCTGCATAAAATCAGTATATCACATGTAACAAGAATAGAAAGCTGTCCTCAAATGCATCTGAAATGAGATTTTCAGGTACGCAATCAGTTCAATCCATAAACGATATGGTTAATACAACCTATTCTGAACTGAACAATAAGTTAGCTTAAGCTAATTTCTTTATCTACCCCTTCTTTCAGTGTTGATTTCTCTCAGGTTCATTTTAGTTTCTTCCTGAGAGTTATCATCCTTCAGGTAGAGCACTCATGGCACAAGCTGAAATTTTGAACAGCTCTTAGAACAGCCATACTGTAACGGTACCAAATGTTGGGCAGTTAGAGAACAACATTTGCATAAAGTGAGTGTGGCAAGCCAAATTCCACATTAAAGGATAAAAGTGGCACCAATTGGAGATAAAATGAGAGAAAATCGGTTATGATGGTTTGTGTACTTTAAGTGTGCCGGCTAGAAACAATGAGATACTCCACTTTGAGAATAATACTAGGAGAAGAGGAAGACCACGGGAACAGTTAGAAAAATATTGGCCTTAATTAGACGGACTGGAAAGATAAGATTCATGTAACCGACCCCAAGTAATTGGAAAAAGGCTTTGTTTTTGTTGTTGCTGTTGGAAGTTACTCCATCTGATAAAAAATTGGCTACATATCCTTTTCGAAAGACATCTGTAATGCAAACAACTACAATCTCTCTTCATGTGTAAATACGCAATTGTACATCGATATTTTCTGAAAGATAATGTTGTAGGTGATTGCAAAAATCTGAAAAAAGACAAAATCCTGCATTGGGTCTAATCAAAGATGGAACTGGCAAGACTAAAATAGGTATTTAACAGAGTAATCAAGATAATATGATTGGTCACTGCTTGGTACAATGATGAAAAGTTGACATGGATCAACTATTCAAGTCTCAAAACACCTACTATATACATGTGTATCTAGTATCTACGCTATACCATGTTGACATTTTTCTAAAGATAACATTGTACTTTTGAATACCTTGATGTTCATTGTGTATGTGTTACTTTCATCATGTTCTCTTATTTGTTGTAATTGTGTTTGGTGTGTGTAATCTTGGGTGGATTAATTCCTAACAAAAAAGAAGGGATGAATTCCTAACACAGACAAACAGCAATTATGCACAAGAGATAAATTTATACAATGTTCTTAAAACTGTATACACATAATCAATCCACTATTACAACGTTAATTGCAGAATTCATTTTGTTCCGAGATTAAAGAAGGAAATAATAAATAGGAGCAGCTGAAACAACGTTAATTGCCTAATTAGTCGGTAAACTAATAATGTTAACTGCGATTTTTTCTGAATGAACATAACTCGAAACTGGATCCTGAAAGTAGATTTAGAAACAGATACAACCTTGAGAATTAACACCATAAATTTATTTTTGCTAGATCTGACAAGATGCACTTAGACTGATGCTTAGCCTTAGACAGGACGGAATGAAAAATTAGGTTTCATGCAGGTGAACCCAACTAATTGGGAAAAAGGTTTTGTTGAGTTACGTTGAGTATTTTGTTCTTGATAGATTTAAAAGGCAAAGTAGACAGTGCTTGCATAGGCTAGATTCACCAGCAGATTAACATATGACTTGGTAATCAATAAAAAACTTGATGTGCATAAACGGAAGAACCTATACCTTTTGACATTTCTTACCTATTTAAATGTGAATGTGTGCATGCATGAGAGAGACAGATACTCATGAGATTCAAAACAAAATTATCAGTATTGTGCCACAGTTCCAATAATTTGATATAGAATTTAACATACCCATTTTTCTTGAAGTGCTCTATAATTTTGGAAACCGAGTCAATTGGTACAGCAAAGCCCAAACCATCAGCCGCCAATACTTTCATAATATTAACACCAATAACTTCTCCATCCACATTAACAAGAGGTCCGCCAGAATTACCCTACAACCAAAATACAGACTTCAAAAAGAAATTTAAAAATAAAAAAATAATCCAGAGCATAGTTACAACTGAGAACAATATATATTAAGCAAGACTGCCAACATATAAATGATGTCGTTATATGTACACACATAAACTACAGCCTTGTAACTAAAAGATCTCTGCTATTCTCATAAATCTAAATTGATAATCTATTATAGAATATCTCAAAAGATTTCAAGAATTTTACAGAACCAATTTTCTTTTAAACCTTATTTAAGGAGTCAAGTGGATAGTACTATATTCATCTTGATTACTATATTCATCTAAAGTCCCAATGCGTGATGGTTTGAATACATATGTATTCTATAGAGAAGGAAACATGTTTGAAAACACATCTAGGAGAGTGTACAATTAACATTACCGAATTGATTGCACAATCTGTTTGCAAGTATTCTCTCCTCATCCCTCCAAGACCCAAATCGCTGCTTTTACGATCAACACAACTAGATGCAAAGAGAAAATGCCAGAAATAAAAAGTGCATCACTAATTGTAATGGTTATCTCTAATATGCAAGATGTACTCCATTATTTTTCTACAAAGATCAACTACCACATTAAGAAAAACACTAAATTAATAGCAATTAATTACGACTAAACGTGCGATAAATGATTGCCTGTTTTTACAACTTAGTTGATCTTTGAATCTCACAAAGAATAAGAAAGGTGGAAAAAACAGTTCGTACACGGAACAACAAGACCTTTTTCCTATGGAGTTATTTGGTCATAGCCTTAGTCACACTACATGATATTGTATCCTCCCTTCCAAACCAACCCAAGTTAGTTGGTCTTCCTTTCCCCCTAGGATTACCCTGAATGTAGACCATGTCACTCTTTCAGACCGGTACACCTAGTGATCTTTTTTGCACATGTCCAGACCATCTTAATGAAGTTTCACTTCTATTTGGTCTAGCCTCTAGGCATAGCTGCTACAATCATATCAAGAATATTTCCATTTCTAATTCTATCCTTTCTTGTCTTGCTCCAAATATATCCCAACATTTGCATATTAGTCCCACTTAATTTATACATATGTTGTTTCATAATTGCCTGACATTCTTTCACATAAAGAACGACTAGTTTAATAGCCGTTTTATGAATTTTTACTTACAACCTCGACGAGATACGTTGATCAGAAATATATCAGATGTCCTCCTCTATTTCACTCCTCCTATCTTGATTCTACTAATAACGTCATCTCCAATTTCTCTTTCCCTATGGATAACAAGGCTAAGTAACAAAACAAAATTCACTTATTATTATTCTCAATCTTCAGTACATCTCATTATATGTATTTTTAGATTCATAAAGTTACAGTCCACATATTCTTTTAAATCATAGCATCTTAAAACTCTTTTACTTCTGTTTTTTTTCAAACTTCTAATGTAGGAACGACACCTTGTTTCATCTAGAAACAACATCATCAGTGGATACATCATGGAATTCATTCCTTAATATGACTTGTTAGCTCGTCCACATAACAAAGGCCAAAAAGGTACGAAGGTGATGTTGACGCCTTCACTAATTGAAATTTCATTTAATTGCACTGTAGTTGTTCTAACTATAGTCACACGTCCATCGTGCATGTTTTGTAAATACATCCCTGTGAAACTCCTTTTTTTTTCCTAACATCGTGCATATCAGATGTCCAGGTATCTTATTATATCGTTCATTTGAAGATATTTCTTTTAGATTCTCTCATATGAGATAGTCCTTTTATATATAAATTTGAAACCACTAGCCTAGGTTGTGATGTTAAACTCTCTCCTAACCTTGGGATATTTCCTAGTTAACCGATTAACCTTTCTAGTTAGAAAGAAATCATTTTGACAAATATGTGAATGGCTAGGGATGGCAACGGGTCGGGTTTGACTAATACCATTACCACCCCATTTAAAAATTACTAATACCAAAACCCGAGACGGGTTGTAATCGGTAATACCATTACCATCCCGTCGCCATAAACGGGTTTCATCGGGTTACCATCGATTCTACTAAATTATAAGCACAGTTGCTAAACAAAGTGTCATTCAAATGGAAACAATTAAAGTCATTCTTAAGAGAAACAAAAAGAAATATATTATGAAATTGAATAAAAAAATCAATGCGGAAACTCAATAAGATGACAAATGTACATTTTGTATTAATAATTTTGCAAGGTGTAAGTGATTTTTATTCCTAGTGTCATCACCGGCCTTATATGAAAAATAAGTCTAATTGATTGAATATGTCTAGGTAGAATCTTATAAATAATTATAAATACTTATATAAAAAAAAAAATCTTATATATAATTAGATTATAAGTTATTGAAGTTCAATAGTTATGTACACAATTAATTAATTGAATATGTCTAGGTATGTATTATTTCTTAATTGATTGGTCTAAGTATGTATTTTTTCTTTTTTTTGAGAAGGGTAAAAAAAAAAAAAAAAACATAACTCATTATCAGTAATTGAAGTTCAATAATTAAATTATTTTGTTACATCATTTGATTATTAAGAAAAAATGTATCATTATAACATTTTTAGTAAACGGGACGGGGCGGAACGGGTTTTACAAAAAATCCAACCCGGACCCGCTTCGGATTTTGATTTTTAATACCAAACCCGCCCCAAACTCATTTAAGAGCTTACCAACCCCGCCCCATTCGGGTCGGGCTAAATTGTCATCCCTATGAATGCCATCTGAAGTTTTTTAATGTCAATCATTTAAATTAGAGAGAAAACAGAATTTCACAAAATCCGTTAAAACTAGAAAAGCATAACAGAGCAAACCAAATTATACGATATGGCCTACTTCAGTCTTGTCTAAAGCGCACGCCTAGCCTCCAGGCTCATCCAGGAGCAAACTTGCACCTATTGTAGACAAGTTTGCTTGTGAAAACACTTGCACTTTCAATGTGGGATGAATGTTCTAATACTAGTTCAAATTTTAAAGTGTGGGCCTCACTTCACCTAGGCACGCCAGCTTGCGTCTTGGCTCCAAAGGACCTTTAGTGCCTTTGGGCACCTTGGGCCTTTAATGACATTGGTTTAATTTTATCATGGAAGGTTCCAGTACTAAAAAATTAAGAACTGCTGGTTATAGTTTGAAAACATACCTTATAATACCGGCCGTAATTGTATTTTGAAGGGAAAGGGGACAGCCCAAAGCTACCACCCATTCCCCAGGACGAAGCTTATTAGAAGAGCCAAGTTTTGCGGTAGGAAGCGGAGTTTTAGATTTTATTCTTACGATAGCAATATCAGAATGTAAATCAGCATTCACCACTGTACCCTCAAATATTCGACCATCTTGCAAAGTCACGTCAACCTACAATAATAAATTACTTAAATATCATATAGGTGATACCCATATAAGTTTATATATTACCGAAACAATCCAAGAGTATCGTATTGCCAAAAGCATTGTAGCACATTGGTGTAGGCATGCATGCATTTGAAGGGAGGGAGATATCTATGTTTGGATTCTTAATGTTGGCAAAAAATAATAATTAATAAATGAATAGAAACAAAAGATTTGACTTATAGGCTCCCATATAAAAGAACCACCTTCAAGTAAATTGGACAAGCCCAGAATGCCTAGGCATTCATGTGTGTGGGAGTATAAAATATTGAGACTCTGTTTAAGTGTTAATGACGTCACTAATGGACACGTGTTTATATCTGCAATTAGAGAGATGGTACCCAAGCTCTCTATTCTGGCTCCCTCGCCCCGCTCCAGTTGGATGGGTTCCTTTGCGTCCCTCGTGTCCACTTTTAAGGCATTAAAGTGCATTGAGGTGTATTCACTGAGACACAAGGTAACCTACGTGCAATGAGTCACTATCCTTCTCTAAAGCGCTCACCTTCTCTAAAGCGCACCTTCTGCTAGCGCTACCCTTCTCAAGCGCACCTCCTCTTAGGGGCTCCTACCCTTCTGAGCCCCATCCCCGGTACCTTTCGAGGCTCCTACCCTCCGGGGCTCCTACTCTTAAGGGCCTCATCCACCTTGGTGGCTCGCACACAGTCACCCATACGCGATGAGGACTTATCCACTTAAGAATCACCCAAACGCCACCTGATTGGGGAAGAGTCTTGAAGACAAAGTGTCATGGTCGGTGAAGGCAAAGTCATGGCGACTTCGTGACCCTAGTACCTCTCAGCGACTTACGCGGGAACACGAGAGTCAAGTGGAATGGTGGCTGAGTTCTGAGGTACCTCCTCGGTCCATGGCAGCGGGAGCCTCGAGCCTAAGGGGCAAGGGACCTCGCGCGCTTAGTGACAGAGGTCTACCACAAGGGGGAGAGAAGCTACACAGAATAGGTGAGATCCATGGGCTTCGACCCGGACCGATCCTGACCCGATAGGTTAAAGCCCAAACCCGATAAAAAAAAGAAAAGAATTGACCAATGGTTAGCTCTTATCCATTGGATAAAAGACGGTACGATTTGTTAACCATTAATCTTGTCTATAGAAAAACCCACTATAAATAGCCCTAAGGTTCACTCTTTGAGGGGAGAACAAACAGACCCTACTAGCACCCTACTCACAACCTAAAAACTTATTATGTGTAACCATTTGCCTTTTCTCTCTGATCCCAAATCCTTTGGGAGTCCCTTGTGGTAGCTTGGAACTTCACTCGCTCATCCAATGATCTGTGTCCTTGGCATTATTGGAATAATCTCCTCAATACAAGAACCTAGATCTACATTTTGGCGACTCTGCTGGGGAGGAGCGTTTCAGTTATGTCTAGCTTACACGAGGTCAGTCCCCGCTTCATAGAATAGACCTGCGTTCATTGAAGCACCCCGCAAGCTCCTTGCTCACTCGGCACCCATACCCGACGCTGTGCGAACTCAACACGTTCAGCCACAAGGCTCTGCATCGCTCACCTAGAACCCATCTACAACCACAAGTTATCCAATCGTAACACTCACTCCGTGCGTGACCTCAGAGCTCGAGTCTGTCTCCATGACTCAAAGGCACGATGCAATTGGCACAGATGCGACTCCACCACCGCCCGAGGATCCCCTAGTGAGATTATTCCTAGCTCAACTCATTTTGTTACCTTTTTTAAGTCTATATATTAATGATGTTGCATGTGATATTTTAACAATGGGTAAGACCTCGCGCCGCCAACAGCATCGCGTGCACCTCACGCGAACGCAAGACCTCCACCTCTAACCCACCTCTGTTCGCGGTAACTCCACCCCACCACGACCTCGCGCGACCTTTCCCCCTCGCGTGACACCTCTCTCCCTAGCATGTGACTTCTTCCTCTCCCCGTCAACATTGTGTTGTGTAAAGACTTTCAACACTTTAACACCTCTCCCCCTCACGTTGCAATTCCACCCCACCACGAGCAGCCACGACCTCGCGCAACACTAGCCGCTCGAGCGCGGCTCACCCCTCTCTCTCCTACTTGATCCCTACCCCCATATCCTTAATCCCCACCCCACTTCCATTACCTGATTCAACCCTCCCGTCACCACTGTTTCACAATCCACCATTGCGACGCCACCTCAGTCCTCCCTCGCGCCACCAGCCCCAACAGCACCGCGACACCCTCAACACCCACTCCCTCGCACGACCATCTCTCTTCCCCTTGTGCTCACCTCCCGCCACTCTAATTTCTCCACCGCTACCACCATCTTGTTACATAAAAAAAAAAATTCTTTTTGCTTAGCTTATAACACTCAAAATATGATGTTATTCAATTTATATTAATCTTCCTTTTGATATGAGCTTGAGATGAAAACAAAATAAATATATTTGCATTTGTAAATATTTTCAATCCTTTTCCTAAATAATAAAAATAAAAATAATATTTACTAAAAGATTGTTGTGTTAAATAATGTTTACTTTTAAATGCATATGAACCTCCAAGATATTTGAAACCAAATTTTATGATTAATATTTTTTTATTATTATTAGAAATAAATTTGAAAGCATATTGTAAGTTGGTAAAAACACCACCTGGGTTGTGTATGGTGACTTGTACATATATACACACACAATGAGCATGCATATATCATATCATAAACTGTTGGTACTCTACTGTTCTGGATCTGTTTGTTTACAAAATAAGTAAATTAAATTATTTGGACCTGTTTGTTTACAAAATAACTAAATTAAATTATTTTGACCACACTACATTCTGAACCTTGTTTTGGTTTACTAAATTTATCTCCATAGCACTATTTTATCATGTTGGATAAAATACACCACAATTGGGTTCATGGGTATGCTCATTAAAAATGGTACTCGTTAATTTTATAACTAATCATGTTAAAATGATTGGTTTCTGAAAATGAGCTTGGTGATTGATTATTGCTGTAAATGTCGTATGGGACATAAAATATACAAATTTATACACCTAGTGAGGCCAAACAGGTTGTAGTCAACTGAACTACATGAAGTGAACCTCTACCGATTTCAAGAACTGAAGTTCAAATTGATATTGAAGCTGAGGTTGGAAACTTGGAATTGAAGTTGCAACCTTATTACCAGATTCCACTTCTCCCTGCACCACCACGTACGCAACCACTTTGTTACTCCTAGCTTCAGGACCAACTCGTGCGACCTCGCCCCTAACCGAGCCACCCCCTCCACCTCGCTTTCAGAACTTCCAAAGAAGACCCATTATGGAAATACCCCACCATCAAAGCACTCCTTGAAACCACATCATTCTATCAAACAGTTGGCGCGCAGTGGAAATGTGTTCACATTTGGAATTGAAAAAAAAAAAAAATTGATCAGAGAATTGTGGTGAATCACTTGGGAGGATTGATTGTAAACAATCAATTGGGTGTGAATTGCTGCCCGACCTTCTCCCTCCTTGCCGAACCACCTTGACCCCAACCTTCTCTCTCACCGAGCCACCCCCACCAAATCACTTCGACACCCCCTCCCCTAACTGAGCTACCACAACACCCCATCCCCTAACCGAGCCACCCCCTCCCTTAACCGAGCTACCGCAACACCCCCTCCCCTAACCGAGCCACCGCAACACCGAACCCTCACCAAGCGACCACCTTCTCCCTCACAGGGCCACCCCTCCCACCAAGCCTCCACAGAGCGACCCCACCCTCTCCCTCCCGCCAAGCAGCCTCAACACGAAACCCCCACCCAACTTCAGTAGTTGTTTTTTTTTTTTATGCAAAGCTAAGTCATCCTAATCTTCTTAAGAGTTTTTCTTCTTATCAAACTTAGATGTACACATGAAGCCATGGTAGAAATTATTGAAGCAACTAGATTTTCATATAGGAAAGGAATGTTCTAGCGTCAACATATAAACAAACACAAGTATTATTTTGCACTATAGGATTTGCATTTCAATCTACATTGAGTTGTTCATTTTTCTACCTCTCACAGTGAAGGTATTTCATGATTAGATTGATTGTAGGCCACATGCACGTATATATATATATATACACACACTTCGCAGAGAGAGCCCTTTTATTGTTACCACCCAATTCAACCCATCACCAAAAAATAATAATAATACAAAAAAATTGAAAATTGAAAGTGGGTTTCAGTTCTGGTACACAAGGAGAAAAATTTCAAGCTTCATCACCTGATCCGAATGCCTCCCTTCACCGAGCCAACCCCCCTTCACCGAGCCAACCCCTCGCCAAGCCACCTTAACCCCAACCTCCCTTCACCGAGCCACCCCATCCCACCGAGCCACCTCAACACCAAACCCTTATCGAGCCACCCCCTCCCACCGAGCCGCCTCAACACCAAATCCACCTCTCCCACTTCGCTCGACCACCTCTCCAACCGACAGCCTCTCTCTCTTCCCTTCACTGATCCACTCACTCCCTTTCTCAAACCCTAACTCAACCCCCCACCTTCATAGCCCCTCTCTGCCGCAAACCCGAGCTACGATCCAGCCCAATCACACCCAATTTCGAGTGAGCACTTCCTCTTCTCTCTCTCTCTGATTTGGAAGCATAAGAGGGTCATATCTTCTAATGTTTTTGTATATACTAAAATAATTAGTATAATAATACAACTGAACATAAAAACTTTATGTTTGTATGTATATTAAAATATAATTAAATTTATAAATATTATGCTTGGGTATACACTGAATAATTTTGTCAAGATCCAACTGCGAATTTAATTTTGTTGAAAAAGAAACAAAGATTCACCTCGGGATGTGAATGAGCTTAGTGTTATTTCTCATAAAAGTGATATGCACACAAAAGCTTCTAGCTTTTTAAAAGTGGACAGCCATTTTGGATGCTACTACTGCAGAGCTCGTCAAGATCGACATTTTTTAAGCGTACATAACAGCTTGGAAACTGAGAGCTTTTCAATTCAATGATCCGAGCTACTCACGCTTAGGATGTATACGTACTTAACGAAATTCATATAAAGGAGTCACTCCGGCTTCGCTACCAGAAGTTAACAAGACATTCTACGCGAAAAATAGGGTGTTTAGTCACTTTCGCTGCCCGAATTTGACAAGACAACTAGTACCCGATTTGTCTATGCTCGATCCCCACCACTGGTGGCTCCGAGCAGGGGGGCTAAATGTGGGAGTATAAAATACTGAGACTATGTTTAAGCGCTAATGACGTCACTAATGGACACGTGTTTATATCTACAATTAGAGAGATGGTACACAAGCTCTCTATTCTAGCTCGCGAGGGAGCCCCGCTCCAGTTGGATGGGTTCATTTGTGTCCCTCATATCCGCTTCTAAGGCATTGAGGTGTATTCACCAAGACACGGAGTAACCTACGTGCAATGAGTCACTACCCTTCTTTAAAGTGCTCACCTTCTCTAAAGCGCACCTTCTGCTAGCGCTACCCTTCTCAAGCGCACCTCTTCTTAAGGGCTCCTACCCTTCGGAGCCCCATCCCCAGTACCCTTCGAGGCTCCTAACCTTCGGGACGCCTACCTTCAGGGGCTCCTACTCTTAAGGGCCTCGTCCACCGTGGTGGCTCGCACACAGTCACCCATACGCGATGAGGACTTATCCACTTAAGAATCACCAAAACGCCACCTGATTGGGGAAGAGTCTTGAAGACAAAGTGTCATGGTCGGTGAAGGCAAAGTCATGGCGACTTCGTGACCCTAGTACCTCTCAGCGACTTACGCGGGAACACGAGAGTCAAGTGGAATGGTGGCCGAGTTCTGAGGTACCTCCTCGGTCCATGGCAGCGGGAGCCTCGAGCCCAAGGGGCAAGGGACCTCGCGCGCTTAGTGACAGAGGTTTACCACCAGGGGGAGAGAAGCTACACAGAATAGGTGAGATCCGTGGGCTTCGACCCGGACCGATCCTGACCCGATAGGTTAAAGCCCAAACCCGATAAATAAAAAAATTAAAAAAAATTGACCAATGGTTAGCTCTTATCCGTTGGATAAAAGACGGTACGATTTGTTAACCATTAATCTTGTCTATAAAAAAACCCGCTATAAATAGCCCTAAGGTTCACTCTTTGAGGGGAGAACAAACAGACCCTACTAGCACCCTAAAAACTTATTCTGCGTAACCATTTGCCTTTTCTCTCTGATCCCAAATCCTTTGGGAGTCCCTTGTGGTAGCTTGGAATTTCACTCACTCATCCAATGATCTGTGTCCTTGGCATTATTGGAATAATCTCCTCAATACAAGAACCTAGATCTACAATGTGCATTAAAATATGAGAAGGATGTTGTAGGGATTTTACTGAATAAACCAACAACAAATGCTTTATGAGTTCCCTCAGAATGTTGTTAGGCAAAGACATAAAGCTTTACGTCGATACCTCTTTTATGGGTTTCTTTAATTTAGTGGAAGTGATGTCAAGTAGCTACAAGTACAAGCATCATGTTGTAACATTGACATTTTCTACTTTTCTCACCTTTTCTTTCTGGTGGATAAAACATGTATTAAAAAAACAAAAAAATCCTTACCTTAAAAATCAAAAGGTCAAAAACAAAAACATAAAAACACTAATTAAATGCCTGCAGTTAAATATGTAAAACAACATATTATTTATAACAACCCATAATCTGACCAACTACACACTGCAGTATGCCACCAATTATCCCATGATTGAGTTCTGTATATCCTGTGAAAACCTAATAATCTGATACTTCCAGATGCACTAAATCTAGAATATACATATTCGGGAACAGCAGTGTTGAGGACACTAGAAAAACTTTCCCATAATATTTCAGGGAAAAAATAGATTGATCTAATCTTAATTCCACAATCACAAGCAATAAAATATATCCACACGTATATATACACTGACCTTCCCTTTGGATAAAGAACTCAATCCCTGAAAATCTACCACCACATGAGCACAAGTCAAGATAGTACCATCTGAATCAATGATAGTTCCAGAGCCGATACTCTTTCCTACAGTCAGCCCACGAAATCCTACAAACACGCGGGTTATAAACAGTCTTACACAATCAATTGCTAAGCATATTATCTAAGACTGCGAAGTATTAAATCCTGGATGCATACCCTGTGGAACAGATAGATTGACAACAGCTGGACCAATCCTTGCAGCTGCATTAGCAATGGTATCTCGACCCAAACATCCAGAACAAGGTTTTGGTCCGTCTCCAACCTCCCCAGAAACATCCTTCTTTAAATCTGCTGATGGATCCGAGCCAATGCTAGAAAAGAACGACGGAACAGTTCCTACAATCACAAAATATGGGTTGACTAAAACAAGTAAAACAATGCAAGATAACCATAAAACACTGATAAATTTTGAAGTAAAATACTAAGCAAATGACAAACCATGTGATGAAGGGTCCGAGGATAAAAATGAAAGACTAGGAATTATCTCTTGCATAGTCCTCCATTGCCGCAACAATGAATCCCGAAACTGCGGGTGAATGGAAACCGACACTGATGTTTCTGAATTTAGTCCATCATCATTATCAGACCAAATCAATTATCAAGGAAAATAATGGGTTATAGATTGTAATATTATTCTTTTAGCCTCAAACATTTCCATTTCTTGGAACCATCAGAATATATATATATATATATATATATATATATATATATATATATATATATATCCACCTATTTCAAATTGAGTCTGGTAACAAAAAGGTGGCTTATTTAAATTAAGTTATTCTAATTTTTTGGGAGATCAAAGCAAGCAAACATATCAATCAGGAATTCAATTTTCTTCTAATTTCCTTCATTTTCTCGGAAACCAAACAAAGCATGAGGAATAGAAAACTAATTTCGCTGCTGAATGAATTTAAGTACTCACTTGAATCTGCGCCACAATTGGAATACAGCAGACCCGAACCAGCAGTAGTCAATGCTATTAAACGTACTAGAGAGTTTCTCTTGAATAACGGAACAGTTCTCTGCAAATGTAACATACAATTGAACCAAAATCAATATCTAATCAACTGCCAAAACATATATATATATACATATATTGAATATGAATAACCATACAGTGATATTTAGCTTTTTATTGCAAATTAATATGTATACATATACATATATATATATATATATATATATATAAAAGACTGAAGTATAAAATGGAATTTTATGACAGGATGGAATTGGAGCGGCAGATGTTAGAACTTTTCTTCAATTTCTCGAATGCTTTCCCGGGAAGCAAACAGATAAAAAAGAGGGAAAATCTTTGGGAGAAGGGCAAGTGCGTACCAGCAAATGTGTCATGGGTAGATGTGTAGAGCAGTTTGTGGTTCCAATGTGAAAAGCTGTTGAGAAATGGACACAAAACCCTAACAAAACCTGTGAGTTTTTGGAAGAGACGAGAAGGACCGACCCAGCTTGGGGACACGTGTCCTCCAGGTGGACCCTTTGAACTTATTATATTTTTTTATTTTTTTTATTTTTTTTCTTTGTGCATGAAATATTTTGGAATTCTAGAAATACTTCTCCTAAAATATCTACTTTTAAAACTCTCTCATATTCATTTTTTCCTTGCAAATTATAATAAAGTTATATAATTTCATTATACTATTTTTCGTGAAAAGTATAGTATAATGAAATTCCAAAATATTTCAAACTCTCTCATAGACAGCTATTCGTTCTTCTATTTAGTAAATAAATAATTTGAATAAATTTGTTGGTGAGGGTTTTGTGTGAGTAAAGCTCGTTTCTAAGAAGGGTTAATTTCAATAAACCCCCCTATACTATTCAATTTAATCAACTAACTACTACTGTATTCATTTTGCCCATATACTATTCAATTTCATCAATATGCCCCCTCAACTCTCAAAATGCCTAAACTACCCTCAATAATATAAGGGGGTTTAGTGAATTATTTCAGAAAAAATAATATATACTTTTTGCAAAAAAAAAAAAAATCGAAAAAAAATCATATTTTGTTCCAAAATATGAAAAAAAAATTCGAAAAATATTTTTTTTGCGAAAAATTATATATTATTTTCCAAAATATGAATTTTTTTTTCAAAAAATATTTTTTTGCAAAAAAGTATATATTATATTCCAAAATATGAATTTTTTTTTCGAAAAATAATTTTTTTGCAAAAAATATATATTATGTTCCAAAATATGATTTTTTTCTGAAAAATAATTTTTTGCGAAAAATATATATTATGTTCCAAAATATGATTTTTTTTCCGAAAAATATTTTTTTGCGAAAAAGTATATATTATGTTCCAAAATATGATTTTTTTTGCGAAAAAGTATATATTATGTTCCAAAATATGAATTTTTTTTCAAAAAAATTTTTGTTTGCAAAAAATATATATTATGTTCCAAAATATGAATTTTTTTTCGAAAAATAATTTTTTTGCAAAAAATATATACTATTATGTTTCAAAATATGATCTTTTCCGAAAAATAATGTTTTTGCAAAATATATATACTATTATGCAAAAAATCATATTTTGGAACATAATAGTATATATTTTTTGCAAAAAATTTATTTTTCGAAAAAAAATTCATATTTTGGAACAAAATAAATATTTTTTCGCAAAAAAAATATTTTTCAGAAAAAAATCATATTTTGGAACATAATATATATTTTTTGCAAAAATTTATTTTTAGAAAAAAAAAATTCATATTTTGGAATATATAATATATACTTTTTCGCAAAAAAAATATTTTTCAAAAAAAAAATCATATTTTGGAACATAATATTTATTTTTTGCAAAAAAAAAATTCATATTTTGGACAAAATATGATTTTTTTTCGAAAATTTTTTTTTTTGCAAAAAATATATATTATTTTTTCCAAAATAATTCACTAAATCCCCTTATACTATTGAAGGTAGTTTAGGCATTTTGAGAGGTGATGGGGCATATTGATGAAATTGAATAGTATATGAGGCAAAATGGACACAGTATGGGTTAGTTAATTAAATTGGATAGTATAGGGGGGTTTACTCAAATTAACCCTTCTAAGAATGAAGAGTCAAAAGTAATTTAAATAAAATAATTTTAAAATATAAAATGTGTTTGGTGGAAATATTTTAAAAAGCTCCTTAAGAATTTAAAAAGTTAAAAAGTGGTTAAATATTATTGGAGAGAGAAAGAGTCCTATGGTAATGTGATTCTATCTAGTATGATGACAATTATGAGAAAAAAAAGGGTAAATAAAAATACATTTGAGGTTAGTATTGAAAATATAAAATATATGATGAGTTAAATTAATAAATTAAGAATAATCGTAGATAAATAAACATGTGACTTCCTGAAAGTTACTTCAAAATCTATTAAAGGGACTTTTAAATTGTTGACTTCTATTAAAAATTTATTTTATTAAATTTACCAAGCACTCATATTTTATTGAAAAGTAATTATTTGTTTACAAGCACATTTGAAGGTCCTCAAATTCCCTCCTATATCCTTCAAAAAGTATAACTTTTAAAATATCACAAATGTCCTCAATATTTAAAAAACATAATTTAAAAACAAGGGTAATAAAGTAAACGAATTATAATGCTATATTTTCTTTTATCTCCTTTTCAAACACAAATGGTATCATATATATATTTTTTCTTCATAATTTATCTAAACGCAAATACAAATTTTAGCTATCATTTCTTTTATTTTCTTTCTATTCTCATAATTAATGTTATCATTTTTTTTTCTCTCTTGTTCATCCAAACGAAACCTTAATGACGGGAGTTATAATATATGTTGTTAAAACAAGTCCCAAAATGGAAGATAAAATAAAATGATAATAATAACAAGAATAGAAAAACAATACGGGAATTTTAATGTAGACAAACAAAATTAAATAAGATAATAAATAAAGTTTGATTTAAAATAATATCTATATGAATTCAATTTCAAATTGCAATTAAATGTATACAAATAATAATAAACAAATAAAAAAAATACCGGTATTTTATTTAACTTTCAAAAATAAAAAAATAACTTGATTGAAATTCATACAAAACAAATAGTAACATTAAAATAGCTTCTTCTAGTTTAAAGTGAGTATATATTATTTGAGCATCATATTTTGTCACAACTACACAAAATATACGAAAATGTTGCCTTTATTTGTGCATTCTTAAATTAGTAAATTATCTCATCAATACTATTTTAATCTTAATTAATTTATGATTGTTTTTTACATGTCTTGTTGAAAGTTTATGTTAGATTTACTCTAAATTAGGTTCAAAATGTCTCCATAATTTTAAAACTTATCAAACTCTCATGAATTTTTGCCTTACTTTGGTACTATTTGATAAAACTAAAAATTTGAAGCATTAAAATCTAAATACGAAAAGTTTTAACTAATGTTTTAAAAAATTATATTTCTTGATATTTCTATAAACAATTTTAGTGTTAAGAGATAACCCTATTGTTTAAATTTTTATCGTTTAAAATTTTATCGTATTAAATGGCACTTCATGTTTTAGTAATATTAAAAAAAAATATATTACTGAAAAATACATTTATCCTATTGGTCAACCTACGCATCAAATGTCATCCGTTTCTAGGTCAACAATATATTAATGGGAAAAAATAATAATCAAATCAAACAATGATAAATAAATTATTTATTTTAGTACATTGCATATTGATAAATATATATACATATATATATATATATATATCTACATATATATAACTACTATAAAAACTAGCAATGGAAGCATACATTCATCCAATTATCTAAAATAGTAATGTCATGTTTAATAAAATATCAGATAAGTATCAAAATCATTAAAAATTATAATTAAAAGATAGTTTTCAAGCACAAATATATTTAATGGAACAAGGGCAAGTGCAATTAGGTTTGATCCCGTATGACTTTAGAGACTGTTTAGTAGATGGTTTCGGTTTTGATTTTGGGCTGAAAAGGGTAGCCCAATCCATATTTGGTTGGCTTGGTTCTAGAGCTACAGTGTCAAATCATGTGGTACCAAATGAAGCAATTCACGAACCATCTCAATACGTGATTTCTCTTGGTTTGGTTACTACTGTTCACAACCCATAACCATCAATTTAAAACCAAACCAAACCACAATCCCAAATTCATCATTGGTATACCATTCCATTATCAACAAAAGACAACATTGTCATGCTTATCATTTTATTAAATAAATAAAATAGAATTAAGTAAAACCAAATAAATAATAAACAAAAATAATAATTAATAATTTTTTAGTAATTAATAACAAATAAATAAAATTTGAATAAAATATTAAATAAATAATATAGAAATAATTAACAATTAACAATTAATAATAAATAAATAAATATTGAGTAATAAATAAATAAAAATGATAAATAAAATAGAATTTATAATAAATAAATAAATAAAAATTGAGTAATAAATATTTTAAAATAATAAATAAAGTAAAACCAAATAAATAATAAACAAAAATAAAATGAATAAATAATTAATAATAAATAATAAATAGTTAAATATTAAATAAATTTGTACAAAAAAATAAATAGTTAAATATACATATATATATTTAATTAATTAAAATTTTAATTTAATTAATAGAATATAATTAATAATAAATAATAAATAAATAAAATTGAGTAATAAATATTTAAAAATAATAAATAAAATAGAATTAATAATACATATATGAACCAATTGAATAATTTTTGTAATATGGTGAAATATTATTATCCAATATGAATATTTTTTGTAAATTAAAATTCATCCTTAATTTATTTTTATTTATATATTTTATTTTTTAAAACATATATATTTCGAAAATATTATTATAAATAAATAAAATGTCAAACTATTCAAAGTAACCAAACATGGTTTGGTTTCAGAATTTCAGCCCATACCAACTCTACCAAATATGGTTTGATTTTTTAGCTTCACTTTTTCTCTCACCAAAACCATCTGTGCCAAACATGATTTCAGTTAAGAATAAAACAACACCAAACCCAACCAAAAACAAAAAACCAACACCGCACAAGTTGCCTAAATAGACACTTAGTTATAAAAAAATTTATAGTGTTTTTTTATTTTTTTCACACAAGTACTATGAGTGTTTCATTACACTACATTTGTTTATGGTAAAGTTAAAGTTAAGATCGGTTCGAAGAATACAAAGGCGCATCTGGTGTAGTGGTATCATAGTACCCTCCCACGGTACTGACCAGGGTTCGATTCCCTGGATGCGCACTTTTTAATGTTTTATCTATATTCTTGGCGGACTTCAATACAAATTAATAAATTTTTGGGTAAATTACTCTGACCTCCCCTGAGGTTTTGCATAATTATTCTCAGATTAAAATTTGTGTAAATTTACTTTGAACTCCCCTATAAAATTAATATTACACTAATATTTTTGTGTATTTACTAAAGTAAACATAACTTTAATGTTTTAAACTGAATAAATTATGTTAAAATAACTTAACTAACTTGCATGAGAAGGTTGGTGTCAAATGAGGGGAATTTTAGTGGTTTAAATTATAGGAGGTCATTAAATATGTAAATCATAAATTACTTCAGTTTGAAACACTTAAGTTAAGGGTACTTTATAATATGCACAAAAATGTTAATATAATATTAATCTTACATGGGAGTTTAGAGTAAATTTACACAAATTTTAATCTGAAAGTAATTATGTGAAATCTCAGGGGAGGTCAGAGTAATTTTGATAACAAATAAAGAAAAAGAGTAAATATATATATATACATTTATATAATTTTTTTGATAAGGAATAAAGAAAAAGAATAAATATATATTTAACATTTTTTCAAGTTTGTGATTAAATTTTTTTATACGTCATATTTACCAAAAAAAATTATACATGCTTTAGAAACAACAAGAAAATCTAGGATATTCTAGATTATAAAATGAACTTTAAAATATTGAAAAGAATTCATAAAAAATGATATATTGGATAAAATTTAAGAAGTGTGTGTTTTGTAAATATATAAGTATTTAGGCAGAAAGTTCTAAAAATTAAATATTAATCTTTCTAACATAAAATGTATTGATGATCACAATGTCAATATAAAAGACTCATAACAATAATTTCTCAGGTTACCTCAATATCATATAATTTTGATCACTTAATATTATTTTAGACTATTAAAATATAGTATGCAATATTAAAAAAAATCAGCATGTTATTTTGTTTTAATTCACAATATGTTGTTATTTTGTTTGAATTGAAAATTTGTTTTATGTATAATTTTTGGACAATATTTTTAAAATTTTGAAATGTAAAGAAAAGTTAAAATTTCACCACTGGCGGGGTAAGAATATATGGGCAGAATGTGAATAATTCATATTATCATTACAACCCTATTAGAAACGCTCGAAACATATTGCGTGACGTGTAAGTTGTATATTCCACTGCACTAAAAACTACGAATTGGCACTCTGTAATATCACCAATCGTTAGATTATCTCCCTAACACCAAATCCTAAAAACACGCTCGGCAATAAATACATCATTGAACAAATAAAAAGGTAGAGAATCTTTCACAAAAAATAGCAATGGAGGTTGCCAACCAGACCAAAGGTGCAGCAGGACGAGGCGCGGACAGAAAGAAATATGTGTCTAAGTCCGTCAGGGCTGGCCTCCAATTTCCGTTAGGAAGAGTAGCTCGTTTTCTAAAGAAGAACCGATATGCATAACGGGTGGGTACTGGTGCACCCATCTATCTCACTGTTGTTCTGGAGTACCTCACTGCCGAGGTACAATAGATCATATAAACATTTTGCATGTTTTATTTATTTATTTTTTCTTAGTGTTTTTCTAATTTATGTGGTTTTTAAAACCACACCCCTTCTATTCTTTTTGCAGATCCGGAATACTTTCTCCACATTTTGTAGATCTAAACAACAAACACTATTTTAAACAAAATTATTTCACTTTCACATTTTTTCAAATCCCATAAAATTATATATGTATCTATGTTTTTATTTCATTGATAAATCTATTTATTTGCATGTCTATATGTGCATGCATGTCTTTGTATATATGTATACTATATTTTTCTACCAATATCTGCACTTTTAAAAGGGTTCTCTTCTCTCTACATCTTTTTTCTCTAGATCTACACATGCATTTTTATATTTGTTTGTAACACTCTTATGTATATCCATTTGTAAAATTAGCTAGTAATTTGACTAATGTTTGATATGGAATAGGTGTTGGAATTGGCTGGAAATTCAGCCAAAGACACTAAGAAGAATAGGATCAATCCCAGGCATGTGCTATTGGCGATCAAGAATGATGAAGAATTGGCGAAACTGCTTCAGGGCGTCACCATCCCAAGTGGAGGAGTGATGCCCCACATCAACCCGGTTCTGTTGCCCAAAGCCCCAAAGACCTCCAAGTCCTCAAAATCAGCAGCCAAGAAAGTTTAGTTTTAATGTTATGTAGTTGTTGTAGTAGTGATGAGTTCAAGTTTGTAATGGAAGTCAAATAAATCTAGTTGCTAAATTAATATGAAATTAATTAGTCTGTTTTATGCATAATTGTGTTGTTGTTGTGTGTTTTTTTTTTTTTGGATAAATCTTCCATTTTTTGGAACTTGTTACATAAATCTTGTATTTTTGTGAGGGAGCTCTCAATTCAAAGACTGGAACCTGTGAAACCATGTGAGAGGGCTTGGTAAAGCACTGCCATCAAGTATTCACCCTAATAAGTTGCCAATATTTACAAAAATAGGTTTTTTTTTTCCAAGTTCATCATTTTTTTAGGGGTTACTAGCAAAAAAAACCCCTCAACTATACCCTCTCTTTAACTAAACCCCCCTGAACTATTTTTCGAGCTAAAACCCCCATAAACTTTCCATTTGTTGCATTTAACCCCCTGACGTTAGTGCACAGTTAGGGTTCCGTCAATAATTGGCATGTGCAGCTCACGTTTTGGTTACTTTTTCTTAAAATACCGAATATACCCTTTATGAACGTTATCCCAAACGCGTCCTTAATTTTTCGTCAAACTCCAAACACTCTATATATATCTATAGATATAACATCCATTTGAGAAATGCCTATCCTTAACCGTCTTTCCAAGAAGAGAGAGAGAGACAGAGTCACGAAAAAAATGCCTTCCCCATTTCGCCTCCACAGAATCAACACCACCACCACCTGCGCCGCCACAACCGGCGGAGCTACCAGCTGCTACAAACACTCCCAACCCACATGGCGCGTCCCTCTCTCCATCCCCGACACCATCTCCCGCCACCACGCCCATGCTGTGGCCCCCAACCAGTGTTGCTCTGCCGTCGTCCAGACCGTCGCCGCCCCCATCTCCGTCGTCTGGTCTGTCGCCCGCCGTTTCGACAACCCCCAGGCCTACAAACACTTCCTTCAGAGTTGTCACGTCATCGTCGGCGACGACAACGTGGGTTCTCTCCAGGAAGTCCGCGTCATCTCCGGCATACCGGCGGAGTCTAGCACCGAGCTCCTCGAGATCCTCGACGACGAAAGCCACGTCATAACGACTCTGCACTCTTCGCCGACTGATAATAATGCGACTATGGTGGTGGAATCTTATATGGTTGATGTTCCGGTGGGTAATACGAAGGAGGAGACGACGGTGTTCATCAACACGATAGTCCGGTGTAACTTAAGTCTCAAACCCTAAGCCGTCAATTTCACCCTCAATCTGAAACCCTAATCCCCAATTTGTGAACCCTTCGCAATCAATTTAAGTCTCAAACCCTAAGCCCCAATTTGTGAACCCTAAGTCTCTCGCAAACCCTAATCTCATAGAACCCTAACTCTCAAAGCCCCAATTGGATTCAGACCCAAATCCCCAATTCTTCTCTTCGAACCTAGAACCCTAATCCCCAATCTCCAATTTGTTGCGAAGCATGGGTGAGAGTTCAACAACTGTGAACAACAATGGCCTCTACAACACAACAAGCTTCTCATGTTGATAGCACTACACTTTTGCTCATGTCAATGATGCAGTTTACAATGGTTGTATTTGTTGGTAGTATGTTTATATTTTTTTTTTTTGCTGTTGTGTTGTTGGTTGCAATTGTGATAAGGGTGAAACAGAGAATGGTGTTGTTGTTGTGATGAGCTAGGAGAAACTTGTGGAGTAATGAACTAGGAGAATTGATGTTGTTGTACTGAAACAAGTCAATGATTCGGTTATTGTGGAATATTGATGTTGTTGTAATGTTGTATGATGTTTTGTTGGGTTAAAGTTGTAGCTCAGTTTGTATTTTGTAATCATGTTGAAGCACTTTTGCTATGAAAATGAGAATGGAAAATTTTTGTGCAAATAATTGAAGCTTCAGTTTGTATGTTTTAGCTCATATTGATACACATTTCCATTTTGACAGTTTGTAATACATATCATAGAATGAGCTGCAAATGAACTGAGATTGTCAAACATAAACAAAACTGTGAGTTAACACATACACACATTGAGTTATGAGTTAACACATACACAAACACATAAAGCTTAGGACATTTTGTATTTGAAAACCAGTTTACATAGCCATTTAGCTTTAAAAAATCACTCATCATTTACAGAGCTTTGCAAATCACAACAAACATGATGCACTAGATAATGTCAAGACAAAACACACATAGATCAAAGATAAAGATGGTCATTCAAATTCATTAATTATCATAGTATTATATGGCAGTGAGTTGAGGAGGTTGCATACTTAAAGTGGCAACATTGGATCATACATTGTCTGTTTACACTGGTGAAGTCACTAGTGAAATCACTTTACAAAAGAGCTAAAACCACTTTACACAGCAACATATTCAAGTAGTTAAGTCACTTTACAAAATAGCAAAAACCACTATAGTCAAAGTTGTTTGCATAACATCAAAACACAAAAACAATGTTATATTGTTGTTGATCAGTCCATATAGTCAGTAGCTTCAAAAGATAAAAAAAGACCATCTCAAGTAGTAATCTTCATCTACCAAGCAACATATTCATCACCCATTGACCTGCAAATGTCATTCAATACCATTCATATGCACTAGTGAAGCATACTTGAATGAGTATTTCCAAAACAAAATGATTGAAACTAATTACTGTACAAAAATACCTGGATAATGAAACTTGGGAGTTTAGCAACTTCGTGTAGGAGATATTTGTAGTCTAATATATGAAAAAAAAAATACAAAACATCACCAAAAAAATTCAATTTAAATGCAAATATAAAACCAATAAAAACATGAAAATTATATCATAATAAATCAACTTTTACCTCCTGGTTTTGCATAATTTGAGCATGGGTTGCTTTAGGATACCCTCCAATAGTGCTTGAGGTTGGAACTGTTGTTGAAGAAATTTGAGTTGTACCTCTTCCACTGTGAAGCCAATTACCAGCAAATGCACCCATAGATCCTCCATCTTGCTGATTTACACACTTTCCCTTGCCTTTATACTTATTTGTAACAGTGTTAGGTTTAGGGTTTCTTGATTCTTGGCCCATAGTCCTTCCAATTCTTAGGGCTCTCCTTGGCAACAAATTAACAGTTGATTTATGTCTCATACCCTTGTTTGGAGCTTTAGTTTGAACTTTGTGCATGAGCAGTGCAAGTCCTCACATTGTGCCCAAAACCTTTGCACTTACTACACTGTAATTGCTCCCTTTTCCTACTCAACTTGGATGTAAAAGCCTGAGCATAAGCCTTTGACTTTGAATTTGCCTTTTTTCCTGGTTGCTTTTTCCTCAACTTTGAAGGCCTACCAACTGGAATTCTACTATTGGGGGGCAACAATGGATCAGTAGTTGGGGAAGTGAAAATCCTTCTCATAGGGACTGGGTAAATTATACCATCATAGGCCTTGAGATATGTAGTTCTATGGAAGTATACATCAACATAGAATTCTGGATTAACCTTTTGAAGAACAAACAAGCTATTGCATGGCTGCATGGGATTCCACTCACAGACCGAACCCTACAAGTACATGTGTTCATACCAATGTCTACAGCTTCAGTTATTCCCTTACATTTCACCTCATACTTGTCTTCACCAGCATACCTCAACATACACATTCTAGCTGCCCATTTCTTTTTATTCAGCTATTTTTGAATTTGAGGACATAAAAAACCTTATTTTGAAATCATTGATTCTTTTTTCTTTTGCAGCCTCAACATCAAATGTTTCCTAATCCATTCTAACATATAGATGATAGGCTTATCCCTTGCTGGCAGAATCATTGCATTCCATGATTCACACATATTGTTTAAGACCAAAGTATTCTTTGACTGGTCATTAAAGTGTGATATTGACCACAACTTAGGATCAACTCTTGAGAGCCACTTAAATGCTTCAACATCAATGTCCTTGATTCTACTCATATGCACATTGAACTCAGATTCTGTGTAAGACAAATTTGTTTCCTAAAGCTCATTCTTCAAAGCTTGCCCCTTAAATTTGAGTTTGAAGTTTTGATACAAATGTCTAACACAAAATCTATGTTCACTCCCATACAGAATGTTTTCAAAGCAATCAACCAGACCCTGCAAGTTGAACAGATTTTTAAAAGTCACAAAAAACCAAAAATTCCACTTTTTAACCAAACAGGTCCTAAAGTTAAGCAAACAAAATCACAAAAAATACCCAAAAATCCAAAAAAATCATATTTTTCAGAATACTAAAACCCCAATCCAAAATAGTTAGTAAAATGACATTTTTACCCCTAAACCCTAAAATGTAATTCATATGCTCAAACTAAAAAGCAATATTGAATGAATTAAATTCATAGAATGAATCAAAACCACTCTATATCAACTCTTATGCATGGAACATGTCATAAATCAAACAATTATTTGACAAATTTTTTAAAAAGTCACCAAAAACCAAAAAAATCACTTTTTAACCAAACATGTCCTTAAGTTAAGAAAAAATATTCACAAAAAATACTCAAAAATCCAAAAAAAATCATATTGTTCAGAATACTGAAACCCCAATTCAAAATAGTTAGTAAAATGACACATTTACCCCTAAACCCTAAAATGTAATTCCTATGGTCAAACTAAAAAGCAATATTGAATGAATTAAATTCATAGAATGAATCAAAACCACTATATATCAACTCTTATGCATGGGACATGTCATAAATCAAACAATTATTTGACAATTTTTTAAAAAAGTCACCAAAAACCAAAAAAACCACTTTTTAACCAAACAGGTCCTTAAGTTTGGCAAAACAATTCACAAAAAATACCAAAAATTCCAAAAAAATCATATTGTTCAGAATACTGAAACCCCAATCCAAATTACATACAAACATGATTGATTTACCCTAATATGAAGAAAAAACAAATTAAATACCAAAATTGAAATTTAAAGCATATTTACCTTCTGTCTATCAAAGATGAATGTAATGTCATAGCTAGGCCCAACACATTCCATCAGCTCTGTCATGAACCAGTTCCAAAAGTCCTTTGTCTCAGCTTCAACAACTCCAAATGCAATTGGGTACATTTGGTTGTTCCCATCACATCCAATAGCAGAAAGTAGTTGACCTCCATGTGCATTCTTCAGAAAACATCCATCAACCCCAATAAAAAGACTTGCATTCCTCTCTAAATCCTTTCATGATGGCACCAAAACAGATGAATACCCTTTGAAATTTTTTGACTTCATCATGGTAGGACTCTGGTTCAACAGATATGGTAGCCCTACTACCAGGGTTTGTACTCAAGATCAAAGCACAATAATCCCTTAATTTGGTATATTGCTCAGCCTCATCACCTTCAATCATCACCAAAGCCCTCTTTTTGGTTCTGTAGGCTTGGTATCTGGACACATCTATCTCCATATCAATAGCTATGGTACTCCTAAGAGCTTGGCAACCTATGTTTGGATTTAACCTAATGTGTTATAGGTATCTATTTGCCAAATAGGTTGAGTTTGCTTGGCTGTTCCTATGAGCCCATAGATAGTCTCTATGTTCATTCATGAGAGTCTTGATCCTCAAACATTTCTCATTTATTGGTTTACTAGCATGGACTCTCCAAGAACACCTTTGCTTAGAAATAGCGGTGACCCTATCACCATCATTTTTAGTGTATTATATTTCAAATTTCTCTCTGATGGAAATATCTTTAAAAAAAGCCTAAAATCAGCTGCACATGCAAACCTCATTCTAATTTCCAGTGATTTGGACCCTACATCTCTAGAAGCAATGAACTCAGTGTTGTACGGGACAACTCTAATTCCATAATTTCCCTCATCCTCATTACTACATAAGCTCCTCAACTCATTATTTGGACAATAATTAGACTCAACTTTAGCAAAGTCCATATAGGTTTGGTATATTTCTGCTTCATTTACTGGTGATTCAAGAGGCTTATCCTCTCCCTTCTCAGGTGAGGGTATCTCATCTACTTCCACAGCTTTAGAGGCAATTATATATATATCAATGGTATTTAAATCATCAAAGCCAACATAACCCTCAAACATGTTAAAAATATCAAAGTCATATTGGATTATCCTAAACCTTCCAGTTTTAATATCATCAGGGAATTGATAGAAAGTTCTTTCAATAGCACCACACCTTAAACTTTCTACCATTAACTGGAGTTCAATGAAGGACATCAAACCAATGTCAACACCCTTATATTCTTTGATATCCCTCCCATAGACAATATTAAGTTCATGATCAAAATGACCACCATAGTGTAGCACTAAGTTGTAAAACACATCCACCTAAAACAAAAGAAATTTAAACCTTAGTGATTAAAAGTTTCACTTTCAAAGTATAACCTTAGAAATTTCGACAGCCTAGTATTCCAATGAGCCTAGTATTTAAACTGTACAAAATGATTCTGCAATTCCATGTATTTGCAAAGACATTATATGATTATGAAAGTACAAAAACATAAATTTTAGGATTACCATTATGATGGAATGATGCAAAGGTTCAATAACTCCACAAGAGACAACCTTCCTTTTGTCTGCAATACCTAACAACAATAACTCCAAATTGTACTGCTTTGAACCAGTCACTTTGTCTGCAACATTAAACACAACTAATATATAAGAGCTTTGCTGGAAAATGGTGCCAAACCAATGTCATATTTGCCACCCAAAACAGAGCTGTCACTCCAGTGAACAACAACTGAAACAAAGAGGGAGATGAGGTGGATTGGGTATGTGTTGTCACTTGTTCATTGGTTGTCTAGGATTGCACTGTCATGTCACCAAAATACAAGCTCAAAGTTGGGTTTTCCTTCATGTGTATGGCCAAACAAGGCCTTGTTTCAGCAAGGGTATTACTGTCCATCAATTTTGGCTTAACGGTATTAGAGCACAGTTTGTTAAACTGCACAGAAAACATAGTTTAAGGTGGTAAATTGCACACCAGGGGGGTTTAGTTAGAAATATGGTATAGTTGAGGTTTTTTGTTTTTGCTATTAGCCCTTTTTTTAGTTTATTTCCTCCCCCGACTTTATCATATTGTTTTGAACTTGAATATAGGTAGTATTTAAGATTTTTGGCGGAAATTTCGAAGATAAGAGCATGACGAAAGAAAAACATTGGATGCTATCCTTTTTAAAAAGATTCTGACCACGTGTTGAATTTATATTGGACCATACTAAGGGAAAGGGCGAACTTGGTCCTCATGAGGCAGAACCTTAGTATTATCCAAAAAGGTTTTAGAAAAAGAACAATCTCTAGTGAATTAATGGTATGCTATCCCATACAAAGAGGGCATTTAATGTTAGTAACTAGTCTAGTGGAAATTTGTTTAAAAATAATTATAATATTTATGTTATTTGTCCTATTTAATGTTTTTATTTTTTGTATGCATTGAAGTCTATTTAGTACATCAAATAAAACAATTTAAATTTATTACATCTAAGAGATAAATGTATCATTATTATTTGGTTAGACACAAAGTAGTACATCATCACTATTATTATTTTTTATTAGTAAAAAAATAAATGTAATTTTTTTTGGCACAAGTTTAGAATTTCCCATTCTAAAATCTAAACCTGAGTAGGGCATTTAATGGCAATAACTAGTCTGGTGGCAATTTTTTAAAATAATTATACTATTTATGTTACTTGTTCTATTTAATGTTTTTTATTCTTTGTATTCAGTGAATAGGATTTACATTTAAGCTCATTTAGTACATCAAATAAAACAATTTAAATTTATTTAGTACATCAAATAGATAAATGTATCATTATTATTTGGTTAGACACAGAGTAGTACATCGTCACTATTATTAATTTTTATTAGTACTAAAATAAATGTAAATTTATTTAGTACATCAAATAGATAAATGTATCATTATTATTTGGTTAGACACAGAGTAGTACATCGTCACTATTATTAATTTTTATTAGTACTAAAATAAATGTATTTATTTTTTTTGATAAAAGTTTAGAATTTATTTTCGGTATATTTTTTTAAAAAAATATTATTTTTCAAATAAAAAATATACAAAAGTGCGAAACATCTTTCATAACCATCACATTGTTGCAATATACCCTCTTAAAATTAATTTTGGAGTAAATCAGTCCCTCAACTATCAAATTGTTGCACTTTGCCCCCTTAACATGATGGGAGTCACTTGTCCGGTTTCTACTAGGTAAAAAAATTACTCCAATACCCCTCACATTTTAATTCTCTGAAGATTTAAATAAAAATAAATTTGTTCAACAACCATGATACCCTCCATTTTTTAATTCACTAATTATTTTTAATTTTTGTATTAGGAAATACTTGGCTATCAGTAGGCGAAGTCATAGAAACTCCAAAACTTTCATTTAATATGGATAAATTTGAAAATTAAATGCTGAATGTTTTAATAACTAAGTTACAATCAATAAAATATTTATGTGATGATAAAAAAACTTATTTTATATACATTTTGGATTCTAATTTTTTTAATTCACAGCAAATCACTATACATATATTTATATATTCGTTTAATTAAAAAATGAGACAGGAAAGTGACTCCAATAAAAGGGAGCAAATTGCAATATTTTGTTAATAGATGGACTGATTTGCTCAAAAAAATAGCTCCATATTACAACAACCGTGATAGTATTCGACAATGGAGTGGTTTGGGGCGATTTACTCAATCTCCATAATTAAAATCGTGAAAAATTTCAAACAGCATTACCGCATTAAAATCATTTAAAAATTCACCCTTACCCCATAACCGGGCCAAACCACCCCATTAAACTTTTATTTTTTCCAAGCGCAAGCAAAAAATAAATAAATTAACATAACATTATTATCTATATAGGAAACAACCAATTATCCAATATAAAAATTAAATAGTTATTATGCGATTTTGAACGGGACGAAGATGTCTAAAAAATAGGTTTATATATATCGTAGAGTAGATAAGTAAATATTTATTTTATTTAAGGATATTAGTGTAATTTGAATATAAAAAATTACAAATATATATCATTATATAATTCAATATAAAAGTTATACAAAAATTAAATATTTATTATGCGATTCGGGGCAAGAAGATTTCGAATGAAACCCTTAAACTGTCTCCCGCCCCATAACCTCAAATTTTCTTTTCTTACCAACTTACTACTAGTTTACTACCATAACTACTCCATTTAAAAATGGAGCCGTTAAACGACACCGTCGGTTTCTTTGCACTTAAAATAAAGTCAAGTACGAGGGTTAGAAGAAGTTAGAACTTGAAATGTGTTCTACATTGAAACGACACCGTCCCATCTCTTAGAGGAGGATAACACTGGTACGACGTCGTCGTCCAGTTCTCCAGAGAAAACCCACCCCTGATTCAAGTTTGGCGCGTTCACCAAAGGTTTCAGAGACAATGGACACAACATTTTCTTCGTTCTAGGGTTTCCAATTCGCTCTAGGGTTTCAGCTGAACACTATTCACAGGTAAACCCTATACCATAATCTCCAATCACCCTCACATTCAATATATATATACACATCAACCGTATCGATTGTAATTACGATATCACATTTTACTCGCTAAATCTGGGAGTTTCACTATTTTCGATGACTCTGAAACGCTCATCCATTTTGATTTATGTCATTGTTTGTTTGGAAATATTAATTTTTGATTTCAACAGCATTTAATTTGATTTTTCTCACTGAGTAGCAAAAATATTTGTATTCTGATTCGTTATCAACTTAATGGTTAATGGTTGTAATTTCTCGTTGAATACAATTTCCTCAGTTTTGTATTTGGTGCCACATTTAGGGAATGCGATTTATTGATTGATTTGAGTAATTGATGGAACTTATGAAACCCTAGTTTCCTTGTTTGTGTCTCCCCCTTGTTTATATAGATATAGATTTGGGATTTTTTTTTCCTAGGTTTCGATGGGTAGTCGCATTTTCTCGATTCCAATTAAAAAAAAATGCAGACAAGTAAGAGAACACATATTTAACGTGGTTCCATAAGTACCCGATTTGTGGATGGAACAATCGTAATCCGCCGGTTCTAATATCCAAGAAGGTTCAAAAGAGCATATAGTCCATTTAAGAGCCTTACTCTCAATCCCTTACAAGGACTTCCTCAAGTTCTTAATTGGTTTGAAAACATACTACTCTTTAATGGTTTTTATAGCAACAGAATCCTTTTTATAACAAGGAACACTAATCAGTTCTATGTGGCTGATCTATCTAAGCCTTAAAAGCGACTGATCCTTTATCTTCTTTGAGGGTATGAGTGACTGATGGGAGGGGGAGAGAGAGATCGGTTGTTCACCTTCCTTAGCGCCGGTCTTTAGTACCACTGTTCCTTAATACTGCTAACTCCTTAAACAGAACCCAAGATGCATATAGAGTCTAACACCCAATCACAAGACATTCAGTGATTTTTTACTGCTTTGGAAGACAATGAAAATCTTGAACCTAACTTTCTTATTAGTAAAGACTGAGAATAATTGAAACATGTTGGCCGAACATCCTGCTTTTAGCTACAACTAATAGAATCATGACTATTATTCTTTGAACAGTTCTCATAACATGGCTGGCAACAACATGTCTTCTGATGAAGTTATTGCCAAGTTGATTGGAATGGGATTTGAGTCGTCTGATGTTGAAGAAGCAATAATAGCTGTGGGTCCAAATTTGAATGATGCAATTGAGTTTATCTTAAATGATTCTCGTACACAAACTAAGCATGCATCAAGTAGTTTTAAATGTTCAACTAGCAACAAGAAAGCTCCGGGCAGAAGAACGCTGTCATCGTCAGGTTCTTTGCGACAATTGAGCATAATGGAACATTTCAAACCAGCTGCTAGACCCAAAGGAAGCAGGACCAGTTTTGAACCTGATGTATTGGTCTCTGAATCAGAAGTCTCACCCAAGTTTGGGGAAGGACCAAATGAAGCTCTTCCTGTTTTGGATTCTAATCGCAAACCCACTGCAGAAACGTCCATGCCGCCATCCTTCTGCAACAGAGAATTGGACAAAGCGAATGCTCTGTTGCACAAGCATTTTGGATATTCATCTCTGAAGAGTTTCCAAAAGGAAGCCCTGACTGCTTGGTTAGCTCACCGGGATTGTCTTGTTCTTGCTGCAACAGGGTCTGGTAATGTTTATTGGGCCTATTTGTGCGTATGCTACAATTCATATATTAATTGAATTTGTGGGTAACGGTCTGACAAAAGTTTTTTTTCATAGGTAAATCTTTGTGTTTTCAGATTCCAGCATTGTTAACGGGGAAAGTTGTGGTTGTGGTTTCACCCTTGATAAGCTTGATGCATGATCAATGCTTAAAGCTGGCAAAACATGGGGTGTCAGCTTGCTTTCTTGGATCTGGCCAAAGTGACAGTAGTGTTGAGCAGAAAGCAATGAGAGGCATGTATGGCATTATTTATGTCTGTCCAGAGACAATTTTAAGGTAAGAGATTTACATTATCATTTGACTAGTGATTTGGAGAGAGTGCCTGCAAAGTTTATACACACACGTGTCCTCAAATTAAGTCATTTGCATTCTCCTGCAGACTGATAAAACCACTTCAGAGCCTTGCAGAAAACCGCGGAATTGCACTGTTTGCAATTGATGAAGTCCACTGCATTTCAAAGTGGGGTCATGATTTTCGACCTGACTACAGGTTTACCTCTTCATAATAATCCACTTGGTTGTTCTTCCTCTATACATCAGCTGGCTTTCGTCGTCCAAATAGTAGCATTGGTGTAACTGTGATTAGATCTTTGTAAAATATGCACACAGTTACATGATTAATTACGGTAGACAATAAGCTGAAGATGGCACATCTGTGGGGTAATTGGTGTTGCTCCAACTTGCTCAGGATGAGTCAACATAGAAAATGTGTAGCCTAAATACTAAATAGATACAACCATAGAATCGTTAGTTCATAATATATACAGTTCACTTCAAAACCGCATATATTAATTTGGCACATCATTCTGCAGTCCAAACTTCTGCAAGATTGTTGTTCCCCCTCCTGATGCACACAATGAAAAAGAAAAAAATAACAGCCCAAGAATTTGGATTTCAAAAGTAAAGTTATCATGATTCTTTGACTAGTATTATCTTAAACATTTTAGGCGCCTGTCTGTATTGAGGGAGAGCTTCAGTGCTGGCAATTTGAAATTCTTACAATTTGACATACCACTGATGGCATTGACTGCTACTGCTACTTTTCAAGTTCGAGAAGACATTTTGAAGTCATTGTGCATGTCAAAGGAAACAAATATTGTGATCACTTCATTTTTCCGCCCAAATCTTCGGTTTTCAGTGAGTTCTTTTCTCCTCAGTATGGTTTTTCAGATATATTTTGTTTCCTATATTTTCTTTCTTGCTTGCATGCATGTGCGTGTTTGTATGCATTTGTGCACGCATTCTTTAATCGGTGTTTCTATGCTTAAAAAAAGAATCAAAAGTGACACGTGATGTATTTGTTGTTGGATATCAAGTCGAGTGCTTTTAATTTTCTGAACTGCTTTATTGTGTTGGCATGTATGTGGTTAATCCCTGTGTATTTATATTGTGTTTTCAGGTAAATCATAGTAGAACGGGTTCTCCATCTTCTTATGAGAAGGATTTTTGGGAATTGATAGATGTATACACCAGGAAGGAAAAGTCGTCTAAGAAGAAACATAATATTATCTCACAAGATCAAGAAGATGCTTCAAATAATTCAACTAGCACTCTGTATGGTAGCATAGAGGCAGATAATGTTGATGGTAGTGAAGATGATCAGTCTTTTGGAAGTGATGATGAAGTAAGTTTGAAAAAGGGAAGTTGCCCTACTTCTTCAAAGGAGAAGGAATTGTCCGTTGAATACCTAGAAGATGAATGCGACCTCTTCCAGGGCGTAGATGATTGGGATGGTACCATTCTATCACGCTCTCTAATGTCTTTTTCTGCTATTACAAATTGTGTTCATCAGTCATGGATGACCTATTCCTTTTTTATTTTTTTGGTGTTTAGGAAAGTAGTTTTGGGACATGTGGAAAGGAAGAAAATGGGACATATCTGAGTATATATATGTAATAGTACTTTGAACTCCAATTTTTTACTTCTTTGTACACCCCCTCAAATGACTTCACTGTTGTGACCTTATGGGCCTGAGATAAATTTTTTTCTTTAACTCACCAAGAAAGAAATATGAATTGTTATTGTTTTTTTATTTGAATTTCTATTCATTTTCGACCCCAACTGAATGCGGCAAATTCTGGAATTGCCTATGGACTATCGATTTAATTTTCTCTTCCTTGTCAATGTGAAATTCATTCCATTTTACCAATTGCTGCAGTTCCCTGTGGTGAATTTTGTGGGCAGTTACCTGAAAAACACTTGAATATGTGTGGGTCATCTGAGAAGTATGATCTGTTGAACATACCGGAAGAAAGACTAAAACTTCGGCAATTGCCACTGGAACAAGGATCTACAATTATATATGTACCGACAAGAAAAGAAACAATAAACATAGCAAAGTTTCTTTGTAGGTCTGGTGTAAAGGCAGCTGCTTATAATGCAAAGGTATTATCTTGTTTGACCCCCCTTTTTCTCGATTGCATCTGATTGATTTGGCGGGAATAGCATGCTTTAGTCTACAAAATTTAATTCTTAATATACCTTTTATTCTTTATTATGGTTTCTATCGCTCAATACTAACAAAAGTTGTAATTCCTCATAAGTCCTATTTGATGACATTGGGAAGCCACTTCAAACACGTGGATCAGTTGTAAACTTCGGAGAATTGGTTGGTTGCATGGCTCTTTAGCGTGCAGAAACACCAAAAAATATGAAAGTTGGGTTAAGATTTGCCCCAGAGAAAACCTAAAATATCACTTTTTATGTTTTCTCAACCTCTATGTGCTAGTAGTTTTTGTCGCTAATAATATTGTGAAAATCTTGCATAAGAGTTCCCCAGATATAATCTTTGCTACACTGCTATCTTCTGCTTCACTGATAGTCCTTTCTTCTGTTTGATTGCAATTATTTCATGGGTATGTATTTTCTTTGCAGCTGCCAAAATCACATCTGAGGCAGGTGCACAAGGAATTCCATGAAAATGTCTTACAGGTATGGACTATAAAACTTTCTGGACAGATCCAGGAGACATATGTTCTAGAGTGTCTTCTTCATGTGTGTCCAAAAATTACTAAAGTATGCTGCACCAATTGTTCTATTGGTATTATTCGTAGCCTTGAGGGTGGATTAAGGTGCTCTTGATATGCATGGACTCTGTTATTATTCCTACTACTAATATTTGTAGCAGTATACATAGATTCATCAGTAGGAAACAATACACAAGAAAATAAAGGGCATGCGATACTGATTCTCGCTAACCTATGGGGATATCTATATTTCAGCTCCGCAAGTTTTTTCTACCATTTATATATTTTGGTGTCAGCAAGGACAGTTTTAACTGCTCTCTACACAAATGGTTTTAGGGATTTTTTATTCACAATAGCATGATAAAGATAACCAATTGTTTAATACTGAGACTGGTAATTGAAATGATATCCATGGTTTGCGGCTGATTGCGGATATCTGGGATTTATGCTGTAGCCATGAGTCCAAAAAGCACCTGGTTGCAATGGTTCCTCGTCACCCAAAAAATAAAAATAAAAAAGGAAAGGTGAAAGTGTGCATTTGTTAATGAGGGCAAAAAGCTAGTATTATATATAGTGGCGGCTCCATCAGGCTATAAATGATTATTTTGTCTATAGAAATATCAACTACATAATATAGCTCAAGTTTTGGATTCACACTAATTGAGCCTTTGTCAAGTTGATCAAGCAAGCTCAATCAGCCATAATAAAGGATGAAAATCATTATTTTTTTCGATAACCGGGGTGTTTGGGGCTTTCTCCCCGACAAATCCAATGAACCTGGGCAAAGCGACCCCCACACAAATTGGGTAAGGCTCAGACTATGTTAGCAGTCGTGGCCAAACGAATCGTTTGCACCAGTAGGATTCAAGGACAAAAATCTCTGAGATGTAAGATGTGAGAACAGTGTTGTTAAAGGCACGCCAAGGGTCATAGAGGAGCAAGACTTGCGGCTGTTATGTGCCTAGGTGTGCCTTTCTTATGGAAAATGAATATTAATTGCAATTTTATTTGTCTATTAAATTTTTTATTATGTGCCTCACTCCACTCAGGCGCGCTCCTCACCTTGCTCCTAGGTTTCCAGAGGATCTCTAGCGCCCTGGTGCACCTTGAACCTTTAATAACACTGTGTGGGAAATTGGTGGCTTACACTTAATACTGATTGTCGCAAGATTACTCAGAATGGGGATTTTTGTGCAATGTAGAATGGATGTATGATACATTATATCATGTTGCCAAAGTTCATTGTAGAATAGTAGTAAAAATGTGAACATGACATCTGAAAAGAATAGATGGGGTCAGAGGGTTTGTTTCTTAGCTCCAGTAATAAAAAAGTAAGTGTAAGTTTATGCGGGCCAGGGTGAAATAGGCTTGACAAGTGATATTATTACATCAACAGTAGATCAATTAACTACATTGTGTTTGTCATTTATTATTGGAAATTTCTTATTCAGAATTCACCATGTAAAAAGAGAGTTAAGATTGTCCTCTATACATTGAGCTTTTGATCTCTCTCACAGATATTGTTTTATCTTCCCCTCGGAAACTCTACTCAATCCGATTTCTGCTCTTCTTACAAGGAAAATAGACAACTTAAAAAAATAGGATTTTCTTTTGGGTTGCGAAATTTATTAGTTTTGGGAAAAACTGTATGATCTGTCGAAATATGTGGTCAGAATTGCAGATTTGTATGGTGTTAGTTTTTTTTTCTTTCGATTTTGGTAGTGATATATATGAACTGTGAATAAGTTGAGCATAAGGCCATATTTTGTAAGGAAATGATGGCAGGATGTGACTTTACATTTTAAATTGTTTCATGGAGACTAATTTGCTCACACTTCTCATTCTTGGTTGTTCCACGAAAGCCAAGTTCTTCATACTTTAAAATCGCTTACTTAAATTATTATGTTAGTGCATATGTATTGAAGACCATTTTGAATAATGACTCAAGTATTCTTTTCCTAACCTCCAGGTTGTTGTTGCAACAATTGCTTTTGGTATGGGGATTGACAAGTTAAATGTCCGCAGAATTATTCATTATGGTTGGCCACAGGTATATATTGGATTCGATATATCGGCTGTATTTTCAGAGCTTCTTAGTTATCTTAATCCATGTATGTATTTTGTCATGAAAACTCTGAAATGTTCCCATGTCTTTTTTTTTGATGTTGATTGTGGGTTTCCTTCCAATATTGGTGGGCTTCTGCAACAAACAATTTATGAGTGTTTGAGAATCACGTTTGTCACGTTTGCCCTAATGTATCTGGTCAATCTAACTTTTTTCCTTCCTAGTTGAAACTCACATACCCACTTTTGTCCCTGATGGGACTTGAACCCTGGAACTTCCACTTAAGAAGTTAGTGGAGATACACTAGGCTACAGGTCTGATGGTTCTTTTTTTCCCCCAGAAATTTACGTCTGTGGTGTTTTATCTAACTTTGCATGTTTATGTACCTAGAATATACGATTTTAGGTACTTTTCATCTTTATGATGTTACAAGCTTCTTATAGTATATAACTTTACTGTAGAGTTTGGAAGCATATTACCAAGAAGCAGGTCGAGCTGGAAGGGATGGAAAATTAGCAGATTGCGGTTGGTGCCTTTTTGTTTATATATTTCTTTTTGTGCACTTCTATCCAATGTTAATACATTTCAACGTTGATAACCAAAACAATGGCGCAACCATCTATGAATTAATACTGTTGGCAAGAACCAACATGCATCTTTCTTTAAAACCTATAGCTCAGAAGACAGAAACCTTTCCTCAGACTTCGTTACCAGGAGCAGTAGTATTTATTTTGTTGGGCATTGCCAACTCTGAATATATTCAAGGTACTGTATATTCTTTAAAATCGGATTCATTTTTTTAAGCAGTATTATATGCAAACATATCAAGAAGTCCGACACTTTTGCCAAATCGAAGAAGTGAAGAGCAGACAAAACAAGCTTACAAGATGTTATCGGATTGCTACAGGTAGAGTGAATTATGTTATCAAAGTTTTATCTCCTTCACGAACACTTGTCAATTTCCATTTCCTTTGGTTCCTGCAGATATGGAATGGCTACTTCAAGTTGTCGAGCCAAAATGCTTGTGGAGTACTTTGGCGAGCAGTTTAGCTATGAGAAGTGTCTCTTGTATGTCCTTATTATTTTACTTTCAGGTGTGCTTTAATAGCTTCCGTGATAGGCTTCTTTCCATGAAGAGTGTGCTCTTGATTTGCGGGGAAAACTGTATATATTGGTGATTTTAAGAATTTTGCTTTGCAATAATGGTTTCCACAAAAATGGGTGATTTTTTATTATCAAATGACCAACATTGGGCTTGTGATATCAATCTCTTTCCTTGCTAGTTATCTTTGCTGCACATTTAGGAAATCTTATGAGAGATATGACCATGTCTGTTGTCAGATAAGCCCTATATGTCTCATAGGAGTAACAACAGATTCTTCAAAAATACAATTTTCACTAAACCATGACTTTTATCAGGTTTTAGTGGATTATTTTACTTTGATATACTGTGTGCTATTTAGCATATAATTTCTCATAACTGCAGCTGTCCTTTCTAACATGCATGACCATTCGTGATTTCTGATGTTATTTTTTTATGAATCTCTACTACTAAAGCCTCTTCTTCCTCCTCTTGTTATTCTCCTTTTCATTTTTTTTCTTCTCCTTTTTGGATGATATGAAGGTGTGATATCTGTGTGAATGGGCCTCCTGAAAAGCAGAATTTAAAGGCTGAGGTAGATATTTTCATGCAAGTTGTTGCCACTCATTATGTGAGTACCATTCATCTCATTTGTCTGCAGTTTTATTGTATTCTTGGGTTGTGCTTAATTTTAGTATCAGATCTGCCATTTTTTTCAATCTGGCAATTAGTTGTTATTTGTGTGTATTTAGCATTAATATTAATTGGTTTCCTTATTGTGAGTTATAATCAGTAATTGTAACCTTTTTTTTCTGGTGGTATATTTTTGTACTTATGTCCAATTAGCAAAGTTACTTTGAGCTCTCCATTTATTGTCCATATCATGAACCTCTACTCCCTTTATTCAAAAAGGAGAAAAGAAGACTCTTTTTTTCATTTATTACTGTTTTGTGTATCTTTGGTCTTTTATTTTATCATTTTTTCCCAAAAAAGGGACTAACAGCAGCAAAAGAAAATTAGTTCACATCTTTAATTTTACGGAACCAAAATAAAAAATAATGCGTTGTTTATACAGAATACGGTGATCGAGGCAATTTTTATTATTCAATCTAATGACCAGGTAATGGAGAATAGAATTGTGGTAGTGATATTTTTTCTGAAAGGGAGTCACTGTGAATTTAGAATTGCACGAGTGTCTTTTCAATTGCTAGGAAACCAAGGTTGGGCAATACAAGTCATCACACTTCATATTATGTGTCTGCCATCTTTGCATACCATTAAAGGAGAAAAATTGTAATGCCAGGGAAATTTAGAAGCAATATGTTTACTCCTGTTGTTTTTCAAGGAAAGGGGAAAAAATGTAGAAGAGAAAAAAAATTGCATTAAGCTTTCATTTATGTTTGTCGGAAAGTTTAAAATGCCAGCAAGTTTGAAAGAAGTTAATATAATAGTGTAGTATTCTAATTGAAATGTAAAGATATTCCAATGTGCTTTAGACATGAATGCATTCTCTATAAAAGAACTGTTTCCTCTTATTGATTTTCTTTGTTTTCCTAAAGAAGTTTCAGCTTCTCATAAAAAGGCAATGGATGTTGCCACATTATTTATAACCATAGGTGCATGTGGAATTTCAGGCACAAAGCAATTCTGCAGATGGATCAAATGACATTATAACCTATAGTGGTAATAAACGAAAGAGACTCATGGAGAAGCCAAATATTCGGATGTTCGTAAGCAAAATAAGGGAACAGGTATTCCTTGAATCTATTTAACAACTCTCGTTCGTTTGTGCATCTCTTTCTGTAGCCTGTCATCAATCTACACGTGTGTTTGTATGTATGCATACGCAGGAGGTCAGCAGGTGTTTATGTAGATGTAGCCGCTAATATGCTTTTGTAAATGGGCGTGGGTGTGCAGGCATTTGTTTGCATTTATCGTGTGTCTGTATGCATACGCAGGAGGTCAACTCCCTGAGCCTAGTTTTTTACTTCCTGAATTGGCCTTATTCTAGTACCAACCAAGAAACTAACAACCAAATAACATAAGCCATCATTACGATGAACAGAATGAAAAAGCCCTTTCCGCCAAACTGCAGAAATGAACCACAAATAAAATAAAGCAGCAAAAGGAATCTCCACTAAACAAAGGGAGCAGAGCCCCAAACAGCCAACCAGCGCCACCAATTATCACAGCAGTGCAAGACATCTGCTTCCCAAGAGTTTCAGGACCTCGTGCAGATTGCTTCCCAATATATTAGTAGCATCCTAAATATTGCTTTTAACAGTCGGACTAACATTTTCAGAAAAATCATCAGGTAATACATGTTTCCGATTCCTCTACACATTCCACAAAGCGGAAGTAGAATCTTTGTAATATTCTTGCTCCTCATTAAGGTTTTTTTGTTCAACTGCAATCAATTAGGACAACTCAGTGAAAGATGCCCAGAATATAGTCATCACACTCCAACTTGATAGTCTCCTTAGTTATAATACCAAGATTTGTTAAACAATTTGCTGCATGTTCTCTTCTCTAACGCATATGTGCATGTGTCGATTCAAATATGAAATTCGACTTTTTGCCATGAAATATGACATTTTATGGTAGGATATAAAGCAGGAATATAGACGAAAACTGAGTGGTCTTCAAGGGCACACAAAGCGACTACATCAACAGGAAAGAAGACTCTTATATCACTACCTGATTAGTGTAAAGTGGACTTCAATTTCAAAACTATGACTATGAAAATACTATGAAATAGTTTAGTTGTGGATGGAAATATTATATTATAGTTACAAGGAAAAGAAAAAAGAATTTTATACCTAAATATGTACTAAAATCTTTAACTGCCCCCACTCAATTAGTGTGTCACTTTAATACGTTTATGTGCCCTTACTGAAGTTTTAGATTGTAAAACTAGTAATCCAAGTCTCTCTTACCCTGTCAATGATCAAGCCATTTCAAACTTTTTTGTTAATTTAGTTTTTCATGCACAACTTTTAGTACTTGTATAAAGGGTAAAGTATAGTTACACCCGCTCGAGATATGATATATTACACTTGCACCCCCTGTTGTTTGGATAATTATAGTTTCACCCCCTCTAGTTCATCGGCGTTCAATTCTGGTGACCGAAGTTGTGAAATGACTTAGTTACCCCTGGCTATTATTTTTCATGGCTTAAATGTATTTGCATCTAGTTGAGGGTATTCTAGACATTTCATCTCAGAAAAAGTGATGACGTAAGCGTTGACTGAGTTTGACTACGCTGGAAGTTCAACTGAGGGGGGTATTTGTTACAACTTTCAAACTTGAGCACAAACTTGAGCACGGGGTATAATATATCATATCTCGAGGGGGGTGTAACTGTAATTCACCCTTGTATAAATGGTTCTATAGCATTACAAAAATAATATTGAACTTAAAACTCAATATACAACAAAGATAAAAGAGAAAGAAACATGTTTCATGCGATTTAGTAATTAGGGTCATGTTTGGTTGGTATTTCTACTTCATGTTTTATGTTGCTTGTCGCGTATTTTAGTGTAGCGCTTGCCCAAAGCATGCTTGATATTGGCTCGAGTGTTTTAAATAGTACCAACACATTTATAAAATTTGGGCTGAACAAGAAAGCATCATATTGAGGTTCCCAAATTCCTACGGTATTTTATGCAACAATTTTGTTAGCAAACATGCTTCCGATTTTGGCCCACAACACTCTATAGCAAAAACAACTTTGGTTAAAAGCAAAATGTGATTCAAACACGTTCTAGGTTTGTCTCATATCTTGTGTTACTTGTTCGTATTTATTTATTTATTTGGAAAAAAATCAAATTAAAGGCATATTTAATTATATATACCAAGATAAATATACTTAATAATATTAAAATGTGATGCAATACTTTAAAAAGTGAAAACTCATCGAATATAGTTAAAGTTATATAGAATGGTAAATATACAAATAAATATTTACTAATTTTTTTTATGGTGATTCAATTTTATCTTTTACAAATTTTTTTTTATTGTTATTCACTATCGTCCCCACAGAACAATTTTTCTGAGGCCGTCACAGATTAGAATGGGCTCAATATTCAGCATATATAAAACTCTATTTTTTGAGCTGCTAGGGCAGTTCCTAAATATATGTAAAGCAAGCGGTAGGAAGAACGATTTCTTAGGAATAAACGAATACCAAGACATGCTACTATTTGATGAATTTCTTGAACCAGGATTCGAGCAACACACTTTATGCTTTCAAGTTAGATACAGAATCAAATATTCCTTCAATGATTTACAGTTCTTTTAGGGTTTAAACAAAAATAGGTAAATAATAGACAGATCAATGTGTAAAAGGGATAATAATGATGTTAATGAAAAGGTTAAGATGTATGGGTTGTTTTCCGTTCCCTTTGATCCAAAAGAAAGGAAAAAAGAGCTCAGATATATTTAGATTTTGTCTCTGTGTGTGCCTGTCTCTAGAGCTGGATATGCAATTAGCAGAGGGTTTGCAGTATTTTAAGATTCTCGAGAAACCCTTCCTTCCCTGAGTTGAAAAACTGTGCTCAAAGAAAATGAAGGAGGGTAGATTTTGTACATCTATAGATGAAAGGATTGACTTTTTGGGGTCGCTTGGTCCTTAGGGCAACCCTTCTTGTTTTATGGGACGCACTTCCCGTTTGAGTGCCTTTTATGCAATCTTAACTTATCAAAAATAAATAAAAAATGAAGGAAAACCGTATAATTCCCAAATTCACTTGAACAACTTGACTGAAGTCTTTTTGACTGACCTTTAGTTTCAAGTTCCTTATGGCTGTTGTAGCAAAATTGTGGGCGCAAAATATGTATTGGATGAGAATGATAAAATCTGTTGTTAAAATAGACCAATTCATTTGATTAGTGAAATTAATCATACAAAACTTCACATGGTTAAATAAACTTTATTGCCTTGTATGCGCAAGTCCAAAGAAGAAGTTAATGCATATTCATATTGAACAATGCATAGCACAGGTTGCCTCCATTCTCGTCTATGGGGCTCTTTTTAGATTAGCTGCACCTAAATCTTCTTGCTGGATTGTTTTCTACTTGAATTGTTATAGATGGTTTAAAATGAAATAGATTTTGTGTTGTATAACTTTAGAAGTATTCTTTCATTCCTGAACTTCTCCATACATTTGAAAGACATAAAAAGTTTAGAAAGCCCAGAACACATGACGTACACATGCTAAGCATGTAAATGGCACTATTAGTGTTGGAAAATAGTATTGTTGTCATATTATATACGTTTCTTTATGCATATAATATCATGTATGCTCTCCTTCAAGTGACAGCTCTATATCCTCCAGTATTTAGTATAAGAACCTAGATATTTAGTAAGAGGTACAAACGTGTTTTTATATAAACTGTGTTACGTAGAGTCTTCAGTCCACCTCAATGTACCAGTATTGACACAGCACTATAGGGTTATGGGTGTAAGATTTGTTTGATACATGTGCAAATGATTCAAGAAGAAAAAAGAGCTTAACTTTGATTGTATAAAAGGATTAATACTTCTAAGAGAGAAGGAGAGTCTCTCTCTCCGTAATTTTTTTTTAGTTTTATTTATTTCATCACATCAAATTCTAATTGAATAGAGTCATCACCCAATGTGGTCGTTAATCAGGACTCAGGAGTGTCAATATGAGTAAAGTGGACTTTGGCAGTATTTGCACACAAAAAGATTGCTTTAAGAAGTTGAATGCGCCTTCTCACCCTCGACTGCCCGGGCATTTACTGGTCTGCTAAACTGATCTATTAAATTCTAATTGATTATATTCTTGAATAACAGTAACAGTATTGCACATTCTATGTAATTAACTAACATCAAATGTGCAGGCCGTAATGTGGTACCCATACCCAATTCTGGGTTATATGCCAAATGAAGTTCTCTGGTCCTAAATTTTGATATTTAGGGAGGTCCAACACTAACATATAACCCTGCCCAATACATTTTCCTGAGTGGACACCAAAGTGTATGTCTTTATAAATTTTATATTTGTATATCTGCATTTCTGTTGTATTTGTTTTACTTTTGACTGGATTTGTTGTTCCAATCTATTTATGACCAGTTGTTATCATTTATTGTGTATGTATATGTCCTACGTACCTAAGCCCTCTTTCTCTCCATGTCCAAAATTTTGATGCTTACTAGAGGTAATTTTAGACTTGGCCAACAATAGGATCAGGGCTTCCAACACGCAAATTTTCATGTTAAAATATTTCAGTTTCCAAAAGAGCTTGAATGCCGACCTATAAATCAAAACTATTCCTACGGTCTTATTTGGTCTTAGAAGCAGCAAGAGGAAAGGAAAGGAAAATTAAAAAGGGAATGCCGTTGCTGTTGTTGGTTTTGTTTTCTGATTTTTTTAATAGTTATAAATTTTTTAAACATTTTTTTTGTCTGGTTTCTGAGTCCCAGAAAGAGTCTAAGAAGAAAAAGAGAGAGGAGTACTGAAATGTGCAGTTCCATTATCCAGGCATCTTCACTAAAATCTTTATTGGATGAGAATGTCTCCATGGTCTATGGTGATGTAAAAAAATTAACATTTTTTCTTTTTCTTTTAAGGTTGTTGCATGACTGCAAACCACCCCGGGGGGATGATGGTTGCATCTTTAGAGGATCTATTTCAGTCATGCCTCCATCAAGTGAATTCTTTGGGGAACCAACTATGTGTATATTGCCTCCACCAATATACATGGAAGCTCAATCAAGCAAATTTTTTTTTTTCCACACACAAGGCTTGGGGAATGATGGCGTGCCTCAATAGGATCGAATATCTTTGCCATGCTTCCATCTAGAGAGTTCTTTAGGGGAAAAAGTGTTTCGATCGTGTCTCCTTGATGACTGTATTCAGGATTGCATTGTAGTCCTGAGATAGATAATATGTTTATCTGGATTGGATTGAATTGCCTGCCACAAGAAAAGAAATGAGCTGGTATAAGATAGGACCCTATCCAACTGTGGCCCCTTCCTTCGACCTGTTCTGATTTGAATCAGTTCTTTTCAAATTAGGATAACAAACATTGCAGAAGTTTGAAATAGAAATTGTTGAACTTATTTAAAAGCAAGTGTTCATGTAAAAAAGAAAGATGAATGTTGATGTAGGCTGATAAGAACAAAATTGCTTATTTAATACGGGTGGGTTGGCCAATTCAGGCTACCCCCATTCTATTTTGATTGGGGAAAGTCCTTAACCTTCATTGGTAATAGAGGTGCCTCTTTTTGTTAACATACCTTGGTTGATGTATAGATATGGTTGCTGTCTGTCCATGTATTGATCTAGAGCAAATAGTTGGAGGAAGAAATGGACTTGAGAGCAAAATATAAGAAAAAAGAAAATAAATTCTAGCGGAAAGTACGACTTACATGCTACAATGCTAATGCATTGTTTCTAATCACCGTGGGCTCAATTATGTGTGTTTTCTTGCCAGAGAATATTATTTATGTTAACTACCCAACTACCCAAAAGCTTAAGCTGTTAGAGAGAGTGTAACTTTAATATTTGATCCTTTAACAAGCGGCCTACTTTTTGGTTCAACACGTGAAACAACTTTTTAATTGGGTGACGGTGAGGTTCGAATACATAACTTCCTGCTTTGATACCACTCTAAAAGCTTAAGCTGATAGAGAGGGTGTAACTTTAATATTTAATCCTTCAACGATTTACATGCTACAATGCTAATGAATTGCTCCTAATCATGTTGCACTCAATTAATTCGTGTTCTCTTGCCGGAGAAAATATATCTATATGTTCCTGTTTCTATATTATTTATTTCGATTACTCCTTTTTTTTTTTTTTTTTTATGATTTTGCTGATGATTTTCATGTGGAAATTTCCAGTTTGTTAAATTTTCAGCAAGCGATCTACTATGGTGGCGAGGTCTTGCTCGGATTTTAGAAGATAAGGGGTTCATCAGAGAGGGAGATGACATGGTATGAACTGAAGAATTATTATTTTTACTTACTAAAAATATTAGTAATTATCGTTGCTCTTATTTGTTATTAGCAATTTTGGAGTTCGTATATTCAGTACTGAGTACTGGTTCTGTTTTCTTCATGTTTACAAGTTGCATACTTCTTTAGTACCCCGTTAAGTCCAATGGAAGCTTAGTTACTACTGATAAAAGAGGGAAAAAAAGTCTATTAGGGGCTCACTAAAGTGCAGTCGTCTCCTGGAGCTAGGCACAAAGCGCAAATGCAGGGAGTAGCTTTGAGCAAAGGAACACGGTTGATTTTTAGAATATCGCACGGTGAAGGAAGATATACAAATACATGAACTGTTTTAAAATCGAACTATGGACTATTTACCAAGTATTTTGATATTTATTATTTGAAACTGAACTATAAGAAATAATAGAACTATATCATCAAAAAGGGTATAAAAGATCATGTTATTGGTTTGTTTTTTTCTTTATTGAAAAGCTTTATATATGTATGGTGGCAGTAGACTTGAGTTTATTTATTGTTTTATTTTGCATTTTTCTCTTCTGTTGTCTTGAGAATAAATAGTGGGTTTCTTGAATTCATGAGATTATTCCAAAAGATTTTAGGTGACAAAATGAAGAATAATTCAACAATAAAAGCATGTGGTTGGAGAGGGAGGGAGAGAGTACTGAAACTGCGGAAAGAAAACAGAGAAAATATTTGACTTAGAAAGGGGCGAGTTTCCACAAGTCGCTGAACTTGTGTTTTTGTGTGTATGAACACACTGGAATTCTTCTTGTTAACACGATTACAGGATTAGAATGGTTTATTGGGCCACCTTTGACCTTCCAATGACTGACAGATATCGACTCTAACTACAATAAATCTGATCCATTTGTTGATGCGTCCATTCCGAATTGAAGTATAGGGTTCTTAACGCGAGTAATAAATATGTCACGATGAGGAAATTTGTTCTTCCAGGGTCTACAACCTAAAGAATCATACATATCAGAAGCTTTATGAAATGAGAAGTCTAAATCGCACAACTGTCTCACCATTATCTCACTTCAAATGTTTCAGTAAATGGTTAGAGTAAAACTATATATAAAGATACTTCTAACTTCAAAAAGGGCCTTCCTAGCCTTGTACTTGCTAATGGACAAGCTCACAGTCTAATCCTGCCGCTTGATCGAAAGTGCCTGATACTGGATGTATTGCTGTTTGTGCACTAGGCCGTTGCGTAGATGTGAATGTGGCATTAAAGTTTCTTGGTCTGGTTGCATAGGTGCGGGTAAGAATGTTATATGGCTTGTGTGATTTTGCAATTGCAACGGTGCTGCCATGCAAGTTCAGGAAACCAAAAATGCTAGTAAAGGCATCGCTTTGTTCATTTTCAGATAAATTTAACCAATTAATTTGTCTGGACCAATTGCCAGTACATTTCTCCTTATCGTGCCCCATAATTGAAGGATTGTTTGACACAATGCATGTATATAATTATCCTGTCTACCTTTTTATGATCCTTGTCTGACAACTGCACTGCATTGTGCAGACTCGTGTTCAGTTGAAATTTCCAGAACCAACTGAATTGGGGTTGGATTTTTTAAGATGCCAAGAGGAACAATCCTTCTATGTGTTCCCTGAAGCAGATATGCTGCTTTCAACGAGAAGCCCCAAATCTTTTTCCACTTTCTCAGAATGGGGAAGAGGCTGGGCTGATCCCGAGATACGCCGTCAGCGCTTAGAAAGGAGGAGATCAGGAAGAAATCCACGCAAAAGAAGATCGCGTAAACAATATCCAGACATGACAACAGCTCGAGGAAGGTTAGCTGCGAAACTCTCAAAACACACATGAAAAATATCGGCCATTGAGTTACTTAATCTGTAAAATATGTGTTTTCTAGCAAGCAATTTGTCGTTTCTTATTCTTGCTATCAATATATCTGATTCCAAAGATCAAAACTGTCAAGGTGTATTTCAGAGTTGACGTGAAGTAGCAAAACAAAAATTGTTGATGTCCTACAGCTTTCAACCAATGTACTGTTAAAATTTTGGAATTATATAAAAACCATTTTCAATGTGTCAATAATTAGCAGATGAACATTTAATCAGTTCTATCCAGGCTTTGTTAATGAGCTGATTTAGGGTTGAGAAAGATTGTGAAGAAAAGGGATTTTTTTTGTCTATATGATTTCTTTTGTTCGCATGCTTTATAAGAGTCGGCTCACACTTGATGTGGTTCTGTAATTTCATTTTTTTCTTAACAATTATTGATCTTAAAATTGTTATATTTGGTGGAGTTTGATAAAATTGAAAATCATTACACAGTTAACAACTCTAAGCAGCTGAATATATTTTGATTGAAAATCGGACTTCCTCAAAATTGGTAGGATCTGTTGACGGAAATAAATGCTTCACTTTTTCTGATTTATTACTGTTATTATTATAATAATAATATTGCTATTATTATTCTTTTCTTTTTCTAAAAGTGCCATCCACTGGTTGCCACAGTTATAACCTGTAACAGATTCCCACAAATATGAATTAGGTGATTGAATCAAATGTAAACAAAAGCTTAAAACATGCACACACACACACACAATGGCACAAAACTGAAATGGACTCATAATCGGGTAATACTTATATATTTTCGATTTAACCTTAAGATCTGAATTGGTCAATTTGCAAAGATATGTTCTTTAAAATCTGAAAAGATTTTGTTTTCTATTATAGCTGCATCACATGAGAGAAGTTTGGAATCCATTTTAGGCTCATTGAAGATGTTATTAAAGGTTGTTATGACACTCTGTATTCCAAAACATTATGAAAAGATTGGAAGATGTTGCACAGATATGCACTTCATAATGCAGAGAAAACTGGATTAGACTATAGACAAGCCAAGCTTTATAATCTATCTGAATGGAGCTAGAGGATTTGGACTGCTCGGGACTTTTAAGCTTCTAATCTCTTTACACACATGATCTAACATCCCCAAGAAGTCTCTGACAATCACGAAAATCCGAAGTGGATTAGATTCATCTTTGCTCACATTTCCATGGAAGTATTCTGTGATCTCTCTGACATGTAGTAGGACTTTGTTTTCATCTTCCTGCAATTCCTTTATATTCTCTACTGCATGAGCTAGAAATGATCTCATTGAATGCACATAGTTCCCACTTTTCTCATCTGCACACAAGTCCTTGTGTACTAGATGTTGCAGCTTAGCCATTCCATCTGATAAGTTAGAGACTGAGCTCGCAAGGACATCCAAATCTATTGTGGCTGTTTTCTTCACGTTGAAGAGTTCGTTGGTCAGGCCAGAAACAAGTTCTAGCCCCATTCTTCTGTATTCTTCTTCCCTCTCTTCTGCACTTCTGCTTCTACTTTTCTGATTTAGTTTCCCCACAATGCTCTCTGAGACTCTAATACCTTCTGATCGAGCAATTTCTTGGACAACAAAATGAAGCAGTGTAGTTCTCCCATTAGTTCCTTTCACATCAGCAAGCTTAAGAAGGGCATCGAGCTTGAATGCTTTAGCACCTCCTCTGATTGTTCCAACATTCATCCTGTTTCCTGTTTTGAGGACTGCTTCAAGTAGTTTTAAGAATAGCCGACTTGATCTGAGTTCCTTGCAGGCTTCCTAATGGTAAAAAAAAAAAACATAAACATGGATCGATCATTCAAAGAATCTGTTGTACTTAAGGATAGGTGTTTCCATGGTTTAATGATTACCTCTAGCATTGAGAAAGACTTTCTTAGATGAACTACTTCATCTTCAAAAGTTTCTCTGTAAAGCATGGCTTCAATCCTTGTAAAGGCAAAAGGTATCTTAAGCATTGCCTTAACGAATCGCTCTGCTGACCCGAGTTCATTGATGTCTCCTCTGTAGTTGGAGAGTTTATCCTCTTCATCCTTAGTGGGAACCATCTTCACCAGTGCCTCTAGTTGTTGTAAACACAAGCCATGGCCTGCTTATGGAGATTTGTCAATTTAGTACACCAAATACATTAGTCTGCAGGTATATTTTTGTTATTTGTCCTGAGAATGAAGTAAAAAACTATTGGTGATGTCCTACTAAAAGTTACCTATGAGTACCAATGCCATATTCATATCCCTGCCCTCAGAAAGGGGGTGGGAGGTTGGGGTAAGGTGAGAATTTTTACCCTTGATAATAATTTCAATGATTGAATTTGTTTATATCTCTCTTTTTCAATCCTATTAACACTCTGGAAATCTGGGTGTTGAGAATCATAATTTGAATTTGATTTGAAGGAATGTCTTATGTTCTAAAATTTGGCTGCTTATGTTCATATATTTTGTTTCATAAGTTTCTTATGTCGATGTTCTTCATGTACTTGAAATGGGCATTTTCAGTTGCTCATTCCTGTCTCTTTTTAGGGTTGTCTAAGGTCTATGTCTAAGGGTAAGCGCCTGTACTATTTTGCCCTCTCTTTATTGATGTCATCCCACTTGAGGACAAAAATATGGTTCTAACATTATGGACTATGGAACATTTGTAACCAAATGGCATGTTGTATCACATGCATTGTTGCTTTCCTGATCCATATTACCACCTCAATTGCATTCTTATAATGCGAAGAATATCTATCATTTGATTGTCAATAATTATGCAACTAGCAATGGAGTTTAGGATTTATACCTTGTACCAGAGAATCACAAACTTGCTCTGAAGTTGCATTCAAAGCTTTTGAGAGGATGGTTATGTTCTGTAGCCTCTTGGACTCGAGGACATGCTTGCTTGGAGAAGGGCTCTTGCTATTTGCTTCATCATTCTTCATAGAATTTTGTAAGTTGTAACCGAAGAGCGATTCAATCATTTTCTCATCCAATCTGTTCCAACCCTCAAAATTTAATTATCACAAACACAAAGACATTAAGTAAATTATAGTCCATATAGCAAAATGCCTTACTCGAATGAGCTTGACCTCAGCTTATCCCACACCGTGGAACGATTTGGTGCTGCTCTGACCTTGTCCCAGTGAAGTGGTTTTAGTTTTGGCAGCGGAGCCCCATCTTTACCCAATGGCGTATACTGTGGAAGCTGAGATGGTGGCGGAGGTGGCCCTTTCAGAGCATTACCATTTCCTTTTAAAAATGGAGGTGGGCAAGGTGGTGGAGGAATTCCCATGGGTGGCTTTGGAGGATTCGGAGGTGATGGGGGCATAACACTTTCTGGGGTTTGGTTTGATCCTGAAGAAGAATCCGAATTTCTTGGAGACCCAGAATTTGGATTTGTAGAACTCAAAGCTTTTGATAAGTTCTGAGTTGAACAAGAAGAAGAATGGGAAGGAGAAATGCGTGCCCGTGGTGGTGGAGGCGGTGGTGGGGGAACGAAATAGTTTTGACAATTGGAAGAATATGGAGCAGCCTGCATATTCTGTTTTGTACTACAGGGAAATTGGGGAGGATGTGACTCCAAATCTGAAACTAGGGTTAAGATGGAATCCCGAGTATCCGATGGAACTGCTAAGTTCATGGGAGAGGTGATAGAACAAGGTGTGTCTGATACATTTGGGGAGAGCATTTCTGATGTGTTACTAAGACTACCTACTGAGGCATCGGAAAGCCTCAAATTAGGTGAATGTGAATCACATACAGAATGGAAGGAGTCATCATCAGATGACTCAGCTTCAACAGGAATTATTTTTCCAGCAGGAGAAGAATTACATTCACCAGAATCATACTTAATTGATTCTTCTATCCCCTGAAGGGACATGATTTCACCAGCAGCCAAACATTCAGCAGTACTAGACTCTGAATTTATGATTTCTTGCTCTGATTCTTCTCTCTCATGCAATGTAGAGTTTGATGCTTCATGATTGGGTACTGTGTTCACAGTTCCCAAGTTTTGCTTGAAACAAAATGGCTGTGATTCTAAAGCAGTTCCTAGTGATTCAAGGTAAAAGAGGTCAGGTGCTAATTCAGAGCTTACCCTTTTTAATGCATTCTGAGTACTCACAGACTTGGATCCACCTCTATTGCCTCCTTCAGTGCCTTGTGTTGTTGACATAATGCTTGTTGATCTCTTTCTTTGTTTTCTGAACTTTTTGCATAGACAGATTAGCCCAATGCAACATATCACAAAGGTAGCTCCAGCAGATGCAAGAACTGCTACCAAAACTCTTCTACCTCTGCCTCTATCTTTGTCTCTGTCCACCTTTTGAGCCTTGTGGGGTGGTGGGACCCGCCGAGAATGCGGCGATGGTGGATGAGAGTGGACATGGATCGGCAACACTGGAGCAGGAGCAGGAGCTGGAGCTGGAGGTTCAGCTTCAATGGTGGATGATGGAGAAGGTGAGTATGATCCATATTCATCAAAATCACTATTGAAAGGACTTCTTGCATTGAACTTCTTCAGTCCAAGTAAACTTCTAAACTTCTCCAAGACCAAAACTTTCTTTTCTTCACTCTCATCCTCTCCAGACACTTTCTCAACATGACTCTCTTTCTCATACCCCTCTACTGTACTCAATGAAGCATCCATACCCACAATGTGGACACATTGGAATGCTATGAGCATCAAGATGGTAATGATAAATGGCATGTGGAGATTCACAGAACCATAACCCATCTTTTTTTTTTTACTTCTTTTTCAACCCCAAATCATCAAGAAATCAATACACCTTTCTGTATATAAATCAACCCCATTTCCTTTTTCTTTTTCTTTTGGTTTTTACATATAGATGAAAAAAAATTGTTTTTGGATGGTGGGAGTGATGTGCAGTGAAGAAGATCTAATGCAGAGAGTCTTTAATGCTACTCCAAGGAACCCCTGAGCTTTGCAGTTGTAGTTGTATTGGGCCTTTACCTTCATTAATTCCCTCTGATTCTTCTCATTTGAATTTATTTCTCAAATTTAATATAGTTCTTTGTGTTTGACTTATCTGGTTGTTAATGCACTTTTTGAGAGTGAAGATGAACCTGTTTTTGTAGACTTTGGTTCACTCACACACCTCATCATTTTGGTCAGTTTAGTGAAAGCTTTACAGTGCAAAAATCAATTAGGATTTGAAATCAGATTCATGGGTATTGCAGTTGAATCTAGCTTTATATAGCTAAAAGTCATGAATCAATCTAAAAGTGACTTGGTGGGTGCCCACTGGTTAGACTTGCCTTACCTCTCAGGAGGGTGGATATTGTTAGTTTTCTCCAACCTCCCAATTATTAAAGGAACTGTGTGTGTGTGTGAGAGAGAGAGAGGGAGATTAATTTGATCTTACAAAGTGAAGACAAGTTTTTGGGTAGTTGAATTATGTTTGACAAGAGACTACAGGTGTCCCTTTCACACACTTTTGATAAGCACATTAGGAAGTGGTTATTGACTTGTTGATATAGATTTTGGGTTCAAAATGTATGATTTAGGGTTTGGTGTCTTGAAGTTGATTTTCTCATGTTTGTAGGGTAATAACCTTTTGGTTGTTGCCATCCCTCACCTATAAGAGGACATTTATATATATGTCTTGGCTTAGCCGCTACTTGAGTCTCACAACATGCCATGTACAGTCTCACCTTACGCAGTGACTCCTCAGGGACCGCATTGGCCACCAATATTTGTTTCTATAATATATCTATATCCAATATATACAGGATGATAAATGAAACAACATTAGGTCGAGAATAATGTCTCATATTCTGAGTTTTTTTATATATATTTCTTTTAATTTCTCAACTCGTCTTGGAACCTTGAAAATTAAGATCTAGAACTTTTTCAATATTTGTAGTACTTTTTCCAAAAAGTCAATGAAAAATGAGTTTCTGAATAAATTGCAATTTTTTTTTTTTAAAAAAACATTCGTAAAAATAAAAAAATGACTACATAAATTTGAAAAATATTTTACATCCAAAGAAACAGATATCGAATTGGTTAAGAACCAACAAAGGATCCAATTCCACCACCACTGTCAATTTTGCATGTGATTTGGAGTTCGTTGCCATTTTGAAAAGCTATTGGGCTTTGCAGCCCTAGAAGAGAGTCGGAACCTGAAAACAAAACAGTCAATAGTAGGAGATAAAAATAATAAAATTAATTAATTAAATAAATAAACCACTTCTTTCTCCATCAAACAGCAAAATATAATATTAAATTACCTAGAATATGTCCCATTTTATATTGTCTATTTATTTATTTATTTATTTTGCTTGGACTAATCAGAGAACTATTTAAATTTATATTTTCATACAACTAAATGACAAGATGCTAAATTATTTTAGACAAATCCCGTCTTAGACCGTATAAGAAAGGAACTTCATCATAATTATAAAATTATTTTTGAAATATTGAACACATCCATTTTCCATTAAATTGCATCATCTGTGCAATGGAGTTATTTCTGCCGGACTCCAGCATTACCCATTTTGAAAATTACCCCTTCGCTACCAATCAGTACTTTGTTGAATTAATATTTTACTTTTGTATGTGTTTTTCGAAATTTGAAAAGTATCCTAGTTTTAAGAGCATTAGGTATGCTAAGCCTTGTTTGGCTAGCTATGTAAATTATTATAGCTAGCCACATCATCAATTGTGCTTCAGCCCTGCATTCGTTTAAGCCAGTTTTCGACGTTGTTGCACTATATTGCGCATAACTTTTGCTATGGGAGGATTTTTTGGGTAATTCAAATTGTGTCGGGTAGCTAACTCAACGATAATGAGTTTAGGTTTTTGAATCACTTAATTTGAAGTTGTTAGGACTGTGTTATGGCTGTTTGACTAAGCCATGTTTTTCGATCTTTTGGACATTTTGCCGGTTTTCGGAGATTCTTTTGGGATCTTCAAGGGATGTTCTTGGGACTCTTCCTAGGCGTTTTGGGACTTTTTTAAGGTTCCATTGAGGTTTGTTTGTGGCCTTTTATAATCTTTTTACTCCAACATGGTTCCGAGAGGGGTTTTGGTGCCACGGACCGACCTTATTCTTGTGTTCCACCCTTGCTCTCCAAATGGAGACAATTAGGGTTGGTGTGTATTTAGTTGCTTCCACTGTGTGCTCAGTGGTCATGGCATTGTTGTCTTTTTCGTCATCGTCTGTCGTCTTTTTTGTCGTCGTGTGGTTTCTTTCTCTCTCTCACGTAATCTCCATAGTCCATGGGTTTTAATTTAGAGGCGTGACAACATGTACGGTGCTATCAACTTTAAGCCAATTTATTCAATAGTGTCCAAAGTTTCTTCTAATAATATTTTGCCGGGAATTAGTAATTACAAACAGGGCCGGCCCCCCAAAAAATTTTGGTTCCCTAGGCGAGATTGTAGGGGAATTTTTTTTTGGGGTCTTTCATTTCACGCGATGCAAATTTCTCACGCGAAATTTTTTTTGGGCCACTTCACTTCACGCAATGCAATTTTTTTTTTTTTAAATGTAAGTATTTTATAGATTCAAATTTCTAACGAATGACAAAAACACTACATAATTATTTGGTGTTTCTTTTGTATAGATTTCACATATTAAAACATAGAAATATGAAGGGTATGAAATGAATGATTAGTACAAGATACTTTTGAAATAAAAATTGAATTTAAACTTATTTGTAAATGCTTGTCAAAAGTAAGATTAATGTGTCCTGGTAAAAAAAAATTAGAGAGCAAAAATACTACTCTAAAAGAACTTTCCCTATTGTAAGTGTAATATTGGGTTTAGTTCTAATTTATATTGGATTAACTTAAAAAATCATATTTGGGTCTATACTAATACAAAAGGAAAAAAAGTTAGGCTTGTGCTCTTTTTTCAGTATTAATAAACTTATCGGAAAAAAAACTTAAAAAGTGATAATTGTGAAAAAAATACATTAAATATACTAATATTTAAAATTTTGAAAATAGCCTCCATCTTGGTGTTGTCATGAAAAGTTATTGTTGTACATGTGAGTGCGACAGTCACGAAAGCTCAATTATAGCCGCGTGAAAAATTATTGTCGTTGAGCAAATGCGACAGTCGCGAGTGTAGTCGTTAAACGTTGTGCGGATGCAACAATAATTTTCTAGCCCTAATTAAAATAATGGTTTGATTTAAATTAGACTTTAGTTTGAAAAAATAGAGATTTTATTTTTGAGTATATAGTAATAGTAAGTGAAATATAAAATTTTGGGGCCCTATCTAGTAAAATTGGTTTTGAATTTATTACAAATTGGGCTGTTAAATAAAATTTTAAAAAATATTGAGGTTGAGGCCCTAAATTGTGTAATTATATTAGGCTTTATTTTCAGTTGAATTGAAAAATGAATTAATTTTTTTAAGGGCAATAAAAATATTAATTTTTTTAAAATTAAAAATACCAGAATTTTTTTTTTTAGGCCCCTTTGGACCGCCTTGGTCGCCTATAGTCAGGACCGGCCCTGATTACAAATAAACGGGGATTTTGTATAACAGGTTTTTGAAATAATTTATATCGTGTTAGTCTCTCATTAGTAAGGATTATCTTGTAGATCAAAAGAAATTGTAATGCAACAGTCGATATACAAAAATATTTATTGCTCCCGCTATACTAATATTTTTACTCGATTACTAATGTGGTGAGAAGGTACTATCTTTCAACCTCTATCTTTGAAGATTAGGAGTTCATTAGAAGTTAATAAATCATACAACAACCATATCCAAGTATATTAAGCGATGCTCTTTTACAAGATATGGTGTTAGAAATAAAATTTATTCAAAAATCCACTACAACAACTGTTATGAAGTTCACTTCTATTTGAGACACCCAGACTTCAAAATATCTAATAACTCATACTATTCATAAAAATAAATGCATGACACAACCCCATTTTAAATGCATGACATAACATGTAACAACCCCTTTATTTCCATTTGAGCTCTAGCAAATATTTCTCAATCTTGAGACTGTAAAGCTCTTAAATGTTGGTGCAACTTGTGAAAGTGATATACCAATTTAGCCCTTGGTGGTAAACCCTCTTTGATCTGTGGTAACTCTAGGAAGCAACCCATCCATGTTTCCAAACAAGGGTAATTTAGAGGGTCAAACACTTTGATGTCCACAACTTCCTCAATCACTCCAAGCCATAGACCAATCCAGCCCAAGACAATGTCCAAGTAGCCAATAGTGTCACCTCCAAAGTACTTTTTACCCTTGAGCTCTCCTTCTAGGGTTTCTAGGGCATCTTTGGCTAGCTTCACTTCCTTTTCAAGTTGCTCTACCTCAAGAAATAGTATTCTCCTCATCACTTCAGTAAACTACAACCAATATCAATAGAATGGTTAATGAGAAATAATATGCAATTTGCTATATCAATAGACGGTTTTAGGTACGTCTCTTTTTTCGTTGTTTTAAATTCTGTGTTAAGATCCAAAATCACCATGACCAAGGTTGGAAATTTGAAAAATATATGATGTATATTCAATTTCTATCACTAAAACACAATACTCCCATCATTTATATGATACATGACAATCACACTCGACATTCAAACCATTATCTCCTTAGAATTGGTGTAATTAATTACTCATATGCAGTATACAATAATATACAAGATCGGACTATAAAGCGAGTATTTTGACTAGATTATTTTAATTACACAAAAGAGAAGTGAGTACCTTTTCATCAACAAACTTAGCCCAGAATCTAGCTATGGCTCTTTGATAAGGGTCCTTAGGCAAAATGGGACTATGTTTCCAAGTCTCATCAATATACTCAATGATGACTTGTGATTCACATATAGGGTTGTGGTGGGAGTGAAGTAAAACAGGTACTTTCTTGTAGACAGGGTTGGAGTCGAGAAGAAGAGGGCTCTTGTTGGTGAGGTCTTGCTCTATCTCTTGGTACTCCACACCCTTCAACTTGAGAGCCCATTTCACTCTCTGAACAAATGGACTGAACCATGCCCCCAATAGCTTCACCTCTGCCTCTCCCTCCATTTTTCACTCTTTGTGGTCTTATCTTATGATAAGCTCCTTCTTATACACTTATTATATAGCGATGGGTTGCTCGCAGACCTGTCAACGGATCTGATCTAATTAAATTCATATCCGATTGGTTAAGAAATCGGAATATCAAATTCGGATCATAATCGGATTATCGGATTTTTTCGTTAATCCATATTCGACTAATCAGATTTGCATCGGATTCAAATTAAAATCGGATTCATTGACAGGTTTATTGATATGGATGGCAAAACCCCCCTTTTGATTCGAAATTGATAATTATACGGATTTTTACTTAGTTAATTTATATCCGATTTTCTTCACTATCAGTCATTTGATTTGATAATCCGATTCGATTATATAATTACAAAAATACAAAAATCAATAAATAATTTTAAATTTTTTCTTATTTTTCTAGAATCAGTAAACACTAAGTGTTTTGTTTGGCAACCGGTGTGGTGTTGGTTTTTGGTTTTGGTTTGGTTGGAGCTAGGTTGGGTTGGATTTGGTGTGGTTTTATTCTGAACTGAAACCATGTTTGGTGCAGATGGTTTTGGTGTGAGAAAAAGTGAAACTGAAAAACCAAACCATGTTTGGTAGAGTTGATATGAGCTGAAATTCTGAAATCAATCATATTTGGTAACTTGGAATAGTTTGACATTTTATTTATTTAAAATAATATTTTGTAAATATATATGTTTTAAAAATAAAAAATATAAATATTTAATTTTTTAGAAATATTTATTTTTTCATAAATATTTAATTTTTCATAAATATTTATAGATAAAATATTTTATATAAGATATTTCAAAAAAATAAAATATTTTGAAAAAATAAAAGATTTCAGTAAAAATACATATAATTTATATATTTTTAAAAAAATAATAAATATATTTTTATTATATTTTATTTTTTCTAGAAATATTTGTTTTCCCAAAATATTTTATTTTTTATGAAATATATTTTTTCGTTTGATTTTTTTGAAATATTTTATTTTTTGAATTTATATATATATATAATATTATAAATGAATTGGTTTGGGTTAAACAATGGTACACCAAATTGAATTGGTTTGGGTTAAAGAATAGTTTTGGTGTGAGAAAACCAAACCATCTATCTCAATGGTGTGAAAATTAATGAATTTGGTACCAATGATGCAACATTATTCAATCCCAACTCCTTCTACCAAACATGAATTGACCCACAAATTTCATCACAAAACCACAAATTTTACTCCAAAACCTCCTACCAAACAAGCACTAAATTATCAATCAATATTAATAACACATGTCATATAAAAATTAAAAAGCAAAAAAAGAAATTGGGATATTATTAAGTATACTGCATTTAATACTCAACATTTATCTATTAGTAAATAGTATATAAACTTAAAGTATAAATACTGAAACACTGAATTATTAATAAATATAAATAATTAATTAATATTTATATATAGGTATAGTATTAAATATATACACATAAAAATATCAAATCAATATATATCTATATCATATAATTTCAGATTGGATTATTATCGGATCGGATTAGTATAAATTCAAATTTAATTTGTTAAAAAATTGGATTAACGAATTTTATTTTTAATGCATAGGCGCCACCAGACATTAATGGGCACATATTGATGGACAAGATTCTGCTGCATTGAGTCGGTGGAGTGATGGTGTGAAGTTAGGGTCTCATATAGATCCAACGGTCCGGATGGTATAAAAATTTTGGTAGAATTTTGAGAATTCTAACGGATGATGTGCGTTTGAGATTTAGTGGAACCCGCACTCCATTGGTGGAGTATTGGAGAAGATTAATTTCCCATATTGATTGGACAAGGCATTTAAATGGGGCGGTCGTCATTAAAAAAAGGGTAAGAAATACAGTGATAATTTTTAGTGGTAGATTATAAATTGCCACTTAAAATTATGAACTTAAAATATTTTAGACCATACCGGCAATAACAATTGTTATATCTTAATTCATCGGACAATTCTAAAACTTTGTCAATATAAACACATATTTTTGTAATGTGTGCTGCTATGCATTTGACAATATTTATGCGTTTATTATAATACATGAATAATTTAATAGCAATATATAGCTTTATTGAATAATTTAATAACAATACATGAATAAGGTGGGCGCAATTTAAAAAATATTTAGAAACTAATTATAGTAATTTATAAAAGAGTGGAAAAGAAAAATAAAATAATTTTGAAAAGAAAACACTAGGAATTTTGGTTTAATTAGAAGGAAATTTTGATTTCAAAAAATTAAAACGAGGGGTATACAATTCTGATAAAAATCTCTAATGACTTGGTGGTGATAGAGGCCCTAAATATTATAGATAAAAAATCATAACTATTTCAGGTTATAATTGGTTGGAGAAATTTGCTACCATCTCTTTTTAAAAGGTAATTTTAACTATTATGGAAAAAAATTGAATTTTGTATTGGTTGGTCTGTGATTTGTGATTGTGACTAATAAGAGTGGTGAAAAATCGCTATAGATAGAGGACGATTTTGTATGTAATGAGCTGGGAACAGGTATAAAATTATTGCAAGTTTCATATCTAATTCTAGAAAATTGAATGAGACCTTGTTACTCCGTGCATTTACTAATCCATGTGCTTTTTTTTTTTTTTTGTCTGTTGTTGGAATTGGATGGAAAATGTATCCTCTTTTTGTCCCCACCAACAAAATGTAAATTCTATGCTGAGAAAGAAGTTCATGAACACAAATGGATTTTTTTTTTTTTTTTAAAGTTTTTAAAAGCATAGCCAACAGAAATTAAACAAATATATTCAAACTAGTGCAACCACTTATCCATGGTAACTGAAGTTAAATTGTTTTTTTGGCCTATAGTAAGGTAACAAAATATATATATATATATGTATATATATATATGGGTCTACTGTAGGCCCTAGGCAATAGTTAGGGCCGCTTAGGACCAAAATAAAGCTGACAATTTTTTACACGAGTTGACTCGTTTGACATGATTATATTTATTGTTATATTTATTTGCTGATTTTTTCTATTCTCTAATTGGTCATGAATTGAAATACATTAATAAACTATTACTGAATCGTGTCAAATTCAAATTCAATTTCATTTTTATTTTTTACTTTTTATTTTTTATGTTGGATTGTATCATATTTAAATATTTGATTTTCGTGTCAACTAGTATCAGATTGCCCTGTTGACCCGTGGGTCGACCTGTTGACACGAATTGCCAGTCCTAGGACCAGTGCAGGGCTAACCCTGAGGCGACCTAGGAGCCTAGGGCCTCCAGTCCCCGGGGGTCCCAAATATTTTAATTTTTTTTTTTGTATTTAAAAAAAATAAAATTTAATGCTTTTGTAAGCCTTAAAAAAATAATTAATTTCTTTGCTCATTTCAAAACAAAAGCCTAATATAATTACACAATATAGGGCCTCAATTTTTATAAAAAATAATTATTTTCCTATAAGATCCAAAAAAGATTAATTTGTTTAACAATTCAATTCGTACTAAATTGTAATTCAATTTCACAATTTAGGACCCCAAAATTGTATATTTCACTTACTATTACTATAGCCTCAAAAAAAGTATATTTTTTAAAATTTTCAACCCAACGAAACTAAAATCTAATCCAAATTAAACTATTATTCTGATTATGACTAGAAGATTTTGTTACTTTCGCACAACGTTTAGAGACTACACTTAGAGCTCTCGAGATTGCCGCACTCGCAGAACGACAATATTTTTTCCCATTACTACACTCAAAAGTCTTGTAACTACCGTACTCACACTACAATAATTTTCACAACAATACTAAGATGAAGGTTATTTTAATTTTCTCAGTATTAATATATTTAATGTATTTTTTTAATAACTTTTTATATTTTTAATTTTTAAACGCGCAAAACCTTATTTATATATAAGGGGCCTCACAATAAATCTCGTCTAGGATCTCTACGTATTTTCCAAATTTCAGGACGACCCTAGACCAGTGCCCCTGAATTCATTTTGGTACATGCCGATTTGTTTTTTTCTAGTTGAGTAAATTCTTGCACGCCCTTACCATGCACGGTGAAACTCTCAAAATTACGAACTATCAAAACTTTATGATTCAGAAGTACCGAGGATATTGTTATTACTATTTAACTATTTAAATAGTCATACAAAAAGATTTAATTTTTTTTTGCATAATCTAATCATGTAAGTAAAAAAATCATACCAAATAAAAAATTGGATAAGCAAAACATTTTTGCGTTACATTTTTAACAATACCAAAAGATAGTGAAAATTCAACAATACTAATTAATACATGACATAACTACCCTTCATTTTTATTGAACTCTAGTTAAACCTCTCATTTTTGAGCATGTAAAGACAATTGGCGAATATGATAATAATAGGCCACCAAATCATCCCTTGGTGGTAAGCCCTCTTTGATGGCTGGTGACTCTAGAAAACAAGCCATCCATTTCTCCAAATTAGGGTAGATTAGAGGGTCAAACACTTTGATTTTTGCAACCTCCTCCACAACTCCAAGCAATTGAGCAATCCACCCCAAGACAATGTCCAAATAACCAATAGTGTCTCCTCCAAAGAACTTCTTACCTTTGAGCTCTCCTTCAAGAATTTCTAGGGCTTCTCTAGCTTGGATCACTTCCTTTTCTTGCTCTTCTCCATCAAGTAATAGTGCTCTCCTTACCGCTTCAGTGAACTACAAGAAAACCAATTGCATATATAATTCTCATGAGTGACAGATCTAGAAAACTATGTGAGTGGGGTGTAAAGGGTATTTTTTGTAATTTAGTGGGGGGGGGGGGGTTTATCAAGTGATAGTGCTCTCCGTCGTATATGCTGCACCTGCATGGTAGCACTTGTACATACTAATGCCGAAGAGCAAAGGATTGTATGAGTGTTTAGGGTCTTCTGTCTTGGAGTGTATCAAATTTGTGAGTAAAGTATTCGAGAGTCTTCCACCTTGGGGTGGTTCAAATTTGTGAAGTCCTTGGGGTGGTTCAAATTTGTGAAGTGCTAAGAGAGAATAGAATATTATAGAATAATGGAGAGTTTGTAAACTTTTGGGATTCTAGAAACATTTCGGAGAAAAATTCTACACAGAAAATTTTGACTGTTGATGGTAATATATTCTAATGACTATAAATAGGTGAAGGATAAATAAAATAAAAGTTAATTTCAGTCTTCAACAAGTGTTTTTAACATAATAATAATATATACAAATAAATAAATAAAAGGAATATTTATATGAGAATGAAAATTTTGTTCAAATGAAATATTAATAGAAGAAAAATTACACCGATAATCAAAATTCGTAGGTAAAAATTATTATTTACTACAAAAAATGATATTTCGTATCAAATCCTATCCATATTTATAAATAGAGTGGTAAAAAAAATGAATGGACTTGTAATTTTAGTTATGGAACTGTATTTGACTAATATTTTTATGGGTAGAGTTGTATTTGACTAGTATTTTATGAATTAGTATTTTATGTGATTTGACTAACTTATGTTGTTTAGAATTGAAGACTTTTACTAAAGTTTGTTATATGGATTTGAATTTTTTGTTAATTTTAAATTATTAAACTTGTTTTTGTGTTAGAAATTATTGCAATTAAATTCATTGGAGTACGGTTTATGGCGATTATAGGGGTAATGATGAAATTTTTAAACGATTTTGAGGCGGTTATGGGGGACGAGAATTTTCACGGTTTTAATTATAGAGATTGAGAAAACCGCCCCATTGTCATCCCTATACACAATATGCAATTTACCATACTACAAATCCACGATTTTATTTTAGAGGAGGCAACATGCTTGGAAAGAGTTTACACATTTGATTCATCAAAATCTCTATCGTACTTGCTAACATTTGGGATAAAATTCATTCACACGATGATTATGATCAGTATTTATTACACCATCAAAATTCGCCTTAAGGGCCCGTTTGGGAACTTGGTTTTGGTTTTGGTTTTGGTCTTGGGTGGTTTTAGGTAAATCTAAAATCAATATATAGTGTTTGGTAAGGAGTTGGTTTTGGTATAATTATATATATATATACTAATATGTATTAAAAATATATAAATATGAAAAATATATATATAAAAAATTGGAAAAAATTAATTTTCAGGAAAAAAATATTTTTCCGAAAAATATAAAAAATAATTTTTTGGAAAATAATTAATTTTCGGAAAAAAAAAAATTAATTTTTTCCGAAAAATTAATTTTTTCAAAAAAATAATTTTTGTCGAAAAAATATTTTTTTCCGAAAATTAATTTTTTCGAAAAAATATGATTTTTTTCCAAAAATTTATTTTTTGACGAAAAAATAAATTTTTCCGGAAATTAATTTTTTCGAAAAAATAATTTTTGTCGAAAAAATATTTTTTTTCCGAAAATTAATTTTTTCCCAAAAATATGATTTTTTTTCCAAAAATTTATTTTTTGACGAAAAAATAAATTTTTCCGAAAAAATAAATTTTTCCGAAAAAATAAATATTTTCCGGAAAATAATTATTTTTGAAAAAATAATTTTTTTCCGAAAATATGATTTTTTTCCAAAAATTATTTTTTTTCCGAAAAATTATTTTTTTTCCGAAAAAAATTATTATTTTCCAAAATATAAATATTTTCGAAAAAATAATTTTTTGGAGAAAATTAATTTTTGTCCGAAAATATGATTTTTTTCCCGAAAATTTAATTTTTTCCGAAAAAGATAATTATTTTCGATAAAATAATTTTTTCCCGGAAATTAATTTTTTTCGAAAAGTATAAAAAAAATTTCAAAATAATTCATATTTTCGGCCATATATATATATATATAGAGAGAAAAAAAAAAAGTCAAAAATGGTGGGCCAAAACCAGGTTTTAGTGGTTGGTTTTAGTGTGTCCAAAACCAAGTCCAAAACCGGCCAACCAAACATGGTCTTGGTCTTGAAATCAAAGACCAAGACCAAAACCGGGTTGCCAAACGGAGCCTAAGTTTCATGACCAAAGGGTATTTTTGTCGGTATATAATATTCAGAGTTTTTACAAAAGAAAAATTACAGCGGATTCGGTTCTAAAATAATGGGAGGAGACAATCATGTGTCAAAAACGTAAACCATATATAGTGTAATAAATAACAACCATAACCGTAATTGAACGAAACGAGGTAAATGTATAAATCCAATGTTTGACTAAAGAAAAAAGGAGATCCAAACCTTTTCTTCAGCAAACTTGGCCCAGAACCTAGCCATGGCTCTTTGATAGGGGTCTTTGGGCAACAAGGGGCTATGTTCCCAAGTCTCATCAATATACTCAATGATGAGAAATGACTCACAGATTGATTTGTTGGAGTGGATGAGGACAGGTACTTTCTTGCATAGTGGGTTGGATTGAAGGAGAAGAGGGGTCTTGTTGGTGAGGTCTTGTTCAATGTTTTGGTATTGGACACCCTTCAGCTTCAGAGCCCATTTCACCCTCTGAACAAATGGACTGAACCATGCCCCCAATAGCTTCACCTCTGCCTCATCCTCCTCCATGTATCACTTTTCTGTGTTTTGTGTGTCTGCCTTGGGGTCTTATAGTCTTATTATACTGCTATAGACAGCTACAATTATATATATAATATCTATATACTACTGTATTATCAAGGTAGCCGCCCTGAGGGCCCTTGCAAGCACAAGGTCAAAAGTATTCCTTCCACTAAGATCAAAGTAAATGCATTGGTATTCATGTTACGTTTGTGATGCCCCTATTAATTAATCTGGGTAATTTACAGGGAGCTTCACTCATGTTTGCTAAAAAGTTAAGGAACTCCTTGCTGTTTTAAAATTGTTAGTTACCTCCATGTAATTTGCAACCGTTTCCAAATACATCCCCTGTCGTTAAATTGTCTAACGGAAGTGAAGTGAAAAGACAAAAATACCCTCAAATATATGCTTTTATATTTCAATTTTTTTTTATTTTATATTTTACTATAATTGGTAGTTCGAAAACAAATATTTCGGCATTAATTTTTTATTTTGGCATAAATAGAAAAATAATCGTTATATATAAAAAAATTTAAAAACAAATTATATATATATATATATTTTTTACTATAAACGAAATCTTTTTTTATTTATGCCGAAATAAAAATTTAAAGTTAAAATAATTTTTTTTTTCCAAACTACCAATTAGGGTATATTATTTTCTACCTTTTAACATTATTATCTAGTTATATAAATAAGAATATATATTTTTTAAACTACCAATTATAATAAAAAGTAAAAATATTTAAGTCCAAAATATAGAAAAATATTTTGAATTACCAATTAGATTTTTTTTTTTTTTTTTTAAAATATCTTTTATATCACGATTTTTTTTATATTTATGCCGAAATAAAAAATTAATGCCAAAATATTTGTTTCGAACTACCAATTATAGTAAAATATAAAAAAATTACCTTTTACATGATCACTAACATATTATATATATATATATATATATATATATATATATATATATATATTAGATTCGAGGTTGTCGTGTGCAGGGACTGAGCCAAATTTTTTTTTATTGGGGGCAACTTTTAAAAGAATTTTTTTCGCCGAACAGGGGTGGAGCCAGGAAAATTATCTAAAGGGGCCAATATGATTTTTTATAAGTTTACTGGTAAAATTTATATATTTTTTGGTTGACAAAGGATTTTTTTTTTAAAATTTGGAGATGGCAATGCAATGTTTTATAAAATTATTGGTAAAATTTATATTTTTTTAGGCTACCAAAGAAATTTTTTTAAAAATTTGGAGGGGTCATATATAATTTTTAGGGTAAATACCACTAACACCCCCTCAAAGATACCCTAATCCCACATAGACCCCCTCGATATTCACTATTCCCACTCAGACCCCCTTAAAATTGAATTTTGTCCCACAAAGACCCCCTCCGTCTCCACACCGTTAAACTGTGCCATTAACCACCCTGTGAATTATCTATTTTGCCATCAAAATGATATAAAATGACATACATATCCTTCTTCTTCTTCTTCAATTTGGGCATTCCAAAACCCTAACCCTAATTTATATATAGAGAGAGATTGGAAATGGGAAATTGGGAGAGAGATTGAAGATGGGGATTGTATATATTGCATACCCATATATACATAAATATATATATGCTGCTATATATACCCATATACCCGTATATATATATATATATATATATATATATATATATATGTATAGATCTATATATATGTGTGTGTATATATATATATATGTATAGATCTATATATATATATGTGTGCATATATATATATATGTGCATTTGTGTGGCAGTGGTGTGTGTGTGTGTGTGTGTGAGAGAGAGAGAGAGAAAAAGAGAGAGAGATAGAGAGTTAAATAAATTTTAAATGTTTTTTTTTTAATTTTATATTTATTTTTGAATTTAGAATTTTTTTTGAAATTTAATATATATATTATTTGAATTTTATATGTTTTTTTTTTAATTTTATATATTTGTCTTGAATTTAATATGTTTTTTTAACAAAATTCAAAATTTATATATATATTTTATTTTATATTTATTTTCGATTTTATAATTTGTTTCAAAATTTAATATTATTTTTTGAATTTTATATGTTTTTTTTTTAAATTTTATATATTTGTTTCAAAATTTTATGTTTTTGCGATTTTTATATTTATTTTCGAAATTTAATATGTTTTTTTGAAAAAAAAATAATTTCAAAATTTATATATATTTTTAATATTATATTTATTTTCAAATTTATAATATTTTTCAAATTTTAAAATATATTTTTTCGAATTTTATATATATTTTGAAATTTTAATACAATTTTTTTTTGAATTTTAAATATTTCTTTCAAATTTTATATATTATTTTTGAACTTTATAATTTAGGTATGTTTTTTGAAATTTAAATATTTTTTTGAATCTATATATTTTTCCTCTTTTTATATTTTTTTTCTAAATTTTTATATATTTTCAAATTTTAATATAATTTTTCAAAATTTTATATTTTTTTTGAATTTTATATTTTTTTTTCATTTTCAGACTTTATATAATTTTTTTGAATTTTAAATATTTCTTTCAAATTTTATATATTATTTTTGAATTTTATAATTTATATATTTTTTCTAATATATATATATATTTTTTCGTAAAATATATATATATTTTTTCGTAATATATATATATATATATTTTCCTAATATATATATTTATATTTTCGTAATATATATATATATATTGGGCATATGGGTAATTTCACACTTTATATATTACTCTAATGTAATAAGTGAAACCTCAAGGGGTGCTACTGCAATTTACTCTTTTTTTAAATATATATTGAAGGGAAAATTAGTAATTTCACAATAAAACGTCAGTAAACTTAATGGCCGTCTGTCAGAGGGGTCCGTGTGGGAATACTCAATATCGGGGGGTCCGTGTGGGATTATGGTCTCTTTGAGGGGGTGTCGGTGGGAATAACCCTAATTTTTATAAAGATATCCATAATAAATAAATTTTGAGGCTAAAAAAAAATGGGGAGGGGCCATGGCCCCCCTTAGCCAAAGAGGGGCTCCGTCCTCGTCGTCGAGAGAACTTACAGTGAGAGAGAGATCTAAAGTTCTGTTTGTGTCAAAAAAATTAGGGTTCAATTAGACAAGTGAGTTGATGGACTTTGGGATGTTGGTTGTGGCTTTGTGAATTGTGTTTTAATTAAATTAGAAGTTATTGTGTGCTTGGTTAAATGGGCTTTCGGATATTGTTTGTGGGTTGTACTTTAATTAAATTAGAAGTTATTGTAGATTGGGTTAAATGAACTTTGGGATGTTGATTGTGGCCTGATGGACTCTTAATTGTGGGTTAGATAGACCATAGGAAAGAAATTAGGGTTCCATTAAATAATTTATTAAACCAATTTATATATTACATATAATTTTAAGGTATTTTTATTTTTTAGCACAATAATTTTGTCTAATCTTTGAAATTGAGGGCCAATGAGCAGAAATTTTAAAAATATTTAATAGGGGTCAAATTTCATTTTTTTGGCTATAAATCTCTTAAGATAATTTGTATTACTATTAAAATTATTAAAAAAAATAAAATTTCAAAGGAGGCAATTGCCCCCTATCCCCAAAACGTGGCTCCGTGCCTGGTTGTGTGCCTGTCCTGGTACATAACCTTTTCATTGAATACTACATCTCTGCTTCGGATCACTTTTCAGTTCTGATTATCCCACATGCAGTAACCAAACTTATCACCGCCATATCCAATGAAAGTGCATTTCTATGATTTAGGGTCAAGCTTTCCCCTCACATGATCACTAACATGCACATATGTTACACAACCAAAAACTTTGAAATATGAAAGTGTTACCTCTTTACCGTTCCATGTCTCTTCTGGTATTCTGTGCTCTAATGGTATTGATGGACTTCTGTTGATTAAATACATTGTTGTACTGACTGTTTTTGCCTAGAACTGCTTCGGCAACCCTGCCTGTATGCGCATGCTTCTGGCTCTCTCAGTCAACGTCTGGTTCATATGTTATGTTACGCCATTCTGCTGTGGTGTACGTGGAACATTCTTCTCTAATCTAATACCGTTCTCATAGCAAAAGTTCTTAAACCCGGAGTCTTCGTATTCTCCACCATTATCGGATCTCAATTTCTTTATCTTCAACCCTGTCTCATTCTCCACCATGGCTTTCTATTTCTTGAACATATTGTACACCTCATACCTTCCTGGAATGGTCATCAATGAAAGTCACAAAGTAAGACTTTTCACCAAGAGATGAGACATTTGTTGGCCCTCGGACATTCGTGTGAACTAGCTCAAGCTTCTCCTTTTTGAGATTTCTGTTGTTGTTGTGGAAACTCTCCCTCTTCTACTTACTGAATACGCAATTCTCACAGGAGTTGATGCCAATCGATTTCAAACTTGGTAGTTTTCCCTTCGAGAGTATAACCTTTAGCCCCTTTTCACTCATGTGACCTAACCTCTGGTATTAAAGGTTGTGATCCTTATTTCCTTCTGCAACTGCAATCAACGTGATAACATTGGTGGTTGTGTAGAACATATCTTCTTTCTTTCCTCGTGCTATAGTCATAGCCCCCTTGGAAACCTTCCACTCATCTTCTCTGAAAGTGGTCACATAACCTTCACTCGCCAACTGGCCTACTGAGATCAGGTTCTTCCTCAAGTCTGGAATGTGTCTCACATCCCTTAGCTTCCATATTGATCCATTGTGTTTGATATGTAGTTCATTTGTCCCTATGACAATGCAGGGATGATCGTCACCTAGATAAACCTTTCTGAGGTTACCAGGTACATAGCTCTCAAAGAGCTCTCGACTTGAGGTGACATGGAATGATGCTTCGGAGTCCAAGACCCAAAACTCTGCCTTGCTCTCCAAAGAGTATATCATCGCATCATTTGCTTCTTCTGAGACAATATTCGCTTCAGTCTTGTTTTTCGCTACCTTCTGCGGGAATCTACAATGGTCCTTGTAATGACTAGTTTTGCCATAATTCTAACACTCAATCTCTTTGGAATTTCTGGGACTTTGAGATTGTGATCTTCCTTGTCTCGACTTAGAACGACCATGTCCATAACTTCCGCCTTTCTTTCTACTCGAACCTCTGCCTCTTGTCTCGACATTCAATGGTGAGCCACTGTTAGAAGAGTCTATTGTTTGCCTTCTGATTTCCTCCGTGAGCACCATACTAACCATGGAATCATACTGTAACTTTTCTTTCCCTGAAGAGCTACTAATCGCAGCAACTGTACTACTCCAACTCTCTAGCAACTTGCTTAGAACCAAAGTCGTTTTCATCATGCCAGAGATTGGCATATCAATATATTCCAACTGTCCAACAATTTCATTGAGAATATTAAGATGCTCACTGACCATTCTATTCTCGGACATCTTCAGATTAACCAATCTTTTGATGAGATGTACTATGTTTGCTGCAGACTATTGTTCATACATGTTAGAAAGGGCGTCCATGGGAGACTTGTTGTCTTCTGATTTCTTCTATTAAAAGCAATAGACTTTGACAACGTCAGCCTGATCATACCGAGAGCCTTTCAATCTAGGATTTTTCAATCCTCTTCTTTCATTGATTTTGGTTTTTGCTATTCTAGTGGTAAATACAAATTCTTCTGAAATAACAAGTCCTCAATTTGCATATTCCAAAAAACAAAGTTTGTACCATCAAACTTTTCAATCATTACTGTATTTTATTCTCCCATAGCTCCCACTAAGCCTTTTCGAGGTGTTCGGAGTCGAATCATGCAAAATCGATCACACGGTTGTGTCCGGAACAGTTCCGACCGCATAAAAAAATGGGTAAAAAATGACTCCAAACGGACCAAAAAACAAATCAACACTAAAAGACAAAAATTTGATGTCACTGTAGTGATTCAACACTGTAGCAACTCGGTACTATAACAACCTGTCACTGTAGCAATTCAACATTGTAGTGACGCGGGAGTTTCTGGTAAAATTTCAGACGGCGATTGCGGGCGCGTCCGGACTCCGATTTCAACGTGGTATTGTAGTGACACGGTTTGTAACAAGTCAATTGGTATCCCAAACCAATTCGAATAAGGATTCTTCAAGTCAATCTCTTACTCAAAATAAGGATTATTTAGTGGCTAAGTTTAACTTTTCCTGCAAGAAAATGAGTCACACTCCAAGAGTCCTAAGTATTTTTCAAGTAGGCCAACCCATCTTCGCCATGTTTCTCTTCAAGTCTTATGATATAATGGTAACACAAACATAGTACTCTAGATAAACATAAGATAATAATATTGTGATTTTATTTTCTACAATAGAATATAAGGTGTTACACTCGAACTCTCAAATTACAAACTCATCAAATTCTAATTATTCATAATTGTGGTACAACCATGTGTAGTCACCACACACAATCTAGTTAAAGATGATATATATATATATATAGGGTCCGTTTGAGAATCATTATTTTTGTTTTTATTTTAGGAACAAAAAACCAAGAATAATTCTTATTATTGTTCTTATTTTCTCACCCAAAAGAACAAGAACAAAAAATATGTTTGGGGCAAAAATACATCAATACACCAAACACACACACACACACACACATACACACAGTGCGTTGACAACCCAACTCCTCGTTCACCTCCACCTTTCACGCACCACCTAACTCTGCTACTCCCTCACCGCCGTCCTCCACCCCTGGCCCGACCTAGGGCTTCGAATTAGTGTTTTTGTGAGGAGAAATAATAGCTTCGAATTAGGGCTTTCAATTGGGGAGAAAAGCTTCGAATTAGTGTTTTTGTGATGGTGGCGATTCAATTTCAGTGGGGTGTGTGTATATATGTGTGTGTGTATATCGATTGTGTGTGTGTTTGGTGGTAATGTTGGTGGTGGGTTGTGGCGGCGAGAGGTTGAAGATGGAGGTGCGTGGTGTGGGCGAGAGGTTGAAGATGGTGTTCGTTCAGTTGCAATTTTTATTTTATTTTTTTGGAAAATCCCAAATAGAACCCTTTTTTTTTTCTACTGTTCACGAAAACACTTTCCAAATTGAGAACAGAACAAACAGTAAAAAGGGTTTCCAAACATGTTTTGTTCTCCTGAACAATGCCAAAAAAAAACACAGCTTTCCAAACGCACCCATAGTGTTACATAATACTCAACAACATTACTTATATATATATATATATATATAGCCCTTCATCCTCTATCTAAATCTATTTTTTAGTAGGCAAAGCTAGTACATATTGGCGGACCTTGTGAAAATAGGCTACCAAGAAATCTCTTGGTGGTAAACCTTCTTTGATGAATGGTAACTCTAGAAAACAACCCATCTAAGTATCCAAACAAGGGAACTTTAGAGGGTCAAACACTTTGATATCTGCAACTTCCTCAAACACTTGAAGCCATAAAGCAATCCAACCCAAGACAATGTCCAAGTAGCCAATAGTGTCCCCTCCAAAGAACTTCTTACCCTTGAGCTCTCCTTCTAGGGTTTCTAGGGCATCTTTGGCTTGCATTGCTTCCTTTTCTTGTTGGTCCCCATCAAGAAATAGCACTTTCCTCATCACTTCAGTAAACTACAATATCAAAATCAATAGAATTGTTATTATATATTAGATATAACAATTAGTGGAATTAGTCCAACGATAAGTGACGACTTTTTATTTGTCTAACTGGTATTCAAGTACATTTCAAATTTATAAAACCAGAGACGACACAATACCATTTTTTTAAAATTGCACAAATAGTGACGGAGAATTCATATATGTAGTCAATTACATTCCACATTGGTATTTCACTGGAGCGTACCCGATGTTAAATGGATAGGATTTTTCCTCCCAAAAGTAACATATATTATGTTGCTAATTTATATATTCAAATTAGATAGTTAATTTTTATTATTATTATTGGAAGAGTTGCATATGTAAGAACACTTGTTATTATTGTTTATTATTGGCATGTTCTAGACAATAACCATGTTGAGTGAATTGTGAAGTCGGGTAGGTGTAGGAAAATTAAAGTGGTCGAGCAAAGGCATGGACAAGTTTCATCAAATTCAAATCAAGCTTAAAGTAAGTGAAAAATATAAGAGAAATGAAGAAGAATCAAGTTTGAGCAAAAAATGCATTCCGGAGGGCATAAACGATATTATTTTGAGCCGAAACTTCGAGAATCATAACAAGCGAGTCGAGGAGGTTCAAATGACACTATTACCAAGAAAAGTTGGTTCCAAAGGTTTTGTTATGCATGACCTACGCATCCAGTAACTAAAAGTGGCTAGAAAATGCTATTTTGACGCAGCACCTATACAAGACAAATTTTGCCCTACGCACCATGCATAGGAACCCCTACGCATGGTGTGGTTAAGTGCTGAAAATGATAAAATTGTCCCCAAGTTGTTTTTTTTTGTGGCGGTTGTGACTTCTACACCTCAATACACGTGATATACACATAATATACATCAGATTTGAGGGTTTTGCTTGGTTCGGTGTGAAATTACGAAAAATGGTAACATTTGGGTTTCCCTCAGTTATTGTTTATAAATACCGAAGTCTACTACAGATTTTAGGAGAGCTTTTTGGTGAGAGATCTCAGCAATTTTTTTACAGTTCATATATTTCTACAAAGAGAAAAAAAAATTATTTAGTGATCATATAATTTCTAGTTCTCTCTTGTTTTTGAGGTTCTCAAATTGTGCTTCTACACCGATGATCTTATACACAATTGGATGACCTAGATTCTGAAAAATCAACTCTGTTGAGAAGTGAAGCCGTCTGAGTGCGGAGATCGGAGCAGTAGTCTTCGTGGTTATTCGATCCATTGTGAAACGGAGTCGTCAAAGTACGGAGATCGGAGCGAGAGCTTCGCGGAGCGCAGAGTGGAGAAAGACAGATCAGGAGTGATTTGTAAGTCTAAAACTTCATAGAATCTGTATATCTCTTGATTCATAGTGCATCGATATCCGAATTTATTCGTGATATTTACTTGGAGCGTTTTTTCACGTAAAAATCTCTGTGTCTTCTCATGATTTATTTTTGGCACTTATATTCATGATTGCTTGATTTAATCTGATTAGAGAATTAGGGTTTTATGACTGATTGATATTGAATTTCCGCTAGATAATTTTAATTGATTATAAAAGCGATAAAAAAATCTATTCACCCCCCTCTAGGCTATTTTCCTTGATCGTTTAGGTAATTTCAGCATCAAATTTAATATCATTTACATAATTATTTTGTATATAAGATTAACACGATCTCTATACGATTATTTTGTATATAGCATTATGATGCATTCTACCCAAGAAGTTTCTTGATGTAGAGCTCAAGTAAGTCTGAAAATGTAAATTAGTTTTTTCTAGAAAGTAACATATGTTTGTAAGACTAAATTGTGTCCCACATGATTTTGGACTCTATGTTTTATTTATGTTGTGGTACAGTAAAATAAAATTAGATTGTAGTTAATTATCGGTTAAGAAATAATCTGATAATTAAGGGGAAACGTCTCCTACTAGTTACTAACTCTGATGGAAAGTTGTATTATGGTTGTAGTAGGAAACAATCATCTCTCTACTTATTAAAGTGCATATATTTCATCGGTTATGTGCACTTACAGAAGCAACACGATATAGTTTAACGTGTGCAGAAAGGTAAAGAAAGAGAAAACCAATTTTCTTTAGGGTTTTCGTATGTGCGTATTTCAGGATCATATAATGGTTTGATATGATGATGGATGGAGATTGACGGATCAAAGAAGAGTTATGGATCAAAGAGAGGTTTGCTATTATCATGGCTATGAGGTATTTATAAATTTATTTATGCTTAATATTTATGTGAGCATGATAGAGTTCTAAGATTATGGATTTTATGTTCCGCAATTTTATGCTTAATGTTTTTGCATAAATATCATGTTTAATTTACAATGTCCCCTGATTGATTCTTGCTCAATTCCCTTAAATATAAATTTGAGGGCAATACTTATCTTAGACCATGTAAGTAGGAAGCTCATACTTACAACATATGTGGCCCAATAAAAAAGAGACACGTATTTATAAAATAAAAAGGCAATACTTGTCTTATGCCATGTAAGTATAGGATGCTTCTACGTACAATATATGTGGCCGAATTAAAAACAGACATGTGTTTGTAGAATAATAAATAAATTAAATTAACTATTTTAGGGTCTCTTCCTCCATGCCCCCTCTTTCTCTTTCTCTTTCAATGTTTCAAAAACTTCGATCATAGCCGACAGTCATACAAAAAAATAACCCGCCATGTGGATGATCTAGGTCGGGCGGTGACATAGCTACGGCGATAGATAGGGTGGAGACGGAGGTGCAGGTCGGAAAAAACGTCGATGTTGGACTGATATCCTTGAAGCCGGAACCGAAACCGGTGTTTACTGGTCATGATTCGTATATGGTACAATTTTATAAAAAAAATATAGGTTTACACTATTAGTAAGAATATTTAAGAATAAATGAATGATAAAGTTATTAGTTTTTCTTTATATGCCCATCTAGAGAAAACTTGAGACTGAGACCAATTTTATTGTTACCCAATTTTTTTTGTCCCATTTCACTACTTTCACCATTTTAAAACAAACAAATTACCTCATTTACACCACTATTTACCCAAATTACCCCCAAGGTTTCATTTTATTATTATCATTTGTATTAAAATTTAAACAAAATATATATTAAATTTCAATTTTTTTTTATAAAATTCAAAAAATAATATATAAAATTCAAAAAACATATAAAATTCGAAACAAATATATAAAATTCGTAAAAAATATATAAAATTAAAAAAATACAGATTAAATTTTGAAAAATTATAAAATTCGAAAAAGCATATAAAATTCGTAAAAATATATTTATAAAATTCGAAAAAAATATATAAATTTTGGAAAAAAAATATAAAATTCGGTGAACAATTTTTTTGAATTTATATTTTTTTTCAAATTATATATATATATTTTAAATTTATATATTTTTCGAATTTTGTATATTTTTTGAATTTAATATTTTTTTTTTGAATTTTTTTCGAATTTTATATTTTTTTCAAAATTTAATATATATATTTTTGAATTTTATATATCATTGAGGGTGCTTTGTGATCCTAATAAGACAATCAAAATAAATTATTTTATTGGATATGCAGATTCACTCAATATCATTGGGGAACTGTAAATCATGAGTCACTAGATAAGAGAAAAAATTAATATTAAAACATGATTTTTATGGGTTTGTTCTGCACATTTTTTGTCTCTTCAAAGTAGAATCAACATGTCAACTTACATCATTTTTAGGTACAACATGCAACAATACAGTTTTTTATATTTTTAGGTACATCATTTTTATTTCGAATTTTATATGCTTTTTTTGAATTTTATAAAAAAAAATTGAAATTTAATATATAGTTTTTCAAAATTTATAATTTTTTTTGAAATTTAATATATATATTTTTTATGAATTTTATATATTTGTTTTGAATTTTATATGTTTTACGAATTATATATATATATTTCTAATTTTATATAAAAAAAAATCGAAATTAATATATATATTTTTGAATTTTATATATTTTGTTTAAATTTTAATACAAATGATAATGATAAAATGAAACATTGAAGGTAATTTGGGCATATAGTGGTATAAAAGGGGTAGTTTATTTGTTTTAGAAAGATGATGGTAGTGAAATGAAATAAAAAAAACATAGAGGAGTATTAAACACATGTCTCTTTTTTATTGAACCACATATAGGTAAGTATTGCCTATATATATATATATATGCATACGTAAATAAGAAATTCTAGTTGACTCTTGAATTGAACTATAAAGTCTAAATAATTAAAGATTCTCCTTCAACAAAAACTTATTCAAAAGGTTGATCATCTAATTTTATCCTCTTTTATATCATGTATCGATCCCTACATAGACATTTAGACCATAAACTCATTGTTTTGATAGATTAATCAAAGTAAATATAATATCATCACCATAATATATAGGGTAAATACCACTTACATTCCCTCTAATTTGCCTATATCCCAGTTACATCCCCTGTCATTGACGGCCGTTAGTTGACCTAACGGAATTGAGTGCAATGTCTCTTTTGCCCTTCAATATTTTATTAATCTCATTTATACCCCAACTCTCTCTCTCTCTCTCTCTCTCTCACACACACACACACACACACACACTACCCGCACACACACATATATATATAGATCTATACATGTATATATATATATATGTGTGTTGTGTGTGTGCAGGGTGTGTGGGGGGGGGTCGAAAATAGGGGAGGCGGTGGGAGGGGGCGGCGGCGGCGGGGGGGAGGCGGTAGATCTATATATATATGTGTGTATATATATGTATATATATATATGTGTGTGTGTGCTGTGTGTGTGCATGTGTGTGTGGGGGGGGGGGGGAGAGAGAGAGAGAGAGAGATTTGTTTTTTTAAAAAAAAAAATTCAAAATTTATATATATTTTTTATTTTATATTTATTTTCGATTTTATAATTTTTTTCGAAATTTAATATATATTTTTGAATTTTATATGTTTTGTTTTAATTTTATATATTTGTTTCAAATTTTTTATGTTTTTTGTGATTTTTATATTTATTTTCGAAATTTAATATGTTTTTTTGAAAAAAAAAATAATTTCGAAATTTATATATTTTTTAAATTTATATTTATTTTCGAATTTATAATATTTTTCAAATTTTAATATATATATTTTGAAAATTTAATACAAATTAAATTATTAAATGATGGGAGCGGGTTAAATAAGTCATTTGACTACCAGGGGCAAAATAGACCATTTATCACCTTTTTACTGATGACATCATCACATAACGGTCAACAACTAACGGTTGACTAACGGAGGGGGGTGTTCGATACACGGAATCAAAACTGAGGGGGTGTAACTGGGATATACCATAGTAGAGGGGTGTAACTGAGATATAGGCAAATCAGAGGGGGTGTAAGTGGTATTTACCCTAATATATATATACACACACAATGAGGCATGATGTCCCAAAAAGCACCCGGTCTCTCAAATTCGATTTTTATTTGATCAATGCAAATAATTAATTAGTGTCATCAGGAATATTGTCCGAACTGTAATCGATTGATGAAAGGGATCATGATTAATCCTGTAATTTAGTAGCGACAAAACTCCGAACATCTTGGTTATAGAAAGAAAGAGAAGTGACATACCTTTTCATCGATGAACTTACCCCAGAACCTAGCCATGGCCCTCTGATAAGGGTCCTTGGGCAAAATGGGATTATCTTTCCAAGTCTCATCAGTATACTCAATGATGACCAGTGACTCACAGATTGGTTTGTCGCAGTGAAGCAGAACAGGCACTTTCTTGTAGAGTGGGTTGGAGTTGAGAAGAAGAGGGCTCTTTTTCAAGAGGTCTTGTTCAATCTCTTGGTATTGAACACCCTTCAGCTTCAGAACCCATTTCACTCTCTGAACAAATGGACTTGACCATGACCCCAATAGCTTCACCTCACCCTCACCCTCACCCTCACCCTCCATTTCTATCTTTCACACCCTAGCTCTTCCTTTGGCTTTATAATGCAGTAGTGGATAGTTACGTATAGGGAATTTTTTAATTATTATTTTTTTGATACTTGGGTTTTGGCAAATTTGTAAATTATAATGAATTTGTTGGACTGTGTTTTCAATGGGATTTGAAATCTCAACCTTGTATTTTTGATGATTTCTTGTCCCGGCAAGGAAGAGGAACATTGAAATGTCCACCATGTAAATAAAACCAAAAAACTGAATTTTAGCTTTATTTCTTAGATTTGATGCTTAAATTTAACTTATAGTTTTATTATTGCATTACATAATTGATGTCGGAAAAGTACCTTCTTAGTTCTTAGCAAGAAAATATTATTCTTCATTGAGAAGTGCAACATAGAAAAAAAAAGAAAGTAAAATAACAATTACTTCATGATCAATTAGTTGGTTTTTTTTTTTATTTTTTATAATTGTGATGTCCGGACCAGTTTACACGTACCTCAACTTATCTACGGGACTGATACAAGGCGACCTCACACAAATGAGGTAAGGCTTGGACACGATTAGTTGGTTTGTTTGTTGTGTGGGAATAAATTAATCATTGATTGGTGGATGATGGTGGTTACCCATGAATGGAGACATTATTAGGTGAAGTAATAGGGAAGGCAATGGGGCGGGGCGGGGATCGCATCTCCCATCCCCATTTCCGTTTAATTTTGTTACTCCCATATCCGCTCCAAACTTGATTATTAAACGGGGCGGGTAAGGTTAGGTGGGGAGCGGAGCGATTTTTCACACTTAAAATAAAAATTATACAAATAAAGGTAATGTGTAATTTCTTAATTTATACTTTGGATATATTATTATTATACGAGAAACAAAATAAACTATGTAATTTTTAATATAATTGATATGAAATTAAGACTAAAAGAGTAAAAGAGTGAAAGGATAAGGGGGACTAGTATTGAGTGAAATATAAAAAAATGAAGGAATTATTTTATATAAATGGTATATATTAATAATTTATGATAATGTTGAAGGTATATTAGTAAAATTTTTTTATATAATCGGGGTGAGGCGGGGTGGGGGGACCCCTCCCTATACCCGCCTTGATTACCAATCGGGGATTTTCCTCCACTCACATATCTGTCCTATTTATTTAATCGAGTCTCCAAACCCGCTTAAATCAGGGCTGGGCGGGACGAGATTTTTGCCATACCTACGCCTCTGGTCTCCGACCATTATTATTATTTTCAGAAAGGGTAAATTACATTTTTATCCTCTCGAGATATGATTTATTATAGTTTACCTCTTATTCTTTGGATAATTACAGTTTCACCCTTTCTAGGTCATCAAAGCCCAATTTCGATACTGAAAAAGTGAAATGACATATATATCCCTCAATATTTCTTAATTATGGTATAAAAAAATAGATTTTTTTGTCTAATTTATCCGTAATTGTCCAATTAATGTGTTCAAATTAGAACAAAATGAAGCAATAGTATAGTAGATTGGACAAAAAATGTTCATAATAATAAATCTACAGGTATTTTAGACATTTCACCTAGTATTGACTGAGTTTGATCACGTTGGAATTTCATCCTAGGGAATATTTGTTACAACTTCCAAACTTGAGAGGGTGAAAATGTAATTATCCAAAGGAGAGAGGGTGAAACTATAATAAGTCATATCTCAAAGGGGTGAGAGTGTAATTTACCCTTTTAGTAATTATAAAAAGAAATGATTTAATTATGTGATAGTTACATGCAAAAATAGACACGTACCTCCCTTTTTTTTGCCCGCCAAAATTGACTTTGGGCAATTTGGAAGACCAAGAAGTCTCCTTTTTTTATTTTTCAAAGGAGAAAGAAATGATAATCTGTTCTTCCTTTGTATTTTTCAAATAATTCATAGTCTTTGAATTGTCTTCTTCCAGATAATTCAATGTGGGGCTGGAGAAATCGTTATCCAACGGCCTATATATGCACCTCTAATTACGCAACCTTTTCAAACATATTTTAATTGACTAATTCGAGCTGATTGACTTAATTAAAAAAAGATTTGCATTAGCAAGTGCCTGTTGGCAACGGTGCGGTATTGGTTTTGGTTTGGGTTAGGTTTGTATAATTTATTCTGAACTGAAATCATATTTGATACAGATCATTTTGGTGTGAGAAAAAATGAAACTGAAAAATCAAACCATGTTTGGTAGAATTGGTATTGGCTAAAATTCTAAAACAAAACCATATTTGTTAGTTTGGAATGGTTTGACATTTTATTTATTTATAATAATATTTTTTAAATATATATGTTTTAAAAAACTAAAATATATAAATAAAAATACAGTAAGGATGAATTTTTTTTTACAAAAAATATTAATATTGGATAATAATATTTCACCATATTGCAATAATTATTCAATTGGTTCGTATATGTAGTTTGAAAATTTATAATTTTTTTCTATTTGAAATTTCAATATTTTTTTTACCAATTTATTATTTTTAAATATTTATTACTCAATTTTTATTTATTTATTATTAATTCTATCAAAACAATTTAATTAAATAAATATATATGTATATTTAACTATTTATTTAAATATTAATTATTAATTATTAATTATTAATTAGTTATTCATTTTATTTTTGTTTATTATTTATTTGGTTTTACTTTATTTATTATTTTAAAATATTTATTACTCATTATTTATTTATTTATTTAGTATTAACTAATTATTAATTCTATTTTATTTATCATTTTTATTTATTTATTATTTTTAAATATTTATTACTCAATATTTATTTATAATTTATTATTTATTATTAATTATTAATTATTTCTCTATTATTTATTTAATATTTTACTCAATTTTTATTTATTTTTTATTAATTATTATTTTTGTTTATTATTGATTTGATTTTACTTAATTCTATTTTATTTATGTAATAAAATGACAAGCATGACAATGTTGACTTTTGTTGAGAATATAATGGTACACCAATGATGGATTTGAGGTTGTGAGTTGGTTTAAATTTGATGGTTATGGGTTGTAAATAATAATCAAACCAAAAGAAACCATGTATTGAGATGATTTGTGAATTGCTTTATTTGGTACCACATGATTTGACACTGTAGTTTTAGAACCAAGTCAACCAAACATGGATTGTGCTACCATTTTCAACCCAAAACCAAAATTTTGGCATCAAAACCATATACCAAACAACCTCTAAGTATAGGTCTTATGTTTGAGTTGTGTGTAATACTTCCTCAGTCCCAATTTAAATGTCCACATTCACTATTCAATCCATTTCAAAATGAGTAAAGTCAATGTTTAATTTATCAATTTATCCTTCAATCATTTAAGTTATAAAATATCTAAGGATTAATTTAATTTACATCCCTGAATTATGTTTATACGTCAATCACACCCCCAACTATGCAAAATGTCAATTAGACCTCCTAATTAAGAAAGTTGGACTCATTTGTATCTCCTTAACTTTTTTGGGCTTTGAGTTTGAAGAAAATGACTTAAATGCCCTTACACAAACACTTTATTTCAAAGGATAAGTCTATTCAATATATGGATATCGGGAATAAATTAGACCCTGACTAAACACCCAAACCCATCTCCCTCAACCCCCTCCTCCAAACCTAACCCTCATTTCACCCACCCAATATTACGAGTGCCACCACCACCACCACTTGGGCCGCCGCTACCGCCACCACCACATAAAAACCTAATTAATGGTGATCCAATCCATGCAATACGAATTAAATTCGAATTCTAACTCCAATGCCTACCTCTTCAATGCCTCTGAATTCAAAACACCACACCATTAAATCAAAAAAACCTCTGAATCTGAACAAACATGACATCACACATAGAACAGGTCGATTGATCAAGTCAAAAAAGTCTCTTCAATGCCTCTGAATTCAAAACACCACACACCAATTGTGTGTTTTTGGCTGAAATTTAGGAATCGATTGAATTAGGGTTATGATAGTGGTGGTGGTGGTGGTAGTGGGAGGAGGCAGAGAGGAGATGGTGGTGGTGGGAGAAAGGAGAGCAGATGGTGGTGGCGGCGGTGACGGGAGGAAAAAGAAAACTGGATTTTTTTTTTGGCAAGAGAAAATTGAATTAGTTTAGAATATATAAATTTATTTTTAATTTTATATGAATAAAGTATTTTTATATTTTATTTCAATATTAAAAAATAAAATTGTATGTTTGAATATGGATTATTATATTTTCACTATTAAATATTTTTTATATTTTTATTATATAAGAATTTATATGTGTGATTTCGATACTCATATAACAATAATAATAAAATTTTCAATGGACAAGATAAATCCTCCATTTACATAAATGGTGAAATTAACTAATCTAATCTATTATTAAAAAATTTATGAGTAAAACGTTTTATATTTTATTTCATTATTTATGTGTGTAATTTAGTATATTTTTAGTAAATTCAAATATTTTGTATTTTTATGTTGAGTTAAAATAAAATAATTTTGTTAAGTGTGTCTAATATTATTGAAAATAAGTGTTTGTAAAGTCAAATATTTTTCAAGTTTAAAATAAAAAAATAAAAACTTGTGTTATCTTACAAGTTTGATAAATGTAAATATAATATATTTTTGCTACTAAATATTTTTTGTATTATTATTATTTAAGAATTTATGTGTGTGACTCGTACAATAATAATAAAATTAAAGTTATGGATGATAAAAATTTGTTATTTTTGTGTGTAATTTAGTATTTTTTTAGCAAATTCAAATATATATATTCTTTATCTTGAGTTAAAATAAAATAATTTTTATTTTATTTTGTGAAGTGTGTATAATATGTCTAGTATTATTGGAAATAGATATTAGTAAAGTCAAATATGTTTCAAGATTAAAATAAAAAATGAAATTTTGTGTTAGTTTACAAGTTTGATTAATATATATATATATATATATATATATAAATATTTTAAATGTAAATATTTGAGTTAGTCAAATATGTAAATATTTTTTTTTGGTTAATTTCATTCACACCCCCTCCTTGAATTTTGAATAATATAACTATTTTCTAAATTTAGGGGGTCAAATTGATATATTAAAGTAGGGATAGGGTCAAGGGTAGTTTAGGTATTAAAAATTATTTTAGGTTTGAAAATGTACTAAGGGGGTGTAAATGAGTTAAAAAATAAGGGGTGTAAATGATGTTTTGCATTGTTGGGGGGGGGGGGGGGGGGGGGGGGGGGGGGGGGGGGGATTGCAATTGATGTATAGACATAGTTCAAGGGGTGTAAATGAAATTAACCCCATAATTACAAACATCACATCACTAGGTGGGACCAAGAGTAAAATTGGTTTTTCATTCATTATCACACCAATAAAAGTCATTATCTAAAAAAATTAGATTCTCCAAAATGGACTTATAATTTGGGACAGATGAAATAATAATTGTAATAATTTATTAAAATCATGAATGTGGAAGTAATCTAACTTTTACCGAGTCATGTGAGGGCATATATGAGTCTTAGTCCGCGAACAATAATATTAAAATCACGATTACGGATTTAGACCCTGTTTGCCATAATTTATGCTTTTGGCTTTACGTACAAGAAAAAGAGAAGCATAAACTGTTTTGTGAAGCTAGTACCCCCAACTTCTTTAAAACGCTCTTCCAAGGCCTAAAAACTCTTCTAATTTTTTTCCCAAACACCGTTTAAAACAATTTTTCCCTCTAGGAAGCCAAAAGTAACATTTGAAAAGTCAATCCAAACAGAGCATTAGTCCAAGTCTTATCCATTCATTCAAGGGACTACTTTGATATATTGAATTTTATGCGATACATGTGAGAGACCGCTTTACACATGTCTCATAAATTAATAAGGACGAAAACTCAAGATAGAAAAGAAAAAAAATTACTTCCACTAATTGGGAGAAAAATTAACAATATATATTATTAACTTAATTACTATTAGGACCATAAGAGCAATTTATTAAAATCACAACGCGAATATGGTCCGAGACTTATCTAATTTATATGAGAGATTGCTTATATATAGTGTGAGACTTATCCAGTATATGTGAGAAATCGCTTTACACGAGTCAAACCCGAGATATACCAATTATCGGGAAAAAGGAATAATTACAGTTTCATCCCCTTGAGATATGATATATTACACTCACACTCCTTGTATTTTGAACAATTTCACCTCAAATTGATTGGCGATACCGAAGATGTGCAATTACTTATATACCCGTGACTATTTTTTATTTTAAAAAATATCTTTACACATAAATGAGGATATTTTATAGTCATTTCGCATCTAGTCAACAACTAATGTAAGCGTTGACCATGTCGGATGTTCGCCAAAAGAGAATTTTTGTTACTATTTACACACTAGAGGGGTCAAACCATAATTTTCCAAAAGATAGGGAATGCGGATGTAATATATCATATCTAGGCTGAAGTTGTAATTATCCCGAAAAAAATAAGAAGAAAAAAAAACTTTCATTGATTGTATGACATAGTTGTCAGAATCCCGATTTTACGATTTTACGATTCTGTATGATTTTACGATTTTACTACGTTAAAATAATGGTTGGACGGTTAAACCATGCATATGAAATGCCCAAACGCTTAATGATCTAGTATAATTTCCCAATATATGGCATAAATTTATGAAAGAACATTTAAAGGCCCAATGTATTCGAAAAATTTAAAAATTCTAATATAATTTAGAATTTAAAATTAAATATTAAATATTTTCTTAAATAATTAATACATTTTACGATTCCGATTCTACATACCAAAAACGATTGTATACTCCCGATTCTAACAGCTTTGTTGTATGGATGAAAAATTAATAAGGTAAATTATACTTTCACCCCTCTAGATAGGGGTTATTACAACTTGACCCCTCTAGATTGAATAATTACACTTACACCCCCTCAACCCCATCGGCCGTCACCGAGAATAGTTAATTACCAAATTACTCATGTCCTTTTATGATTTTTTTTTATAACTAAATATAAATATATTATAACTAATCCTCCTCCCTCTCTAAAACCTAATCATCTCCTACCTCTCTCTCTTTCCTCCCCACCATGGATGCAACCTCTCTCTCTGCCGCATAGGCCTCGCCGCGATGGGCCAATCTAGAGGGGTTCAAGTTATAATAAATTATTTTTAGAGGGGATGAAAGTATAATTTATCCAAATTAATAATATATTATTAACTTAATTATCAATAGGACCATAAGAACCCAACCCAACCCAAAATCATGAACCTAATTTTTCAAAATGAAATAGGCCAAGCCAATTCTAAGATCCAGCCCATCTATAAACCCTAGTTTCTATTACCTTTCCTTTCTCAAACACAAACTAACCCAAGCTGCCGCCATCAATCCCCTGCCCAACTGCGACGCTAGTCGGAAAAGCCTTTGACGATAACAATTTTGTGTTACTCCAATGATGCAAATATATATATATATATATATCATATGTATATATTTAATTTGAGACACTATTTGTAGATCAGAATGAGTGAAAGCAAGGCAGTGATTGGTCTTTCATGGGATCCAAAACTGCCTACAGTTTCATCTGGAACCAAAATTGGATCTGATAAACCTAAAAATCTGCCTGAAAGGATTGAACTCATTGATGGGCTGTTTGTTCCACCTAAAAACCCTAAAAAATTGAACAAATTGCAGAGAAAACAAGTCAAAGAAACTGCTGGGAACAATTGGTATGCTTGGATTTGAGTAGTGTTATTTATTTTGGTTGTGTATTTTATTTGATTAGTGATTGTTGATATATTATGTGGGTTTGATGGTGAAATTTTAACTAGGTTTGACTTGCCTACCCCAACCATCACGCCAGGGTTGAGAAAGAGATCTCCAGTTGCTTCAGGTTCTGTTTTCTATTTGTGTAATTTCTGTCTATGGTATTATTCTTCAATTGTTTGAAATTGCTTTGCAATTGATGTTCAGAATTATATATTATTCCACAACCAAAAAGGATAATATTATAAGCACAAGGATACAAACTCTCTAGTGAGGAATATAAGTATATATACTAGCATGTAACTATCTAGTATGAAGTGGTGGAATGACATGGGCATGCATAAATGGCAAATTTGTGATTCAAGATAATGTAGTTGAGAGATTTATTCATATGTGAAGGGGGTTCGATACAAAATAACAACAATAATAATAAGGAAACAAATCCTTTCTCAAATGTGAAGGAAGTCAAAACAAGTTATTGAACAGGAGGAAACACAAGACTGAATGAAGAATTAATTCTTAGGAAAAGTGTCCATTCCTTGCACATCGATGGAGTTCTTATTTATAGGAACAAAGTTCTCCTCGACTGTTGAACCTTGACAAGATGTGATTTGACAGATGGGCTTAAATTCAAGAGTAATTGGCACTTTCGAGTGAAGCAATAAATGCAACATTTAATGCTTCTGACTCATCTTGTATACTTTAATCCATTCTCATCGATCTCTCTCAGATTCAACAACGATCCTTGTGGTGGGGCAAGTGAATTCGATGGTACTAATTACGACATTCGATCAGGTCTTCTCAACTTACTCTTGTATTTCATCCTCCAATCCAACATACCTATTCGATTCCCAGTGATATGCATAAGAGGAGAAGTTTCCAATGTTGTCATCTCCTCATCGGTCATTCTTGATTATTTCGATTCCTATTAAGGAGATCTAATAAACCTACAATATTTTGGTAATTATGGGTGGTGATTTTTCTTTATGCAATTTTTGTTGATTTAGAATGACAAATGAGGATTTAGTGATGATTGAGAATGAAGAGGTAAAATAAAATAAAATGAACCTTTCCATTATCTAGGCTTGATTAATCATGATGAAGGAGAAAATGGAGATCACGTAATTGTAGAAGGCATGATGGGTTAAAGGAAATAGTACGTCTAGTATATTGTGTGATAGGCGTATAATGTTGGGTAGCTTGTGACAGAAATGCAAATGTTGAAGTGGATGTGCACTAAATATTAGACATGGTATTCTACTTTTACTGACCTATCAAAAAAAAAATATTAGACATGGTATTTTACCTTTGGGAGATGATTGGAGTAACACTGAATTAGACATAAATTGAGATAAAATTGGTTAAGATCGTTTGATCATGTGCAAAGAAGATCTTTATGCGCTCTAGTTAAGAAAATTGACATATTCAACACCTAAGTTAACATGGATAAAGTCAGTAAATAAAAGTATAATGGCATGTGAGTGACTGAGGGTGTGGGTGTGACCTTAAATAGAAAGGATTGAAACATATGATCTAGGTAGCCGACCTCAAGTGATCAAGAAAAGGCTTGGTGGTGGTGATGCTGGTGGTTGTTGCTGTGTAATTTCGAATTCAAATTTTAGTTAAGAAATCATGTGGAGCTGTTACGAAAATTGATATCTCATTTGTTGGAGGGTGCCAATAGATATTGTTGGTTATTTTTTTTGGTGGCAGAGATCAAACACAACTCACTTATGGTGGTTTGTTTATACCACAGGTTGAGAGATAGACAAAAACACAATCAAATTTTATTGAGAACAAACTCACACAATACAAACTGTCTCACATCTTATTCTTCCTCTAGCTTCTAGCTTCTGCTTTACAATACAACACACAACACCTATTTATAGGCTTACAAACGTTATCTAAAAATCTTATAGAAGATAAGATTCAAAGATGTGTTTGAACCGTTTTGTTCAAAAACACGTTTTTCTCAGTGGCAACCTCCTCTTGGTCAGTGGCCTTCAATGGCTGCTGGTTGCAACTACAATCAAGTTTAGCTTCCAACATTCTCCCTTAAACTTGATTCTCGAAATTTTTGCATTTCCTGCAACGCTTTCAGTCTTTTGAACCTGTCTTGAAATTTCTGCATTTCTTGCAACTTCTTTAATCTTTTTGAACATGTCTTGCTTTTCTTTTCTTTGCTTGTAGTCTTTCGCTTCTAGGCGTGCTTCATATCTCTGAACTTTGCCTTTATTATTCTTCTTCGTCTTGATGACACACTTCATTCCAGTAGACTGATGGCCTTCTGGTAGACTACAAAACTCTCTCTATGGTGATAATTTCTTCATCCATAGCTGCCTTCCATTTCTTCTCTGGAATAGCTTTTATGAAGCTAACTGGATCACTATCCAGATTTTGATCTTCCTTGTTCACTTGATCATCAACTTTTCTCTTTTCTTTGTACATGTTGCTACAACAATTTTCAGCATTCATTTCATGTCTTGAATGCTTTGTCTCAGATTTCTCAATGATCCAATCTCTTTCACTGTGATTCGATTATGACGAATCATTTCTCCCAGGTACGAGGTTAATTTGTGTCACTGTTGGTGGCATTTCTTTAATCTCTTTTCCTTCTTCTTTCTCATCTTCAAGAATGAGTTTCTCTATCTTCACTTCCTCATTCTGATCTGCATCTTTTAGCACGAGCTCATTGGTCTTCACTTCTTCAACATCCTGATCCCAATTCCATGCTTTATCTTCTTAAAAAATCAAGCTAACATGATTCACATATTGAGCCATTAGTACCATTGCTTTTATCTTATTTGTTTCTTCCTCTGCAAAATTCACTTGTTCATCATATTCATCCGCTTGCTCTCTCCAACATTCATTGCTGTAGTGACCATACTTGTTGCAGTTATAACATTGCACATTTCTTTTGTCATAATGCCGACGGTTATTGAAGTTGCTTCCTTGAGCTATTCCTCTGAATGATGGGTTTCTCCCGCCTTGATTATAATTTCCTTCTTTATGGAAATTATTTCTTCCATCATCACCTCTGAATTCAGCATATCGTCCTCGATAGTGTCACGATCTCTACCTCATCCTCTTTGTGAGTTTCCCCATCGTTCTTCTCTATTTTCTCTGACTGATAGTTTTGATTGGAGAACTTGCTCTTGCTCCAAGGAACTTGAGGTATCGTACCTTTTGTTGATGCTCTGTTCATGGATTTCTAGCGTGGCTAACAGCTCATCCACGGTCATGGCATCGAGGTCCTTCGATTCTTCAATCGCAACAACAACATGCTCGAATTTTGAGTTGAAAGACCGCATAATCTTTTCTAACACACGAACATCTTCGATTTTATCGTCATATCTTCTGATTTGATTCATAATAGTTAATGTTATGGTAAAGTACTCAGAAATTGACTCGGTCTCTTTCATCTGCAGCAATTCGAATTCCCCCCTTAAGACTTGGAGTCGAACTTTGACTGTTTTCTTAATTCATCGATGTGCTTTTAAAGAATTTCTCATGCTTACTTGGCGGTGTTGACGGCGGAGATTTTTTCAAAACTTGCTTCATCGACACTTTGATAAAGCAGATACAACGCCTTCTTGTCTTTCTTTCATGCTTCCTTGAGCGCTGCCTTTTGGGTCTCGCTCAGCCTATCACCGTCTTCGGGTTCGTCATACTCGTTTTCGATCAATTCCCATAAATCTTGTGAGGCAAGAAGGAATCTCATATGTATACACCAATTCTCATAATTGGTTTTGTCCAATTGCGGAAGCCGGGGCTGAAAGAAGTTGTTGGAGGACGCCAAAGGAGTTGTTTAAAACTTTAGGTGCTTAATTTCTGCAACTCGGAGCTGAATTTGGCAAAACGGACTGCGCGATTGCGTCCGGAACGTTTCGATTAGCTAAGAAGCACCTTTGGTTCGGTCAAAACGGAACAAAAATGAGCTCGAAACGGCCAAAACAAATTTGGCTGGAGGACTTGGGCTGAATATTCCGAGGCGCCGGAATATACCGCCAGAGATTATTTCTGGCTGGGAAAATCCGCCGGATATAATGGAGTTTGCCGGAAAAACTCACCGAAAAAATGGACTTGTCGGAACTGGAATTTGCTGGGAAACTAGCCGGAGAAGATGACCGGAAGTATAACGGTCACCGAAGTTTTGCCTGAGAAGACAATTGGCATTAATGGTGGTCACCGGAATTTTGCCGGAGAAGGCAAGTCGACGGAGAAGACGCGTGAGGCGCGTCACATCTATTCACGCGCTCTGCACAAAGGAGGCGTGTGTGGCGCTTTGGGCGATTGAGATCCACTCGCAGATCTTCTGGTGGCGCGTGAAGAGTCGTATGGTGGTGTTCTTTGCACCGGTGCGTTCGTAATTGAACGGAGAAGTTGATGGTATGATCAAAATGTTGATTTGATCAAGTATTGCTCACGAATTGGGCCTGGCCAGATTGGCTCTGTTTTTGTTCTTCCTTCCTGGGTTTCAATTTCACTCTTCCTCGCTCTGATACCACTGTTGGTGGCTGAGATCAAACACAACTCACTTATGGTGGTTTGTTTATACCCACAGGTTGAGAGATAGACAAAAACACAATCAAATTTTATTGAGAACGAACTCACACAATACAAACTTTCTCACTCTCTGCCACTCTCTTATTCTTCCTCTAGCTTCTGCTTTACAATGCAACACACAACACCTATTTATAGGCTTACAAACGTTATCTAAAAATCCTGTAGAAGATAAGATTCAAAGACGTGTTTGAACCGTGTTGTTGAAAAACACGTTTTTCTCAATGGCAGCCTCCTCTTGGTCGGTGGTCTTCAATGGCTGCTTGGTTGCAACTACAATCAAGTTTAGCTTTCAACAATTTTGTCTGTGTAATTCAACCGATATTGACAGTTTGCATTTGTAACTCTTTTGATGGATACAGTTGAGGAACGCCATTGATCCAAAGAGGCACTACAAGAAGGGTGATTCAAAATCTAAGTCACTTCCCAAGTATTTTCAGGCAAGTTCAGCTTAAAGCTACATGACTAGGCACATAAAAATTATATACGATTTGGATGTATTGTATTTGTTGCGCTTGTACTGTTTCTTCTTGGTTAAGTAGTTAAAATAATTGGGTATTTGGACAACAATCAGGTTGGAACGGTGGTAGAATCAGCATCGGATTTCTTCACAGGCAGACTGCCTAAGAAGGAGAGGAAGGCAACCCTTGCTGACGAGCTACTTTCAGATCATTCCCTTGGGGATTACCGGTGAGACAACATGTGTTATCCAGGTCTTTTCCCAATTGCTCCATATTCTGAGGGTCTATTGATAGCTTTCAAGATCAGAAACATTTTATAATACCGGTTTTTTGAGAGAAAAGAAAGAATTATTGAAATAGTTATAATAGATGTAATCCCTAGTAATGAAATGGTACTTCTGCGAAAATTTATTCTTCCAGTTCCACAATATGGTATACTCGAGGAGTGAAATATCAGCTGCAATTTATGACTAAAACCTGTTACATTTGGCTTGTTAATAGGCTCTATTTAAATTGTGGATATTCTTTTCTGGACAACCAGTGGGGCCTTAGTTAATTAGTTATTGCTAAGTTCTCGTGCAGCTTATTTCTCCCGTATCAAAATCTTTTGCAGGAAGCACAAGGTTCGCGAGATTGAAGAACGAAACCATCCAGCTGGGGCTGACAAATGGAAAATAAAAGTTGGGCGACCACGGAAGCATGCAAAGGGAAGAAGACACTAATAACTTCAACTGCTGATCCATGGTAACTTGCACTTCATTATCATTTTAATGTGAAATATATATTTTTTCTTGTTATATTCCAAATGAGAGACTAAATTAAATTATAATCTCCACCAGGAATTCATTACATTTCCATAATTCAAATCTAATATAACTTGCAAAAAAATGCTATACAGGGGATTGAGGCTGGATGATGAATCCCTTCTTTGCGTAAAATGTAGCATATAATCTATAACTTAAACTGATAATCTAAGTTAATAGATTTCATTGTATATGCCTAGACACTGCTGACATACTTCATAATTAAGAAACATGTTGGAGAGAAAGATGTAAAACCGGTCTGCATTTCTTCACCTGCCCAACATCGCTTCTCTGTCAAGAATTGTCTCTTTAGACACAAAAGGTATAGGTCTGCGTTTCTTCTCTAGTATGAGATCAAGATCGTCTTTCCTCCCCCGTCTCTGTTTCTCTCTCTCTTTGTATGTACGATTTGCCGTTTGATTATAGGGTATTAGTTTGCATTTAACTTTTGATTTCCTACTGGTCGATTGGTGTTCCTTTGGATAAATATCTTTGAACTTGATGGATTTTCAGCCGGTTAATTGACGAGATTAACTTGTTTGAATGGATCATCACCGATTCACCATTATTGGACCTCCTGATGCCTTATTTGGTGTTGCTGATTTCTGGATTGGGTTGTTTTGATAGTTTGGTTTGTTATTTTCGATGGTTTGGGTTTCTTTTATAATTCTGGTTTTTCTTTTATATTTATTCTGTTCATTTAATGGATGTTCAACTTTCGTTGTATTTCATAATGTAGTCTTTTGGGGACTTTAGGTTTCGATAATAGAAAAATTAGAGTTGATTTTGGGTAGCCTTTCTGCTTGATTTACAATTTGCTGGTTTTGGAAAGTGGTTTAGTCATGTACAGTTTGAATTTTTACTTCTATTTAGAAAAGGTATTCGTGGGAATATCTTCCTTGGTTAGGAGTTGCTAGTGTGATAAGAATGTGGAAAATTTTCTGGTTTTATAAGTGGTCACAATTAACTGAAATTCATGCGTTTTCTCCAGAGAATTTTCCACCTTTTCTTTTATAGGCTACCACTATAGGTCCTGTATGTCTTGGGTATTTTTGTTATTTGCTTTTCTTCTACATTTTAGTGAATGCTAAAATTTGACAATTAGGTAAATGCTGAAATACCTATAATGCCAATTATGCATATGGAATAGAAAGTTTGAGGGCAAAAGAACTATCCCCTGGGTGGGGATGGAAGGAAATAGGTATGACATCTCGTTTGCCAAGGGTGAACATTCTCCTAATATGACATGGTTTGATCAGTCGCTGTGTTGTGATGGAAGATATTGACAATCAGAGCAAACTTGGTGCGCGAGCTAAGAAACAATGGGTTTATGTCAGATTTGAAACAAGGATGGTAAATTACGACTAAAAAAGTGAAATTGTTATCTAATCTTGCACACCTTTGTCAAAACGATATCAGATGGATTAATCTTACGATTGAGGCCAGATTCTCTATATTCGGTCATTATTGGATAAAATCTTTTGGATTTCGGGTGGCAAATCACATTGACATTCCCTTTGATATATTCTTTCTTATATATCAGATATCGAAGATAATAAGGTGAGAGTTATGTGTCAAATAATGATAACTTTATAGCTTTCAGCAGCATGGAACAAAGCAGCAGACTTTCCCTAGTGGATTACTTGAATAGGAAGAGTCGATCATCAAGCTTACATTAGTTGCTATTGTAGTTAAATGAAAACCTCTCAATATTATTTGTTTAGCAGTGTGGTGTTTACTTTGACCCTGAATAGGAAAGAAAAAAATTCTGAACCTAGTGATGAGGTGGTCTATATATATAATTATATATATATAGACAGAGAGAGACGGACACTGGATTATTGTAGGGTTATGAATTAGAAGGCGGTTCACGTATGCAACTAAATTGTGTACTGGTTGTACCACTTTTACTGATAAACCTGAATAACTCATGTAGCTTTTGTCTATATAAATTTAGCCAAGTCATATGCATCTGTGATGTAATTGAAGTAACTAGTGATACTGCGTTGTTAAAGCGTTATGCTTCTCCAATACATGTTGATATATAATAGTGCGTTAGTTAGTTGTGAAAAATAAGCAAATAGAAAAGATGACATTCTCCACCAAAGTTTTTTTAATTTTCGTTCACACACTTTAATCCACACAAGCAAGTAGCCAAGTGCTAATGTAATCTATGGGGTCCATCATGTATTCTGGTTAGACGCTTCGAGGCTCACAGTGATCTCTTAAAAGGCTCTCTTTTATATATTCTCTCATCCACGTACGCTCACATTGCTCTCTTTTTCTCTCTCAAATTACTCAGTCACCTTAATTTCTTGTCATTCTATCTAATGGCAGCAGCAACAACAACAGCACCAGCAACAACAACAGAGGTAGAAGGAGCCTCAGAACCCCCCCTCAAATACAAGGTAAATACATCATCATATATCATTTCTCTGTATCAAAACTCATATCTATCTTTCACGAATGTATATGATATCACACACACACAAACACACATATATTGTGTGTATCTATGTTGACCTGTTCTCTCCATGGTTTTCTCAGACATGGGTCCTGAAAGTCTCCATCCACTGCGAAGGCTGCAAACGAAAAGTCAAGAAAATACTTCACAGCATTGATGGTAACAACCATACATTATACACCTTCCATAGTTCTTCCAAATATGCATCTTATCTTCACACACAGACACATGGCTCACTTATTAGCCTTCAAAATATTTAAACAGACTGTTTTATGTTTCTATACATAAATAGTGAGAGTTTAGTTTGTGGATTAATTTTTTTTCACACTCTCTATGTGTGCATACACACACACTCACATACATGAGAATGTCTGTATGTATTAGTTTTAATTCGATTTTTTTTTTTTTAAGTCATTTTCTCTGTTTTGTTTAGGTGTTTATACTGAAAATATCGAAACTAAGCTGCAAAAAGTCACAGTAACTGGTAACGTGGAACCAGATATTGTGATAAAGAAACTGATAAAGTCTGGCAAACATGCCGAGCTATGGCCAGTAAAAGTTGACCAAAAGGAGAAAAATTGCGGGGAAGCGAAGAGCAAAGAGAGACAAAACGAACAAGACAGCAGTGAAGAAGATGATGAAGAGGGTGATAATGAAAAGCCAACGGTCAAATTCGCAGTAGGAACCGAAACCGGACTGAAGGATTCAAAACCAGAGGGTAAGAAACCGGAGACCGGACTGACAGGTAACCAAATTCCGGCACCGGCAGACAAAAATGGTGGTGGTGGGAAGAAGAAGAAGAAAAAGAAAAAGAAAGGGCAAAATAGTAATAGCACAGTTGGTGAGGGAGCACCATTAGGTGGTGCACCTGCAGGCACAGGATTGCCTTATCTTAATCATGGGCCACATCCTGATTCGTTCCCGCCCAATCAGAGCCCTCCACGTCAGTATGGGTATTATGGTCCATCAAGTTACTATGTATTACCTCCTGTGTACACGAGAAGTTACAATACGGTGTATCCTAATACTATGTATACATCATCATACCATACAACTCATACACCGTATAGATACGTGTACTCGGATTCGGACCTGATGTGTCCACCGTGGGATGTGGGCGCATATTCAGAACAGCGGTCGGATTCTTTTGAGGTTTTTAGTGAGGAAAACCCAAATGGGTGCTTCATCATGTGACGGTTAGTGGGAGATTGGGTATCTAAGCTTAGACCTACTTTTACGAATATGATTATGTGTAATGTGACTTATATATGATAAGGTATGTAAAATTAGAAACAATTTTGTAGGTGTTCTCAACTTTTTATATATGGAGGCTTATATTATATATTTTCCCTTCTAATTTGGTTTAAATAGTAGTTCACATACAATTTATTTATCTAGATAAATGTTATTAAGATAGCCAATGGTCAAATAAACAATTCTTTTGAGACATTTTTTTAAAAATTCATATGTTTCTATAATTGGTATAGAGGACTAAGTTTGTCTACCTTGCTGATGTGATACATTACAGATTTTGTCAGAGGTTCGAACCTTAACTTCCCATTTGGGAGTAAGGGCTTTTTATTTCATTTCCTTTGTAATAAGAGAAAACGTTTTCTCTAACTTAGATACAAAATAAATTAAAAAACTTATTGTTACTTTTATTTTTATATTTCAAAAAACAAAAAAAAAAAACAGAAGACAAAAACGGTTCATAAATGCAGCCTTAGAATATCGAAGACATAATTTTGTGTAATACTCTTTGTGGATCTTAATCCACTCATTTTGCACAACTCCACCTCATTGCGAACTTGCATATTGATTAGTGTTTTTCATTTTCAATCAACTTGGTTATTTCCTAATTGGAATATTTTGCAACTTGTTCAAGGAGAATATTGGAATTCAAGACCATCCGGTGCACCGGAGAAGATTTCTGATTTATGTTCATCCGTACAAACATAATATTTATTTGAAATTTGAATGGAGGATCGGGTTCATTTAAATAAACAAATTAAGTATAGGTTTTGAGGTGGTCATTGGTTTCCGTCTTCTTGAATCTTGAAGAGAATATATGGGCTATTCCTTTTTCTTCAACTACTATAAGAATTCGAACAATATAACACAATTGGCCTCTTTATAATCAACCTTTTCAACATCTAGAAAGCTCTCTTTGGAGTTTTATTCCCTTGCCTACTTGAACTTCATTTGACATTACATGCGCATATATATATATATATATATTCCAATCTTCATGTTCAAGGGAGCCATAGTACCATATATATCTATTATTCTTATTCTCGATCGGGGGTGTCCACACATTAATATATTCAACAGTAAATCTTATGTAAAAAATATGTTTTTGACCATGGAAGTGAGTATTTGGGATTTTAGAAGGGTACCTTTTTGTGTGTTCAATTTGTATTTGATCATTGGCTTCTTAGTTCGATGCTCTATACATATTAGCTTATGCAAAACTAGTAAAATAGAGATGTCTCTCACTCGATCAATTTTATGTAACTCTAATTTTGTCTCTCTTTTTTAATTTAATATTGTAAAGATACAATCCCTAAATTCAAGTTCAGATCAGTGTCAATCATGCGTTTTTGCATTTTTACACTAATATTGCTAATTTCCTGACTGGTAAATGAAGTACGAAGAATTTTTTCGTTATACATGACATGTTATGGTATAATTTCATATTAATTAAGTGACATCAGGTGATCCCTTTAAAATATAAATATATATATATATATATATTTTATATACAATTATGTGTGTGGGGTCCATCAACTCAATAATGGGATGCCAAATGAGCTCATCCCTTACGGTATCAATATTTAAGCTTTGCTTTGCCTATAAATATATTCACTTTCTTGACACCATTGATGGAATTTTTCTTGTACCCTTTTTTTAATTTTCTTTACAAATTCAGATATTTTATGGGATGAAACTCCCCCATCATCAAATATATATATATAATTCGAAAATTGTATATAAAATTTATTATGTCTGGATTGCCCCTTATACTTTTCAGTTTAATCAACTAACTCATCCTATGTCTGGATTGCCCCCTATACTTTTTAAATTTTGAAACAAATTATAAATATCAATTTGTTTTTATATAAATTTAGAAAACATCATATAAATAAAAGAATACAACCAATTGATGTTGGTGGTAAATAGTTTGATTAACTTCATTAGAAATATGACATTTTACCAATATATATATATTTTCTAAATTTATATATTTTTTCAGATTTTGTTTTTCGAAAGAGAGATATTTTTTTTTAAAATTTATATATTTTTTCGAAATATTTAATTTTCAAAATTGTAAATTTTTTGCCAAAATTTATATATATATATATATACTTTAAATTTATATTGTTTTCGAATTTTATATATATTTTTGAATTATATATATATTTCGAGTTTTATATATTTGTTTCAAATTATATATATATTTAGAAATTTATAAAAAACAATTCGAAATTTATATTATTTTTCAAATTTTATATATTTTTTCAAATTTTAATATATTGTTTTTGAATTTTATATATTTTGTTTCAAATCTTATATTTGTTTTGAATTATATATATATTTCAAATTTTATATGTTTTTTTTGAATTATATATATATTTTGAATTTTATATAAATATTTTGAATTATATATATATATTTGAGGGTGGGGGCAGTTTCGTCCCATAAAATGTCTGAAGTTGTAAAGAAAATAAAAAAGGGTACAAGAGTAATTTCATCACCCAAAGGGGTGTCAATGCAAGAAAGCTGAAAGTTCAGGGGGGGTGACTTACCCAAAAAGTATTGACCATTTTCTAGGTGCAATTGACCTAAAGTTTAGAGGGTGTCAGTGCAAAGTATCCTTAATTTTACAAGGGAGACCAGAGTAAAGTTACACAAACTTTAATTTGATAGTAATTATGCAAAACTTCAGAGGAGGGCAGAGTAATTCACCCTAAAATGAAAGGCATTGAATATGAGTTTGTAGAAGAAGATCTATTCAACAAGAGCCCATTGCTTTTGCAATCCAATCTAGTGTACAAGAAAGTTCCAGTGCTCATCCATGGTGGAATGCCCATGATATTACCTAGACGATCAATGAAAATAATCTAGAGGGGTGTGAATAGTTTTTTTGTGGATTTATTGACAAATTAAAATTAATTACGAAAAAGTCAATTTTAATCCAATTATCTATCAAGATAAATCATGCAAAGAATAATCTAAGTGCAGAAAATAAAGCAATAGAGACACAATATTTTTACATGGAAAACCTTGGAAAGACTTCAAGTAAAAACCACGGATACGCTCGGGTATCGATGCACTATGAATTAGATAATTTATATAGATTCTATGAAAACAATACTTACAATTGATGTAATCTGCTGTTCTTCACTTTACGTTTAAAAGTCTAGATTCACTCTCGCTCAACAAAGCTCTCGCTCCGCTCCGTACTCTGACGGCTCTATTTCTCAACAGATCAAATAACCACGAAGCTTCTTGCTCTGATCTCCGCACTCAGACGGCTCTGTTCTTCAACGGATCAAAGCAACCTCGTTGCGATAGACGGTGTGATGATTTTTCAGCAACCACTTATCCAATTGTGCATAAAGATCTTCGATGTAGAAGCACAATTGGAGGAACTCGAATCAAGAAAGAACTAGAAGATAGATAATTACTCAATGATCTTTTCTCACCATAAATCTCTGTAGAAGAATATAAACGATAGAATACTGCAGAGATCTCTCAAAAACTGTGTCCTCCTCTATTGTAGACCTTGGTATTTATAGGCAATGTAGAGGAGAAACCCTAAGTTCGCCCTCATTGGTAATTTCACACTCAACTGAGTCAAACTCTTCAATATCATGTATAATATATGATATACACGTGCTTATCAGTGTTTAGGTCGAACTCAAGGTCATCCAGGTCAACACGGATCAATCTAAGTCAAAATAGAATTTCAGTCCGATTATGAAATTTCCAGCTTTTTTCTACAGGACACCTCTAACTCTATTGATCATATCTGGAGCTACACTTATTGGATTGAGACGTGTAATAGCTTTTTGTAAAATGGACTTCAAGATCTTGATTTTAGGATAAAGAATAACTCCATTCAGACCTGTTTTGACCGAGATATGAGCTCTCAAAATTGACTGAAAATCTTGCTGAAATTACTGTTTCCTTTTTGTACTAGGACTCTTCCCTCATTTAATCCTCTTATAATTGGGAATGAATCTAGTCAAATTTTGTGTATATATCCTTTATACACGTCCTATGATATATCACTTAACCATCCTACCCAAGTCATAATAGATCATAACACGTAACAATTTTTTTTCATTGCAAACATATCACTTAATCATCCTGCCACATCTACCATCATTATATCATGGTTCAAGTGTATTTTATTCGGCACCTCGATGTGCCTTGTATATCATTTAGTTTTAGCTTTTGCTCAGTTGTATGGAATCATTGTTATTAAGCATTATTCCATTCGTTTTATTGTTATTGATGTTCTTAGTTGGTCACTCTATGAATGAATCACACCCTGGTGACCTTGGATGTCCCAGTTCAGGAGTTTTAGGATTATAGGGGTGTGACAAAGACACTTAAAATGGGGCAAAACGTACTGTTTAAGAAGACAATTTGCTTAAACTGTTGATCTATGATGACAATAATCTTCAAAACCATATATACAAATAAGAAGCCAATTTCCTTACAATGTTAGAGTTATTTGAAATACAATGATCTTTAAAGTAAAAATTCGAAACATTATACCCAGGAAAAAATACCAAATATATTGTAGTACTACCTAATTGTAATTTTTTTTTTTATCGAATTGCCTATATGTCAACAACTGTTTTTGGATTTATCAATCAAGAAGTGTAATTTTTATCCTTGATTTAGTTCCATCCCGCGACAAGAACCACATTTATTTCAATGGGAGAAGATCAAGCCAAGGGAGTTGAATCGGTAGAGGAGGCATTGCGATTCCTCGAAGGAGAAATAACCGAGAAGAAGTTTTTTGGAGGGGATAGTATAGGGTTTCTCGATATTGTGGTTCGTTGGATTGCATACTGGTTCCAGTTTGTGGAGGAAGTTGTCGGTTTCAAGGTAATGGACTCTGAAAAATATCCTGCATTTATTGCATGTACAGAGAAAATTTTAGACGTTTTGTTGATTAAGGAGAACCTTCCACCGGGTAAAGACATGTGTGACACCTTTCAATATTTTAGACAGATGATGCTAGAGGATAGAAGCTAAACCATTACTTTGCATGGATTTCCAAACTATTGCTTCAATGCATGTGTTATGTGTCATTTATTTATTTATTTTTCTTTTTATAGTTATTGCTGCTATTGTAACACCCCATGTTATTTTCATTTTTCCTAAAATTATTTTTTGATTTAATTTCGGTTATGACGTCACTTATTCACGACGTTTTGGTTTATTCCTGGTAATTCGCGTGTAAATTTTTTGCGTTTACGTTTAAAGTCGACTGGACGACTTTACGACTTCATGGAATTTATTGTTATAGACTACGCGGTTTAGTTTTGATGATTGCGTTTAGTGCTTCAATAGGGCATCGACTCGTTTTGTTGTTTGACGTTTAAAGTTTCGACTCGGTGTTTCGATAGTGGGGTTTTATAACCTGGATTATTTATTTTAGGTTATATTAGTTATTTGGCGTCCCATGGATTTACGGGTTCACGCGATATTATTTGGAGGCTCCTGGTATTTTTCGGGATTTATTGTGTATATATATATTTAATTGTAATTATATATATTATTTTGGGGTTATTTTGTAATTTTGGATAATAGGAGGGTCACTTTGATGATTTAACATATATATGTATATGCATATACGTCTGCATGAGTCTTCTTCTTCCTTACGACTAATGACCAACTCTTCTCCTCTCTTCGTCATCTTCGATCTGCTCCTTCATATTCGACCATCTTCTTCACTTCGGATGAGAGAGAGATATGGACAGAGTAGCGAGAAAAGAGAGAGGGAAGGTTATGGCTAGAGGAAATCCATGCAACTTGGTGTCACAAGGTTAAATTTTCAACACCCAATTTTTGCCCTATGATGGCCTTGGTTGCACACCAAGTCAACCAATTCTCACCACACTTAGCCAAATATGAAGAATATGGATAACACACAAGTATTGTAAAGGACACACAGTGTTTACAGAGGTTCACACCTCCAACCTTTCACTATATTATCAAATAGTACAAAGGAACACCTATCTCTGTAATGGAGTACAAGACAACTCTATATCTCTATACAAAATCTCCATTAGGGCATATATAGACTAACTCACAAAACTGTCTATACAACTTCCCTCCTAGGATCTGGGAGACAACCACTCTCATAGGTATGCTGGCATAGCCAGCCTTGTGCCACATATGTCAAGAAGTTACAACTTTAAGCCATGTCAGCTAACTGCCCAACTGTCCTATATCTTTGGATATGTTGTGCCACATGTGATTCCTTATCTGAATGTCACATGCCATGTGTACTCCAGCACACCACCAAGTTATGTAAACATATGCCTTGGTCTTTACTCAGCTTGTCTGCATTGTTGCATTCATCTTGCCATGCACAAGTATCACCAATCTGGGCATGCTCTAAGCCTTGCCCATGCTATGGCATGCATTGTGCCATGCCATGCATTACTCAATGCCATGACAATGCCAAGTCATGCATTGCGCCATGCCTTGTATTCCAAAGTCAGCCATTTGTGGTGTAATGGCCTTGTCAAAGACAAGTTAACATTGCCAAGACTTGATATGTGTATGGCTTGCCAAGCCACGCACATTGCATGTATTCCAACACATGTCAAGTCAAGGATATCCTTGCCCAAGGGAATCCGTGCCCAATGGAAAGTTAGCACAATAATGGGTAAGGCACGCAAGGCTAGCCAATCCAAACGCACAAACAACTGCCCATATTGTCATCAGCACTGCACCACCATCACGAACCCATGCCGTCAAGCCAAGTGTCGTCAAACCATGCCCACGCATGTCCATAGGCCTCCCTACACATACCCTAGCCAAGGCTTGCCAAGGCCTTGCTTGGTTGTTGGCTGCCAACTTTTGTCAAGCTCACTTACCACCCTATATATGCAAAATACACAAAATTCACTCTGGCTAGAACATATATCCACTATGTTTGAGGAGGAATAATGGATTTAATTAATAATTCCCAATAATCTCCTTTGGTAGATTCATGCCATTTTCCATAAGGGTGATTCTTGACTTTTCTCCAACACTTAGTTTATTTTTTGACTTCTTCTCCCAATGCCACTCTAAGTGCCATTCAATGCCACTCAAGTGTCATTCTCAGCCCCCATTGTATATGGGTGATGTCTTGGGGCCTTTGCCCATGTCACAAAGGCAAAGCCCCCACCCCCAAGTCTTTAAGGGGCTAACACCTGGCGTGGAGTGGCTGAGGGCTGGTGAGCCGATGGTGGCGGGTCTGGTTGGCGATGGTTGAGGTAGCTGAAGGCGGCACATCAATGCAGGGTTGGAGGCGTAGGCGGTGGCGCATTGCAGCAACAACGTGAACATGGCCAGAAACTTCGACCAAATTTTTGGTCAAATTTATGAGCTCGGATGGCTGCGATTTTTGGAGGGTAGCTTCATCTCGATGCTAGGTACGTCATACTAAAATTTTGTATTTTTTCATTGAGTGGTTTGTCGGGAAATCGTGTTTATAGGTTTGAATTTTCGTTTGGGTTATTTTAGATTTGCCCATAGTTATTAATCTATTGCTAATGAGCTTCATATATATTGTATAAGTTGTCGAGGCGGACATTTCGGCATATTCGAAATAGTGTTCGGGCGACTTTGGTTGGCGGCCCCCACTTTCAGGCGCCGATACTGTTCACGGTGGCCCCATTTCGGGCAAGAAGTGTTTTGGGCCAGATTTGAGCATGCATCTTGGGCGACGTGTCGGTATATCTGGCTCGGTAGTGGACGCGATGGTTAGTTTGTAAACATGCATCAAGAGGTAGGGGAAAAAATTCATTATCGGTACAGATAACTCTAGACTAAAATGTGATATTTTTATCTGAGCATGCTAAATTGTATAAAATGAATTAGAAATCCTCTTTAGGATTAATTATCATGCTTGGATGTTTATATATATACATACGAGTATATATATATATATATATATATATAGGAGTTGTGTTGTGACCATGGATAGTGGATTAGACTAGTTTCATCTAGGTGATTGGAATTAGTAGCGCTAGACATAGTTTAGTGATACGTATAGGCTCGGTTGTGTACGGTTTTAGTTTATGTGATTAGTGGGACAATATACGTGATTTTGTGATTTCTGTGACAATGAGGGATTTGAAAACTTATACGTTATGCTAGTTTCCCTTACACTTGTAAATTATTGCTTTAATTGCGATAAAAATATGTTAAAAAGAAATGAAAATGTTATACTTGTGAATTAAAGGATAATTTGATGAATTGCAAGCATGATTATGTCATATAAATGATTGTTGTGGTTTATTGCTTATAAATGTGATATTATGAGCATGTGGATAAATGTGGCATAATATATTGCAAATGAGAAAAACATGTATTATGATGGATCATTGTTATATGGTGTACAATATATTACAAAGAGAAAAACATATATTGTGATGGAATATGATTGTTATTGAAACCTGGATGCATATCGAGGACATCGTGTAGTGTCAAATCATGATATTGGTATATGCGGGTTGTGTAATCATGTGTGGGTGACTTTATGTCAGATCGTCGCAACAACTGGTTAGGGGGTGTTCACGCTTACGGAACTAATAAGCCGAAAAGGTGATTATGGTTTGGGAGTCGTAAGAGAGGCTCGTATTCTTGACTTTGGTGGTCATGGCACACGGAGTTGCAAACTGGGCTCTCGTGCAACCGTCTTCCTTGTTGAAGTGATAAAGAGAAAATCACTTGGGAAAAGTCGGTGCGGTACTCTACATTACTTGATGAGCTTGTATCTTCAAAAGTAAGTGGACAAAGTATGTATCCGTTAACCTATGATGGGCAAATAGTGTACTATGAGGTGTGTGAGTCACATTGCATTGAGTTGTTGTTATATGATTTATGTTGCATTTATGTGATTCTATTTGACACGTAGATCATGATAATATGACATGTGAATTTTGAAGCAGGTTTATTATGTGATATTATTACCTGTGGATTGTGGAACATGTTGATTATGAATATTGCGAAATAAATTCATATTTTTTTTATAAAATGCTCACCTGAAAATGGAACGTGAAAATATGATTTACATGCAGTAATTATTAAAGTATAATGAAATGTAAATTCTTATACTTGTGATTATGTACTTTTATACCCTTGGAGGGTTAAGTATATTGATGTCGTGACCTCTTTGGATAGTTGAGGTTAGTGATGGACTATAGAGTCAATTTTGAGTTGAGGTCTTCGAATGAGGCGGTTGATGGTTTAGTGATCGTGGTTAGTTGTGTAACCTCTTTAGAGAGTTAAGGTCAGGGATTGATTTTAGTATTCATTGTGATTTGAGGCCTTAAATAAGGCGGGTGATGAGATTATAAACTTAGTTGATTGTGTAGTATCAACTGTGAGTTGAGGCCTTAGAGAATGCGGATGATGAGATTGTAAACCTAGTTGATTGAGTAGTATCAACGGTGGGTTGAGGCCTTTGAGAAGGTGGGTAATAGTCTAGTGGTCTTGGTTGGTTTCATAGTACTAATCAAATAGATGTTTCTTTCACACTTAGAGGAATGGATTATTTATTGTACTTTTGAGGTTATGAGTTAGTTAGACGAGGTTACGATTGAACCTGTCTGGTTGCGTGGCAATGGTCTCTTGATTCTATTAGTGATCTCGAGAGATGGTATCAAATGTGAATTTGAGGTTTGAATAAATTGAAAGAGGTATTGATTGAAACTAGTTAGTTCTTGGGTAGAGGTCACTAGTTTCCTCTTTTCATGATCTTAGGGAATCGAATCATTTTTAACTAAGTACTCGAGGTACTGTAGCTTTGCACTTTGTTTTTTATGCTTATCTCATTCTCCTAAGCATTTATTTCACTCTCCTTTGTATACTAGTATATGTTTTTGACTTATATGTCACTCCTTGAGCCGTTGGTTACGGCATGGTGTCGAATATTTTCCTTGTGTTGTCCTTTGATTTCATGGGGTTGGAAACAGATGGTTGGGTTTTGTGGATCCAATGCGCAGCTCTTCCTTCATTGTCCTCTTGGACATTATAGAAATCCTTGAGTTGTTGTTTTGGGTTGGTTTGAGAGTGTGTTCTCTCGGTTTGATGTTTTCATACATTCTTTCATTTTGAGTCTCGGATATGAGGCTTGTTTTTTAGTGCACACACGTAGTGTTTCCTTCCCTCTACTTTTGGTTTTTTTTTTTCCAGGTGTTTTCCCTAAAAACTTGTGTTGTTTGTAACCTTGACATTGTTGTCTCGGTTATCCGTTGGTTAACATTGGGATCTCTGTTCCCTTGCTTTGTTTCTTGACCCTTATGTGGTTGTTCATGAGAGTAGTGTTCATGTACTCTTCGTGATTTGATCGGTTAGTTTTCCTCACCTATAGTGAAAGTGTTAATGGTTTGATTAATCTTATTGAGGATAGTGTCATGAGATATAGGTGGTAGTGTGCTTAGTGGTACTGATGAGGAGATATGATTGAGGTGATTATTCCCTGAGGTATAGATTTTATCTAGGAATGGGATGATGGTTCTTATATATATATTGTATATATATATATAGATGATGATTGTGTTAGTACGCAAGGACGTGAGTGTTTTTCCTCTTGTGTTTGAGGGGAGTGAGTTATGAGCATTCCTTGATACTATTTGTGGATTTATATTCCTTTGGATATTAGAGGTGAGTGTGATTTCCTTTGTTTGGATAATCGGGTTAGCGTTGTGAGTGCTTGGTGATTTGTTAGATTAACCTTGGGTGTCATGTACTTGCTGTACGTTGTGAGAATAGTGTAGACTACTAGAGTTGGTACTTGGAATACTAGTTTTAGTAGTACCTTATGGGACTCATGTTGTGTACTTATATATATATATGTATATATATATCCCCTATTTACTTATGTACATTAGTATATGGGTGTGTGCTTGGTGATTTGGGGCCGGGATTAGTTATGTGGTACGTGTTTTACTCGATGGTTTAGCATTACCTAAACGGTCAGAGGATGTGGTAGTTAGGATTTTGTTTTTCCTACTGAGCTTCTTTGCTCACATGGTGTTTCATACCCCTGGTATTCCACTCTAGTTTGCAGGAAATGTTTCGGCTACGGACAACATGCGGTGCAACAACACTTGTCTTTTAATTTTCTCGTTATATGTTTTGGAGTTGCGCAGGGTGATGCAATTACGGTTGCAGTGCGACTAGATTGGGGACGATAGTTAGCTACGGTCTCTTTCATCATTTAGTTTCTTTACCCCTGTTTTATGGGATTGCCATGTATTTATCTTGGGAGCCAGTCTGTTGGCATATCCCTATTGGTGTATCTTTTATTTCCTGTATTTATTATTTCAGGATGTCATTGTATCTATTCGGCACTGCCATGTGCATTTCTGTATTCTTATTCGAGCATTTGTGGCTCTATTGATTATAGAGGGTTGTGTAGGGGTTGGTGGTTTCTTCCACTACCTCGGCCCTAGTAGGATTGATGAATATTGGGATGTGAGCCATTGTTATTACTGCACTTGTTATTGGAAGGTTTTCTATTGAGTTGTGTTTTCGGGATGTTCCATTTATAGATGAAACTCTACTGGATTTTTGTTGGATTCCGTTGTGTATTTCTATCATTCAATCAGGTATGAAATATATCACTGTTATCAGTATTCCATACGTTTTGATGGTTATTGATATCCTTAGTTGGTCGTTCATTTTATGGATCACACCCCGGAGTCCTTGGATATCCCGATTCGGGAGTCTTAGGATTTTAGGGGCGTGATAACATGGTATCAGAGCATTTGGTTGAGTTTCTATCATTCAGTTAGGCATGAAATATATTATTTTCTTTGTTATTCCATGTAATTCCTTGTTATTGTTGACTCTAGTGGTCGTTTGACTTACGTCACCCCTTAGAAATTCGTTGATTCTCCGGGTTGGAGTTTCGAGAATTTTAGGGGTGTGACAACTATTTTTTTTTCCTTCCTAAAAAATAAAATTTGTAAATTCTTTGGACTTATCTTGAAATTTGTTTAAATTAGTTACAAATAAAATTACGAACAATACTTTGTTTCGAGTTTTATCAAAATGAGTTTTCTTTACTTGGCTCATAATATTATTATCTCATGTTCCCATTGTGTGTGAGGACTCGAAATTTTTTTTTTTTCTCAAAGGGAATGTTTGTATTTGAATTTGAGTCAATTTTTTGGATATGAATTAGTAAAAAGTCTGATAATCTGATTATGATACAAATTTGGTAGTTTGATTTTTTTGACAAATCAGATATGATTTAGTTGATCCAATTCAATAATAATCCGATCTAATTATGTATCATATATATATATATATATAATACTATGTTATTAGTCGTATATATTAATTTGTATATATTCATGATTATTATTTTGTTATTTGACTTTCATATTTGTTATGAACATGTATTATTAACTACTTATCAAAAAAATATGTATTATAACTCATTAATAAAGAAATAATGTGGTGTTTAATGGTTTTGAATAATAGAAAAAAAGTTTAAATTGTTTGATTTGTGTCGCTAGGTAGTTACATAATTAGATCGGAAGAAAGCAGGATTCGTATTTACTAAGTTGAAATCCCGAGAATTATTAGATTGAATTGGATCGTCTATTAAGCTTATCAAATTTTGATCGAACTTACCCTGATGCAGTTGAAACCGATCCATTGACATTTTATTTGAGGATAGAGATACCTTAGACTAATGGCTTGCTTGGTTTGTATTATTAATTGCAAATTTTCTAAGGACAATACTTAAGTCCTGTCCCATGAGAACCAATTTCGTCCTCGCCCATGATGTGGTCCAATACAATTTGGACACATGGCTAAAATATTTTTAAAAAGAAAGTTGGACATAAAATCCTTAAATAGACAAATCAATGTCAATTTCTTTTGAAAACGATTTTGGCCACGTGTTCAATTTATATTGGACCACATCATGGGGCATAACGAACTTGGTTCACATGGGGCAGGACCTAAGTATTGTCAATCTTCTAAAAATAAAATTTATATTTTCCTAGAACTGTTAAATTCTATAATATTGTGGGCTAGTAAGGAAAGTTTTCTAAAAGTTTAGGAGTGGGCATGCCTCTACTGGCTTGTACATGGTTCCGTCCCTGGATATATAGATAAAGTATCTTGAATCCAACATTTTCTGGAAGACAATGATCTTTATAGTTAAAATTCGAATTATGAGAAAAAACCAAATATATTGTAGTATTACCTAATTGCATTTTTTTTTTCGAATTGCCTATATGTCAACAAGGATTTTTTTATATATATTTTAATAAAGTAAAGTAGTTTAATTTTCATCCTTTATTTAGTTTCATCCAGCTACAAGAACCGCATTTATTTCAATGGGAGAAGATCAAGCCAACGGAGTTGAATCAGTAAAGGAGGCATTACGATTCCTCGAAGGAGAAATAACAGGGAAGAAGTTTTTCGGAAGGGATAGTATAGGGTTTCTCGATATTGTGGTTGGTTGGATTGCATACTAGTTCCAGTTTGTGGAGGAAGTTGTCGGTTTCAAGGTAATGGACTCTGAAAAATATCCTGCATTTATTGCATGGACCGAGAAATTTTTAGATATTCTGTTGATTAAGGAGAACCTTCCACCGGGCAAAGACATGTGCGACGCCTTTCGATTTTTTAGACAAATGATGCTAGAGGATAGAAGCTAGACCATTACTTTGCATGGATTTCCAAATTGTTGCTTCAATTCATGTGTTATGTGTGATTTATTTATTTTCCTTTTTCTTTTTAATAGTTATTGCTTCTATTTGTTTTTCCTTCCTAAAAATTAAAATTTATAAATTCTTCATACTTATCTTTAAATTTGTTTAAATTAGTTACAAATAAAATTACGAATAGTGCTCGAGTCCTCTCCAGAAAGGACAAAAATGAATGTCCAAGGGATATACATATATATAGATATATCATGCACGCACTAATTTTTCTTTATTCCGAAAAATCATAATTAAGAAGTACAAAAGAGAGAAAATAACATTACCAAAGAAAATATTCAAAGAAAAGATGTGTCCTAAGACTTTATTAACTACGACCTGATGAAATACATCAAGCTTTATTTAGAGGCCAAGATAAGAAATTAATTAAGCACATGGGTATATGCATTGGCATTGATATGGGTTCTTGCCAACGCATACTCCGCGTCCTCCTCCGTACTTCGCAGCGCAATTTTGGCGGCAAGTTGTTATGTTACAGCCATTTGGGTCCAACGTAGTCATACATTGGTTTGCAACCACCTGGGAGATTGTTGCTGCAATTTAAAATATATATACATACATTAATTCAACTTAAACATATAAATTGATACTATCCTCAAAAAGATCTATCTATCTATCTATCTATCTATATAAACCAACCTGAGAAAACAAGGACAGTGAGGAACACAAAGAAGTAAGAAAATTTGGCCATCTCAACAAATGTTAATAACAATTTTTTACTCCGTGATGGAACTAATGACCTTGTAGATGCGGTATTTATAGATGGCGGACAACCTATGTTTGATTATGAGAAAACAATAAAATTATAAAACATTTAAGAGGAGCCTTTAATATCATTTTCCTTTTCGTATTTAATGAATCAAGAGTCACTAATATTTAATATAATATAATATATAATTCCCCCCAAAAAATATTTAATATATGTGAAAGAACGATATTTAGGTCCACTTACCATGTTGAACCTATGTGTGACGTGACTTAGGTCCACATACCCTGCTGAACTTATATGCGATACCACTAATTAATATAAAAAATAAATACAAAAGAACAATATTCAAGTCCACATACCATATTGAACACATATGTCACTGGTATTTAATATAAATATATATATATATATATATATATATATATATATATATATATATATATATAAACATATGAGATCCACATACCATGCTAATCACATATACCATGTACACAATAATAAAAGATAAAAATCAATAACTGAGGAAAAATAATTCAATATTCCAGTTACCATTTTCAGTCACTAAGATGAGATTTGTGATACAAACTTATCGAAGGTCCACATATTATGTTAATCACATTTGTGACGCAAACTTATCGAAGGTCCACATACCATGTTAATCACATTTGTGACGCAAACATGTTATTCACATTTGTGACGCAAACTTCTCGAAGGTCCACATACCATACTAATCACTCATGTGATGCAAACTTATCTTGTACATACATTTAATAAAAGATTAAAGCCAATATATAAAAGAAAAAGTAATTTGTATTAACACCCTCTGAAATTTAGATTAATTCCACCTATCAAAGGTCCACATACCATGTTAATCACATTTGTGACGCAAACATGTTATTCACATTTGTAACGCAAACTTATCGAAGGTCCACATACCATACTAATCACTTATGTAATGCAAACTTATCTTGTACATACATTTAATAAAAGATTAAAGCCAATATATAAAAGAAAGGGTAATTTGCACTAACACCCTTTGAGGTTTAGATTAATTCCACATTTATGTTGATTTTTGAAAATTTTGCACTAACACCCAATGAGATTTGGTTTCTCTTGCAATGACACTCCCTGGGCCAATAAAATGACCAGAATACCCTTGAGAGAAATATATGAAATGTGAAATAACCTTTATGCCCCAACCCCAAATATATAAAATTTTGAAATATATATATATAAATTCGAAAAAAGATATAAAATTCGAAAACAAATATTTAAAATTTGAAAAAAATATATAAAATTAGATTTTTTTTTTATAAATTTCGAAAAACATATATAAAATTCAATATATATATATATATATAATTCAAAAAAATATATAAAATTTGAAATATATATATAATTCGAAAATATATATAAAATTTGAAAAATATTTAAATTTGAATATATATATATATATATATATATTTAAAAATATATATATATAATTCAAAAAATATATATTTTCAAAAACAAATTTCAAAAACTTATATAATTTCGAAAAACATATTTAAATTTCAAAAAATATATATAAAATTCAAAAAAATATAAACAATTTGAAATATATATATATAATTCGAAAATATATATATAAATTTTGAAATATATATAAATTCGAAAATATATATATATTTTAAAAAAATATAAAATTCAATATATATATATATATATATATTCGAAAACAAAATTCAAAAAATTATATGATTTTAGAAATATATATATATATATATATATTGGAAAATGTCATATCTTTTCTAATGAAGTGAATATACTTACCACCAACATCAATTAGTGGTCTTCTTTTATATATATTTTTCCGAAATTTATATAATATATCCGAATTTTATATAAACAATTCGAAATTTATATATATTTGTTTTAAAATTTATATATATATTTGAATTTTATATATATATTTCGAATTTTATATATTGTTTTTGAATATTTTTTTTAATTTTATATATATTTTTTGAATTTTTACCCAACAACTCGGCTTGTCATAGATGAATTGTCCACGAATTTTTTGAGATTACCCATTATATATATATAAATTCGAAATATATATAAAATTATAAAAAACAAAATCAAAAACAATATATAAAATTCAAAATATATATAGATTTTGAATTGTTTTTATAAAATTCGGATAAATTATATAAATTTCAAAAACATCATATAAATTTCGGAAAATATATATATATTTTGGAAAAATATATATAAAAAGAAGACCACTAATTGATGTTGGTGGTAAGTAGTTTGATTCACTCCATTAGAAAAGATATGTCATTTTAACAATATATATATATATATATATAAGTAGTTTGATTCACTCCATTAGAAAAGATATGTCATTTTAACAATATATATATATATATATATTATATTTGTTTCTAAAATTAAATAATTTTTTGAAATTTGTTTTTGAAAATATATATTTTTTGAATTATATATATATAATTTGAAATATATATATATTTCAAAATTTATATATATATTCGAATTTTATATATATATATATATATATATATATATATTTCAAATTTTATATATAGTTTTGAATTATATATATATTTTTTGAAATTTATATCTGTTTTTCGAAATTATATAATTTTTTGAATTTGTTTTTTGAATATATATATATTTTAAATTTTATATATATTTTTGGAAATATATATATATATATATTCGAATTTAAATATTTTTCAAATTACATATATTCTAATTATATATATATTTCAAATTATATATATATTTATATGTTTTTCGAAATATATATATATATTTTTTATAATTTTATATATTTTTTCAAAATTTAAATATTTGTTTTCGAATTTTATATCTTTTTTAGAATTTATATATATGTTTTTCGAAATTTTATATATTTGGGGTTGGGGCATAAAGGTCATTTCACATTTCATATATTTCTCTCAAGGGTATTCTGGTCATTTTATTAGCCCAGGGGGTGTCATTGCAAGAGACTCCAAACTTAAGGGGGTGTTAGTGCAAAATTTTCAAAAATTAGTACAAAAGGTAGAATTAACCTAAACCTTAGGGGGTGTTAGTGCAAATTACCCTAAAAGAAAATAATCGAATCCAATTACCATTTCACTGGAAATGGTCATACTCACCAATGGATAGGAAGTTTTTATCCTCGATTAGGTGACGCAATTGACAATTGCTTATAAACGTTTTAAAAAAATATACAATATGTTGAAGAAGTGGAAGAATTCTGCCCTCCCTTTGGAATCACCTTAAGACCCGTGTAATTAATACCCAAGCGAACAGAGAAAACGCAAAAAAATATAACTAATATGATACTTGATTGTCACACACATACGTGATTGTGAAGGTATGTATATATACATTTATCAAAATTTGAATTATGAATTCAAATTTTAACCGTGGATGTATATCTTTTTCATTTTCGTTTTCTTTTTCAGTTTTTTTTTTTAATACTAAAGAACTCACACACCTTACATGAGCCATATAGGGCTCGAACCCCATACCTCTCCGGGGGGAAGAATAGAAATATCATTAGACCACAAGCTCATTGGTGTCTTTTTCAACTTTAATAATCACTCTTGGGCTAGGAGTGAGGATCCATCGGACCCATATTCTTTTTGGCTCCAATAGACTAATAATTGGCCTGGTTAATCTGTATTGACACAATTAAGTTAACCCATTAATTATTTTTAATTTTACTAAATAAAAATAATTGAACTCCAATCCAAAAATGGTCAATCGCTAAGTCAATTTACGTAATAACCCCTCTATGCTTAATTAGTTATCGGATAAATAAATGTCACCAATCCAACTGCTTAATTAATATATTTATTTTGAATCTTTGATTATTCTTTATTTGATCACATAAATTATTTAGAAAATAACAAATTTAATAAATGTTTCTTTACAGTGATTCACCCTGAGGTTTGCTTAAATTATAGCTAGATACAACGTTTGCATTTTGCGAACGATTAATCCCTGAGGTTTCAAAAAGTTGACAAAGAACCCCCTAGTGAGTTTTAGACTCATGAATTGTCATTTTTGTCCCTTGATAAATTACTCAATTAGTTGGTAACATATTTTATCTTTGAGATTATTGTATTGCCCTTCTACTTACATTTGATAGTGATTGTAAAAATCAAATTCTTTTTTATTTTAGACATTTTTTTGTTGAGATAAATTTTATTCGTAAACTAAATTCACCTACAGAATAGTGTGGGCACTTAAAATCCCCCCCCCCCCCCCCCCCCCCCCCCCCCCCACCCACCCACCAAAATGAGTTTACTTTACTTGGCTCATAATATTATTATCTCATGTACCCATTGTGTGTGAGGACTTGAAACTTATATTTTTGTTTTTCTCAATGGTATGTTTGTATTCGAATTTGAGTCAATTTGTCGGATATGAATTAGTAAAAAGTTTGATAATCTGATTATAATGCAAATTTAGTAGTTTGATTTTTTTGACAAATCAGATATGATTTAGTTGATCCAATTCAATAATAATCCGATCTAATTATGTATCATATATATATATAATACTATGTTATTAGTCGTATATATTAATTTGTACGTATATATTCATGATTATTATTTTGTTATTTGACTTTCATATTTGTCATGAACATGTATTATTAACTACTTATCAAAAAAATATGTATTATAACTCATTAATAAAGAAATAATGTGGTGTTTAATGGTCTTGAATAATAGAAAAAAGTTTAAATTGTTTGATTTGTGTCGCCGGGTAATTACATAATTAGATCGGAAGAAAGCAGGATTCAGATTTACTAAATTGAAATCCCGAGAATTATTAGATTGAATCGGATTGTCTATTAAGCTTATCGAATTCTGATCGAACTTACCCATCCATTGACAATCTATTTTAGGATAGGGAATACCTTAGACTAATGGCTTGCTTGGTTTCTATTGTCAATTGCAAATTTTCTAAAGACAATACTTAGGTTTTGCATCATGAGGACCAATTTCGTCCTCGCCCATGATATGGTCCAATATAATTTGGACATGTGGCTAAAATCTTTTTAAAAAGGAAGTTGGACATAAAATCCTTAAATACACAAATCAATGTCAATTTATCTTGAAAAAGATTTTGGCCACGTGTTCAATTTATATTGGACCACATCATGGGGCATAACGAACTTGGTTCCCATGGGGCACGACTTAAGTATTTTCTAAAAATAAAATTTATATTTTCCTAGAACCGTTAAATTCTATAATATTGTGGGCTAGTAATGAAATTTTTCTAAAAGTTTAGGAGGGGGCATGCCCCTGCTGGCTTGTACATGGCTCCGCCCATGGATATACAAAATTCAAACCATAAGAAAAAACCAAATATATTGTAGTATTACCTAATTGCATTTTTTTATTTTATAGAATTGCCTATATGTCAACAAGGATTTTTTTTATATATTTTAATCAAGTAATGTTGCGTTTCGTATGCTGGAATGGAATGGAATGACAAGAAGAATGGAATGGAATGAGATTGAGAATGTAATGCAATGGTTATTCTCATTCTTTTGTTTGATTTTAGCATTATTCACTTAAAAATGAAATAATTTCTTTTAGTTTTGTTAGGGAATGGAATACTCATTCCATAGGTTTAGTTGTGGAATGGATTTTCATTCCAAGAGAATGGTCATTCCCACTTTAAAATACATACCAAACAAGAGAATGGTTGGAATAGGCATTCCATTTCATACCATTCTAGCTTATCAAACACAACATAAATAGTTTAATTTTCATCCTTGATTTAGTTTCATCTAGGTACAAGAACCGCATTTATTTCAATGGGAGAAGATCAAGCCAATGGAGTTGAATCGGTAGAGGAGGCATTGCCATTCCTCGAAGGAGATATAGCCGGGAATTTTTTTTTCGGAGGGGAGAGTATAGGGTTTCTCGATATTGTGGTTGGTTGGATTGCATACTAGTTCTAGTTTGTGGAGGAAGCTGTCGGTTTCAAGGTAATGGACTCGGAAAAATATCCTGGATTTATTGCATGGACTGAGAAATTTTTAGACGTTCTGGTGATTAAGGAGAACCTTCCACCGGGCAAAGACATCTGGTGATTAAGGAGAACCTTCCACCGGGCAAAGACATGTGCGACCCCTTTCGATTGTTTAGACAGATGATGCTAGAGGATATAAGTTAAACCATTATGTTAGTCACTAATTTACCCTAGAGAGGGGGGGGGGGGGGGGGGGGGTGAATAGGGTTTAAAAATAATTTTCTAACTCCTTTTAATTCTTACTAGAAAATGCAACAAGATTCTATATTAATTTACAAGGTAAATATGCAATGAATAATTTAACTTAATTTCAACAAGCTATTTACCACAATATAAATTAAGCATGCATGAACATAAAGTAAGGAGATAGAGATAGAGATATTGACACCGTGATTTTTACGAGGTTCGGTAACTCCTACTCCTCGGCTCAAAGAATCCCCTTCCTTGAGACTTTCCCAATCCTCACACTATGGCTCTTCCTTCAATAGGTGGAATAGCAAAACCTTTACAAAAGAGCTAACTAGCTCTTCACACAATCAAGAGAACAATCCTCCCTCGATACAATGGGCTTCACTCACCCAAGATCTCACAAATTTGTGTATGCAATCAATATATCACTCAAGAAACAAAAACACTCAAAACCCTAAGGTTTTTATGGAAGATAGATCAATATAAGCTCAAGTATTTTTAGGTGATATTTCAAGAACTAAAGATATATATATTCTCAAAATATATTTTCAATAAGAGAATAAGCACAAAGCTTGAGTTTTAAATCTTCAAAATGATAGGAGTGAAAAACGAGATTTAGATCTTTTTTGCTATCAAAAGATTTTTCAGAAAGTGCTTGAGAGAAAATAAGAGATGAATGATTTTTAGAAAATTTCTCACACAAGAACCTTAGGTTTTCAATCCATATATCTTTCTTTATATAGTGCATCACTAGGGTTAGGAGGGTGTATCTCACCCTAGACAATATGGAGAGTAGGACCTGAAAATCAGCAAGCAAAATCATTTGTTTTTGGGCAAAAATATTGTTTAGAAATACTTTTCCTTAAAATCCTGAAGCACCTAGTCGACTGCCTACCTGCACCCAGTCGACTGCCTCCATGCTTAGATTTAAAATAATTTTCCCAACGGCTAGGGAGTCGACTGCCTTGTGAGTCAGTCGACTGCCTTGGATAGGCCAGTTGACTGCCTCAGACAATAAAAAATGTTAATAACTCTTTGTTTTATTCAGTCGGCTGGGTCCTTAACTGCCAGTCGATTGTGCACAGTCAGTCGACTGCCTCATGCAGTCAAAACTGTTTATAGCTCACTGGTTCACTCAGTCGGCTAGGTCTTTATTGGCCAGTCGACTGGGTCACAGTCAGTCGGCTGCAATTTCATGGCCGGTCGACTGGGTGACTCCAATAAATATTTTCAAGGTCCGTTTTGGATCTGTTTTGAGTTCGTTTGTTTAATTACTTGAGCTTATAAGACCAATCAACGCATAAGATACCTTGTTACAATATTCTCACCCCGACCTATCTACCCCAGGTCTGGAGTCCAGTTTTTATCTTTCTTAGACCTTTTTGTCCTTTTCCGAGTTTGCGCATGAGTTTCCTTATCGCTTGTTGCTTTTTGGTATTTATGATCTTTCTGAATCATTTTACCTGTACTTGCTGAAACTCTTAGCTCAAAGTAATATTATGTCCTCCTTTGACGACATCAAAAAGGCGGAGGGTCACGACGAAGTGCGTCCAAGGCAGTGGTGATGCGGTCGATCTTGTCCTCAAGGCGCTTCATGTCCTCGGCCGTCTTCTTTTGGGCCTTCTCATCGCGCTTTTGGGCCTCCTCATTGTGCTTTACGATTTCTATGATTTGGGTATGAGTTTCGGGATTTCCCCCGAACCCAAAATCTGGAATATCGAAATCGTTACCAAGAGACGGAATAGAAGAAGTTGGAGCTTCCGGACGAGGTGCCTTGGGACGAGGAGCATCAGGACAAAGAATAGATGGACCGGCCTAGTCCGCAAGAGGAACACCCCTAAGAGAGACAAACACTCCATCGGCATTTTTACCAATGTGCATCTGCTTGAGATGAGTGCGGTCCAGAAAGATCGGATTATGCTCCGAAGGCTCGTCACCAAGCGGAACGCCACTCTGACCAAGAATAAATGACAAATGGGTAGGAAAAATAAGTGCGCCTTTCTTCTTGTGGCACTCAAGAATAGCCGAAATGAAAAGGAAGACAAGATTGACCTTTCGACCGGTCATGACACAATAGACTAGGAAAGCTTCCATGATCGACACAAGACTCCAGCTTCCGGACTTGGGAAAAATGGAATATGTGATAACATTGTGCACAAGTCGAGCCTCAGGAGTAAGTGAGGATGAAGGAAACTCAACAGTGGCGGTGGTGGTTTTATTCACCGAAATGGCCCGAACTGCTTCGAGAGGATCGAAATCACTCGAAGAGTACCAAATAGATGGGCAGAAGTAAGATAGACCGCTAGTAGGTAGCCGAAAAATAGCATTAATTACTGCTTCGGTCAACTCAACTGAAACGCCCGCAACATTGGAGCAAAGTTTGCGGGCGGGAGGACTTGGTTGAGAAGGATTCTGCAGATTTGTATAAAACGCTTTGACGGCACGTGGAAAATTTAAAACATCAAGCAAAACAAAGAAATCCCAACCCATATTTTGAAATAGATTGAACGTATTAGCGTTAATCTGTTCGCACAAGGGTTAAGTCACAATGCGACTCTGAGCAAACTTTCGATGAATGAATTGAGTTTTGAAAAGATGAATACTCTCTTCATCACCAAGAAGAGCAGAAAGAGACAACGGACCAGATTCAGGCTCTGAATTAGTGTCCCCATGAACATGAGACGACGGTGGAGGAGGTGCAACCGAAGACCTCCACCCTGACGAGCGCGTTTCTTGATGCGCACAACATTTGGAGCCATGAGAGAGATGAGAACCAAGATGATTGAAAACATTTTGAGAAGAAAAGAGAAGAAAATCGTGAAATGTAGAGAGAAAATGAAATCAGTGAAAATAGATATGTATATAGGTGTATATGTATTTGTATATATGAGGATGGAAGTGAGGATAATGGAAGAAATGACATGGAGAAGTGGGGAAATGGTTTAAAATAGGGATTAAATGGCGTGAAAGAAGGAAGAAATGGGAGAAATCGTGGAGAGAGTGGAGAGAAAAGAGATATAAAAACATGGTCGTGCAGAGGCAGTCGACTGGCCAGATGGAGGTAGTCGGCTGGCTCATGACACAGTCGACTGGCCAAAGGTAGGCAGTCGACTGGCTGAAACAGCTAAAAAACGTAAAAAACTCTCTAGCCAATCCAGTCGACTAGCCCAAAAAATTTTTTTTGAAATTTTTTAAAATTTTGAACGCCTAGGTCGTGGATGAGATATGTGTGAAAATTAACTAAATACTTCAAAATCCATGGCCATTCCTATTTTTCTACGAATTTTTGAAAACGGTTCATCCAAAAGAGGTTTTGTAAAAATATCCGCCAGTTGATTTTTAGTATCAATAAAAATTAATTCAACGTCACCTTTGGCTACGTGATCTCGTAGAAAATGATGCCTAATCTCTATGTGCTTTGTGAGAGAGTGTTGAATAGGATTCTTTGAGATACAAATAGCACTAGGGTTATCACATTTAATTGGTACGAGATTGAAAACAAGTCCAAAATCAAGTAATTGTTGCTTAATATAAATAGTTTGGGCGTAACAACTACCGACCGCAATGTATTCGGCTTCATCCGTAGACAAGGCAACCGAATTTTGCTTTTTACTTGACCATGAAACAAGAGAGTGACCTAGAAAATGACATGTACCACTTGTGATTTTCCTATCCACCCAACAACCCGCAAAATCGGCATCCGAATAACTAGTGAGATCAAGTGTAGTGCCACGTGGATACCATAGTCCTAAGTTAATCGTCCCACTAAGATAACGAAAAATACGTTTTACGGCTAACAAGTGAGATTCTTTAGGACAAGATTGAAAGCGAGCACATAAGCATACACTAAATATGATATCCGGTCTACTAGCAATTAAATAGAGTAAACTTCCTATCATGCCTCTATATTTAGTAATATCAACACATTTTCCATTTTCATCTTTGTCGAGTTTAATAGAGGTACTCATAGGAGTAATGGCATGTTTGGCTTTCTCCATGCCAAATCGCTTTAGAAAATCTTTAGTGTACTTAGATTGGCTAACAAATAAGTCATCCAAGCTTTGCTTGATTTGCAACCCTAAGAAGAAATTCAACTCACCCATCATACTCATTTCAAATTCGTTTTGCATACTGGATGCGAAATCTTTGCAAAGAGAAGTATTTGTTGATCCAAATATAATGTCGTCAACATATATTTGGATAATCAACAAATCATTCTTGACAGTTTTTGTAAAGAGAGTGTTGTCAACTTTGCCTTTAGAAAACCATTTTTGAAGTAAAAAGTCACTTAGCCGTTCATACCAAGCTCTAGGAGCTTGCTTTAACCCGTACAAGGCTTTAGATAATTTGTAAACATGATTTGGAAAAAGTTCATTTTCAAAGCCGGGTGGTTGCTTTACAAACACTTCTTCATCTATAGTTCCATTTAGAAAATCACTTTTGACATCCATTTGATAAAGAATGAAATTTCTAGATGATGCAAATGCAAGAAGCATTCTAATTGCTTCTAATCTAGCTATGGGTGCAAAGGTTTCATCATAGTTAATGTCTTCCTCTTGATTGTAACATTGAGCGACCAATCTTGCTTTATTTCGAATAATCACACCATTTTCATCCTTTTTATTTCGAAAAACACATTTAGTGCCTATTATAGTTTGATGTGTGGGTTGAGGGACTAAATGCCAAACTTGATTGCGTTCAAATTGATTTAGTTCCTCTTGCATAGCCATGATCCAAGAATCATCACATTGAGCTTCGTGGAAGTTCTTGGGTTCAATGTTGGACACAAAAGCCATGTGGTTGCATAAGTCTCTAAGTTGAGATCTTGTGCTCACACCTTGTGAAGGGTTACCTATGACTTGGTCAAGAGGATGATTGTGCACAATCCTCCAAGATTTAGGAATGGAGCAAGTCAAGTCATCATTAGATTGATTTCCAACTTTACTCTAATCCATTTGCCTATTTGATAAGTTGGAGATATTGAGATTATTGAAAATATCCTCAATCCCTACAACTTCATCATCATCTAGGTCAACATTAGGTGAGGGTAGAGGTAGTGATTCATCAAAAACAACATGGATAGACTCAACCATGGTTAAAGTCCTTTTGTTAAAGACTTTAAAGGCTCTACTTGTTGAGGAATAACCTAAGAAAATTGCTTCATCCGATTTGGAGTCAAATTTTCCCAAGTTATCTTTATCATTTAAAATAAAACATTTACAACCAAACACTTTGAAATACCCAATATTGGGTTTCCGACCATTCCACAACTCATACGGAGTCTTACCTAATTTCATTCGGATGATAACTCTATTTATGACATGACAAATGGTATTTACTGCTTCCGCTCAAAGGTTTCGGGGAAGGTTGTGTTCATTTAACATAGTCCTAGCCATTTCTTGTAAAGATCTATTCTTCCTTTCAACTACCCCATTTTGTTAAGGAGATCTTGGAGCCGAGAGATCATGAGATACACTAAATTCATCACATAATTTCTCTAGATCTTGATTGTCAAATTCTCTACCCCTATCACTTCTAATTTTCTTGATTTTCAAATCTTTTTCATTTTGAATGACTCTATAAAATTTATCAAGAATGGATTGAGTTTCATTTTTATGAGCAATAAAGTGAACCCAAGTAAATCTAGAGTAGTCATCGACTATAACAAGTACATAGAGTTTCCCGGCTAGGCTAGTCGTTCTTTCCGGACCAAAGAGGTCCATATGAAGTAACTCTAAATGTCTAAAAGTGGTGATATCTTTCTTTCTCTTGAAAGAAGATTTCACTTGCTTACCGATTTGACATGCACTACATATTTTATCTTTTGAAAAATTAGTTTTCGGGAGGCCTTTGACTAATTCATTTTTCGATAAATGTTGAATGAGGTCCATACTAGCATGTCTTAAGTGTCTATGCCATAACCAACTATTTTCACTCGATGTGACAAAGAACTTAACATCTTGTTCATTTAATTCACACAACAACATAGTATATAAATTTCCGTTTCTCTTTGCATTGAATAATTTGCTTTTCATCTTTCTCAACTATGCATGCATTTGACCTAAAGATAACATCATAACCTTTGTCACAAAGTTGGCTAATACTAAACAAGTTATGCTTCAACCCATCAACTAAAAGTACGTTATCTATAGCTAGAGAATAAGATATACCAATGGATCCAATTCCAACAATTTTGCCTTGTGAGTTGTCTCCAAAAGTAACGTTTCCTCCTTCATAAGATTTTTGGGACATGAATTTCGATTTGTCCCCCGTCATGTGCCTTGAACATCCGCTATCAAGAAACCATCTTTCTTTTGAGGTGGACTTCAAGCATACCTACAACACAACATTACGTGACTTTTATTGGTACCCAATCTATTTTGGGTCCATTATGGTTAGAAAGAGATGCAATAGTTCATTTAGGAACCCAAAATGATTTAGTTACCGAGTTTTCTTTTGCACGTAGAGATGCAATGGTTCCTTTAGGAACCCAAAACATTTTTGAGACAATTTTCTTCTTCTTTCTTAGATAACATGCATTTGCTTTGTGACCTATTTTCTTGCAATAGTAGCATGAAACATGATTGTGATCAATTGAAGTTGAGAAAGAAGATTGTCTTGAAAAAGTATGCCTTAATGATTTTATTTTCTTCAATAAGAGTGCATCTTTGTTGAATGCATCATATCCTAAGCCGCATTTGTCAAAAGAGTTTCTTTGTCTTCCTAACATGATGCTCAAGTTTTATTTTCCTTTTGTGAATTTTGCTAAGATGTTTATTTAATCATCAATAGTCTTTTTCAACAAAATATTTTCCTCTTCTATCTTCATACTTTTGTCATTTGTTGCATTTAAATCAACTATGGTGAGGCAAGTAGCATTACATGAAGATTTAGATTTCTTAACAAAACTATGTTTCTTAACTAGTTTTTCAAACTCATCATACAAATTTTCAAATGCATCTTGTAATTCATTATGAGAAAATAAAAGCTCATCATATGACAAAATGGATTTATCTAATGCATGTAAATTTAAATGTACCTCATCTTCATTTGCCATGAGGCAAAGATTTGCAATTTTCTCACCATTTTATTCCTCATCCGAATCACAAGAGTCATAGTCATCCCATGTTGCATTCATGGCCATTTTGTTTGGCCTTTTCTCGTTCTCCTTTTTGGGCTTGAAACACTCATTTCTATAGTGCCCCGATTTTCCACAATTGAAACAAGTAATGGACTCCTTCTTGCTTGTCTCTCCTCTTGGTTCGTTACTCTTTAAGAACCTCCGACCTTTAGCCTTCTTTCGTTGAAGAAATCTCTTGAATTGTTGAGTGATCAAGGTAATGTCTTCATCTACCTCTTCTTCGATTATCTCATTTGCTTCACTTTTAGTGGAAGCTTGCAAGGCTATACCTTTTCTAGGCTTGGCGTCTTCTTCACGAGATTTTAAGGTAATTTCCCATGTAAGGAGTGACCCGAAAATCTCATCGAGACTCATTGTGCTAAGATCATGTGCTTCTTTAATAGCCGTCACTTTCGCATCCTATTTGACCGGAAGGCTTCTAAGGACTTTGCGTGCCGCATCGGATCTAGGAATAATTCTACCAAGGTGCTTTAGTCCATTCAAAATATTAGTGAAATGAGATATCATAGAATTGATATTTTCATCTTCCTTCATGGCAAATAATTCATATTCATGCATAAGTATATCAATTTTAGATTCTCTAACTTGAGTAGTTCCTTCATAAGTAATTTCAAGTTTATCCCACATTTCTTTGGTCGTGGAGCAAGTAGAGACGCGATTAAACTCATTTGGACTGAAGGCACAATTTAGATTAACCTTAGCTTTGGCATTAAAAGACATAAGTCTACGCTCATCATTGTCCCATTCGTTAGGTAATTTGGGGATAGTTTTTCCATCGACCACTTTGGTAATAGTGAAAGGTCCATCGACAATAACTAGCCAAATTTGATAATCAATAGCTTGAAGAAAGTCTATCATTCTAGTCTTCCAATAACTATAGTTTGAACCATCAAACCATGGGGGCCTATTGTTTGATTGTCCTTCTACATGAGTGACTATGTTTGAGGCCATGATCGTTCTCTAAGACGGTTAAGTCTAAAACAAGTAGAGATTAGGCTCTGATACCAATTGTTAGTCACTAATTTACCCTAGGGGGGGTGAATAGGGTTTAAAAATAATTTTCTAACTCCTTTTAATTCTTACTAGAAAATGCAACGAGATTCTATATTAATTTACAAGGTAAATATGCAATGAATAATTTAACTTAATTTCAAGAAGCTATTTACCACAATATAAATTAAGTATGCATGAACATAAAGTAAGGAGATAGAGATAGAGATATTGACACCGTGATTTTTACGAGGTTCGGTAACTCCTACTCCTCGGCTCAAAGAATCCCCTTTCTTGAGACTTTCCCAATCCTCACACTATGGCTCTTCCTTCAATAGGTGGAATAGCAAAACCTTTACAAAAGAGCTAACTAGCTCTTCACACAATCAAGAGAACAATCCTCCCTCGATACAATGGGCTTCACTCACCCAAGATCACAAATTTGTGTATGCAATCAATATATCACTCAAGAAACAAAAACACTCAAAACCCTAAGGTTTTTTTGGAAGATAGATCAATATAAGCTCAAGTATTTTTAGGTAATATTTCAAGAAGTAAAGATATATATATTCTCAAAATATATTTTCAATAAGAGAATAAGCACAAAACTTGAGTTTTAAATCTTCAAAATGATAGGAGTGAAAAACGAGATTTAGATCTTTCTTGCTATCAAAAGATTTTTCAGAAAGTGCTTGAGAGAAAATAAGAGATGAATCATTTTTAGAAAATTTCTCACACAAGAACCTTAGGTTTTCAATCCATATCTCTTTCTTTATATAGTGTATCACTAGGGTTAGGATGGTGTATCTCACCCTAGACAACATGGAGAGTAGAACCTGAAAATCAGCAAGCAAAATCATTTGTTTTTGGGCAAAAATATTGTTTAGAAATACTTTTCCTTAAAATCCTGAAGCACCCAGTCGACTGCCTACTGGCACCCAGTCGACTGCCTCCATGCTTAGATTTAAAATATTTTCCCCAATGGCTAGGGTCAGTCGACTGCCTTCTTGAGGTAGTCGACTGCCTCGTGAGTCAGTCGACTGCTTTGGATAGGCCAGTCGACTGCCTTAGGCAATCAAAAATGTTCATAACTCTCTATTTTATTCAGTCGTTTGGGTCCTTAACTGCCAGTCGACTGCCTTGGACAGGCCAGTTGACTGCCTCATGCAGTCAAAACTGTTTATAGCTCACTGGTTCACTCAGTCGGCTGGGTCCTTATTGGCCAGTCGACTGGGTCACAGTCAGTCGACTGCTATTTCATGGCCAGTCGACTGGGTGACTCCAAGAAATATTTTCAAGGTCCGTTTTTGATCCGTTTTGAGTTTATTTGTTTAATTACTTGAGCTTATAAGACCAATCAACGCATAAGATACCTTGTTACAATATTCTCACCCCGACCTATCTACCCCAGGTCTTGAGTCCAGCTTTTGTCTTTCTTAGACCTTTTTATCCTTTTCGGAGTTTGCGCATGAGTTTCCTTATCGCTTGTTGCTTTTTGGTATTTATGATCTTTCCGAATCATTTTACCTGTACTTGCTGAAACACTTAGCTCAAAGTAATATTAGTACCAAACACGGTTTTGAATGTTTTGTTAATATCAAAATAAGAGTTATTGTCCGAAATAGAATTTCAAGGCCAACACATTACTTTGCATGGATTTCCAAACTGTTGCTTCAATGCGTGTGTTATGTGTGATTTATTTATTTTCATTTTTCTTTTTAATAGTTATTGCTATTGTTTTTTGTTTCCTTCCTAAAAATTAAAATTTGTAAATTCTTCGGACTTATCTTTAAATTTGTTTAAATTAGTTACAAATAAAATTACGGACAATGTTTGAGACCTCTTTAGAAAGGACATACATGAATGTCCAGGGGATATACATATATATATATAGATATATCATGCACGCACTAATTATTCCTTATTCGGGAAAATCATAATTAAGAAGTACAAAAAGAGAGAAAACAACATTACCAATGAAAAGATGTGTCCTAAGATCTTATTAACTACGACTTGATGAAATACATCAAGCTTTATTTAGAGGCTAAGAGAATAAATTAATTAAGCACATGGGTATATGCATTGGCATTGATATGGGTTCTTGCCAACGCATACTCCGCGTCCTCCTCCATACTTCGCCGCACAATTTTGGCGGCAAGTTGTAATGTCACAACCGTTTGAGTCAACCGTAGTCATACATTGGTTTGCAGCCACCTGGGAGACTGTTGCTGCAATTTAAAACATATATACATACATTAATTCAACTTAATCATATAAATTGATAATATTATCAAAAAATATCTCTCTCTCTATATATAAAAACGAACCTGAGAAAACAAGGACAATGAGGAACACACATAAGTAAAAAAACTTGGTCATCTCAACAAATGTCAATAATAACTTTTTACTCCGTGATAGAACTAATGACCTTGTAGATGTGGTATTTATAAATGGCGGCCAACCTATGTTTCATTTTGAGGAAAAAGAAAATTATAAAACATTTAAGAGGAGCCTTTAAAATCATTTTTCTTTTCGTAATTGATGAATCAAGAGTCATTAATATTTAATTCATTGTATAGATTTAAAAATATATATTTAATACATATGAATGAACAATACTTAGGTCCCACATACCATGTTGAATCTATGGGTGAAGTGACCTAGGTCCACATACCATGTTGAATCTATGGGTAAAGTGAACTAGGTCCACATACTAATATCTAAAATAAATGCAAAATAATAATACTCAAGTCCACATACCAAGTGCGATGGTATTTAATATAAATATATGGCATGTGGACTTAAGTCATATGGTCTGTGGAGTACTTGAATATTAATATTTTGCATTTATTTTAAATATTAATTAATTAGTGGTATTTCACCCATAGGTTCAACATGGTAAGTGGACCTAAGTATTGTTCATTCATATGTATTAAATATATATTTTAAAAATCTATACATTATATTAAATATTAGTAACTCTTGATTCATCAAATACGAAAAGCAAAATGATATTAAAGATATATATATATATATATATATATATATGGGTTAAGTGCATTAAACCCCCTATTCTTTTTTTTCTCTCTCAACTAACCCCCATGAACTAAGCATTTCTCCCCTAAACTATTTAAGTGTTGCATTTAACCCATTCCATCATAACACCGTTAGTTAAAATTAGGATAATTTGCACTCAGGTCCCCTGAAGTTTTGGTCAATTGCACTCACCCCCTGAGATTTCATTTTCCTTGCAATAACACCCCTTGAAGGGGTGAAGACCCCATGAAATGACTCTTGTACCCTTGCTTTAGTGTAAAATATACGTTGACTAAATTAATAGACCAAACAACCCTTGTGTCTTAAGCTCAATTTGAAAAACTTTTCAAGTACTTTGGATATAATAATTTTTGAAATATTATCATATTTCTTTAAATTATTTTTCTTAAATTGTCATTTTTGTAATATAGGCCCCAAAAGTTATCATTTTTTAATTTTTCTCCAAAACTAATACTGTGACCTTTTACATTAAATAATAATAATACATTTTATTTATGATAATATTTTTTTTGTATTTTAGAAGGTGATACATGGATAAAATTAATTTAATATTTATTATTATTATTTGTTTATAATTTACTATTCTTTGTATAAAATTAATTTAAGCCCTTACATTGTAAAATAATAACAAACTTTACTTATTGTAATTTTTTATATTTTTATAAAAATATGACAAATGGTTTATTATTTATTATTTTTTTTGTAAAGTTAATTTAAGCTCTTACATTTTAAATAATGAAAATTTTTACTTATTATAATTTTTTTATATTATAAAATGTTATAATGAATCAAAATATGAGAGAGTTTTGTGTTATTATTAGTAGTATATAGATAGATAGATAAATATATACAGATTTTTGTATTTTAAGGTATATTATTTTTCCTTTCCGAAATATATTTGTCTTATATCTTTACTCTATATCTTATGAAATATCCATTAGAATTACATTTCAATTAATGTATATTAATTAAATAATATATTTTTAAAAAAATATGAAAATATTTATAACCCCTTGTCTTATATCTTTAGTACTCTATCTCTTTTGAAATATTCATTAGAGTTACACTTCAAGTAATGCATATTAATTAATTATTATCATTTTTTAAAAGTATTGAAATATTTTCAACCCTTTTTCTTTTACTCTATATCGTTTTGACATACTCCATAGTGTTGCACTTCAACTAATACATATTAATTCATTAATTTTTATTTTGAAGAAAATGTTTGGAAATATTCCCAACCACTCACATTTTAGAATAGTTATTATAGAGATATATACATTATAGGGTTTTCATCTTGGGGCATGGAAGTAATTTCACCACCTAAATATTTGTCTCATGAAATAAGGGAAACAACACAAGAGCATTCAGGTCATTTCTCCCTTTCAGGGGTATCATTGCAAGGAAAATAAAATCTTAGGAAGCGAGTGCAATTGACCAAAACCTCTGGGATTTGAGTGCAAATTATCCTAAATTAACTAACGGTGTTATAACGGAATGAAATGAATTATAAAAGTTGTGATAGTTTAGAAAATTTTGTATAAAAAGTATAGTTCAGGGAAGTTAGTTGAAAGAAAAAAAATAGTCCAGTGAGGTTTAATGCACTTTACCCTATATATATAAATATATATATATATAAACAGCTCCAGGTCCACCTACCATGTTAATCACATATATCATGTACACTCATTTATAAAAGATAAAAGTCAATACCCACGGAAAAATCCACTAAAATAAGATTTGTGACACAAACTTATCGAAGATCCACGTACCATGTTAATCACATGTGTGAAGCAAACTAATTGTCATGTGTATACATTTAATTTACACAAAACCCCCCTTAGGTTTCAGGATTTAATCACCAAATTTTCTGTCATTCGTCAAACCCCCTGACATTTCAGATTTTAATCAAATACCCCCCTCCAACAAAAATCAGCCAATTTTTATATCAAAATGACTTAAATGCCCATGACATAAAAATTATCCTTTATGAGTAATTTGCACCACAACCCCTTGAGTTTAAAATTTTAATCAAATAACCCCTAGGATTCAAAAAGTCCCCAAAACATATATATATTTCGGAAAATAAATATAAAATTTGGGAAAAAATATAAATTCAAAAAATATATATTAAATTTTTATTTATGATATAAATTTAGAAAAAATATAAAATTCGGAAAAAAAATATAAATTTCAAAAAATTATATAAAATTCGGAAAAAATATATATATATTCAAAAAAACATATATAATTCGAAAAAATATATATTAAATTTTGAAAAAAATTATAAAATTTGAAAATAAATATAAAATTGGAAAACAAAACATATAAAATTGGAAAATAAATATAAAATTTGAAACAAATATATAAAATTTGTAAAAATAAATATATAATTCGAAAAAAACATATAACCTTCGTAATAAATATATAAAATTAAAATTTGGATGAAACGTTGTACCAATTATGGGTTCATTGTTCATATAACATGGAACTGATGATGCTATATAGGCTTGGAAATATCTTTTTCATGTGCCTAGTATACTGTATTTTTCATTTTAATATGATATTTTTGAAATATATATTTTTTCAAAATTTATATATTGTTTCGGAATTTATATATATATTTTGAATTTATATTTTTTTTCGAATTTTATATCTTTTATTTAAATTTTATATGTTTTTATCAAATTTTATATTTATTTTCAAACTTTATATATATTTTTTCAAAATTTAATATATTTGTTCGAATTTTATATGTTTTTTTTTCCAATTTTACATTTTTTTCAAAATTTAATATATATTTTTTCCCGAATATAATATTTTTTTTCCAAAACTTTAAGTATTGATTAAAATTTGAAACTCTAGGAGTTTTGGTGCAAATTACGCATAAAGGATAATTTTTATGTCATGGGCATTTAACTCATTTTGACCTAAAAATTGGCTGATTTTGGGATGAGGGGGGTATTTGATTAAAATCTGAAATGTCAGGGAGTTTGGCGAACGACAGTGGGTTTGGTGATTAAATCCTAAAACCTCGAGGGGTTTTGTGTAAATTACCCAAATAAAAAGGAATAAAGCCAATACTTAAAGAATATAATCCATTCCAATTACCATTTAACTGGAAATGGTCCTACTCACCAACGGATAGGTAGTTTTCATCCACGGTTACGCGTAGGGCTGCACACGAAACAAAAAAAACCGAAAAACCGAACTGAAACCAGCAGTTCGATATGGTTTTAAAATGATACGGTTCGGTTACGATTTTCAAATTTGAAAAACCAATTTTATAGGTTAGGTTACGATTTTAGTTAGTCAAAAACTGAAAATAACCGAACCGGTTTTAAATACATAATAATATAACATATTATATATGTACTAATAATACAATATAGGTAAAAACGGGTTCCCAAATCACTATCCTTATATTATAGGACAATATTATTAATATTCTTATGAAATACATGGATCATATTGCCCTCTAAGTTTATTTATTTTTTCAAGTTCTTAGATACATATGAAAATAGGTGGTATATACATACATACATAAATATGGAAATAGACTACAACAAGAGAGTTCTATACATACATATATATATAAATATAATTTAAAAATTACAAATTATATAAGTAATTTATATATAAATTATCGAAAAAAACGGTTTCTTTACCTTGGGTTATTCATTCCAATACATATTATTTTTACCTTTCAAAAAACAATTGATATTAGAAACCGAAACCGAACCGAAAATATAGATTAGGTTTAGGTTCGGTTTCTTGCACTAACGGTTAGGTTACGGTTTTCATTTTCCAAAAACTGAAAATATAAGTTAGTTTAGGTTTCAGTTAAAACCGAAACCGAACGTACCATGTGCACCCCTAGTTACGCGATGGAATTGACAATTAACGGTTAGGTTATGGTTTTCATTTTCCAAAAACCAAAAATATAGGTTAGGTTTAGGTTTCGGTCAAAACTGAAACCGAACGTACCGTGTGCACCCCTAGTTACGCGATGCAATTGACAATTGTTTATAAATTATTTAAAACATATATATATATATATATATATATATATATATATTTTGTTCTTGTAGATTATAGGATAAACTACACTAACATATCCTGAAATTTCGGTCAATTCCACATAAATGCCTGTCAAAGCAAGTGTAATCCCAACGACCCTGATATTTGCATTTTGTTGCAATCACAACCCTTGGAGGCATGAAATGACTTTAGTGCCCTTAATTATTCTAATTTATATGAAAAATGTCTAAGTTAACCCATGTCTAAACCATACATCTCACCCACAACACCAACTCCCCTTATCACCACATCCTTATTATAAAAATAATAATAAAAAGAAATCTACAATAAATAAATAAGACATACAATATATCAAAATAATTTTATTTTAAATACCAAATTAAAAAACTTATGAAATGAAAAATCTATTTAAAAGTAAATTTCACCACTAAAAATATTTCATCAATAATAAAATATTAAATTGATAGTAAAAATATTAAATTATTTAATTATTATTTTTAATTCTAAGATAGATTACTATATAATATTTCACCAAAAAAAAAACTAAAGGGTTATAAATAATAATCATTATAAGTATTATATACATAATAATATGTATATATATATATATATATATATATATATATACATATTATTAAATATATATATATATATATATATATTATTTATTATGAATGTATAGAAAAAATCTTATATTTTTTTTATAGATATTATAGACATATTGGCAATAATCAACAATTTTAGTTGGATTTGACAATATAATTATAGTTATAATTCAATATTATTTAAAAATAATAAATAATTTTAGTAGGAATCTAAAAATAGTTTTGTAACATTAAAGCATAAATATAGAATAAATAAATAGGTTTACTTATTTAGATGAGTAACAAGAGTAAACAAAAAAATGAAAAAATAAATATTGCTTTAACTTTTTAAGTAGTATTTAGTTTAGTGGGATTTAGTAATAGTTAATTTATTTTGTTGGAAGTTGAAAAAAGTAAATATTCTTTTACTTTCATAAATAGTTTATAGTTTAGTGAGATTTAGTAATAATTAGTTTATTTTGTGGAAGATTAAAAGAATGTTGTAACATTTGGTGTAAACATTAAGTAAATGAATTATTATAATATTAAAATAAATAAAAGAATTAAAAATTAATTATATGTGTTATTATAAGTGTATAAATAATAAGGGTGTGATGATAAGGGTAATGGGTATAGTGGGTGATGTATAGGGTTTAGACATGAGGATAACTTAGACATTTTGCATGTAAATAAAAAATAATTAAGGGTGATAAAGTCATTTCATGCCTACAAGGGATGTCATTGCAATAAAATACAACCATCACGAGCGTTGAGACTGCACTCGTGTTGACCGGCATTTAGACGGAATTGACCAAAACTTCAAGGGGTGTTAGTGCAATTTATCATATATTTTAGATTAAAATATACTCAAAATATACCGAACACCCCTATTGGAAAAAAATAACAATAAAAAGGAATAAAAATACATGAAACTCCTTTTACTTTCCATATTTTGGCAAGAAACCCTCGTAATAAATATTTTTGGCTTATATCCCTTACCATCCAATTTGCTTTTAAGTGATGATATAGTGACAGAAATGTGTCTCTTTTATACAAATTAAAGAAAAAAATTATTTTAGAATTTTTAATTTTTGTAATTAGAAAAGATAGCATTTTAGGAAAATCCCAAAAGTTACACACCATCATATTGACGTTATGTATAATGTAAAAAAATGTGCCTTAACATAAAATGGAGGAAATTAGGTCTTTCAAGCAAGTAGTGTAATTTTCTTCCTTGATTTAGTTCCATCCAACTACAAGAACCACATTTATTTCAATGAGAGAAGATCAAGCCAAGGGAGTTGAATCGGTAGAGGCGACATTGCGATTCTTCGAAGGACAAATAGCCGGGAAGAAGTTTTTCGGAGGAGATAGTCTAGGGTTTCTCGATATTGTGGTTATTTAAATTGCATACTGGTTCCAAGATAATGGACTTGAAAAAATATCATGCATTTGATGTATGGACCGAGAAATTTCTAGATGTTACAGTGACTAGTTAAGGAGAACCTCCCACCCGCAAAAGACCTACGCAACGCCTTTCGATTGTTTAGACAGATGATGCTTGCCTCAGCTTGCTAGATGAGAGAAGCTAGACCATTACTTTGCATGGCTTTCCAAATTGTTGCTTCAATGTATGTGTGTTGTCTATTTTTTTTTCCCAAATAGTTATTGGTTGATGCAGTCACCAAACTAAAAAATTATAGGAACATTTATCTTATTTTGATTTTCAGCAATTTTCTTTTATTTTAGAAATTTTCTTTATTTTGAGAAACTAGGGGCTTGTTTGATAACACTTATTTACCACTTAAATCTGAACATGAACACTTATTCAGTTAATTGCGTTTGATAAGAAATTTGACAATCACTTAATACATTAAGTACCACTTAAAATGAAATAAAATTTTAAGTGACAGAGTCACCACTTAACTCTGAAGTCTGAAGAATGAAAATTCATAAAAATATCAGAAAATATACTTTTTGTTAAACACCACTTAAAACTTTCAGTACTTAAAATTCAGATCTTAAGATTTTCCGTATTTAATTTTCAGTTTTATCAAACACCACCTTACATATTTTGGTTTTTAGAAACTTTCTTTATTTTAAAAGGTTACCTATTATTGCTTTAATTTTCTCTAAGTTAGACTTGGAGAGAAAGAAAAACTATATATATATATAAGGCCTTTATAGCTGGGGTTTCGGGGAGTTTTTTGAGATTATAATTTTAGCAGTAATAATTACTTTTGCAATTCTTTGTAATTCTCCTTTTCCCTTACAATTTTACTTTTATTTCGTTAAAACTATTGCTATTAATCATCCCCTCTTGATAAGGTGTCATCATTGGTTCTTTTTATTCCCCTTTCTACAAGTTAATTTTTGTAAATTCCTCGGACTTATCTTGAAGCTTGCTCAAATTAGTTACAAGTAAAATTACTCACAGTGCTTGAGTCCTCTCCAGGAAGGACATAAATGAATGTCTAGGGGATATATATATATATATATATATATAATATATATATATACTTACTATTAAAAGTGTGAAGAAGTTTTGATATTTCAGTAGTTATAGTCTAAATTTATTGTGATTTTTCAATCCAATTTATGCTTGAATTATAACTCCAAATTTAATTGAATTCTATAACTCCAATCCAATTTCTACTTGAACTATGACTACAAAATTTAATTGAATTCTATAAACTAGAATCCTATTTGAAAGCACCAATACTTAACTTATTTATGTATTTAAATTCTATTACCTAAAATTTAATTAAACTTTAATTGTACTAAATTATGTTGATCAGAAGGATCCTGTTGCTCCGTGGATTCGAGTGTTACTGCATGGTCTCAGTCAAGTCACTTCTCCGTTAATAGCTATCGATGTTAATTGAGAGGACCCCCATCAATTGGTATAAGAGAGTGGTACCAATTCCATCAAGAGCTGATACCAATTCCATCGTATGTTCCTAAATCCAAATTGCTAATTAGTTCTTAAATTGCTTCTATACTCTCAGGAGAAGCCATAGCCTAAAACTCATGATTACAAAGTTTGACTGGGCCCTAGACATCAAATTAAGCTAAAAAAATGCATCTTTGATTTGCGCACTTCCCAACCTCGTAATTTTATTTTTTCCAGTTGTTATGGCTAACTTTAGTTTGGTTAAATTAACTCTTGTATGGAAAACATAATGCATGAAAAATATGAAATTTTGGAAATATAGTTTGTGGTAGTTGTGCTTATTTATTATTGTATTGTTCCAATATTAATTAAGATGAAAAGATGCATGTATAAGTCTATTGTATCAGGTTGAGATTAATAGTGATAATGGAATGAAAAATATCAGATTGTATGGCTCCATTATCTATCTTCATCTCTATTCTTTACGAATTTGTTTCATACCAATATCCCAACAGAATTCGTACAAGTAATCCAACACACATCATACCAATAATCCAACAGAATTTGGTATCAGAGCTTGATTGATTGAGTGAAGGGAAAACAAACCCCAACAAAGAAATAGTCATGGCAAGTTCAAGCAATCAAAATATGGAATCCCAACAAATTACTCTTCCTTCCTTTGATGGAGAGAACTATAATTTTTGGTGTGTAAAGATGAAGACCATATTCCTTTCCTACGATCTTTAGGAATATGTAGAAGATGGCTATGATGAACCGGATGATTCTACCACCTTGACGAATCGTCAAAAACAATAATTGAATGAGCACAAGAAGAAGGATGCAAGGGCACTTGCCTTTGATCCAACAAGGAGTTGGTGACGCAATTTTTCCACAAATTATCAATGCAAGCAAAGCAAAGGAGGCTTGGGAGATTCTTGAAAAGGAGTATAGAGGCACAACAAAGGTAAGAATTAACCGTGAAACTCCAATATTTGAGAAGAGACTTTGAAAATTTGAAAATGAAAGAATCGGAGTCTTTGAAATATTTTTCATCTAGACTTATGGAGTTGATGAATCAAATGAAAACCTATGGAGAGGTTATTACAAATCAAAGGATATATTTAGAGAAAAGTTTTATTAGTATGCCCGAAAAGTATGATCATATTGTTGCTGTTATTGAAGAAACTAAAGATCTTTCAAACTGAAGTATTGAGGAGTTGATGGGTTCAATAAAAACAATTGAGCAAAGGTTGAGTAATCCGAAAAATTAGTTGAAAGTGCCTTTCAATCCAAACTTAATGTTAGCCAAAATTTCAAGAAAAAGTTTCATCCAATTTTGATCAATCCAAAAGTGAGTCTTCTAGAGGTGGAAGATTTGGAAGAGGAAGAAGAAGAAGTTCTTCAAGAGGAAGAGGTAGATTCAATAATGAAATGAAACCAAATGTTGAAAGGAATTCACAAAAATGCAATATTTGTCAAAGGAGCAGCCATGTTGAGAAAGATTGTTGGTTTAGAGGAAAACCACAATGTTTCAATTGCAAAAGGTTTGGTCATTATTCAAAGGATTATCGATTAAAAAATCAGCACCAAACAAACTTTTCTGAAGAGAATACGAGTGAAGGAAATCTATTTTATGTTTGTCAAAGTGCTTCCAAACACAAAAATGATGTGTGGTATTTGGATAGTGGTTGTAGTAACCACATGACATGCAATGAATCTTTGTTTCGAGATCTTGATACTTCCATGAATTCGGAAGTTAGATTGGGAAATGAAGCTTTGGTGAAGACAAATGGCAAAGACACAATTTCAGTTGAAACAAAAAAAGGGACTAAATTTATAAGTGTTGGACAACTTGTAGAGCATGGATATTCTGTCCATTTTGAAGAAAATGGTTGCACCATTCTTGATAAAATTCATCCAAGGCAAGTTGTGGGGAAAATCCAAATGGAGAAGCATAAAAGTTTCCAATAACATTCAAGTATGCTAAGCATGTTGCCTTGAAGACCCAAATCAATGATAGTTCGTGGTTGTGGCATAAAAGACTTGGCCATTTGAACTTTTATAGTCTTAAGTTGCTTCATCAAAAGAGCATGGTTCATGGACTACCCAACATTGAAGAAATTCAAGATGTTTGTGAAGGGTGTGCACTTGGAAAACATCACTGGCAATCTTTTCCAAAGGGAGTTGATTGGAGAGCCAAAGAAGTATTGGGGCTGATCCATACTGACGTGTGTGGACCAATGAGGACACTTTCTCATGCCAGTAATAAGTACTTCATTCTTTTCATTGATGATTTTACAAGAATGACATGTGTTTATCTTTTGAAGGAAAGGTTTGAAGTTTTCCATGTCTTTAAGAAGTTCAAGACACTTGTGGAAAATCAAAGTGGAAAGTTTATCAAGAGATTGAGAAATGATAGAGGAAAAAAGTACACTTCAAATGAATTCAATCAATTTTTTGAGGATGAAGGAGTGGAAAGGCAACTTAGTGTTGCTTACACACCACAACAAAATGGAGTTTCAGAAAGGAAGAATCAAGCCGTGATGGAGATGGCTAAATCAATGTTGCATGACAAGGGATTGCCAAAAAGTTTTTGGGTCAAAGCTGTTTACACTTCAGTCTACTTGATTAATAGAAGTCCTATAAAGGCCGTGTGGAATATAACTCATATTGAAGCTTGGAATGGAAGAAAACCATTTGTGAATCATCTTAAAGTCTTTGGTTGCATTTGCTATGCTTAAATTCCAAAAGAAAGAAGATACAAGTTGGATGAAACAAGTGAAAAATGCATTTTTGTTGGCTATAACACAAAATCTAAAGGCTATAGATTGTATAGCTTGAAAAAGAATGGAATCATTATTACTAGAGATCTCTTGTTTGATGAAGAAGCTACTTGGAATTGGGAGGAAGGCAAAATTGAAAAGAGGGATGTTGTAATTGACAAAGAGGAAGAAAATTTCAATCAAGAAGATGAAAATGATGAAGATTTGCCTCAAACAAGTCAAATATCATATTCAAGTTCAAGTTCAAGTTCAAGTTCACCAAATTCAACTCCAAGAAAAATGAGGAGCTTGAATGAAGTGTATGAAAGGTGTTAATTTTTGTGTGGTGGAACCCGACAACTTTGAAGAAGCTAGCAAGCATGAAGCATGGAAGAAAGCAATGGAAGAAGAAATTCAGATTATTGAAAAGAATGCTACTTGGGAATTGGTTGATAAGCCACAAAACAAAGAAGTTATAGAAGTAAAATGGGTTTACAAAGTGAAACTGAATTCGGATGATTTGTGGCAAATAAACAAAACATGATTGGTTGCAAAGGGTTATTCAAAACAACCTGGAATTGATTTTCAAGAAACTTTTGCACCTGTTGCAAGGCTTGACACCATTAGAATGCTCATTGCAATGGTAGCTCAAAAAGGTTGGTTGTTGTACCAACTTGATGTGAAATCAGCTTTCTTGAATAGAGAACTCAAAGAAGAAATTTATGTTGAACAACCCCAAGGGTTTGAAATGAAAGGAAAAGAGGAGAAAGTGTACCAATTGAAAAAAGCTTTGTATGGGTTGAGACAAACACCAAGGGCTTGGTATAGCCAAATTAATTCTTATTTCATGGAGAAATAATTCAAGAAAAGCAAAAGTGAGCCAACTTTGTATATGAAGACTCAAGGTAACTCAATTCTTGTTGTTGATTTATATGTTGATGATTTATTGTTTTGTGGAAACAATTCAAGCATGGTGCAGAATTTCAAGAATAAAATGATGAAAATATATGAGATGAGTGATATGGTCTTGCTACAAGACTTTCTTGGAATGGAGATACATCAAAACAGTGATGGAGTTTTTATCTCTCAAAAGAAGTATGTTAAAAATACATTGAAAATATTTGGAATGGGTGATTGTAATTCAGTGGCTACAACTCTTGTGGTGAATGAGAAGCTTACTAAATATGATGGGCAAACAAAGGCTGATGCAACTCTGTATAGAAGTTTGGTTGGAAAGTTATTATACCTCACTGCCACAAGACCTGATATAATGTTTCCAACAACTATGTTATCCAGATTCATGACTAGTCCAAGTAGAGTTCATCTTGGAACAACAAAGAGAGTACTAAGGTACATTCATGGCACTACCAATTTTGGAATCATGTATTACAAAGGTTCAAATATGAAGCTACAAGGCTATTGTGATAGTGATTGGGGAAGATGTATTGATGATATGAAAAGTACATTCGGATATGCATTTTCTCTTGGATCAAGTGTGTTTTTTTGCAATCAAATAAGCAAGATTCAGTTGCTTAATCATTAGCAAAAGCTAAATATATTTCAGCATCATTAGTAACTTTACAAGCAATATGGTTGAGACAAATTTTGGAAGATGTTCAAGAGAAGCAAGAAGAAAGTACAAGGTTGTTTTGTGACAACAAATCAGCAATAATAATTGCTAAAAATCCAGTTTTTCATAGTCGTACTCGACACATTGCTATCAAGCATCACTTCATTAGAGATGCCATTGAAGATGGTGAAGTGGAACTTATATTTTGCAAGTCGGATGACCAAGTTGCAGACATTTTCACAAAGGTGCTTCCAAAAGAAGAATTCTTGAAGTTTAGGGAGCTAATGGGAATTCAAGAGCAAGCACATTAAGGGGGAGCATGTTCTGGTTAATGTGTTAACTCTAGTTTGGTTAAGTTAACTCTTGCATGGAAAACATAATGCATGAAAAATATGAAGTCTTAGAAATATAGTTTGTGGTAGTTGTGCTTATTTATTATTGTATTGTTCCAATGTTGACTAAGATGAAAAGATGCATGTATAAGTTTATTGTATCAGGTTGAAATTAGTAGTGATAATGGAATGAAAAATATCAAATTGTGTCGCTCCATTATCTATCTTCATCTCTATTCTTTACGAATCTGTTTCATACCAATATCCCAACAGAATTCGTACAAGTAATCTATCACATCATGCCAATTATCCAACACCAGTCATCATCTTTTTTATTTTATGTTATACTATGGTAAAAAGCCTAAATAAAATGCAAAACTTTTGTGGATGTAACATTTATTGAAATTCTTGCATCTCGGAACAACCTTTCTTTGTCTCTAGCATGCCTCAGTTGGGATGCCAAATATATTTCATTTGTGACCTCGACGTGTCAATTACTTTGGTTTTCTTTCTGATATCTATCTATCTACTTTTCATTTATCATTGTTGTAGTGAGTTAAATTTTTATTGATTAATATTCTTAATGATTTAGTGATAATTGATACACCATCAAACTCATATATTCACTATCTAGAATGTAGGTTCCAATGATTCAAATTCTTATTGGTTTTGCAGGTAAGCATGTTAGCTAGTGACATTTCCAGAATACAAGTTGAGTTGGTTTTTGTAAGAACACTTTTGTCTATTGTTTATTTATGGTATGTGATAGGTGTCAAATATTGTCTATTTTAGACCCCTATCTTGCTAATGTTATGTCCTTAAATTACATTATTTGGTATTTTTATACCATTTGTATGTTTTAGCGTGTTTCAAGAGCTTAAAGAAGATTATGAGCTAACTTTGATGAATTAACTAAAGAAGTGCTTGTGTCTATTCAAAAAAAGAGATAAAGAGGTGTTTTCAAGATAAAAATGTCTCCCGGAAGGCAAAAATGTCATTTTTTGAGTCGTAACTTCAAGAATCGTAACAAGGGAGTCGAGGGGGTTCAAACGGAGCAATTATCAAGAAAAATGGTTTCCAAGGATTTTGCTACTCACCACCTACGGACCTAGTAGCTAAAAGTGGCTAGAAAGTGCCATTTTTATGCCCCAACCTACAGGCGGCCCGTAGCTCCCTATGGGCAGCGCGTAGCTATAGTGTTTTCAACACAAAATTTTAACCAACTTCGGGAGCCCATATCTCGGTCAAAAAAGGTTCAAATGGGGTGATTCTTAAGCCTAACATCAACATCTTGAAGTCATATTTCCAAAAGGCAACTACACACCTCCATCAAATATGTCTAGCTCTAGATATGATCAAAAGAGTGAGAGGTGTCCTATAGAAAAAGCTGGAAATTTCATATTCGGGCCAAAATCATATTTTGACTCGGATTGATCCGTTTTGACCCGGATGACTTTGAGTTCTACCCCACCACCTCTAAACACATGTTTTGGACATATTATATATCAAATTGTAGGGTTTTGAGTAGTTTATGTGTAAAATTACCAAAAAGGGCAACCATTAGGGTTTCCCTCGACCTTTGTTTATAAATACCGAACTTCACATCAGTTGAAGAGAGTTTTTTCATACATTGAAATTCTAGAGTAGCCTTTGGAGTTATATATATATTGAAGAGAAGAAGCCATAGAAGACCGAGATATCTGGAGAAAAAAACCATGGTGGCTGATTCTACATTAACAGTGCAGTCTCTTCCAACCATGAGCAACTAAACCGGTATCTAGGGTTTTCTAGGAAAACCCTAGCCAAATAATGTAGCTTTTAATATTTGTTTTCAATTGTAATGAAGGGGAAGCTGAGACTATACCATGATGATTATTGTAGATGAGTGAACAACTTTATTCTTGACATAATTTTGTATATTTATTCAGAAATTCTTGTCCTAGATTGAATGAGTTTACTTGCTTACACAATCATGATTATTCTAAACAAATTGTGATTTTCTACAATAATGGTTCTTAACACTTGAGACCCTGGGTTTACATAGGCCATGCCTCGGCGAGGTATTATAGACATGCTTTAGTTTAATTTCATATTTTAGGAGTAGTTTAAAGTAAAGTAAATAACATGCATTAGATACACTCTATCCGGAGATGGGTTGTAGCGAACCCAGTGGATGGTATCCTTTTTAGGAATGTATTCGACTATTTGCAGTACATTCTTATTCATGGGAATAAATCGCCCTTCTTACAATTGAGCAAATTGAAAGTTATATTAAGAGGTTAGTGGTGGAGCGAAAAAAACCCTAGTTTTCTCTTTCTCTTGAATAACAACTATCTTTTAAATTCTGTTTTAGTTAAATTAGTTTTTAATTCTCAAAATCAAACCAAACACTTTTTCATTTATAATTCAATATTTTTAAATTGTTGAAGTGAATAACCAAGTCCTTGTGGGTTCGACATTTTATATTACAATTGACTCGTGCGCTTACGAATAGGTAAAACCTAGACCGTCGTAAGGGTGTGTTTTTAACACATATTTTTAGCCACCCTGACGGGACATCAGCATGTTATAGACAATAACCATGTTGAGTGATTTGTGGAGTCGGGTAGGTTTAATAGGAATTGACAAACTTCGTCAAATTCAAATCAAGCCTAAAGAAGTGAAGAATACAAGAGAATTGAAGAGGAAACAAGTTTGAGTAAAAAGTGTCTCCTGAAGGGCAGAAACGTTATTTTTTTGAGTCACAACTTCAAGAATCATGACAAGCGAGTCGAGGGGGTTCAAGTGGCACAATTAACAAGAAAAGTTGGTTCAAAGTATTTTACTACACCTGACCTACGCCCACAACAACAAAAAAATGGCTAGAAAGTGTCGTTTCTACGCTCGGAGCACACATAGCATAAACAGGCTTACGCCCCAGGCGTAGGGGTCTGGCAATTTTAATGATGGAAAATTTCCGTTTTGCCCCCAATTAGTTCTCCTTTGTGGTGGCTGCGACTTTACACCTTGATACTCGTGCCATACACATTATATACATCAGACTATAAGGTTTTACTTGGTTCGGTGTAAAATTACGGAAAAGGGAAAGGAAAGGGTTTTTCCTTGACTTTGTCTATAAATACCAAGGTCTACAACAGAGGAGGAGAGCCTTTGAGAGATCTCTGCAAGTCTTCTACAGTTCATATTCTTCTACAGAGATAAAGATAGAGAGAGAAAGTCATTGAGTGATTCAATATCTTATAGTTCTCTCTTGTTTAGGGTTTGTTCAATTGTGTTTCTACATCGATGATCTTATGCACAATTGACTGACCTAGATTCTGAAAAATCTATACACCATCTTGTATAATGTGGTTGCTTAGATCCGTTTGAGAAACGGAGCCATCTGAGTGCGGAGATCGGAGCAGGAGGCTTCATGGTTCATTGATCCGTTGAGAAGTGGAGCCGTCAGAGTGCAGAGCGGAGCGAGAGCTTCGTGGAGCGCAAGTGATTCAAGGTTGTCAGACGTTGAGTGGAGAATGGCAGATCTGGAGGGATTTGTAAGTCTAAAACTTCATAGAGTCTGTATATCTCTTGATTCATAATGCATCGATACCAGAGTGTATCCGTGATTTTTACTTGGAGATTTTCCAAGGTTTTCCACGTAAAAATATCGTGTGTCTCTATTACTTTATTTTCTGCACTTAGATTAATCTTTGCATGATTTATCTTGTTAGAGAATTGGATTAAAATTGACTTTTCCGCAATTAATTTTAATTTGTCAATTAACCTATAAAAAGCCTATTCACCCCCTCTAGGTTGTTTTCATTGGTCGTCTAGGTATTTTCAGTTCCAATTATTGATTCAAGAAATTATTACCGTGTGGCATATCATCCATTTCTTTGGTACAACAACATCTGAATCACCTGCCATTGAAGATTTCAGTTCTCAACTTTCATCTTTACAAATTGGTATATAGGTGTATACTGTATACGTATTGCTATACACATGTTTGTTTGTAGCTTGATTGCCCATATCAGTATAACAATATTGTATCAATGTAGGTCCAGTCATATGCTAAACTCAGCCTGTTCAGTTAGGGCATGTTTGGTAGAGCTGTGTTTGTGTTTAAATAAACAAAAAATATATTTTTTTGTTTTTTTGTTTATTCATCCAAAAATAAAAGTATGTTTGGTAGGGATATTTTTTGGGTTGAAATTGAAAAATTAAAAATTAAAAATTAAAAATTAAAAATTAATAATATAAATAATAAATAAAATATAATATAATAATAATAAAAAATGAATACAATAATAATAAATAAATATAATAATAAAAAATAGACTAAATAATAAATTAATAAAATAAATAATAAATTACATAAAACATATTTAAAAATATAATAAAAATAACAAATAACAAACAAAATGAAATAAATAACAATAAAAAATAATAAATAAATATAATAACAAATAAATACTTCATAATAATAATAAAAAATGAGTATAATAATAATCAATTAATATTAAATTAATAAAATATACTTTTAAATAATTAAAAATGAATAAATAATTTATAAATAAAATGAATTAAATAATGAAATAATAATAAATAAATTAATAAAATATATTTATAAATTAATAAATACTAATTTAATAATAAATATAATATAATATAATAATAATAATAAATGAATACAATAATAATAAATAAATATAATAATAAAAAATGGACTAAATAATAAATAATAATAATAAATTAATAAAATAAATAATAAATTACATAAAACATATTTAAACATATAATAAAAATAATAAATAATAAACAAAATGAAATAAATAATATTAAAAAATAAAAAATAAATATAATAATAAATAATAAGTAAATATAATAACAAATAAATACTTCATAATAATAATAAAAAATGAGTATAATAATAATAAATTAATATTAAATTAATAAAATATATTTTTAAATAATTAAAAATGAATAAATAATTTATAAATAAAATGAATTAAATAATGAAATAATAATAAATAAATAAATAGAATATATTTATAAATTAATATATAAATTAATAAATAATAATTTAATAATATAAATAATAAAATAATAAAATATATTATAAAGTGAAGAAAATGTAAGTGATAAACACCCCAATAAACACCAAATTCATGTTTATTCTCATATGCCTAAAATTTGCCTAAAGTGAAAAAATATTTTTAAACACACATATCCCAAAAACACTAATTTATAAACAAAACACATAAACAAACACAAAAACACCCCAACCAAACATGCCCAGGATGTCTTATCTTTTCACAGTGTGGCACAAGCTTGGAAAAAGAAGATATCAATTAGCCATCTTGACATTGAGCCTTAACTTTTATCAGGATTATATGAGATCATGTGTAGTAACAAGGACTATATGAACACATGTGAAGTTTTAATGACTATATGAACATCCTATAGTATAGTAGAATAGAATATTCATGGACTATGAAAAAAGTGCTGCCTAGAATGGAAAAATTAATATAATAAACAAAATAAATATATTTTTTGACAATTGTTAATTTTTTTTGTATTACATCTTTATTGTCAAAGACATATGTTGTCATGGTATTACATTACATTCATTGTCCTTCATTTTCATGGTCCCAAAATTTGTTGCTGAAGATAATAATATTATATATTTTATTATTTTACTTGTAAATATTATATTAATAAATTGTTCAAGAAAATATTTAATTATTTTGTATTATACATTATGAACATTACTCGCTTGATTTTACTGAAAAGTCAATCTTAATTTCAAATAATGGATGTGTATAGTTTTTATATGTTAATATCGTAACAATAGTTGTTTAGGATTTTAAATAACAATGAACAAGTGTTTTTAAAAAATATAATATTTGAATTTATTAAAAGTGCTAAAAAATTATTATTATTATATGAGTTTCAACTGGGAATGCATAAAATTATTTTTAGATTCTCTGCTTTTGGATAAATATATTTCAATTATTTTGGAGGGGCTGAATATAATTTCTTAAGGGCTTATTTGTAATAATTTTTGAGGGGCTATTAATGAAACTTCTGCAAATTTTGAGAGGGGCCATGGTCCCCCTTGGCTAACACACAGCTGCGGCCCGACTATATCTGTACGTGCAGATTTGTGAAGCCTATTAGTCCTGCCAGCCTAACATTGACATCTGAAGTTCAGAAGCTCGAGCTCACTCCAGGCCCAAAAATAAGGGCCCATTCCAAGCCCACCTTCCGAAAGATTCTAGAACAACTTGTAAGTCAAGCAAAGGGCATGGGTAGAAAAGGAATTATTTGTAGGTCAAGTAATGTAACCCTAATGGGCCAAAGGCCCAGAAGACAAATGTATATAAGCAAAGAGAAATTGTCAATGAAAGCATTCATTCTTGTGTTGTGCAATTTTTTAGCATCTACACATTGGCGCCGTCTGTGAGAAGTCTAAAGAGATCACCATTGATCATCTTCCCATCTCTCATAGCTTGAGCTCTTTTTTTTGTGCTTTCACCCATAGTCGAGCTTATTTTTCTCTTTCCCATACAACCATGCATGTGGCCCATTCCCAAACTGAGTTGCCGACCACCGGTGCGGGGGCCTTTCAAACCATTGAGCATATCCTGCAACGACTAGCGGCCGCCGAAGAACAAGGTCAAGCCGTGGATGAGCGGAGTGATAAGTCCATTTTACATACATATTTTATCCCCAAATGTATATTTGTTAGTAGGTAAAACTATTTATTTTAATTAATTTAGAAGTGTAATAATGATAAATGCATAAAACTTAATTTATATAATAAAATTGTTGAATAAATCATTTTCAATGTCATTAAATTACATCTACATTTATGTCTTTCATTTATAGGTGTAAAGTGAGAAATGAATCAAATGCACATGGATGAAAGTTGGATGAATCAAATGCACATGGATAAAAGTTGGAAGATTCAAATGCATATGGAAAAAGAACAAAATGTGATGGAAAGTGATGAAAAAGAAAAGAAAAGAATATTTCATTTATCTTTACAAGTTGTAATTTGATTCCAATATTTCTCTATAAATATGGATACATCTTGAAGAGGAGGAAAAGGAAGAAGAAAGAGGAGAGCAAGAAGGACACCAAAGAGGAGAAGAATTTATCTTCAATTCCGGGTTTTATTGTTCTTACTTTGTTATTTTCTTTTTTAAGCATGTGTAACTAAATTCTCAACTAAGGTTGAGGATGAAACCACTATTTATGAAATAAATTCCTTTTAGTCTTTTATCAATTTTCATGTGTATGGTTTAAATGCTTATGATTTTCGCTTCATAGTATTAATTGTTTTAAATTCCTTTCACTATAAATATCATGTATTTATAGTAGTTAAGAATTCTTATCACAATTAATCAAGCTTGGATTTGATGAGTTTATAAGTAAAAATCTTTGATGCTTAGAATTTTTCACTTTAAAGCGAAGGAAAATCTATTTATTGAAAATATATTTCATTAGTGCGTTATTGTTAAACCTTGAGAAAGTAATAAGATTGATTTCTAAATTACTACTCTAAAATTGGAATTGATAAAGGAATAATTAGAAGTTTATGGATTAGTGGTGGTGGATTCCGATACCTTAGTATTTTCTCCCTATTATTCTCGCTTTAATTATTTGTATTTTGATATTGCATGTTTAGTATAAAAATCACTTCAACAAACAAACTTTGAGAAACTAGGTTAGTTTTAGATTAATTTGAGTTTAATTAAGTTCTCTTTAAAGCATTCCCTTGGGTTCGACCTCGTTCTTGCATAACCTAAACTACAATTGATTCGTGCACTTGCGAGTAATATTTTAAAACACACCAAGTTTTTGGCGCCGTTGCCGGGGAATAGCAACAAGAAATTAATTAAATTTAAGTTGATTTAATTCTTCTACTAGTCATTTAAAAAAATAAATAAAAAAAAACAGATTTTAGAAGCTACTGTTTTGCTTGAATCTACTGTTTCGAAATTTTTTTTTAAAAACAAAACAAAAAATATCGAAACTACTGTAGCAATTTCGTGATACTGTAGAAATAGTGTTGTCACTTTGAAAAAAATAAAAAATAAAAAATAAATTGCATCAGCTTATGTTGTTGTAACAGTTCTAGTAGCTTAATAGCTTTGGAATTGTTGTAAGTTGTAACAACAATTTTTGAGAATCTCTCCTTAAATCCTAGCAACCCATTAGGGACCCAATAATAATAATAATAATAAATTGATTTGTGATAAGCTACTGTTTAAAAAAAATAAAAATAAAAATTCAAAAACTACTGTAGCATTTCCGCTACTGTAGTGAAAAAAAAAACTGTAAAAAAAAAAAAATTATAAATATATATATATATATTTTTAAGCTACTGTTTTGTTTAAAAAAATTTGTCTTTCTAATTCTAATAGTACTATAGTAAGGTAGTGTTTCTTCACTTTTGAATTTAGAGGTTCGTTTTTTTTTTTATTAGTGATAACAAATTTTGGCGAGGATGGCTCACGTACCCATTCCTCCTACAATGCCTACCCATCCTCATCTCCGGGAGGAAGGTGAGGGTCTAGAGGAGCACACCAAATCTTCCCACCATATGGACAAGACCCCCACCACTAACGGGGTCTTGACATCCTAGAAGTTGGATGAAATTATAATTGTGTTCCAAAGGAAGGTCATGAAGGACCTGAGGGCCCAGTCCACCGATGACTTGGCCTTTCAGGCTTCTATCGAGTCAATCCAATCGCCCTTCACCCTAGAGATCACCCGGGGGCCTTTCCCGAAGAAATTCGTCATGCCCAGGTTCACCCCCTATGATGGTACAAAGGATCCCGAGGAACATATCTACCAGATTCATCAGAAGATGACCATGTATGCAGAAAATGAAGTCCTGTTTTGCAAAGTGTTCTCCACGAGTCTTGCCGATGCCGCCCTATTGTGGTTTAGGAATCAACCATTTAGGTCCATTAGGAGCTGGCAGCCGACCAAACTCTTTGTTGCCCAGTACTACAGGAACAAGAGACGAAAGAAAACCATATCCTGTCTTTTCACCATGATTCAAGAGAAGGGAGAGTCCCTGAAAAACTTCCAGTTTAGATTCAATATCGAGTCCTCCTCCATCGACAACTGTGACCAGCACTCTACTGTCGAGGCCTTTCAGATGGCTCTGATACCGGGGATAAAGTTCTATCAGTCTCTGGTAAAATGACCACCATCGAGAATTGGGGAGCTGAATTCCAGAGCCCAAGGCCACCTACAGATAGAGGAATATGAGGTTATTCGTCAGAAGAGAGCAACCTTGGTGAACGTGGAGTCTCGTACGAAGGACCGGGTAGCCGATCATAAGTGTCCCAATCCTTCGGGTCCTTCCAGCCCTTTTCCCGTGAAGCGCCCAAGATTTGAAAAAAGATTGACCCCCTTGAGGGTCAGTCTAGGCAAGTTATATCAACAGAAGAAAGCCAGAAGGATTTTTCAAATGCCACCACCTATCAGGCAGCCCCTAGACCAAAGGGATAAATCCAAGCACTATGTCTTCCACAGTGACTTTGGTCATGTGACCAACGAATGTCGGAGTCTCAGACACCAGGTGGAAGCCATGCTAATGAGGGGACAACTCCGGGATTACATCCAGCATGATGGGCTAAGAACCGTGCAAAAAGCACCTAACGCCCATCGGAACCCTGCAGCTGAGCAGCCTGTCAGAATTATCAATATGATTCATGGTGGTCCCGCCCCCAAGAAAGAGGGAGGAGTCAACAGGTGTCAGATGCCCAAAGCCCACAAAATGAGGTGAATTGGCGAGGTCAATGAGGTCCACCATCAAACGGGTAATGCACAAATCACTTTCTCCACTAATGACCTTCGTAACATCCTGACCCCCCATGTTGACCCGCTGGTCATTACCCTGATGGTGGCCAACTACCTCAACAAGCGAGTCATGATTGACCCGGGGAGCAGCCCCAACATCATCACCAAATGAGCTTTTGAAAAGCTCAAAGTCGACTCGAGGGAAATTGTGACCTCCCGTAGTCCCATCGCGGGATTTGACTGAAAATAGGTTGAGCCCATCGGGGAGGTCCAGTTGCCGATGTTCGCAGCCCAAAGAACATTTACAGAAACCTTCATCATAGTGGTCATAAAGCCATTATACAACTTGCTCATGGGAAGGGGTTGGATCCACCGAATGTATGGGGTACCGTCAACCCTGTATCATATGATAAGGTGTGTGGGCCCCAATGATTTTGACATAATTGACATCAAAGGGGATCAGGTAGCAGCTAAGGAGTGTTACGGCGTTACCTTGAAGGGAATGAGGAAAAGCAAGGACCAAGGGGAGACCTACAAAGGGAATTGGGACCCCTAATCCAAATAGCAACTAAAGGAAGGGGAGTCGGGTCCCTCGATCATGGTAGATCCTCTACAGGAGATATCTATCATACTCAATCAGCCCGATAAAGTTACCTTCGAAGGTACAAACCTTATTCCCTGTGAATTAAAAGAACTAACTAAATTATTGCAGGACAACTCTGACATCTTCGCATGGGGGCACATGGACATTCCCGGTATTGATCATTCTATTTCCCAACACTCTCTCCATGTGGACCCGAACGTGAGGCCGATCAGGCAGAAATAAAGATGCATGGGGGACCACAGGAATCAGATCATTGCCGATGAGGTATCCCGCCTGTTTCAGGCAAGGTTCATCAGGGATGTGAGGTATCCCGAATGGCTTGCTAATGTTGTGGTAGTCTAGAAGAAGAATGGTAAATTGAGGGTCTGTGTGGATTTCACCGACCTCAACAAAGCATGTCCCAAGGATAGTTTCCCCCTGCCAAAGATTGATCAGATGGTAGATGCAATGGCTGGATACGAGCGCCTAACTTTCCTCGATGCCTATTCGAGATACAATCAGATTAGGATGAATCCAACCGATGAGGGAAAAACATCTTTTATCCCAGAAACATGTACTTATTGCTTTAAAGTTATGTCTTTCGGACTAAAGAATACATGTGCCACCTTCCAAAGACTGGTCAACAAGATCTTCAAAGGAATGATGGGAACCGTAATTGAGGCATACATTGATGATATTGTGGTAAAGAGCAAAAGACAAGAGAGCCATATGGAGTATCTACATCAAGTGTTTGACACCTTGAGAAAGCATGGCATGAAACTCAATCCGACCAAATGTTCTTTCGGTGTGTCGCCTGGCCAGTTCTTGGGGCATATTGTGGATCGGACGGGAATACAAGCCAGCCCGACCCAGGTCAAAGCCCTGATGGAAATGAAAGAACCCCGAACACATAAGGAGGTTCAGGTCTTGACTGAGAGCTCTTAGCGGATTCATTGCAAGACTTACTAATCGTTGCAGAACCTTCTTCCAAGAAATCAAAGCAAGGAAGGGTGAGGTTTGGGGCCTGGAGCAAACCGAAGGATTGTCCAAACTGAAATAGTACATGACCAGACCTCCGATCCTGGCAACTCCAGAACCCAATGAATCATATACCTGTACTTGGTAATTTCAGCAATTTCAACCAGTGCAACCCTTGTTCGGGAGGATAAAAATCTCCAGATGCCCATCTTTTACACAAGTAAGTCCTTGGTCGATGCTGAAACCCGATACAGCTGGTAGGAGAAACTGGTCCTATCTTTGATAAATGCAAAATGACGCCTCAAGTATTACTTTGAAGCTCACCCTATTATGGTCCCGAACACTACTCTCATCCGGGTCATTATGTCAAAACTCGACCTTTCTGGCAGGATCCTGAAGTGGGCCATTGAATTGGGCATCTATGACATCACCTATATCCCCCGAGTCTCCATCAAAGGTCAGAAAGTGGCAGAAGTTTTGTTGGAGGAAGAGTCTGAGGATACTGATCATGCTGACACGCTAATTATGTGGAGGCTATTTGTGGATGGGTCAGCCAGTTCAAATGGGTTCGGGGACGGGATAGAGATTCAGACACCCGATGGAACCCGCTTTCAGATATTAGTAAGGCTACAGGTCCCAGCAACCAATAATGAAACCGAGTATGAGGCAGTTATATTCGGTCTACAATTGGCCAAAAGCCTTCAGATCCAAAGTCTTTCGGTGTACAACAACTCCCAGTTGGTCATCCGGCAAATCACTGGGGAGTACGCCACTAAGGACCCAGAAATGGAATCGTATTGGGCTCTTGTACTAAAAAAATCCGAGGGTTTCCAAAGGCTAAACTTCAATTAAATTCCAAGAAATAAGAACACCATAGCTGACCACTTAGCCAATCAGGCATCATTGACTGACGAGGATTCAACCCGAGTAGTGCTGGTGGATCTCCTAGCCAGACCTAGCATCCAGGAGCCGGAGCAAGTAATGTTGATCTCGTGGGAGCCCAGCTGGATGGATCCATTGATGGACTACTTAAGGAACGGGATCCTCCCCGAGTCCAAAGTAGAAGCCCGAAAGATTCGTATGAAGTCAACCAGATACTCTATCATCAGGGGCCAGCTCTATCGTAAGTCATTTTAGGGACCATATCTGAAATGTGTAACTCCCTCTGAGGCTCGGGCAGTGATGGAAGAAATCCATAGTGGGGCCTGCGGGAATCATTCTGGAAGCAGGTCTCTTGCCTACAAGATCCTGTCTCAAGGGTATTTCCGGTCATACCTATCTTGGGATGCTGAAGCCTATGTCCAAAGGTGCAAGGCATGCCAGATGCTATCCATCAGCCATCGACATTCTTGTACCCGACCGTACGTAGTCCCGCATCCTTTTGCTCGATGGGGAAGGGATATTGTTGGACCTATCCCAAAAGCAGTAGATCGACCACCCACGTGCTGCTGGCTACTGATTACTTCACTAAATGGGTAGAGGCTGAAGCTTATCCATCAATCAAGAGTAACCACATCATCAAATTCATCTGGAGTCACATAATATTCGGGTTCGGGTTGCCTAGAACAATTATGATGGATAATGGAAGAAATTTAGATAACCAAAAAATAAGAGCATTCTTTGCCGAATACAGTATCAATCAAAACACTTCATTTGTAGGGTACCCTCAAGGAAACCGTCAAGCTGAACGAACTAATTGAACCATCTTTGACACTCTCATAAAGAAGCTTGAGGAAGCTAAGAGCACATGGCTGGAAAAGCTACCCGAGGTATTATGGTCGTATAGAACAATTCCCAGGCAGCCCACCGGGGAGACGCATTTCGCCATGGCATATGGTGATGAGGCTGTGATCCCGACAGAGGTCAAAGTACCAACACTAAGGAGTGAGGCCTGGGAGGAAGGCCCTAACAACCAGCATTTGGCTCATAACCTAGATCTAGTAGATGAAAGGATGGAAGCAACAAGGATCAGATTGGCAGCTTACCAGCAACACGTTAGGAATCACATCAACCAAAAGGTTAAAATATGGGAATTCTAGATCGGAGACATGGTCCTTAAGCAAAAAATTAGGCAGGTTGGCAAGCTTAAAAAACCTTGGGAAGGCCCATACACCGTCACCAAAGTCATCGAGCACGGGGCATACCGCCTCCGTAAAAACGACGACGAAAGGATGGAGCCAAACTCCCAAAATGCTTCCCGACTGAAGAGGTAGTACCCGTAGTCAGGCCACTCATTTTCATTTATCTAATTTTTTCATTTTTGTAAAAAATGCATCAGTGCTCGACATACTATATTTCCATCAATAAAATATCTTTTCTTTATCAGAATTTTACAAGCTTGTAGATGGCTATGGTAACAAAAATTATCTAAGTGTTGTGACATCTCTCACATGGCCTTAAAAGTCTAAAAGACACAATACCGATCCACAAGTGATCGAAATTTTACAAAATTATCTAAGTGTTGTGATATCTCTCGCATGGCCTCAAAAACCCGAAAGACGCAACATCTATCCACAAGTGATCAAAATTTTACAAAGTTATCCCAAGTGTTGTGACATTTCTCGCATGGCCTCAAGAGCCCGAAAGACACAACACCGATCCACAAGTGATCGAAATTTTATAAAATTATGTAAGTGTTGTGACATCTCTCACATGGCCTCAAGAGCCTGAAGGACACAACACCGATCCACAAGTTATCAAAATTTTACAAAATTATCCAAGTGTTGTGACATCTCTCGCATGGCCTCAAGATCCCGAAAGACACAACACCGATCCCCAAGGGATCAATATTTTTATTCAAAAATGAGCTAAGTGCTGGGACATCTATCTAGAGGCCACAAGAGCCCGAAAGACCCAACACCGATCCCCAAGTGATCAATATTTTTATTAAAAAAATGAGCTAAATGTTGGGACATCTTTCTCAAGGTCTCGAAAGCCCGAAAGACCCAACATCGATCCACAAGTGATAAAAATTTTATAAAAATAAACTCAGTGTTGAGACGTCTCTCGCATGGCCTCAAGAGCCCAAAAGACACAACACCGATCCACAAGTGGTCAAAGATTTTACAAAAATTAACTAAGTGTTGTGACATCTCTCGCATGGCCTCGAGAGCCCGAAAGATACAACACAATATCAAAGAGCAGGCCACAAGAGCCCTAAAGACATAAAAGTGACCACAATATCAAAGAGCAAAGCAAATATTCATTGGTTCTGTTCTAAATATCTCAAAACTTTCTATTAGATATGAGCCTCAGTGGCCAAGGCTTATAGATACGAAAGCTCCAAAAACAAACAAAAATAGAGAAGAAAAACTAAGTCTTCAAACCTATCACTGGCCTTGGTAACAGTCCACTCCTGAACACCTGTCTCCTCCTGGGCACCTGCATTCTCTGCCCTAGCAGGATCGGTTAGGACGGTGGAATCAGGAACCTGAGCCAATTCACATAGAGCTAGGCCAAAAGTAAGAACAAACCCGGGAAGAGGTTTAGACAGGAACTCATAGAATAGGAGATCATCAGGGCCTGCTTTTGGATCCTTGTAAATAGGGGCAATGCCAAAAGACTCATCTAATTCCTCCACTGAAACGAAGTCCTTTTCCTCAGCGGGTTTTTGGAGATCCAAGAAGCAAGACCTCCAGCCAAATCCGACTCGAAAGTTAGAAGTGTCAATGAAGTGCTTGTACATCTGGTTGCCACCCCGATGACACATCTCCACCGCCAAAAGGTTCTCAGTTTCAACCGTCTCTTCAATGGTCTTGAGGTGAGAAGCCTCCAGAGATTCATATTTGGCCACCAGCTCCTGATATTTGGTTGTCAGGACTTGCTGGGCCTCCTCCCCCTCTTTGAATTTCTGTTCAGCCTCCCGAAGTTGCTACTCAGCTATTATGGCCTACACAGTTTAAGCTTCCAATTTATCATTGGCAATCACCAGCAAGGCAGCCACCTTCTGCCTGGCCTCCTCCTTCAGCCTTAGGTACTCTGTTAATTGCCTGAAGGCCCTACTGTCTTCCTCAAGCTTTGAATTATAAGCTTGAGTTAGATAAAACATCTACCATAAAAACACAAGTGTTACACAATCAGTAAACAAACCAAAGAAAACAAAAAAAAAAAAAGACTAGATGGAAAATGAGATCAAGTTACATACAAACTACCTTCATTGCCAATTCGGGGCCAGTTAGGGCCAAATCCCCCCTATCCACCTTCTTGATAACCCTTCGGTTGACTGGAGTCCAAATCTGAAGACCCATCTCCCGGAGAGCAATGTCATCGTTAATGGTCTCACTCCCTGCGACCAAAAACCCGTCACCCGGGAGCCTTATCTTTGGATTCCAAAGGACGGGTTCCTCGGTCTGAGCTGCAGCTTCGGACTCCGCCTGTACACTTAAAGAGTTTGTTGTTGTCAAGCGGGGCTGAACCGAACGACCGAGTTGGTCATCCCCTGATCGGAGGAGGGAGATGCCATGTAAAGGCGAGGATGTCAAAGTAACCCCTTCGCTAAATAATGCAAAAGTCCCATCGCTAGTAGACCGGGATGTGTCAACAGGAGTCTCCCCTGAGGAGGGAAGAGTAAGAGGAATGGGGGTAGAGATGCCCTCCTCCCCGGAGGGAGGGAGATAAGGGATGATTGGAGGATCACCCGAAGGGGGGGTGGTGGAACCTCACTGATAGAAGGGAACGTGATGCTCGAAGGGGTAACAGGAGTGGTTGGGTTGCTTGATGCCCTCTTCCTTTTTCTCTTAAGGCTAGGTTGAGGAATAGTCAGCATGATTTTTACTCCTTCTGAGGATAATTCCTGCAAAGCATCACCAGTCAGGTAATCAGGACACATCCTCAAAGGTTTACCCCAGACATTGGACTTAAGAAATTCAAAATGAGATTTAATATAAAATGGGTTTTTGGGGTCAGCGGGCACCTTCAAGAAATCAAAAACATGTTTCCCTAACTTGTCATCACATAACTCATAGAAGTATGCCCCTGAATGGTAGGGTTTGAAGGAAGGGAATAGATGCTTGTTGAAAGTTTTGGGGATAGGGAACCTAGCATCAATATGTCTCCAATTCCTGCTCACTAAAATCATCCTCTCCTTCCACCCCTTGTTAGATTTCTCAACTCCAGCACACATCTTCCTCCCCTAGTAGGGAAAAAGATTATAATGCCCCTTACAGTCTTTCTGGTCCTACAGCTTATAAGAGAACAGGATCTTAGCCAGGCCCAAATCCAAACCCAGATCCCGATTGAGCAGCAAGATCATGGCCAGGATTGTAAAGAAGTTTGTCTTAACCTAAAGTGGGGCTAGAGCTAAGGTAGATAGGGCAAACAGGAAGAAGGGATGGATCGATAAACGAAGGATCTGTAAATGATAGGAGAAAAGCAGGATTTGGTCATCCCTAACCCTTTCACCCAACCTAAAATCCTTTTTCTTGGAGTAGTGCTTGATAATCACCCCATCAGGAACCTCAAACTTTTTCAAAATTACATCTACCATTTTTTCAAATGGTAAGGGATCAACATCGAATTGTGCCCCAGATCTCCTAACGTCCTGACCCCCAACTAGAACATGGACAACAGGGGTCCCACTAGTATTGACACAACAGATCACCTCGATAGATGGGGAGCTAAGGGAGGCATTAGGATCAACGGAGATAGGGAGACGATCACTAGTCGATCGGGTATCATCTATCAGACATTTTTTGACAAAAAGGTAGAAAAATTAGAAGTAAGAACTTACACTATAGTGGACTCTGGATAAGGTTTAAGAGTTTTTCGACGAATGATTGCAGATTCTGGTGAAGGATTTTTGAGATGGAAGAATTTTGCAAAAAGAGCTTTGGAGAGAGAAAACTAAGTTGTAGAGAAGCCTTTGAAAATAGGGAAAATCTAAAACGCAAAGAATTTTTTTGTGTATAAATGTTTGAGTATTTATAGGGAGTACCGAGGGAGGATAAGGGTCACATGCGCAAAGAACCGAGCATCGATCCGTCTTCTCATCCCACTTCGCAAGAATCAAGGCCATATGGGCCATGCATTTGGAATTTGAAATGATAAGGGCAACTGTCCCATTTAATGTCATGGCCACCTCACCCGACAAGGGGGATATATGCGTCTGCCACACGTTTTCCTTGGTAATGGGCCTTAGAAAGCCTAAAGGGCCATAACCCAGGAGGGGCCCGTGTACGTGCGGATTTGTAAAGCCCATCAAGCCTGCAAGCCCAACAACGATAACTGAAGTCCAGAAGCCCGAGTTCACTCCAGGCCCACCTTCTAAAAGATTCTAGAACAACTTGTAAGTCAAGCAAAGGGCATGGGTAGAAAATGAATTGTTTGTAGGTCAAGTAATGTAGCCCTAATGGGTCAAAGGCCCAGAAGACAAATGTATATAAGCAAAGAGAAATTGTCAATGAAAGCATTCATTCTTGTTTTGTGCAATTTTTAGCATCTACAATATCAGTATTGGTATCGTTTCCATATATATATTATTTTTACTTTCTAACTTTATAATGCTTGGTTCCAATTTTTTATTTTTATTTTTTTAAAAAAAGAAATGTTTCAAAATACAAAAATATGTTTCAGAGAACTAAAAATAATATTTTACAAGTTTTTGAGAAATAATCTTAGAAATGTAAACAAATGAAGGTAGGGGTTCGAAGAAATAATTATAATAAAAAAGGGGAAACAAACCTCAATCTCAAATTTGAAGGAAATCGAATCATTTCTTAGAGATGAGGAAAGTACAAGACATAGTGAATGTGTAGTTCATAGGAAATTGTTTATATCCTTTTCACCTCAGTTGAATCTCTTGTTATAGGCATATGGGAGTACCCCCATCGTAGCGCTTCGACAAGATAGGTTCTACCAAAAACGGCTTAAAGTCGAGGTACAGCTAGCACTCTCGAGTGTAGCATTAAATGCATTGTACTTTTGCATTTAATGCTCCATTGACTATTCACTTATCAAGATAAGAGAGCTCGAGATAACTTCGACAAAGTAGGTTACAACATACTAGTTTAACATTCAAACTGGTCTTTCGTGACTTGCTCTAATACATCATCCTATAATCCAAGACTCTTCTCATAAATGCGTTAGAGACATAACTCCTATGTTTTACGTCGATGCTAGCTTGGCTTTGTACTAAAAGTGTACATTCTCTCGATTCTGTAACTCTCAATGTGCTCATATGAGGATACCTACAACAAAAAAGACACTTTTTCACGAGTGCTCCCCTTTTGCTTATACCACGACTATTGTGCCCAATTCTTCACTGATTACCAAACTCTATGCAAAAATCTAGTTTTAATTTCTAACAAAACCTTACTTTACAATAATGTTAAACATGAATATAATTCATTTTTGCAAGTGTTTGTGCTTCTTAGCATTAGAACGTTAATATTTATTTGGTTACAAAAATAGCTAAGCAAGAAGTAGATTTCTCATTATACCGAACTAATCATAGACATATGGTTTTCTATGTTTCAATGACCACTTCATAAGTAGTGGGGATTTTTATATATTTTTTTAATTTAATTTTTTCTTATTTAGAGTATGAAATATATATTCCCCAAAACATCATATATTAGCGCATGCGCTATGTTCGCAACTTGCATAGATTCAATTGCATTCACTTTTTTGGATCTACATCAATTTGAAGTGCCCTAACAAAATGGCAATTCTGGCAAGCCCTAAACGACCATTTCTCATCCAAAATTGAAAGTAACGAGGAATTTCCCTAAACTACTTGTATCTATCTATATAGCTTAGGTGTTTGGGTAGGCTAATATACAATTTTATCAATTCTTTCAAACACACCCTATACTCTCCAACATCTGTAGGATTGCATAATGATATAAAAAAATACAAAAATGTTTATGATAGCTAAAACTAAAACAATAAATTAGAAAAGGATATAGTAAAATAAATATATTTGGAAAAGATGATGGGCTTGGGCTGTCAGGTAAATCTGTAAAGTTCATTGAGCCCATAGTTCGCCGTATTGTCCGAAACCGTTACGTATTGCCCAATTCGTAACGCTTTAGGAAAGTGTCAATACCGTTATTTAACACCGATACTCATCCGATACTCATTTTAGAGACCAATATTGTCTGAATCCGTTACACTGATACCGCAACCGATACCGAAACCGCAACGGCAAACCATTTTGAGCCATCCATTGTTGATGGGCTGAATTTCCCTCCACACGGTACAATCATATACTCCCTTCGTCTATTTTTAGTTGTCTATGTTTGAAAAGTCAATAATTTTTTATTTTATTTTATTTTCTATTTTGTCCTTGATAATGTAATATAATGTGCTTTTTAGTGTGGCTCATTGCCTTTTGAAGTTAATGAAGATGTAAGATAGGTTGCTTGAGCCAACAAGCAACAGATGAGCGGCCTACGCTCTTTCCTGTCTCTCTATAGGAGGATTCGAAGTGAATGAGCTGAGAAAGCGATGCGCTCAAGCTAGGAATAATCTCGATAGTAGGTAGTCTCGCATCGGGGGAGCGGGTAGCCCCAGATACTCAAACGAATAATTTGGAAAAGTATATGATAATATTATATTGGGATTTGAAACTCAACAACTAATTTGGTACTAAGTAAAGTAGGAAATGGGACAACTAAATAACGAGAGGAGTAATTTGGTTTGCTCCTATTTATTGTCTAGGGTTTCAGAACGAGGCAGAACATCTCTTGGAGCTATTTCTCGTCTAGGGTTTCAGAAAAAGGGATTTGGCGATCTAGGGGCGTGATGGTTTCTCATAGAAAGGGGCAGAACATATCTTCTTCTTCTAGCAATTATTTATCCTCCGACCTTCCTACAGGTACCTCTCTATATATATACATATATATATATATATATTCTGGTTTTATCTCATTTTTCAATACCTCTAGGGTAGGTGTGTAAACTTATACATCCATACACACACACACACATATTCTGGTTTTATCTAAGTTTGCAATCATTATAGAGAATAGAGAAGTTAAAAATTTGGTTGAGGTTCGGAGGAACGAAGAGAGGCAGAGGATCGAGGAGCTTGAAAGAGAGTGGAAAGGTGACATACATGGTTACTCTTTCTGCTAATTCGATTATATGTTTTGTTAATTGAAGTGCATTACAATTTCTTTGATTTTTTCCAGACATGCCCGATGTTACTTTCGATGAACTTATATTAAAGTTGAAGAAGAAGAATAGTAAGATGTTCATTCATATATATATATACACACTCTCTAGCTTAATTTGTTTCCAACTACTAATGAATTTCAATTTCTCTGATTTTTCCAGTTATGATGGTTGTTGCTCTTAAGCTGAAGACGGGTAAGACTTTTATATATATATATACACACTCTCTCTTGCACTCAATTACATGAACACATTCTCTTTCCAGTCGATTAAAATTTCTCTAATATTTTTAGAGGTGAATGCTGATGTTGTTTATGATTACCATATGATCAAATTAGAGCATGAAATTACCTAGACAATGGTGAAAATAGCCTAGAGGGGGGTGAATAGGCTTTTTGTGGATTTATTGACAACTTAATATTTAATTGCGGAAAAGTCAATTTTAATCACAAAACCCTAATTCTCAAACCACATCATTCAAGCAATATCAAGCAAACATCAATGTAGTGCAAAAAATAAAGCAAGAGACGACACAGACAATTGTACGTGGAAAAACCAAGGAAAAAACCACGGGTACACTCAAGTACCGATGCACTATGAATCAACAAATACAGACTCTATGAGAGTTTTAGACTTACAATCACTCCTGATATGCCTTCCTCTACTCGCGATCTGAAACCCTTGAATCACTCGTACTTCACGAAGCACGCTTGCTCCGCCAGACACTATGAGAGACTCATAAATCACACCTGATTTGCCTTTCTCTACTCGCAAATCAACGGATCAATGTAACCTCATTGCAATGGACAATGTGATGATTTTTCAGCAACCACTCATCCAATCATGCATAAAGAACTTCGGTGTAGAAGCACGATTGGAAAACCTCAACACAAGAGAGAACGCCAATATATATGATCATTCCATAATCACCTCTCTGTGTGTGTCACTCTGTAGAAGAATATGAACAATAGAATATTGCAGAGCTCTCACCAAAAACCCTCTTGAAAAATCGTCATAAAAAACCGTAGCCTCTTCTCTTGTAGAACCTTGGTATTTATAGACCAAAGCAAATAAAACCCTAACCTTGCCCTTTTGCATAATTTCACAATACATTGATAAATCCTCTAAAATATGATGTAAATATGTGTATACACCTATAAGTAGAGATTTGAAGTCGCCGATCACTTAAAAACTCTAAGTATGGACAAAACTAGAAAAATCCGAAAACAGTCCGAAACAACTCCTGCATAACAAGTGATCACGTGGCCACAAAGTGGGACCTACGCTTGGGCGTAGGTTAGGGGCGTAGGGTCCATTCCCAGCTCCAAAAACCAAAGCGTAGGTTAGTGTCATTCTACCTCTTTTTGCCTCTGACAGCGTAGGGTATGATGCGTCTTTTGCTATAAAAACTTGTTTTTTTATATTTGAGCTAGACCGGTCGTCTCGGACTCTCGATGCTTTTGGTTGAAGTAATAATGTCTGGAAATGACATTTTTGACCTCCGGTGAAGTGACGATGTCTGGAAATGACGTTTTTGCCCTCCGGTAGCTCTTCTTTGCTCTGACACACCCCTTGACTCCTCTCTCGAGATAGAAACGAACATACTAACAACTTGATTGCAAACAGGGGCGGAGGGAGGGGGGGCAGGGGGGCCATGGCCCCCCAGGTTTTTTTTTTTTTTTACTACTACTTATTAAAATTTGAAATTATTAATCTACATAGGTTGGATATTTCTCACGGGGCCCTCCATGATTTAAGCCTTATACAAAATTTATAAAATGACCCAAAGTTTATACATGCCCAAATTTAATTGGACAGTACTAACAAGTATACATATAATATTAAGTTTAAATTGGACTTTGTTGGACTACTTATTAAAATTTGAAATTATAAGTATACATAGGTTGGATATTTCTCACGGGCCCCTCCATGATTTAAGCCATATACAAAATTTATAAAATGGCTCAAAGTTTATACAGACCCAAATTTAATTGGATACTACTAACAAGTATACATATAATATTAAGTTTAAATTGGACTTTGTTGGACAACTTGTGACAACCTGTCAACCACTTGCACAAAAAAATTGAAACAAAAGAATATATGTTGAGTCTGTACTACAGATCAGAAGTTACCAAGTCTCGTCTGTTTTTGCAAAAAAACAAAAGGGAAAGTTATATTATAGATGATTTTTATTCTTTGAAAAATTGTCGAGCTCAACTTTTGTAACAAATTTTGGCTAATTCTATTTTTTGATGATTCTGATGGATATTGGAATGATTTTGGTGTAAAATATATCGGTCTTATATAGTATCTTTTTGAGCAGTTTTTTATTTTTATTTTTTGTAAGTACTTTGTGAACAGTTTTGGCCCCCCTATGTTGAAATCCTGGCTCCGCCCCTGATTGCAAATACACAAAACTCTCAACATGACAATTCACTCAACATAGTTATTGTCTAGAACATGCAAAACACAAATAATTTTATAAATGTTCTTACAGAGCAGAAGATGAGTAAGACATGCCCACTTAATCATTCATATTGAAAAAAATTCTCTTTCTATGTACTCAACTACAATATCTCTGATTTTTCCAGAGGAGGTAACTGATGCTGCTGCTTTGGATGACATGGCTATGGTGTTCAAACATAACCAGAACTCAAGTAAGACGTTCGTATGTATACAGTATACACACACGCTCCTGATCTATCTGTAACGACCTTAGTATGTTGATTTACATTGCTTTATCCAAATTATTTGTGATTGATTTATTTATATTGTGATTAATGGTGGTCTACTAATCATTCTTTTACCATAATTAAACTGTTAAGGGGCATTATGTCATTTATTAGAGATGAGGACTTGTTGGGGGATTTTTACCTGGTCCAGAATGTTGCAGGTTCTTTAACCACTAACCACTTCATTATATAATGTTTTGAATTTTGTTTTTGAATATATATATTTTTTGAATTTTATATATATATTTTGAAATATATATATATTCGAATTTAAATATTTTTCAATTTATATATATATTTTCGAATTTTATATATATTTTTGATTTTATATATATTTTTTGAAATTTATATATATTTTTCAAAATTTATATATTTTATTCTAATTATATATATTTTTTGAAATTTATATATATTTTTCGAAATTTATATATTTTATTCTAATTTTATATATTTTTTCAAAATTTAAATATTTTTTTTCGAATTTTATACATTTTTTTGAATTTTATATATTTTTTCGAATTTATATATATGTTTTTCAAAATTTTATATATTTGGGGTTGGGGCATAAAGGTCATTTCACATTATCCTTAATATTTTTCGAATTTTATGAAAGGTATTTTGGTCAATTGGGGTGTCATGGCAAACAAAACCAAACCTCAGGGGGTGTTAGTGCAAATTACCCTTCTATATTTATATATAATTCATGGTGGGCCCCGCTGTCCACTATTTTTTACAAAACCACACAAAACCAAACAAAACCAATATAGCAAGATAAAACCAGACAAAACCAGAAATCAAACGGGCCCTTAACCTTGACTGCCAAGTAGTCCTATATAAATGTTGTCTAAGATAGTTAGACATCTTTGACAACATTTATATAGGCTTTATGGTTGTCTAAACCATCTCAGTAGTTCTGCCCCGGTTAGAGAAATTTGTGGGCTGACATCGAGGTTTAGGGCTAACCTTTTGTACTTTGATGCTCAGATTCTAACATGCTTTAATACTTTCATTAAACTGATCTTTTCTTATTTTGTTTGAGTTGATTTTCAGTAAGTATAGCTTTTGTACCTATCTTTAAAACTAGGCAGATTGCTTACGCCCTGTTTGTTAACGTTTTTATTTTGAGTGTTTTGTTTTAATTTTCAAAAAAATAAAATCAAAACTCAAAAGTTGTTTGGTAACATACATTTTCTTTTTTCTATTTTTAAAAAGTCAAAATTAATTTTCAAATTTTGCCAAGTTTTGAAATTTTATGAACAAATTTGGAACCTTCAATTAAAGCTTTCATTTTTCAGTTTTTATTTCCAAAACCCCAAAACACGGATACAATAAAATAAATAATAAATAAAATGATTAAATAAAAAAATAGTAATAAATAATTAAAAATAATGAATAAATTAAATAAATAAATAAATAACAACAATGAATAAATAAATATTAAATAAACTTAAATAACCTTAAATCAAAAGACATAAATAAATTAAAATAATAAATAAAAATAAATAAAAAATAAAATAAAATGAATAAATAATTAATAATTAGTAATAATTAAATAAACAATTGATTAATAAATAATTAAAAATAATAAATAAAATAAAATAAACAAAAATAATAAACAAAAATAAAATGAATGAAATAAATAAAAATTGAGTAATAAATAATAAAATAAGATTAATAATTAATAAAAATAAATAAAAATATTTAATATTAAATAAAATTGTACAAAAAATGAATAAACAAATATTTAAATTAGTTCATTTAGTTTTTATTAATAATTAGTTCATAATTTATTTATTCTTAATTTTTTCGTTACCAAACACATTTTCAGTTTTCTATTTTCAGAAATTCCAAAGCACATGAATTTTACCAAACATGTTTTACTTTCTATCAAAATGATAGTAAAGCAAATCACAACTTTCATTTTGTAAAAAATAAAATCACAGCAAAAAATAAAAACCACAACATTACCAAAGAGGGCCTTACTCTTGTGATTCCCAAATTCGTATTTTAATGATTGTATCATGGGGTATTTGCTGAAAATAAAGTTATGATACTATAAGTTACTCTATCAACTATTTATGGGTTTGAAATTCAACGAATTTATAATTATTTTCCGTTTTATATACTACTTTAAAAAAATAAAAGTTCATGGAAAGTCTCATGTTTACCTTTGATTACTTTATTGACACTGATTTGTGTGTTGTTTTGATGTTGGATTTGACAATGATTTCATTTTATGTGTACCTCAGACTTAAATAGGAAGGGTAAGAGTTTCTTTAGGTTGAGAGACCTTAAACGGCTCGGGCTTTAGCATGGGGGTGTTCACTATCCCGAGGTGCAAGCCCCTAAATCCGAAGGACAAGGGCGGCGGTCCCAAGGGGCAGATCCCTAAAGGACGCATGAGGGTATACATTGTTGTTTCTTTTCAGAAGTTTTACATTTAACTTGGTATTGGTTCCTTGAGTTTATAATTCAGTTTTATTATGTTTCCCTTTAACGATTTTGCTACGAGGTAGTAACTATATGTTATTGAGTTGGATGTATTTTATAGCTCCCGTTGTACCTCGTAGTGTTCAGTGCGTTTTTCAGCATTGTTTTAATTCACTTTACTCTCTTTTTTCCCTAAAGAAAACTTCTCCTTTTAAAGAATGTTTTTGAATTAAAAATCGAAACCTACTGGGCTCTTTGAGCTCATCCTTTTTTTTAAAATAACAAAACTTTCTGGTGCTAGCGAAGAGGAGTTTGTGGCTCAAGAGTGAGTCCGACTTTGTCTAAACGCTTGGGAACTATGCACCGGGTAGATTTTGTGTTGTAGCCTTGGTTTTAGCTGCCATATGTTTGTTAAATAATGACTTACGCCTTTGTTTTCCACTTTTGGGGCAGTCTAGTAGTAATGGCGTTGTGTAGTTTTGGACCATGCATTCGTGTATTGTATGTATTTAGCCTAATCAATGTATGAATCTTTGGAGTTAAATCTTAGATTTTCGACTTGTTTGTTCTATGATTTGGGTCAAGTTATGATTATGGAATTCGGTTAGTACCTCACGCTTTTGCAACATTGCAGGGCGTGACATGATTAGATTTGAACAAATTTCAATTACAATTTTTTTGTTTTTTCAGATAACATGAGGGCTCCTGAACCCAAGGGCAAGACCTGGATTTATAACGAAAACATGAATAAGACATGGTTGGTCTTTGCAACCTTGATTTGCACTTTGATGGTCATCGAACTGGTACCAGCAATTATTCTTATGGGACGAAACTTAATACAAGTAATTAATGAACCGAATGAGAGCATCAGAGAAGTACGTGTTGTCCTTGGGTGTATTTTACTTTATCCCCTGTTCTACACATTATTATTGTGGCCTTTGGCGGCTCATCATGTTGTTATTGCAGTGCCAGAGATCATGAAAGAGGTTACTTTCTTGTTTATTAGTACTTTGACTTTGAATTTTCATTGTCGGTTAAATTAGAATGTCATTGTTACTTATTAGGCTTTCCAAAGCTCATCTCCTCTTTCTCACATTTTAGGTTCGAGCTCATCTCCTGGTTCGCACGTTTCAAGTACAAATTCGAGTTACTTATTACTGAGTATGAATGCTTTAGCACTATTTTTATTTTTTCATTGTATTTTTCATTGTGTGCTTCACTTCACTCAAGCATGTGCATCACCTAGTGCCTAGGTTCTAGAGGACCTCTATCGCCTTAGTGCGCCTTGAGCCTTTAATCACTATGGGATAGATTCAATTGGTTCCATTATGTATTGGTTAGGATACTGTTCTGAAAACACTGGAGTTTTTATTTTACAAATTGGTTCCGGTTCCAATTTTTAGAAAACTAGTCCAATCCATTTTCATTTCCATATATATATATATTTCTATATGTTAAGAACTTGAGATATAACTAATGAAAATAAATTTCATTAATTTATTAATAGTATAAATGCATATGTAACGCCCACAAAATTAAAGTATTTGATTTGTGATAATTAGAGGATATAATAAGTAAATGACTATTTACTTAATTGAGGATTAAATTGTCTTCCTGATTAATTTTCATCCTTGATGTAGTTTCATCAAGCTATAAGAACCGCATTTATTTCAATGGGAGAAGATCAAGCCAATGGAGTTGAATCGGTAGAGGAGGCATTGCGATTCCTCAAAGGAAAAATAGTCGGGAAGAAGTTTTTCGGAGGATAGTATAGGGTTTCTCAATATTGTGGTTGGTTGGATTGCATACTTGTAAGTGTAGAAATTTGCTTACATCAAAAATATATCTTTATTGAGGCACTAATGGCCATATGTATAGTTCAGCCCTATAACACTTTTCCTATTTAGTAGGATCATGCTCCCAATTAAATGGGGTCATGACCTAATTGGTTAATAATTACCCACTATCTCTTGGTATTGGGTCGTTACTTTCCATTTTCTAAGGTAATGATGAGTTATTCATATTACATTGGCTTGAGATCATGGGCCAATTAACCGTTTATATATACATGGGCCTAGACATATATGACTTTTCAAACGGGCTTGGGCTTATTAATTTTTACTATTTACACTAGCCCCATTCGGGTCTGGCATATGAGTTCATGGGCTTGACCCGAATTTCAACAAAATGATTGTTTTACAACTGTAAGATGACGTCAGCGTCATAATTGTTTAAGAGGCGTGTGGTTTTTGAAGTTCAGAAAGATGGTTTCCTGTTCCACTTTCACCGTGTTTGAGGCATTGGGAATCGTTGCGCCTCCTCAGCCATTTAATGGCGGCGGTTGGTATGTCTGAGTATATATAAGCCTTCTTTTGGCTTCATTTCTGACTCTCATTTTCTCAATTCTTGTGTGTAGTTCTAAGTAGTAGTGTTCAAGTTTTCACCGTTGTCCATATTTCGGCTGTCGAAGCTTCTTCGACCTTCTCGCCGGTACATTTTGTGTAAGTTGCCATTTTCTTTTCACTATGTCTGATAGTAATACTTCAAGGTCGACCGAAGGGGAAATTCCTCGGGAATACTGAGGATCTGATGTTCCAAGCCCCCCTTCTACGGACCCATCTTCTTCATCTTCGCCTTCTTCCTCTTCGCCCATACTCAGTCTCCGGAACCCACCTAGTATAGTAGTTTATGTGCCGGACCATCCTAAGGGAATTTCTGTCTCTGACACGCACAAGGGGGCAGATGCATCTACTAGTCTGCTTGTTGGGGTTTCTGTTTCTACTCACTCTATAGGGATAGAGGCACCTGAAGTAATTCATGTTGGGGTCTCCACTGAGTCAGCCCCATTTATGGTCGAACCTCTTGAAGCCCATAAGAGGAAAGCTGTGAATATCAAGAGCCTGAGGAGGGATTGTAAGATCCTTGAGGAAGTGATCTTGAAGGAATATGACCCTTCCTACAATTTTAGGATGGGAGACGGAGTAGGTCCGGATGAGGTGTTGTTGTCTGCTCTTCATATCAAAGCGCTTCGGTTCCCTCTTCATCCTCTATTTCATTTCATTTTCTTTACCCTAGGGATTGCCCTTTTGCAGGTTAACCCAAACTTCATTCGGATAATATCAATGTTGATTTTGATAAATAGAGACAAGAGACTGTCATTGGGTCTGGCAGATCTGCTGCTCTGTTATAAAATTGTGGATCTGAAGGATTGTAAGGGAAGGTACAACTTTTACCCCTTCAAGGGTCGGTCCATCTTCAGCGGAACAGCAAAAACGGAGAAATACTGGAAGGAGAAAATGGTTCTGGTGAAAGGGGCATGGTTCTATCCTCATTCTAAGCAATGGCCGATCCCTAGAGTTTTTCTTCCATTTTCATTTATGCATAAGGAGTCATGCTTCTGCTCTGGGTGTGATCAACTTAAGGCAGATTTTGTATATAAATTTTTAGGTTTTGATGATAGGGATATAGTGGCTCAGGACGTAGAAACCTGTTTTGCTATGCTGAAGTCTAAAGTTTGGTCGGACCGTAAAACGTGCATTAACCTGCTTACTCCTGCCAATTTGCAGGGTATGTCAAGGTTAGGTGTCAGCTTCAGGAAAATGCTGAATCCAATCAGACCCGTATTCGAAGATGATGATGATGAGGTGGAAGAGGTGCCACCAATGGAGGATGAACAAGTGCCTCCAAATTCTGAGCCTCTAGCTGTGACTGTTGTAGTGGCGAGTGAAACATTTGGGTATGCTCTTGTGCAGACCACTATCCCTAACTTACTCAATTCTTCCTCTGCTCGAACCAAACTTGTGGTCGAAGACAGACCCGCCAAGAGGAGGAAACATAAGGGCAAGGACCATAGCTCAGGGTCCTCTGATCAATCTGCCCCCAGTATTACTTCAATGGCTGCGATGATAGCTCGGGCAAAGGATCTCTGGACGCCTGAGGAGCTTGAGGTCCAAAGAGAAGTCAATCTTGACAACATTGCTGCTCGAACTCCTGGTCTAATAATGGGGGTACGTGTTTACCTGACCTTAAGTTTCTTTCTTTATTTTAATACGTTTTGCTGATACATTTTCCCTTGCAATATTTTTCTAGGCTCTTTTTAGCACAAATGCCTTGTGCCTGCATTATGAGGCCAATGTTAAAGAAATTGAGCGCCTCAAGTCCGATCTGGCCGAGAAGGATGAAAAAGAGAGAGAGCTAAGGGCTCAGCTGGGGGAGTTTCCTTCCAGAGTTGCTGAATTGGGGGATGAACTTGCGCAAGCAAGGGAGCTGAATGCAAAACTGTCTAGTGAGAAGGATAAGATTGCCTCTAATCATAAAGCTCTTCAGCATCAGTTCGGCATCTCCCAGTTTTCTCTGGAGATGTGTAAAAATGGAGGAACTGACATGCATGAGCATTATTCAAGGATTATCGGATAGTGGCTGGGGAATTCTGGCGAAAAGGCTTTAATGCTGGAGTGAAAGATCCAGCAAAGAGGAAGATCAAGGACCCCGATGCCATGGATGATTTCTTAGGGGTGAAGAAGCCCTATACCAGTCTTGAACCCAGTCATGCTCAGAACCTTTTTACTGATTTTATCAAAGGGTATCTGCCTGCTGACCCCCTCAACCCTTATATAGAGTTCTTCCCTCCGACCGAACATGTCGATTCTTTAGGAAAGGATTTCAGTGGTCCAAGCCATACTTAGGCTTTTCTATTTTCGTTTGTAATGTTGTACTTTGTATTATGCCCTTCGGGCAATTTTGTAATATTCACAAGACAGCAATTTTGTTTATTAATTTGACATGCACTTCTGCCATCTCTTCAGATTATTTACTTCTGTCACTTCATATTTAATTCCTCTGATAATATGAATCAAGCTTATTAGCCTCTGTCATTTCAATACTTGGGAATATTTTTATATTTTGATCTTCTGAAAGTGTGAATCAGGCTTATTAGCCTCTGTCATTTCAACACTTAGGAATATTTTGATCCTCTGAAAGTGTGAGTCAGGCTTATTAGCCTCTGTTAGTTCAACACTTAGGAATATTTTGATCCTCTGAAAGTGTGAGTCAAGCTTATTAGCCTCTGTCATTTCAACACTTAGGAATATTTTTTATTTTAATCCTCTGAAAGTGTGAGTCAGGCTTATTAGCTTCTGTCATTTCAACACTTAGGAATATTTTTTATTTTGATCCTCTGAAAGTGTGAGTCAGGCTTATTAGGCTCTGTCATTTCAACACTTAGGAATATTTTTTATTTTGATCCTCTGAAAGTGAGAGTCAGGCTTATTAGCCTCTGTCATTTCATCACTTATGAATATTTTCATATTAAGGTCTTCTGGTATTGTGAATCAGGCTATTTCAACTTATTTACAAAATAAAAGGATAATCATCTTTTATTATAATAAGGAAATTACAAAAATAGCAGTATCTGACTCGGCCAGAATAACATATTTAGAAATTAAAAAACACACGAATAAGGCTAGGCTCGAATACCTCTACCTTTTTATTCTATTCATAAAAAACGTAATGAACTTGTCAAGGATAGTACCTCTTCAGCTGTGAGGCATTCTGTGAGTTGGATTCCATATAACCATCATTATGCCTGAGGCAATAAGCCCCACGTCCTATGGCTTCCACAACTGTGTATGGTCCTTCCCAATTCTCCCTGAGCTTGCCGATTAATCCGGTCTTCTTTCTTAGAACCATATCGCCCACCTGGAATTCACGCCTTCTGACTTTCTTGTTGAAGGCGTTTCTGACCCTCTGATGATAGACTACTAGTCTGATAGTGGCCTGATCTCATTTTTCTTTGAGCAAATCCAGCCCTTCAACAAGTTGTTGGTTGTTCAATTCCTCTTGGTACAGCTCTGTTCTGGCAGTTGGCACTACTTGCTCTGCTAGAATGACTGCCTCTGTTCCATAAGCCATTGAGAATGGTGTTTCTCCTGTGGGGAGTCTTGACGTCGTCCTGTAGGACCAGAGTACTTCTGGAAGTTTATCTGGCCATGCTCCTTTAAGATATTCCAGTTTTTTCTTAAGAGTATTCAGTATTGTTTTGTTGGATCTTTCGGCTTGACCATTTCCTTTAGGGTACATGACTGATGATGTTTTTAGCTGAATCCCATGTTCATTGCAGAACTGCCTGGTCCACCGATTATCCAGATTCGTTCCGTTGTCGATTACTATTACCATTGGCACCCTGAATCTGCAGATGATGTTTGTCCATATGAACTTGATTACATGTCTATGAGTGATGGTGGAATAGGATTCCGCCTCGACCCATTTTATGATATAGTCAGTCATTATTAGCGATTGATTTACTGATTTGAGGGCCATTGGGAGTGGCCCTACTGCATCGATCCCCCATTGTGCAAATGGGTGAGGACTGAAAATGGGATTCAGTAACTCTGGTGGTGGGTGGATAAAGTCTCCATGGAATTCACACTTCTTGCACCTTCTGACATAGGTTTCAGTATCTTGAGAGAGATAAGGCCAGAAATATCACTGACTTAGGACTTTATGGGCCAATGCTCGTCCTCTAGAGTGATTTTCGCATGAATTCTCATGGATTTCTTTCATGATGGCCGATGCCTCTGAAGGTGTGAGGCATTGAAGGTATGGACCACCAAAGGATCTTACATAAAGTTGTCCGTGCAGCAAGGTGTATCTGGCTGATTTCATGCGAATTTTCCGAGCCTCTGTTTTATCGTCAGGAAGGACTCCATTCCTGAGGTACTCTGCTATGGGGACTATCCAACTTGGCTCCCAAGGTATTATGCACACGACATCTGGCTGATGGATGCTCGGGACATCAAGGTAGTCGATCGGGGCGACTCTGGTAAAATCCTGATCATTGATGGATGCCATATTAGCCAGTCGATCTGCATTTTCATTTTCCCCCTGGGGATCTGACTGAGTGTGTATTGCTCCATCCTGTTTAATTCCATTTGAGCCAGCTTCTTATAGGGTTGCAACTTCTCTCCTGCATTATACTCGCCTTGAACTTGCTTGACCACTAGCTGTGAGTCACTAAAAATCCAGAGTCTTCGGATGCATAGGCTCTGGCCTAGTCGTAATCCTTCTAAGAGTGCATCGTACTCGGCTTCATTGTTGGTAGCAGGAAACTCTAGTCGGATTGACTGTTGGATACGGGTTCCGTCCGGTGTTATAATTTCAAGCCCGATTCCTGAACCCGCTAATCCAACTGAGCCATCTACGTAAAGTGTCCACTCGAGTTCATCTGACTCGATCAGAGTTGATTCTAGTTCTGCTTCGAGGAGAAAGTCAGCTAAAGCTTGACCTTTAAGTGTTGTTCTTTGTACATATGTAATGTCGAACGTTCCGAGCTCCAACGCCCATCTGGTGATTCTTCCAGTCAAATATGGCTTGGTCATAATGACTCTTATGGGCAGGGTGGTTGGTACCACAGTTGGATGGGTTTCAAAATAATGCCTCAAGCGTCTCTTTGTGTTGATTAGCGAAAGAACGACTCGTTCTGCCATAATATATCTGGTCCCAGCATCGGATCAAGACTTACTACTGAGGAAGACTGGCTTCTGGCATTTTTTATCATCCTTCACTAATGCTGCACTGGTTGAAGCTGCTGATACCGTAAGGTATAGATGGAATGGCTCTCCAGGACTTGGTGAGGTGAGGATTGGTGGATTTTGGAGATACTGCTTCAATTTTTGAAGGGCCTCAGCTTGTTCTGGTCCCCATAAGCTTCCTTTTCCGCCTCTGATTGCCTGAAAGAATGGTTTGTATCGATCTGTCAGTCGGGATACAAATCTGCTCAGCACAGCTACTCTTCCAGTCAGGATCTGGATCTCTTTTTACGTCTTTGGCTCTTCACAGCTTATCAGAGCCTTGACTTGTGAAGGGTTGGCTTCAATTCCTGTTCGGTTAATGATATGGCATAGGAACTGCCCGGATGAGACCCCGAACGAGCATTTGGTAGGCTTGAGCTTCATCCCATATTTTTTGAGTGCATCGAACATTTCCTCAAGATGCCTGAGGTGGTCGTCTTTCCTTATGCTTTTTACCACTGTGTCATCTATGTAGGCTTCAACCGTGACCCCCATCTGACTTTTGAATATCCTTCTAACAAGCCTCTGATAAGTGGCACCTGTATTTTTTAGTCCAAAAGGCATTACTTTGTAGCAGTAAGTACCTTCCTCGGTTATAAAGGATGTTTTCTCCTCATCGGCCTGATTCATCGGGATTTGGTTGTAGTCGGAGTATGCGTCAAGAAATGAGAGTCTCTCGTATCCTGATGTGGCATCAACCATCTTATCAATTTTCGGCAGAGGAAAAAAATCTTTTGGGCAGGCTTTATTTAAGTTGGTGAAGTCCACGCAGACCGTCCATTTCCCATTCTTCTTTCTGACTACCACCACATTTGATAGCCATGATGGATACTTGACTTCCCTTATGAATCCAGCTTCTAGCAGCTTTCCCACCTCCTCGGATATGATTTGGTTCCTTTCTACACCGAACCTCCTCTATTTCTACCTCACTGGTCTGACCTCTGGATCCACATTCAAATTATACTGAGCGGCTGAGGGATCTATGCCTGTAATTTCAAGATGAGACCAAACGAATATGTCTGAATTTTGTTGGAGGAAGTGAATCAACTCATTTTTTTTTCTTTCTAAAGGTATGAACATTCAAAGGACCTCCGGATTCCAATAAATGTGACTTTTGTGTGGTTTGTCTGACTAACATTCACTTCTTCCAGGGGCTCCATGGTTGCCTGATTTTCCTGACCCTCAAAGGAAAAGTCTGACTGTAATTGCTACTTTTCGTTATACTGGGACTTTTCTGATGCTTCCATCGCTTGTTTATTCTTTGGATTCAGATCCTTCAGAGTTACTGAATAGCATTCTTTTGTTGTTACTTGGTCTCCAGGGATATCTGTCACATACACTCCATTCGGGTCAAGACATCGCATAACCTGATGGAAAGTTGAAGGAACTCCTTGCATCCGATAGATCCAGCCTCGTCCCATCAGTAGGTTGTATGATGGTTTGATGTCCACCACTACAAAGCTCTCTTTCAGGGTTCGACGTGCAGCCGATACTGACAACTGGACTACTCCTATTGGCTCAACATGTCATCCATCAAAACCGGCCATAGGTGTCCGATCTGGACATAGCTGTGACACATCAATCCCGATTTTATCGAAAGCCCACTTGGTCATGATGTTGATGCTGCTTCCTGGATCAATCATCACACGTTTTATCAAGCAATTAGCTACCAGAAGAGTAATTACCATAGGATCTCCGTGGGGTGTCTGAACATTCTGCATATTGGCTTTTGAAAACATAATTATTAACTCTCCTTGGATGATGGTTGTTTGACAAATTTCACCAATACGCCTGAGTTTATGTGCCCTTCGTAGCTTTGAACTTTGGTTTCCCTTGGACTCTAGGTCCTCTTCGCATCCTTGGACCATGTGGATGAACCTCGCTGGTTGTCCTGTTGTAGAGTTGTTATATGGTGTCCGATTTAACCTGTCTGGCCTTGGCTGGTCCTTCATTAGGTAGTTTGCAAGTTCCCCTTTGGCAATCATCGCTTCGACCTGCCTTCGGAGGTTCCTGCAGTCATTTATATGATACCCATACTCACTGTGGAAGGCGCAATGTTTGGTCATGTCCCTCAACTCCATCAGTTGTCTGATCGGTGGAGGTAGTCTGAAAATCCTTTTGCTTTTGTTTTCTTGAAAGAGTTTTCCCAGGATGGTCTTGAGCGGAGTTGTTCTTTCTTCTGTCCACTGACGCTTATCTGGTAGTCTGGATGATTAGGTTTGTTGGGATGGCCCGGGTCGTTGAGGCCTCTGATCCTTCATTCTTTCTTTAGATATTGCCTCCACTGTTACCAGTGAGGCCCTTTTTTGCCTGACTGCTTCCTCTTCTTCTATTTTGAGATATCATTGTGCTCTGGAATTGAGCTCGTTGATATTGACAAGGGGGCGTTTCACTAACGAAGAATGGAATTTTGTGTCAGGGATGACTGTCATACGGAATGCCTCTACTGCTGACAACTGGTCGTGGTCATCAATAGAGGACATCTCTACGTTGAATCTGGATAAAAAGCTCTTGAGGCTCTCTCCTTTCTCTTGTGTCATGGTAAAAAGGCTTGATATAGTCTTTCTCTGCCTTCGGTTGCTGAAGTAATGACCGATGAAACACCTACAAAGGTCACTCCAACTGCTGATAAACCCAGGGGACTGCTTCCTGAACCACAGAAGTGGTGCTTCTGTCAAACTGGTTGAGAACACCTTGCACAGAAGTGCTTGGTTTCTCCCATACATGGTCATTTTAGTCTGCACCTGGTAGATTTGATCGAGTGGATCCTTTGTACCATCATAGAGTGTGAAGATTGGTAGCACAAACTTCCTCGGGAATTCTATCGCCTCAATCTCTTCATCAAATGGGGATCGGGTCATATCTGTTGTTGCATGGATGGCCAGATCATCAGGGGTCTGCATCTTTAAATCCTTTATCACATCTCTTTGGATCTTGGTGGCCATTTCATGCAGGTCACTCAGGGTCGGGACATGCGTTGTCGGGACCTCCCTTGTTATGGGATGGGAGGATTCTTTTTCTTCCCTCGGCACTTTGTCTGCTCGAGTAGCCTATACGTTTTGCCCATGATGACAATTAGAGGGTTCTTTTTCACCATTCCTTGGTTGATTTGTACCATCGGCTGGATTGGAGCTTCGGAGGGAAAATGGTCCCTGAGCCACCCGATGGATTAGCTCAGCATTCTGTTGCTCAAGGGCGATGTTTCTCTGCTCTACAGCCTCCAATCTCCTTATGACTTCTTCGAACCTGACTTCGTTGTTTGTGGACCGAGTAGATACCATGTTTTGACGAATAAGAATGAAAAAGTTCTAATGGTGGAAAAATAATCTCGTTTCCCACAGACAGCGCCAAATGTAAGTGTAGAAATTTGCTTACATAAAAAAGATATCTTTATTGAGGCACTAATGGCTATATATATAGTTCAGTCCTATAACATTTTTCCTATTTAGTAGGATCATGCTCCCAATTAAATGGGGTCATGACCTACTTGGTTAATAACTACCCACTATATCTTGGCAGTGGGTCGTTACTTCCCATTTTCTAAGGTAATGATGGGTTATTCATATTACATGGGCTTGAGATCATGGGTCAGTTAACCGTTTATATATACATGGGCCTAGACACATATGTCCTAAATTTTTACTATTTACAATACTGGATCCAGTTTCTGGAGGAAGTAGTTGGTTTCAATGTAATGGTCTCGGAAAAATATCTTGCATTTATTGAATGGATCGAGAAATTTCTTGACGTTCATGTCATTAAGAAGAACCTCCCATCGGGCAAAGACCTGCACGACGCCTTTCGATTGTTTAGACAGATGATGCTAGAGAATAGAAGCTAGACCATTACTTTGCATGGCTTTCCAAACTGTTGCTTCAATGCATGTGTTAAATATGTGTGATTAAATTTTTTTCCTTTTCTTTTTAATAGTTATTGTTACTGTTTCTTTTTTCTTTTTTCTTTTTTTCCATATTCGTAGAAATTAAATTTTGTAAATTCTTCGGACTTCTCTTATAAAATTACGGACATTGCTCGAGTCCTTTCCATGAAGGACATACATACGTGAATGTCTAGGGGATATATATATATATATTATATATATATATATAACCAATGGTCTTGTGGTCTAATGGTATTTCCGTTCCTTCCCAATATTGGGAGATGTTTGGAGTTCGAGCCCTATAGGGCTCATGTGGGGGTGTGTAAGTTCCTTAACATTCAAAATATATATAGATATAGATATATCATGCATGCACTAGTTATTCTTTATTCGGAAAATTCATAATTCAAAAGTACAAAAAGAGAAAGAACAACATTACCAAAGAAAAGATGTGTCATGAGATCTAATTAACTACGACCTGATAAAATACATCAAGCTTTATTTAGAGGACAAGGAGAATAAGTAAATTAAGCACATGAGTATATGCATTGGCATTGATATGGGTTCTTGCCAACGCATACTCCGCGTCCTCCTCCGTACTTCGCACCGCAATTTTGGCGGCAAGTTGAAATGTCACAACCGTTTGGGTCTAACGTAGCCATACATTGGTTTGCAGCCTCTATATACATACATTAATTCAACTTAATCATATAAATTGACAATATCACGAAAACAAGGACAATGAACAACAAATAGAAGTAAGAAAATTTGGCCATCTCAACAATTGTCAATAACAACTTTTTACTCCGTGATGGAACTAATGACTTTGTAGATGTGGTATTTATAGATGGCGGACAACCTATGTCTCATTTTGAGGAAAAAGAAAATTATAAAACATTTAAGAGGAGCCTTTAATATCATTTTGCTTTTCCTATTTCATGAATCGAAGAGTCACTAATATTTAATATAATGTATATATTTTTAAAATATATATTTAATACATATGAATGAACATTACTTAGGTCCACATACCATGTTGAACTTATGGGTGAAGTGACCCTAGGTTCACATACCATACTTATACCACTAATTAATATCTAAAATAAATGCATAATAATAATACTCAAGTCCACATATCATATGTCGTTGGTATTTAATATAAATATATGGTATGTGGACCTAGGTCATATGATACGTGGACTTGAGTATTACTATTTTGCATTTATTTTATATATTAATTAGTGGTATCAGCATGGTATGTGGAATTAGGTCACTTCACCCATGTGTGGACCTAATTATTGTTCATTCATATGTATTAAATATATATTTTAAAAATACATTATATTAAATATTAGTAACTCTTGATTCATCAAATACGAAAAGCAAAATGATATTAAAGAGATATATATATATATATATATATATATAAACAGCTCGAGGTCCACATACCATGCTAATCATATATATCATGTACACTCATTTATAAAAGATAAAAGTCAATACCCAAGGAAAAATAATCCAGTTACTATCTCATTGAAATAGTTCGCTAAAATAAGATTTATGACGCAAACTTATAAGGTCCACGTAGCATGTTAATCACATGTATGAAGCAAACTAATTGTCATGTGTATACATTTAATAAAAAATATTTTTGACTTTATTTTAATCAAGCAAGTAGTGTAATTTTCATCCTTGATTTAGTTCCATCGGACTATAAGAACCCATTTATTTCAATGGGAGAAGATCAAGCCAAGGGAGTTGAATCGGTAGAGGAGACATTGCGATTCTTCGAAGCACAAATAGCCGGAAAGGTTTTTTTTATCGGAGGAGATAGTCTAAGGTTTCTCGATATTGTGGTTGGTTGGATTGCATACTGGTTCCAGTTTGTGGAGGAAGCAGTTGGTTCCAAGATAATGGACTCGAAAAAATATCATGCATTTGATGCATGGACTGAGAAATTTCTAGATGTTATAGTGATTAGTTAAGGAGAACCTCCCACCGGCGAAAGACCTGCGCGACCCCTTTCCATTGTTTAAACAGATGATGCTTGCCTCAGCTGATGCTAGATGATAAAAGCTAGACTATGACTTTGCATGGCTTTCCAAACTGTTGCTTCAATGTATGTGCTATGTCTGATTATTTATTTATTTTTTTTCCCAAATAGTTATTGGTTGATGCAGTCACCAAACAAAAAAATTATAGGAACATTTATCTTATTTTGATTTTCAACAATTTTCTTTTATTTTAGATAGTTTCTTTATTTCATAAACTTACGTATTTTGGTTTTTAGAAACTTTCTTTATTTTAAGGGATAGTACACAAACCTGAACTACGACATAACTACAAGTGGTATTCCTAACATTTTTAAAAGGGTAAATTACAGTTTGACCCCTGTTGATAGTGTAAATTACACCCGCACCCTCTCTATTTTCGTTAATTGTAGTTTCACCCTCTGAATCCCATATCCGGCGACCGGATATGTGCAATTACACTTATACCTCTTTTTTATATTTATTTTAAATAATCAAATATTCTTTTATGTTAAATTACCTATTTACCCTTCAATCATCTTCTTCATCTCACCCCTACTCTCTCCTAAAATCCCTCAAATCAAACCTTAACCCTAAAATGAACTACCAATTATCAAACCTCAATTCCTACTCATACTCAATTAATTGTCCATTTTCAATTACAGAAAAATCAAAACAAAATGACATATATATCTATATATATCTCTATCTCTATATATATCTATCTATATATATACGCACATATATATCTATATATATATATATAACTATCTATATATATACACGCACATATATATACATATATAACTATATAGATAGATATACACCAATCTATATATATATATATATACATATATAACTATATATATATATATATATCTATATATATATACGCACATATATATCTACATACATATGAAATGGGTGTGTTGATTTTTTGATATTTTTGGTCTAAATCATGCTTCTTATAGGATGTATTTGTTGATCTTGGACCCAATTTATGTTTCTATGATATAGATTGAATTTGCCCAATACCCAATTCATACATATACATATATGTATATGGGTTTATACATATATTTATGCACACACATATATATATATATATATAAGTGATGAGGGTAGTTTAGGCATTTCACATCATTTTAGATGGGCAAACAAGTCTTTACACACATATAAGGGTAATTTGGTCATTTCGCATCTCAGATTTTGGTTGACCCGGTTTGACCTCGCCGGAGAATGAGTTGAGGGGGTGAAAGTGAAACAAATAAAGAGTGAAACTGTAATTAGCAAAAATAAAGGAGATGCGGGTGTAATTTATACTATCAATATGGGGTCAAACTGTAATTTATCCTTTTAAAAATATCATAAACCTTCCTTAACTTTAGATATGGTGTAACACCTTTTCCCTTCCGTTTATAGTCAACGCCAGAATTTAACTTTCCGGTCAATTTTTCACCTGAAATTCCTATTTTACCCTTATGATAGTTTATTTTTTATTTTTTTATATATAATATATATAGGGAAAATTACACAAATTATCCCTAAACTATGACCTAATTGCACGCGGTACCCCTTACGTTTCAATAATATCATAAACTACCCTTAAAACCACCTCCGTTGTAACACTTAGCCCCTTCCGTTCAAAGTCAACGCCGGAAAGTTTGTGTATTGGTCAATAAAGGTTGTTTTTGGACTGAACTTCCATTTTTGCCCTCATGTCATTGTCTCTTCCAATTTTGCATACAAAATTACTTAAAAACCCTAACTTTTTTTTACCAAAAAGCCATCATAATTTTATATATAAACTCATTTGAGGATATTATTACACCTACTATTTCTCTCTCTAAAGTTCATGTTTTCTCTCTCTCTCCAAGTCTGATGTAGCAAGGATTGAAATATATATTATGTTCCAAAATATGAATTTTTTTTTCAAAAAATAATTTTTTTCCGAAAAAGTATATATTATGTTCCAAAATATGATTTTTTTCTGAAAAATATTTTTTTTGCAAAAAAATACTTATTATGTTCCAAAATATGAATTGTTTTCCGAAAAATACTTTTTTTGCGAAAAAATATATATTATGTTCCAAAATATAATCTTTTCCAAAAAATAATTTTTTTGCAAAAAATATATACTATTATGTTCCAAAATATGATCTTTTCTGAAAAATAATTTTTTTGCAAAAAATATATACTATATTCCAAAATATGATTTTTTTTCCGAAAATATTTTTTTTTCAAACAATATGTATTATTTTTTTCGAAATAATTCATATTTTGGAAAATAATATTCTCCCTCCGAAAAATAATTTTTTTCCGAAAAATATATATATATATTTGAATTTATAATTTTTGTGAAAAATATAATTGTTTTCGAAAAATAATATTTTTAATGGGTTGATTTCACTAAACCTCCTTATACTATTGAGGGTAGTTTAGGTATTTTGATTCAAAATGTGAGGTGAGGGGGCATAATGATGAAATTGAATAGTATATGGGACAATGTGAACACGTGGGAGTTAGTTGATAAAATTGGATAGTATATGAGGTTTCTTGAAATAAACCCCTAAAATATAATATAAAATAAGGGTTTTTAAGTAAATTCACGCACAAATCTGACTGGGGCTTCTAAGGGTAGTAACTGATATTATTCAAACGGTAAGGATATTATCTGTAATTAGTTCAAAGTTCAGGGGAGGTTTGTGTAATATTTCCTATATATTATATATACATCACAAAAATCATAACAACCCACTTTCTTCTCTTTCTCTCTCTGCACCATCATTCCACTCCCTCACCCACCAAAGCCCTCTCCATCTTCCACTACATCATCTCCCTTCTCCTCTCTCTCACCTCCCAAACCATCCCATCCATCATCAACACTACCACATGTCACCGCCTCCCCTGCCCGAACAAATCCGCACCCTCTGCTAGCTTAGGTTGGTTCGATCCTTTGTGAACCTGGGTCTGGGTCTGTAGAGAGAGAAAGAGGGGCTTGTCTTTAGAGAGAGAAAGGGGTTGGGTGGATCTGTGTCTGGGTCTGTAGAAAGGGGTTGAGAAAAAAATATTTCAAACTACAAATTGAGATTTTTTTTTTCGTTTATTATTTTATATATATATTTTACAATGAACGAAAAAAAAATTAAGCAAAATAAATATCTAATTGGAAAGTTAAAATATTGATGCATTAATTTTGTGGAAATCAAATTTTGATGCATTAATTTTTTGGCAATGTACTGGAAAGTTAAAAATATTGATGTATTAATTTTTTATTTCGATATAAAATATATATTTTTTTCGTTTATAGTAAAATATAAAAAATAAAGTTAAAAACGAAAAAAAAAATCTTATTTGTAGTTCGAAATATGTTTTTATATTTTGCACTTAATTTTTTTTATATATATTTTACCTTAATTGATAGTTGCAAAAAAATTTATTTTGGCATTAATGTATTTTTTTGACATATATAAATAAAAAAATCGTTTATCAGTAAACCCCCCTCTAGTTTCAGGAGCAGTTTTGTCTGAAATTGTAGGAAGGGGACAAATTAATTAAATTTATTAACGTTAGGGGGTTTTCTGAAAATGAGGGGGTAAATTGATCAAAATATGAAACTAGGGGTTTGTTGATAATAACCCTATATTTTACTGTGGGAATTCGTAAATGAAGTGGTTTGTGTTGTAGTGGGGGATATGAATAATAAAATAATATACAAAAAGTATATGGTTATTTTATTATGTATTTATGGTTAAAATATTCTATATATATGATTATTTTATTTAGGGCATAAAAGTAACTTGGCCTCATATTGTCACGGACCTATAATTCGATTATATTAAGGGAGATAATTGATATTATTAAAATGTTGGAGATATCTTTTATAATTAGATCAAAGTTAGTAGAAGTTTGTGTAATTTACCCTTAACCCCAAAAAATCTCATATAATTTTAAATTTGATTAACTTGTCTCGTCCCCCAATTTAAAGACAAAAATGCCCCTCAAACCAGAGGGGGGTTTACTAATATGAATTAATTAGTATAACACATTTTTCATATTCAAAATAAAAAAAAGTACTTTGATGATTTAAACAATGTAAAATTATAATTTTTTTCTTTATAACTATAAACCTTAATATATATATGGGTAAATGGCGCAAAACCCCCCTATAGTTTAAAAAGTGTGCAGGATATGGTTTCTAAACCTTCCTATACTTAACAATTTTGGCGAATAGCCCCCTCTAAGCCATTTTCTAGTGATTGAAATAGGAATTTACGAGCTTATCCTTATTTTGTATTTTATATTTGTATAAAAATAATACTAAAATGTTAAAAGACATTTGAATCCAACCACAATAATTAACCTGCACTTCTCTCCGCAAACCCTAATCCCAATTCTCTCCCTCCTCGGCTTCCTCATCTCACCCTCCCAATCTCTTACATGCACTTCCCTAAATCATTTTTGGTTGAATTTTTTGCTTTTACTGTGGTGGGTCATAACAGCCCTAATTTTCACTCTTTCTTCCCAGTTGATTATGAATCTTCCTTCCATCAGATAAAGATCTCAATTCACCACAAGTTTCAAGCAAACATTGATACGAGCGAGGACTAACAGAAACAGAGGACTCATCCATTTCTTTGACAAATTCATGAGCTTCATTGAGCTTGCCTTGTCTTGACAGAGAGGCCAAGCGTATGTTTTCGATTCAACATTGTTGAATTTGGGGGGTTTCAACTGAAGAATGATTGGAATTGAATGATGCCCATGAAGGAATTTGAGAATAATTTGGGTTTTTCATGGACTAGGGTTCTAATTAGTCCCTGAATTCATCTGGGTTTTGGGAATTTTGAGTCTTGTTTTTAGCATTTCATCTTCACATTCCTCAAAAAAAGTTCTTCTAATTTAAATTTACAATATTTGCTTTAACATTCTTGTTACAGAGCACATTCGAAAATCTCTTATTGGGATAACCAAAAAAAAATTTATTTAAATAGAGAGAGAGTGAGAGAAAGACGCTTATGCTCAAAGCACACCACCCTTTTATGAACTCTCTCCAAAGCAAAGAAGCAAAGCATCCTCCACATTTGCCTTCCTTTCCCTTGTAAGTATCTAACCTTTCCTTTGCTTGTAATTAACAACTTGCCTTATTTCATATATTGTGTATTATATGTATCTTTCTCTGCAAATACAGACCTATAGTTTGAAATCTTGCTTAGTTTCAGCCAGAGGGTCAAAATCTTACCAATATATGATATTTTAGAAGGGTAGATTGGTAAATGGGTAAGGGCTTTTTGGGAATTTTAAAAATTTTAATACCATATGCAAGTCATGTGACATGATTCTAGTCCAAAAAGTTGCCGGAACAGTATTACAGTGGTGCAAAGTGCACAAAATTGGAATAGTATAGGGGGTATCTTGTTTAGCATCATTTACCCTGATATATATATATATTTACATATACTAGAACTATTGTTTTATGTATTCTTGTCACAATGGTTCACAATATTTTGAATAAAAATAAAATTTTATATTTTTTGAGAATTTAAATTAATAAAATAATTTTGAGAATTTTGAATTGGTTCCGGTTCTTATTATCACCTTTCAAAAAAATTAAAAACATCAAGTATCAAAATTATATATCCTAAAATTAAAAATTATTTTAAAATTACATATCCTAAAATTATAACATCATAACTATTGACTTATAACTTTTAAATTATATATAAGTACAAATATAATACTAATAACAAATAAAAAAAAAAAATCGGTTTGGTTCCGATTCCATTCTACATAGTTAAGAACTAGAAATTTTATTGTTTTAAATTCTCAAAATTATAAAATTATATTTTTATTAAAAATATTGTGAACCATTATGACAAGAATGCATAGAACAATAGTTATATTATATATATTAAGATTTTTTTTAAGGTTTGTAGTTATAAATAATATATATATATATATATATATATTAAGGTTTGTAGTTATAAATAAATAAAAATTATAACTTTACATTGTTTAAATGGTCAAAGTTTTTTTTTTTATTTTGATTATGAAAAAGGTGTTATACTAATTTATTTATATCATTAACCTCCCTTACAGTTTCATATCAATAAATCCCCTCTGGTTTCAGGGGCCTTTTTGTCTTTAAATTTGGGGGAGGGAGCAAGTTGATCAAATTTGAAACCATATGGTTTTTTATGAACTGGAGGGGGGTTAGTTGATTTTTTTTAAACCACATGGGGATTTTCTGATAATATCCCTTATTTTAAAAGGTTACCCATTATTGTTTTAATTCATATTGGATAATTAGCTTCTAGGTTAGACTTGGAGAAAAAGAAAAACTCTATATAAGGCCTTTATAGCTAGGATTTCGGGGAAGTTTTTTGAGATTATAATTTTAGCAATAATATTTGCTTGTGCAATTCTTTGTAATTTTCCTTTTCCCTTACAATTTTACTTTTACTTTGTTAAAAGTATTTCTATGAAGATGTGTTGATCTTCTCCTCTTGATAAGGTGTTATCATTGGTGCTTTTCTTTTTTCCTTTTTACAAATAAAATTTTGTAAATTCTTCGGACTTAGCTTGAAGCTTATTCAAATTAATTACAAGTAAAATTACTAATAGCGCTTGAGTCGTCTCAAGAAAGTACATAGGTGAATGTCTAGGGGACTGTGACCCCCCATGACACTATTCAGGACACTTTTTCGATCAGAAATGTGTCACATGTGTTCCTCATGATTTATGTTTCTTTAAATCTCCAAAATGCTCTTGTCCACTTACCAAACTACCCCTCTTTTAAAATATGATGTATATGACTATATGTATATATATGTATATCTATTATCTTCTCCGAGAAATCCAATTGAGAATCAAGACTCTCCGACTATGACGCTGCCACCACCGCGGCCCTCATCTTCCATTAGAACTGTGGATAATAACCTCTCCATCATATCTCTCTTAATACTTCAAAAAATCACACTAAGCCCTATATAAACCCTCAAATCCCAACTCCTATTGTGCTGTACATTATTGATTCTCTCTTACAAATCAAACCCCAAAGAAACTGATGAACATATTTCCAATTCCAAAAACACCTTGGAAATCAATAATAATCCAAGAATCTGTGTATGTTGGTGCTTTAACATAACTCTTATTATTTATAATCAGCGCATATTTGGTGCAATGGTATAACATCACTCCCTAGACTTCTAGGAGGCATTGTGAGTGTGTGGTGTGTGAATTTGTTAATATTCAAAAAAATAAAAAAATCTGAACAATCAAACAAAATTTATTAAAGAAGCTTGTTTATCTTCTTGCTTCAACTTTAAAATATAAGCATATATATATATATATATATATATATATATATATATATATATATATATATATGTGTGTGTGTGTGTGTGTATGTGTGTAATATTCCCGAATTAAAAGAGAGAATCGATCTTATCAAGTCATGAAGAGCATTGGATGAAACTGAAATCTTTTTTTCAATCTAGCAATTTCTAGGTCCTTTTGGGCGATTTTCTCTGCTGACTCTTGTCGTACCACATTCACAATCCTTTGACTACAGAGTCACTGACCATTCTGGAAATTGTTAACCTATCATCGATATCTTCCAAATCCAAATCCAAATCCTGAAGAAGGTCATGACCCAAGTTATCATTTCCCTAAACACTACTACTACTCTGAAAATGTGACCCATCATCACCACTTGTACTCACACTACCATCCAAACCCTCTCATCCATCAGAAACTCTTGATATACCATATATGTGTGTGTGGGAAGTGTGTGAAAAATATTGCAGATTAACTCAAACTATAAGCTGAATTTAACATCTCTACCATTAAAGTTTTGGGTTTTCTCTCCCAAGCTGGTTAATTAGGGCTTTTAGGGCACAATGGTTGTTAAATTGCTCTGTCCCTCTATCTGGGAGAGGAACAAGTGAATGGATGTGAGACAAAGTCAAGGGTTTAAAATGTCTTTTGACATTTTATTATTATTTTAGAAATATATAAAATCATAATTTAAGGGTAAACTAGTAAATTCCTACCTCAAGCACCGGAAAAGGGTTTAGAGGGAGTATTCGCCCAAATTGCTAAATATAGGAGGGTTTAGAAACCATGAGGGAGGTTTCCTGCACACTTTTCAAACCATAGGGGAGTTTTGTGTCATTTGCCCATATATATATATATTAGTGATCTCTTGCTCTGAGAGAGCAAGATAAACTATACACGTTTTTAATATTAACCCTTAAATTTAATATAAGGGTCATATTCTGAAACAACTAAATCATTCCAAAATCATTGTATCTATATTTAATTTTTATATTTAATGCTTTTAATAGCACTTATCTAAATTTTAAAAAGATAATTTCTTAAACAAAAAAGTCAATCAAATGTGCACAAAGTTTCTTTGAAAGATTGATTCGAGACCATTTTGAATTGAACTGTACATCCCTTTTTTCTTCTTGCTCAGAAAACGAAGGAAAACAAAAAAGAAATAGAGATAATTAATCTATTGTTTTGCTTTAGTGTTCTGGAGTAATATTGGTACTCAGTAATTTAGCAAAGCTATAAAGAAGTTGATTTTGTTGTGTTAGATTTGAACATTTAATTTCAGAGTTTGAATCGATAAGAATAATACTGTCCCATCACTCAGATGCATTTTAGAACTATAAATCCTTCCAATTTCTATTGTATCATAGAACATAAGTTTGCTAAAAAATAAAAATAAATTCAATTTCCCCGAACTAAATCCTTTATTTAGAGGACAAAGAAAAGAAGTTAATTAAGCACATGGGTATGTGCAAACGCATGCATATATGCCATTGGGATTGTCAACGCATACTCCGTGTCCTCCGTGTATTGCCGCGCAATCCGGGTCACAAGTTGCAGAGTCACAAACATTTGGGTCCAATATAACCTCGCATTGGTTTGCAGCCACTTGGGAGAATGTTGCTACAATTAAAACATATATACATACATTAATTCAACTTAATCATATAAATTTACAATAAAATCAATAAATATATATATATATATATATAAACCAACCTGAGAAAACAAGAGCAATGAGCAACAAATAGAAGTAAGAAAACTTGGCCATCTCAACAAATGTCAATAACAATTCTTACTCCGGGATGGAACTAATAACCTTATAGATGTGGTATTTATAGATGGCGGACAACCTAGGTTTGATTTTGAGAAAAACATTTAAGAAGAGTCTTTAATATCATATTTCTTTTCTTATTTAATGAATCATGAGTCATTGATATTTTATATAATATAATATATAATTTTCAAAAAATATATATTTTATATATATATGAATGAACAATACTTAGGTACACATACCATATTGAACCTATGTGTGATAGGACCTAGGTCCACATATCATGCTGAACCTATTGGCGATACCACTAATTAATATCTAAAATAAATGTACCTTAATTCACATACCATATTGAACACATATGTGATAGTCAATAATATTTATTATATTAAATATCAAGATCCAATGAAATCAAATCTTTTTTCTCATGAAATCAAATCTTTTTTTTTCATTTGTAATTAATATTCCATGTCAGCATTATAACATATATGGAAACTAAATAAATCAATCCTTTTATTTTTTGCAACCATAAATCAGTCATCTTCTTCCTCTCTTCTCTCCATTGTAGCGGATTCACTATTCAAATCTAATAATCACTTCAAAATCCAATTTTTTTTTTTCAACCATCTCATTCTTGTTGTCTGTGATATTTGAGTATGTCGTCTTCTACATCTTTGAAAGTAACTAATAATTTCTCTAAATTTTGGAAGGGTCTTCTCATATTCAAATTAATACAATCATCAATAACCAATTCTTTCAATCAACCCTCCTAGGCTCCTCCTCTCTGCCTCACAATAGTTTTAAGAGTTTTCGAATTTAGCATCCCATTTATATTGATGAAGATCGTATTTATATAAGATTAAAACAAAAACAAAACAAAACAAAAACTACATGAGTTTTGACAATGAGAAGTTCTATTAAATCTATGCAATTAATCTGTTAAATCACTTTAAGAATGTTAAGTCTCAAATATCACTTCAAAAAATACGGCTACAATAGAGAGAAGAGAGGAAGAAGACCACTGATTTTTTTTCTCATATATTTTGTTTTCATATATATGTTATAATAATGAGATGAAATTTATATTACACATGTAAAAAAAAAGCATTGATTTTTTGCATTGTCCATGTCACTAAGCTGACATGGTATCACCATTATAAGGAATAATTTCTCCTTAATCACATATGTGGCACAAACTTATTATGCACACACATTAATAAAAGATAAAAGTCAATACTTAAGGAAAATAATCCTCTCTGGAAATGATCCACTGAGATGAGATTTGTGACACACACTTATCGAAGGTCCACATACCATGTTAATCATGTTGGGGCCAAACTAATACCAAACTCAAACACACACACACACAATAGACACCAAATTTATAGTGGTTCGGTCCAATTAGAACCTACGTCCACTTTGAGAGATTTTACTATCTTTCGGTTTGAAGAAAAACCAATAATGGAGGGAGGAGAATACAAGCTTTCACTCAACTCTCTCAACTCTACCTCACAAACTCTCTTTTACAATATCACAGAACAACTCTCTATGGTTTTCTCTCTCAAACTCTACACTCTTGTGTATATCACTCTCTGTTGTGTCTTTCTCTCTCTTTCCAATCCATTACAACGTCCATATATATACCCGAACGAAGTAGATAACAAACAAAACACCTTGCGCATGCATGGCATGAAGTCTTCACGCATGATCTAGAAGCTGCCAAATCCTTCACGCGTGGCCGCCAGTCTTGACTTAGCTAAACATGCGTGAGGTTGATAGGTTTGGCTTGCATGCGGCGGCTGTCTTCATACAGGTATGGAACTTACAAATCACAACACAAACTCATCATGTACATAAGATTTAATAAAGTCAAAAGTGAAAAATACCCCCCTGAATTATTCTCAAGTGAGTAAAATACTCATCTATACTATAAAAGTGAGCAAATCAGTCCCTTAAGTTCTCAAAATTGAGCAAGTTGACCCTGGACCCATTTTTTGAATATCAAATTACCATTGTACCCATATATTAACCTTTTGTAAAATATAAAAATAAGGGTTAACTTTATTTATACCCCTAAGATTTGTTTTATCTTCAATTAGACTCCTTCAAGTTATCATTATTATCTAGTTTTATAAATTATTTATTATATATATATTTTACAATAAATGATTTTTTTTATGCCAAAATAAAAAATGAATGCCGAAGTTTTTCTTACAATTATTTCTGTATGCCCGAATGGGTTATTCTCAATATCTGAAGCCACAACTCCGGCAATTTAAGTCATTACCACTAAAACAGGAAATGCGTTTTAAAATCAATTTTAGGTGTCAATTAAGGAAATCTTTTGGTCAATAGATAGAACCAACCTTTTATTTTCGATTTACCATTAATTTTGGCATTAATGTTTTTGTCAAATTTCGGTCAATAAACAGAACCAAATCTTTTGGTCAAATTTCAGCATTAATTTTTTATTTTGGCATAAAAAAATAATTTATAGTAAATATATATATATATATAATAATAATTTATATAACTAGATAATAATGTTAAAAGAGGGAAAGTAATATACCATAATTGGTAGTTTGAAAAAAAATATTTCGGCATTTACTTTTTATTTCGGCATATATCAAAAAATAAATTAGTTTATAGTAATATATATATATATATATATATATATATATATAATTATTTATATAACTAGATAATAATGTTAAAAGTGGAAAAATATTGGATAGAGATAATGAAATTTGGGATAATTTGCAATGACACCCCCTAAGGTTTCTGATAGGTGTAACTTGTACGGCACGTGGAGATAAGGGTGTTAACCGGTTGTTTTCTACTAAGACTCTACAATCTCATCAGGATACCTACGGGTAAAGGTCATTATCTCACCAGGATACCTACGGGTAATTATCATGATATCAATACCACCGTATTAAAGACTCTATAAATAGAGGGTCGGGTGAACCTAAAGAGGTACGCAATAATCACCCACCATTATTCCTGCTATATTTTTCTGAACGATTCAAGTTCTACCTTGACCGTCGGAGCCTATTTGGCCGGTACCCCACCGGTACCTCTTCCGGTCATTGTTTATTCTTTTTGACAGGAACGACATCGTTTTCTACCCGATCATTCGACGCATCATCAGTTGGCGCCATCTGTGGGAATCGACAACTTTTTGCTTCCAGAAAGCATTAGAATGGTCCAACTACGAAGCAAAAGTAAGGTGGGTGATGCCTCTAGACAACCCAGAGATCTTTCCCTTCAACCCAATGATCCCTTGCTCCCAACCAACCAAGGAATACCACTGACCCATACTGGTCTACCTTCAGTGCATCCTCCCCGACCTGATAGCCTAGAGGAGGCACGTGTTTCTCTGGGAGATCAAGAAGTTGGTGATGACAGGTCATCACACAACTCCGAAAGTCCCCAAAATTCAGACCTAGTCAGACAAAACGATCCTACAGAACGTATGGTAGTATTAGAACAACAGGTTCAAACTCTGGCCTAAGGGATGGACCAACTGATCCAGCAGACCCAGCAAAACGTTTTGTTTCTTCAACGACTGGCTGGTCCCATTCCTCCCGCCCCGGATGCGACAGGACATAATAATTTGGAAGAGGGGGCAGAGCATAGCCACAACCAGGATCGTAGGACGGTAATCAGGAACACCCGACGAGGTAGGACACCCGATGATCTTACAGAAATCGTGGGTATGGATCAACAGATCCAAGATCTGAAAGCACAGATGGAAAGTATGGCACAAACAATGAAGGGCAAAAGCCCCGCTATTGTGGATGAACTCCTACAGAAGACTAATTCCCCCTTTGATGCTTTGGTGATGAGTGTTCCTCTACCTAACAAGTTCAAAATGCCACAGTTGGAGAACTTCGATGGGTCCAAGGACCCATTTAACCATCTGGAGACCTTCAAAGCACTCATGCATCTACAGGCTGTCCTAGATGCTATCATGTGTCGGGCTTTTCCCATCACCCTAAAGGGGTCAGTCCGGGTCTGGTTCAATAAGTTGAGGCCTCATGACTTCGACGAGTTAAGCAGGAAATTTATCGGGCACTTTATTGTCGGGCGGAGACATAGGAAGCCCGCCACCTACTTGCTAAACGTCAAACAGGATAAAGGAGAGTCGCTTCGAGATTATATAAGCCGGTTCAATAATGAGATGCTCCAGGTTGATGAGGTTAATGATAACGTAGCAGTGACAACCTTCATGGGAGGATTACAGTCTTCTAGGTTTCTTTTTTCCTTATCAAAAGAAGCGCCCGAGATGATGGAAGAACTACTTGTTAAAGCCCAGAAGCATATGAATGCGGAGGATGCCATGAATGCCCGGAAAGAAAAAGGGACTGAAGAAAAGAAGGTAGAGAAAAAGAGACCAGCAATAACTATCAGGGACGAGAGAGAAGCTAAAGGCCGGAGAACCCAACCAACTGTGGATAGGTCATCTCGACCTGCAAAGAGTCAAGATAAGTTCACTAGCTTCACTCCATTGAACAAGCCGATAGGCGAGATCCTTTTTTAGATACAAGACGATCATTCATTATCCTGGCCACCTAGGCTTAAGTTAGATCCATCAAAAAGGGCACGCGATAGATTTTTTCGCTTTCATCGTGACCATGGACATACGACAGATGAATGCATCGACCTCAAAAATCAGATTGAGAGCCTGATCCAGAGAGGGCGTTTGAGCCGGTTCACGACCAATGGCGATAAAGGAAAAGGCCGACAGGATGCTCCCCGAAGAAGTCACACACCAGTTAAATAGCCGGTTCGGGTGATCAATGTGATTTATGGAGGGTTTGTTGGAGGTGGAAAAACAAGCTCATCCCAAAAAGCTCATGCGAGAAGGGCTAGAAATATGATGGAGGTTCAAGGGGTCGATACCTTTGCTCCACCCTCCAAATCACCACGACGAGAAGGGCAGGACATTACCTTCACCAACGATGATGCACAGGGAGTACAACATCCCCATGATGACCCACTGGTGATTACCATGGCAGTGGCCAATTTTACTATCCGGCGGGTGCTGATCGACAATGGAAGTTCTGCGGATTTGCTATTCTCTGAAGCTTTCAACAAGATGGGTATAGGAAGGGACCGGTTAAAGCCATCCAAATCGCCTCTAGTCGGTTTTTCTGGAGAGAAGGTTTCTCCACTGGGGATAGTGACCCTTCCTATCACTGTAGGGGTGGCTCCAAGACAGCTTACCATCATGGTAGATTTTTTTGTAGTGGATTGCCTTTCCACCTACAATATCATCATCGGAAGGACAACTCTTAATGCATTGAAAGTTGTAACTTCAACTTACCACTTGTTAATGAAGTTCCCAACTGATCATGGTGTAGGAGAGGTAAGAGGAGACTAAACTATGGCACAAGAATGCTATGCAGTCGCTCTAAAAGATAGAAGGTCGCGGGAATCACTTACTATCGAAGGTCTCGAATCAGTCTCAAGTCAAAATACTCCCCGACCAATAGAGGACCTCATAGAGGTAAGCCTGGAAGAGGGCGGGAACAGAAAAACCATAAGCATCGGATCTCTGCTCCCCGATGATGTTAAGGATCAACTTATTCAATTCTTAAAACAAAATCAAGACATGTTTGCCTGGACACATGAAGATATGCCGGGCATTGATCCTCAAGTTATGCAACATCGCCTAAATGTGGATTCTACTGCCAAGCCTGTAAAGCAGAAGAAAAAAACATTTGCCCCAGAGAGGAATGCAGCTATAATGTCGGAGGTTGACAAGCTTCTAAAGGCGGACTTCATTCGAGAGGTCCACTACCCCGACTGGTTATCGAATGTGGTCCTAGTAAAGAAGGAGAATGGAAAATGGAGGCTCTGTGTCGACTTTACATATTTGAACAAAGCATGTCCAAAGGATAGTTTTCCATTACCAAGAATTGACATGCTGGTAGAGACTACTTCAGGGAATGAACTATTTAGCTTTATGGATACATATTCAAGTTACAATCAGATCCCCATGCACCCTTTTGACTGTGAGAAAACATCTTTCATCACCGATCGAGGCATTTACTGCTATAAAGTCATGCCCTTCGGGTTAAAGAACGCTGGAGCTACCTACCAGAGATTGGTCAACAACATGTTCAAAGATCAAATTGGAAGGAACATGGAGGTTTACGTAGATGACATGTTAGTGAAAAATATCAAAAAAAAAATCATCTGGCGGACCTTGAAGAAGTTTTTGAGGTGCTTCGAAAACACCAAATGCGCCTTAACCCAACCAAGTGCATTTTCGATGTATCATCAGGAAAATTTTTGGGGTTCATGGTCAGCAGAAGAGGCGTTGAAGCTAATCCGGAAAAGATTCGGGCCATCCTGGACATGAGGTCTCCCCAGTCAACCAAAGATGTGCAGCGGTTGACGGGAAAGGTGGCTGCCTTCAACAGGCTAATTTCTCGAGCTACTGACAGATGTCTTCCATTCTTCAAGGTGCTTAAAAAGGCCTTTGAGTGGACCCCTGAGTGCGAACAGGCATTTGTGGATTTGAAGAATTATCTTGCTTCTCCACCCCTGTTGGCCCGACCAGTACCAGGGGAACAACTTCTACTTTACTTAGTTGTCTCCTTAACGGCAGTAAGTTCTGCCCTGATGAGAGACGATGGGTCTATTCAGAGACCAGTCTACTACACAAGTCAAGCCTTACGGGGAGCAGAAGAAAGGTATCCAGTAATGGAGAAATTGGCATTCGCCCTCGTTATTTCTGCTAGGAGATTAAGGCCATACTTTCAGGCTCATACGATAACAGTCCTTACTGATCAACCACTCAGGCAGGTACTCCACAAGCCGGAAACATCCAGTCGCCTAGTGAAATGGTCGATTGAGTTGGGAGAGTTCGATATCCGCTACAAGCCCAGAGCAGCGATTAAGGGACAAGCACTTGCAGATTTTGTGGCGGAGTTCACCTATCCTCTAAAATAAGCCCTTGAAGTTGCTGAAGAAATACTCATTCCTGAGGCAGAAGGACCAATAGACCCGGAGGTGCTCTGGACATTATATGTGGATGGTTCATCCAACTCGCAGACGAGTGGGGAAGGTTTGTTTTTAATCACTCCTGAGGGAGAAAGATTCCCTTACGCCCTCCGGTTCAAGTTTAAAGCTACCAATAACGAAACAGAGTATAAAGCTTTAATAGCAGGACTCCGAATAGCGCAAACCTTGCAGACACCCTACCTGAAGGTCAACACCGACTCCCGACTGGTTGCAGGCAAGGTCAATGGGGAGTATGAAGCGAAAGGAGAAAAAATGAAGGCTTACCTACTGAAGGTAAAGGAATTGATCGGTCAATTCAAAAAATGCGTAATCTTCCCAATACCAAGAGAAGATAATGGTCATGTAGATGCCCTTGCCCGGTTAGCTACAGCTATTGAGCCAGATGATGATATATTTACCTTGGAATATTTACATCAACCAAGTATTCACCAGGAGGAAACTACAATGATCATGCAAGTGGAACAAGGTATAGAATGGGCACAACCTATCATCAAGTATATCCAGGATGGGGAATTACAGAAGACCGAATGGAAGCCTGAAAGATAAGGTTTCGTGCCATCAGATATGCTCTCATCAACGGGGTTCTTTATAAGAGGAATATTTCCCTTCCATATTTGCGTTGTGTTTCTACTACGGAGGCAAACTACATCCTCAAAGAGATTCATGAGGGTTTATGTGGAAACCATGCAGGGGGCAGATCTCTAGCCCATAAGGCTATAAAACAAGGGTACTACTGGCCGACAATACAAAATGACGCATTACAATACGTGAAGAAATGTGACAAGTGCTAGCGATTTGCTAATGTCCCCAAACTTCCAGCAGAAGAATTAACGCCCATGACTGGGCTATGGCTTGGGGAATCGACTTGGTTGGCCCATTGCTTCGGGGTAAGGGTCAAACCAAATTTGCAATAGTAGCGATTGACTATTTCACCAAATGGGTAGAAGCATAACCACTAGCCCGAATCACTGCCAAGAATGTCAAAGACTTCACCTGGAAGTCAATCATTTGCAGATTCGGCGTCCCCCGGGTCATAGTGTCTGACAATGGAAAACAGTTTGAAGGAAGTGTATTCCGAGAGTTTTGTTCGGGTCTGGGAATAAAAAACCACTACTCTTCTCCTGGACATCCGCAGGCTAACGGGCAGGCAGAGGTTGCCAACAGAACGATTCTTGGGATGATAAAAAACGTATGGAAAAGGCCAAGGGGTGATGGCTCGAACAGCTGTCCGCTATACTGTGGGCTTACAGGACTACGGCCAAAACACCCACGGGTGAGACCCTTTTTTTCCTTGTTTTTAGTAGTGAGGCTGTGACCCCAGTTGAAATTGGGTTGGAAAGTTACAAGACAAGTCACTATGATTCAGAACATAATGAAAAGGAATTGGCAGTCAGCTTAGATTTGATTGAGGAAAAGAGGGAGCAAGCCCAGATGAGGGTTTCTGTCTACCAACAGGTAATGTCACGATATTACAATGCGCGGGTAAAACAGAGAAGGTTTCAGCCAGGAGACCTTGTACTACGGGATGTCACCCCACTCACCAGCAACCGTAAAATTGTGAAAATGGAAAAACTGGCTCCCAACTGGGAAGGCCCCTATAGGGTAACCCGCACATATCGGCAGGGGGCATACTGGCTAAAGACCCTATAGGGAAAGCAACTACCCCGTCCTTGGAATGCGCAACACTTGAAGAAGTATCACCAGTATAAGTGGAAAGGTAGCATCAGGGTCAGTTTAGGCTACCCTTTATTTTCTTTGCTTTAACATCATTTTGAGTAGTTTCATTTATGTAGATTTAGTTTGCAATAGGCTATCGAGCATTCTGCAGTAGAATTTATTTAATTTACATTAATTGTTAAAGCGGTTATCCCACCAATTATCAATAAAGAGAATTTTTTTTCTATAATTATTGAGCACCTAGTGTGTTATCATAAACATATTCTTCCACCCAAAAAATGGGTCCCCTAGCAGAAAGGGGGGCTGAGTGAAGCTCGGGGTTATAATCTTATTATTGAAAGGATATGGCTGAGTGAAGCCCAAATCCTACAAACAAAAGAGAGTAAGATTACTACTCATCTTCTCACAAAAACTGCCTTAATATGAAAGGTCAAGTTTTTCCTACATAAATTAGGGATCAAGGTCCATAAACATCATTTCATTCAAAAAATTTCAAAGTACATCAGATGAAAATGAAATAAAATGTAACATCACAGCGATACTACAAGATTTCAACATAAAAAAAGAAACAACTACTGCTTACGACGTCCACTAGGGTTGAATCCTGTGAAATCATGTGCGGGATAAAAGGCAGTCGCCTGCTCACGGAAATCCTCAAAACCACCAAGTTAATAAACTAGTTGTTGCTCCTGAAGCTCGTGAGAGTGTCTGAATTCCTCAACTGCATCGATCCTTGCTTCACCCAACTTTTGGGCTAAAAGAGAAGCATGTTTCTCTTCTGCCCTCTTGAGGTCAGACTCATAAGTCCTCTTTAGCTTGTTGATCTCCTCCATTCGGGCGGTCTCAAACTGCTGGTGTTGACATTCATAGTGGCCCCAAAGCTCGTTGATCTCCGTTTGATGATTGACAACCATCTTATCTCTCTCAGACTCGGCTCGCATGCATCTATGGGCTATGTACCTGCCTCGGGTCAAATTATGCAAAAAGAATGATGGTTCAACATATAAAATATAAAAGGCAGACCATAAATAATGCAGATATACTAACCCGTCCTGCATCAAGGAGAGATCTCCGATAAGTCTCTACAATAGAGTCATTCTCATTCTCCAATGACCGAAGGTCCTCATCCATCAAAGCGCCCATGAGATTTTCAGTGACTACCTGCATGTTTGACATCACGGTATCACCCGATGAAGACTTGGACTCAGGGGCAGACATCCCAAAAATGGACCCAGGTCGCGAAGACTGGCCAAAAGTAGGTGGTCCAGAGAACTGGCTGAACCCAGTCTGAACGGCAGGCCCTCTGTTCATAGTATTTGCATCAAGATCCAAGGTCCTAACGGGACCAGAGGATGTCCTCGCCGTCATCTGGTGAGAGGAAGAAGAACATTGGCCAGGCAGCGAGGAGGAGAAGCAGGGAATCGGTGGCGACAAACCTGTCTTGCGCTTTTTATTTAAAAAGTTATCAAGCACATCCTGGGGAAACCACTGAGATCCCCCTGTGTACACAATAAAATATTGTATTTAAGAGAAAACAAATAAGTAATACTCGAAAAAAAAAAAATTAATGATGATCCCTGTACTGGAACTGGTGAAAGGAGCCCGACTCCCGCCAACTGTCGGGGGTGAGTCAAGATCTCCAGTCGCTCGACTCCCGCCAACTATTAGGGACGAACTAGGATCTCTAGGAGTAGAAAGTGCCTGACTCCCACTAGAAATTGGGGGAGGACTGGAGAGTGCCCGATTGTCGGTCGTCGAAGGAGCAGGGGAGGTCTGACCAGAGTCAACAATTACCCGACATCCTCCAGATACCGGAGAATGGAGATCCGGATTTGATGGCGAAGCTGATGAACTCCCACTCGGAGAGTCAGGGAAAGGAGGTACGGGTGGGATGTTATGGTTTCCACGAAGGCCAAGACAATATCTTAACAAAGCACTCCAGTCAAAAAAAGACTCTTCCTTATGACGGGCCAAGAAAACTTTTACCCTCTTCAGTCTCTCCTTCATATGTTTTTTCTCTTCCGGTGAAATATTGGGTAACTTCTTTTTCGCTACAGAAGATAAAAGAAGATGTGTTAAATATATATATATATATATATATATAATAAAATAAAATAAAATAAAAATAAATAAATAAATTTTACCTGCTTCCGTAAGATCACCCGTTTTCTTTGGAACGGACGGACCATTGTCCTTGCCGCCTTCGACCGCGTCCAGGAACTCCAATTCGTTGCCTTTAGCGTGAAAGAAACGACTCCACCAAAACTTTGGATTGTTACCAGTCTCCTGAGGGAAGCCCTTTACTGCAGTTAAAAAATTGGCCCAAGCACTATTGCGCTGGATATAATAGCAAGAGAGAAACTCTTGAAGAGACATGGTTCCATTCCCACACAGGCACCATAGAAGAGGAGCCCCTAGAATAGCCTTCCAGACATTTGGATAGAGCTGGGAAGGGATGAGACCAAAATGGTCCAAGATCTCTCTCGACAGTCGGGGAAGCGGAAGGCGCAGCCCAACATCAAAATATGAGGTGTAAAGAAACATCCCATGTGGAAGGGAGTGATGCGCCCTTTGATTTAGATCCGGACAGTTTAGCTCAACTTCGTATGGAAATACAAAGTTCGTCTTCAATTTATCAAGCATGGTTGGGTGGACAGTGGAAATTACGTCCCCTACATTTTTTGGTGCCATAAAATATTTTTGTAGAAATATTCTAGCAAATAAAATAAAAATGTAGACCAAGAAGAAGGAAGAGGCAAACTACTGAAAAATAAATTATAGCTGGTGATTGAATGGTAAAAGAGGCGCATAAAAGAAATTTATAGGCTTGACAAAATATATCTGTTGCAGCTCAATAGCAAGTTGTACCTGTTTGGTTCAGAGGGCATGAAACACACGCCAGACAAAGGAAGGGCATGAAACACACGGGCGTGAAACACACGCCAGACAAAGGAAGGGCATGAAGCACACGGGCGTGAAACACACGCCAGACAAGGGAAGGGCGTGAAACACACGCTAGTCAAAACCTATGCACAATCTTTTCTTTTTCTTTTTTTGTCCCATTCTGTCATGGTTACATGTTGCATATAGTGATATATATATATATATATATATATATATATATATATATATATAATAGTATGGAGAAAAGTCAAGACCTCACATCCACACGTAACTTCTGAGAATTCATTTCACTTTTCTAAAGTTATTACCTAAAAGCCCAAAAGTTTTTCATAATTATCCAAGTAACTTATATTATATCACTTTCTCACCCACTTTCTTCATACATATATATATATATGGGTATACTAAATAAATTACAAGGTGGGTATATTCCAAACAAATATTTTAGAATACAAGTATGTATATTCACAAATTTATATATGCACAAAAAGAGATTTCGTTCCCTAAACTCAGCAAGCAAATTCGGGAACAGGGGACAACTGATAGGTGTAACTTGTACGACACGTGGAGATAAGGGTGTTAACCGGTTTTTTTCTACCAAGACTCTACAATCTCATCAGGATACCTACGGGTAAAGGTCATTATCTCACCAGGATACCTACGGGTAGTTATCATGATATCAATACCACCGTATTAAAGACTCTATAAATAGAGGGTCGGGTGAACCTAAAGAGGTACGCAATAATCACCCACCATTATTCCTGCTATATTTTTCTGAACGATTCAAGTTCTAACTTGACCGTCGGAGCCTATTTGGCCGATCCCTCTTCCGGTTACTGTTTATTCTTTTTGACAGGAACGACATCGTTTTCTACCCAATCATTCGACGCATCATCAGTTTCGATCAATTGCAGGTAGATGTTGGTCAACACACTATTTTACAGAGACACCCCTTGATGTTTATAAAGTGTTGCAATGACACCCCTTGGAGGCATAAAATGACTTTAGTGCCCTTGATTTATTTAATTTTCATGTGAAATCTCTAAGTTACCCCATGCCTAAATCCTATATTTTACCCATTACACCAACCACCCTTATTATCACACTCTTATTATTATAACATCTACAATAAATAAATAGGATATAGAATATATATAATTTTATTTTAAATATAAAAATTAAAAAACATCAAAAATATTTTGAAATATATATTTAAAGGTAAATTCTACCAGTAAATTTTTTTTATCAATAATAATACTAAGAAAATCCCATTATTTAATTATTGCTCTTATTTTTTAATATATTACGATATAAATATTTCTCAAAAAATATTAAAGGGTTATGTAAAAACATTTATTGTAATTGTTTATGTATGGCATGTTCTAGACAATAACCATGTTGAATGTTAGATAGGTCGTGTTGGTTTCAACGACATCTACAAGCTTTGACATAGGCGGAATCAAGCATTGAAGTAATGAAGAATACAAGTGAAGTGTAAAAATGAGTGTATTGATAAAAATGTCTCCTAGAGGGCAAAAATGACATTTCCCAAAGCCGTCAATTCAAGCAAAAAGTCTCGGGGAGTCAAGAGGGTCATTTTGGCACAGTTGCGGAGAAAAGTGATTTTAACAAAAATACCTACGATTTCAGAATTAAAAAGTGGCTGGAAAGTGGAGTTTTACGCTTGAATGTACACTTGGACATACGCTTCAAGCGTAGCTGCGGCAGAGTTTTGTAAAGTGTAGGTGCGATATTATGACTGTGTGGCTGGTTGTTACGTATCCTATTATGACTTGGGCTACACTCCTATATATCCTAGGACGTGTATAAAGGATATATACACAAAAGTTGACTAGATTCATTCCCAATTATAAGAGGATTAAATAAAGGAGAAATTCTAGTTCAGAAAGAAAACAGTGATTCAGTCAACTTCGGGAACTCATATCTCGATCAAAAACTGTCCAAATAAGGTGATTCTTGAACATATCATCAAGATCTTGAAGTCATCTTTCCAACGATATATTTAGACCTGTAAACGAATCGAATTCGAATCGGATTAAGGTCAATCCGATCCGAATCCGATAAGCTAAAAATCAACCCGATCCGATCCGATAATCCATCAAATTTTTATATAGTTAACCCATATCCGATTATCTTCCTTATCGGATCTCCGATCCGATAAGCATTAAATTAATTGTCTCAATATTAAACATTTTAGTTCTTGTTTACTTACTGTAGATGAAGGGAAAATCTTAAAAGTGTATATATTTTTTTTACTTTCCCTAAATAAATATGTAAACCAAATGAGTTTTTTTGGTTATTTAATACTATAGATCAATACCTTCATACAAAATGATAAAATACATAAAATCATTCCAAACAACAGATCTAGACATTCATATATGTATGAAACCCATAAATCCTTGTAAAACATCTTATCTATACATATCTTTATGAATATATATATAATTTCATATGTATATATATAGGTATAAAAATACCTATATAAACAAAAAACATTGTACGAAACCCAGTAAAATGTTTATACAAACTCTAAGAGATAGAGATAACTGAAATTTGTTAATGAAGAGCTTCCAAAGGGGGAGAGAGTTTATATAGCATGAGGGACAGACAGAGAGAGAGGGATTGAGATCTGCAGAAGCGGCGAAAAATGTGAAAACCCTATCTCATCAAATATATATCTATATATGTGAGGGAGAATGACTAAATTAGCCTTATGTACATAGGCTATGGAACAAGGCCTGAACATTCATTAAGAAATGAAATTTTTTTATGGTCCAGTGGCCCACTTTGACATAGTTTTCCTTTACAATTTAAAATTTATACATAAAAATATCAAATATTGATATATATATAAATAATTATATTATTATCGGATCAGATAATTATCGGATCGGATTAGCATAAGTCCAAATCCAATTTGTTAAGAAAATGGATTATCGGATTCGGATTAAATCAGATCCATTGACAAGTCTAGATATATTACAGGCCTTCATCCAATGTGTGTAGCTCCATATATGATCAAAAGAGTGAGAGGTGTCCTGCAGGAAAAAAACTGGAAATTTCATAATCGAACTGAATTTTTATTTTGACTTGGATTGATCTGTGTTGATCCAGATGACCTTGAGTTCGACCTAAAAACCTATAAGCATGTGTATATCATATATTATACATGATATTGAAGGGTTTGGCTCAGTTGAGTGTGAAATTACCAAAGATGACGAACTTAGAATTCTCATCTACATTGCCTATAAATACCAAGGTCTGCAATAGAAGAGGTACGGTTTTTGAGAGATCTCTGCAGTATTCTATCATTCATATTCTTCTACAGAGATATACACAGAGAGATAAAATATTGAGTGATCATATATATTCAAGTTCTCTCTTGTTATTGGGATTTTCCAATTGTGCTTCTACATTGAAATCTTATGCACAATTGGATTATTTAGTTGCTGAAAATTATCACACCGTCTATTGCAATGAGGTTGCTTTGATCAGTTGAAGAACAGGGCCGTCTGAGTGCGGAGATAGGAGCGAGAAGTTTCGTGGTTATTTGACTTGTTGAGAAATAGAGCCGTCAGAGTACGGAGCGAAGCGAGAGCTTCGTGGAGCACGAGTGAATCTAGACTTTCAAATGTCGAGTGAAGAACAAGTGATTACATCTGTTGTAAGTATTGTTGTCATAGAGTCTGTACAAATTCTCTGATTCATAGTGCATCGATACCCAAACGTATCCGTGGTTTTTACTTGGAGTCTTTCTAATGTTTTCCACATAAAAATATCATGTGTCTCTATTGCTTTATTTTCTGCATTTAGATTAATCGTTGCATGATTTATCTTGTTAAGGGAATTGGATTAAAATTGACTTTTCCGCAATTAATTTTAATTTGTCAATAAATCCACAAAAAGCCTATTCACCCCCCCCCCCCCTCTGGGCTTATTTCATTGATCGTTTAAGTATTATTTTTGAAAAGTCCGTGCATGTTGGCAAAGTATACTCAAAATTTTTGGTTCAATTCAATAATGTTGATAAGAAGAGACAGTCCTTAAGAGAAGAATTGACCAAGTCTGAACAAGAAAGGACTCAGGCTTTGAAGAGGGTAGATGGTCTCAATGAGGAATCAGAAACTCTAAGTTTGAAATTGAGTGAGAAATCTATAAGGATTGAGAGTTTGGAAAAGGAATTGAAGGATGTTAACCCAACTATTCATAGATGGTCTAGTGGAACTAATAAGCTTGATCATATGTTGAGTGTAGGAAAGTCAACAGAAAATACTAAAGGGTTGGGGTTCAAAGGAATGAGTGATCATGACATTGTTTCCAAAACAACTTTTGTTAAGGCTTCCCAAGTAACATCTAGTTCTTCTCAAGGTAAGTCTGATTGGAATCTTAATCATTGATCTTTTGTCAGAAAACATGTTGAGAGTAAGCCTCCCTTTACCTTTAGAGTTAATAAGGGTTCAAATAATATTTTTCAAAGGTTTATTCCAGTTTGTCATCACTGTGGAGTGAAAGGTCACATTTGACCCGTATGTTCAAAGTTAAGAGGAGAAACTTTGAAATCTGAGCGGAAGCATAGAATTCAAAAAATACCCAATGTTAAAAGTTAAATTCGGGTTTTGAGTAAAGAGATAAAGAATTTATCTAACCATGCAAGTAAAACACCTAAGATCAGATAAGTATGGGTCAGAAAAGGTAAGCTACATTATTATTATGCTCATACATGGGTTAGAAAACATGAGCTATATTTTTGTAAGGCTAATACTGAAGAGCATGTGACTCTAGGAATGTGAAAGGAGATAAGTCAGTGGTTGATGATCTCAAGGATAGTGATGGTAAGAATGGTTCTTTTAATGAAAAGAAAAAGTCTAAAAGATAGACTAGAACATGTTGATTGTGATAAGGGCCGAAAGGCTAATTTGCTTAGCATTAGTCAGATATGTAATAATTATCAATATGTCAATTTCTATCGTGATAAATGCATTATTAATGACTCTTTTGGAAATTATCTTATGGAAGGTGTACGTACATCTGATAATCGGTATCGTATATTTCCTAAATTTTGTACTGAGAAAGGTCTTGAGGATATATCCACAGATTCACAGTCAACTGACATCTCTACAAAACCATTAGATTTTCAAAAGCATATGCATCTTAGAAAATCTAGTGGCATATTATCATTAGGATAGATGTCATAATATGTATCATTCTAGGAATATCTTACATTATCTTTTATCCTAGAATTGATACATTATCATGCATTTTGTATTATTTTCATGTTTATTTTTTTTATATGTATGCATCATGTTTTGCGACTAATAAGATTGATCATGCATGCATTATTATGACAAAAATGATAAAAACAAAATATAAAATAAAATTCTCAGCATGTTAAGTTTGGCTAATGGTACAAATGGTTGTCATATTTCACTATATTCTCATATTTACTTTGTTTATTATGCTTATGGGAATTGAAGTTGTTAGTCTGATCTGAGGTTATGAGTTATTCACTTGACATGTTTAAGTATTATTTTTGGAACAAATCTGAAATGATATGTAGGTTCATGAGCTATGCTAGATTGATCTATGCTTTTAAATACCTTTTGCATGTTTATGAATGTTTTGGTGATGTTGAAAAAATAAAAAAATGAGATGTTTAAAATATAGAAATGCAAAAAGTAGTTCTTCAATCTGAGTAACAGGGCATCTTGCCTCAATAAGCATTGAGTGTTAGCGTAAAAATGGGAGAAGACTAATGAGTATAAATCTCATGGAAGAAGCTCAGGCCCGGTTGGTCAGGACTAAAAATCCTCGTTGGAAAGTCTGGAGCTTAGAAAGATAAAAAGGGATATGGTGAAAATGTTGAAAATATTAAATTGTGTTTTTTTATTTATTTAGCAATAAGGTCTGAGCTAAATATTTGACTTCTAGTTTGGGTTTTGAACTGAAGTATCATCACGGTTAGTGAGGAAATTGTTAGAATTAGCACGTATCTTAGTTGTTTGCTTGCACCTGAATATTTTTTCATATATGCAAATGCTATGTAAAGCTTGTCTTGTGACTGTTTATGACTACAAGGTACGTGTGCTGATTTTCTTCACTATCATATGTATATTAGCTAAGTCAAATATGTGAATATGATGTGTTAATGATTAGCTCATTGTCTCTATTGCCTGCTCACATGGTTCTAAGAACAAAAATATTTTTGGTTGTTTTGCATTTTGCATTCATGCATTAGTCTTAAGTTCATACATTATAGAGATTTATGTTACTTGAGAATCTGGATATATTATAATAGAGTATTTTATCTTAGTATTTAGTGTTTGGCTTAGATTCTCTAGAGTATCCTCTGTGATCATTTCCCTATGTTTTCTTCTTGAGATTTTTCCTTGTTTCTCTCGTGTGTTTTGATTGTTTTTGTTGTTCCTTGTCATTTCAGTGACAAAAAAGTGGAGAAATATTGAGTAATGGGGAGTAATGGTTTTAGAGGGAGAAATATTAAGTAAGGGGGAGAAGAAGTGTGTGTTTTATAATCATTATGCTTACATGGATATTGTGTTTTTCTTCTAATCATTTTTTATCTGTTTTTCACACTTGCATTTAATGGTTTATTCAGTGTTCTGGTTACAGGATTGGTAGACCGTCATGAAAGCAAGGTGACGGCTTATATCTATGTTTGTCGGTGTGTGTTCATAGGTATAGATGTTATGTTATTATTTGTGAGACTATATTGTAAAACATGGTTTTGTCTCAGAAATGTCAAAGGGGAGATTGTAAAAACATTTATTGTAATTGTTTATATATGACATGTTGTAGACAATAACCATGTTGAGTGTTAGATATGTCGTATTAGTTTCAACAACATCTACAAGCTTCGACAATGGAGGAATCAAGCATTGAAGTAGTGAAAAATACAAGTGAAGTGTAAAAATGAGTGTATTGATAAAAATGTCTCCGAGAGGGCAGAAACGACATTTTTCAAAGCCGTCAATTCAAACAAAAAGTCTCGGGAAGTCAAGAGGGTCATTTTAGCACATTTATGGAGAAAAGTGGTTTTAACAAAAATACCTACACTTAAGCCTACGCTTTCAGAATCAAAAAGTGCCTGGAAAGTGGAGTTTTACGCTTGAATGTACGCTTGGACCTACGCTTCAAGCGTAGCTGCGGTAGATTTTTGTAAAGTGTAGGTGTGGCATTATGACTGCGTGGCTGGTTATTACGTATCCTATTATGACTTGGGTTACACTCTTATATATCCTAGGACGTGTATAAAGGATATATATAAAAAAAATTGACTAAATTCATTCCCAATTATAAGATAATTAAATAAAGGAGGAATCCTAGTTCATAAAGGAAACAATGATTTTAGCAAAATTTTCAGTCAACTTCGGTAGCTCATATCTCGATCAAAAAATGTCCAAATGAGGTGATTGTTAAGCCTATCATCAATATATTGAAGTAATATTTCCAACAATATATTACAGGCCTTCATCCAATGTGTCTAGCTCTAGATATGATCAAAGGAATAAGAGGTGTTCTGCAAGAAAAATCTAGAAATTTCATAATCGGACTAAAATTCTATTTTAACTTGGATTGATCCGTGTTGATCCGGATGACCTTGAGTTCGACCTAAACACCTATAAGCATGTTTATATCACATATTATACATGATATTGAAGGGTTTGGCTCAGTTGAGTGTGAAATTACCAAAGAGGGCGAACTTAGAGTTTCTCCTCTACATTGCCTATAAATACCAAGGTCCATAATAGAGGAGGTACTGTTTTTGAGAGATCTCTGCAGTATTTTATCATTCATATTCTTCTACAGAGATATACACAGAGAGATAAAAGATTGAGTGATTATATATATTCAAGTTCTCTCTTGTTATTGGGATTTTCCAATTGTGCTTCTACACTGAAGATCTTATACGTAATTGGATGATCTAGTTGCTGAAAATCATCACACCATCTATTGCAACGAGGTTGCTTTGATCCATTAAAGAATGGAGCCGTCTGAGTGCTGAGATCGGAGCGAGAAGTTTCGTGGTTATTTGATTTGTTGAGAAATAGAGCCGTTAGAGTACGGAGCGAAACGAGAGCTTCGTGGAGCATGAGTGAATCTAGACTTTCAGACGTTGAGTGAAGAACAGGAGATTACATCGGTTGTAAGTACTGTTTTCATAGAGTCTGTACAAATTCTCTAATTCATAGTGCATCGATACCCGAGCGTATCCGTAATTTTTACTTGGAGTCTTTCCAAGGTTTTTCACGTAAAAATATCGTGTGTCTCTATTGCTTTATTTTTTGCACTTAGATTAATCGTTGCTTGATTTATCTTGTTAAGGGAATTGGATTAAAATTGACTTTTCCGCAATTAATTTTAATTTGTCAATAGATCCACAAAAAGCCTATTCACCCCCCCTCTAGGCTTATTTCATTGATCGTCTAGGTAATTTCAGGTTATATCTAATAACCATTAGACGTATTACATATCTAATATAATATGTATATAAATTTTTATGTACAAATAGAAAAAAATTATATATTTTTATACTATTACCAATTAATAATGTTAATAAAATTTGATAATATAATAGAATATCTTATTTAAAATATCTTACACTTTACCCATTGTAGATATTACATATCTAAGAAATTCTACCATTATATTATCAAATTTAATAATATATTAAAAATTAAGAGTAGTAATTAAATAATGGGATTTTCTTAATATTATTATTGATGAAATTTTTTTAGTGGTAGAATTTACCTTTAAATATATTTTTCAAAATATTTTTGATGTTTTTGAATTTTATATTTAAAATAAAATTATATATATTGTATATATTATTTATTTATTATAGATTTTTTTAATAATAGGAGTGTGATGATAAGGGTGGTTGGTGTATGAGTAAAGTGCAGAGTTTAGGCATATCTTAGAGATTTCACATGAAAATTAAAATAATCAAGGGCACTAAAGTCATTTTATGTCTCCAAGGAGTTGTCATTGCAACATTTTACAAACCTCAGGGTATGTCTCTATAAAATAGTGCGTTGACCACCATCTACCTGCAATTGACCGAAACCTAAAGATGTGTCATTGCAAATTATCCTAAAATTTGAGGGTAGTAAAGAAATTGAATCCTTATTTCCAAAAACCACATATCTCACCATTGAGGATAGTTTAGGTATTAAGTGGCATTAGGGGGTGTAAATGATGTGGGTTTAAAAAAATAAGAGGTGTAAATGAAGTTTATCAAACTTGAGGGGGTAATTGAAGATAAAACAAACCTCAGGAGTGTGAATGATGTTAACCCTTATTTTTATATTTTACAAAAGGTTAATATATGGGTACAATGGTAATTTGACATTCAAAAAGTGGGTCCAGGGGACAACTTGCTCAATTTTGAGAACTTGAGGGACTGATTTGCTCACTTTTATAGTACATGGGATATTTTGTTCACTTGAAAATAGTTGAGGGGGGTATTTTGCACTTTTGCCTTTAATAAAAGATAAAAGCCAATACTTAAGAAAAATAATTCAGTCCAATTCCTATTTCACTAGAACTGGTCCTACTCACCAATTAATATGAAGTTTTGCTGCTGCCAAATCGGCGTTTTGTCTTTCTAGAAAGGTGTTTCACTCCTCCAAGGCTTGGACGCGTTGTTGGATTTGCTCATTGGCCTGGGAGGTAGGTCAGACTGGTGTGATCGGGTGATTTCCATGGTATATTGAATTCTAACTCTGGTAGAGAGTAGAAAGTTTGAAGATTGGGAACTTCAAATTGCTTTTCACAGACGGCGTCAATGTATAAATGCTAAAATTTAGACACACAATAACAAATTTATTGAGACTTCAATACCCATATTTATACAATAACTTCGATGGCCTATTTGGCCCATTTGAACCACAGGCCAATCCCTTAAAAGTAGGTTAACCCTACTTTTGTACCAACTTATCAAATTTATAATTATTGTCCTCAAAATTATCTTTTTATGTAATTATTTTTGTTCGTTTATTTTTTCGTTAAATTAATTTTTGAAAGTTATCACTTTTGTAATATAGACTTAAAAATTTATCCTTTTTTATATTTTAACAAATAAAAGAACAATAATAAAGAATCAAAAAACATGATACTGGCTTTACTTTCAATATTTTGGCACGGACCCTCCTACCATTTTTTTTTAGCATATATCTCTTACTGTCCAATTTGCGTATAAGTGAAGATATAGTGACAGACATGTGTCTCTTTATATAAATTTAAGAAAAAAAATATTTTTGATTTCTTTTGTCTTTAATCTAGAAAAGATAGAATCGTAAGAATATCTTAAAAGTTACACACCGTTAAATTGACGTTATAATGACAATTATTATGCCTGAATATAAATTGGAGGAAATTAGATATTTCTTTAAGCAATTTTCAATTGATGGTTTCCTTAATGAATATTTGTAATATAATTCCCAAAAAAAGATAATTTCCGAAATTGCCCTATCAATTTCCATAGCTCAGTTGTCCTCAACGAACCCTTCTTTGTCTTTTCTGTTAAGAATATTATTTTTCTCCATAGATTATATTATATCATTCATATTCTCGATGGGGTTGTTAGCAGAGTATATATATAATTATATTTGTACTCGTAACAATAAACAAGCATGTGAGGGAAAATGTTCACATTGACCTTGCCTATAACTGCCAAAGTATTGGAAAGGAGACTTTTGGTTATACGGTGAGTGCTTTATTTTTATTTATTTAATTTTTTTTTTTGATAAATGTGATATTTGAGTCAGCTTACGCACACCTCAATTAATCCACAAAACTCGTGCAAGACGACCTCCCGCTCGAACTATGTCCGCAGTCATAACCCTAACAAATTATTTACATCTAGTAGGAATCAAACATGAAACCTCATATTTTTTGAGGCCCCAAATCCCAAGTCTTTTTTAACTAAGCCCAACTCACTCTCGATAGAGTGAGTGTTTTATGTTTTAAACATAGAAGTATTAGTTTATTTAATTTTAATACCTTATAACCATCTTCATTGTAATTTATCATAAAATGTGAGTATCTAAATATACACACTTAAAATTTTGATATGATTAGGACATTTCTCAAGTAAATTAACAAGGACTAAAAAACGATTAAGATGAAGTGAATGACACCTAACACGGGTAGTTTAATTATTATTTTTATTATTTATTTCGGGTTGTTGGTTCATTCTTAATTTTACTTTATAACTTTATGACAAAAGCATATTTGGTAAACTCTCCATTTTGGATGACTATTTATCGTTAATTATGTTTTAATCTCCATAAAAAATGAGTCATTTTAATTCACTATTTTAGATCAAAAATATAAATGTGGCTAATGATCTTCAAGAAAAGAAAATTTATCATTCACCTAAAAAAGAAATGAGAAATTGACATGACTGCGAATAAAAAAAAATAAAATCGTTTAAAGTCAAGATAAAAAAAATGTTTGATTCCTATTTTTGCATGCATGTGGTTAGGGGTGCACACCTTTCTGTTCGGTTCCGAACAAAACCGGAACCAAATCGTTATTTTTGATTTCTTAAAAGTGAGAACCGGAACTGAACCGTTAATGCAAAGAACCGAATTGAACCATTTTTTTCGGTTCGATTCCGGTTCCTGTTATCGCCTTTCAAAAAAATTAAAAATGTCAAGTATCAAAACATAATATAATTATGAACTAAATTAAATAGAGTATCTTAACTATTACAAACCCAAAATCAATTATATAATTAATGAAATGGAAGTAATTATTTCAAAATCATATCTTCTAAAATTATAACCTTATAACTATTGAGTTATAACTTTTAAATTATATATAAGTAAAAATATAATACTAATAAAAAATAAAAATAATAAGAATAAAAAATTAATTCGGTTCCGGTTCCGTTCGGTTTTACATGGCCAAGAACCAAAACTGAACCTAAAAATTCGATTATTTAATTTTCAGAACCGCGACCGAACCAAACCATCCGTTCCTGTTCGATTCGGTCCGATTCATCGATTATTTTGATTCTTTGTTATGCACAAGGCTAATAAAAGTAGGAAAAAAAAGTGTGGTGGTTGAATAATTGAAGGGTGTGTGAGCTCAAAGTTGTTTTCCTACTAAAAATATATATAATAATACAGGAAAAATATATTAAAAAAAACACACACACACACAAGAACTTCAGAAAGTGGAGTACAAGACATAAGGTAGTGAACAACAACTAGCTAGAGAAAGAAATTAAAGATGAGTGAGTGTGATCATGTGAAGCTTCTGGGCACAAAAGAGAGCCTCTTCACCTATAGAATTATATGGGCACTGAAAATCAAAGGCATTGAATATGAATTTGTAGAAGAAGATCTCTTCAACAAGAGCCCATTGCTTCTTCAATCCAACCCCATCTACAAAAAAGTTCCAGTTCTCATCCATGGTGGAAAACCCATATCTGAATCACTTGTAATTCTTGAGTACATTGACAACACTTGGAAAAACAATCCCATCTTCCCCAAAAGTCCTCACCAAAGAGCTCATGCACGTTTCTGGGCTAATTTTGTAGATCAAAAGGTAACACTTCTTCTGTTCTTTTTATTTTTTTAAATTTTATATGTTTATAATCTGATATTGGAAGGTAATTAATCTTTAGCACTGCAAATTTTTATTATTTTTTTTCAAAATGGGTTTTCTTGATCTCCCTTGATAATCTACAGACACTATTGCAAAGCGACCCTACACTAATCGGTTAAGGCTCAGATTAGTGTCTTAATGAATTGTTTGCGACAGTAGAATTCAACAATGAGAGTTATTGACGGATTTAGCAAAGGGTTTACATTAACTGGCTATTTAAGACCTTGGCATCCTCTTGAACAACAAAAATTATATAGTGGGGTTTTATAAAATTATTTATAGCAGACGTTTTAAAATTTTATCACAAATTATAAGGAATTTTCTAAATCAAAATAAAAAGTAAAAATCACTAGGTGTATTATTGGATATTATAAATAATATCATGCCTGAAGATCAACAAACAAACTGATCATAGAAAATATGAAATTGTGTTATCTTCATGGTTTTAATTAATGTAATTAGAAATGTACGTGAATTCATAAGTCAGATACTTATACAAATACATACATATACCAAACCTTGACGTTTTTAAAATTGTTTTCATGAAAGCAAGCAAGTAGTCTACTTATCATTTTTGGTGCAGTTTTATGATGCTGCAATCAAGGCATTTTTCTCTAGGGGAGAAGATCGAGCAAAGGGAGTTGAATCGATAGAGGAGGCATTGCGATTCCTCGAAGGAGAGATAGCTGGGAAAAAGTTCTTCGGAGAAGATAGCGTAGGGTTTCTCGATATCGTGGTTGGTTGGATTGCATACTGGTTCCAATTTGTAGAGGAAGTAGGCGGTTTCAAGGTAATGGACTCGGAAAAATATCCTGCATTTTGTGCATGGACCGATAACTTTTTAGACGTTCCGGTTATTAAAGAGAACCTTCCTCCTCCCGAAGACCTTCGCAAAGTCTTCTTAGGGTTCCAACAGATGGGAAATGCAAGGGGATAGATCCTTGAAGACAACAAGAGTACCAATGTTACTTGCATGCCTTTTATGGCTATTCCTTCAATGCAATGTGTTATGTCTTCTTCTGTTTTTTTTTCTTCTTTGCTTCCAATTGTCTGAATAATAGGTATGAAGGACATTGTTATACTCGGCAACAGAATTATGGAAGGCATGTCTAAATTTTCATCTCTATTGACCAAACCCCTTCCCTCAGTGCAAAAGGTTAAATTGGGTATAATCATGGTTGGGCGTTTCGTTCAATGCTTTATGTATTTTTCAGTTAGTAACATTTTTGGAAAATACTGATACCGCGATGTGACACCGATACTCGTTTTTAAGATTGATATTTGTCCATATTCATTTAACCTTTACCTTGACAGTAATGACGGATCTAAAAATTTAAGTGAAGGGAAGAATTATAATATCAAACTTTTAATGGGGGCTTTAAGGTACTTTTTGAAACATTCAGTGAGGACATAACCGAAAATATCTGAAATTTCAGGATAATTAGAAAACCCTTGGAGTAGAATAGTAGATTATTTGAATCATGTATTATAAAGAATATTGATGTGATAAACGGTTAAATGTTGCAAAGGATTTAGAGAGTCATCAGGAAGTATTATGAGGGGATATATATATATATATATATTGGTCATGTCCGATGACCAAATTTTGCCATCTCCGTTGATGTCATCCAATACAATTTTGGGTTAAATCATTTTATAAAAGATAGACTATATATAATGGTTATTTATTAGCCAAACTTGCTCCCTTCCCGGAAGTGTCACATTACTCAAAAATAAAATAAGGTAAAAACTTAACTTTCTCAAATTAAAGCAACACATTTTCCATAAAAAAACTTTCATAAAAGTTGGGTAACATCAAGTATTCTTTCAAACTGACAATGAATGTCCTAATATATTCTGTCACGTTGAAATCGAGCACAATGATCCATTGCAAAGCCTACGTGAATTACAAATATATATATATATATATCATATTTGGTCAACTGTGAAAAACATCTCTAGGATGATCCCGAAAGAAACCAGGATCCTATTGTTAGTTACTCAAATCAATCACTCGCTCGCAAAACTTAATTTTGTGACTCAAATTCACATTGTCAACACTCTTTTATGAGTTTCATTTTTTATAAACACGATAGGCACTAGTGTTTCTTTTTTCATCAATAAGTAAAAACCATGTTGCAAAAATGCTAACCAATGTTATCAAAGTAAATTTTGTACTTAGATCTAATTACATGCAGTACTCCCAACGTACTCCGTTTTACACTTCTGTCACGATAGACACGATAGGAGTGTTCCGTTTAGTCAAAAATGACTCTTCGTTTGCTCAAATCGGGGTTAAAACGACTCTGGAACTAACAAAATACCAACGAGGGGCAAATTGGTAATTTTCAGAATTTTGCTGACGTGGCAGGAGGTGACGTCGCTGATGACGTGGCAGCGCTGGGCGTCACGCGTGTCCGGAGGTTGAAGACGACTAGGCGCGTGTGGTGCGCGTGGGTTTCACTCGCCGAGCTTGTGACGGCGCGTGCGATGGCTAATGGTTGCGTTCTTTTCATGGTTGTGTTCCTGCTGGAACAAGGAAGCTATATATGTGATCAAACTTGTGGTTTGAACACCTATGATTCACGAATAGGCTTTGAAAGCTTCGGCTCTGTTTTTGTTCTTGACTTCTAGGTTTGCTCAAGCTTCACCAAGCTCTGATACCATGTTGAAAATCACTTGTGGTGATTTAGTAATGCCCAGGATGTACTCAAATGTATAAAACACTCACACTTTTATTTCAAAAACAAAGAACCGAATACAAAACTTTTACACTACTCTCACACTCTGATTTTTCTCTCTTGCTTCTTGTTATTCAATACAATACCACACACCTATATATAGATTTGAAATATATAAAATGACAGATGAAATCTGCTTGACAATCATTCTTGACTTTTTGAAGATATGAGCGTGTTATCTTCACGCATGATCTTGGTAGGTTCAAGCATGGTGTTTGGTGCAGCATTTTTTGACATTTGTGGTTGATTCATGCATGTGGATATGTCTGTATATGACTGATTCAAGTTTATCTTTCAACATGTTTCTTGGTTTCTGGGAGTCTTTTTCCCTTCTTCGTTAATATCATATGGAATTACCGGAAATATATATATATATATTGATGGTGAAAAAGATTTTAGAAATTGAAACCACCAAACATCTGTTTTTTCTTTATAATTAATTTTAGCAAAATTTCTTGTATGAAGTCCTTTTCAATAAAGGACTTTTAAGTTGAGAAGCTCCTTCAACGTGTGTCTACTGGTTCCGGAAGATTAGGGATTATGAAAAAATGAAGGCCACTATTGTAAACCATAATAAGGAAAAAACAAATACATAAAACTCCCTTTACTTTCAATATTTTAGCAAGTAAACCCTCTCAGCAAAAGTTTTTGGCATATACCCTTTAATATCCAATTTGTTGTAAAGTGATGATATAGTGACGAAAATGTCCCTTTCTATGAATTTGAGAGAGAAATTAATTTACAAGAGATAGAACTTTAAGAAAAGCTTAAAAATTACACACCATTAAATTGGTGTTAGAATGACAAGAATGACCCTTGTTATAAAATTAAAGAAAATTAGGCTTTCCTTCATAACTTTCATTCATGATATTTTGCAGATTATAAATTTAAGAAAAAAATTCAGGAGCAAGTGATCTCAAATTTCTTAAAAAGGCTTACAACACAACAAAAATCCCCAATTTAGTTATTTATTTATATTTAATTTTTCACAAACTAGGCATTAAACAACGGGAGAGCAACAAGATTATGGGCTTTTCTTCTGGACATGTAACCTTTGTTGGGATGTTCATAGGCGCAACTTTTGTATATTCTTTTGTTTTGATTAATATAATTTAAGAAAAATATCACTTACCTTCCCTAAGGTAAGGCCTATTTGCACGCCCTTTCCCTTAGTATTGAAATAGTAAGGGGGTGTGTGTGTAATTAGGCCTTACCTCAAGGGAGGTAATCCCTATAATTTATTTACCCAAAAAAAAATAGAAGGGGAGTGAATTATAATTTTTGTATATATATATATGTAAATAATGTATGCATATGTATTTATTATATGTAGATGGGATTGTTTGACCAATGAGAGGGATTCGTTGTGGGTGATTCCTTGTAAAGTTGTAATCTATGATTTATTATAGGGTAAATATCACTTACACCCCCTCTGATTTGACCATATCCCAGTTACACCCCTTCTAATATGATATATCCCAACTACACCCCCTGTCAGTGACAGCCGTTAGGTCAACTAACGGACTAGGGTGAAAAGTCTATTTTATCCCTCTGTAATTTATTACCTTTTAACATTAATTTTTATTTTTTTTTTAATATGTGAAATGACAGGTTTCAGCTTTAGTCGTCCCTATTACAACACGCCCTTTCATTTACCCAAAAAATCATTACCCAAAAACTCAAACGCAGATCTAGAGACAGAGAGAAAAATGCTTTAGTGAGAGAAAGTTAGGGTTCTTTGTTATTCTGAGTGAATCGGGAGTGTTTGAAGACCAAACGAAAGGGATAATCAACCCAAACGGTAAAATCCATCGGTGTGAATCGGTGTTTCATCGTTGTGAACGGGCGGGGTGACATTTTTGAGGTGTTTCGACTACGAATCTGATCTACACGAGGTATGTATGAATCGTTCACAAACCCTAGATTTATTGTATTAGGTTTAAAATATTTGTATTAGGGTGAATCGTTTCAAATTTAGGGTTTTTTTTGAATTTCAAGCACTTGTTTTTGTCAATGGATGTTTCTTTTCCAAACTTTTTTCAGAAACTTTTTCAGAAGTTTGATGTTACTTAAGATAGGCAAAATCAAAAGAACAAAAATATATGAATATGTTAAAGAGACTGACCAAAGGATCTCAAAAAATAGATATTTTATTAATGTGCTATAAAACACTTAAATTTTTTGTGTTTATGTTTTCTCAGGTAATGTGAAAGATGTTCTTCATAATTTTATTCCTCTTCCCAACTTACCCTTTTGAAATTGAATGATTAAAAAGTTGCGTTTAAATATATTGCAGGTGTATGCATGTAAATATAAGGTGTGGGTGGGAAAATGTGTGCATTGTCCAATGTGAATGTTATTGCTGATTATTTTCGTAAGAAAGAGCTGAGAAAACTGACAGTGGGTAAAAAAAATTTTATTTTTTAATAATTTTATAGGGGCCAAATTAAATTTTACATATAGATTACCATTTTTGGTTTTTTGAGATACAAAATATTGAAAAGAGGTAGAAAATTCACTTGGAACTGTTTTTTAAAAATTGTTTGTTCTTAGAATTTTGGAAAACTGACAAAACATGGAGAAAACTGACATTTAAAAAAAAATTAGGTTGAGTAAAATTGATTTTTTAAAACTATTTTTAGGGTTCTTTAGCTTGAGTAAAATTGATTTATTTTGTTTTTGTGCAGTACTTCCATGGATGATGAATTATATGTGTTACATATCCATTATCTGGACCAAGTAATTAGACTTGGTAATGTTGACCTTGATAGATACTCTTACATTGAGTTATGCAATGATTGTCATAAATATGTTATAAGCCCAATACATGGGGATATTGACGGTGCACTTACTTTTGAATTTGAATTTCCTAAAACTAAACTTACTGTGGACATAAATAATGATAATGATGTGTTAGAAATGTTTACTTATAATTCACCCAGTAAAGATATACACATTCAGGTTGTGCTGCAATTACCTGTAAATGTTGACATAGATGGTTTTGGTGTTTGTGGTGTTGGTGGATTGGGTGAAGGTGGGCTGGGTGAAACAGAAGTTGATGTTAAGTCTAATATTGAGGTTAATGTTAAGGGGAATGTTGAGTCTAATGCTGAGGTAGAGGGGAATGTACAAGGTCAGTCTGATAATGTGTATGGTTTTAGTAGTGAAAATGAAGATCTGATGGCAGGAAATCATGTGAGGGCAGAGGGTGGAATGGGGATAGGTATAGGGAAAGAGAGAGGGAAAAAGTACTGTAATAGAAGTGATGATGGACTTAGTGATTACTCCAGTGATGATTGTGGTCATTCATCATGTGATAGTGAATCTAATGATAGTGAGTATGAGGATGAGAGTGGGGAAAATGAGGAAGATACTTTATATGGGTATTATGGGAGGAGAAAAGTTAAAAATAAAGAGGCACAAACAGAAGTAATACTTGATTACTCTAAATTTGGTAAGGCTTTTGAAAGAGGGAATGAAGCAAAATTTAAGTTGTTAAAGAATGATATTTTTGAAAATGTTACTCATTTTAGGGAGATTCTTAAAGACTATGCAATTCAAGAGGGTTTCAGACTTAAGAGAGTAAAAAATGAGAAAACTAGAGTGACCTGTAGGTGTTTAGCAGTAGGGTGTCCATGTAGAATACATGCATCCCCTCTCCCTGATGGAGTCACATATATGATTAAAAAATTAAATGATAAACATGATTGTATCAGATTAAGCAACAATCCAGAAGCTAATGCAACATGGCTTGCAAAAAAATTTGAAAAGAATTTTAGGGCAAATCCATATTTGACAGTCCCAGGGTTGAGGGGGGAAATCAAGTCCCAATATGGTCTTGAGCCCAAGAGAACCAAGTTGTACAGGGCAAAAGACAAAGCAATGGAGAAGGTAGAGGGTAGTCATGCAGAATCATATAGGCTTTTGCCACCTTATGCAAATGAGATAGTGAAATCAAACCCTGCCAGTATAGTCACATTTAAACATTGGAAACCTGACCACACAGTGAATCCAAAATTCAGAAGAGTATTCATTACATTTGATGCAATGAAAATTGGGTTTAAGGCATGTAGGCCATGTATTGGGTTAGATGGTTGCCACTTGAAGGGGCCATATGGAGGTGTTTTATTATCAGCAGTGGCTTTGGATGCCAACAATGGCTTATTTCCTGTAGCAATTGGTGTGGTAGAGAGTGAGAGAAAAGACAATTAGAGATTTTTTTTAGAAAACTTGAGCACTGTGATTGAGGCAGACACTGTTGACAAGCCATGGACATTCATGTCTGACATGCAAAAGGTATCTTTCAATCTTATGTACTTGTTCTTATTTCATCCCATCATGGACATTCATTTTTTCTGCAACTTTAGCTTAACCAATTTCTGTTATGATTTTTGTGCAGGGCCTTGATACTGCTTTGGCAGAAACCATTCCACAAGCAACCCACAGATTGTGTTGTAGGCACATGTATAATGCCTACAAGAAAAAGCATCCTGGTTTAGCTTTGAGGCAATTATTTTGGAAAGCTGCCAGGGCAAATAATGTGGTGGAATTTAGGAGAGCTATGGAGCAGATGAGAGTAATGGACAGAAAGGCTTATGACTGGTTGATGGATGATTTTCAACTCACAGCATGGGCAAGACATACATTTAATATTGATGTTCATAGTGACCATGTAACAAATAATCTGAGTGAGAGCTTCAATAATTGGGTTGGGGATTTGAGGTTGTTGCCTCTGTTGTCTTGTTTGGATGGAATTAGGGCAAAGCTTATGGAGAGGATCCACCAGAGGCACCAACAAGAGGTAACTTGGACATGTATGGTGACATATTTTTTATTTGATAAATTGATATTCATATAAAAAGTTTGACATATATATTGATATTGACATTTTCCCATTTATTATTGACAAATATGTTTCATACTTGGACAGGTGTTGTGACACCAAATATAAAGAAGAGGCTGAACAAAAGTATTGAAGAGGGGAGATTTTTTAGTGTTATGGTTGCTGGAAGAGGGGAGTTTGAGGTCATCTCCCCAAACTTTAAGCATATTGTCAATTTAAGTGCTAGGACATGTGACTGCAGGAGTTGGCAAATCAGTGGGATACCTTGTAGCCATGCAGCAGCAGCAATATGTTATCAAAGGGAAAAAATTGAAGAGTTTTGTGATCCTTGCTTCAGAGTGGAAACTTATTTGAAGATACATGAAGGAATTATCCATCCAATCCCTGACCAACAAATGTGGGATCCCTATACTAGAATTCCTTTGGACCCTCCACATCTTAAAAGGCTTCCTGGTAGGCCTAGGAAAAATAGAAAGAGGGTTGCTGATGAACCCCCAAGAGGTACAAATAGTGTCAAAAGGACCACAGTTATAAGATGCAAGTATTGCAAGAAGATTGGGCATAATATAAGGGGTTGTCAAAGGGCTCCAACAAGCAGAGAAGAGGTATTAGGCCACTCATTTATGCACATTTTAAACCCTATATTATTTTTTTACATTAAATTATGTTTTTCTTTGTATTGTAGGCCATGGCTTATCGTGGAGTTGAGAGTCAAGTACCAACTAAAAGTGGTACACAAACATAATCAATGGCATACACAGAAGAGGTATCATTTAAATTTTTTTTATTATTAATTTATGCATTGTTTTATATGAACTAAGTGACCACTATAAGTTTGTTATGTCTCACAGTCACAAATAGGAAGAGGGGGGACCATTCCAAGACAAGAGGGCAGAGGTAGAAGTGGAAGAAAGGGTAGAGCACAAACTGAGGTATGCTCAACCTTGGGTTTTATCTTTTTAAAAAAACTTACAACCTAAATATATTTCACAGACACAATGTGAAGCGGATGGGACAATTCCAAGTACCCCAAGTGGTAGAGGTAGAGGAAGAGGAAACACAGAGGTACCTCAAACACACAATAAGACTGCTGGGGCAAGTACCTCAAACACAGAATAAGTCCCTAAAATGTCTCAACATGTGCCTTTTTCATTTGTAAATAATTGCCCACTAGCTAATGCATGTGTGTAACAGGCACAAACAGGAAGAGGTAGAGCATTCATTGGTCCAAGGAGATGGAGATCAAATGCAGCTAGGGGCAATATCACACAACCAGCTCCAACAAATACTGGAGTGGGAATCACAACAAAACCTGCTTGGGGGAGAGGGAAATATATACCCGTGTTTGGCCATTTAGGAGCAAGGGGCAGTGGTATTGGAGGCTCACAACAGCAAAGGAGTACAAAAAACCTTGAGCCATAGTTTTAATAAGATTTTTATGAACTGGTAGTTGTGAACATGTATTTTGGAAAAATTGTGGTATGTTTGTGAGAAGTTGTGGACATGTAATGTGTCTTTTGGTGGTATGTTTGTGGGAAGTTTTGGACATATAATTTTTCTTTGGTGGTATGTTTGTGGGAAATTTTAGACATGTAATTTCTGATTTTGGTGGTATAACTCATTTGGTACAGTGCAATGTAATGAAAGTTGCCAATTTTTGGAGTTAACAAATTGAGTGCCAATTTTTGGTGTTATGTAATGCTGTTGTACAGTTCAATTTTCAATTACAAATTAAATGCCAATTTTCATTCCAAATTTTTGTTTTTGGCACAGTTGAATTACTCAAAGTTAACAAATTAAGTGACAAATTTCATTCAAAATTAATAACAATTATATTGGGTAAAGAATAGAGAGGGGGAGAGAAAAACGTTTTTAGAGAGAAATATATCAACACACATTTAAATAGAACCTAAGGATTTTTTTGTAACTTTACAATCTTAAATAAAGGGTAACTTGGTCATTTTAATAAGGTAATGGGGTTAAATAATAATAAATGATAACTTGGTCATTTTAGTAAGGCAATGTGGTCAAATAATTCATTTGGGGGCAAAACGGACCATTCAATAGCTTTTTTATTGATGACATCATCACATAACAGCTGTAAACTAACGGTTGACTAACGGAGGGGGGTGTTTGATACACGGAACCAAAACTGAGGGGGTGTAGTTGGAATATACCATAGTAGAGGGAGTGTAACTGGGATATGACCAAATCAGAGAGGGTGTAAATGGTATTTACCCTTTATTATATCTATATGATTTTTTACTGGGGCATACTTCCTCTTTTGGTCTATTTTAACATACAAAATTTTGGATTTTTGTATGGTACCATGCTTACGATCAACACTTGTCTTTATTATTGTTTTATAATGATATTAGTAATAATTTAAATAGGAATATATTTAACATTTATTTAATTAAATGCATTTGATAAATTATTAAATATAAATAAAAATATGAAACACCATTTAAAATGGAATAAAATCTTATAGTGTCATTTTTTGTCACTTCAATTTTGAAACTAAATTTTTTTAAAAAATATGAGAAAATATATATAATTTTTTTAATCAGATTCAGTTTTTAAAATTTATTTATTTTATTTTAGTTCTATGAAACAGCACTTGTGTACATCTGATAGCACCTCACCAATTGGGACTTGGGAGCATCTCAAAAAACATAGGAGTACAAGAAAGATCTTTCTCATACTGTAGTACATTAGGTTTCAAATATTACCTTAATTTCTTCTTGTATTTAGATAATAAAAACGATAATGATAAAACTAAGTTATATAGGAGAAACATAGTGAACAAAACGAAAGGTTTTATCTTTGTGAAGAGTAAGTGCGAAATAGTAATTTCATCTTCTTAAAGCTAATATTTCATATACTCTTATATTTTCTTTTCTCTCAATTCATTGTCTTAATTTAAATAAGCCTTTATTTGTATCGACTTTTAACAAAGCCGCTTTTGGTGTTTGAAAATAAATTTAGAAGAACTTTTAGATCTTGAAAGAGTATTATGAAAAAGTTAATTAGAGAGCACTAGTTTTTCAAATTGATTGATTCTTCTATTTTTCTTATGTGTAAAAGTAAAAAAGCAAAAAATTTGCCAAACACAACCTAAGTACATGCAAAATAAGAAGAAACCATGTTGCAAAAATGTGAACCTGATCTTATTAATCAAAGTTGATAAGATACATCAAGCTTTATCAAGAGAAGAAGGATAAAATTAATTAAACACATGGGTAATTACAAATGCATTTTTCTGTTTCTGGTTCATAATGGCCTGGCAAAGTGGGCTGGCATAATCCGCCTATAGGCCCATTATCTCCGTATTTTGCAGAGCAATTTTTGCGACAAGTTTGTTCATCACAATTAGTTGGGTACAACACAGTAATACATTGTCTCTGTCTTGCAACCACTTCGGAGACTCTTGCTGCAATAAAAAAACATATACGTATACATTAATTCAGTTGATGATATGTAAATTAAGAATATCATCTATATATATATATATATATATCGATAAATATAAACTAACGAACCTGAGAATATAAGGACAATGAGCAACAAGTAGAAGTAAGAAAATTTGGCCATCTTGACAAACCTCAAAAATAATGGAGCTAATCATCTTTGTGGATGTGGTATTTATAGAAGCCATATCTCTATTGGATATTATTTAAAAAACAAAAAAACACACAAAAATATTTAAAGAAGCCTTTAATATCATTCTTTATAAAATAAATAAGGTGTTATTGATTTTTAAGAAGTACATATCCCAATAACTAGGTCCACATACCATATATGCAAAAACCAAAATTACCATATTTAGGTCCACGTGCCATATTCACCATATATGTGATATATGTGTCGTTAATTAATAAAAGATAAAGATGATAGTTGGGTCCTCCGAGAATAATGAATGAAAAATGAAGTTCATTTTTTGTCTTTTGACGTGATCCAATAGAATTTGAATATGTGATTAATGTTTTTTAAAAAATGAACTGAGGTATGTCTGGTACATTTCATATTATTTTGTTCATAATATTTTTGAATATCATTCCGTAATATCAATATTATTTTTAAGCTAAATATTATTTGAGTCCATACTGACAGTAATAAAACTCCTAACTGTAATTCGTATTGAACTTCTAATCATGTCATATAATTCAAGTTGATGACCATGTAAATTAAGAATATCATCTATATATACATCGATAAATATAAACTAACAAATCTGAGAAAATATAGAGAATGAGCAACAAATAGAGGTACGAAAACTTGACTATCTTGAAAAACCTCAAAGTAACTTTACTTTTGGTGGAACTAATGACCTTTGTAGATGTGATATTTTTAAAAGACATACCTCTATTGGATTTTTTTTTTTTTTCTCTAGAAAAAAGAAAAACAAAATTAGATAAAAGGACACAAAGGGTGTGTTTGGATAGTCTGTTTTTTGTATTTGTTTTCTGTCTTCAAATATAAAAACTGTTTTTGTATTTGTCTTTGTTTTTTTCAGCAAAAAACTAAAAACAAAAAAGCGTTTGGATGAAAATTTGTATTGAAAAATAAAATGGTATTGGTGGGCAGCGGTGGTGGACGGCGGTGACCGGTGGCGGCGGGGGGCAGTGGTGGTGGGTGACTGGCGGCGGCCGGAGGCAGCGGCGGTGGGGCCCGGCGGCGGCCGGCGACGACCGGAGGTGGTGGGGGCCGGCAGCGGCGACTGGTGGTTGGTGGCGGAGGTGGTACCCTAAACAGTGAAAAAACTCAAAAAATAATTAAAAGTTATATTTGGTATTTTTACCACTTTTACACACTATTCACATAAAACAGTTTTCTTGGGGAAAAAAAAGTGAACAGTAAACGCGTTTGCCAAACGTGTTTTTTTTTTTTGAACTCGGTGAATAGTAAAAAAACAAAAACTGTTTTTCCGTATCCAAACGGGGCCAAAAGTATTTAAAGAAGCCTTTAATATCATTTTTATATAATAAATAAGGTGTCATTAATTTGTAAGACAGAACAATACATTGGTCCACATACCATATGTGTGATAAAACTGATATCTAATAATAATTTGTTCGCTCCAAAAAATAATTGGCCGCAAAACCGGGCCGATTATATTCATTTCTGTATGGTGAGCGTGCCAGAACCGATAACGTTTCAAAAGGAACAAATTTTCGTCTCTTTTGAAGATAGAAAATAATTGAAAGTGCGAAACAAACAATTTAAAGATACTGGGAATTAAAAGGAATTGAAAGGGTTCTTGCAAGAAATTAAATGGACTAGAATTGAAATAGTGCAACAAACATAAATTGCACGGAAAATAAATTAATTGAAAGGACAAGGAAAAATAAATTGAGCGAGAAAGATAAATATTGCTAAACACAATGAAAAGACATGATTTTTTGTGATGGTCGGGACCCCTAAAACAAAGGTCTATGTACATTATTTATAGACTAAAATTGTTTGTAAAATATAACTTAGAGATAAATAACTAAAAATAAAAGATAAAACAAACTAAATTCTAAACCTATCTAAATATTATCATCAACTCAACTACAACTCATTTTCTAACAGTGTCTAATACTCCACAAACTTTGTAATCTTGATAAGCAAGAATTTCCTTCAATCAGATGGACTTCAAAAACTCGGGCCGAACTTTTTTACATAGCCCACTTCCTAGCCCAGCTTCTTCCATTTTTGGCACACTCTCTAGCCTAGCTCTCGGCCCATTTTTGGTTGAATTTCGCGCCACGTCCTTTATGCAAAGGTCGTCAATTTTTTTCCAACATGGCAAACATTCGCAATTCATTCACTGGACGTTTGTACTTTTAGCAAGACGAACGTTCATAATTCTTTAGTGTTATTGTGTAGTTATTTTCTCAAATTTTTGGCTCGGGTTCACTTTGTGCATCTCCATGTCACTACATTCGCCTTGCTTAGTGTTGGCTCATTTAGGATGTCAACATAATTACCATATTTAGATCCACATACCATATTCATCACCGTATATTGTGTCACATTTGTCATTAATTAATGGATTAATTTCAGTAAATCCCCCTATGGTTTCAAAAAATATCACTTTGCTCCCTCTTATACAAAAAACCCCCTGCACTTATCAAATTGTATCAGCTTGTCCCCTTTCCTATAATTTTGGACCAAATTACCCCTGCGATTTAATGAAAATGATTTAAAATTAAAAAAAACATATAAGATTCAAAATTATATATAATTCGAAAACAATATATAAAATTCGAAAAAAGCATTTAAATTTTGAAAAAATATATAAAATTCGAAAAAAAACATATAAAATTCTTAAAATATATATATATAATTCATAAAAATATATATATTTTTTAAAAAAAACATATAAAAATTTAAAAAACAAGTAAGAAGATGTTAAACAAGAGAATATATTAAGGTTACAAGAGAATACAAGTAAGAATATATAAATTTTGAATTTTATATATTTGTTTCGAATTTTTTATATTTTTTATGAATTATATATATATTTTTTCTAATTATATATGTTTTTTTTCCAATTTTATATATATATTTTTTAATTTTATATATTGTTTTTAGAATTTTATATATTTTTTTAAATTTTAAATAATTTTTCATTAAATCGCAGGGGTATTTTAAACCATTAAATCATTTTTCGAATTTTAAATCATTTTTAAAAGTTTTATATATATTGTTTCGAATTTTATATGTTTTTTTTTTAATTTTATATGTTTTTTTCTAATTTGATATTGTTTTTTCAAATTTTATATGTTTTTTCGAATTTTATATATGTTTTACGAATTTTATATTTTTTTCTCGAATTTTATATTTTTTTTGAATTTTAAATAATTTTTTATTATTTTCAGGGGTATTTTGGTCCAAAATTATAGGGAAGGAGACAAACTGATACAATTTGATAAGTATATGAAGGTTTTCTGTATAGGATGTGGGCAAAATAATCTTTTTTGAAAGTAGATGAGGATTTATTGAAATTAATCCTTAATTAATAAAAGATAAATGATGATCTTTGGATTATCGGTGAATGAAGTTCATCCTTTACACTGATATGGTCCAATGTAATTCGGACTTGTGGTTAACATTTTTAATTAAGAAAGGAATTCACATGTTTGGTACATTTAGTAATTACTATTATTCATTTCATAATATTTTTTTGAAGATACAGATACCATTCCGTAATATCAATATTATTTTTACTTGTAATTCGTATTGAACTGCTAACCATGGCATATAATCTTTTGGGTGTGTATTCTCGCGAGAGAATCATTGTATATCATGAGTTTTTACACTTCCGCAAGTTGGTAGGATGTAGGTTGGATTTTCTAACCAAGTCTTAAAATGCTTTTAAGATTATTGAAATTTTGTAGAGAGCATATTAACGGAATGTAGGCTTTGAAAATACCAAAATCTTTTTTAAAAAAATTGAATGAAAACTTTAGACTTATTCCGAGAACCTATGATACAATTGTTTTATCCAATACAAAACAAAATTGTGAAATTTATGTTTTGGTGTTGGTAGGGCTACAACATGGGCGGGCTAGCCCAACCCAACCCGGGCTCAGCCCGAAAAATTCTAAATTCGATTTAATCAAATTGAATCCGTCCCATTTTGGATTGGGTCGGGAGGGTTCGGGCTGAGCCCAAATCATACTCTAAGCCCATGACTAAGAGAAATTGAATCACAAATTTCTTATCATATGTATAGAGTTATATTATATATATATATATATAAAGAAAAATAAATTGAATCTTAATTTCTTTTCAAATATATATATATATATATATATAAATATTATGTATATGTATAGAAAAAAAAATAGATAAAGATATCTGATTTTTTTCTCATGCATATACATATATATATATTATTATATACACACAAAAAAGTTTGTTTTAGAGATATTTTATTTCTTTCTCATGCATATACACACACATATATATATATTATATTATATACACAAAAAAAAAACTCAACCTGGTGACCCGTCTGATCCGACCGGGTCGAGTTGATTTTAACCCGGAATGCACTTTGGGCGGGCCAGGCCAGGCTAGGCTAAAACTAAATCGGGTTGACATCGAATTCGGGTTGGGGTGAGTTGACTTGCATTGGAAAGTAAAATGTGATAAATAAAAGGGTTAATTTCATTTACATCTCCTGAGGTTTGTTTTTACTTCAATCGCACATCTCAGGTTTCAGTATCTTCATTTACACTCCCTTTAAGCTTTTGGTGGTCAAATAAGTGTGAAATATCTAAACTACCCTTAATCCAAACACTACTTGTTCCTGGAATAGGCTAACCCAATATCCACCTAAACCTAACACTATTCCAAACACTCCTAACCTATGTCCAAACATGCCCCATCTGATCTATATACACTTAAAGACATATATACAATCTTATATACACAAGATATATATACGTTTTTCTCTCTAAACCCTAGATCTGCTCTATACTTCGTTTCTTTCTTAACCATACATTTCTCTCAACCATGCATTTCTCTCAATTTCAAATCCTAAACTTCACATGCATCGTTTCTCTCTCAACTCTAGATCTGATCCTATACAGTACTCTCAACCATTTTATTTCAAACCCCGATCTGATCCTCTATCAAATCTTCAAACCTGTCATCCAAATATATATTATTCAAACCCCTTTTTCTAAGATCTTAGCCGTCTATCTCAACCCCCTTGAAGGAAATCCTAGATCTGAACCCGTTCAAAGTTTGGGTTTGTTCGCAACACCTGTAAAACCCTACTTCTGAAGCCATCATTGTTTGTTTTTGTTCGCAACACTTGGAAACCCCTAGATCTGAAGATGTTCACTGTTTGGGTTCGTGGAAGATGCTTCTCTCCTTCTGTTGGTTTCTTTCGCAAAGGGTTAAGCTTTATCACTTATTAATAAGTTAGAAAAATATTAGGATTTTGTTATAATTGGAAAATTTTGGGGGTTTCGTGATAATCGGTAAATTAGGTCAGAAAAATTGGGAATTTCGTTAGAATTGCAAAAAAAATTAGGGTTTCAACTATATCTATATCATATATGTATGTTGGGGGATTGTGAGTTTTCTACATATTTTTACGACTTGTTTAGATTAGACAGTGTGGTTGCTGAAATTACTGTTAAAACTGCAAAATTCTAATGTGTGGTTTTTTAAAAGTAATTTGACCTATTATTATCAAAATCAAAATCTGGATAAAGGCCTGAGCTTTGGTTCCTATTAAATGCCAATAGGATGTGTGTCAATAATACCTGGATATTATGTACTTTGATATATAGTACATATTATAGTATTATTGATAATTATAGAATCTTGTTCTTGAAGCCGCATGAATTGTTTTTGTTTATTTATTACTGTTAATATATTGAGAGGTTTTGATTGGGTGAAAATAAAATTGAAGCCAGAATTTGAAAAGAATTTAAGTTTGCTTCAATTTCATTGGGGGGGGAGATAAGATGATTTATCAGCTCTGTGAGCAAGGGCGTAGCATGCCATGGCTTTTATGAGTTTCATGGAATTTGAAAATAATTTAAGGTCATGTTTGGTAGGTGGTTTTTCTGGTCTAGTTTGGTCTAGTCTGGTCCGGTCTAGTCTAATCTGATCTGGAAAAGTCTGTTTGGTAAGCGGTCTGATCTTACTATTTATTTATTATTTATTATAATATTTATTTATTATTTCTTTCTTTCTTTATTTATTATTTCTTCACTTTATAATATATTTTATTATTTTTTATTTATATTATTATTTATTAATTTATATATTAATTTATAAATATATTATATTTATTTATTATTATTTCATTATTTAATTCATTTTATTTATAAATTATTTATTCATTTTTAATTATTTAAAAATATATTTTATTAATTTAATATTAATTTTTTATTATTATACTCATTTTTTATTATTATTATGAAGTATTTATTCATTATTATATTTAATTATTATTTATTATTATATATATTTATTATTTATTATTATATTTATTTATTATTATTATTTATTTCATTTTGTTTATTATTTATTATTTTTATTATATTTTAAAATATGTTTTATGTAATTTATTATTTATTTTATTAATTTATTATTATTATTTATTATTTAGTCCATTTTTTATTATATTTATTTATTTATTATTGTATTCATTTATTATTATTATTATGTTTTATTTAATTTATTATTTATATTATTAATTATTCATTTTTAATTATTTATAAATATATTTTATTATTTATTCATTTATTTATTATTATTATATATATTTTTTATTATTATTAGGTATTATTTATTTCATTTTGTTTATTATTTATATTTTATTTTTAAAATATGTTTTATTTAATTTATTATTATTAATAATAATTTATTATTATTATTTATTCATTTTTAATTATTTATAAATATATTTTATTAATAAGACCAGACCGGACCACCAGGAACCACATTTTTTTTGGGTCTGAAATGAGATCATTTTGGTCTGATTTGGTCTTACTTGGTCTAATAAAAAATTTGAGACCAATACTATCAAACATGATCTGATCCATAAAATACAAGACCACCAACTGGAACCAAACCACCTCCCAAACTGGGCCTAAGTTTGATGTTATGCTCTGACCTTACATCTTGTACAGGGGTATATCTGTCTTCCAATATGTGCCATTTGAATTAGTTTGGAAGATGTCACTTTCAGGCCACTTTGATGGTCAATGGCAATGAGTTATATGAAGAAAAAAGTTGTAAAGTAAGATTTGTGCCATTGGTTAGTTGTCTTATGAGTCCAAAATTTATATTCTTGCGTGATAATGATGAGGGAATTAGAATTCTTTTTAAATATATATATATATATATATATATATGAAGGCTGTGAAGGATATATTGCATTATGAGATGAAGCTTATCATGGAAAGTTGCCTTTGGAGGGTCCCACTTTTGGTGTTCCAGATATCCTTCCCCACTTAATTAACTTCATCGACAATATTAGTTTGTGGCAATTGTTATTATATAAATTCTTAGTTAATATACAGTTTCAAAAATATTTCATTAATTAGAGAAACACAGAGATGTTAACTTATGATATCTGTGCATAGACTTTCCTATTTTCCATTTTGTACTAATGTTGACATGACACAACATGAATGCAGGTACAGGATGTGGGAGCTACAAGGCAAACCGTGAGTTCTCAAATTTTTATTTTTATTTTATTTAAATTATTATATTTTTGTTTGTTAAATAAATTATTTTATTTTTATTCAATATAAAAGGTTAATAAGGTTGGAGCTCCTCCTCAAGGAGTTGGACATGGGACTGAACCTGATGAAACTGGTGGAGTGAGACATGACACTTTTGATGCACAAGATGGTTTTTTTGGATAAATGGTTAGTTAGTGACACTTTTGATATATAACATATAGGAAGTCACAGCTGAATTTTTTGGGGTTGCTTTGATATAACTGGTTACATATTTTGGTATTTTGATCAATTGATGGAAGTTACATGATGAAAATGTAATTTTTGATACTTTATTTCATATAACTGCTTTGACATTCTATTGGATAAAATGATTACATTTTTGGTATGTTTCTTACATATATGGTACGTTATTTCATCTCCACAATCCGCATGATGCAAGTCAGACTTTATAAAGACATAAAAATGACCTTTGATGGGGTGTAAGTGAAAAATTATTGTGTCTTGTTCGGGGCCCACAATATGACTGTTGAGGGGGTGTAAATGAAAATTAAAAATGGGCTTGATTTTGGTGTCAGTGGGAAGCTGGAAAAAAAATAATCCGAGGGGATCAAATTGACAAATTTAAGGGCATGGATTTGGCACCAAAATATACTGCATACTGACGTCAAAAAATATAAGTAATAAACTAAAAATTTAAACTTAAAAAAAAGTAATAAAATGATGGAAGGGGGTCTAATTGATAAAAACACTATCCTTGTTTCCAAACAAAACTTGGATAACACATTGAGGGTAGTTTAGGTATTTAAAAAAAATTCAGGATAGTGCCATCTTTGAAAGTGACATTAGGGGGTGTGAATGATGTGAGTTTAAAAAAATAAGAGGTGTAACTGAAGATACTGAAACTTGAAGGAGTTTGATTGAAGTAAAAACAAATCTCAGGGGTATAAATGAAGCTAATCCTAAATAAAAAGAAAAAAAAAGTATTTTAACATTTTAAAGATATTTATGTATTTCTTGAATTCCTGCTATCTTCTAGAAGTGTCGTGTCTGATAGAAGTATCGTGTGTGAGCGTATTTAATTTGCTATCTTCTAGAAGTATCGTGTGAGCGTATTTAATTATTATTGAATTCTAAATTGATTTTTGCTTAAATTTGCTATTTGCTATCTTCTATCTTCTTATCTTCTATAAAGTAGACAAAAATTTAACTAAAGTCAATCATGGGTCATTGAAAGAAACAAGGAGAAATGTTACAAGAATGGCGAGAATACCCTTCTCATTATCTCTACCTTCTCTCTCTTTTTTCTCTTTCCAAGTTAGAAGTGTAATAGGGAAAAAAAAAACTTAAATGTGTAATGTTTCAATTGTAATGGCATGCAATAAATTAAGAAAATAATTTAAATTTAATTTTCTAAATATTACCATTTTATTTATATTTTATATTTATTTTATGATTAAATGTATTTTCTTTTTAAAGTCGACAAAGACAAGAATTAATAAAATAAATAAACAAAATTATTTGAAAGTTAAAATATATATATAATTAAATGTGTTTTCTTTTTAAGGTCGACAAAGATAAGAGTTAATAAAAGAAATAAATAAAATTATTTGAATGTTAAAAAAATATGTATGATATTTATGTTTTTTAAAATTACATACCATTTATGCTATTTTGTTTTTTTACTTATCTTTTATATCTCATACTTTTTTTAAAAAAAAAAAATTTGAATCTCTCATTTGTTTTTGCCTTAAGATATTTCAAGATATTTGGGGTATGTTTGGGGAGCTTTTCAAACCCTCCAAACGGGCTTCCAAGTTCAAAAAATCCGTTTAATAAAATTGTAGTTGTTTGATAAAACCATTCAAACACACTTTCATGAAAATTTGAAGTTTTTAAAGCACGTTTAATATAAGCAAGTAATAGTTGCTTCTCAAATTCACGTTCCCCTATTTTAGGAATAGTGAATGTTAAAAAAGTTAATTTCCTATATTATCCTTATATTTATCTCTTATAACTTCTTATCTTTATATATTATAAAGTCTTTTAATTATATTATTTTCACCGTTATTAATGAAAAAGAGTTATATTTTCATTCATCAATTTTGTATTTGTAAAAATTATTGTACATATCAATTTTATCCCTTAAAACTCATGAACATTCTACATTATTTTCACCGTGACCTACTTTCATTCATCATTTTTTTATTTGTAAAAATTATTATATTACATATCAATTTTATCGTATACAACTCATAGACATTCCATATATGATAAGTAATATTTAATTCATTCTTATTTCTAATAGTAAAAACTGTTCATATTTCTAATAGTAATAAAAATAGAAAACAAAAGAAAATAAGGACATAAATGAAGGATGAATAATTCAACCAAAGTTCGATTCCGCAATTCCGATGACACGTGTCTCACAAATTAATGACCCTCGTTATTGGTTATTTAGGGTAATATTTTAAATTAGTAACTTATTTAACAATATTAATTCTTAAATGAATTGTGAAGTAGATAGCTTCACCAAACAATTTTTTATTTTGAAATGCAATTATCAAACTTACTTTTATAAAGTAATTTTTTTTAAAAAATGACTTCTCTTCTTAAATGAGTTGTGAAGTAGAATTGCAAAAAACAAATTTATGAAGATATTTTAATATATTTTGTTTTTGTACTTATCTTTTATATCTCATATTTTTTTAAAAAAGTTGAATATCTCATAAATTTGATTTTTTTTAAAATTTATTGCATGCCAATATAATTAAAACATTACACGTCCAAGTTGGAAAAAGAAAAGGGAGAGAGGGGGTAAAGGTAATGAAAAGGGCATTCTCGCCATTTTTGTAACATTTCTCCTTATTTCTTTCAATGACCCATGCTCGACTTTAGTTAAATTTTTGTCTACTTTAATATGCCACATGTCAGGCATAACACGACACGTGCCAGCGGAAGTGGAGAGGACCCGGTGACCTTAGGAGGTGTTTGAGGTGTTTGGTAGAAGGAGTTAGGATGAAATTTGTGGTTTTGTGATGAAATTTGTGGCTCAACCCATATTTGGTAGAAAGAGTTGGGATGAAATAGTGTTGTACCATTGGTACCAAATCCATCATTTTTTACACCATCTCAATAGATGGTTTTGATGGTTTGGTTTGGTTTTCTCACATCAAAACTATTCTTTAACCCAAACCAATTTAATTTGGTGTACCATTGTTTAACCAAAACCAATTCATTTATAATATTATATATATATATAAATTCGAAAAATAAAATATTTCAAAAAAATCAAACGAAAAAATATATTCCATAAAAAATAAAATATTTCGGGAAAACAAATATTTCTAGAAAAAATAAAATATAATAAAAATATAATTATTATTTTTTAAAAAATATACAAATTATATGTATTTTTATTGAAATTTTTTTTTTCAAATTTTTTTTTTTTTTGAAATATCTACTATAAAATATTTTATCTATAAATATTTTGAAAAAATTAAATATTTATATATTTTATTTTTTAAAACATATATATTTACAAAATGTTATTTTAAATAAATAAAATGTCAAACTATTCAAAGTTACCAAATATGATTGGTATCAGAATTTCAGCTCATACCAACTCTACTAAACATGGTTTGGTTTTTCAGTTTCACTTTTTCTCACACCAAAACCATCTGCACCAAACATGATTTCAGTTCAAAATAAAATCACACCAAACCCAAACCAACTCCAACTAAACCAAAACAAAAAACCAACACCACACCGGTTGCCAAACAAACACTTAAATAATAGTATTTTTTGTGTGAAATTTTCTTCATGGCCCATAATAGTCACCAGTGACCAGTCTCACCCCAATTCTTCACAAACCCGAATCCCACTCTCCTCCAAAGCGCGTGCACTCTCTTCCACCTTTCCTAAGCCCCACGATTCCCACACGCTCGTCCCAGGCGCGTCGCGTTTCCAAAATTGTTTTCAACTAACAAAAAGTTTTAAACTTAGCGACTAAGGTTCAAATTAGTCAGCGACGCACCGTTACGCTATATTGCACACGGTTTCCCATTATAGCCGTCCGTTATGTTCCAGATCTTCGCGGGGTATATCTATCTGTATCACCTTTATATATATACATATACACGAAGATATACACAAATATATACACTTCCTATATTATATACATCTCCTCACTAAACCTTTTAACCCTTTTTGGTTTGATTGTTCATAAAGTTTCTGATCAATAGCTTTTGGTTATTTTGTGATCATGGCCGAATCAGACGCAATAGTCCATCCACAGATGGTATGAGTTTCCCGATCTAATCTTTGCTTGATCTTTCCCTTTTCTCTTATCATTCTTATGAACTCATGAATCATGATCATGGATTGTAAATATATATATATATATATATATATATATATATATATATTCAAGATCAATCATAAATTAGGTCTTCCCGTGCTTTTTTCGTTAATTCTGTGTTTGCATAGGTAGGATCTAATTATTGGAAATTTCTTCTGCATATCTATATCTATAGATACAGATACAGATTAGGGATCGTCTATCTGTTGATTTTCCCTGTAATGAGGCCTCAATAGGAGTTAGATCTTCCGAGTATTTATATGTTTTTTTTTTTTTTTTTTTTTTTTTTTGCAATTTTGTTTTCTTACACCAAAAGCTGTTATTTTGGACTTCTCTGCTCTTTTTTCCCTCTATTATAGCTATTGATTCATAATAGCAAAAGAGTGAAAAATCACAATCCATGTTATATTAGGGTTCGAATTTCTCTTTTCTTTCGTTATTAGCTGTTGATCGAGGGTCCCAAATCTCAATGTTCAATAGTATCTTTCCATGCCATTTTTCCTGTCACTCTGTAGTTATTAGCTGAGATCATAGTTATTGCTATTATCACTATTTTGATCACGATTAATCATATTAATTTTTGTTTGCCCTTATAATTAGATTTTTATGCGATTTATTTATTTCAATTACATGCACAATTTCGCCGGTCACTCTGTTTTGTTTGGATTGAATTTGATTGTTGTATAATTTTAGTCAATAAAAAACACGATATTGCGAGATTGATTTTGTAATTGAAAATGCAGACCGAAGAAGAGAGGCTCAAGTACCTCGAGTTCGTCCAAGTTGCTACACTGCACGCGGTGTTGTGTTTCTCAAGGCTCTATGGTTACGCAAAGGACAACTCTGGGCCTTTGAAGCCCGGTGTTCAGAGCGTTGAGGGGACTGTCAAGACCGTCGTGGGTCCTGTTTATGACAAGTTTCATGATGTCCCCATCGGGCTTCTCAAGCTTGTCGATCGCAAGGTTTGTCTAATCCTCCTGTATTGAATGATCGATTATTTGGAAGCCTTCTTGTTTTTCTTAATTATGTTGATTTTATCTGACATCATAAACATCCTCACTCGAAAATGCATGGCCTAATGGCCTATATATATAAATATTCACATTAGGAGGATAGTGTATGTGATTGAGGATGTATCCGTTATTTATTATGAACGGTTGTTTAATTCAACAATTGGTCCAATTTGTTATGGTTGTTTGTCATTTGGTTTCAGAATATGTGCCATATAGGCATGAAGCAAAAGAGTGATAGTGGGGATTTTGATATATGAGTGCATGTTGATCGAATTTAATTTTTGGAGGGTTTGAAAAGATATATTTATACTGATTCAAAATTTCATCAAACTATACTAAGTGGAGGTGGTGTCTAATTCATTCACTTGTTAGAAAAGCATATGTTATCTGATTCTAATTTTGTGGGAACATTAGGTAAATTGCTGTTTCATTTTGTAGCACTGGTGAATCTGTCCTGTAAAAATCTGAAAATCGTGCCTTTGTTGCTCATGTGATTGCAGGTTGACGAGTCCATGAACAAGGTGGCCAGTCATGTACCTCAACTGGCAAAGCAGGTGTCAACCCAAGCTTACTCAGCTGCTCAGAAGGCTCCATCAGCTGCACGCGCTATGGCCACCGAAGTTCAGCGAGCTGGCGTGGTGGACACTGCCTCAGGACTTGCAAAAACCGTTTACTCCAAGTGTGAGCCTGCTGCCAAGGGGCTATACTCCAAATACGAGCCAGTCGCTGAGCAGTACGCTGTGTCGGCCTGGCGCTCCCTCAATCGCCTACCCCTCTTCCCTCAAGTGGCTCAAGTCGTCCTCCCAACGGCTGCTTACTGTACGGAGAAGTACAATGACACCGTGCGTTGCACTGCAGAGAAAGGGTACAAGGTTTCGGGATATCTTCCCTTGGTGCCCACTGACAAGATCGCTAAAGTTTTCAGTACCAGCCCGTCTGAAGCTTTTGTTTCCAGTGGAGGTGAGGGGGCTGTGGCTGCACATTGATGCTCCTTCTATCTCCCGTATCATATGATATATGATGCGTGCACTAAATACTAAAAGTCACCTTTTAGGATTTTTGCTTGGTGGTGGGTTTCAAACAATATATAGACACTATAGTATGTCATAATCTTCTTATGGGGTTGACTGAACTCTTTGTGGTTGTGTAAAGGTTCATTTGTTTGTGAAACTCTAATTCGGATAATATATTAAGTACTGTTTTCTTTATTCTGAATTTGTCGAAATAGCAACTGTTTTTTTTTTTTTTTTTTTTTACTACGTATATTAGTAACACAGTATGATCTGTGTTAGCTTTATTTTCTTTGTGGTTTGTTATAAACCATATATGACATAGCATATATGATGTTTATATATAACTCACAACCTGGTTGATGAAGAATTAGAAGTAAAATTTAAAATGCATGATTGTCTTTGTGGTGGTGATGGTGATGCACCATCACCACCACCAATCTGCACCATTGTCGCCCCACCAACCACCACGTCGCCGTGTTCTCCTCCTCCATTGAGCCGCACCACATATCTAATTCCCTCTCTCTTCCTGTCGCGAACCAAGTCACGCCATAGCCCTAGCTTTCCGCCGCTGCGCCATGAGGGTTGCGCTCCCATTTACCTCCACCCCTGCCTCAAGCTTCATTTCCCCCCAAAAATAAGCTTTTATTTTTTTGATATACACACACACACACACGTGTATAGTGCGGAATATGGTTGGTATGAAGCTCCGTGTTTGCAATTTGTTAGTTTTCCCTTTTTGCACTTCGAAATATGGAGGGGCGGCGACAGGGCTACAACAATTTTTTGTTGATGGTAGAACATAAACTCTAACCCATTCATATTCAACATAGAGAAAAATTGAATCAATTGTTTTTGAATTTCAATTTTCAATTCCAAATTTTGAACTCCCAAATATTTCTTGCTTTTCTATTGGGTTTTTCAATTGGATGTTCTGGTTTTGCTGGTTTTTTGGCTGATGCATGAGGTGATAATCTTCTTGTATGTCCTTGTTTGTTGCCTCTTTGTGGTGGTTCTTATGGCTTGTTTCTGTTGATGCAGTTTCTACTATTTTAGGTTATAAATGTTGTGGTGTGTTTGGTTGAGAGATGAGAGAGGCGGTGTGATAAGAGAGATAGGCGTCTGAGAGAGAGAAGGAGTAGAAATTGTCAAATATAATTTATTTTAATTTTATTTTTGATAGCAAAGGGTAGTATAATCTTTTAATTTTGAAATGCATGTCACGAGAGGAAAAAATTTTCAAAAGTGATTTTTGGTCGAAAGGGGTAATCTGCAAAAAAATTGTATAGTTAAGGGGGGTTAATTGCAACTTTAATACTTCATGGGGTATGTTGATGACTTTACAATAGTTCGGGTTTTTTTTTCCGCATTTTTCCCTAGAATATTTGATATTCAAAAAACTGATAAGAGAGGAGAGAGAGAGTTGGGAACAGTGGTAGAAAGAGAGAATTGCATAGGGCGTGTTTGGTAGAGCTGTGTTTGTGTTGAAATAAAAAAAAAAAAACGTTTTTTGTTTTTTTGTTTATTCATCCAAAAACAATAGTATGTTTGGTAGGGATGTTTTTTGAGTTGAAATTGAAAAATTAAAAATCAATAAACACGTTTGGCAGAGCCCTGTTTTTCATAACAGAAACAGAAAAACATGTTTGACAGAGTTTGTTTATTCTGAATTTCAGATAACAGAAACAGAAAAACACGTTTCGTGACTTCAAATGTATTTTTTTGTTTTTTCAAAATACAAAAATTAATGATGGCAAATCTTTGGCAATTGAAAGACACTTCTTTACCAAATATCTTATATGACAAGTTGGTATTGTTCATCATGAACACTTTTGAAAATGAAAAAATTTCGACAGCACCTCCCCTTAAAAATGACAAGTCTAATTTTTTTTTTTTCACCTAATAGCAAGAATTATCACAAGACATACTAAAAATCAAGACATATCCAAGACATTGCCCTCCAACATATCCCATTATGGAGATGAAAATTCAATAATATTTTACAATCATTCAGTGTATACCCATATCTGAATATATTTATTAAATGGCCGAATAAAAAACAAGTAAATGAAATATCATTAGTCAATTATAATAACAATAACCACAAGAAGTACGATAAAACACATAAGAAAGAACAAACAACTTAGACAAATACAACCACCATATATAATGTGGTCTTTTTTCAAACTTTGCCATTTGTTCCTAATGATAATAGGAGTATACCCAGATCCGAGTTTGACTTTGACACCTTCACGAATATGGGACCACCCAATTTTTGTGAAAGATCCTTCTGTCTTATAACCCAGCTTGACTTGTTCCTCTATCAAACTGAACAATATATCAACTGACCCTTTCCCCCAAATGCGAAGATGATCTACCTCCTCATTCATGTTAGTGGTATCTATCTAAATTTTCAATAAGACATATTGTAAGTCCATCACTAATAAATATTAGAAGGTAATCAAATACCAATTGATAATACCATTGGATATAAACAAATAATATTTTAAATTCTCAGACATAACTAAAAAAAATACACCAGCAACAAATAAGTTGTTCTATTGATGTGGAAACACATATAAGATCATGTTTTAATGATCAAAGCCTGCTAGTAGTATATTAAAAGTCTTAAGTGCATGTGTTACATTCCTAAAAGTCATTTTATCTATACATTCATAATATAAGCATTTCACTTCCCTAGTCATTTTCTGTACATTCTAATATAAACACTTCATTTTCCAAGTTTTTTTGCTTAACCTAATTAAACTTGCAGTCACCATCATTGTCCATGCCCTCTTAAATGCTTTAGCTACTTTTAAAGAGGTATTAAAAGTTTATCTCCTCATAACCAAATGCAACCACCCACCAAATTATAAATCCAGCCTCAATTCACAAACAATTCAGAGTAACTACCCAATAACTAGTCTTATTGAACCAATGAAAACGAACTGATCATGGAGTATAGACTTCTTGTAGTCAGTAACTAAGAGGGCAGCTAACAGATCATTTCATTCACAACTTACAATCTAGAATAAACTCATCACATGTATAAATAAGCTCCAAAACTATGAGTATTACAAATCAATAAGTGTATAGGATCACTAAGGTAATTATGAAATCATGTTAACACAATATATAACATATAATCTAAGATTGCAATTATGAGTTTTAATAGTAAGATTTGCACATAATGTACTTTCTGAAAACATAAACCACAAATGAAACAAGCCCAACAAGAGTTCAACTACAAAATTTGTGTTCCTAAATCATTACCATATATGACAGTTCAAACTACTCCTGCTAGTATATGTAATTAAGTTTTCACCATTAGGACTCTCAAAACCATAATGACATTACTATGGAAAAGGCTATACATATAATTTTTTTGTCTAATTAGAATTCGCTACAGTAAATGATGATAAATATACTCTTGCCATAATCATTTGATCTCTCATCAAGCGTACAGTTGAATCAGAGTTCTCATTCTCATATTCTTTCCTCCATATACTGTATTTTCCCAGAATTGTTGAGTCAACTGATCCAGAACGCTCAATGGCTGCATTTTCAAGCTTTATAATTGCTTGATCATCTTGGTTCAGCAAGTCAGCTGCACGCTTTTCACGTCTTTTCTCTCTCAATTGCTGCAGAAAAGCTTAAACAAGTCAAATTAGAGCATTTGAAGCTAATGAAGTTCAAATAGAAGCGGACGGAATGCAGATAATACGCAAATTTAAAGATGTTCATCTCCTCCTCCTTTTCGCAAATGTTTGATGTTATAAGGATATTACCACCAGAAGAATCAGTCTCTTTGACTTTAGGATTTTCTTGTTTGATATCCGAAATTGTTTGGCTTGCTTATAAGCACAGTTATACAAACAAAAACCATAAATCATGACTTTCAGCTGACATAATTATTTGAAACAAGAAGTTACTAAAAGGAATTAAGAGAAAATTCTAATATAGAGCCTGATAACCATCCTAACCTCAGAAGACGTGTCATTATGGTTTAACATTAGTTTCATATACAATATATTATCTCGTGAAACAAGTAAATTACAAAACTTCTGATTACGAAATAATTTTTGAAAGTGTCAAACAGGCAAACACTCAACCTCACTGAATTTTTTTTTAATAAATGAAACAAGTCCCAAAAATGCCACAATAATTGAATTAATGTGCAATTTTACCAGAATAATCATAGAATAATTATTTGAAAAAGAATTTTATCTTTGCTTTAAGCCCTAAAAGGGTGCAATCTTATCCTTTGCATCTTCAAGACACTTGACAATATAAGGAAAATAGTTAACATCTTGTAGCTGATATAAATTGCAATCAAGTAAATTTGCAGCCTGAGGAAACTAATGATATATATACATCATCTCCTATGCATCATATCCTGCAAAGTACAAGCCTAATGCATCGTATACATTTTAGATCTTGTAAACCATCCAATTTCTTGTGTTGATATCAACTAGCTAAATTTTCATACTTCCTCGACGACCACCACCTACACCCAGTTCTTTTTCTAGCCAAAAGATCAAATCTGAAAAGAATTAACACGGAAACTGATGTTACCTTGTACACCAAAGAAATTATAGTATTCCCAAGCTGAATGAAAAAATGATTCAATTCTCTAAGGTGGTTCCACATACCCAGGTATCAGATGGCATGTGCAAGGGCTTACAACACAAATTTAACAACAAACACTATTGATTGACATAAACTCCATTGCAATAATTTCTCTAACAAAAATCAACGTCAGATAAAAAAAACTATAGTTTACACAAATCAAATTCAATTCTGACAGTTGTGAAAATACTTCATTACTAATATAGATACAAGAATCTTCCTCTTTCTGGAGGAAGGAAATATCACCTAGTACATTAGAGACTCAAAGTAACACTATCAACTTGAGAAGGTTCTATGTAGGACTTCACTCTCTTAAAGATAAACTCTGGCCCATGACCATGTACTTTAATGAATCTTTTACAATATCTCACCCTCCTTTCCATACATTATAAAACGGTTAACTTGTAAGGGATTAACTTCAGGATGCCTTGTGTTTGGTTAATCTTAAAGAGCCCCCAACCAAAATTGAGACTGACACTAAATAGAGTGAGGACCTAGCTAGACATGTCTTGTAAGGCAATTATGCCCTATCTAATCACAACATAAATTCCGTCAAATTATGTTAAGGCCTCGTGCTAATTCATTGTTTGTACTTATCCGAACAAAGTAATCACATAAAACTATTATACATATATGAAGGAAAAAGCTAGAAATCCTACTAACATTTATCTCAGGTTATTGGCAATGCAATATCAATTTGCCCCCTTCTGCAATACTAAATAGAAACAATTAGTTGCTCATATATTGTGCCCCACTAACCAAACAGAACATCAAAACTGTGTCTATATATTTATATATAAGGTGAAGAAACTAGCCTGAAAATGATGCCATAAGCTCTCTAGCCTCCTGACTCCAATCGAAACCCCGAATAGCCTCATGCACACCACCATAGTCCCTCATCCACAACCGCTGACCTACATTCCATGCCGCTGCCACTTCGGGCTTGCCCTCCTTGATGGCAGAAGGTATCGACTTCCACAGAAATCGAGCATTATTACTGCACACACGCACACACATATATATACCATCAAATTCAGCAACGACAAGAAATCCAAAACCCTAAAATCGTTCGTTAATACACAACACACACACACATTCGTCTTGAAAGGCAATGCCCTGAGTGGCAACCTAGAGAGAGAGAGACTAATTAGGGCATTTTTCAATTTGAGAATATTTAGAGTTAAGAGTATATATATATATATATATATATAATAGAGTGTATCGATACAGAAATATGAAATAAAGAAAGTAATTAGGGTTTACCTGAAGCATGAGATCGTCGCAGATGTCGGCGATCTTCTCATACAATTTGGAGGCCATTGCGTCTGTAAGAAGAGAGAAATCCATCGGAACTTCGTGGCAAAAGTGAGGATGAAAATCACGATTTCGTGGCCGAATCTAGCAAGAGATGTCGGCTGAAATAGAGATAGGAGAAACACCTTCGAACAGGTTTTTGGTCGTGTGTTTCTTTTTGTTTTTGAACAAATTTTCTTTGTTTTTTTTAGTGTTTATTGGTACAGTCCAATAAACTGAAAAACACCAAAAAAGTGTTTTTTAAATTGAACTAAGAAGAGGGATGTATGTTTTTACTGTTGACTAACACCTTGCTCAAAAAATAGATAACCAAACAAGTTTTTTAAACAAAAAAAGCATAAACACAAACAAAAACAGGCAACCAAACAGCCCCATAGTGATATTGTAGTAGAGAGAGAGAGAGAGGGGAAGATGGGCAACCCCTTTCTTCTCCATCAGATTGGGTAGAGTGGTGTAATATACATAGTAGAGTGGTATTATATATATACATATATATATAGTGGGTTGTATACAGAAACAATTGAGACGAGAGAGATGAGCAACCCTTGTCTGTCCATGAAATTGACCTTAGTCCTCTCTCTATCCCTGGCAGCAACCTCCTACACATCCTCATCCGCATCCCTCTTCTTCCACAAATCCAATTCACCACGACCACCACCACCGCCACCCAAAGCCACCGCCTCCGACCTCCTCTCTCTTCTCGGAACACCACAACAGGCCTCCGCAATCGACCCCAAAGAAGCCCAAAAGCTCAAGTCCTGCCTCAAATTCCTCGTCCCCTTCTCTCCCACTCAACTCGCCTCTCACTCCATCACTCCTCAACGACGCACTCTCACTTCCTCCAATTCCATCGCTAATCGGAGCTGGGCCCAACAAAATCAGCTCATTTGGTGGCCTCCGGCACCGCTCATGGATCTCGCTCGCCTCGCGGTCGATTCCGGTGGCGATCCCGCCGCCATTCAACGTACCCTAGATCCAACCCCCATTACGGTGAGTTTGCATTTACACACGTTTATGTATATACTATGCGAATTGGTTCTTTGTAGCATATGTTCCTCTATATCTAGACTTTTTAGGTTTTATTTATGTAATTTGTGTAGAGCAAGACTCTGATCACTGTTAATCATGTTTGCGCAGTATGGATATGAAAGTGTTTGCATTCCTGTTTTTGTATGTGTTAAGAAATGTGATACTTATTGCATTGACCAAGTTGTTCATGAATTTTTCGAGAAATTATTTCATGGTCATGGACTATGACGATCAATGAGAGTTCGACATGAATGTAAATGTGACATGATCCTGGACTACATGGTTAGGGCAATGACAGTTCAACCTGTATGTAAATGTCTTTATTTGATTGACATAATTGATTAGGATCGAGTTGTGATTATGTTACACAATGTAGGTGTTACAATAATCTCTCGAACTTTACCGGTCATGCTCTTCCCCAAAATGGACTACTTTAATTTAAGCATTATGGGATAGCCTTTGCAAATTGTCTATGGGAGGAGATTTAGGTCTAATACTTGAACTAGTGCGAAATGTTTTCTTTCGTAGATTAGGAACATATGTTTTTCAATATTTAGTTTACACACATAGCATGGTTAAATGAATTTTTTTTTTTTTGATAAGTAAGAATTAGTATAAAAACAAGCACTCAAACGGGGAGTGCATCCCATATACATAAAGGCCCTAAGGGCAAAGAGAACCACAAAAAACTAACATCTCATCAATGGAATTACAATACCGGCCCTCCACCCAACAAATTATAATAATTTAAATGGGTTTCACTTGTAAATTGAAAAGAATTCAAAACAACACTAACTTAATGGTATTTGCCTCTTAGGATGAATTTAGAAAGAGACAAGAGTGTGTATCAAGCAAGAGACCTCTTTGAAGCATAGGAGAAACTCCTAGTGCAACTTTTTTCGTAACTATTTGATTGTTAAATTGACCATTACTACTACCCTTCTTGACCCCATACCAGGACAATCATCCATGCCTTTAGGGTGCGTTTGGTAACGGTGCGGTGCGGTGTTAGTTTTTGGTTTTGGGTTGGGTTGGATTTGGTTTGGTGTGGTTTTATTTTAAATTGGAACCATGTTTGATGCAGATGGTTTTGGTGTAAGAAAAAATGATGCTGAAAAACCAAACCATGTTTGGTAGAGTTGGTATGGGTTGAAATTCTGAAACCAAACCATGTTTGGTAACTTGGAATGGTTTCACATTTTATTTATAAATATTAAAATTTATAATATTATAATATATAATATATTAATATATTAATTTTTAGGAAAGATAATAAAACTATAATATTAAAATATATTAAATTTTCAAAAATATATTTTAATATTAATATATTAAAATATGTTAATATTAATATATTAATATATTAATTTTTAGGAAAGATAATAAAACTATATTATTAAAATATATTAAATTTTCAAAAATATATTTTAATATTAATATATTAAAATATGTTAATATTAATATATTAATTTTTAGGAAAGATAATAAAACTATAATATTAAAATATATTAAATTTCCAAAAATATATTTTAATATTAATATATTAAAATATATTAATTTTTAGGAAAGATAATAAAACTATAATATTAAAATATTTTAAATTTCCAAAAATATATTTTAATATTAATATATTAATATGGTGCAACTATTTGGTTTTGCTTTGGGGTGAGATGGTGCAACCATTTGGTTTTGGTTTGGGTTGCTACAGTACCGCACCACCAAAAACCATCAATTCACATGGTTCCAATTTTGGCCATTTGGTGCCAATGGTGTCAATACTGTTGACCCAAAACCATTTTACCAAACATGGGTTGGTACCATCTTTTCACACCAAAACCAAAAAAATGGTACCAACCCATGTTACCAAACAGGCCTTAAGGGTTCTTTTTCTTTTTTCCTCATAAAATTTGAGAGCAGGGAAATTAAAAGGCTGTAGAAACATTGTCGCTTAAGAAGAATTGGTGTTTAAAAGGGAGGGTTTTCACATGAAGTTATAATGTTCAAATTTTAAAATGTCTGACCTAATATATTTTTGTCTCATGATCAGGCAATTTTCCTTTTTCCGGGTTTCTGCCTTGGCCGAAAGGGCCCCGTACGAGCCTCAAGAAGCCGTTATCGACTTCTTCGGATTTTTTAAAAAACAATGAAAAAGAGGAGATAATTTTTCCATATGGACATATCTTAAGAGTTCAGTCTAAACTTTTAGATAACCACTTGTCTTGAAAGTTTAAGCTTTTTGGGGACTTGGTCAGCAATATGGGATGATGTGATCTTTCATTCTTCTTCTTGGTTGTATATCTATGAATAATAACATAAACGGCAGTATGTGAATCGCCATAACATAAATAGTTAATTACGGTTTTTTTTTCCTTTTACCATAAGGGCGCAAATGATTAGGGTTGTTGCAGTAATTGTTGGGGAATTAATCGATTGATTTGAGGATGAGTTATAATGGGCTACAGTCATAAGAAGAGGGTCGCTTAGATAGACAGCTTCAGTACCATCATAAATAAAAAATTGGAAAACAGAAAATTTCTGCAAAAGTAAACCGTGATGAGGAGAGGCAATTACAACTTTATCCGGATAAATTGCATGCATGTTGGCTGTTATCAATCATGACGTGTAAGAACAATAACTTTAGTGCAAGTATAATGGTTAATTAGAGATTTAGTCCTATTTGATTTAATATGCGATTTGATTTTTCTCTCTTTTATAGGTGCTCATATTAATACGATTCTACATTAATAAGGTTTATAAAGCACATTCCTTTAGTAATGTAACAGGTACCCGATGTTGAAGGATCAAAGGAGGAGCGATGTGAGCTTACTAGAACTCCGTACGGAAGACGATTTATCAATGAGGTGAGCATCATCTTAATATTAATATCTTTTGATAAAAATTTTATATGTTATGCTAGTTGCTCATAAAAATATATATGTATGTACTGATATCATATTTTTGTCATTTTGTAGGAACTGAATTCATACCTCAAATTTTTATTTGAAATTATTGCTGCTCGCGGTCCCAGCATAGGGTTAAATATATCCTTAAACCGCTATGACTTCTTTCATGGTCACATTTTTCTTGCCACCAACACTGGAAGACTTGGTATTTTGTAAGTTTACAACACCATAATACTTACTCTTGTGTAAGGTCCAATAAAAGGCTCGTGGCTCAATAAGTTAAGAGAAACAAACTGTTTTCAATTTCATACTCGTTTTTGACGAGTATGGAAAACGAGTATGGCAGACTAAATACATATGCCATAGGGAACACAACATTTGTGCTCATGTATTATGTAGGAGTTAAAAGCCTAGAATCCTTGAAGAAGAGGTAATTCTACTAGATGGATTCAATAACGTGGGGATTGAGAAGTATATAATGTAGGTTTTCTAAGTCTAAGATATGGATCTTCACTTTCGCTCCCATTTGTCAACTTAGCTGGGTCTTTTGCTATCACTTCCACCAGCCCAATAGCCAAATCACTTTCCGGGAGATCTCAACATAAGGCAGAAGTCTCTAGACAAAGGGAAAATGATGCATGGTTTGCCATGCAACTTGCAACAGCCACCAAAGTTACCAAATGTTCCCTGCCTGACTGCATAATTCCCACCTCAATTTCCCATCTTCATGTTCCCCACCTGTCTTCGCTTCAATTTTCTCCCTTCTCTTCAAAACCCTAGCTCTAAGACCTACTTTCCTACCAACCAGAATCCATTACCTATTCCCAGCACAAAACTTAAACACATATTCACATGTCTTTACCACCTACGAAGCATGCGCCCCACCCTTTCTTGCTTTAGAATTTATTAAGACTCAGAGGTCCAGATTATTGAGCATCAATGGCTTTCTCGCTATTGCGGAAAACAAGTCTTGGGGCCCATCTATTTCTTCATTGACTCAACCACCACTGACCAAACAAAAATCCAAGAAACAACCTCAGGTTCAGCTTCTTTTGTCATTGCAATCCCTAATTCCACTGAAATTAGGAGAATACCCATTTAAAGGGCAATTTGACCAAATATTCTTCGTATGTTTTTGGATGTGTTTTTCACTCCTGTCCTTTTTTTTTGGTGGGTGGATGTGCAGTAATAATAGTAGGTAAAAGCGAAGGTAACTTTTAGAAATGTTAGGTAGCTGTCTGTTATTTAACAGAAACTGCAGAGTAGTTAATTGTAACGATACCTATTTTTTTTGACATAATACGAGTCATTTTCAATATGACATTCTGTCTTAGTTATCCGCTTTCTTAAGGAGGTTTAAGTGACACAGAAATACTTTTCCCTGCTATCTTAACTGTTCGTTAACTGGGAGAATCCATCTGGTTTATAATCACATGCTCTTAAGATTGTGATGCAAAATGTGGCAGGTTCCATGCTAAAGAATACCCAGCATACGAGAAGAAAGTGTTTCCGTACAATATGGGCTACTGCCAAAAAGGTATATGTGTCTCCATAGCGCCTTTAATTTGTATTTACCCTTGGATTTTCTGTCTGCTTACTAACTTCATATAATTCGGAAACACTAGTTTTCTCTCGAAGCTTCTTGTTCATATCTCTCAAAAGGTGCTATTGATGATGTCTGTCACCTCCCCTCCTAACCCGAGTGAACATTCAAATATCTGGCCTTTTGGAAGTTTATTACGCTTTTCATGCCTTTGGAGATCTCCTTTCTCTAGATTGGGACAGGTCTTGTTGCCTCCATGTCTAATGATCGTTTTTTATTTATTTATTAGAGAGGAATTTGGTTAATAGAAAATATGTCTGATATCTTAATCAACAGTTTGCAATGGATCAAGTGGTACAACTAATACCAATTCTATATTGAATGTAAAACATGAGAAATAACATTATTTCTGTATCTGTTCTTTAGGGTCTAATGTGGCTTATGATGATTCAATGAACTTGCGGAACATTCTATGGCTAGCTCCACTGCCTAGTGATTCTACAAAAGCTTGGTTGGCACCTGGTACCTTCTCTCACATTTTTCCTGAGTGGTTATGGCAATATTGAACCAATGCATAGGTTTTATAGCAGGACTCACTAGACCACTTTTGTAGCTTTCATATCACAAGATAACTTAGGATATGAGACATTTTACTTCATTTTATTTTTTTTTTCAATCTGGTTTATAGGTGTCTTGGTGGTCTTGGATGCACATCCAGAAGGAATCATTTATAGCGATATTATACCTGAATATGTAGACTATGCCAGAACAATATACGAAGGTTTGGATTTTTTTTATCTTTGTCACCATTGTAAGGCTTTTTGAAAGGTAGTTGGAAAAATATGATAATTCAATTATGTTGTTATTGGCAGATGATTTCGGGGATGTTGTTGCCGATGTCAATTACCTGAATGTAGGAGGTGCAGTGTCTAATTATAAGATTTTCATTTGCTAATGTCCTTCTGAAGGTAAGTGCAACTTAATTTACTTACTTGAAGCGATCTTTAATTCAAATGTAGAACCAATGCTTTTCGTCTAATGTCCTTTATTACCAGTCTCATTGGTCCTCGGATTTGTCCACAATGTGATCATCGCTTTGTTTTCTATGCAGCTTTTATAGGTGCAACACCCTTATCTAATGCATAGTCCGGGAACAAATTATTCACTGCTGCTTCAAAAAACCTACTGCGGTTCCATTGTCAAGTTTTAGAATTCGAGAACAAAGTATCTCGCTTTTTCAACGATAATGCTACCCTTTTTTTACCAGCAATTGCTGCTATAACACTCATTTTTCTTGCTCTTTTCCTTTTCATACAAACACACATGGATATATATATATATATATATATATTCATCAGGAAAATATAAATCATTCATTTCATTGAGGGGAAGTGAGTGTGTTGGTGTACTTAAGATACCGAAGATTGAGCTCTGTTTATAACATTCATATCTTATATAGGAATGTCGAATGATGACATTGTTTTTTTGGTGATTTGCCATAATTTGAATTGCACAAGTTCTCAGGCAACTTTATACTCTGCCATATATTCCGCATATAAGGCGTGGTTGATGAGAGCATCATAATTCAGTAAGGTGCAGCAAGAATTTCAAACTAGGGTTTTATTATAATGATCCTTACTTTTATTTATTCTTTTCATCCTCTGTTTGGTTGTCAAGAAAAGTGAGGAAATGAAAAGAAAGAATAGTTCATGATCCAATGCCTTGCCTTGTTTTGGCTTTTATTCTACTTGTGAGTCCTAATTTATTTTGTGCTGTTGGCAATTTTTGTTGTCCTTCATTAGGAAAATGCATATGGATCACACGTTACATGTGGTTTTTTTCTGATTCTTGTAACTGTCAAGTTCTTGGATTTACATTGGTAGACTGAAGTTTCTTGTTCTCTGCCCCTCTAAACTAGTTCTTTGTATGCAAACAGATATATATATATATATATATATATATATATATATATATTCTTTGTGTACATCCTGGGGTTATTCCCCTTGTAAGTTGTATGACTTTTAGTATCCAGTATTTGTTTATTATACTTACACTGTCAAAGTAATATTCCAACTCTTAGATAACTGTTTTGGGAATATAGCAGACCAAGTGCTGTTTTGTCTTGAACTCTAGACCTGAGTTCATTGAATTTGGCAATTGAATGATACATGACACCAGGAAAATGAAAAAAATTGGAATCATTTGTAATTACAAAGCATAATATTCCTATTCTTATGCATACATGGTATGATGCTAATATATTAGCTAGACCAAGTATATATATATATATATATATATATTTTATTGGTAATATAAAGGACGATCTCCTGAAACCCAAACTTCAAAAAAAATCGTCCTTTCAAACATGAAACTCATGTGAATTTGGCAATTAAATGATACATGATGTGATTGAAATAAGTAAAAATAATAAAAAAAAGAACGAAAAGGGGAGAAGAATACAACGTATGGCATTTTTCATGATGCTTTATTTATGGCATATATACACCTAGCTTTAAGTTGTGTCACGTTAAGATTCTAGTTCTTATGTATTGTATTTTGCTAAAATTATATACCCAGGTTATTTGTCTTACAATACCATAAAAAAATATGACTTTTGCAAGTTAAAAATACAAGACATGTGATTGAAAATTTGTAGCACACGATTACAGTTTGCATTAATAGAACAAGTTTATTTGTCTTAAACCCTAAACATGATATTCATGTGAATTTGGCAATTTAAATATATATCTATAAAATAAATAAAAAACGGTAGTTCTTGATTCATTTGTATCTAGTTCTTTTTATTTCTGTAACTGCGGGGTGTTTTATTTAATGGGTTAATCTTACTATTTTTTTTATTATTATTATTGCTATGTACTTTTAATTTTATTTATTAAGTTTGATATTATGATTTATTCACATGTTGCATGTGCTTTGACAACATGGTGGTTTACTTTGTGGCACACTGAATTCGTTGTTTATGGCACAAGTATTGTAGAGATTAGGTGGTGCTGTTGCACTATGTACCAACATTCCTATTTTATATTCAAAATCAACATTATTTTGATGTATAACATGTGCAATATCAACATTATCAACCACAATAATTTCTTCCTCACCATCCACTCCAGTGTTACAGATTTAATAATAATAATAATATCAATAATAATTATAATAATAATAAAGTGTGAGCGATAAATATTATACTCTCTCGGTCTTAAATTATAAGTCTTTTTTTGAAAAATTTAACTTTTTACATTTTTATTATAGTGACAGTGATAGAAATACCAATTTTATCCTTGATTCTACTAAATGATGTGACATTTTATAACTTAAATGCTTGAAGGGTAAATTAATAAATTGATAAAATAAAATGCATTAATTTTTTAAATGGAACATTTATTTTGAAATGACTAAATAAACAATTAATTTGGGACAAAAAGAGTATTAAGGAACACAAGTCGTGAATGATCAAACCAAAAATGGATTGTGGTTAAAGGGGCTTTTAAATACCATTTCTGCTTATCATTTATTTTAATTGCAAATTTATTTAAAAGGATGCAATGGTCTTAAAATACAAAAGAAAAAAAAAATTCCTCTTTGGACACAAAATTTGACCAGTGGATTGTATGCAACATTTCAGAAAGTTTATGTGATCTGTCAAAGGAATAATTTAGGTAGGTAGTTCAATGGTTTTGGTTATCTGTCAAAAGAGATTTCAAGAGGCTTTTTTTTTTTTTTTTTTTTTTTTTTTGCACTTGCCCTAATAATATTATATTCTTGAATTCTTTTTAATGCGAATGAGTAACCTAACCAAAAGCTAATTTGATACCAACTTGATTTTCAATTCAACCCTTTTCAGTTAGAGTTTGAAAGACTTTGTAGTTAAGAGATTTGGTTTGAAATTAGAAATTGATAATTTACAAAATTTTAATTATTTATTTTGTTAGAGAATTTCAACAGTAAAATTTAATAAAAAATAGTTAGTTAGATCAATAAACATAGCAGTCTTAGCAGGCACTGAGCATCAATTTTAAACTTAAAATAAGTCATTCATCTTAATAATAATAAATCAATATTCAATATTTGACATGAAAAAATAGTGACATATGAGATGGTTGAACAACAATATTATAGCTTGCCTCTTTAGCATTTGTTCCTATTTATTTTTTTCTTCTTATTTTTTAGGATTATTATATATATATATATTTTCTTTGGCAACATGTTTGGTAAAAATAAAATATATTTGGTCAATTGCCCCTCTTAACTCCTCTAAACTCTTAATATTTTCATATTTGTTTCCGCTGACATGCTTAGTGAACGAAAATTGAAACAACAATATGATATTTTAACATATTTTTGTACTGTAGCAACGGCGAGTCACGGAGAACAAATTCGATAGCAAAAAAATGTAAAGAACTCTTAAATCATTTTTTTCAACTAACCCTCATGTATTTCAAATTTGTAATACTTTAACAAAACATATTTTCTTATTTTTACTTTCAAAAGTCTCGCAATAAATTTGATACCACATACATATATATTATATATATATTAATTTACACTCCCTCAAATTTGTCTTTATTTCAATCACACCTCTTCATATTTGAATATCTTCATTTACACCCCTTAAATTTGAGATTCTCATAATGTACACCCCTTAACGACAACATCATTATAATTTTTTTTGTAAATACCTAAATTACCCACAATGGAATAACCTAGTGTGTTTGGAAACAAGGATAAATTATTTTATCAATTTGACCCCCTCCAATAATTTAATTATTTAATATGTATTAATTTTTAAAAATATATATATTAAAATTTGAAAAACATTATAAAATTCAAAAATAAATATAAATTTCAAAAATATATATTAAATTCGAAAAATATATATAAATTTGAAAAATATATATAAATTTGAAAAATATATATAAAATTTGAAACAAATATATAAAATTCAAAAAAATAATATAAAATTCAAAAAAATATATATTAAATTTCGAAAATAAATATAAAATTCGCAAAAAACATATAATTTTTTTTAAAAGTATATAAAATTCGAAATAAATATATAAAAAATCGAAAAAATATTATTTATTTTTATTTTTATAAAATAATAGATATAAAAACTAATTAAAATATATTAAAATAATACAAGAAATTTGAAAATTTAAAAATTAAAAATAGTAAATATATTTATGAGATATTTATTGGAACTAATATACTATATTAGTGTGTATAAACTAAACTTTTTTCAAAAAAAAATTTATATTTAAACTAAAGGAAACTTGGAAAATTAGCAAAATTCGTAATAAATTTTTTTTCAAGTTTCCATTTTTTGGGGAGGTTTGTTGGGTAGAGTGCTATCTTTTCACCAAAACTCCTATCTATTCCATGTATACATACATACATATTTATTTAAATTATGATATATTTATTGAAATTAAAACAAAAAAATTAAAGATTAAATAAAATTAAAGTTGAAAAATAAAAAATTAAAAAAAATTAAAGCTGAAAATAAAATTTAGTAACATATATAAATATACATATGTATATGTATGTATACCCCCAATTTTTGGTTGGGGGTGGGGGAAGAGGGGTGGCGCGGCCAAGGTTGGAGTAGTGGTGGGTGGTGGCGCGGGGATATTGGATGTATGGGGTGGGTTGGGGGTGGTGTGGCTGGGTGTGGGCTTGCTATTGCGGTGGCTAGTTAGGACTTGTGGTGGCTGCGGTTGATTAAGGTTTGTGGTGGCTATGACAAAGTGGGGTGGTTGATGGCGGCGCCGCAACGGCGGTGGTGAGAGTGTTTGGATAGATGGTTAGGAGTGTTTGGATATAGGATTAACCCTATTCTAGAATTAAATTAATTTAAAAAATATTTGGATCAAAAGTATTTTAGACATTTTATATCATAAGAGGTGTAAATAAAAATACTTAAAATTGAGAGAATGTGATTGAAATAAAGACATACACTAAGGAGATGGGAGATGTAAGCCAAAGAAAAACTCAAAACGTTTTGCACGCATGACTTGCTGGCCTCACCAAACAAAACCTTACTAAATATACCGTGTACGTCTCCGCACACAATCTATTCCCTATCGGGTAACCATTACGTCATTTTCAACCAAAACCCATCCACCCAAATCCACTCAAACCAATCCCATCCCTCCATTTGACCCAACTCCATCCCAACCGTCCATTATTCTCATTTGGACAGCGGTTACCGAAAGCTTCTTACAAAAAATTAAATCGTCCAATCCCAAATCCGACGGCCACAAAACACGCGCCCTAGAGAGAGAAAATAGTTTCAATCAACTTTCTCTCTCTCTACATTTTGTTAATTAATTGTTGTTTCACACACACACATTTCACAACACATCCACAGAACCATTTCCACCATTTTCTCTCTCTAGAATTTGCCACACAGTTTCTCTCTCTAGATTTCTCCATCGGCGATCGATTCTGCTGTGGTTCGGAGCTGTAATTGGTGGAGGAATCCGATATAATTTGATATAATTTGGTATAGTTATATATATAGATATATATAGAGGTGGTGTATATGTTTTATGTGTGAATTAGGGGTTTCGATATGGGGTTGGGTGATTCTGATCTTCTCGACGACGGCGATGTCGGTGCCGGCAAAGCGTCGCCGGTGTCCTGCTCGATTTGCCTCGATGAGGTGACGGATAAGGGGGACAGATCTCGGGCAAAGCTTCAATGTGGCCATGAATTTCATCTCGGTAACTTCAATTTTATTTTTTCATTTATATTTGTGCGTTTTGTTTAAATTTTCGAGATCTCATTTACGGGCATTTGATAGATTGTTATATAAGAATTCCGCGATTTGATATTGTTGAATTTGTGTAATTGTATCCTTAATGTTGTGTGGAATTGAATTAAAGGAGCTTGTTTTGAAGATCAGGCGACCTAGGTTTTTGAAATATGTATGTATATATATTCACACACGTATATATATATATAAATATGCATAATGTGGAAAGTAAACAGGTACATTGTTGATTAGAATTGGAATGTACCCTGTGACTGAAGCTTGCTATTGCAATATTTATTGATCTGGGTAAAAGAAATATAGTTTGGGTTAATTTAATAAAGAAGGTAAGAATTTATGAGCATTACGTTATCGCACTCTTTGAATTGAGTGAAAAAGGTTGTCAGTGTGGAATTGATTGTTGAAATAATTCACATTGACTCTTTAGTTTTTTTTCGGTTGATAAATTACTCTTTAGTTTGTTCAGCTCGGAGTTTGTCATGATTTTGTCATTATGACTCTTTTTCCTTTAGAGTGAGTGACCAATGGGCGATTTTGTGTTTTTTTAAGAACATAATCGATGATCCATCAGCTGGATACTAACAACAATTATTTATTGAAGATGGAGTTGTAGGTGAAATTCCAATGTATACTTCATATGTGAAAGATGTCTTATGGTTGAATAATGTGAGATGGCGTGTACCTTTTTGGGTTTTTAGGATTATATAGTCATTCTTTAGCGTTTAATGCAACATTGGATTTTTGGTAGGAACTTCAAATTTAGGTTTGGGTAGACCTTAGGAAGAGTTTGTGATGTATACACAATTCTACCCTTCCCTTCCCTTCCCTAGGTACTTTTTTAGCAAATAGTAACCCAAGGAGCTTAAATTGATAATCCTTACCTAGGGAAATTGATAATCCTTACTTTTTGAGCAAACAGTATTCATCAAATTTTTGTAAATCCTATGGTCATGTTTATTCACTTTAATGAAATGTCCTTTTCTAGGCTAGTTACTACTAATATTTTTATGCTTGAATTTGATTACCACCGGTCTTTTTACCACGGTTTTCTTTTTTGCTCAGTAAAAGTGTATGCTTCCTTTTTAGCATGTCTACGCATCAAATTACTATCCCTTTTGAATGCTTTTAAGCATATACCACTCCTCACAAAACAAATGTTTAAATTCTATGTACATTGTAGAGCATGCAGTGGTCCGTTCTTCTTTATGGAGAACATTTCCTCCTCTCCTTTTGTTTCTGTGATATTAAATTTTTTAGGTGTTTCAATTGTCCTCACATTTTGTTTATTCTATCTTTGTCATGATTACCTTCAGATTGCATTGGTTCTGCATTCAATATAAAGGGAGCAATGCAATGTCCCAACTGTCGGAAAATTGAGAAGGGTCAGTGGCTATATGCAAATGGTTGTCGTCCACTTCCAGAGTTAAGCATGGATGACTGGGCCCATGATGAGGATCTTTCTGACCTAAGCTATTCTGAAATGGTAAATGTGTGATACTTGTTATAGTTTTGTACTTTCGCTGCAACTTTTTATAAATAGTTTTATCTTCTTTTGTCTGATTTTATTATTTCTATTATCTTTTATCGGTAAATGATAGTTTATAGTGCAATCAGAGGCAAGGACATTTAACAGTTAGAAGTTAAAAGAGCAATCCCCATTTGAGCGCTCGTTTTTTATATATTTTCTTATAAAAAAAAAGAAGTTAAAAGAGTGCATGCCCTCCTCAAACACAAAATCTCAGAAAGCCCTGTACCCCATAAATACATAAAGCATAGGAAGCCCAAAAAATATGGAACTCCATAGAAAAAGTTATACGAAGTGTCCAAAATCTCGACCAGTTTATTTTTACAGAAAAAAATATATATTAATAAATAAAAATGAACAAATTCCATGTCAAAAGTGTCAGCAGAAATGCAAAATAGGGACACACAGTACTGAGAGCCGTATAAGTCTGTTTAACTACCGATAGAACTAATGTTATAGTAAGGCAGATGAACTATCATCCAATTATAGTGGAGGATACAATACAAGCAGGAAACGGTAAGCAGGGCATCCATCCAATCAGGCATGTAGCTTCTAACATAGGAAAATAAGCTCCATCAGAGTTCAGCAGCAGACTCCAAATCAGCTTAACAGAGCAGTAACAACAGCAGTGTTTATTTTTTAGAATTAGCAGAATAGATTGACATAAATCACAATGAAAAGAATTACTGTCTGTAGACAGAACTGGCCAAATCCAAGAAGACAATTTCTAAATGGTTTTATCTTGTTAATTGCTATGCTCCTTTGTGCACATTTATTTGATCTTTTATACTTATGATTCTGACATGGCAATAAATGCAACTAAGTGCGATTGGTAGGATTAATATGGCAAATGAATTTATAAATTTGATATCTTTGAAATATAATATGTAACGATAGTACTATGTTTTGATACTTCTTTTTCTTCTTTAATTTGACATGGTGAGCTATGTTTTTTATTTTTTAAAAAAAATTTGTTCAATGCCAGACGCATCAACTGTATAGCTAGTTTTATCCTGTTTACTATCATCATTCCAGTCAATTAGACTGCAACCGTTTGCTTTTATGTTTCACATAGTTCGTTTGTCGAACCTATCATCTAACAATCACTTAGGAAAAACTGCGGTATGTTGTTCATACTAGTATAATCATCCTTAAAGATGATGCTTGGCAGAAACAAAATTAGGGAAAGGTTCATGATTTTGGTAGCGATGTGGTGTAGGCTGGCACCAAATGTTGTTGGGTTTTAGAATTATTTTCATCCCTAGTGTGGAACGTCTAATAGATATCTCTTGATAGTCTAATACTTTAAGTTGATGCTTGGCAGAACAAAATTAGGGAAAGGTTCACGATTTAGGTAGCAATGAGGTGTAGACTGGCATCAAATGTTGTTCATGCTGTGCTTCGCTTTTGAGCTCCCTTTTATATATTTTTATTACTTGTAAATTAATAAATAAAAATTGCATCAAGATACATATTGAGTTTGTCAGAAACCTCGGTAATTCCTTCACATATGTATTCAAAACCCTAATTTGCATCACTAGAAACAGAGGAGCCCTTTATTGGATATTCTTAGTCATGTGCCCCTCGGTAATTCCTTCTATTGCTTCAACTTCAAGTGCCTCTTCTGATTGGGAATGAATGTCTGGTATATTAAAGTTGATTGAATTCGTGTATAGCCATGTGTCTCCTCTTCTCTGCAGGTTTTTCCCGTACTCTAACACCATTTATATATAAAAAAATAAAATACAAGAACAGAAAGAAAACGCTGTGTTAGTGACAGAAGTGTGGAAGAAGAAGCAGAAGCCACAAAACCCTCTCAAGTAAACAAATTTGGTTCCATTGTACCTGCATTTGATTGGAGAATTGTGGTACTTGAGGATCTGTAATGTATTTTCAGAGAGAGGGATGCCTTGTTTTAGTCTGAACCAATTGCTCGAGATAGTCATCATCCTAATTAATCTCCACCGCACATTATTTTGGTTTTTCAATTGACATATTAACTGTGATGGATCCTCAAGAGTGCATTTCGTCAGAGCATCAGGCACTATGAAGAGATTTTTCGCAACAAAGGCATTTTTTGTTAATTTTGTTACATTTGTATGAGAAAACTAGTTATATTACTTAATGGATCTGTGATTATTATTTGGAGCTTATTTTGACCTTCTATATTATGCTTCTCGATAAAAAAAAGTACACATACTTTTCATTGTTTTGATGTTGGTGGTCTTTTCTTGTACTTTGATGCATGATTAGTGGAGCTTTTTGATGCATGACCTTTAAAATATGAATAACAAAAGTTATCAACAATAAGGACTTTTTAGGGAAGTTCTCGTACATTGACATTACAAAAGGGGCATTTATGTTGGCAGATCTCAAAAAAAAATGTATAATAAAAGGATCGAGATGGACAGTAGTATGTAATGGCCTGGTTACTTTATTTCAGTTTCTTGACCTTATTTGTGAGACTGCAACACACCCGTTTGTATAATAATGGCCTGGGTGTGGGATCGCTTGGCTCCTAGGGCCTTTTTGTATATGGGCCGCACTTCCCGTTTGAGCGCTTTTTTATTTCATACTTATAAAAAAAGAGAGAGACTGCCACACACCCAGAGGCTGAAATGATGGGAGTTTCTCTTACTTATCATAGTCCATTAGTAGAACCTGTCCCATTTGAGACTGGTTAAGAAGTCCAGAACATTCCGTGCAAGTCTTTAGCTGTTTCATTTTCCTGAGATAATTTTAGATTTAGTCTTATAAAACTTGCCCTTGTCCTCCTTGGATAATACATGGCATATGGCATTTTCGGTCCGCGAATGCTTAAATTCTAGCAAACTGTATTACTAATTATGTTTCCTTACTGAATTATTTGTGGTTTGAATTTGATGTCTGTTGCTCCTTATCTATTATTATAAATCTTGTTGTGTTTCCTTTACCCGACTAGGAGCTTTCTTTTGTAAAGAAATGTCTTGCTTCATTGGAAATTCTGTTTGTTTACCCAATATAAATTATGTGCTTTGAACTTCAATACGCGAGGTAGCTGAAGAGAAAGTGAACATGGTATATGTTTCGTCATGGTAGATTTTGACTTCATATAGCATGTACTTGCATATATCTCACATCTATTCTATTTTAGTTAAATTTCCCTGTCATGTTGTGAACTTCATTTCCCTCTCATGCTATGACCAATGTATTGCTTTCTGATGATAACAAAAAATTACCTATTGTATTCTTGAATTCTTGCATCATTTTTGAAGAGTAGCTGTACTCTATTTTTTTTTTTTTATAACAATAGCTGTGTTCTTAAGCTGTAGTTTGCTGCTGATTACATAATCTATTTTATATTAGCATAAGCATTCGTCAAGAACTCGATATTTATTTCTGGTTAACTAATCAAGTTGTTCTTTTGATGTTAATACGCTCCAAAATTGAGTTTGATTGCATTTTGCTGAGTTTCATAACTTTTCTGGTTTAAAATGTGCAGTCATTTGGAGTTCACTGGTGTCCATTTAGTGGATTAACGCGACTTCCTTCAGCTTTTGAGTAAGCATAAACTTGCACATCTTGGCTTATGCTTCAGTCAATGCATATTCTGTTATAATATTTGTGGGCTCTGGCACTTCGTTTGTTATCTGCTGCCCCTCTGCTACCGTGTGCATTTTAGTTGATTTGTAATGTATCTCTCTAAATTTTCAATTGGCAATTTTCTTCTCTATCTGTAATTAATAAGTATATATATGCTTCTTTGCTTTGGACATCATACACATATAACCAACATCCTCTGGAAGTCTGACTTTTTGTCTCACTTCTACTATGAATCCTTTAAAACCATTTACATTTTGCTTTGTTCGAAAGAGCAATTGGGTTATTACTACAGTAAATGTAGAAGCTGCTAGAACTTCATATTGATCTCACACTTTCTGCCTTTCATGAGGTATAATGATGTTTGTTACTGAATAGTTCTATTGGGTTCTTAGGGAAAAATAGTACCAAGTAATATTAGATCAAGGTTCGAAGTCATGGTGTAAGGGACTTGGGCTAGTTTTGGTGTGATGCACGGAATCACACTCCTGAATTCTTTCAACCTCGCACGTGTGACCAAAATTGTGGATACTCGATTCTTTTACATCACAATCCACTAAAGATGGAACTTTAGTAAACTTTGGTGGATTAATTGAAAATTTTAGAGCAGCATAAGCAACGACACAGAGTGAATTCTGTCATGTTGTATTGAAAATGCTTATAATAATACTTTTTTACATAACTAACGAAGAAAAAGAAACTTAGTTATGAAATAAATGAATACCCATATCATAGAATACATTTTAGTTCTAAAATTAATTACATTAATCTATTAGAACCATACATAGGACGTGATACACAACTTTTCACGATATGATTCAATACAAAGGGTTCTATAGCAAAATTATTAATGTTACTTGATTTTTGAAGATCAATGAACACAAGTAAATATCCAAGTTAGAAATGTGGGAGTGGGAGGCAGAGAGGGAGCTGGAGCCGGAGCGGGACCAGGAGCAGGAGTGGGACCAGGAGAGCGTCAAAGTCTAAAACTGGGGAGCCATGAGAATATCCTAATATTGATATTCACAATAAGACATAACATTTTCTTTTTTTATAAGATATCCGTTTGAATGTACTTAATTTCACTTGATAAATTCTTCTTTTTTATAAGAAATATTGTTATGTCGAGTTTTTCAGTATAAGATATCTATCCAGAATTGATTTTATTAGCTACTCATATGAAGTTTTATTTTATTTATTTTATCACTTATAAAATAAGTGAAACTTAGCCTAGTGGTCAATAAATTTGGCTCTCCCCAACTCCTCTCCATTGCTTTACTACTTGTCTCTTTCTAATAAAAGAATTGTTGGCGTTGTTGTGAGCAATCTGCCCATTATGGGTGGATTGGCATACTTGAGTTCACAAATTTGGGACCAATATGTTTCCAACCAGACCATTTGCTCGTGGAGTTTGAGAGCAGCCAAGTCACATAAAGAGGAAGCAGGAGAGGGCAAGCATCTAAATCTGAAAGTTAGATAGCCAAGTCACATAAAGCGAGAAATAGGACCAGGAGTGGGAGAGCGTCAAAGTCTATAAATTGTTTTGAGCGGGAGTGTTGTCAGATTATCAGAATACTCATATACATGTACTTAATTTCACTTAATACATTAGCATTGTAATTTAGCTAAATATTAGTTTTTTATTATTTTTAAATATGAGATATCTATCTAGAATTGATTTTCTTAGTTTATCATATGAAGTGGTTATATTTCTTTGAATCTCTCACTTATAACAGAAGTGAAAGCTAGCTTATTGGTTAGTGACCTTGGCTCTGCCTAACTCCTCCTAGGTTCAACTCCTCTCACATGCATTCCTACTTGTCTTTTTTTTTTTTTTTACTTAAAAGAGTCTTATTGGCTGTGTTGTAAGCAATCATGTGTTGTATGCGATTAGAAAACTTGAGTCCGCCAATTTTGGACAAATCTGCTCTTAAATTGTTGATTCGCTTGTGACAGCGGGTACCCCATGAGCCATATATGTGACCTAGTTAGTTACCTATTCTTTGGTATTTTAGCATTTACATATATGTTTATTAATTCTTTGGTATTTAATTAATATAGGTACAATAGTTAGAAAATGCTCTGTAATGACATTTTATATACTTGTTTGAGGACCAGCTGGATGCCCACCCGGGGTGGGCCCCGGCCAAAAAAGACATGTCAATACAAGGCGCAATTTGACAGATAGGAATAGGAAAGAAAACTCCAAAACTATTAGATGCACCTACGGAAGTTGTGGTGTGCCTAAGACAGATGCGCCTTCATCTGAACAATGAAATACATCTGAGGATAACTAATGGATAATTACAACAGCTGTACCCATGATTAGGAAAAAAATACTCAAACCATCCATTTTAGCCACTAGGAAAACAAAAAGGAAAGAAAAAATATATTTTTCCCTGTATCCATCTAATAGAGGTTCAACAAACCGCCCAGTTCACAACGGAAAATCAGCCTCACTTCGGGGATGTTGAAGCACTTTCAAAGTACCTATTCTAGGTATTTTGGATCAATAATATGAAATAACGGGGATATAGATGACGATCAGAGAGAGTGACCGTTCGGTTCAATCCTATATGCCTCACATTGGCAAACACTTGTACATGTAGTATAAGTCTATAAACATTCATGGTCAAAGAATTTTTAAAATACCCATTCTAGGAATTTTGGAGCAATAATACAAAATAACGGGGATATAGACGATGATCAGCGATCCTAACCGTCAGGGTCAATCCTATATGCCTCACGTTGGAGTGGGAGCTAATTTGCTTTGCCCTGTTGTACACACTTTAAACAGTAATAATAAGTTAAATATGTATCTTGAATAAATTTACTACTAATTTTGAAGAAGTTAAGTAGAATCAAATACCTAATAGTGATAATCATGGAAGATAATAAAAACCAAAAGGTTGTAACTTCAGTGTAACATGCATTTATTGTCAGACCCTCTTTCGAGCCTGCCCTAACCCCATTAGAAAGTACCAACAATCATTAGTGGTAGCGCAGCATGGGGCTGTTTCAAATTGGTCTTTCTGAAGATGTAGTAGATAAGGTTGGAATAGAAAGGACACAGTTGGGAGGTAAGTTAATGCTATTTTCTTGTGATAAACGGATATCATGTAGGTTAGAAGGAAAACGTTATGGGATTGTTGTTTGACTCTATATTTGATATGGAGCAGGGCATGGGGCATTGTAGAAGAAATAAGAACAACACATTCATGTTGACGAACTCAGAATGTTAAGATGGATGATAGGAATAACTATAAGAGATATGATCAGCAGTGGGCTCGTTTTGAAGATAAATAGGAATTAGAAGAGAAGTGATTAGAAATGAAAAATGTTGGGGAGAAAAATAGGATCAACATGGTTCTCTGGAGTTGTCTTTGTTATAGAAGTAAAAGCAGTATCCATTTTCGATGTTTACTAAATAGGAAGAATAATTGATCAAATATGAGTTGGAGATGTTTTTAGCACAAAAGTAAAAGCAGTGTCCATTTTAGATTTTTAAAAATATAAAAAAAGTAATTGATCAAATATGAGTTGGAAACTCGGAGTTGAAGTTGCTAGAAACTGTTGATAGATTTTGTAGGTTGAGTGACTGGAATTAATTGAATTGGAAATGGGAACAGCTGAATGGGAAACCGAGTCTTTTGTGGACACGGACAACTCATCCACCTCTTGATAGTCCCATTGACCAATTAGACGCCCCTGTGACAGGTAATCTTGAAGCCAAGGAAAAATGAAAGATTATATGAATGTCCAATTTGAATTGATCCCAATGGATCCCTTGTAGCTGCCAGAGGAGAAGAATAGGTAAGAATGCCAGGATTGGAACCCTTATATCTTTTGCCCAAAACTTCAATTCCGCCACTGAGGTGCTCATTTGACTCCTTAACCTTGATAGGAAAGTCGCCTCTTCTTCCCTCACATATGGCATGGTGCTCGAACCTTGTTAGGCAGATTTACTTGGGACATTCTGGAAGTATGGATACCACCATCAACTCGGACATTAATGTAATCTATTGCGTGACAAAAAAAAGAGACTTCCCTCGAGGGAAAAGACGGAAGATAGGCAAATTTTGATCCGATTTCAAAGCTTTGGCAAATAGATTGAAAATAGAGAGATGGTAAGAAAGACTGAAAGGATGCCCTTGATCTAGAGTCTGTCTCTTGAGGCATAGACATAATGCATGTGGAAATTGGAAATGTGGAAGTCAGCGGTGGCCTCTAAATAGGAAGATTAGAGGTTGGCATGATGGAATTAGAGTTTAAAGTTACCTGATGTAAATCAGTTGCTTTGTTGTTTATTTTGTGTTGCTAAATACTTCATAAACTGATGGTCCATTCCATTGTTCTTGGTTTCATTGATTTTCATGTACTGCTACAATACATTTTCGTTGTATGACATGTTGTCTTTATATTTGCTGCAGCGAGGGGGAATTTTCTTCAACTGCCTGTAAGTTTTTATTTGTCTGGCTTAATTAGTGATTTTCTCGCACAAGTTTCAGCAAAGGTAGGTATTTTGGCCAAACATGATAGGAATTTATTTTGCAGATCATGATCTTCTTGGACAACATGCTATTTATGCTGAACATACAGCCGTATCATCAGCCACTCATCCTTGCCCATATATTGCATATTTTGGTCCAATCCACCCGTCTTCTGCAAATTCTGGTGGCAGTGTTTCAGACGGTTCTAATTTCCACAATCACTGGAATGGCCCATCGGTTGCGGGTGAGATGCCCCCGTCTTACGCGTTTCCGGCAATGGATCTCCACTATCACAGTTGGGAAAATCATTCCTCTCCCTTCCCTACGACAAGCAGCCGTATTGGTGGTACTGATCAACCTTCAGTTCCATCTCTGACACAGAGAACTGCCAGGGCCAATGCTGATATGTCAAGATCAGGATCTTTTATGCATCCATTCGTCTCTGGCCATAGGTAATCCCTTGGCCAATAGGTTCTGTTTTGTGCTGAGTTATCTTTCTATTCTGCTCCAAATTTATAGATGTATGTATATCGATATCACTTCCCCTCCGTAGAGGATTGAAACAATCCTTTGTCCAAAGAAGAAGATATATATATATATATATATATATATATTATCCTTCATTTTCAGCAACAATTCTGAGAAACCTGTCTCCATAAAGCCGAGGTTGGGGGAGAAAATGTGCCCCCAGGGACCTCTAGAACACTAAAGTGCATGTAAACTACAACTACGAAAAGAGTGGATTTCAAGTTTGCCATGTTTCTTTTTTTCCATTTATTTTCCTAAACGCTGGTTTCCCCTGTATATTCTTTATAATGTCGAATTTGCATGCACCCTTGCAGTTCCGCTGTTAGAGCTGGTAGCTCGGTTGCTTCCTCGATGATTCCTCCGTATCCTGGCAGTGTTGCTCGGGCCCGTGATCGCGTCCAAGCTCTGCAGGCATATTTTCAGCAACCCAGCAATTCACCAAACATACGCACCCCCGTTATTTCTGGCTCACGAAGAACCAGCAGTCACAGGGGCATGCCTCAAGTTGCGCCACTGGCCTCGTCATCCGATCAGACTGGTGGCTTTTACTTCTTCCCATCAAGTTCATCAGGTCGAAACTTCCAAGAATCTGAAAATCCCCTGCCTAATCGCTTTCATGGATGGGAAAGAGAACAGTTGCCTTCATTCCAGCTGAGCCAAGCTGATAGAGATCCAAGTTGGGCGCCATTCCATCAATCTTCTTCCGGTGGTTCAGATGCTGCCAGCAGGTCCGGTGGCTTTCGCCCGAGGCATGGATCTGAGAGGATGCCATCACAGAACCCATCATAGACTTCTTTCATTGTGCTGTTTTTGTGAAGAAAACTATGCAAAAACTGAATGAAACCCGAAATTATTCTTCTTTTGAGAAACGATATATTAATGCTTGGAATCTGTCCGCATTGACAGATTCGTAACTGTGGCATTGCCCTGAAATTATGCATTTGGCAGCCACTTGGTTGTGTGATGGACTTTGGCTTCCTCCTCTTTTTTATTTGTCATGGGATATAAATAAAATCACATTTTGAATGACGGAATTTGAAGGTTTCTGGCAACTGGACTCTCTTGTTTAAATTAGTTACCTGAATACCTCTATTATAACAGGTTGAGGAAAATGGTGACCATGTTATCTGTTTTAAAGTTGTCACAATTATTTTCTTGTAGTTGACATATATGGTAAGCTATTTTTTTTGTTTTTGGGTAAATATATGAGCAGCTTTTGACAACAGGGAACAATATGAAATGCAAAATTAAAACATGTAGCTGTTATTTTTTTTATTTTTTTTCATCTTTCTTTTTGAGATATGATCTAAATCATGCTTTAGTAACAAGCTGTGCTGCACAGTAAAGTATTAATAAGGTGGACATGATTTATAAAAATGCATATTGGCAAACCTATTTAATATCCAATCCATTGCCATCATAGATCTTTCAAAAATATATGTCATATTTGATGCCCTTTTTAGTAACTTATTCATCATCTTTTTGTGTTATTGTTTCACGGGGCTGTTTCCTAATAATAATGTTATGTTTGGTGTTGTTTTATAATTATAATGTTATGTTTGGTTGGAGGGAGGGATTCCGAAGGAAAGAATTAGAGGGAGGATAAGATTAATTTTTTGTATTTGATTGGAAAAAGAGAGGAGATGAAGGAAGCTAGGAGGAATGAAACAAACTATCGTTTGAGGGCATTCTTTTGGCCTGTAAGGCCATGATCTTGCATGTATTTCGTGTGTATCTCACTGGTGGATTTAAAAAACCGCGCGAATTAACTTGGGTTTCAAATGACTCAATAGTAGATATTTATCAATGCAGGTTTTTCTTTACTTTACAATCAGCTTCCGGGCTTTAGCTCTCGCTTTTAAAAGTAAGAATAAATGGGATTCACATTCCTCTTTTTCACATTTTTTTATCGGTCTCAATTTGAGCCGAAGAGGAGAAAAAAAATACGGTAACTGTCCATTTTATAGAAAATGACTTTTTTTTAGTCTCTTTAATAATTCCTTTATCGATCATATAGCATCTAATGCATATGTATTTATAAAATAATATAATTAGGATTGGTTTCCTTTCAACCAAACAAAGAATATGTGTTATTTCATTCCTCCTTCTCCCCCTCCCCCTCCCCCTCTCCCTCTCCCTCAGGTGGTTTGATCAATTGTAGGTTAAATAATATTGAATGGTTATGTTAGAAGGTCTTTTTTTAACAATATACTTTTTTTGGATTTTTTTTCCATATATTTCTTTATTATCTTGATTAACTAATAAATTATATGGCGCATTGCAACTCTTGTGTGCCTAAAATATTAACTTTTGGTGTGAATAAGTTGCAAAAAATATATATATTTGTATGGAAGTTATTTTATGAAATAAAGAAAATATTCAACCAAAGAAAATATCCCAAAATAATGATTCCAGTTGAATTTAACATTTTAAAATAGTGTATTTTATTATATTGATATTACATAATTGTTTATTTTTATTTTTATGTAATCATTATTTTTTATATTATTTAAAGTTAGTGGAAGAAGGTAGTTGGGTATTATAAAAATTTATATTATATTGAGATGAACAAGTATTTTGGAACCGTTAAAAAATAAAAAATAAATAAGTTATTAATATGCGATGGAGGGAATTTATATGGTAATAAAGAGTTTTTTTTTCCTACAATACCGAAAAAGATGGTGTAATTTGAATTAAGAAAAAAAAAAATGCAGTCAAGCGAGGCGGAAATCAAAGGAGGTTTTGGCCCACGGTTTTCAAGTCCGCGTTGGGTTTCCACGCCGCCACGCAGGACTTACATACACACAGATATATATACAATATATATATATATATATATAATTCCCTGGCTTCATTCATTTCGTGTCTCTCCTCTTTTCTCTCTCTAGATTCTTTTGTCTTCTGCAACCAAAAATGGCGGATTCTAAGACCAAGACCACAACCGATTCAATCAGGGAATGGGTCGTCGAACATAAACTCCGTACTGTTGGTAATTTCTTCTTCAATTTCTCTTTTTCTTTTTTTTTTTCTTTTTTCTTTTTTTATTTCTTTATTACTACACGTTTTATGTACGGTCTGTCTATATATATACAAGCGTATATGTATATTTGTATGTTTTTGGGCGTTGTTATTGATTGGATCTATTTATTTGATTGATTGCGAAAAGGGTGTCTATGGCTGAGTGGAATAGCGGGGTCAATCGCTTACAATTGGTCTCAACCAGCCATGAAAACCAGCGTCAAGATCATCCACGCTAGGTACTTCTTTATTTCATATATATATTTTCATTTTCTTATATATATATAATCTCTTGGGTTTTTAATTAGTACTCTTTCATGAATGTTCAATTTTTTTAACTATCACAGAGAGAAGTTTTGGGGTCCTAAATGCTTGAATCAATTATTTATTTATTTATTGAATTTTTATTGGAATAAATTGGGTATGTTGTATTCAATGGATTTATAATATTGTGTCAAATCTTATCTACCATGATAATTTGAGTTGAACCTACCATCGTAATAGCAGGGGGAGGAAAAATAAGAAAACAGTTTGAGATCAATAGGTTGGTAGACCTATATCTATCTAAAAATTACACTGGGTTTGAAGCATATTTTTTTCGAAAATTAAAATTGAGAACATCAAAATAGGATTTGTTGTAAAACAGGAAGAATAGAGTTCAGAGGATATAGATTCATTGAGATTGAGTTGAATTGAAATTTTATAATCAATGGATCGTAACATTTTGTTATTTGGTCCTTTAGAGAAGAAAAGATAAAATTTCCGTGGCCTTTATATATGCCTGACTAGCAAAATTTGGCAGAGGTTGGGCTTCTAATTCAGATATAGACTTGTGTATGTCCTAAAGGTCCGAACCGTCTTCTGTCTAACTTCCACAATGTTACTTCTTATCTGTGAGGAAACAATCAATTAACATAAATTCCTGTTCATCTTTGTTGTACTTGTTCTTTGTTCCCTTAGGAGAAAAATCCGATGGCTGTTTTCTTAATGCCTGACTAAGTGAAATCGGGCAGAAGTTACGTGACATGTATAAGCAGCACCCTTTACTAGCAAGCGAACTGGCTTCCCCTTTTTCACTTTTTTTTTGGGACCTATTCAGCAGCCTGTATACTATAGGAAGGATTTCGGCTCTCTGATTTTGTAACATGTTGTTGAGGTACTTTATAGGCAAAACAGGAAATGGAGTTCAGATGATCTAGAATCATTAAGATCGAGTTGAATCGAAATTTTAGAATAAAGGGATTGTTATGTCATTGACATTTTGTTCTTTGGTGCTAAAAAGGAAAAGAGGAAATTTGTTTGTTTACCTTTTCTTTAGTGCCGGACTAAACTAGCGGTTAGGCTTCTATTGTATATATAGACGTGTAAGCAACCTCCCCAACATCTCCTTGTCTAACACCCCACCACCGCTCTCTCTACACAGTGATTTATCGACTCCTGATCTACTAAAAGCATGCAATCAACATAAATTCCTGTTACACGGATCTTGGTTGTAAATAGAGAAAGTTCCCGTACATCTTTCTGAATGTCTGGCTGAGCGAAATTGGGCAGAAGTAGGTTTCTTCTACACGTGTAAGAATTAAACTTCCTACCCTTCCAACCAACCCACCCTTCTCTCTCTATGCACACACAGTTTGAATGTATTATAGACTCAATCTTCGAAAAAGAAGTTACAATTAACAGAAATTCCTGTTGCTTGGGCCTTTGTTGTACTTGTACCTACTTCCTAATGCACTGGAAAAGGGTTCAAAATTGTAGATTGTTTTCATATTTCCCCTATTGCCTCGGTTGACATTTATGTCACTCCTTCTATACGCTCTCTCTATATTACATAACTTGTGCATTCATTTCTAACTCTTCTCCTCCTTTCGATTCGAATCCAGGCTGCACGCACAGGCTCTCACGCTAGCTGCATTAGCTGGAGCTGCAGTGGTAGAGTACTACGACCACAAAACAGGAGCAAAGGCAGAACGATATGCAAAGTTCCTTCCAGTGGATACGTACTCTCACAAGGATTGAATCATCTCAAACCTTAAACATTCTTCTGTTAAATTTTCGCTGGACCTGTCTTAAACAAAGTATATTAACGAGTGTGTCATTCAACGTATTATTGCTTTGTTATGCATTTTTTTTGTAGTTTATAAGGTATCAGATGAATATTAGTTCTATATATGTACTTCTTTCGGAAAGTAATGTAAGTTTTGCATGTATGACTGCAAAGATTATGGAAATAAAAATAGATAATTCACAAGCATCAGTGAACTCTCATTTCTCACTCTTTCCTTTACGTTCTGCTTTTCTTGTGGTGAGTTTTAAAGATATACTATAAAGGGTATAGATTCATTTCAGACAACTGGTTATAATCATAACCTAAGTGCTTTAAGCTTTTAAGTCTTTCACAAACAGTGAGATGTTAATATGTGAACTAGCCATGCAAGTTCTTGGTCCAGTCCAGTGTTACTTTGTGGCTACTATCATGTCCTGAACTTCTGTATGAGTTGAAAAGCCTCAAGCACCAGTTACAAACCCAGCAAATACTAACCCTAATGTTGTGTTTGGAATGTCTATTCCAGTCATTCTCTTGTTTGGTATGATGATCATTTCAAAGAATGAAAATCCATTCCACAACTAAACCTATGCCCTAACAAAACTAAAAAAATAAAAAAATTATTCTTTAGTATGTAATGCTAAAACTAAACAAAAGAATGAGAATAATCATTCCATTCTATTCCATTCCATTCCATTTTCATTATCATTCAATTCCCACCTTCACATAAAAGGATTGAGGGGGATCATGGGTATTTACAGTTTGGTTCATTATTTCAAGCTTGGTTCATTATTTCAAGAATAAAAGAGGAAATGAAGGGAGAGGAGAGATGAGATGAAAACTGTCAAGATTTAGAATGGAAGGATTCAAAATCTTCTCAAGTATCTCTGAAGAAAAGTAAGGAATTGGATACTAAATTAAAAGGTCAATGCCAGCACTCTTTAAATAGGAATTTATTGTGTGAAAAATCTTGATTTTCAGACTTTGAAGGGTCTCCAAATTTCTTTCTTGATGACCCTTTTCATGACATTTATAAACAGAAAATTCTTTTCAAGATTGCTAACTAAGCAGACTTTTTTGTTGGTGGGGAGTATCCTTTTTCCTTTTTCTCTTCCCTTTCTTTCAATTAAATATAATATATATATATATATATTTATATATATTATCTATATTTATATATGGATGGTTACCTGACCCTTCGAACCGTCATACTGCCATTTCCAAAGTCTCAAACCTTATAAATCTGTTAACAAATACTTGGAAAAAAAATCTAATTGTAAGTTGTTTCAATAGCAGGGACTCTAACCTTATCATGCAAATCCCCCTTGGGGAGACTGAAGGTCAAGACACAAAGATATAAGGTTTGACTTCTAATGGAAAATTCAATGTCAAAATTGCATATAGGTTGGCGAGAAATTGTACAAACAACAGCTCTAAAAGGTGCGATATTTTTTCAGCTGGAAGCAACTTGCATAATGAGTTCAAATGTCATTGGAAGAAAATTTGAAAAATTTCTACCCATGGGAAAATTCAATTTTTTCTATTGCAAAATTGACTTGAAATATTCCGGTTCGCTTAGTTCTGAAGGCTAGAGGTATTATCAAGGAGGCTACATGTCCACAATGTGGTGTTGGGGATGAATCCGTTGATCACGTTCTTTTTTCGTGTCCAATTGCTAAACAGGTATGGTACTACTATCCTCTTAGAATTTCTATATACGGTAACAATGATGCTCCTTGGATGAAAAGATGGTTAGTTTTGTCAAATGTAACATGCTGAAAATGGTGAGATTTGCTTTAGTTTAGGAGCTTTCATTTGTTGGCATTTGTGGAAATCTAGAAATGAAAAAGTTTTCAACGGTAAACAGTTGCATCCTCCTTTCATCCTCAATAGAGCGCTTGCTGACTTTTATGAATTTCAAGAGCTTGATAAGGACATGTTTAGAGTTTCTATAGAACAGTCTCTAACATTTATTCAAGCGAAGAGATGGTTGCCTCATTCTTCTGGATTTCTTAAGTTAAATATTGATGTTGCGTTCTCTATTTCTTAAGGTTACACTGGAGGAGGGTTTGTTCTTCGAGATTGTCAGGGATCCATTAGAGTTGCTACTTGTTTTCTGGAAAATGTTTCATCTGCTTTCATGGCTGAAATTCTCACTCTTAAAGAGGGTTTCAAGTTGCTTTCCTCTTGGGGTCACTCCAGTGTGAAAATTGAAGGAGATTGTTAGGGAACTATGACTCTTTCACTATCTGATAATCTTTTCTTAGTAGTGATTGAAGACATTCAATTTATGTTTTTTAACTCGAGTAATTCTTTTTCTTTGAAGTAGACTTCTAGGCTTTGTAATCAAGTGGCTCACTCCTTAGGAAAATGAGCCCAAATGACTTCTAGTGTTTAGTATTTTAGGGTATGTTTGGGAGGGCATTTGAGGACCTCAAAATGGGCTTTTATAACCTATAATTATTTTTTCACAAATTAAGGATGTTTGGTGAATTTAATAAAATGCATTTCTAATAGAAGTCAACTCCTTTAAAAGTTCGTTTAATAGAAACAAGTAAAGCTTGTTTTTTTGAATAACTTTAAGGAAACTTATCTACAATTATTTTTGGTTTACTAATTTAACCTCAAATGTATTTTTATTTACCCTTGTTTTTATCACCATTTTCATTCTATTGGATATAATCATATTAGTTTAGGAGTCTCTCACTTTTAAATAATACTTAATTACTTTTTAATATTTGAAATTCAAAATTATTTAAATTCTTAAGAAACTTTTTTTAAAAATTCACCAAACGCAAATTTTATTTTAAAGTCCTTTTTATTTGAATTACTTTTTTAACAATTTATTTTTAAAAAAGGACTTTACCTATCAAGAAGCCCTCCTAAACGGGCACTTAGTTTTTCCTTTGTAGCTTGTGAAAAAAAAATAATAATAATTTTTTTTCGCCTAGTGGTAGCTATAAAAAGTATTTGTTCAATTAATTCTTTGATAAGAGAAATTTAAAACTAATACCCAAGTCACCATTTTATTAAAAAATATACAGTTTTAAAAAGATAATTATTTTTAAATGAATACTTACAATAGAATCTAATCTTAACTAGATACTAACAAAATCAAGAAATTGAACTATTAAAAGTCAAAAATAATAATCAACTATACCAAAAGTTAATGAACACAAAAACATGATATAATTACGAAATAAAGCGGACACAACCATTCAATAAACATAAAATGAATATCAAAACACTAAAATTGTATAAATACATGAAATAATAACATAACATTATATCTTATATGTATAGATAGACAGCGAGGCACATAGCCCCCAATCAAAAAAAAATTTGTTTTTTTTAATGGTAATTTAAGTATGGGATAACTTCATTTACACCCCCTGAGGTTTGTCTTATCTTCACTTGGACCCCTTCAGGTTTGCATATCTTCATTTACACCCCCTACTTTTCAATATTCTCATCACTTAGACCCCCTGAACGATGACATCAGCCTGATTTTTTTTAAAAATCCCTAAACTACCCTCAATGTCTTATCCTTAGTCTGTTTGGAAACAAGGATAGTGTTTTTATCAATTAGACCCCCTCCCATCATTTAATAATTTAATTTGTATTAAAATTTCAAAATATATATAAAATTTGAAAAAATATATATTAAAATTTAAAAAATATTATAAATTCGAAAATAAATATAAAATTAAAAAACATATATAAATTTTGAAATTATTTTTTTTTCAAAAAAACATATTAAATTTCAAAAATAAATATAAAAATCACAAAAAACATAAATATTTGAAACAAATATATAAAATTTTAAAAAAAAACATATAAAATTCAAAAAAATATATTAAACTTCAAAAACAATTATAAAATCGAAAATAAATATAAAATAAAAAATATATATAAATTTTTAATTTTTTTTTTAAAAACATATTAAATTCAAGACAAATATATAAAATTAAAAAAAACCATATAAAATTCTAATAATATATATTAAATTTCGAAAATAATTATAAATTTCAAAAAAAATATAAAATTTGAAAATAAATATAAAATTCAAATATATATATATTAAATTTCAAAAAAAAAACTAAATTCGAAAATAAATATAAAATTAAAAAAAAAATTAATTCTCTCCTCTCTCTTTCTCTCTCAGACGCACACCACACACACACACACACACACACACATATATATATATACACACATATATAGATAGAGATCTATCTATATATATATATATACACACACACACATATATATATATATATAAGTCGCCGACCGACCCCTTCCCACCGCCTCCCCGTCAGCGCCGCCCCCTCCCACCACCGCCTCCCCGTCGGCGCCGCCTCCTCCCGCCGCCCCCAATGGGTATATATATATATATATATATATATATCTATATATGTGTGTGTATAGATCTATATATATATGTGTGTGTGTGCGTGTGTGTGTGTGTGTCTGAGAGTTAGAGAGAGAGGAGAGAGAGAGAGAATAAAAATTGAATAGATATTGTGGTGTTTGGTTTGAGGGTTAGATTGATTCTAATGAGGTGTTTGGTTTAGGGTTTAAATTGATTTAGGGATTAAATTGATTTAAGGGGTGTTTGGTATAAGGGTATTTTAGACATTTCACCCCATGAGGGGGTGTAAATGAAGATATGCAAACCTGAGGGGGTCAAAATGATGATAGGACAAACCTCAGGGGGTGTAAATGAAGTTATCCCTTTAAGTATTTTGAAAAAAATATAGACAAAAATGAGATATGCTCCCATTTAATTTTGAAAAATTTAGGCTTATTGCCCCTAATTATCCCTAATGTTATGGATTGCCCCCAATTAAAAAAAATTCTAGCTTCGGCCCGAGCAATTATTTTTAGGGTTAATTTCATTTACACCCCCTGAGGTTTGTCTTATCTTCACTTGGACCCCTTCAGGTTTGCATATCTTCATTTATACCCCCTACTTTTCAATATTCTCATCACTTAGACTCCCTGAACGATGACATCAGCTTGAATTTTTTTTTAAATCCCTAAACTACCCTAAATGTCTTATCCTTATTCTGTTTGGAAACAAGGATAGTACTTTTATCAATTAGACCCCCTCCCATCATTTAATAATTTAATTTGTATTAAAATTTCAAAAAATATATAAAATTTGAAAAAATATATATTAAAATTTGAAAAATATTATAAATTCGAAAATAAATATAAAATTAAAAAATATATATAAATTTTGAAATTTATTTTTTCAAAAAAACATATTAAATTTCAAAAATAAATATAAAAATCACAAAAAACATAAAAAATTTGAAACAAATATATAAATTTAAAACAAAACATATAAAATTCAAAAAAATATATTAAATTTCAAAAAAAAAATATAAAATCGATAATAAATATAAAATAAAATATATATATAAATTTTGATTTTTTTTAAAAAAAACATATTAAATTCAAGACAAATATATAAAATTAAAAAAAAACCATATAAAATTCTAATAATATATATTAAATTTCGAAAATAATTATAAAATTCAAAAAATATAAAATTTTTTATAAAATTTGAAAATAAATATAAAATTCAAATATATATATATTAAATTTTTAAAAAAAAAACTAAATTCGAAAATAAATATAAAATTAAAAAAAAAATTATCTCTCTCTTTCTCTCTCTATCTCAGACGCGCGCGCACACACACACACACACACACACACACACACACACACATATATATATATATATATAGAAGTCCTCGTCGGCGCCGACCCCCTCCCATCGCCTCCCCGTTGGCGCCGTCCCCTCCCACCACCACCTCCCCCCTTCCCCTATTTTCGACTAATGGGTCTATATATATATATATGTATAGATCTATATATATGTGTGTATAGATCTATATATATGTGTATAAATTTATATATATGTGTGTGTATATATATATATATATGTGTGTGTGTGTGTGTCTGAGAGAGAGAGAGAGAGGAGAGAGAGACAGATAGAGAGAATAAATATTGAATAAATGTTGGGGTGTTTGGTTTGAGAGTTAGATTGATTCTAAGGGGGTGATTGATTTAGGGTTTAAATTGATTTAGAGATTAAATTGATTTAAGGGGTGTTTGGTATAAGAGTATTTTAGACATTTCACACCATGAGGGGGTGTAAATGAAGATATGCAAACCTCAGGGGTCAAAATGATGATAGGACAAACCTCAGGGGGTGTAAATGAAGTTAACCCTTATTTTTATGCATTTTATACTCCATACAATCCAGTTTAATCAACTAACCCCCACCGTGTCCACTTTGCCCCCTATACTATTCAATTTCATCATTATGCCCCCTCACCTCACATTTTGAGTTAAAATGCCTAAACTACCCTCAATAGTATAAGGGGGTTTAGTGAAATCAACCATTTAAAAATATTATTTTTCAAAAATCAATTATATTTTTGCAAAAATTATAAATTCAAAAATATATATATATTTTTCGCAAAAAAAATAATTTTCGAAAAATATCATATTTTGGAACATAATATATAGGGTAAATACCACTGACACCCCTTAAAAGATACCCTAATCCCACACAGACCCCATCGATATTCACTATTCCCACTCGGACCCCCTCCCTTCAAATTTATTAACGTTTTTGTAGGAAATTACCAAAATATCCTTTTTCCTTTTCCCCTTTCCTTCTTCCTCTTCCTCTCTCCTTCTTCCTCTTCCTTTTCTTCCTCTTCCTCTTCCCCTCTCCCCTTTCTCCATATAGCAGCGTATATACATATATATATACTTATATATAGCAGCTATATATATACGGGTATATATATGTATATATGGGTATGTAATATGGGTATATATAGCAACATATATATATATACGGGTATATAGCTGTTATATATAACAACTATATATATATATATATATGTATATATGGGTATGCAATATATACAATCCCCATCTTCATTCTCTCTCCCAATTTTCCACTTCTAATCTCTCTCTATATAAATTAGGGTTAGGGTTTTGGGATCCCCAAATTGAAGAAGAAGAAGGATATAGATGTCATTTTATATCATTTTGAGGGCAAAATAGACAATTCATAGACAATTCACAGGATGGTTAACGACACAGTTTAACGGCGTGGAGACGAAGGGGGTCTTTGTGGGATAAAATTCAATTGTGAGGGGGTCCGAGTGGGAATAGTGAATATCGAAGGGGTCTGTGTGGGATTATGGTATCTTTGAGGGGTGTCAATGGTATTTACCCTAATATATATTTTTTGGAAAAAAAATTCATATTTTGAAACATAATAAATACTTTTTAACAAAAAAAATATTTTTTAGAAAAAAATCATATTTTGGAACATAATATATATTTTTCGAAAAAAATTCATATTTTGGAATATAATATATATTTTTCGGAAAAAAAAAATCATATTTTGGTACATAATATATATTTTTGGCAAAAAAATTATTTTTCGCAAAAAATTCATATTTTGGAACATAATATATCTTTTTGACAAAAAAAATTTATTTTTCGGAAAAAAATCATATCTTGGAACATAATATATATTTTTCGGAAAAAATTCATATCTTGGAACATAATATATACTTTTTCGCCAAAAAAATATTTTTCAGAAAAAATATCATATTTTGGAACATAATATATATTTTTTGTGAAAAAAAATTATATTTTGGAACATAATATATACTTTTTCGCAAAAAAAATATTTTTTGGAAAAAAAATCATATTTTGGAACATAATATATATTTTTTGCAAAAAAATTATTTTTCGGAAAAAATCATATTTTCCGAAATATATATTTTGAAATTTATATTTTTTACGAAAAATATAATTTATTTTTGAAAAATAATTTTTTTAAGGGTTGATTTCACTAAACTCCCTTATACTATTAAAAGGAAGGTAGTTTAGACATTTTGACTCAAAATATGAGGAGGAAGGGGCGTAGTGATAAAATTAGATAGTATATGGAATAAAGTGAACACAACGGAGGTTAGTTGATTAAATTAAATAACATAAGGAATTTTTTGAAATAAACCCTAAAAAACAAAACTTTTCATTCTAATATAAAACAATACTAATGAGTAATAACATAACCAAACGCTGCGTTTTATAGACCATAGTTACGAACCCCCAAGGCCCAAACCCTTTAGAATATATAAGCCGCGAAAACCCTAATTCTATCCCCTTCTTGTAGCCGCTCCCACTGCACTTCCAGGTCGAGCAAACTCAACTCTGGTTCTCTCTCTACTCTCTCGATCTATATATATATATATATAAATAAATATATGTATATGAATTTGTATATGTGTATATGTGTATGTATTGATTTACGGAATCTTTGTGGTACGCAGCCTATATAGCAATCGAAAATGAGTCGAGGAAGCGCAGGCGCTGGCGCGAAGGGGAAGAAGAAGGGAGCGACGACGTTCACGATCGACTGTGGGAAGCCAGTGGAGGACAAGATCATGGACATCGCTTCGCTCGAGAAGTTCCTCCAGGAGAAGATCAAGGTCGGCGGCAAAGCCGGTGCTCTCGGCGATTTAGTCACCGTCACCAGAGAGAAGAACAAGATCTCCGTCACTTCTGACACCAATTTCTCCAAAAGGTATAATTTGTCGTCTCCTTACACACACATACACGCACTCATATATATATATATATGTTGTATTTATTTTAGGGGTTCATGTAGTTGGATTTTGTTTGGGCGTGAATGAACTGGTATAGACCCTAATTTGTGTTATTGTATTTCTTATGTATTCCTATCGGAAATATTTAATGTCTTTAATAGGGTGTACCATGGATTTGATAGTGTGACATAGTTTTGACTTCTGATTATTTTAATTTTCTTAGATTTATTATTTAGACTTTTGGTTCTGAGTGGTGTAGTTTTGCTGCTTAGGTCAATGTAAAATGGGAACTAGATTGGTTTGCTGTAATTAATTTCTTTGGACATGTAACTGAACCTAGGGAATGGTAGAGGGTGGAATATAGCTCTGATTTTTCTGATGAAGGATGCATTTTCTTAACCATCTTAATGTTTTTTGATAAAGTATAAAGCTGTTTACCGTAGAAAGAAGTTCTTATTTATTGTTAAACGTCCGCAGTGGGTAATCTGTTGAAATTTTATTTATTTTTTTCATTATTTGTTTGAACTGTCAGACTATGAACTTGCTTTTTCTTTGACTTAATTATTGCCTGATTTTTTTGAATATGGTACTAATATAATCTATTAAGAAATGATTTTTTGTACTGTTTCATAGTTCTCATGTTCGATATATTGTAAATTTCCAAGAGTTGGAAATTTTTTTTTGGGCTTGTCAAAATGACTAGGTAATAAAAATGGAGTTTATTTCCCAGCAAGTGTAAATGTAAAGTGTTCAATGCTAGATAGTCGTTTCACAATTTAAATCTTTTTTATTGCCTGTACTTGGTAAATAGAGAACATTTCTTGAAAGTCTAGTGGGAAGATCCTAAGACATCTGTATTAATTCATATTGGTACTGATCTAAGAGTATATTAAAGAATATATAATTTCAATGAACTATGGTATACTTTGTGCTATAATCATCCGTTTTTGGTTTTATGTCATATTGGCCTTTTCGTTGATACCTTCCTGATCTTTTGGAGCCATAGCCCGTTGTTTCGCTGAGAATTTGGGCGTGATAATATGTTATGTCTATTGAATAAAATCAAATGAGAAAAAAATACTATCACATGCCCTCCAATTAAGAGTTGTTCAGAAAGTCTGAGTTATATAAGATGTCCAATAATTTTTATTTATTTATTTGGGATACGTAAATGTCTGATAATCCTCACAAGGTCCTTATTTCAAACATGCTATTTCACAAGCTGTCTCTAATCAGTCACACTAATCAGATGTTGACATGCATAAGACATACTGGTACGGGTTATATATACGGGACCTGCATATACATTTATATAAATAACTACACAATAAGTAAAAACTATATAGAAGCTGAATGCACAATTTTATATGAAGCTTACATGTTGTGTGGAAATGTTATATAAATTGTTATTTATTTATTTTTAAACATAAAGCATGAATAAAGCATACCCTCTCAAAGAGAGAGCGAGAGGACATCCTCTCTAATGAATTGACACTACAGAACACTGGGGAGGATTTGGGTCCCCCTCCTGTGTGTGTGTGTCTGTTTTCTTTTCTTTGCCTCTCTATTTTTTCTTTTTATGAAGGATGTACATGTGTTGCACCACAATGTAGTGTCTGTCATATAGGTGCCAGCCTTCATGTGCTGCAAATCTTTATTGTCGGCAAAATTTTGAAATGGAAAGGTAGATGGCTAGTTCTTAATGCATAATTTATATGCCTGTGGTGTTTGGAATTGACTGCTAATTTCCTGGCCTATGTTCTTATGCTTTTTCTTTTATCATGTTATGTTGGGCATCTTGAATAGAAATCATTTTATTAGGTATTGTATATGTGAAGCAAAGAATTCAAGTCTTCCCGAGTAGCAGAGAATTCTTACTATCTCTATATAATGATCATATTTGTTTTGCTTGCTGACCTGTTGGGTACACTATCCAATTTATGGCTGTAATTTCATATCAATGTTGGATTGTGTTTAGGTACTTGAAGTACTTGACCAAGAAATACCTAAAGAAACACAATGTGAGGGATTGGCTTCGGGTGATCGCTTCCAACAAAGACCGCAATGCTTACGAACTGAGGTACTTCAACATTGCTGAGAACGAGGGCGAAGAGGAAGATTGATAAATCTCGACCACCTTTTTTATCCAAGAAACTCTTGAATGGTCTGTAGTTCAGCTTTTGTTTTGTGTTGCCTGTCATTTAAGTAATTTACAATTTTGCTTACTCTTCTGCAATCCATTTGATTGGGAAACTATCACTGTTTCAGAGTTAATTTTATTTTATTTGGGTAAATCTTGATTAGATATTTAAATACCATTGAATGACCATCGAGTATTTTTGCAATGGCATGTACCCATATTTTCTTATTTTTTTATGTTTGTGTTTTCTTCCCAGTGTTGTGAGACAAACCAATTCAATAGCTAAAGAAATTTGAGGACCTTCAAGTTGTGCTTGATGTTATCCAATGCATATAATGGCAGCTGTTGGAGCTATATTTCTTAGCTTAATTTGAACTTTTTCCAAATTTCAACAACATAAAGAAAACAATTTTGCTGAAAGAAAACAATATATAGTTATTTAAAAGGCTTTTACGCTGTCTTAAACTTAATCTTTAATTGATTATGTTTGTGTTTGTGTTTATGTATCTGTGTGTCACATATGGTTTAATTTCTCAGTACATCAACTGATAAAACACAATGGTGCAGTTGGAGGATCAGTTGTTAATTCTGGTAAATGTGTCCTGTGAGTAATGTTTATTTTGATACTTTTATATTTATTCATTTCTATTGAACACACAAAGGGTTGGCCTCAATTTGATTTGCATGAACATTTTAGCACTCCGTCAGTTAAGCTGAAACAAAGAAGCACACTTATTCGCTCCACAAAGCCAACAACCACATACACACACATATTTATATATATATGTATGTAGACTCAGTTGCAAATTGAATTCTGGGGTCACCAAAAATGGAGTGCTTAATGTTTGATCAATGTACTCTTCCTGAATTATTCATTTTCTTCACCCAATTCAAGTTTCTTGCAGCCATTACTCTCATCCTATCCCTACTCTACCTTAAATACAAATCGAATCGCGTTTATCTCCTCGACTTCATCTGCTTCCGCGCACCAGACACTCATCGAGTCCCCATCTCCTCCTTCCTAGAACACTCCGAACTCATGAACGAAAACCCGGAGAGGATCGAATTCCAACGCAGAGTCGTGGAACGCTCCGGTATTGGAAACGAAACCTGTTTACCGTCACAAATCCATCAACTCCCGGCTGACCATTCAACAACTTCCATCCTCAATGAAGTCGAAACTGTGCTGTTCTCAGTAGTCCAGGAGCTTTTGACAAAGCACAACGTAAATCCGAAAAGTATAGACATCCTCATCACAAACTGCACAGTAATCTGTCCCACGCCCTCCTTGGCCGCAATGATCATCAACAAGTTCGGATTCAGAAGCAACGTAAAGAGCTTCAATCTGTCCGGTATGGGCTGCAGCACGGGGGTGTTGTCGATAAGCTTGGCTCGGGACCTCCTCAAAGTCCATAAGAACTCAACGGCTCTATTGCTCAGCATGGAGGCCATATGCTCAAATGTCTACCAAGGCAACGTCAAGTCGATGCTCCTCGCCAACTGCTTGTTCCGAACGGGAGGCGTTGCAGTGCTGCTCTCAAACCGAAAACGCGACAAACAAGTGGCGAAATACGAGCTCCTCCATGTTGTCCGGACTCATATGGGCTTCAAAACTGGTTCTTACAAGTGTGTATATCAGGAAAATGATGAGGAAGGGTATCCCGGGGTGTCCCTATCTCGAAACATCCTGCAGGTGGCAGGGGAAGCCCTGAAGACGAACATGGCATCGCTAGGCTCATTGGTTCTGCCTTATTCGGAGCAAATACGATATGGGTTGTCACTAGGATGGAGGAAAATTTGGGCGCCTGCGAAAAAAGGGGGGGCGCGAGTCCCGGACTTCAAGAAGGCGTTCGAGCATTTCTGCATACATGCTGGCGGGAAAGCAGTGATTGAGACTATTAAGGAGAAGCTGAAGCTGACAGATAGAGATGTGGAGCCTTCGAAAATGACGTTGTTTAGGTTTGGGAACACATCGTCTTCGTCGATTTGGTACTCATTGTGCTATCTCGAGGCGAAGGGGAGGATGAGGAAGGGGGATAAGGTTTGGCAGTTGGCATTTGGGAGTGGATTCAAGTGTAATAGTGCTGTTTGGAGGTGCATTTCGAGGCTCAAACGCGACGATTTAAATGCGTGGTCGGATAGGATCGATCGATATCCAGTTCAGGTGCCAGAAGTGACTGATCATTGATGCATAACATACAGAGCTAATTTGAATATCAGATGTAAAATGAGTTTGAGTTTTCGGATTCTGTCATTTTTGACAGAATCAGAATAATGGTGTTTGTGTGTCAAGAAATTGAAACAGAGTGTTGGATATAGAATAAATGGATGTTAATGTATAAATTTTATGAATTTTTTGTCAACTTTGATCATCATAAACATAGGAATGAAGTTTTAATTTGTCTGAAATTCCTTCTTCTCAGCGTGGTTCGCGGTTACGGTATCGATTTTGGTAACGGTCGCGATATCGGTATAACGGATTCGGATAATATTAACCTTAAAAATGAGTATTGGTACTAAACAACGGTATCAACACTTTCCAAAAATATTACGAACCGGGCGATACGTAATTTATTGAACAATAGGACTAACCATGCTGGTCACTTGTCAGATAAAAAAGTATGAATGGATCGTGTAGGATTCACAAGAAATTCTTTGATATCTTCCGGAAGGAGATGATTTTTAGTTAAATATCAACTTCACTGTCTTGATTGTTTTGATTCTGTTAATTATTTGATATTTTTATATATTTTTGCGTTATAACAATAGACAGTAGCGATGAATAGAACCATTTTTTTTAATATACAAATCTCTTAAATGAAGTTTTGAAAATAGATATTACATTATCAAAACTCGTACCACTATTTTACAAAATATATATTTTTTCTGTTTTTACTTCTAAAATTTTGACAACAAATGTGCTATTACGAAATAGAATTACAACACACTCCACAACCAAAAATGTTGTCTCTATTTTGATAAAAAAAAAAAAAAAAGTTTATAACGTTTGGACATGTAAAATAAGTTGTCAACTTGTAATGTCTCAACTTGATTAATCATATATTATTTTCGATATTGGGAAAATGCGTGACAACACTACAAATTAAGAACAAAAAACAAAAGAAAAAAAAAAGACTCTTAGAAAATTTTGAAGCCGTAAATATGGGAAAAAATGAAACTTTGAAATCATTTTGAATTAAAAGGGACCTAACTATTTATCTTTGTTGTACAAAATTTAAAATCAAATTAAAAATTATTTTGTAGAGTAGAACAAACTCTTTGTATTCATCATACTAATTATCAATTGTTCCGTTAATATTTAATTTTCTTTTTGAAATTAAATATACTTTCCATGTTCATGTCCGTTTAGAAGGTACTTACTTAGGGATCCTTAGTAAAAATAAAAACAAAAACAAAGGAATAAAGGAAAAGAAAAAAAAGTGAGTTTTGATTCTATCTGTTAGTATAAAAATGATTTTTTTTTACCCTTTTACGTATAGTGTGAATATATATATATATATATCAAGAAAATTAGGCGAAAAAATATACCAAGAAAATTCCTTTGGTAAAACCCTTGGACCTCCCCTTCACTAGTTCACTTCATTTCCTTCTCTCTCACACACTCCTCTCATCGCAGATCCAAACCCTCTCTGTCTCTCCTTGTATGTATATATATACATACATATATATATATATACATACATATATATATTATTACGACTACAGATTGCCATCCACATCGTCGTTTCAGGTACATATCTCTCTCACCATTTCGCTATCTCTCTAACAATACCCAGTTTGAAACATCCCCAATGTCTTCAATTTCTTGTTTTTTCAATTAATCAGATAATATCTCTCTCCGTTTGCATCACAAATAAATTTGGTCTTCGTTCACTAAAAATTGCTAATTTAACAGCTTAAATATTTTCGTCTTTCGTTTCTTCTAGGGATTATGTCTGTTTACACAGGTTGAATTGGATTTTCTGGTGGGTCATAAGCTATTTTGTTTCTTTGTTCTCTGTTTGGATTGATTTAATTTGTTTTATTTTGTTGAACTGCATGGATTGATGTTCTAGTTAGGTTTCTGTTAATTCTTGCGTATTCAATTAAGTGGGTATGATAAAATAAATAAAATAATTGAGTAACATCTAAAATAATTAAGTGCCACTGAGTGTAATTGTAAGTGAATGTTGACACTTGAAATCGAAAAGAATTTCAATTTGCAATTACCGCATAAAACTCTTATCACTTTAAGCTCAGCTCTTGTAATTTTTTTACTAGTACTTAATTTTTGTTGCTTTTCAATCAATGCCTTGTTCTTGGTTTAGGATTAGCCTTGGTTCGCTTGGTAGTTCTTTTATATTTGGCATAAGAGTTGTCAAAGGCTCAAGACGCAATAAACCGCCAAAGACCACCTATATCTTAAAGGCAAGGTGTAATATAACTAAAGTAAGGCAAGTGTGTAGTAAGAGTGTATATATTATCATATCTTCGGTGTCTAGCACCATTTCCAGTTAGTGGAGATATCAAACCAGAGAGTTATGAATCATAGAGAACATTTTAACTAGTGGTTATTGAATGGAAATAATAATGGTCATGAATAAATGATTAAAACTTTCAAGGTGCGCCTTTTTGGAGCATGATACCTACTAAAAAGAGTGAGCCTAAGGGCTTTGTTATGGTCTATACTAGGTGGAGGTGCTCTAGTTGAGTCTTGATGGGTCTATGGCTTTTTTTGAGCCTAGACGTGCCTTTAACAACTAATAATAAGATTCTGTCATTGCTAGACGTTGGTTCAATCAAACATACGGTCATGTGTGTATAGACCGGTTATAATCTGTATCCTATTTATATACTTCCAAACAACATTCTGATGGCCAGTTTGTGTTTGCTACTGTGTCCGAGTTGAGTGCCAATATGCCTGCATAGTATCTAGATATTGTTTGCCCAAGAGCTGGACAGCCCCATGACAGCAGTTGGTTCATTCATTTTGGTTTTTCCGTTTTCTGAGTAATTGATGAATTTCATAGTATAATGTCTGGTAATTCTTGAAGAAAAGGATAAGATGGTGTACTAGAATGATCGTCCATTGTCACCGAAAAATATAGAGTAATCATACATTTAATTTAACCTGCATAAGTGAGACATAAAGTCGCTAAAGATGTATTGCATCTGATTTTTGGATGAAGTAGGAGGCATGAGACGGATGCCCTCATCAGATTTCTGGTTACCTGAGATTGAAGAACTTGTAGTCTTTGTTTGTATCATAGTCTAAAGGCATTATATGATCCTTCCATAAAATTCAGTAACAAGCTCATTACACATCATGGTGTCAGGATGGGCTCTGCTCAGCAGCTGTATCTACATTTAGAATTTTCAACTTCTCAGCTCTGAATTATGGCATCTTTGGTCCTTATGTGGTCGGAGTTAATTCATCTACTGGACATTGAACTGTGGTCACCCTATCCTTCAGATATAAATTACTTTGTCTGATATTAAGATGCGAATTACCTGGCTGTTAACTTTATATTAGGACGACGAGAACTCTATCTGCAACATGCTACCATATTATAGTTTTTATTGGTGTGATTTGAGCAATATGAATATATACTCGTAGTAATATTATTTGATATTTGATTTGCGAAGCAGAAATGGTCATTCCTCCGCCAGTCAAGCCGGATAGGATTACAAATTTTCTTAAACCATATATCTTGAGGATGCACTTCACAAACAAGTTTGTGAGTGCCCAAGTGATCCACTCACCAACTGCTACAGTGGCCAGTGCTGCAAGCTCACAGGAGAAGGCCCTTAGGCCCACCATGGGATCCACTCGTGACGTTGCTGCAGCGGCAAAGATAGGGAAGTTATTGGGGGAGCGCCTGCTGGCTAAAGACATCCCTGCTGTCGCTATTTTCTTGAAGAGAGACCAGAAATATCATGGTAAGGTGAAAGCTGTGATTGATTCTTTGAAGGAAGCAGGTGTCAAACTGGTTTGAAATCAACAATGAACTTTTGTTGGATTTGCTTATCGAAATCGTGTTTGCTAGCACTACTGTCTTTGCCTGAGGAATTTGAATTCCATGGGAAGAAATACTGGTAGATTTCACCTTTTTGATGCACTTTGATTGTGTTTTCATGTTGTTCAACAGTAACTGGAAAGTCATATACTGATATGAGCATAACCATTGTGTTTCCATATGAGGCTTTGCTCCGACTAAAATGCTATGCATCCTCGAGGCATGCTTATGATATAAATTGACCATCCATACCTACTAAGTTATGTCGATGAATTAATTTGCTGGGTTAATCCAAGTGTTTGAATTTGTAAAGTTTTGGAAGGCCTTGGGACACCAAGGTTGCACCCATTATCTTCTATTTGCAACATAAATGCAGATTTTTTCTGTGTATTAGCAGTCGTGTGATGGTGATGGTGATGGTTAGGTCATTGTTAATGGAGATGTGGTTGGGTTCATCTGATATGTTCAGCAATCTTCAGGGTGATCCTAGTGTGGGATTGGCTCAACAATATGCTAATGAGCATTAACCTCACAGTTACAGGTTGGTTTAGCTGTTCCATTTTTAAGGGCAAGTTTTACACAAATTGGTTGGTCTTTGTTCAGTTATATATATATATATATATATATATATATATATATATATATATGTATGTATGTATATTTGATTGTAACATTAGAATGATATTTTCATTAAAAATGTTTATTATCTACTGAATCCTTCACAAAATAGTCCAGATGTCATGTATGTGCATCTGTATTTTCATGTGCTAATTAGGAGATAAGGTAAGAAGCTGGATTTTGTATACATTTTTGCCCAACTTGTCATATATGTCCTGAGTTCATATTTAATATTCATGGTTTGCCTTGATTTGGCACCACTCTCATGGCCTCCAATGCATTACCTTGTGATTTAATTTTGAGGTCATATCAGTTAGAGTTTACCTCCATTTAATATCTGTAGCTTACATTGTTTTTACCAATGCCTTGTCTCTATATGTCTTTTATTCATAAACAAAATCATCATTATCTAACAATTAAGACTTGGGACTCGTCTCAAAAAGCATGAGGTTTCATGTTCGATTTTAATTGGGTGTTAACAATTTGCTAGGGCCACGACCTCGGACATGGTTCGAGCCTTACCCGATTCGTATGAGATCGCCTTTCACGAGTTCCGTGAATTAGTCGGGTGAAAAAAATATATATATTAGGTCAATCCTATTACAGTTAAGAGAGTAATTTCTTAGCACATAAATCATGTTTAAAATAAATTAAAGCTTGGCTAGCACAGTTTAATTTAATATTGAAAAACAACTTTGATTGTGTTGAAAAGTTGTACGGTTTTGTTATAAAAATAAACAAACGTGAATTGTAGCCCTAGCCACTTTCCAGAGGCCATAGGGGCCATTGAAGGGCAGATGAGTGCAGAAATCACTAACCTAATGAGCAATTGAATAACTGAGTTTTTTTCTTCTCATTCTACTGGGAACATAATGTGGAATATTGAACTCTTATGCTTGAATAACCCTAAAAATATATTAAATGAAAAAAAAATGGAAACCATTCTATTAATTATAGAAAAAGAGTAATCATTCATTATATATAGGATACCTTTAACATCATGAGTTGTGAACCCATCATCTGAGGTCACATGCTATTATTTATCAAAGTTTTTTCAGTTTCTCTTCTACATCTTATAAAGTTGCAAAATTAACATTTGATATATATGTTTGTGTGTGTGTATATATATATATATAATGATGGTGACCTCTTAACTTCTTAAGTGCTACTGTTACATTAGACTTTGTGGGTTGAAATCAGAAATGTTTGATAGTAGAAATTTGTTGTGTAGATTATATTAGAAGTTGAGTTGCTACAATAACAGAATACACAAAACATCAGAATGATGTTTTTTTATTTCGACTTAAATTTTGATCTGAAAGACCAACAAGACTGAAACTTTGATTTAAAAGACCCTAACAAATACCAAATATGTTTTGAAAATTGTTGTTTCATTCGTTATATCTATTATTCATTTCATTCAAGAAAATAAAAAGGAGAGAAGCGGAGTCTCTTTCATAAAAAAAAAAAACTCATAAATCTTTTCTCTCTCTTTTAGTAAACTGCTCATGACATTTTACTGACCTATTCAACATGTTTAATTTAAATTTGTCCGTAGGAAATTTGATTTGATTTTTTTAATTTGTTGTGTATTCAGTTTATAAACTTGAATATAAAATAAGAATTTATTGAAAAAATTGAGACAATTGAGGATTAAATTAATAAAAAAAATTAGAACTCAGTTTCTCTCTAAACTGAGTCATGACCATTGACTGACCTATTCAACACGTTCAATTTAAGTCTCTCTCAATCTCAATAAAATCAAAGCAATCTGTACCGTCAATTTTAATTTATTTAGGCCCTGTTTGGAAAGGGGTTTGTCTGGTCTTGTCTTGTCTGGTTTTGTCTGGTCTTATCTAGTCTTGTCTTGAATCTAAAATTCTGTTTGGTAATCGGTCTGGTCTTTCTGGTCTGATTTGAGAAAACAAAAACTTTATATATATATTAGTTTATATATTATTTTATGTATATAACTTTATATATTATTAAATATATAATATTATATATATTATTAAATATATATAATATTATATATATTTAATAATATATTTAAAAATATTATATATATATTTAATAAAATTATTTTATATATATTATTATAAAATAATAATATATATTATTCTATATATTATTAATATATATTATTTTTTAATTTTATATATATTTATATATATATTATTATAAAAATTATATATTATTATAATAATATATATTATTCGATATATTATTTATATATACATTATTTTATATATATATTTAATAATATTATTTTATATATATTATTATAAAATAATAATATATATTATTCTATATATTATTAATATATATTATTTTTGAAATTTATATATTATTTTATATATATATTATTTTTGAATTTTATATATTATTTTTTATATATATTATTTTTGAATTTTATATATTATTTTATTTTTGAATTTATATATTATTTTATATATATTTAATAATATTATTTTATATATATTATTATAAAATAAAAAATATATATTATTCTATATATATTAATATATATTATTTTTTAATTTTATATATATATTATTTATATATATATTTAATAATATTATTTTTTATATATTATTATGAAATAAAAAATATATATTATTCTATATATATTAATATATATTATTTTTTAATTTTAGTACATGAATTATATATATTTATATATATAGGAGAGAGAGAGAGAAAGAAAGAAAAGTAAAAAATTATGGGCTAAGACCAAAAAAAATTAATTTTTTTTTAGTTTTGGTTTTATTTTATTTTGAACCAAATCCAATACCAAAGTTTTAAGTGATTTTGGTTTTGAATTTAAAAACAAAACCCACCAAACAAGTTTGGTCTTTGAAAATAAAAACAAACCAAGAAAAAACCAAATAAAACTGAACAGGCCTTACACCCCTTTAAGTATGTCTCAATCAGACCTCTCAATTTTACATATCATCAATCAAGTGTTGATTTTGATTAATTTTTTAATGAAATGTTTCATTTGCCATTACTTATATTATATGAAGAACGAACATTTCCATTTTGTTTGATCCTGTACTCATTTCGGACATATGTGTATGTAGAATACGCTGACACGTCAAAAATATGTGTTCGATATGTCAAAAATGTGTCCTAAATTTTTTTAAAGTTGGACATGCGGTGGGTCGGTTGATTCCATAAAAGATAAAAAAATTATGAAGTCAGTAATTTAGTGGATCACTTATGGAACTTCAACATCCCTAATCTAATATTTGGTTTTGAAGATATTTGAATATCTTTGTTTCTCCTCATCTTGTGTGAGAGAAATTGGAACACCCATTCATTTGTCAATTATTTGAAAAGTAACATAATAACATCACAAAAAGCCGAATATTTGATATTTGTACCTTCCAATTTGTGTCTTCAATCGAGAAAATTTTCACAATGTAACGAGAAAGAGATTAGATATCAGATGTTAGGGGAAATGCATTTGATTTTTTGGATGGTAGTGGAATGAAGAATTTTGAATATGTCAAACATTTTATTTAACCTATTTATTTATTTTTGGTTATAAGTTTATTTGGTTCTCATTTTTTATGTGATAAATGAAATATTTATGTAATATAATATGTATATATATAAAATAATTATGTTTTTTTTATAAACGTATCAGAAGCATGTCGTGTTTTACTTTTTAAAAATTTGTTGTATTGTTATGTCCTTATTCCGTATCTGTGTTTGTGTTTCATAAATTATATTTAAGAATAATATTATCTAAAATGAGGATGGTGGGTAATTTGAATATTAAATAAAGAATTTATAATTATAATGATATTGTGTGTGAAAAAAGTAATGGATCGGATTGAAGATATGCAAAGATCTGATTGAAGTATTGATAAACCTAATGTAAATGTACCATTTTAATAGTGCCCTATCACGTGACAGCTCCTCCCACAACCTTCCACGTGGCGGCCTCATCAAAGCTCAAGTCCTTGTCACGTCGAACTTATCCTTACATGTTTTTCGATCTTTTGTAATTACCTCATCTTCTTAATCCAACGGCTGAAAATCGCTTGATTGTTGGAGACTTGTTCGATTTTTAGCGTCTAATCCTTCATTAAATATCTCTTTTCCTCCGAATCACACTCCTCCGTTGTTGGTGTTTGCTCTGGTATAGCAGTCTATCGTACGCCGACTTCGCTAAAATACACCATGAGCTTACTCGACCACTTGTGGGACGACACCATCGCCGGGCCTACGCCGGAAAACGGCCTCGGCAAGCTCCGCAAACAGTCCACCTTCAGCTTCCGACCGAGCTCCGGCAAGGGTAGGGCTACTCCATCCCTTGCTATCGTACGCCCTGTGGCGCTAACATGCTCATATCAAACCAAATCAAATCAACGAACTGAAATGAATGAAACTAATATTGAATTTTAAAAAATAATTAGTTTAAAATTTAAACTTATTTGATGCTCTGCAAACGTTGCATAACTGAATTTTTTATAATCACGCGGATCAGATCTGATCTATTGTATATATATATATATATATATAGATTAGGAGATATATAGATATGTATTAGGAGATAGTTGTTGACAGTTTTGATCGGTTTTGTTGGAGCAGAATCATATGGCGCGAACGAGAGATCGTTCGCCGATGATGCGGCGGCGGAGGGGCTGAGAGTGACGCGGAGTATCATGATAGTGAAGCCTCAGGGGAGTCAGAATGGTTCGCCGCCGGTTTCGCCGGCGGGCTCGACACCTCCGGTATCTCCTTTCGCCGGTAAGTTACTAATTTTTTTTTGTTCTTATAAATATAATTAATTTTTGTAGTGTCGAAAATGGCCTCGAAGCTGTTGATTAAGTTGATCCGAGAAAAATGGAGAGTTGAGGAACTCTAGAAGCGTCCATGAGTGTGGTAGTGGGGGTAATTTGGTCAGGCAAATTAGATGGTGTATTATTGGGTGGATGATTATTTATTCAAACCTAATTAAAGTGTTAGGTGGATGTAGAAAATGACATGCATTATTGATATTATATATGTGTGTATATATTTATAATAGGGTAAATACCACTGACACCCTCAAAGATACCCTAATCCCACATAGACCCCTCGATATTCACTATTCCCAATCAGACCCCTTCAAAATTGAATTTTGTCCCACAAAGACTCCCTCCGTCTCCACGCCGTTAAATTCTGCCGTTAACCACCCTGTGAATTGTCTATTTTGCCCTCAAAATGATATAAAATGACCTACATATCCTTCTTCTTCTTCAATTTGGGTATCTCAAAACCCTAACCCTAATTTATATATAGAGAGAGATTGGAAGTGGGAAATTGGGAGAGAGAATGAAGATTGGAATTATATATATTGCATACCCACATATACATATATATATATATATTCTGCTATATATACCCGTATATATATATATAGCTGTTATATATATACCCGTATATATATATATAGCTGTTATATACATACCCGTATATATATATATATCCATATATACATATATATATCCGTATATATATGTGTGTATATATATATATGTATAGATCTATATATATATGTGTGTGTATATATATATATATGTGTGTGTGCGCTGTGTGCAGAGAAAGGGAGGGAGGGAGGGGTGTGTGTGTGTGTGTGTGAGAGAGAGAGAGAGAGAGAGAGAGAGAGAATTAAATAAAATTTAAATATTTTTTAAATTTTATATTTATTTTCGAATTTAGTTTTTTTTTTTGAAATTTAATATATATATATTTTGAATTTTATATTTATTTTCAAATTTTCAAATTTTTTATGTTTTTTTCGAATTTTATAATTATTTTCGAAATTTAATATATATTATTTGAATTTTGTATGGTTTTTTTTTTAATTTTATATATTTGTCTTGAATTTAATATGTTTTTTTAAAAAAATTCAAAATTTATATATATTTTTTATTTTATATTTATTTTCGATTTTATAATTTTTTTCGAAATTTAATATATAGTTTTAAATTTTTATGTTTTTTGTGATTTTTATATTTATTTTCAAAATTTAATATGTTTTTTTGAAAAAAAAATAATTTCGAAATTTATATATATTTTTAATATTATATTTATTTTCGAATTTATAATATTTTTCAAATTTTAAAATATATTTTGAAAATTTAATACAATTTGTTTTGAATTTTAAATATTTCTTTCAAATTTTATATATTATTTTTGAACTTTATAATTTAGGTATGTTTTTTGAAATTTAAATATTTTTTTGAATCTATATATTTTTCCCCTTTTTATATATTTTTTTCTAAATTTTTATATATTTTCAGATTTTAATATAATTTTTCAAAATTTTATATATATTTTTATATTTATATTGTTTTTGCATTTTCAGATTTTATATAAATTTTTTGAATTTTAAATATTTCTTTCAAATTTTATATATTATTTTTGAATTTTATAATTTATATATTTTTTCAAATTTGATATATATTTTTTCTAATATATATATATTTTCGTAATATATATATATATATTTTCGTAATATATATATATATATTTTCGTAATATATATATATTTTGGGCATATGGGTAATTTCATATTTTATATATTATCCTAATGTAATAAGTGAAACTTTAGGGGGTGCTACTGCAATTTACCCTTTTTTTAAATATATATCGAAGGGCAAATTAGTAATTTCACAATAAAAACGTCAATAACCCTAACGGCTGTCTGTCAGAGGGGATCCATGTGGGAATACTCAATATCGAGGGGGTCCGTGTGGGATTATGGTGGGGGTGTCGGTGGGAATAACCTTTTATAATATCTTTTGTGGAAAATGTTGCTTTTCGTACTATACAAATAGATCCCTGATCACTCCCTAAGGTCACGTTTGGTAACTGGTTTTGGTACATGATTTTTGGTTTTGGTACGAAAAAGTAGTACCAACCCATGTTTGGTAAACATGGTGTTGGTTTTACTGTAGCACCCCAAAAAGCACTGTAGCGTACCAAATCTCACCATTTTTGGAACCATCAAAGTGGATGGTTTTGGATGGTGCGGGTACTGTAGCAACCCATGTGCGGGTACTGTAGCAACTAATTAATATTAATACTATTATATTAATATGTTAATATTAATACTAATATATTACTATATTAATATACTAATATTAATATTAATACTAATATATTAATATATTTTAATATACTAATATATTACTATATTAATATACTAATATTAATATTAATACTAATATATTAATATATTTTAATATTATAATATTAAAATATATTAATATATTAGTATTTGATTACAAAACCAAAAAATTAATATATTAATATTAATATATTATAATATATTAATATTAAAATATATTTCAATATTATTTATTATATTTTAATATTATAGTTTTATTATTTTTCCTAAAAATTAATATATTAATATATTTTAATATATTAATATTAAAATATATTTTTGGAAATTTAATATATTTTAATATTATAGTTTTATTATCTTTCCTAAAAATTAATATATTAATATTGTAAATTTTAATATTTATAAATAAAATATGAAACCATTCCAAGTTACCAAACATGGTTTAGTTCCAGAATTTCAACCCATACCAACTCTACCAAACATGGTTTGGTTTTTCAACCTAACTTTTTCTCACACCAAAACCATCTGCACCAAACATGGTTTGGAACCAAAATAAAACCACACCAAACCAAATCCAACCCAACCCAAACCAAAACCAAAAACCAACACCGCACCGCATCGTTACCAAACGTGACCTAAGTCCTAACAGTGTAAAATTACTCATGTATCCTCGCCAAATCACTTTGGCGCTGAGTAATTTAGTTTATAGGGGGGTTTTTGTTAATGAGTTTGCTTATATTAGAGTGGTATGATTTGATTTTGTATAAATATAGTCAATGTCTTTGTTGGTTATTTGAATATTTTCCTGAATTAAGGTGTTTTAATCGGAAGGTTGTGGTGAAGTTGTGATGGATGGGAAAAAAATGGAGGATTTGTTGTAGAGGCACAATGGATCCACACCATATATAACAATGTATATATATGTGTATATACACACACACACACATATATATATATATATATATATATATATATATTAAAGGAATCGAAATGGGTTTTTTCATCTGCCCCTAAATCATTCTTAAACTTGAGTTTTTTTAGCTCTCTAATTTTTTGGCTGCCAGACCACGAGATCGGTTTAGATAATAGATAGCTAGGTGGGGAAACTAATTACCAGTCTCTCTTATATTCACCTGCATGTAATTCTTTTTGGACATAAAATTCATAAAAACAGGACCACATCATCGCGAGGACCTCATGGGGCCAGATTTAATACATTCATCTGGATTACACATGATTGTGCCGTTGTAAGAGTGGAAATGTCCAGCCCGACTGAGCCCATTTGGCATCAGGCCCATCAGGTTGCTGGCCCAACAAGGTTTTTGTGAGCCCAATAATGAAGCCCATTAAGAAAATGTATTTAAAGGAAATCAAAAATTAATAAAGGGATTCTTGAATGTGTTGAGCATTTTTGTGCATTTACACATTGGCGCCGTCTGTGGGAAGCCTCTAGAGGAGTTCCTGATTTTTCAAATGCCCTTCGGGATCTGTAAAATCGCCTCCTTCTTCCCATCTCAAGAAAAAAAAAGCTGAGTCTGTTTGATAGGCAAAAGGATCTTCTATTTGGTAAGCTTAAAGATCCTCCACCTCCAGATACCTCCACTCACTACCCCCCCGGACGAAGATGCCAATCACTCGTTCACAGGCAGGCATTCTGCCCACTGAGGACAATCGTGCAGAGGATTCCCAGACCATGGAGCAAATTCTTCAACGCTTGGCGGCTGCTGAGGAACATAGCGTGGCCTTGGAAAAACAGAATGCAGAGCTCAGGGAGAGGTTGGCTCCACCAACGGCTGCCTTACCGGTGGTTACACCTGACCCTCCGGTGGCGGCGGTCGACCATTCTCTGAACCAGCAGGGTAGTGACAGACCTGAAGAGCATGCCGAGTCTTCTCAGCGCTCAAGAAAGGCTCCAGCAGCCGACGAGTCTATAACCCCCCAGAAATTTCAGGCAATGATGGACGAATTCCAAAGGAAAGTTCTCGGGGACTTGAGGTCCCGATCTACGGACGACATGGCCATCCAGGCATCCACTGAATTGATACAGTCACCCTTCGTTCAAGAAATAACCCAAGAGCCTTTCCCAAAGAAGTTCGTTATGCCACAATTCACCCCTTATGATGGCACAAGGGACCCCGAAGAACACATATACCAGATCCATCAGAAAATGACCATGTACGCTGAGAATGAGTCCCTGCTATGTAAGGTGTTCTCCACAAGCCTCGCTAAGGCCGCCCTATTATGGTTTAGGAAGCAGCCACCCCGATCCATTGGCAGCTGACAACAGTTAACCAGGCTCTTCATCGCCCAGTATTATGGAAACAAGAGACAGAAGAAGACCATATCATGCCTCTTCACCATGATCCAGGAGAAAGGAGAGTCATTGAAAAGTTTTCTATCCCGATTCAACATCGAATCCTCTTCTGTGGATAATTGTGACCAACACTCTGCAGTTGAGGCATTCAGGATGGCTCTCATTCTAGGAACAAAGTTCCATCAGTCTTTGGTCAAGCGCCCTCCATCGGGCATTGGGGAACTAAACTCCAGGGCCCAGGGATACTTGAGAATTGAAGAAGAGGAAACTATCAGGCAAAGGAGATCAGCCTTTGTCAGTCTTGAGATTCAGTCCAAGGATCGGTTGATCGATCGGAAACGATTAACTCCACCGGGATCGTCGGCCCCATCGGGATTATCGGTCCCAAAACCATTCAAACGCCCCAGGTTCGAAGAAAGGTTAACACCCCTGAAGGTTAGCCTCGCAAAACTTTACCAGGAGAACAAAGCCAAAGGAATTTTCCAGCAACCCCCTACCCTGCGACAACCGCTTGACCAGAGAGACAAGTCGAAACACTGCGCTTTCCACGGTGACTTCGGGCACATCACGAACGAATGCCGCAATCTAAGCCAACAGGTGGAGACGTTACTACTTCGCGGGGAACTCTGGGATTACGTCCAACGAGACAAGCCAAGGACCGATCAACGTGCCCTCGGCGTCCCTCGAAACCCCTCGGATGCACAGCCGGTCAGGGTCATCATCATGATTCATGGTGGCCCCCCATCCAAAGAGACCGAAGGATCGCGCCGAAGCTATCTGCGGAAAGCTCACAAAATGAGAAAAGTCAACGAGATCAGTGAGGCCCACAACAAGGCAGAGGAAACTCAGATCATTTTCTCGGTGTCGGACCTTCGGGGCGTCCAAATCCCGCATGAAAACCCTCTGGTTGTGACCCTAATGGTGGCCAACTGTCTTGTGAAGAGAGTCATGATCGATCCTGGGAGTAGTGCCAACATCATCACCAAATGGGCTTTCGAAAAGCTCGAAGTCAATCCATCTGAAATTATGACATCCCGATGCCCCATCGCAGGTTTTGACGGCAGGCAAATAGAGCCGATCGGGGAAGTTCAGTTACCGGTGTCTGCCGCTCATAGGACCCTAAACGAGACATTCGTTGTGGAGGACGCCAAACCATCATACAATCTGCTCATGGGAAAGGGATGGATTCACCGAATGCAAGGTGTACCTTCGACTCTTTACCAGGTCATGAGATGTTTAAGCCCTGACGGTATAGGCACCATCGATGTCAAAGGCGACTAGGTGGCCGCCAAGGAATGTTATGCGGTCACTCTGAAGGAGATCCGGAAGGTGCAGGCCCCAGGGATACCTCGATCGAAGGAGCAAAGCTCATGTTCCAAATAGCAATTAAAGGAGGGGGACCCGGGCACCCCAATTGTGGTTGAACCGCTACAACCGGTCTGTGTTGTGCCCGAGAGCCCGGAAAAAGTTACTTTTGCAAGTACAACCCTCATCGATTCTGAATTTGAGGAACTGACACAATTGCTGCAGGACAACTTTGATGTCTTCGCATGGGAGCATACAGACATGCTAGGGATCGATCCCGATGTTTCACAGCACTCATTGCATGTTGACCCAAATGTCAGACCAATCAGGCAAAAGCAAAAGCGCATGGGGGCACATCGGAACCAAATTATAGCAGATGAGGTATCCAGACTGCTCCAGGCTGGCTTCATCCGGGAAGTCAGGTATCCCGAATGGCTTGCCAACGTGGTGGTCGTTCAGAAGAAAAACGGCAAATGGAGGGTTTGCGTTGACTTTACCGACCTGAACAAGGCATGCCCGAAAGACAGTTTTCCACTCCCAAAGATCGACCAGATGGTTGATGCTACCTCAGGCTATGATCGTCTCACTTTCCTGGATGCCTATTCAGGTTACAACCAAATAAGAATGAACCCGAAGGATGAGGAAAATACCTCCTTCATTACTGAAACAGGTACATACTGCTTTAAAGTTATGCCTTTCGGACTGAAAAATACAGGGGCTACTTTCCAGAGATTGGTGAACAAGATCTTTAAAGGTATGATGGGCACAGTAATCGAAGCCTACATCGACGATACTGTAATCAAGAGCAGGAAGAGGGGGGACCATCTCACTCACCTACGCCAAGTGTTTGCCACCCTCAGGTCACATGGCATGAAGCTTAACCCAGCAAAATGTTCTTTTTGTGTATCATCTGGACAGTTCCTGGGGCACATCGTGGACCGGACTGGGATCCAAGCCAGCCCGACGCAAGTCAAGGCCCTAATAGAAATGAAGGAGCCCCGAACACATAAAGACGTTCAAGTCTTGACGGGAAGAGTGGTAGCACTTAGCAGATTCATTTCACGACTCACTGATCGATGCCGACCATTCTTTCAGGCAATAAAGGTGAAGAAGGGAGAGATCTGGGGTCCCGAACAATCGGAGGCCCTGGCGAGGTTAAAAGAATACTTGACCATGCCCCCCATCTTGTCTACACCAACTCCCGATGAAGTCTTATACCTTTATTTAGCAGTATCCTCCGCTTCAACCAGCGCCGCCCTTATCAGAGAGGACGGGAACCTTCAAATGCCAATATTCTACACTAGCAAATCCTTGGCTGAGGCAGAAACCAGATACAGCAGGCAAGAAAAACTGATTCTGTCACTGGTGAATGCCAAGAGAAGGCTAAGGCATTACTTTGAAGCCCACCCGATCGTCGTCCCAACAGCTACACCCCTACGGGTTATTATGTCGAAGCCTGACCTCTCAGGGCGAATCTCTAAATGGGCCATCGAGTTGGGCATATACGATTTGACATACATTCCCCGGGTTTCCATCAAAGGACAGGCAATGGCGGACTTTCTGCTTGAAAGTGAGACTGAGGAGCCAGACCAGAAATGTGAACTGGACACATGGAAGATCTTTGTGGATGGATCAGCCAGCTCTTCCGGATTAGGAATTGGCCTGGAAATTTTAACACCTGATGGGACACGCCTTCATATGTCAGTGCAACTACAGTTTCCAGCTATAAACAACGAGGCCGAGTACGAGGCCGTCGTATCCGGTTTGAGGATAGCCCGAAGCCTCAAGATTCAGTCCTTGGCAGTACACAGTGATTCTCAACTAGTTGTCCGTCAGATCAACGGGGAATACGAAACAAAGGACCCGACAATGGAGTTGTATCGGGCACTAGTTTTGAAGGAGACATAAAATTTTCATAGAGTTACCTTTACCCAAATCCCCAGAAATGAAAACTCTGAAGCTGACCACCTGGCCAATCAAGCTTCCTCAGCCGGGGAAGACCTAACTCGGGTTGCACTGTTGGATTTTATTCAGAGGCCCAGTATTCAGGAGCCCGAACGAGTAATGCTCATCCCATGGGAGCCCAGTTGGATGGATCCCCTGACGGATTACCTACAAAACGAAACTCTTCCCGAAAATAAAGCTGAAGCTTATAAGGTCAGGAGGAATTCGGCCTGGTACTCAATCATAAACGGGCAACTCTACCGAAAGTCCTTTTCCGGTCCTTACCTGAGATGTATTACACCATCAGAATCTAGAGCAGTGATGCACGAGATTCACAGTGGGGCTTGTGGAAACCACTCCGGCGGCAGGTCCCTTGCCCATAAGATACTGTCTCAAGGATACTTCTGGCCCTACCTGTCTCGAGATGCCGAAGAGTACGTCCGAAGGTGCAAGCCCTGTCAAATGCACGGGGATGCTATCCATCGGCCACCTGAGTTCTTGCATCCCACTATAGTACCACACCCATTCGCCCGATGGGGAATGGATATAGTGGGACCCCTCCCGAAAGCAATCCGGTCGAATGCGTACGTCCTTCTGGCAACCGACTATTTCACCAAATGGGTGGAAGCGGAAGCCTATCCCACCGTCAAAGGAAGTCACGTCATCAAATTCATATGGACCAACATAATATGCAGATTCGGGCTACCAAGAACGATCATGATGGATAACGGAACAAACCTGGACAACAAGGGGTTAGAGCATTCTTTGCCGAGCATGGTATCAACCAGAACACGTCTTCCGTCGGCTACCCGCAAGGGAATGGGCAAGCGGAAAGGACAAATCGAACTATATTCAACACCCTGGCCAAAAAACTTGAAAAAGCCAAAGGGGCGTGGTTAGAGAAACTGCTCGAAGTTCTCTGGTCATACAGAACGACCCCCAGACAACCCACTGGTGAGACCCCTTTTGCCATGGCATACGGTGCTGAAGCTGTGATCCCGACAGAGATCCGGGTTCCAACCCTCCGGAGCGAGGCATGGATTGAAGGACCAAGTAACCAACATTTGGCTCAGAATCTTGATCTTCTGGATGAAAAAAGGGAGGCAGCTGGGATCAGGCTGGCCGCCTACCAACAGCAGGTCCGGAACCACTTCAATCAAAGAGTCAAAAGAAAAGAGTTCCAGGTCGGAGACATGGTCCTTAGGCGCAAAATCGGGCTCGTAGGCAAGCTCAAGGAGCTTTGGGAGGGTCCGTACACCATCTCCGAAGTCATCGGTCGCGGAGCATACCGAGTCCGAAGGAATATTGATGGCGGAATGGAACCAAACTCCCAGAACGCCTCTCGCCTAAAGAGGTACTACCCTTAATGGGCCAAGTCCCGTCTTTACTTGGATCTTTTTGTAAAAAGGCTACAACACCTGGTCAGTAAAAGTCATTATTATGGCCAATTAAATAAATCATAAAAATCTGCTGAAGTGCCCGAAGTCACAACACAGATCCTGAAGAGATCATTGTTCCAAAAATAAAATAAGTGTTGCCTTGACCTTCGCATGGCCTGAAGTGCCCGAAGGCACAACACAGATCCTGAAGAGATCAAAGTCTCAAAAACAAACTAAGTGTTGTATTGACCTTCGCATGGCCTGAAGTGCCCGAAGACATAACAGAGATCCTAAACCCTAAATTTTGTAAAAATAAACAAAATAGACAGGAATTGTGATATTATAAAAGTCAAAAGTTAACTGGACAAAAACTATTATCTGTCATTCAAAATGGGCCCCAGTGGCCAAGGCTTACAATATGCTTTATAAACACAAAATCCTAAGGGTCAACACCGGTGCCCGATTCATTTGGGTTCACTGGAACGATGGCCCCATCAGGAGCCGGAGGATCAGGAGGGGCGGTGATGCTCATCCCTGGGAGAGGTTTGGTCAGGAACTCGCAGAAACGAACGTCGTCTGGACCACCAACCGGGTCGTCGTACGGAGAAGCGATGCCCAAACTCTCATCCAGTTCTTCCACCGAGGCAAAAGTCCTTTCTTCGACGGGTTTCTGCATGTCACTGAAGCATGACCTCCAACCAAACCCGATTCGGTACTGGGAGGTTTCACATAAACGCTTGTACATTTCGTTCCCAACCCGGTGGCACATCTCCACCACCGACCTCTCTGTTGCAAGGAGATTCTCCATCTCTGCCCTCTCCTCCAGAAGCTTCGAATTGGAGGCCGTCAAGCTCTCATTATTAGCTTTCAGGCTCTCATTCTCAGCCTTCAAGGCCTCTGTCTCAGCAGTGCCTCCATTTCTTTAATTTTTTCTTGAGCAGCCCGAAGCTGCTGCTCTGCAGCGACAACCCTCTGGGTCTGGACATCCAACTTTTCATTGGATATGGACAACTGGTTGGCGACCTTCATCCGGGAGTCCTCCTTCAGCCTCAGGAGTTCATTGGACTTCTGGAGCAACTTGGTGTCCTCCTCCATTTTTGCATTGTAGGCCTGGGTCAGGTAGAGCATCTGCCAAAAGATTAAGTGTTAGCCTGATAAAGAAACAAATAAAATATTAAGTGCAGTTGAGGAATCTGTAGATTCAAGCACTACCTTCATTGCTATCTCCGGACCTGTCAGGGCCAACTCCTCCCGGTCAATGGTTCTCAGTCTCTTTCGGTCAACGGGCGTCTAGATCTGTGAGCCCATAGCCCGAAGAGCAACGTTGTTGTCAATGGTTGCATGCCCTACCACCAGAAAATCACCGCCCGGGAGTCTAATCTTCGGCGCCCAGGGCAAGGGTCGCTCCACTTCAGTTGTGGCCCCACTGTCATCCAGTACGATGGGAGAGATTGTGTCGTCGTTCGGGGCCTTACTGACCGTTCGGGTAGATTCTCCTCCGATCGGGGATGTCGTGCCCCCGTCAGGCTCGTTTCCCCTTCAACCAACCGGAATTCAGGAGTGGGAACGTCCCCTGAAGGTCGAACAACCTCCTCTGATCTTGGAGGAGGGGTCTGACCGGTTTGAACATTTCCCATCGGTGGAGATGGAGCTACCGGAGTATTTTCCACCGGAGGCAAGAGAACAGGACCAGCCGGGGGGGTTGGAACACTCTGTGATCCCTGCTCGATTTGACTCTCACCAGGATCGGTCGTCACTTGAGATCCAACTGCCCGTTTAGGCCTCTTCTTCAACACCGCCTGCGGGATTCTCAGCATCTCTGTGGACAGGGCCTGTAAATTAGAACCTGTCAAGAAACTGTTACACATCCTCAAAGGTTGTTCCCAAATTTTTGACTTAAGCAATTCAAAACGGGTTCTGAAATAATTTGAGGTTTTATATTCATCGGGTGCTCCCAGAAACTCCAACACATGGAGACCTAACTTATCATTGCACTGATCGCAGTTGCATGACCCCTTATGGAATGGCTTGAAAGAAGGGAAAAGGTGTTGGTCAAACTCAATGGGGACTTTGAATCTGGATGAGCTTGGAAGTCTCCAACTCCCACTCACCAGGATCATTCTTTCTTTCCACCCTTTGTTGGATTTTTCAGTGCCATCACAGATTTTCCTCCCACTAAGGGGAAAGAGATTGTACCGGCCTCTGCACTCCTTCTGGGCTTGTATTTTGTAACAGAACAAAAGTTCCGCCAATCCAAGGTCAAGGCCTAGATCCCGATTGATCATCAAGATCATGGCCAAGACCCGGAAGAAGTTAGGCCCCACCTGAAGCGGGGCCAACCCTAAGGTAGCTAAGGTATAAAGGAAAAATGGCTGGATCGGGAATCTAAGGACCTGAAGGTGAAATGCCGACAACAAAATCTGATGATCCAAAACTCCCTCACCCTTCCTAAAATCATATTGTTTAGGGTAATTTTTAATAATTACCCCATCGGGTACCCCGCATTTAACCCTTAATTTTTTTAATACCGTCTCTACCCTATTCATAGGAGGAAGGGGATCAGCATAAAACTGATCTCCCGAACCTCCTGCAACCGGATTTCCAGCTGCTGTGATGTTCTAGTTAACCTCCGGTGGAGTAGACACAATTGTCCTAACCACCTCCACTGAGGGTGAACTGAGGGAGGCGTCCGGGTCTACAAAGGAGGGTAAACAGTCGCTACCCGACCGGGTATCATCACTATCACACATTTTGAAAAGAAAGACGCTAAGATGAAAAGAAATAACTTACTCTAAGATGAATCCCGAAAGATTTCGGACGCTTTCCTGAGAGAGGAGGTAGACTCTGGCAATGATAAGTAAAGATCTCAAGTGCAAAGAGTTCTCCGAAATTTTCAAGTTGTGAAACAGAATGAATCCAAAGCATTGCAGTCAATATTTATAGGAATCTCAGGGGCGCCTGAAAAGTCGTGCGCTCGGGAAGCGAAGCGTCACCTCGCTTCGCGTGCGAGTCCACAGCCTCTCTTCTCGCCAACCGAGGCCGTCCGGACCACGAATTTCAAACGTTACAATGATTGTACAACCTTCGTATTAATTGCGTCAGCCACGTCACCCCGATCAGGGGTGATGTATCTTATCCCCACTCTATATCCTTTCTAATGGGCCAGAAATATCGACGACCCATCACAAAGGATCGGGCCTGTGTAAGAGTGGAAATGTCCAGCCCGACTGAGCCCATTTGGCATCAGGCCCATCAGGTTGCTGGCCCAGCAAGGTTTTTGTGAGCCCAATAATGAAGCCCATTAAGAAAATGTATTTAAAGGAAATCAAAAATTAATAAAGGGATTCTTGAATGTGTTGAACATTTTTGTGCATTTAGAGCCGTGTACCGTGGTGATTTTCCTTTCAGATTAGTTTTTTTTGTTTTATAAAGCATTTTCATTTTGTTATTTTTTTTTATCTTTCCTTTGATCTAGTTGAGGGTGGGTGTTGTGATGGATTATTTCTTTGATGCAACCTCTATTTAGACTAAACAAAGAGACTTATAATAAGCAGTTACGAAAAGAAAGTGAAATGGACGGGGTTGATTAAGCATAATGTTTTTAACTATGTCACTTCTTATTCACATAACAAGTAGGCAGTACCTTTCAACAAAAAAAGTAGGCAGTAGTGGGGAGTTGGCGTTCACTGATGTGGGCTCATCCTGCTTGAGAAAGATATATACATATATATATATATATATATATGTATGTATGTTAATGGTATCTAATTAGACCGAGTCTCAATTATTCAGGAACACATCACTATTGTGATTGTAAGTTTTTCGCCAACCCAATTACATGTTTGAGATTTATCCTTATTCCTTCATTGTTCAGTACCAAGATTTAGTTTCGTCATGTGTTGCTCTATTCAGTATTTTGTTATACTTATACTAAAATAGGGTTTAAAATTGTGGTGTTTTCCATTGTCCACCTTTGTCATACATTGGACACCCTTGATAGTCGACACTCTTGACTGTTACACCTATGTTTTGAGTGAACTCTCGTTAACAAACGGTTTTTTATGAATAATGTGCAGGAGGGAAAGAGGCGTTCCGGTTTAGGAGGAGGTCTTCACTGGACGAGAAGGCGATTGGAGTTGGATCCAAGAACTCTTCTCCTCCTCCTTACAATGTCTGAGGTTTGAGCCGATCTCGCCTCAAGACGACTAAAGATGTTTCTTCCATCCCAGGAATTCCATCTTTCTTTTTTTCCAGTCAAGTGTGTGTGTGTGTGTTTGTCAGACTGCTGTGTGCATATGTTATGTGGAGTTTTGTAATGTATTTTGCTCTGATCTGTATGCAGAACTGAACTTAATGAGTTGGGTGAGCTAGTCTCTTTCTCTACTTCTACGTATCGTATTGGCATTTGCATTATTAGTCTCTCATATTGTAATAAATAATGTATAATGTTTGCCAATGTATGAACAAGGGCTCAAGTTTGTTGTTGTTGAGAAGATGATGGTTGAGTAATGGGGTGGTCCCTCGATGGTAGACATATTGTTTGTCTATGTAGATGATATAGATTGTGTTTTTTTTCGACAAGAAATATAGATTTTTATTTGTGAGAAAGTGATAGAATACTAGGGCCTCGGGGCTTTGGAGTTGTTTGTGGTCCTATGGCCAAACGTGGCTTTGAGAAAATTACCATTTTGGTTCGGAAACAGTTTTTTATGAATTTCAAAATGAGAGATTTTCAACAATTATTAAAGAATAGACTGTTCATTAAGTTTGAATATTTTGATAGATATTTTGGGGGAAAAAAATGTCAATCCCACTGGACTTGATCTTCACCATTTAGCCTCTTACTGGAATGGCACAGTAAGGGATCCACTAACCATCTAAGGGTTAAGATTTCATCCAGGCTTTGATGGTCCTATCACCCTATCATCAGGGTCTACATCTAATGATTCATATTTTTTCTTACACTTGTGGGGCCCTAACTAGAGGCTAAATGGAGAAAATTATAGCTTGCTTGGTTTGTATTCAAAAATTGTTCTTGAGAATCTTGAAAATTGAAAATTATTTTCTGAGAATAATAAAAAGAAGTCCTCTGGAAACTGATATTTTTATAGCTGAATTTTTTGAAAACAATTTTTTTAGAAAATCCAATCAAACAAATTTTTGTATAATTTTTTAATTTTTAATTTTCAAAAAACTGTTTTGAGAAATACAAACCAATTTTCTGGTATTTCCTCCTTGAAGAAAAAGTTTTGCAATTGAGCTAAGAACAATATTGTAGGTAGGCTTGTCAATGGATCGGATTTTGATCCAAATCCGATCCGATTAGTCGGATATGGATTTAAAATAAAATTCATTAATCCGTTTAGGATCCGAATCCGATTTCTTAACAAATTGGATTTGAATTTATGTTAATTCAAACCAATAAATATAATATATATATATATATATATATATATATATAGATTTAATATTTTTATATGTATATATTTAGTACTATAACTATATATAAAATTAATTATTAATTATTTTGTTATTTATTAATAATAATTGATCAATTATATTACTATTTATTAATATATAAATATTGACTAGCAAATGTCGTAAACTTAATATATATAATTATGTTATTAGTTGTATATAGTAGTTAATATCTCTAATTATGTTCTAAATCTTTGTTTATTATTTAACTTTCCTATTTTTCATGGACATTCATTATAAGTATAAATATATTATTTTATTTTTAGTGTCATAAAATAATAATAAAAAATAAATATTCTTTATTAATTTTATTTTAAAAAAATTTCATAATCGAATACCAAAGATTCGGATATGGATTAAGGAAATAAAAATTCATCGAATTATCGGATTGGATCATGACAAATCCGATCCAAATCTAATCTATTTAGAGGTCTAATTGTAGGCGGGTATGAACCTATATAGGCACTAGCACTGGAGCGGCAGCCCCCACTGAATTTCTTTTTAACCTCGCTAACTCTGGGATTTTAGATAATTTACAACTCTGTTCACTCGATCTTTTTGTAAAAAACTCCCAAGGCCCCAACTAATTTTTTTTTGTTTTTACTTTACCTACTGTAAACCCGTTCGGAGATGCCGAACGAATCTCTACCTTTGTAATCTAAACGAAAGCTATGAAATAGATAAATGGCTAGAAGATAATAGAAAATTCAAGAATCAGCAAGTATTGGAGCAATTTCGGATCCCTTTCCTTTTCTTTTTTTCTTTCTTTTATACATGAATCTGGTCTTACCCACATAAATGGGTTTTAATACATATTAAAGACAATATCTACATTTAATTGTAGTTTAATGTTTATCAAAAACTGCTATAATAAAATCTTATGTCAGTTTTGATTCTATACATTTGAAACGGTCATTTCCTTAATGACTTTATTCTGAAATGGGCTTATATCCTTGGGCTCTATTTTCTATTTGGGCTTTGTTTTCTATTCGGGCTTTAAGACAAGTAAGCTGATCCAGTGTGAACTTTGTACGATGTGCCTGATGTAAAAATGGGCCTACACTTTGCCCCCAATTCCCAAGCCCATTTCATTTTTGAAATAGGGTGGGAATTCGAAGAGCCATGTGTAACTGCTACTTCCCTTATTTCCTTCGTTTCCTTCAATATTTCTTCCCCATTTACAAGAGCAGACTCATTCCCTTTGAAGACGATTCCCAGCAAGGAACTTCTTGAGGTTAGTTTTTCTCTTTCGTCCTATACATTTCTTTCATTAATAAAAAATATCATGAGTAGTGATAGCAGCCGAACCCCTTCTCTGGAGGTGGTTGTTGATGATGCCCCTGTTATTTCTTCCTCTGAGGTTGCCCCCAATTTGATTGAACCGAAATTCCAGAAACTTTCCCGAAAACAATTACTTAAATTGCCTTTAGCCGATAGATGCCGAATTGAGTTTGACATACCAAAGGATGTTTCGATTTCTGAGTATTCTTCTGATTTAGACTTCAAAACTTATGAAGAAGTTGAACTGGGCGAAGTCTTGTTCTCTGCACATCACTTGGCCGTTCTTAGATTTCCCTTACATCCGTTCTATCACTATATTCTTTTTTCTTTAGGACTTACCCATTTGCAAGTAAACCCTAATTTCTTCAGGGTTCTATCTGTTATGCTCGTTCTGAATCATGAACGAGGTTTGAACCTAGGTTTTGGTGATCTTTTGATTTGTTACAAAGTCGATCGGATCAGAAAAAACCCCGGTCGGTACCATCTGCACCCCCACTCAACCTTGAAACTTTGCGAAGGCAATCCTTCTTCTGAGAAGGAGTGGAAAGATAAGATGGTGAAAATTGGGGGAAATTGGAGAGTGGATGCGTCCGGCCCGTATCCTCTACCAAGGACCTTCGGTATTTGTAAGAAACTGAAGTGTGGATTCAAAAATCCTGGCAAGTGTATTTTTTGTACTTTACACAAATTTTGCCTACTTTACTTTGATATGCGTATTTGTTTGTTTGTTGATCGTATGCCCATGTTTTGTATACAGTCGAACGTGTTGAATATCTGAACGAGAAAGTATTTGCATCTCTTCCGTCCAGCAAGTCACTTTTGACTTCCCAAAATTTGAAATTAATTGCTGCCCGTGCTTCAGAGGCTACTATCATGGAGATTCCGGTCACAGCCTCCAAGCGTGCTGCGACACAAAAATCTACTCCCCCAGTCAGCTCGACATTTGATAAAGGAAAGAGCCAAGTGGTCGATCTGACCGAATATCCGAAGAAGACGAGGGGGCATCTGAAGAGGACGAAAGCTGATGATAGTGGTAACGCTCCGAAAAAATTGCTGTTGGGCCCCCCTTCTGAACATGCGAAAAGAAATGACTGAAAAACATGAGAAACTTGTTAAGAAGGCCAGATTTGTGAGCGGCTACACTATTCCAGACTACTGCTTTCCACCATCATTTGATCCTGAAGGCGAATGGATCCCTAAGTTCGAGAAAAGTGATGGTAGTGTTCTGAATCGCCGAACGTTGGCAATATCTGATCCTGATTCCTTGATGGCTCTAACTCGTGGAATATGGCCTCCCAAGGATGAACTCTTTCAGTAACATGTTGATCAGAACGAGCTTCTGGCTAGGGCTCTTGTTTCTATTCTAGAGGTACTATTCCAGACTGCTGCTTTCCTCCATCATTTTTTTTTTACTAACGTTTCTTCTCTTTTCAGTCTGTGTTCAATGTTCTAGCTCTCTGTAAGGCTGTTGAGATGGGAGAGTATAAGAGAAAGAACATTGATGATGCATACATGCGAGTTGATAAATGCGCCATGTTGGCTGAAAAACAGAATAAAATCTTGGAGCTCGAGGTGGAGAGCTTAAAAAAACTCCATAAAAAGGAATTTGATCAGAATGCTGAACTGAAGAAGCAGATCCATAATCTTGAAACTTCTAATGCTGTTCTGAAAACAGGTTTAGAGATTTGCCGAAGGGGAGGTATGGACATGCATTGGAGATATGTGAACATTTTTTATATAAAGTTCTGTGACGGGTTCAGATTTTGTTATGACCAAATGTCATCGGATCCATCTGCCCGTTCATATGATAATCCGGCCGCCCATGATGCTGCTTGCGGAGTCGTTCACCCATATAAAGAGCTCAACTTGCCTCCTCAATTGTCTGCACTCATTGGTTAAATGTCCAAAGTCATTGTGGAACGCATAGTGCCTCGAACGGTCCTGCAGCTCTGGTGGTGTTTTCAGCGGAAATGGTGGGCGAAAAATACCCTTCGCCTTATTCTCGTTGTACAACTTTGCTAAAGTTGTTCGGAGTGGAGTTTCAGGTATGTCATACATTGGTCTCCTCTCCTGCTGCCTGTACGGAGACGATCGGTGGTTGCTCGTATTATCTGCCTTCTTGATTATTCTTTCCTTTGATTTGCTTTCCACACTGACTAATGCCGAACGATGACATCTTTCTTGCTCATCTTCTTCCAATCTCAGATATCCCTGTGCTCGTGAATTCAACTGACCCATGTTGAGGGGTGTTGACTTCACCAAGGATCTATGAAAGCTGGTCCCTTGTTCGATAGCTACCTTGAAAGCTTCCACTGCTGCTGGTTGATCACAACTGGGTATCATTCCCATTTCCAAATTGAATCTGGAGAGGAAATTCTTCAACGTCTCGCCTTTCGCTTGTCTCATTGTGAACAGATTAGAAATGGTTTTCTTTTGCTTCCGGTTTCCGAAATACTGGGCCAGGAACTTTTCCATCAGCGTTTGGAAAGAATCGATCGAACTACCTGGCAGTTGTCTAAACCATAACAGAGTTGGGCCCGTTAGGCTTGTAGAGAAAGCTTTGCACATTAGTGCATCATCAGCCATATCGAGAGTCATCATATGTTCCACATGAAACAGGTGCTCAATTGGGTCCTGTGTCCCATTGAACATAATGAATTTAGGCATCCGGAATTTATCTGGCCTTCTCGCCTGCTGTATTTCAGGGCTGAACGGAGATTTAATCATTTTGGCTGTCATTTCGATGGCCAGATCGACTGGTGACTGTGTTCTGAGAACCTTTACTTGTTCATCTACGATCTTTTGAAGTCGGGTTACCATATCGAGCGGAACTGCACGATTATTAACATTCGCCTCATCTGCGATTGGCAACGTATGAGTAGGATCTGCTGTGCAATCTGCTGAACTTGCCTCATGATGATTGTCTTCCTCTTCAACACCAGGGCCATTACGGCGACCTGCTACAGGCAATTCTGGGTGTTTGGATTGATCTAACCTTTGCTTTAGCTCCCGATTTTCTTTCTCAAGAGCCTCTAGACGCTCAAGGATATCAGCTGTATCACCTAGCTGTGAGGTGGTTTCTCCCGCCATTGATCTAATAACTTCTGTTTAGAAATTGAAATCGAGTTCCCACAGATGGCACCAAAAAGTGTAAACCCGTTCGGAGATGCCGAACGAATCTCTACCTTTATAATCTAAACAAAAGCTATGAAATAAATAAATGGCTAGAAGATAATAGAAAATTCAAGAATCAGCAAGTATTGGAGCAATTTCGGATCCCTTTCCTTTTCTTTTTTCTTTCTTTTAAACATGAATCTGGTCTTACCCACATAAATGGGTTTTAATACATATTAAAGACAATATCTACATTTAATTGTAGTTTAATGTTTATCAAAAACTGTTATAATAAAATCTTATGTCAGTTTTGATTCTATACATTTGAAACGGTCATTTCCTTAATGGCTTTATCCTAAAATGGGCTTATATCCTTGGACTTTATTTTCTATTTGGGTTTTGCTTTTTATTCGGGCTTTAAGACAAGTAAGTTGATCCAGTGTGAACTTTGTACGATGGGCCTGATGTAAAAATGGGCCTACACCTACTCTTAAATTTTGGATATTGCATTTCCACCCACACTCAAACTAATCTCTAGGTACATCAATTTGTAGGTGTGTAAAGACTAGAGAGCATGGTTCACATACGGTTCATATCGCCGGGGTTCGTAGAGACTAGAGAGCATGGTTCACATACGGTTCATATCGCCGGGGTTCGTAAGGCCAATCCATTATATACTGATACCGCAACCGCGAACTATATTGGGGAGACATTATATGTGATTCCATTCTTCCAGATTTTATACATTGATTGTGCTTGTATCAAATATTACTTGCAGAAGATCTAGCTACATCATCTTATATTTTACAATCTCTCATATTAAGAGGATAAAATGATAACCAAATGCGTCAGTTTTTTACACACACGGGCCTGCAAGGGTTTATATATTTAATATACATACATACATACATATATACATACATACATATATATATACATACATATATATATATATATATATATTTCTTATCTGCGATATAATATGACTGCTTTAGGACATTGTGTTCTGTGAGCCTGCTATGTACTATTCTTATTAGGTATGAATACACTCCTGCTACTAAAAGTCCCGAGTTTCTCTGTAGACACTATGTAGCAAAAAGGATATTGGAGAATGAATTGATATATATATATTAAACCAAACATTAGATATGGTCTTCATAAACAGAAGAGGAATCACAACAAGGGTTCAGATGATATAGTATCTCCTTAGAACATCCGGCGGCGTTAATCGATAAATGATTTTCTAGTCTAGCGCAAGCCTATAAACTTATTGTTGCCAATTTTACAAATTCAAAATGTTTAGTGCATGGAAGCTATTCAACTGCAACAGGCCAACACTACTGTAACATCAAGAAACTTTATTACTGGAGCAAGAGGGCTAGGTTTAAAAGGTCATTCATCGTTATTCCAGGCAACCCGGGTATATGAACAGATTAAAAAACAGCTTCAGATAGCACTTGCAACTGACAATGAAACGAAATTATCAAAAACCATGGCCAACTTTTCCTCAGTCAGCACCATCATATTTCAATCCAATTATCGGGTATATTAAGCAAACACAGTATCTAAAGCAAACAAAATGATAATCTCAGTTTCTGCACAACTTATCAAAAAAAAAAATCTCAGTTTCTGCACAGAAGGTACCATGTTTGGCTGATTTACAGATCTTCTGGTTATCATTACTGCAACTAAATTATCTGCAAGCTTCAATATCACACATATTCAACTGACATGGGTTTGCAGAGGCGACTTCTTCACTATGAAAACCATATGTATTAGCACAAGATTCGCAACTCCTGCATGAATAATGTTGTCCTTCGGTATTTACTTGGAGATAACCCCAAATGCTTCTCGTGTATACGCCTTCCCAATTTTAGGGGGCTGTTCGGAATGGAAAGAGAAAACAGGAGCAATGTCATTCCTTTTAATAATCAAACAGTCACAAATCACAAAAACGAGAACAAAGTTTTTATGCTTCAAATAACGTGGGCCTTGAATCCATAATGTACCGAAAACTCTAAACAAACCACATAAATGTGAATATACCTTCTTAAGAGGCAACTTAGAGCTGCCTGGTTGTTTATAGTCCTCCGGTTTCAATATTTCAAACGAACATACTAGAGATTTGTCAACACTCAATAGCGCGCCTGCATTGTCAAACTCCCCACCGTAGTTAGGAGCAGAAAATATCGTGACAAGTCTACGTTGTGCGAAGAACTCATATCCATCCTCCACCACCTGCAAATTTTTAAGTCGAAAGAGCCATAATCAGGGCTGTCATTATCAACCTTACACAGGTTATAGTCGCCATCAGAATGCTACAATATTTTGCCAAAATATTTATTAAAGTGTGACATATGCAGATGAAGGTTTATAAATAAGAACAGTTGACTCTTATAATACACTCTGACAGGAAAACATTGAGTATAGTGAAAAATAATGCAATAGCATGTCCCAATGTTAGTGCATTTCGTATAAAAAATGTCAGCATATAGACGATTGCTCATAGTGATCATTTCTAAGACTATCATGAGACCACCAGTAGAAATCCCATCACTAAATCAAACTTGGTGGGATCATACTATCCAATCGATTATTTTAAGCAGCTAGTAGAACGAAATATAGGAGCAAGCTAAGGCGCAAATTTAGCGTTCCTTTGTAACTATGACTTCGAATAATTAAGTGGTATTTTAGCTTGCTCATCAGGAACATGGGTCACCTGATGGCCGCGGCAAATTAGGTCTAGATCATGCTTATCCAAAAACTCCGCAACTTTATCGGCTCCAAATGTACATGAAACACCTCGATCACTATCTGCCCATCCACTTATACTAGGATCAGGATCAGACCAGAGCAGATCACATATGAGACCACTATCTGGAATGTCTGTGGGCCTCTGAATTTCCTTTATTTGATTGAAAGTATGCAATCCAGGAGAGAGTCCCCCATGCATACAAAATATCTTATCATCAATGAGTGCAGCAACGGGTAAACAGTTGAAGCAGTCCGTGAATGTCTTCCAAAGCCGGACATTAAATCTCCTTTTACATTCGTCATAAAAACCATATATCCTATTGATTTTGGCATCTTCGTGGTTTCCCCTCAGAAGAAAAATTCTGTTGGGATATCTTATTTTGTAGGCCAGTAGCAAACATATGGTTTCCAAACTTTGCTTGCCTCGGTCTACATAATCCCCAAGAAAGAGGTAGGTTGCGGCAGGAGGGTACCCACCGTATTCGAAAAGCCTCAATAGGTCCTGGTATTGTCCATGTACATCACCTGTAAGAACATGCATTTATATTAGGAAGACTATTAGAGTATAGACAGAAACATAAACAAATAGATCCAGACTCTCCTAATGGCCCATTTCTTGCATTCCAAAGGAGAAGTACAATAAGCATGTTATAAAAATGAGCTGCAAACCCAAATACCGTGGATACACGGTAGACATTGTAGAGAAGAACAAGTTCTAAAGCTGCATCAGAGAGGAGAAACCTATCTGTTGATACCATGCATCAGCATCAGCATCAGCATTAATGAATTCCAATTGCATTAATGAATTGCAATTGGGACACTTCCTTAGTAGTAGAATGGCTATGATGCTAACATTTATAACCAACATCTACTTTGGCATTCATTGGGAAAACTACTCGGCATCGTGATATTATGATGATGTTTTGCATGCTTCAGTGATAAGCATTTCCTGGCAGACACTCAATATTACAAGTGACTGACTTGGGTAAATTAAATTAATTCTATTTACTTTAAATCAAAGATAGCATGTCACTAAAGATGTGACATTGTAGAGAAGAACAAGTTCTAAAGCTGCATCAGAGAGGAGAAACCTATCTGTTGATACCATGCATCAGCATCAGCATCAGCATTAATGAATTCCAATTGCATTAATGAATTGCAATTGGGACACTTCCTTAGTAGTAGAATGGCTATGATGCTAACATTTATAACCAACATCTACTTTGGCATTCATTGGGAAAACTACTCGGCATCGTGATATTATGATGATGTTTTGCATGCTTCAGTGATAAGCATTTCCTGGCAGACACTCAATATTACAAGTGACTGACTTGGGTAAATTAAATTAATTCTATTTACTTTAAATCAAAGATAGCATGTCACTAAAGATGTGACATTGTAGAGAAGAACAAGTTCTAAAGCTGCATCAGAGAGGAGAAACCTATCTGTTGATACCATGCATCAGCATCAGCATCAGCATTAATGAATTCCAATTGCATTAATGAATTGCAATTGGGACACTTCCTTAGTAGTAGAATGGCTATGATGCTAACATTTATAACCAACATCTACTTTGGCATTCATTGGGAAAACTACTCGGCATCGTGATATTATGATGATGTTTTGCATGCTTCAGTGATAAGCATTTCCTGGCAGACACTCAATATTACAAGTGACTGACTTGGGTAAATTAAATTAATTCTATTTACTTTAAATCAAAGATAGCATGTCACTAAAGATGTGAATTCCCCCCCCCCCCCCCCCCCCCCCCTCACTAAAGATGTGAATTCCCCCCCCCCCCGGAACACACACACACACACACAAAAGAGGGGGGAAAAACCCAGCAGAAAGGATTGATGCTATACATACAGATAAAATCCTTGAAATCATTTTCTTATGACAAGAAGAACTCTGTGCGATGAGTCTCAAATCAATTAAATTAGCAAAATCCAAAAGCAAAACCATCCAATGAAAGAAGAGGATGTGAGAGGAGGCAGAGAAGAGAAGCACCCAAAACGCTAAACACGACACAGTGAATTAACTTCAATCACCAAACAGAAAAGCATATCTCTGATGTTATTTATGTCTCTTCTTGGCATTTTGGCGAATTTTAGTGAGAAAAATCATGGAAAAAACGGAAAAGAAAAGAAAAACAGCAACGTGAAAATATCAATTGCAAAACAATCTTTAATCAAACAAAACCACAGCTATGCATCACAACACTGGCCAAAACCCATTTGCATCAACATATTGCCCATTCACTAATCAACAAAACACACGAAGTAAACTGCATTTCTACAAACTTGACATTCAATTTATCCCTGGAAAACCAAAAACCCTTAAACCAATCCAACTTACACTTGCAAAAACCCAATTGCATCCACATATACACAATTCACTAATCAACAAAACATACCAATTAACCTATATTCCTCCAAACCAATCTCAATTTTCTCAACACAATAAACACCTACACTTGCAAAAACCCAATTGCATCAACATATAACCAAATGAACCTATATTTCTTCAAACTAATATTCTTTTGTCCCCCCAATAAAACCTTCAAACTAATCTAACCTTCCCCTGCAAAAACCCATTCGTATCAACATATACCCAATTCACTAATCAATAAAACATACAAATTAACCATTATTTCCCCAAAACCCTCATCTATTTTCTCCCCCCAAATAAAAACCCTTAAACCAATCTAACCCACATGATAGATTCATAGTTGAGGGTAAAACCTAACATCACCACTCTCTAATTGTGTGATAACACACACACACACACACACACACATATCACAATTTCTCAAGTAAACAATTTTTTTTTATATATATATAGAGAGAGAGAGAGAGAGAGCTTACCACATATTTTGATGGGTGCGTGAAGCTGAAGAAGATTGGGTTGAGAGAGAAAGATTTGGCGCGCGTTGACACAGAGCTGACGAATCTCAGCTTCGGAGAGCTGTACCTGTTTTCCTCCTTTACCTTCCAACAGCCTCCCAATCACATCATTCAAAACCCTCTCATCCAGCTTACCCTCCATCGTCATCATATTCATCACATTAGCAGACACCTAGCCCAAAACCCTAGTTTTCCATAAACTAAAATTGCTTGACTTGGATAATACTATATATTTATATATATTATGTATGTATAGGTGTATGTGTGAGTCTACAATGATGGGCTCGGCTCTTATAGTGTTGTGTTTGTTTTTACTTTCTCTATCTACAAAAATCAGTTTCTCTCTCTACAAGTTTCTTCGTTCTGCTGCCAACTGGCCTGAAGTTTCAATACGGTTGAAACCTTCAATAGATATCTTGGACCAAACGGCGCGGCAAAGGTGCGCACGATAGCAATGTTACGGCACAAACTATAGATACATTGTGATTGTATATATAGCTCTATATGATTTTGAGTGTGAAAAGTAAAATGGTAAAATAAATTGATTTTTCAACATGTATTGCAACCATTTATTTTTTTAATCATTTTATAATTTGAGTAAATATGAAATGCGCGTGAAGAGTGAACCCCAATAGGGTGCGTTTATTATAAAAATAAATAAATTCAGGAAATAAAAGTTTATGAGACAAATAAAGGAAATTTAAATCAACGTATTTATTTATTAACTTTATATTTTTCCTTTTTTGCTCTAATTTTTCTTGTTTATAAAAAATTAAACACAAAAGATTTAAGAAATGAATTGAAGTGTCAAAGTCTTATATAGGGTTGTGACAGCGATTGAGTTTGTATTTTAGAAGTTCTTGGACTTCTATCATTTATCAAAACTTACGAGTTTAATTTTCCTACAAACACATAATGGTGGGTCTATGAATGTGTTTCTTGTTAATAAAAGGAATATATATATTATTCAGACAAGTTTTGAAGGTCTTGTGAATTTACTACCTTCTTCTTCGTCCCATATTAGTTATTTAGTTTTTTAATTTTATTTGTTTTAAAATAATTATCCAAATTTCAAATTCCAATACAATATAATTCTATATTTTTTAAAATTATTCTTTTTTGAAAAAGCAAAATAACCAAAAATAAAAATATTAAAAAAAATAAAAATTGAATAACTAATTTGAAACAAAAATAATATCAAAAAGGTACTTAGTAAATAATTAATTCAGTTTTAGATATTTTAAACTCTCAATGACGACAGTCCTTGAAATTTTTTTATCCAACAAGTTTAGGAACCAAAATTTTACTATTCAAATGACTTAATGGCTCTATGATATTTCTTCTCCTTCTCAATAGAAAGGTAAGGAATTTAAGTCTCACTATATTTTTTGGAATTAATATCGAAGAAGAATGCAAGTTCAAATTATCGTAGGTATGTGTATGAATATGTTTCCTGTAAATGAAATATATATGTATATATACAATTTAGTGCTTTCACTTGGTGATTTGTCCCAAATGGAAGACACAAAATGGAGTGTTTCATGATTAGCATTATCATGAATTGACTTGATCAGAAAGCTCTAGCACTTAACATTGTTGGTAGATATAGATACATATATATATCAATCTTCAATACAACTACTTATTTCAGTGCATTTATGATCAGCCCAAAGGCTAATCCAACCTCTTCCTATTGGTTCCAGTTCCACCATATCTAAAGTCAAAGAAAATTTAGCAATATTAAGATTTATTGTTTCCAATCCACTTCCACCATATCTAATCCAATCTTTATTTATTTGTTTTCAGTGAGTGATGAAATTGCATTAAAGTAAACATATTACATCAAGCTAGAAAAAAAAAGCATCACACTAATTTTGGTCAGCCGTCTCCCGACCAGCATAGAGATGACTTATTTTCATTCAAATTCACGATGAGTTACAAGGGAATCTCCTCGAACTCAACCAAAGTTAATCTTACTTCAACGTCGATAGCCACCCACCATTATATGCCCCCGAGGCCAACTTGCCAGCTACCATATTTTATCTTCCATATTCATGACTTTGCAAGCTATAAGGACAAATAAGAAATTTACATCTTTCTCTTTTAGGTAAAATTCATTTGTTGGGAAGCTTCCTAATAAAATGATATATAACTAGTAGAATGCAAATTATACAGCCAACAAACTATGATAGATAGGAGGGTAAAGGGCATAAAACACCCTCCTAATTTGACAAATGGATGCTAAACACCTCTAATTTTTATTTTGGTCAAAAAGTTCTCAAAAGATTTGAAAGTGGGTCAAATACCCCATGTCGTCAATTCTTCGTTAGAAATGGACGTTAGTTGGTTATGTGCATCTCACATGACCTTTGAAATGATATTATTACCCCTTTTAAAAGAGTAAAAAGACTTTTTGTCCCCTTAATGTATTTTTAGGGACAATATATATGTTATATTTGCCCTAATTTCTCTCTCTCACTTCTTCACATCTCTCCAGGGCTGGCCCTGACCTAAGGCGGGCAAGACAGACGCCTTGGGCCTGTAAGTTCCATACCCCAAACACCACATGCAAAGAGTCAATATTCTCAAGCCAAAAACATGCTTCAATCCAAGTCAAGAATGACAGTTGGGATGAATCACGCTTGGAGATTTTTGGCAGTTCATGGATCACGCTTCCGAATCACAGCCACGTGCAAATGTCAAGATTTGCATGCTCACGCTTGTGCAAATTGTGTTTTGTTTGGTTTATATCATTCGGCTATAAATATGAGCATTTGTATGGATTGAAAACAACACAAGAGAGAAAGATACAAAGAAGAAGAGTTTTGTGAGAGTGAGAGAAAAGAGAGTGTGAGGTATTGAGTTGAGTAGAATGAATTGTAACATCCTCCTCCCCACCATTATTCTTCAAAAGATAGTAAACTCTCTCAAAGTGGATGTAGGGACCAATTGGACCGAACCACTATAAATCTTGGTGTCCATATTTGTTGTTGTGTGTGTGTTTCGAATTGGTTCGGGTATAGCTAAGTGGTATTAGAGCTTAGAAGTCAAAAATAGAGTCATTTTTTGCGATCCTATTTTGAACCAACCTACTTATCAAAACACCACCCCAAACACATTTTCAGACGACCCACCTCCATACGAAGTGTTTCCCGTCGAGAACAGCCCGAACGGCCTCCACACACGCCGCCCAAAGCTCGGCGCGTTAGAGCTCTTGGCATCATGCGCCCCACGCTTCGTCTACCTTTAGCATGCGTGAGATCACGCGCCTATGCGCTCCACGTCACTGCTAACGTCATGACCGACTGCCACGTGTCCACCTGGCACATGTCCTGCCACGTGTCACCCCATTATTATGCCACGTCATCAATACTTAGCAAAATTATAATTTTGCCCTTTGCTGTTATTTTGACTATTCCAGAATCATTCTAAGTCCGATTTGAGCTCAGTTAGGGGTGATCTTAAGGTTTTCGACTGTTTCAGACGCAACGATACACTTCATTTTGTGTGATTCTACTCCAAACATATCAAACAGGCCAGAGATAGCTTAAAGTTGATCCGATTCGATGGAAGATTCAGGATCCGGAGCTATGATTAAATTGTCGGCATCGAATTATACCATATGGATACCCAGGATGGAATATCTCCTTAATTGCAAGGATTTGGCAGACCCGTTAGAAAACAAAATCGCAAAACCCACGTTAATCGCGGAGAAAGATTGGACCAAGATGCACATAAAAACTATTGGCCAAATCAGACAGTGGATAGACCATAGTGTATTCCACCATGTTGCGCAAGAGACCAATTCCTACGAGCTCTAGAAGAAGCTCGAGGATATGTACCAGGCCAAGACTGCTCGAAACAAAGCTCTTCTAATGATGCGACTGGTAAATTTGAAGTTGAGGAGTGAAACCTCTGCAGCCGAGCACTCCAGCTAGTTTCAGAACTTGGTGAACCAGCTTGCAACTGTAGAGTTAAATCTTGGCGATGAAACTCAAGCCCTACTTCTGTTCAGCTCCTTACTACCCAATTGGGAGACACTGGTGGTTTCCCTCGGCAACTCAACACCAAACGGAAAACTCACTATGGCGATAATAAAAGATGCCATATTCAGCGAGGAAGTCCGAAGTAAGGAGACCGACATGAACCAATCACATGCTTTTGTCACAGAAGGCCAAGGAAAATCTTACGGAACTGGTAGGGCAGAAGCAGAGGCAGAAGTAGAGGAAGGTCTTAAACCCGTGGCAAACCCAACAATGACAAAAATCAACAAAAGGGTAAATATATTTGTTTTTATTTTGGTATCGCAAGGCATTTAAAGAAGAATTGCCGCAAATTACAAATGGAGCAATGTCAAAGCAGTCACCAGCCACAGAAGGAAGATGGCGACTCCATGGTCACTGTTACAAGAGATATCGTTATTTGCTCAGTCGATGAAGAGGTATGCCTCCACGTAGGAAGCAATGAAGCCGAGTAGGTGGTTGACACAACAACATCTTACCACGCCACTCCCCATAGTGATTTCTTCACCTCGTACAAAGCTAGAGACTTTGGTACAGTGAGAATGGGCAATACAAGTTTCTCGAAGATCGTGGGAATTGGCGATGTCCAGATCAAGACCAGTATTGGTTGCAGTATGGTGTTAAAAGATGTCAAGACATGTGCCCGACCTTCGTCTCAATCTCATTTCCAGGACAACCTTAGACCAGGAAGGCTACGACAACTACTTCAACAATGGCACCTGGAAGTTGATAAAAAAAAAAGCCATGGTTGTCGCCCGAGGACATGTACACAACACACTATACAAAACCCATGTGAAAGTAATTTCTGATAGTCTCAATGCAGTTGAAGATGAGACTTCACCAAATTTGGGGCACAAAAGACTCGGACATATGGGGGAGAAAGGGTTGCTTACACTAGCAAGGAAGAAACTAATTGCAGTATCGAAAGGTATTCCATTAAAACCTTGTGATCATTGTTTATTTGGAAAGCACCATAAAGTTTCTTTCAACTCAACTACCAGAAGAAGATCAGAGTTGTTAAGTTTAATACATACTGATGTTTGTGGTCTTATTGAAGTGGAGTCTTTAGGTGGTAATAAATATTTTCTCACATTCATTAATGATGCTTCACGAAAGGTGTGGGTATATTTTTTGAAAACAAAGGACCAGGTGCTCAATTACTTCAAAACATTCCACGTCATGGTAGAGCGGGAAACCGGAAATAAGCTAAAGTGTCTCCGATCAGACAATGGAGGTGAGTACACTTCCAACGAGTTTCGAGCATATTGTTTTGAACGAGGTATCCGACATGAGAAGACGGTCCCACGTACCCCACAACATAATGGTGTAGCCGAGAGAATGAACCGGACCATTATGGACAGAGTCAGAAGTATGATAAGTATGGCTAAGTTGTTAAAGCCATTCTGGGGTGAAGCAGTTTGAGCCGCTGTCTACCTGATCAACAGATCACCATCAGTACCGCTGCAGTTCGAAGTACCAGAAAAGATATGGACTGAACGAGATCCCTCATGTTCTCACCTGAGAGTATTTAGGTGCAAGGCATTTGCACATGTATCCAAGGAGCAAAGACAAAAGCTCGATCTGAAATCAACTCCATGCATCTTCATCGGCTATGGAGACGAAGAATTCGGATACAGACTATGGGATCCAGAATCGAAGAAGGTTATCAGAAATAGGGATGTTGTGTTCCAAGAAAGCCAGACATATAAAGACATTAAAAAATTCACAGAGACCGGTGGTTCTAGTTCGAGTGTTACAAACATCATCCCAGATCCTGCACTAGTACAATTGATCCCATATAATGAAGAAATGCATGATGAAATTCCAGAAGCAAAGGAGGAAGAAGAACCTGAGGGTGTTGAGCAGGGGGAGCCATAAATCCCTCCACCAGAAGCTACAGAACCAGAAGTAGTTCCTCCAGTTGAAGAGCCTCGGCCAAGAAGATCTGAAAGAGGCCGAACGCTGATTCCGTCGAGGAGATATCCAGAGTCAGACTATATTATGCTTACTGATGAGGGGGAGCCAGAATGCTTTCAGGTTGTAAAGACCCATACAGACAAAGGTAAATGGGTGTAAACTATGCAAGAAGAGATGAGTTCCTTGCAGAAGAACCAGACTTATGAGTTGGTGAGACTTCCCAAAGGCAAGAAAGTATTGAAAAATAAATGGGTGTTCAAGCTGAAGAAAGACGCCAACGGAAAACCGATAAAGCACAAAGGCCGATTGGTTGTAAAAGGATTCCAACAGAAGAAATGCATTGACTTTTACGAGATATTCTCACCAGTCATGAAAATGACCTCAATTCGAGTGACACTCGGATTGACAGCTAGTTTGAACCTAGAGCTTGAAAAAATGGATGTCAAGACAACATTCCTACATGGAGATTTATAGGAGGAAATTTACATGGACCAACCAGAAGGTTTAAAGTTACAAGGAAAGAGCATATGGTCTGCAAACTGAAGAAGAGTCTCTACGGCCTCAAGCAAGCACCGAGGCAATGGTACATAAAGTTCGACTCATTCATGGTGGGTCATCGTTACAAGAGAACTGCCGCAGATCAATGCATCTACATTCAGAAATTCCCATATGGTAACTTTGTTATTCTATTGTTGTATGTTGATGACATGTTGATAGTTGGATATGATGCTAGTATGATCAGCAAGCTGAAGCAAGAACTGTCTAAGTCCTTTGACATGAAGGACCTAGGCCCAACTCAACAGATATTGGGTATGAAAATTGTTCATGACCGGAAAGCCAAGAAATTGTGGTTGTCACAAGAGAAGTATGTTGAACGGGTGATTGCAAAGTTCAATATGGGAAATGCCAAGCCAGTCAGTACTCCGCTGGCTAATCACTTCAACCTAAGCAAGAGATCGTGTCCCTCTTCGACGAAAGAAAATGAAGAGATGGAAACAATCCCTTACTCTTCAGTCGTTGGTAGCTTGATGTATGCAATGGTTTGCACCAGACCGGATATAGCTCACGTTGTAAGCGTTGTAAGCATATTTATTTCAAATCCAGACAAAGACCATTGAGAAATAGTCAAGTGGATTCTTAGGTACCTGAAGAGTACATCCAAACTATGCTTGTGCTATGGGGGAACATAACCAGTCTTGGAAGGCTATACTGATTCAGATATGGCCGGTGACATTGACAACAGGAAATCTACATCAGGATTTCTATTTACTTTTGCAGGGGGAGCTGTATCATGGTAATCAAAATTGCAGAAGTGTGTCGCTTTATCTACAACTGAAGCAGAATACATTGCCGCAGCGGAAGTTGAAAATGAAATGTTGTGGATAAAACGGTTTCTCTAATAACTGAGTATTAGTCAGAAAGAATACAAAGTGCATTGTGACAGTCAGAGTGCTTTGGACTTGAGCAAGAATTCAATGTACCATTCCCGCACGAAACATATCAATATTCGCCATCACTGGATACACAAAGTAATGGAGCTACAATTATTGAAGATTGTGAAGATTCACACATACAAGAAGCCGACAAACATGTTGACAAAAGTGGTTACTCGAGAAACGCTAGAGTTATGCAGAGACATAGCCAAGATGGACATCAACTGAAGTGCAACAGAAAATGTTCTCCTCTGATTGGTATGGAAGGGGGAGAATTGTAAGTTCCATACCCCAAACACCGCATGCAAAGAGTCAATATTCTCAAGCCAAAAACATGTTTTTTAGTAATAATAGGCCCAAAATTAAATAACCAGTTATGAACCAACAAAAAATAAATACTCAATCCACAAACACAGTTTTAAATTCAAAACTCAATCCAATAACACAAACTTAATAAAATCAAGCCCAAAACTATATATATATATATGTTGGCCACATATTGACACCTAGAGGGTGGGTGAATAGGGTCAATGACAAACTTTGAGACTTTTTTCGGTTTGACTTTATTTAGAGAAAGATATGCATCACAAGACTCTAGTCAAACACTTAGTGGTTCATATAATCTCTTAAGTGACTTTCACATTTCATACTTGTAATCATGCATTAGTAATTTATACAATTGAATACATGCATCATTGATTCAAGTAAATGTGAATTGTTCTATTAACCAAGTAAACAATTCGACCAAACATGTTGAAGCACTTATCTCATAATGATAATACATGCATTATGGATTCAAGTAGCATATGAAACAATTCAAGCACCAAGTAAATATGTTATTCAACTAAACATATAAATCGCTTTCATCATATATAGACTTAATGTATAAAGTGCTATTTGTCATGAAAAATATATTTGTAGAGTTTTTACAAAGTGATTAAATATTAAGAGCACACATAAATCCTTAAAGAGAAGGTTGTGTTGAATATGCATTTTGTCAAACACTTGGTGTACATATGGAATTTCAATATTATTGTGTTGTGGAAGATGCATTTTATCAAACACTTAGTGAGCACTTATATTATAGATAAATAAGATAGTAGATAAGTTATAATCTACATCTTATCTAATAAAGTTCACAATTTAATTCACTTCAACTATGCATTTTCTAACCACTTCGTTAATACACAAACACAAGCAATTTCATAACATTTATATATATAAGGCTTAAAATTATAAATGACAATTGCTTTTATGTTATGGTGTGGTGAAGATACATTATATTAAACACTTGGTGTGCAACTATATTATAGCAAACTAATGAGCAAGTAGATATAATCTAAGTTATAATCAAGTTCACATTGCAATTTACTACAACCAAGCATTTTCCCAATCCCCTCATGAATATTTAAGCACACACAATTTTCAAGCATTGATAAATAAAGCTCAAGATTGAAATGAAATTACTTGTAAAGTAAGAAGTTAAGGGATAGAGAAAATGCAAACCAAGACATCGAGTTTTTACATGGTTCAACCAAAGCTTTGGTCTACTCCATGCCTTGAGAAAACCTCTCAAGGATTCCACTATCATGTTTTTCTTGCGGGTGAAAAACAAACCCTTACATGCTCATTCTTCCGGGTGAAGAGCCAACCTTGCTCACTCTTGCGGGTGGAGAGTCAACCTTCGAACACTCTTGCTTCCGGGTGAAGAGCCAACCTTTGCTCACACTTACGGGTGGAGAGCCAACATAATCCTCTCTTTTTAAGGTAGAGAAAAACCTTTACAAAGCTTCAACAAGCCCATCTCATGCCAAGACAACTTCTTGGTCTTTCACTCACAAAGAATAAGAATGGAATTTGAGTGTACAACATTTTCTCTCAATAGATAGATATGGAAATTCAAAGCTCACTTCCTCACATACTTAGAGTCATAAATGAAATAATCAAATGAAAAGCTCAACTCAATATGTGGAAGAATGAATCACAAGAAGATGATATGAGTGATGCACAATGGTGTGATTCTCATAGGAGAGTTTTCTACCCAAATATGAATTAAAAAATGAAGCACAAATGGTAGATTTCAATACAACTCCTATCCCTCTCTTCTTCAACCTCTTTTGGCTCATATATGGCATATATATAGAGTAGGAAACAATTCTAGCCGTTTGGGGGTATTTTGGGTAGTTTAGAAGAAGTTTGAATCAAAAAATAGCCGTTGGAAGTCGTTCCAGGCCGAGTCGGTCGACTGACCTGCTTCGTCGGTCGACTGACAAATGTTAAAAAAATTGCCAAAACGTCTCTGGTGGGTTCGGTCGACTGACCATTTAGTGTCAGTCGACTGATTCGGATCTGCTATGTCCAGTTCCACTCTTTTGGTCATAACTCCAGTTCCGTAAGTCGGATTGAGGAGTTCTTTAGCTTTTTGGAAAGAGGACTTCAAGATCTTGATTTTAGGATTTTGAATCACTCCATTTAACCCATTTTTGAGTACGATATGGTCGTTTGAATGTAACGCTTCATTTCAATCTCTTAAACCGCATAACGGTTTTTCGGAAAATCTTTTGGGATATTTACGAAATGACTTAGAGACATTCCTAGGATGTTTTATAGACTTATTAAGGTCCTTGACATTTCTAAAAATAATATTGAGATTATAAAATAATATATTCATTTAAATAAATTCTCAATATTTGACAAAAGTTTTTCATGATTAAAATAATTTTGTTCAAAGCTTTAATACATGTCTAGAATCCATTTCAAGTTATATGAAATTAGTTTGGGTTCTAGGACAACATCTTTGTTAAGTTCTTTCATAGCTTATGAAAGTTTGAACTAACTTAACTCTAGCAAAGATTATATATATGAATGTATTATCAATGATGTTCATAGTCTAATACTAATGATTTAAGGACTCATGGATGACGTAAATGATATGCATGGTCCTATATGCTAATTTGTCAAGAGTTGAGCTTTCAAATAAGTTATTTCAAAAATAACTTTACATTTAATCTAGCACCCACCTAAGACTATTTTACTCAATTCTTTGATCTTCAATTTCTTTAAGCTTTGGGTTGATGTCTCCAATGTCTTTTGAGCTTTAAGCACATTTGATTGATCTTCTCATGGATTCACTAGCTCTCTTAAGTTTATCTTGAATCAATAATCTATTAAGCATAACTCAAGTAGACATTAAATTCACCACATTCAATGGATTGTTATCATCAAAATGTCATGTTTATCCATGGTGAAAATCCTTGGGTCAACAATATATTTTTATATATATTTCGAAATAAATATATAAAATTCAAAAAATATATATAAATTTTGAAAAAATATATATATATTTTTTGAAAAAAATATATAAATTTTAAAAAAACATATAAAATTCGAAATATATATATATGTATATATCTTTCAAAAAATATATATAAATTTCAAAAAACACATATAAAATTAGAAAAATATATATATATTTCAAATATATATATATATATATATATTTTGAAATAATATATATAAATTTTGAAAAAAATAAAAAAATTCAAAAAATATATATAAATTTCAAAAACAATATATAAATTCTGAAAAAAAATAAAAAATTCGAAAAAAATATATAAATTTTGAAAAAAATATATAGGACTAGGTTGTTTTTCAAAATTTATATATATTTCGAAAAATATATTTTCTTCAAAATTTATATATATTTTTCAATTATATATTTTCAAAATTTATATATATATTTCAAAAATTTATATATTTGTTTCAAAATTTATATATATTTTCAAAATTTATATATTGTTTTCGAATTTTATATATATATTTTAATTATATATATATATATATTTTGAAATATATATAATTTTTCGAATTTTATATAATTTTTTCAAATTTAATATATATTTTCAAAATTTATATATTGTTTTTGAATTTTATATATATATTTCAAAATTTATATATTTTATTTGAAATATATATATATATTCGAATTATATATATTTTTTCGAATTTTATATATTTTTTTCGAAATATATATTGTTTTCGAAATTCATATATATTTTTTGAAATTTATATATCTTTTGAAATTTGAAATTTATATATTTTTTCAAATTTTATATATTTGTTTTGAAATTTATATTTTTTTTTCAAATTTTATATATTTATTTCATAATATATATATATATATATATTGATGAAATGTGAGGGTGGGGTTAGTTGATTAATTTCAATATTAAAGGGGGGTTTATTGAAATTAATTTTTTATTATTTTATTTTAATGTAAAATATAGAGGGGTAACAAAGTAAATTCATTTCTTTTTTAACGACGTTATGATGATAGGAGACCTTTTTTTATCACAATTGAAATTATAGGAAACTGCTTGAACATGTAGGAATTTAGTGCCCATTTGCCAAACTATAAGAGTATTTTATGGCCGTTACCCTATATAGTAGTACCAGATAGATCACATTGCTTATTGATGCCACTTGAATTTATATAACTCTCATTGCTCATCATTACCGAGTTTATATAAGCAACTAATCGAATTCATTTTATAAACTCAAAATATATGCATTTCCACTTCCACTCATCGATCAGTCGTTACTAATTAAAATTACTTCAATGAAAGCAGTTTATCGAGATAACCCGAACAAGAAATAAATTTGATTCAAACAAGAAGCATTGTTAATCAAAATGATCAATAATCTACCCAATCAAGACAAACTTGTAACCGAACTCAAACAAGAACCCACATTTTAAAATTTAAATACAATGCTTATCTTATTAGATTCTCCAAAACCAAGAAGAAAATTTCAGTTCTGAGAACCATCAAAGATAATTAAGCAAATCTAAGAAATCAACCAAAATCAACAACAATTCACGAAATTGTAGTACTAACTTCCTATAATCACACTCACACACACACACACAAAAAAAGTAGTTCTTTTATTACTTTTACCACGAATAAAGATAATTTCAAGGGATTGAAACTAACAATGGAATCAAAATCATGAGAAATTTACCCTAATTAGCCAAACTTATAACTCAACTCCAACAAGAACCCATCCTTTGTATTCTCAACACAATGCTCATCTAATCTGATATCCCCAAACAAGATATTTCTAGGATTCTGAAAACTATCCAAGTCAATTAAGCAAAATTGAACCAATCAACCAAAAACAACATCAATTCATGAAAATTATTAGTACCCATTTCATTTCATCACAAAAAAAATCCACATTTTGACAATTCCAATACCATCCCTCTCTTACTCAAATTCACCAATAATTGAAAAAACTCAACACATTTGTTCTAAACTTGCTTACTTGTCCACCAACACAATTGAAGCCACACCCACACTGAGGACACTCCTCAAAGTTGTCAATGGAGAATCCAGCAGAAGTGATCCCCACAGAGAACTCGAGATCATCGCCGTGCCGATCCACCTCAGCTATGTCCACCCAGAAGAAGAACACCCTCACTTTCACACCCTCCAAGCTTGAGAGCTTGTTTTGGGATATATAGCCTTTGATGGTGGACTTGTAGCTCAAATCATATGACCCTTCAAGGGAAAAGCTACAAGAGCCATTCATGTATGCAGAGAACTTCCCTGTGGACTCATCTAAGTCGTAGCCTGTGACACCTTTGGGTAAAATGCCCACTGGGAAGTTGTAGTCTTGAAGGACTTCATAGGCTGTTGGGTTTTCAGAGAAGGACTTTGGGACCAAGGAAGAGAAGAGGATGAGGCATGGGAGGGCTATTTGGGGGAAATTGAGGAAGCCCATTTCTAGCTATGTGGAGATTGAGATCTATTAGTGTGCCTGATTTTCTTCTCCTTCCCCATATATGACTTTCTCAACGTAGAATATGAGGAATGGTTGTTGAAGCCATATATTCCTTCATTTGTTTGTTTTTCATTTATTTTATGCTAAATTAAAGTTTCAACCCTTTCTGTTTGGACTTATTATAGTTTGACCCCTTCTAGTATGGACAATTACTATTACCTTCCTTACTATTCATATTTTGGTTTTACTTTCTCCCTCCTACAAACTTCCGGCATAGTCAAGTCGGCCAACCTTGACGTCATCTTTTTTGTAGAGGTGAAACGACTATATTGCTTCATAGTTCTTGTAAATTTTTTTTTGCCATTTCTAAAAATAAAATAACATAGGTAGAACTGTAAATTCATTTTGCCGGTCACTGGAATTAAGCTCTATGATTATGAAGGGAGGAAATTATAAATATCTAAAATACGGGGGGTTAAACTATAATAAGTTCAAACAAAAAAGAGTAATACTGTAAATATCCATAACACGAAAAATCAAACTGTTATAACTTCAAACAAAAAGGAATGAAAATGTAATTTACCCTCAATTTTATTTCCCTCCCCTATATCTATTTGTTATGTAGATTAGTTAAGGATTTTCTTTTAAAATAGAAAATTAGAAATAAATAAAACATACTTCCTCTGTCTCAAATTATAAGTCTCTTTTGGGGAATCTAACTTTTTAATATAATAATTTTTATTTGTGTGATAGTGATTGAAAAACTAATTTTACCCTTGGTCCCACGAAGTGATGTGAATTTAGATATTTTATAACTTGAATAATTAATGGTAAATTGATAAATTGACTAAATAAAGTGGCATTGACTTTATTTATTTTGTAATTGATTGAATAGTGAATGTAAACACTTAAATTGGAACGGATGAAGTATGTATTGACCCTTTAGGTTCCATATGAGACCCTTTTATATCTAGGAAACCTAGGTTAACTTTTCACTCACATAAATTATGAAGAATTAGAATGGAAATAATTAATATCAAATCTTATCATGATATAATTTTGAAAGGATTTTCATGACCTATAGCATTGTTCAATTATGAATGTATTGAGACGTGTTTAATATATAATTTAAAAATAAATACACATATCACATATGTAACACTTTAGTACTATCTTTGTCACATATTAGTTGTCCGGTTTCACTTTATTTGTCCCAAATTATTTGTCCAGTTTCGAATTCTCATGCAATTTAACCTCCCACTTTCCCCAACCACCATTCTTTCACTAAGGATATGTTTGGTTCGCGGTTTGGTTTGAGTTGTTCTAGTCTGATTTCATAATTTTGAGACCAGACCAGGTGTTGGGAAGGTTGGTCTCTTAAAAATGAAACCAAACCACCAAGACCAAAACCACCCCAAAACCAGATTTTTTAAACCAATAAAAAATTGGTTTGGTTTCACTTCCACCACCACCGTTGCCACTTTCACTTCCACCGCCGCCACTAACGCTACCACCACCACCACCACCACCAAAACCGGCGCCACCTCTCTACACATATATATATATATATATATGTGTGTGTGTGTGTGTGTATATATTCAATGAATTTTGGAACTAGACTAAACCGTTTACCAAACAAAATTTTAGATCAATGACCAAACTAGACCGCTTTCCAAACAAGCCATAAATTCAAACAAATACCAAGTCTCACCATAATACTATATCATTAAGGGCAAAAATAAAAATTACACACTACCCAACTTCAATCCATGAAGTATTAACAAGTCCAAATTTGGACAAGTATTGCAGCCGGATGAAGTATCTCTTTAGAGGGAGTGAGGTGAGTATACTCTCTTTTGTTTTAAAATGGAAAACTACCTACCAACTTCAGTGAAAACAAAATAACTAAATGATCATGGCGCAATAGAGCCATGGTCATTTCACAAACTTGTCAATCCTTACTTAAATGAATGATCTTTGGTATCACCAAGAATGTTTTCCGAATCCTCAAGTACAAACCTTTGAGTGTGATCTCGATTACTTACGAACAAGTATTGCATGAATTTATGTCTCGCCAATGACTCATTAATAGACATATTAGCTTATGTATCAAACTGTGACTCTCCAGCATGCAACCTTGGACCATGTAATAATTTATGTATTTAAAAAAAACTGTGGCACCATCGTATCAGCACCTCTGTCTGAGTTGAGGCATTTCGAACCTTGCCAAAAGGACATGTATATTCCGACTGGATTAACCTACTCCGTATAGAAATTATTCTTATAAAAATCAAGGACGAACCATAATTTCTCCTTTTTCAATATCACTTTCATTTGGCGGACCATAGTTTAAGAAATACGATTTCCATGAAAGTGTCTTCTTGATTTTTATAGTGCTATGTTGCCTGGACATGGACGATATTGAGAAAGTTGATCCTTTCTTGAGGCTTTTGTTTATGAGTAGGGCTTCATTTAAGTCTTGCGCCTCTTTGAGCCTAATATTTTTCGAGCAATCGTTGACGTTCTTCATATTTTTCGCTGAGTTTGAGTTGCTCGTGTAAATCACGTACATGATCAGTTGTATCAAGCTCAATACGAGCCCAACTACATTTGGCACCTAAAATCAACCACAAGGATTCAGAAAAATTTGGCGGATTATTTCTACTTAATTAGTATATATTAATCCAAGAAATGATACACATTATTAATGTTTTGGTGCTAAAAGTTAATATTATTTGTAAAACAAAAATTTTGATTGATACACAAGTGCATAAAAGATTGAACAACTTCGTAAGAACTTACAATGAGGAAGTAGTCTTTTCGTCCGATAGCAAAAGTAAACCAAGTCCCCGCGTTGAGAAACAGGAGAAATAAAAGAGAGAACGACATGTACTCCACACTCTTCGTTTTCACCACTAATCTCTGTTTAATAACAATAAAATTAAATTCAAATGAGAAAGAGAGAGAGATAAAAACACGTGATAATTTCATTTCGCCCTAATTTAAAATTATATGGCATATATGTATATGTATATATATATATATATATATACTACTCGCGCTTGATTTTAATACGTGAATAACTTACCATGATTAATAAAGGTGCAACATACATGCCTACAGTGACAGTAGCACATAGAACTCCAATGAAGGTACACCTCAAACCTCCATGGAATGCTACAAGAGCCAGAACTATTACTATTGTAGGTAAAACTATGTTCAATACCACCACCAAAATCACCAAATTGGCCTGAAAATAATGAAAACAGATTCTCCTGATTTAAAAGAAAATTAGGGAAAAGAAATGTAAAATATATATTTAGAGAGATTGTTTTGACCTTTTTATCCTTGGGGGTGTAGATGAGAAAGAGAATGACATAGATGACATGTATGGCCACACCAACAGAATTTACTGTTATGATAAGGAGCCCATTAGGGTCAAGAATGCCATAGAATACCCACAAAGTCCTGCACAACAGGGTTGATATATATGGAAGACCATCATAGCTCTCTATTGATTTCTTCTTCACCACTTCCCAAAATGTTCTCCTAATTATATGATACATATATATATATATATATATATATATATATATATATATATTAGTGAGAAACTTATGTGGAGTGCATAATTATATATAAACGTATGCACACATATAAGATTTCTTAAACAAGATACTAACTTACAATGGAGAAGCACAAACAAGAATAGTGATCACATTGCCTGCAATACATACACATACATAAAATACGAGTTTATTAATGTATTTTTGAAATTGTATTACAAATCTCACAAAAGTAAATAAGAAAATGTGTAAATGCCAAGTATTATTCTTTACCTATAACGCCTACGATGAAGTCCGGCGTAGGCATGGACGGTGGCGAAGAAATGAAGAAGAAGAGATAAATTATGGTGGAACTATATGACAGAAGTTTCTGATGCTTTTATATATAGTCTTCAATTAATATAACAACATTTTTAAATTTTTCTATTTTATTTAATTTTGTTGTTTGACTCATTATTTATTATCTTATGACATAGTTTTGGAAATACGGATTAGAAGACAAGTGATTGTTCTAATGTGACATTGTTTTAATGTTCTTAGCTTTGCCTTACTCTTGTTACAGTTTAAAGGTCTTTTGTTCGTCTCCTTAGAAGAACTAATTAGGGCAATGGCTTATTTATTTTTATCAATGCCTACAAAACTGAATATTTATAATCAAAATGCGTCAAAATTTTTAAACACTAGCCTTCGCATGGTTGACCATTGGAGAATTTAGCTCCTGAAAAAAAATCTTTAAGCCTTATAATGTGAAGGTAGGGGTAAAATTTATCGAAATTCATCTCAAATTCAGTCATAAAAAACGAGTTATTGGATGGATATTTTAACGATACAAGTCGAACTTCAAATTTTGATTTGAGTTTAACGAATTTAAATTTTATTTATCAAACTTCTAACGACGCATTGATGGCACCGAAAAAAAGAGACCAAATATTATTTTTTAAACTGAGGAGTAAAGCGGAGTGTAGATGAGTTTATTAAAGTATTTTTGAAATTGTATTAAAAATCTCACAAAAGTAAATAAGTTTTAATTATAGTAATGTTGCATTGATATGATACAAACGAATAGACTAAACATTTTAATGACATAGGTTTTAGTTTCATTTAATCGTATATTTCTATCATAATCGTAACACACCAATTTGACAAATATGTGTTTGATGTTGTGTTGGGGTGGCTAAAAATATGTGTTAAGAACACACCCTTAAGACGACCTAGGTTTTATCTATCGCAAGCGCACAAGTCAATTGTAGTATAGAAACGGCTTGTAAAAGGTTATCGATCCCACAAAGACTAAGTCGTATTTTGAATTCTCGTAAAATAATACTCTCGAATTGCTAGAAAAATATTGTTTGTTGTTTTGTGATTGATTAACTAATTAACTAATAAAGCAAATAAAGATAGATTAAGACAAGAACAATAGAGAGAAAATCTAGGGTTTCCATTCTCCACCACTAACCACATAATATAATTTTCTACTTACTCAATTACAAGAGGTCGATCCATAATTGTGAATCAGGTCGTACCGCAAATAGTCAAATATAACCCCAAAATGAATATTATCTACCGGATTCGCTACAACCCATCTCCGGACAAAGTATGACTAGTGCATGAAAATTACTTTACTCTAATCTACTCCTACATAATGAAATTAAGCTAAAACATGTCTATATCATCTTGCCGAGACATGGCCTGCGTAAACCTATGGTTTCAAGTGTTAAGCACCATTGATGTAGAAAATCACAATATGTTTATGATAACGTGATTATGTAAGAAAATATATTCATTCAATTTAAGACAAGAATTAATAATATACAAAATTTTGTGTCAAGAATAAAAACTGCCACACATCTACAATCAATCATCACAGTATGGTCACAACTTCCCCTCGTTACAATTTAAAACAAATAAAAAAACTACATTAATTAGCTAGGGTTTTGCTAGAAAATCCTAGATACCGAATTAGTTGCTCATGGTAGAAGGAGACTGCATCGTTGATGTAGAAACGACCTCCATGATCTTCTTCTCTGGATCTCTAGGTCTTGAATGAATTTTCCCTTTTACTGATATGAATCTAAAAAGAAAGCTCTAAAAATTAGGTAAAAAGAAGTCTTTTAGATCTGTAGCAGACCTTGGTATTTATAGATAAAGGTGAGAGAAACCCTAAATTATCTTCCTTTCCTGTCGAGAGTAAGATTCTCTTTTTATGTGATTTCCTTCCAAACTGAGCAAAACCCTTCAATATAATGTATAATATGTCTAAAAAATATGCATATAGGTGTTGGAGTTGAATATAAAGTCATCTGGGTCAATTCGGATCAATTCGGGTTAAACTAGGATTTTGGCTCAAATCTGAAATTTCCAGCTTTTTCTGTAGGACATCTCTCACTCTTCTGATCATATCTGGAGCTACACATATTGGATGGAGGCGTGTAATAGGTTTTTGGAAATATGACTTCAATATCTTGATGTTAGGCTCAAGAATCACCCCATTTGGACCTGTTTTGACTGAGATATGGGCTCCCGAAGTTGGATAAAATTTTGTGTTGAAAACACTGTAGCTACGCTTCAAACGTAACTCATGCGTAGAAATAACACTTTCTAGCCACTTTTAGTTACTGGATGCGTAGGACATGCGTAGAAAAACCCTTGGAAATCACTTTTCTTGATAATTACTCCATTTGAACCCCCTCGACTCCCTTTGTATGATTCTTGAAGTTGTGGCTCCGAAAAATGACGTTTTCGCCCTTCGGGAGACACTTTTCTCTTGAAAACACCTCTTTTGTTCTCCTCTTGAATAGAAATGAATATGTATTTGGTTAATTCACCAAAGTTAGCTATTTTTCTTCATTAAGCTCCTGAAACACGCTTACACACCCGAACGACATAAAAATACCAAATAACGGAATGAAAAGACGTAACAAATGCAATATATATGCTTAAAATGGACAATATTGAACACCTATCAATGTTGATACCCTAAAATTTGACAAGTATGTGTTGACACCCTAAAATGTCATCCTACGTGGCAAATCCTAAAATGTCATACTACATGGCAGATTTGCACAAAGATGGAAACCCACTAATAATTTGTTCCCTATTTTTGTGGGTTGAGGAGTTTAATAGCAAGGAAATAGGAAGAATGAACATGGATAATATTGAGGCTATGTTCAATATAAGTAGAGATGGAATTATAAAAGGAGTCTGAGAATGTGGGAGCAAAATCAAAGAAACACTACAACCTGATACACAATTTCCTTGAGAACGTGGCAGTTAAGAAACGAATGGTTGATGGAAATTGCAATTAGAAGATGGACACATAGCACACTTAGGATATAATTCAAAATTGCTTGTTGTATCTAGAGTATAAATAGTTTGTTTAAAACAACGTAACAAACCCTCCAACAACATAACACAAATTATTTTTCTGTATTTCAATTCCTGTAATTTTAATACAAGTTCAGTCTTTCAATTCTTTACTTTTCTTGCACTTTACTTTCATGTACTACAGTTTCCAGTCACTTTAGTTTAGCAATTTCAACACCAAAGTCCTTTACATTAAGGTAGAAAGAACCTAACCAAGAGTTTAGTATCTTTCTATTGTTCAATCGTCTGATCCCAGTTAAAAAAGGATACTAGTTATCCTATGTTTCATTTGATTCTTCAAGGAATCTGGCACGTCCGCGATTTCAACAAAATTCAGAAACAACATATTGGCACGTCTGGCCGGACACGTGTTGAAGTTGCCAAATGCCATCTAAGACAAGATCAAACAAATCTGCCACGACTAGAGAGAAAGACTTGGACGAAATTCCACCAGTGTTAATGGGCAGTCCTAACCGTGGTTCTTTACGTGAAGTAACCATCCAATCTGATACGCCGTCGGTGCAGACACAATTGGCGAATTTGACTTCGATGATAGAGATGTTTCTCAAAGGGAATACGAACCTTGCTTCGAGGGTGGAGGTACATGAAGGATCGAATTTACATAACAAACCACTTGTCAATTCCATAGATTCGGCACCTCAGCCGAATGTTCAACCCGCAGTTCAACTTTCTGTCGCATCTGCCACATTTTCCGCCCAGCCACAATTAGTTCTTCCACCATTGAGTACTGTGTTGGGCCAGAATTTTCCTCAGGCTTATCCATATTTCTCGGTTCCTCAGGAAAATCTTTCAATGGTTATGCCGACACAATGACCTGAAATTCTACCACAACCGAATCTACCACTGTTCCAACAACCGGCAGTTCAAGCTTCTGCCGCCTAGTCACATCTAGTTCTTCCACTGTTGAACACTATGTTGGGCCAAAATTTTCATCAGCCAAATCCTATTGTTCAGCTCCTCAGTTAAGTCTCCCTATGACTATGCCGATATAATGGCCTAAAATTCTGCCACAATCGTATCTGCCACCTCTAAGACACCAAACATTTCCTCTAAATCTGATAGGGAAATATCTTCCAGACTCGAGGGGCAATCAACTGCATTGGAGGCAAAAATCCACCAAATCCACCCGGGGGGCAACCAGTAGTACCCAGGGGGCAGCAAAATGCTAATTTACAGCCCATTGCAAACCAACTAGCCCGGTAGATCACCTTAGATAGAGGTCAGATGGTAGATCTAATTAATCAGGAATATGGACTAGCTGGGAGAAAAATCAACAGACCTTTCTATCGAAAGCCATATCCAAAATTTATTTATGAAATGGAGTTTTCTAGAGGCTACAAAGTCCCAGAATTTGTAACATTTTGTAGAGAATGAAACCAATCTACTGTTGAACATGTTGGCAGATTCATTGTTCAATGTGGTGAAGCAGGAGCAAGTCCATGGCTCAAGTTGAGGCTTTTTCCGAGTTCATTGATGGGTGTAACCTTTACTTGGTATAATCATTTACCGCCAAGCTCAGTTCAAACTTGGCAGCAGATGAAAGAACTTTTTCATAATCAGTTCTACCGTTCAGAGCCGGAAGTAACTTTGGCAGATCTTTCTAGACTTTCACAACTGCCAAGTGAGACCTTGGAGACGTTTGTTGCAAGGTTTAGAAAAGCCAGACTCAATTGCATAGTAGATATTCTAGAAACATAATATATCATATTGGCCTTTAATGTTTTGGAGTTTGAACTTTGGAAGCGTTTCAAAGGTATGGAATTCAGAGACCTCTTTGAGTTGGCTAATCGGGCTACCCGATATGAAAATATTTTAAGAGAAGAAAATGACCGGAAGAATTCCTCTAAAGGCACATACTATCGTGATCCAAACTTTGAGATTTCCTCAGTAGAAGCGGAATAAAGTATTGAAGTGAATCTGACAAAAATCAACTTCAAGAAGTCGTATGTGTGTGAGGCCTTGACAAAGACAAAAGCTACAACCAGTATTACTCAGCCATCTTCCAACACGACCAAGAAGGGTTTGACTAATTTTGATAAGATGTATATTTTTGATTTAGCAAAGACTGAACAAATTTTCAACCACCTTTTGGAAGGTAATATAATCACTTTATCAAAAGGACATGGGATACCATCAATGAATGATTGGAAAGGAAATGAATTTTGAAAATATCATAACTCATGGAATCATGCTACCAACAATTGCGTTGTCCTCCAGAATACCTTGCAAAAAAAATCGATGAAAGAAAGTTGAAAATTTCAGAAAATAAGCTAGAGGTGATGGGAGTTGACAATAATCCATTTCCCGCCATCGTTAGTAGCAACATGATTTCATTGGCAGGATGAAAAGATTCAAAAGGGAAGGAAAAAATGAAACATTCTTCTATTGAGTTTTTGTCATCTGCCGCATCAGACAGAATGATGGAAGAATTGAAAAGAAAATTAAGGAAAACCCAAATTGCCCTTATTAATCATGGTCGTTGCCCAAGTTGCAAAGAGGCTAGTAGAAGCAGGGGTAAACGTGATTACCAGAAGGAGCAATATTCTGCCAAGAAGAGTGTGCATGATAGATTGACATATAATTATGGCAGAAGTGACTTTCGGCCAGATCTTAGCTCTTACTAGCTGAAAGGAGTGATAGTAATTCATCCAAAAGAGTCCGTGACAAAAATAATTATTCCAGGACGATGAATGCAACCTATTTTCAAAAGAAATCTAGCTTTGCAATCTAAAATTTGGGTTAAAAAATGGGAAGTCTCTCATCGTGTTAGAATGGTCAAGCCACCTTTGGTTCCTTTAAACCAATGGCAGAGGCTAAGACATCTGAAATTTCCAAGAGGGGTGGAATATGATGAGAAACTTCTGTCCAAATCCCATAATAAAATGAGACAAAGAAAGAGAGCCGAGTTGAGGAAAACAGAGCTCCAAAACGGCCAATCAGTTTTGGCTGAGAGTGAATTGGAAGGAGGTAGTGCATCTGCCACAAAGTTCATTGATGTTTCTTTTCCTGCTAAAGAAGGGTCTAATTCAGAAGATATGGACGAAGGTGAAGATGTAAACCCAAGGCATGCTCCAAAACATAGAATTCAATTTGGATATTTTCCGGGAGAGGCCCCATGTAATATGGCCTTTGATGTACCGCCGGGGTGGCTAAAAATATGTGTTAAGAACACACTCTTAAGACGGCCTAGGTTTTACCTATCGCAAGCGCACGAGTCAATTGTAGTATAGAAACGGCTTGTGAAAGGTTATCGATCCCACATAGACTAAGTCATATTCTAAATTCTCGTAAAATAATACTCCTAAATTATTATAAAAATATGATTTATTGGTTTTGTGATTGATTAACTATTAACTAATAAAATAAATAAAGATAGATTAAGACAAGAACAATAGAAATAAAATCTAGGATTTTCATACTCCACCACTAACCGCATAACATAATTATTTCTTTGATCAATTGCAAGAGAGTGATCCATAACTGTGAATCAGGTCATACCGTAAATAGTCGAATACAACCCAAAAAAGGATACCGTCAAACGGATTCGCTACAACCCATCTCCGGACAAAGTATAACTAGTGCATGCTATTTACTTTACTCTAATATACTCCTAATGCATGAAATTAAACTAAAACATGTCTATGATACCTCGTCGAGGCATGACCTGTGTAAACCTAGGGTTTCAAGTGTTAAGCACCATTGATGTAGAAAATCACACTATATTTATGATAACGTGATTGTGTAAGAAGATATATTCATTCATTCTAAGACAAGAATCAAGAATAAATGTAAAATCTTGCGTCAAGAATAAAAACGGTCACGCATCTACAATCAATCATCACAGTGTGGTCATAGCTCCCCTCGTTACAATTGAAAACAAATAAAATAACTACATTACTTGGCTAGGGTTTTGCTAGAAAATCCTATATACCGAATTAGTTGCTCATGGTAGAAGGAGATTGCATCGTTGATGTAGAATCGCCCTCCATGATCTTCTTTTCTGGATCTCTAGGTCTTGAATGACCCATCCCTTTTGATGATATAAATTTGAAAAGAAAGCTCTGAAAATTGGGTCGATAGAAGTCCTTTAGGTCTAGTCTAGACCTTGGTATTTATAGACAAATGTGAGGAAAACCCTAACTTGCATTAGACTCCTATTGAGAATAGGATTCCCCTTTGGTATGATTTCCTTCCAAACCCTTCAATATAATGTATAATATGTCTAAAAAAAGTGAATATAGGCGTTGGAGTTGAATACAAAGTCATTTGGGTCAAACTAGGATTTTGGCCCGAATCTGAAATTTTTTAGTTTTTTTCTGCATGACACTTCTCACTTTTTTGATCATATCTGGAGGTACACATATTGGATGGAGGTTTTTAATAGCGTTTTGGAAATATGACTTCAAGATCTTGATGTTAGGCTCAAGAATCACCCTATTTGGACCTGTTTTGATCAAGATATGGGCTCCCGAAGTTGGTTAAAATTTTGCGCTGAAAACACTGTAGCTACACTTTAAGCGTAGGAAATTACACTTCAAATGTAGCTCATGCTTAAAAATGGCACTTTCTAGCCACTTTTAGCTACTGGATGCATAAGACATGCGTAGAAAAACCTTTGGAAACCACTTTTCTTGATAATTACTCCGTTTAAACCACATCGACTCCCTTAGTATGATTTTTGAAGTTGTGGCTCCGAAAAATGACGTTTTCGCCCTCTGAGAGACATTTTTCTCTTGAAAACACCTATTTTGTTCTCCTTTTGAATAGAAATGAACATGTCTTTGGTTAATTCACCAAAATTAGCTATTTTTCTTCATTAAGCTTTTGAAACACGCTTAAACACATAAATGACATAAAAATACCAAATTACGGAATGATAAAACATAACAATAACAAGATAAGAGCCTAAAATGTACAATATTTGGCACCTATCACACCCCCAAACTTACATATTACTAGTCCCTTAGCAATGAACTCAGTAAAACTTTCAAAACCTCTCTTATGATGATTGTTTTTATTCTAACTACTCTATACTGCTCTACATTAATCTATATTACTCCCTTGCTTTCGTGAGGGTCAACGATTACACTTAGCACGTGTAACAAGCCTCTTAAACCCCTCGGCAATATCGAATAGACGAGTGAAGTCTCGTGAGGATTGGATATACTACCCACAACTTCTCCATTCTTTGTAATCACGCAGTCATGAGTTCACACAGGCATTAACTAAGTCATGATACAATGCATAAAATAATATGGATGCAAATACTCCCACTCACTACCGAACAATAACTATCTCGAGCTTCGTGTCATGAATGGTTCCCACTAAAGTAAAAGATTTCGTTACTTTCTACTCTCAATCCAGATAACCCTCCGTGTTTTGTGAACATTCTACTATAGTATTTCAATCTTTCTTTTTATACTTCATTGATCAAATTTTGCCATTTTATTTTAAAAACTTATTCCTTCCATCATTCCACTTTTCATCTTTTTTTGTCTTTCTAAGCTACGGGCGTTCCAGCGAGAATTCTTAGTCCCAACCAACTGGGTCCTAGCTTCTTTATTGGGATTTATGTTCATTAGTTTTCTCCCATTTTTACGCGAACAATGATATTTGTGATACTAAGGCCCGGTTACTCTGATCGAATAACTACTTTTTGCATTTTATTTTTCAAAATAAATTTTCAACTTTTTCTCCATTCCATCTATATCAACTCCCCATCTCCCATTTTATTGTGGTAAAATAAAATTTTCAACTATATAGTCAAAGATCAACTATTTTTCCCATAGTGAATGTGTGTTTGTGCTTATAGGTCAAAGTCATCCTTTTCGGTTTCAATTTTACTAATCTATTCACCCATGTAAAACCACATCACTTCACTTGGCTCGATTTAATCATTATTCCCATGAATGAGAATATTACATCACATATTACTCATGCATCATATACAAAAACTCAATTAACTTGTAATGCAAAATATTCATGCGTGAAAACAAAGAATTTCTTCAAAAAAATTCAAAATTTCAAAAAAAAATTCAATCATTCCCTATACTAACTATACAACCAACTATTCCTTCCCCCCAAACTTAATTTAAACCATGTCCTCATGATTCACCATCATACTCATGAGAAATAATATAGTTATTCTTGAAGCGCAGTTCCGAAATTTCCTCTCTTCATGTCTGTTCTCCCCCCCAAACTTGAATTGAGGTACCTATAGAAATATTCCACAAAACACAAATACCCAATATCATAGTAAGGGAAGACGAAATTCATCATAACTTTCTGGAAATCATTACTCAATATAGCACAAGGAATGAAATATATTTTTTAAAAATAAATAAACATGATTTGGCCTTAAGAGACTATAATCTCTAAAAATTGAAATTTGCAAAAATTAAATGACTCAATATTCTACAAACAAACTAACTTTCACAACCTAGGACCAATCTTTAACGTCTTTGGTGCGACGGCTCCGCAAAGGGTTATCCAACATATTTCCTCTCTTTCACACTTCCACTATATGACGGAGCAAGTGTGGGAAGTAAATCAGTCCACGATGTCCATTGTGAACATTTAGTAACAAGCAAGACATTAAACACATAATAATAGTCACATACATTTTCTCCTTTGTTATGTTCCACATTCATCCCATGTTTAGTAATTATGTCCAACGATTCTTTTGTCACCGAATCAGGTAATGGGTCATTCACCACCTCATTAATCCCTTCAATCACATAGTACTCATCCCCTCCTTGTTTATCTTTAAAACAAAGCTCATCGAGACATTGGGTAAATATTTATTTAGGTTCATATGGTGTCTCTTTTGGCTCTTGTGGTAAAGAAATGGTTTGCGCACTCTCGTCATATGCAATGTCACTCTCAATTTCAAAAATATTCTCTTTTTCACTGTACTCATGTTCCTCATCTTCAAAATTATCTACCCCTTGATTTTGCACTTCCTCCATTCTCATTACACATCAACTAGTTGTTTTCCTTGAATTCCTAACCTAATCAAAGCTTGACAATTAGAGTTCAATTGATTTTCAATCTCTTTCAAGGTGCTCAGTAGTTTATCTCCATCATCAGTTGATTTAAGCATGAGATTTTATTTTTGGAACTGGAGTGGATTTTGGTCGAAGGGTTGGAACAATTGGGTATTATTTGACTAAAAATTATGAGTACTGAATGGTAGTTGACCTCTATTGAAACTTGGTTGATGATTTTCAGTGTTAAGAAAGTATGAATTGTCTCCGTTGTATGTAATCTCCTCACGATTTTGAGGGGTCTCGATTTTGCCCAAAGATATTAAGAATTTTTTTTCGAAGACAATGACTCCGAATAGGTGGTTGTTCTTGCTCTGATTTCACTCAATTTTGCTAAGTATTTTTCTACAAAAGACAATGACTCTGGGCGCGAATATGAACTTGTCTCTTCAAATTGGAATTGATTAGATGGTTGAGGATAATAATCTTGACTATACGGTTGATACCCCAATTCATGATCAAAATATCATGGATTCTCATTAAATCTTTGATATAAATTTCCTATACCTGATTGTTGGTATTGGAAATTAGGACGATTTCTCCAATCCAGGTTGTATGAATTATAATATGAAGCACTTGCCGAATTGGTATAACCATTATACATCTTCTTCTTTTTTCCTGACAATCACAAATTCGTAGTTTTGAGATCCTAAACGACGTGTTTTGGCCTAAACTCAACTGAGCTCATTGACCTATAATGAGTTTTGTTCAATGGCATTTTTCCACTAAAAAACCTCTCATTTTTTTTGAAAATCAGACTTTCTGACAGTTTACACGAAAACTGCAGATTTTTCTCTCTTTTTTTTTTTTTAATAAAAACTAACTACTTCTAAACTATGGACAGAAAATAAAGTTAAGATTATGCGTAAAATTAAGTTACACTAGAACTCACAAGTGGTTCAACGATGCAATCATCACTGCTCAGCCGATTCCCTTCGCGTTTTTCAGTGTACCTCGCAAAAACACACAATCCAACTTTAGATATAATACAATACAAATAATTCAAGTATATTAAAGTACTAAATATTCAGAATATCCGTTAGTCCCCGGCAACGGCACCAAAAACTTGATGTATCGCCGGGGTGGCTAAAAATATGTGTTAAGAACACACCCTTAAGACGACCTAGGTTTTACCTATTGCAAGTGCACGAATCAATTATAATATAGAAACGGCTTGTGAAAGGTTATCAATCCCACATAGACTAAGTCATATTCTAAATTCTCGTAAAATAATACTCTTAAATTATTATAAAAATATGATTTATTGGTTTTGTGATTGATTAACTATTAACTAATAAAACAAATAAAGATAGATTAAGACAAGAACAATAGAAATAAAATCTAGGAATTTCATACTCCACCACTAACCGCATAACATAATTATTTATTCGATCAATTGCAAGAGAGTGATCCATAACTGTGAATCAGGTCATACCGTAAATAGTCGAATACAACCCCAAAAAGGATACCGTCAAGCGGATTCGCTACAACCCATCTCCGGACAGAGTATAACTAGTGCATGCTATTTACTTTACTCTAATATACTCCTAATGCATGAAATTAAACTAAAACATGTCTATGATACCTCGTCGAGGCATGACCTGTGTAAACCTAGGGTTTCAAGTGTTAAGCACCATTGATGTAGAAAATCACACTATATTTATGATAACGTGATTGTGTAAGAAGATATATTCATTCATTCTAAGACAAGAATCAAGAATAAATATAAAATATTGTGTTAAGAATAAAAACGGTCACGTATCTACAATTAATCATCACAGTATGGTCACAACTTCCCCTCGTTACAATTGAAAACAAATAAAAAAACTACATTACTTGGCTAGGGTTTTGCTAGAAAACCTTAAATACCGAATTAGTTGCTCATGGTAGAAGGAGACTGCATCGTTGATGTAGAATTGCCCTCTATAATCTTTTTCTCTAGATCTCTAGGTCTTGAATGACTCTTCCCTTTTGATGATATGAATCTGAAAAAAAAGCTCTAAAAATTGGGTAGAAAGAAGTCCCTTAGGTCTGGTCTAAACCTTGGTATTTATAGACAAATGTGAGGGAAACCCTAACTTGCATTAAACTCCTATTGAGAATATGATTCCCCTTTGGTATGATTTCCTTCCAAACTGAGCCAAACCCTTCAATATAATGTGTAATATGCTAAAAAACGTGCATATAGGTGTTGGAGTTGAATACAAAGTCATCGGGGTCAATTCGGATCAAACTAGGATTTTGGCACGAATCTAAAATTTTAAACTTTTTTCTGCAGGACACTTTTCACTATTTTGATTATATCTGGAGCTACACATAATGGATGGAGGTGTGTAATAGCTTTTTGGAAAGCTGACTTCAATATCTTGATGTTAGGCTTAAGAATCACCTCATTTGGACCTGTATTGACCGAGATATGGGCTCCCTAAGTTGGATGAATTTTTGTGTTGAAAACACTGTAGCTACGCTTCAAATGTAACTCATGCATAGAAATGACACTTTCTAGCCACTTTTATCTACTAGATGCGTAGGACATGCATAGAAAAACCATTGGAAACCACTTTTCTTGATAATTATTCCGTTTGAACCCCTCGACTCCCTTGGTATGATTCTTGAAGTTGTGGCTCTAAAAATGACATTTTCGCCCTCTGAGACACTTTTCTCTTGAAAACATATCTTTTGTTCTCCTCTTGAATAGAAATGAATATGTATTTGGTTAATTCACCAAAGTTAGATCTTTTTCTTCATTAAGCTCCTAAAACATGCTTAAACACACAAACGGCATAAAAATACCAAATAATGGAATGATAAAAAATAACAATAGTAAGATAGGGGCCTAAAATGTACAATATTTGGCACCTGTTAGCCTTCATGCTTTCAGCAATCTTCCAAGCTGTCAGCAAGGAGGAAGAAAAATAGTGGTAGAAACGTTGGAGGCAACAATGATTGAAATGGCAGATCTGGTTGAAGAAAACAAAGATGGCAAATTTTTAGAGAAAAATGTAAGTCTTCACAGAAAAGGGAAAAACTCAGATAAAGTAGTGTTCGACAAACCTCCTTTAGCCATGACTCAGCAGCTGAGCCCTTTATATATTCAAGTATGGGTGGAAGGCCAACCAATCAATAGATTTCTGGTGGATAATGGTTCAATGCTCAATGTCATCCCTTTCCGAACTTTAAGTTATATTAGAAAGACCATGACATATGTTGTTCCTACAGATATGGCCATCAGTGGGTTTAGTGGGGGAACCGTCAACACCAAAAGGATTCTGCTACTTGAAATAACAATTGGTGGAAAAACTACCTTTACTGCATTCTTTATTATTAAATCTACAACGGCCTATAATTTGCTTTTGGGCCGCGTGGATTCATCCTAACATGTGTATTCCATCTTCCTTGCATCAAATGTTGATATTCTAGGACAAGGATGAGGCCAAAGTATATTTGGCCGAAGCAGTATTATATGATAAAGATTGTGTGCCTATAAGATTTATAGGTATTAATAGAATGGGAAGACCAACATCTGCCACCATGAAGAGAAGCCTCACGACCAAAGAAGTGGTAGAATTGATTAAAGAAATCCCACGGCCGAAGCTAGAACTTCTGGACATTTCTTTTGAAACATCAATGATTCCTTATGGAAGAACAACCTAAGGAATATAAACAAAGAATGAGGCATCGACCTTTTGGGCCACTTGCATTCGGCTAAAATCCTATTTAGCCAAAAAGAAGCATGACTTTCAGCCAACACGGTCGAAGTTCATAATCAAGACCTAAATGAGATGGACGCCATACAACTGGAAGATAGTGCACCGTCTAAAATGGATGATGGTTTGGAAGAAGTGCAAAACCCTCTATTAAAATTCAACATTGGCACCAACGAAGATCCTCGCCTGACTTATGAGATGTCGGGTCTTGCCAAAGAGCTAGTGGAACACTATCTTCCAATTAAAGAGGGGTATTGACCATATAAACAACCACCTATGAGGATGTCTCAAGAGGTGTTTTTGAGTGTTCTTTCAATGAAAATAGGTGTGAGATCTATCAGAATCGCTTATCAGAATTACTTGACTCCAGCAGATTATATAGAGGTTATGTTGGTAGAGTTGGAAGAATTGGATGAAGTATGACTTAGTGCTCTAGACCACTTGGTGGCTCATAAGAAGAAGGTTGAAAAGGCCTACAACAAAAGGGTACTGCCAAAAGATTTTGATGAAGGTGACTTAATGCGGAAGGTTAATCTGCCAGTTGGAAGAAAAGATCCAGAATTTGGCAAATGGACTCCAAGTTGGGAAGGTCCATATATAGTTTGCCAAATTCTAACTGGAGAAGTGATAGGTGCTCAATATTGGTCATTTTTCGCTCATATCTTGTGTTTGTTATGTCTTTACATTCCGTTACTTGGTATTTTTATCTCATTTGTGTGTATCCCTTTTGTGTGTATAAGCATGTTTCAAGAGCTTAATGAAGAAACAAAGTTAATCTCGGTGAATTAACTGAGTTCGTGTTTATTTATATCTCGAGAAAGGAATCAAGAGGTGTGCCAGAGCAAATAAGAGCTACCAGAGGACAAAATGGTCATTTCCCGACATCATTATCTCACTGAAGGGCAAAAATGTCATTTCCAGACATTATTACTTCACCTAAAAGCATCGGGAGTCAAAGGCGACCAGTCTAGCTCAAATATGAAAAAACGAGTTTACAAAAAAAGATACATAATACCCTACGTCGTCAGAGAGAAAAAGAGGCAGATTGGACCTGAGCTACGCTTTGGTTTGTACCCTACGCCCAAGCGTAGGTCAGGAGCGTAGGTCCTACCTTGTGGCCAGGTGATCCCGTTACGTGCTGAAATTGTTTTGGAGTTATTTCGGAATTTTCTAGTTTTGACCATACTTCGATATTTTAAGTGATCGGTGATTCCAGACCTCTACATACAGGCTTATACACATATTTACATAAGATTTTATAGACATCATTCATGTATTATGAAATTACAGAAATGGGCAACCATTAGGGTTTCCCTCACTTGTATATAAATAAGAGAGGGTTAGGTTTAATTGGAGGAGATTCTGGTTCTGATTTTCATACACGTTCATTCATAGAGTTCTTACGTTCAAAGTTCATACTTGCTTTCATTGAAAAGAACCACCATTAAAGACCTAGAGATCCGGAGAAGAAGGTTATGGAGAGCGTTTTTACACCGACAATGCATACTCTTTCCGCCATGATCAACTAACTCGGTATCTAGGGTTTTATCGCAAAACCCTAGCCAAGTAATATAGTTCTAATTTTATATTCAATTGTAAAGAGGGGAAACTGTGACTATACGATGATGATTGTGTTAGATGAGAGACCGTTTTTATTCGTGATACAAGTTTATATATTTGGATTGATTATTGCCTTAGACTTTTTGAATATATTTATCTTACACAATCACAATTATTCACTATGGGTTGGAACTCGGATGTTTAATCTGTGATTTTCTATACAATAGTGGTCATAAAACTCGAAACCCTAGGTTGACACAGGCCATGCTCTAACAAACTGATATAGACATTCTTTAGTTTATTTTTATGCTTTAATTTACTTTTCTGCATTTATTTTATGTTAGTAGTTGACATGCACTAATCAGTTTAGTCTTGAGATGGGTTGTCGCGATCTGGTTGAGAGTAATCCTTTTTGGAATCAAACTGCTGGCGCGGTGCGACCTGATTCACAGTCAATGGATCGCCCTCATGTAATTGAAATAGAATTTGGACTATGTTATACGGTTAGTGGTGGAATGAGGAAACCATAGTTCTATCTCTCTCTGAATTACAACCATTATTCATTATTGCTTTCTGTTTTATTTTCGTTAGTATTAGATAATTCACAAAACCAAATTCTTTTCAGAAAAATATAATTAAGTGTTTTTAGACTATTGAAGTGAACAATTCTCGTCTCTGTGGGATCGATATTCCCATACTTAAGCAAAACTATCTACAATTGATTTGTGCGCTTACAGAAGGGTAAAACCTAATATGTCGTTAATGTGTCATTTTTAACCATATATTTTGCACACACCTGACGCCCACCTAAGAGCTTATCCACTAATGGACTTGGATGGAACACTTCATACTTATCCAATTTAAAATATCGGCCAAGTTTCTTTGAGCTTCTGGAAGAAAACGAAATTCAAGGCCAACCTTAGGTGGCCTTGAACGACCTTGAGCAGTCATTGACAACCTTAGGTTGACAGAAATAAAATCTCTCTATAGTGAGGGATTGTAAACAGTTAATTTGTTATTTTATTTCAGTTTTATTTAATTATGTTGACAGAAGTTGTGTTTGTTGTTAGTTAGCTAAAAGATAGAAAAGAAAAAATTCTCAAGTGTGACAAAATTTGTTGTTGGCCGCCAAAATTCAAGTTGATTTCAAATGGCACCTGAAGAGGTGGCCACATAAGGAATACCACATGTTGAAGGTTTATCGGCCAAAACCTTTGAATTTGAATTTTAAAAGAGGTTGGGAGATTGTTTTGGTAGAAAATCAAGGGAAGGGATAAATACAAAATTTGCAAAGTCTCGTTTAAAATAAATTAACGAGTCTTCACAGATTTGGGGGGCAATGTTGATACCCTAAAATGTCATCCTATGTGGCAAATGCTGATTGGAGGAATTATTAGAGAGAAAAGGGACACGTGACAGATTTGCATAAAACCTTGAGAAAGATGGAAACCCATTAATAATCGCCTCCCTATTTTTGTGGGTTAAGGAGTTTAATAACAAGGAAATAGGAAGAATGACTCGCTAATATTGAGGCTATGTTCAATATAAATAGAGATGTAGTTATGAAAGGAGTATGAGAATGTGGGAGTAAAATCAAAGAAGCACTACAACCTATACATATTTCCTTGAGAACGTGACAGTTAAGAAAAGAATAGTTGATGACAATTGCAACTAGAAGATGTAGGATAGAATTCAAAATTGCTTGTTGTATCTAGAGTATAAATAGTTTGTTTAAAATAACGTAGCAAACCTTCCAGCAGTACAACACAAATTATCTTTATGTATTTCAGTTCCTGCAATTTTAAATACAAGTCCAATATTTCAATTCTTTACTTTTCTTACACTTTACTTTCATGCAGTGCACTTTCCATTCACTTTAGTTTAACAATTTCAGCACCAAAGTTCTTTATATTAAGGCAGAAAGAACCTAACCAAGAGTTTAATATCTTTCTTTTGTTTAATTGTCTGATCCAGTTAAAAAATGATACTAGTTGTCCTACGTTTCATTTAATTTTTTAATGAATCTGGCCCGCCCGCGATCTCAACAAAATTAAGAGACAACAATATGTTAGATAATACAAAAATGGTCATTTAATTAAATATGTCAGATAAAAATCATGTTTGAACCTTGAGACATATGGTATAATTGTGGAAAACATCAAGTATTTAGGAACTACAATTAATTTAAAAGTTGTTCAGTGATTGAAAATAGATTAAAGTAGTATTTGTTTTACATAAAGATAAATGACGAACACAAGATTATAAAAAAAATTAAGGCAAAAAATATTTCATGGCATCTTCAAAACTATTTAATCCCCACCTCATAAACCCCCATTTTTACATTTTCATTTTTTCGCCTTCCTAATATACCCTCTTATGGATCCGAATTGAATCGATCTATCCGAGTCCGAACCTTCGTAGCTCGATTTATAAAGTTTCACAAGGCCTCCTCCTCCTTAACCCTAACCCCTATCTGAGAGCGCAAAGCCGCGGAGTTGCAAAATCTTCTCACCAATGGTACTGTGCTTCTCTCCTTCTATATCTATATATATATCTATATCAGTATTGTATATACGTGTGTATACATGTATTAACGTTTATGTAAATGTGTATGTATACTTTACTTCTCAGTTGATTCATTTCCACTTTCACAGGGGATCGATCTAATCGCAGGAGGGAAGAGCAAGAAGACCAAACGTACAGCACCCAAATCTGATGATATCTACCTCAAGCTACTCGTTAAGGTCTAATTACTCCCCTTTCACTCTGTATGGATATATCATATATATGTATATATATGTGTGTATATTCAGTGCATTTTGGTTATCTTTCCCTTAAATTGATTGTTCTGACCGTTGATTCTTGAACAGTTGTATCGATTTCTTGTCCGGAGGACAGGGAACAAATTCGACGCGGTGATACTGAAGCGTCTGTTCATGAGCAAGGTTAACAAGGCCCCACTTTCTCTCTCTAGGTTGATCCGTTACATGAATGGGAAGGTCAGTGGCTCTCTCACTCTCTAATTGTATTTTTGTATTTGAATTATGGGTTTTGCTTCAATTTTGTGTCTGTTGATTAGGCTGTTAAGGGTGAATATAAATTTGTTGGAATTTTTGTATATGAATTGTGGGTTTGTTTGAAATAGGTTGTTTGTGGGGTTTGGTAAGATTGCTGTTGTTGTGGGCAAATTTACTGATGATATGGGAGTACATGAATTTGTTGGCATTTTTATATTCTAATGGTTGGTTTGGTCGAACATTGTGGTTTGTTGATTGATCTATTTAGGAGGGCAAAATTGCTGTCATTGTGGGCACAATTACTGATGATATCAGAGTACATGAAGTTCCAGCCTTGAAGGTGACTGCTTTGAGGTTCACAGAAACTGCGAGGGCGAGGATTGAGAAGGCCGGGGGAGAGTGCTTGACTTTCGATCAGCTGGCTCTTAGGGCTCCACTGGGACAGAACACGGTATTAAATTCAACCACCATCTTTGTGTATTCTTCTTAAATATATGTATTCCGTTTTTTATTTTGAATCATGGAATGATTTGAAGCTGGTGTCTATTTCTTCCCGTGGTTGTATGTTTGATTTGGTTGCGCACAATGCTTGTTGTGTTTCTATTATCTACTATCAGCAAGCTGGTTTTAGTTTAAGGAAATTGATTTTAGAACTTGTTGTGAAGATCCAAAATTGTATTTAGCCTTTGAGTTTGTCATTAGTTGAAGTACTTATGATTTGAAATGACATTATTGATATGTTTCTTTCTCAAACTCAGATATTGTAATGTGTAGAAATTAACTATGCAGCTCTTGTTTTAGATGAATTCAGAATATTGTGAATAAGATTGGTTAGTTAAGTACAGTAGGAACTCCGGATGTTTGATGGAAGTTCTGTAGCACTGAATTTCTCTAAATTATAAATCTTTTATTTGGCTGAGAGAACCGGCAATATGTTCATCTACTAACCATTTGTTGAGTATGTCGGGAATTCTGATCTGATGGAAATTATACATAACTAAGTCATTGGATTTTACTTGTAATAATTTCAAAAGATGGCAGAACAGCTTAGTCATAAGAGGGGATCGATCTAATGGGGTATGAAGGAATGATATATTTGAAGAAAGTTGCCATGAAGGCATAAAGAAAATACTCTTTAGCTTATAGTCATGTGGCTATATCTTTCTTTGTTGGTGTTTCCTTACATTGATGAATTGGTGAATGAATCCTCAATGAAATATGAAAGATACTGAAACTGATCAATTATCTTGGTTAAATGTACAGGTTCTCCTGAGAGGTCCTAAGAATGCACGAGAGGCAGTGAAACACTTCGGCAAGGCTCCTGGCGTGCCACACAGCCACACCAAACCGTATGTGCGGTCAAAGGGGAGGAAGTTTGAGAGGGCTAGAGGAAGGAGGAACAGCAGAGGATTTAGAGTTTGAGTTATTCTTATGCCTAATTTTGAGGGAATTTGTCATTTTAACTGTGGCAATCCAAATTTTTGCATGACATTTATGAATCTTTGAACAATTTCTCGTGTTTGTTTCTTATGTACTCTGTTGCACTTCGGCAAATCTTTTGACACAAGTAACTTCTCCTTCAATTCTCAATTGCTGGTTTTGAAACATCTTTTTATTTCTGTTACCCATTGTCATGCTCTGAATCTGCTCAAAGGGCTTGCCAAATTTCCTATTCGATCTTTGAAAATTATGTGTTCGAAGTAGAGTGATGCCCTAATTGTCTTTCCAGGTTGATGTTAGGGTCTAGTTTCAGGGAGATCATTTTCTTTGCCTTGTAAGCGGGGATATTCTATAGCACTGAACACGCATAACTTTGTTGGCTGGGTCTTAGACTCTTAGTGGCAAATATGTACATTTTAGTGCTTCGAAAATAGTTGTACATTTTGGTTGGCAAAGTGTTTCGAAAATAGTTGTGCATTTTAGTTGGCAAAGTGTTTTGAAAATAGAAGTGCATTTTGTTTGATAAATGAATAACTAATTTGAAGAAATCATTAAATTATACTGCCAAACAAATCAATAATCATAGTTAAATATTTGTAGAACTATTTTTTCTTTTCAGATTGCTTTACATCATCGATAGAAAATGAGGTGTTCTGGCCAAAAGATCCCCAAGTTTCACCAAAATTATGAGTGCAAGCCAAGGGTGAATATAGTCAGTAAAAATAGTAATGCGGGAAAAAAAAAATACACTACAGTAAATCAATTGAATTTACTGACTCCTTATATATTGTATAGTTAATTCTGGTGATTGTCCAATTACTTTCAACCGAAAACTTTAGCCAAGTAATATCTAATTTTTAGATTAAAAAGTTGAAAGTTCAATTCAGAAAGGCAAACTGATTATAAGAAACTTGTTAACATGGTAGAAAAAAATTAAAACAGTGGCTAAAACAAAGAAGATATTGCAATATTAGATACAAAGCAAGCATAACAAACTCTGATACAAAGTTCACGACTTACATTGAAGAAACATCAAGCAAGCATAACAAACTCTAATACACAGTTCACAACTTCATTGAAAAACCATCTAAAGAGCAAGCATAACAAACTCTGATACAAAGCTCAAAACTTCATTGAAAAAACATTGCCCTTCAAAACTTCATTGAAAAAATATTGCCCTTTGGGGAAGAAGAACGACTAGCAGTGTTCTCTTTCTGAGAGAGCGGGAAGCCTGTTTTCCGATTCAATTCCAATGTCCTGGCAGAGGAGATGGATATATCACAACTAAACTTCACTCCCATAGGAAGAGTTTGGATTACTTGAAATCCTCATAAAGTTCACAGTACCATCATTCAGAAAAACCACCAACAAATTCACTCACACAAACACTGCTCTCCTTGGCCAAAGCCAAAAAGATCTCCATGGTCTAGCCTCATAGCTCTCTCTCTCTATATCACCATAATTCATATTGACATCAATGAGAGCTATGAGATCAAAGCTAGATGGAATCAAACACTTCAGGCAATTCATTGTTTTCACCACAATTATTAAAACAACAACAATTCATAGAACTAGCTACCATTAGCCATCCCAAACAGACCTTCTCTTCACCAATGCAACACCCAAATTGCAGAAACTTACTCAGCAGAAATCGGAGCGAAATCATCACCTGTCTCTTCCATCAACAAGTTCCCCTCCGCAAGATTCTTCGTTCGCGTCCCAAGGCGGGTGGAGGGACGTCGAGAGTTCACCAGAGCGACGTCGTCACCTGTCCCTTCGATCAACAAGTTCCCCTCCATAACATTCTTCGTTCGAGTCCCAAGGCGCGAGGAGAGACGACGAGAGCTCACTATGGTCGGAGGACTTACCTCCTCTTCTGCAACAACGCGGAAGATGGCCACATCCAGAACAACGCCGTTGTCATTGTCAGTACCATCAACTAGCTCAAAGACGCAGACGTCAGATTCTTCCAATCTGTTCTCCACAGCAAAATATTTCCACGCTCCATCGAGCACACCCCCGCTGCCTCTAACATAGAATCTGGCATTCCATGCCTTATTATTGTCGATGCGAAGAGTGACATCCTGGTTTTTCCGCTCTAGATGCTTGTCGACCCATGGAGAAGGGACATACTGTCGAGCCATCACAAATTAATACAGTCGTAAGATAAAAAACCGAAGAAATTAAAAGTAAAATAGAGGAAGATGAGAGGGAAAAAACCAAGAAGAAGGTTAGGGAGTTGAATGAGAAGTTACCAATTGGAAGGATTTATAGACTTGAGATGGTCCCATAACTACTATGAAATAGTTTTTCTTGCTGCTTGCTGCAACCTCGGCCATCTGCAGAGCCTTATTCTTCTCCTCTTCCGTTATAGCTCTTCGATTCGATATAATTTGCACAGAACGGGTTAATTTAATAGTGACCCGTCCTTCTTCAAACGAACCTTTACAATGTCAAACAAAAAGAAAATTTTATGTTACTTCATTTTTTCTAAAAATTGAATATAGTATCTAAACACATCAAGCATTTATGTCCTATAATGATCACTTAGAATTGACTTATAAGTATAGTCTCTAAACTCATAACCATTGAAAATCAGATATGAAGAAGAGGAGGAAGCATGGTGAAAAAAATTAAAATGGCTCTTAATATCATCATATAAGTACAGTTTCGTAAACTATATAAATCTCCGGAAATCAAAACTCGAAGAGACTCACCATAATGAACAGCTTCTTCATTCGTCAACATTTGGCTGAGAGGAAGAGAACTGGTACCATAATCACACTTCCTAGCACGACTTTTTCCCTTACCTCGGGACTTCCTTCTCAATGGCCTTGGCGAATAATCATCATCGATCCTGATCCTGCACTTCTTCTCTGATGACACACGATCATCATTATCTTCGGAAAAATCAAGGCTATCTTCAACAGAAACTTCTTCTCGATCACGGGTTTTGACAAAATACGATGATTCTATCTCACAAAAGTTTTCTTGGTCAAACATTAACACATCAAAATGTGAATCCCCATTGTATCTGAACATCAAGAGATCACCTTGCTTTAAAGAGTGATCTGAAACAAATTGTTTCCATCCAAGTTTAAAGAATAATTTATCGCCCATCGATGTCAGTCCAACATTCCACATTGCCCCGCTGGGGCCTTTGAGCTCTATTATTTCCGGTAATTTCAGCTTCATATTGGTGGCAAATTTCATTGGAATAGGCTGCGATGATTCCATAAACAATTATGTTCAATATTTACCAAAAAAAAAACAATTATGTTCAACATTTTAGCTTACTAGAACATTAAATACTTATTTTGTGCGCAAAATGAAATAGCACTAAATTAAATATATGAATGTTAACTGCATGTCAACCACATATTAATATTCTCTCGCTGGACTTGATCCATTGAGGATCAAATGGATCAGATATGACCTGATCGGGATCAGACCCCACAAAAGTCTGATCGGTGGGGATCTTTCCCGATTAGATCAAGTCTGGTCCGTTGAATCCTCACTAGACTTTGACTATATGGAATGAATTTTTTTCCATATCTACTCTTAATTAAAAGAACATGCTAGTTCAGCTTCAAGTTCTGTATCGTAATATATGTCTACAATCACAGGTGTATACTAAAGACTTCAATTTCAATCTGTTTTGTTATTCATAGTAAAAGTATTATCCTATATTGCTCCTACCAAAATTTTTGGCACTAAGCCACTAACTATTTCCACAAAGGGGTCTCCACTACCATAGGATGACCTCCCAAATACCAATCATCCCAACAAGTACAACATGCATAGTATGTAAATAATTTCTTGTGTGTAGGCTTTACCATTCAAATAATGATGATAAGATAATAATAATATAGAAGCTCAATTAATTTCCATCCAAAGTAATGCACAGTCACTCAAGTAGTAATATATATATATATATATATATATATATATATATATATATATAAATTGAAACAAAAAAAAAAAAGAATACTATGTAATCAGTTTATGATTGAACTAAAAGCCATGGCACTTTTAAGAGGGTACTTTTAATTTTTCTTAAATAATTCAAGAAATATGAATTTTCGAAAGTAAGAGTCAAAACTTAACGAATTACTTTTATATTCAATATTTCAACATGTATAAAAGTTTTTTTTTTTTTTTTTCCTAGTTTAGGAATATTAAAAAAAAAATGACACCCTGTGATTTTCTCATGTGAAAAAACAATACAAATTTGGTATGAAAAAAGAAAAGTAAAAAAAAATATTATGGTATTATATCTTTTTTTAAAACAAAAAATAAACAATCAATCTAGAGATATTATCATTCTTCTCTAATAGTGAATATTCTAAAACATTGAAGAGTTTACTGTAAATATCTATAAAAAAACCTTAACAATAAAAAATCACCATAATCATTTATTGGAGAGGAGTTGATAAGTGGAGTCAAATGTATACATATTCAACTTACCAATTCTCTTTTGAAATCTCCGGTGAGGACTTGAAAGAAATGCATATATTTAAAGTGTGTCCAGTACAGATTTTCTTCCAAACCTCTGTACTCTTCAGCCATTTTAACACAACTTTATTACTCTTCTACACTTATCAAACAGAGAACAGATTCAATACAATCTTCAAAATTGAAAATTTTAAAATTGTGATTTTATGACAGAAAATAGTATATGAGGGTAGATGGAGATAATACTCTAAAATACAGTCCAATAAACTACACTCAGATTACGTTAAAATACAGTCTGATAAGCAACACTTGAATAACATGCATTGGATGTGATTTGAACGAGGTAACCATGGTAAGTTGTATGTGTCGTACCGAGGTAACCATAGTAAGCTAGCTATCGACAAACACGGATGCCAAAAAACCAACAACTGCATTGTGCAAACTACATGTGTACATATATGCATTGGTTACTCGTACGGCAAATCTTTAGATCAGTTACTTGTAATTACTTATGGAATGAAGTAAAATTAACCTATATTACACACACTACCTATTACTGATATGGAGTCGAAGAAAACCTAGTTATATAATATACAAGATTTAATTGATTAATACAAGAGACTATGATAATATTGCAAGTTATTAGTGTTTATCTAAAAAAATATATTCAAAATAATTAAAATTTATAGTTATCGATGAATTAATCTCAAAATCTTTGTGCAAGTTATGCAATTGTGAATGGAAAATATGTTGTCAAATTATTGTTAATTTGTTACCTATTCAAAATATGTGAGAATAAGAAAGATGCATCAAGTGTAATTCAATAATAAAAGATAGCATGCATTATGCTCTTTTATGAAAAAATTATCAATATAAGGACATTTTATACCAAAATATGATAGTTCATGAGCTTTATTGCACAAATTGTAGCGTGGTAGAAATTATTTGAAAATGTGGACATAATAGAAGAAACTGTTGCAATTTTCCCAGTATCAAATTCTTAACCATTTTTAGAGATGATGATGTACAGTCCCAAATCTAGGCAATGATGCGTCTAACTTATCATCAAGCTTCGCGGAATCACAGTAGCGATATTAGTTGGGCCTCATCAATCAAACTGGACCCATCACAATTAACCACCAGATTGGTTTGTTGGATCTCAACTGGACCAAAGTTTAATAAAAGACAAACCAGATCTATTTTTTCTTCTCATATTAACGTATCATTCGGTTCCTAATATTTTAAGAAATTGCTAATCCGCTAATCATCGCATACTTACTTTTAAAATGAAATTTGCGTTAATCTATTATACCATTACCACAACGGGATCGAAATGACAAGTACAACTTATCATCCTTTGTTTATTTTGTAGATTATGCTAAAGAGTTTGGATAACAAGCAGCAGCAACAATAACTATTGCATGTCTATAAGATTGCAACAACAACATTAACTATGATTTTTTTTTCCTGATTTAACAATTTAAGAACCAACAATCCCAAATCACACGAGCGCCTTGGAAATAAAAAAAGGAAAAAATACACAAAAACAACAACAAATATAATTCATAAGTAATTTTTAATTTAAAGTGACAATATACACCTTGTTAACCACCACAACAAAGAAAACTTATTTAGCTCTTATATAACAAGACAATAATATTTACTCCTTCTCCTTTTCTCCACCATCCAGCTGAGAAAACTCCACCTTGCCGTGGCGCCTTCATCAGTCCTCCTGGAGGACTGGCCCCCACGGAAAGTTTTATTTATTTATTTTTTATTCTAAAATTTTGAATATTTAGCATTTAGCCCCATTGGAATTTCTTTTTTTTTTTATCTTAGATACCACATAATTTAGATTTCTTTTCAACTAAACCCCCACTAAAAATTTGTTTTAAGCTCCATTAAAATAAATATGTCATTTATACCCTAAAAATTCACTATAAATTTTTTTTAGCCCCCATTAAGTTGGATCTCTAGATCCGTCATTACTCCTGACCCACTGTCACCGCCTCTTACTTCCTCCACCGCAGCCAGCTTTTCCTCCACCAATACTGTCACCTTTGCCATCCATTTACAATATACTGTATAAATATATATATCTAAGTTTATTTTATGAATTATCAAAAAGTAGAATATAGCCGAGCTTATATAAAAATGATTGAGATAAGGCTCTCATTTAATTATGACAATACTTGGATCCTTTTGGTACTCCTCTCTTAATATTTGGCCCAAAAAATTTAAGACAGGAGTATTAATTAAAAAATATAAAATGGATATTACCCAAAAACTGTTTCAAAATTTCACCTTTACCTCCTATTAAAATTTGATAACATATTTTCCATTCACAATTGCATAACTTTTCACATAATTAAAATTAATTGATAAACAATAATTTTATATTATATTAATAAATTTTACACTCTCCGGTATATATTTAGAACATTCTTGAAAATTGTCTAAACACTGACAAATTTGCAATATTATTATAATATGAGGGTGTTGCATTAACTTTTAATGAGTCAATTTTATTTACTGACAAATTTGCAATATTATCATAATATGAGGTTGTTACATTAAGTCTTAATGAGTCAATTTTATTTACTGATGTAGTTTGTAGACGGATGGTGGTGCAATGCATGTGTAAATGTAGTTAATAAACTGTAGGTGGTTGTCATCACAGATGCATCTGATACACCAATGCATGTGTGTACAGATGTAATTAGTAGAGAGCAGTGGTTGAGTCATACCTCGATAACAACGCACCAATATACCTAATTATACTTACATGTCTCCGTATATTTTTTAAAATATTCTCATTTTAATAGTTGCAAAAGTGTTTAATTTGTTCTCTGTTTTATTTGATAAGAGTAGAAGATCAATCAAGTTGGTCTTAAAATGACAGAGGAATGCAGAAGTTTGGAAGAAAATCTCTACTGGACAAACTTTAAATCTCAGCATTTCTTTCAAGTACTTCACGGAGAATTTAAAAGACAATTGGTAAGTTTCATATATTTAAATTTGACTCCACTCATCATCTCCTCTGCAATGAATGATTATTGAATTTTATACTATTGTTAAGATTTTATACATATTTTGCCATGAGCTCTTCAATGTTTTAGAATATTCACACTATTTTCACCTTAAGAGAAGAATAATAATATTTCTCGATCATTTTTTTAGTTTTTGATTTTAGAAAGGAAATTATATGACAATATTTTTTTGATGCCAAATTTTAAATTATTTTTTAAAATGAGAAAATCACATGGTGTTCCTACATAATCTTTTAATATTCTTAACCATGGGTCCATGACTAACAAAAACAAAAATACAATTTTTTTCTTATACATACATGTTGAAATATTAGATATTAAATCTTATTCGTTAAATTTTAGTGTTACTTCCAAAAGAAAATTCATATTTCTTAAATTATTAACAAAGAAAAGAAGTACAGACTTAAAAGTGTGTTGGCTCTTGGTTCAATCATGATTTAGATGCTAGTTCAATGTATTGTAAACTTCTTCCTACTTGAAAAGCAAAAATATATCGGAATGATTATATAGTATTATTATTTATTTGTTTCGCTATATACATATACAATGGCGGAGCCAGTAATTGCACTAGAGGGGTCATTATGCAATTAAAATTTAAAATACATATTTACATATATACTTGTGAAATAATAATTATATATACATATATCCTGATTAAATATAATCCAAAGATGAAAAAAGTGCAACGCAAATGCCTAGGATGAATTTAGGGGGGAAAAATGCTTAGGATGAAAATTTTAATATAAGAAAAAAGAGTAATTTATTTTTTGACATTTGTTTTACTTTTATATATTACATAATTATTATTCTAGGTATTCTTGTTATCTACCTTCACTTTCATGTTCCCTAAACTCATTGATGAACATAATAATATTATTTTAATATTATATTAGTAAATATCATCTTAATAAATTATTCAAAAAAAATATTTAATTGTTTTTGATTATACAATATGAACATTATTGGCCTCATTTTATTCAAAAGTCACTTAATTTCAAATGGTGGTTGTGGCTATATGTGTTTATGCTAATGTAGTACCAATGGTTTTTTAAGATTTTAAATAATAATGAATTTTCACTTTAAAAACCTAAATATTTGAATTATTAAGGATGCATAAAAGTTATAGTTATTATATGAGTTTCAAGTGACTATGCATAAAATTACAATTAGATTCTCTAGTTTTGGTTAAATACTTCAAAATTATTTTGGAGGGGGCGAATAGAATTTATTAAGGGCGCATATGTAAAATAATCGTTTTTAGGGGCTATTAACGATATTTCTGAAAATTTTGGGAGGGGCCCCTTGGCTGATACACAGCTCCGCCCCTGTATATATATACATATATCAGTATTTGCAAGCTAGGCAGAGTGAGAATAAATGCTATATATACATTAGTATTTTGAAGTCTTTAGGATACAATTGTGATTGTTCTTTCAATTGAGAGTAGATATATGGTTGACATGAATATGTTTAATTTAGTGTTTTTTTCATTTTGCTTCTTCCATACATTATGCAATGTGCCTGAGCTGCTTTGTAACAAATTAGCAAATTATGAAATAGAGTCCTTGCATTTTGTTGTATCCTTTTTGTATCAAAAAATTAATTTTCTGCTTAAGCCAACATAAGTATGTTAAGTTTCAGAAAGCTATTATTTTGATCATAATTGTATGCAATCATCACAGCCTATTCCTGAGAAATTTGCCGAAAATATGAAGCTCAAATTGCCAAAAACAATAGAGCTGAAAGGTCCTGGTGGGGCGACGTGGAAGGTTGGTGTGACATCAATGGGTGATGAATATTTCTTCAAACTTGGATGGAAACAATTCGTCGAAGATCACAAGCTAGAACAAGATGATCTATTGATGTTTAGATATAATGGTGGTGCACATTTTGATGTTTTGATGTTTAATCAAGAAAATTTTTGTGAGTTAGAATCTTCCTATTTTGTCGAACCCCGTGTTCGAGAGGAAGTTTATGTTGATGATAGTCTTGATTCTTCGAAAGCTAATGATGATCGCGCGGGATGCGATTCATCAGAGAAGAAGCGAAGGATGGATGGTGATTTTTCGCCAATGCCATCGAGAAGGAAGTCCCGAGGTAAGGGAAGAAGTCGTACGAGGAATAGTGTTTGCGATACTAGTTCTCTTCCTCCCATGTTGACAAATGAAGAAGCTGTTGATGATGGTGAGTCTGTTCAAATTTTGGTTTTCGGAGATTTATTTACTTCATGAAATTTTGGTTGAGTTTAGAATTCGAAGTGAGTATATATATCATATATTCTTGGGGTAAATTGCTTAAAATCCCCTTAGCCCCTTAAGTTTACTCTCTTTCCACATATATCCCCTCAATTATGAAATGAACTTAGAACCCCTTAAAATTTCATAAAATGTTACACCATGGGCTTGCCCTCAATTTTTTTTACTCTTTTACCCTCCAAACTTTTTGTATTTTCACCTTACCTTTAATCCTCTTATAGGGCAAAAAAACACATAAAAGATTATCATATCATTACTATTATATTTCTTAATTCTTTAAATTACAAAAATATTATTTCTTTTAGTTAGAATATTAATTCTACCATTTACCTTTAATGTATTAGACTAAATATACTCTCAAATGTTAAATTTTTTTTGTAGGTTTTAATTATTTTATTTGTAAATCAATTAATTTGTTATTAAATTTTAGTTTGATTTAAATCATAAAACTCAATCCTAATTAATATATTCATAAATAAATCACAATTTATGAATATATTTTTATGAAAAGAAAGTTTCATTTGGCAAAAAATATTTAATTAGGAGTTTTATGATTTAAATCAAATTAAAATTTAATAACAAGTTAACTGATTTACAAATAATATAATTAGAACTCATTGCCATAGTGCTCATTTTTATTTGTTTTTGTTTTTTTGGTAATTAAAACTTATTATATTTTGTTTCTGATGATTATATATATATTTGGTTATGTTGGTTGAACACTGTGTCAGATTCTGGCTAGCTTGTTGAGTCTGAACATGTGTTTTTCATTTTCTTTGATTTTATTTTGTAGACCTTGTTAAGAGGATTACATGTTTGATGATTTTTTTCATTTTATTTTATGGGTCTTAGTAATTTTTATTAAAGTTATGTTGTAGTTGGTGATATATTTTTTCTTGGTTTCAATTTGTGATTAGTTGGTCTCGACACCATGTAGATATTTATGGATTTGGATTTTTAATTAATTGTGTGTGTGCTAAAACAATATTTTAAATAACTAAAAATCAACCTCCATGATTTACATGAAACTGACTTGTTAAAAAAAACCATAACTTACTATTATTTTAATACTTTTTTATTTGATAATTGAACTAGCATGAACAAATCCTTATATTCAACTATTTAACCAATCTCATCTCATTGTATTTTATGATATTTCAAAATCGTAATTGAAAAATTAATTATTGTCTATTATGAAAGAATGATAAATGTTGATAAAGAACTTGCTCATACATAATTCTACTTCCTTTCTCGTACATTAACTGTCCAATTTTTTAACTATACTTGGTTTCAGATAATTTTATATTTTTTAAAATTGTCCTTTTTCATTAGTTTCAAAAATAATAAAAACTACAACTATATTATATTAATTAAAATAAAAAATAAAAAATAAATATTGAAAAGAAAGTGCTAAAAATAAATATTTATTGTTACATTAATCAACGTAAATCCCTTGAAGAAATTCTAGAATATTCGATAAAATCCTTTAAAGTCGTTATCCTTTGTTCCTAAAATCCTGATATTCTCTTCCAGCTCTTGTAAGCTACTTCTCCGATTCCTGAAACTCATTATCCTAATTAATATATTCATAAATAAATCACAATTTATTATTAAGTATTTTGTGATATATTTTTTAATATATTTTTATGAAAAGATTGTTTCATTTGGCATGAAAAAGTTAATTAGGATAATGAGTATTATGATTTAAATCAAACTAAAATTCAATATCAAGTTAATTGATTTACAAATAAAATAATTAGAACATATAAAAAAAAAATTAACATTTGAGAATATATTTAGTCTAATACATTAAAGGTAAATGACAGAATTAATATTCTAACTAAAAGAAATAATATTTTTGTAATTTAAAGATAAGGTGGAAATATAAAAAAATTGAAGGATGAAAGGATAAAAAAATTTAAAAGCAAATTCACTGTGCAAGAAAATGAAAGTTCATGGGAGTATAATTAGTTGAGGGGGTATATGTGGGAAATAGAGTAAACTCCTTTTTAAGAAATTTACCCTCTTGCTGTGTTTAGATACTATATTCAATTTTTAGAAAAAAAAGATTATGTAAGATAATTTTTTCTTTTTGTTTGACATGCATGGTAAAGGTTCATCCGAAGAAGGACTCATCTCAATGAAATTATCCCGTTCGGTGCAATTTGTATCGAATAGAAGAGCTATAACCGAAGAGGAGAAAAAGAAGACTTTGAAGATGGCGGAGGTTGCAGCCAGAAGCAAAAGAAACTATTTTGCAGTAGTTATGCGACCATCGCATGTGTATCGGTCCTTCCAAATGGTAATTAACTTCTTATTTTACAGTCTTGGGTTATATATGTTTTGCATTTTAAGTATGAGAAAATGCATAGATTCGAAGATTTTTGTTTGAGCATACAAAGTAAAGTTGTTCAACATTACAATGATATATATTGACCGGTGAATGTTGAAAATGTATTGTAATTGTACAGAGTGTCCCTGCTCCATGGGTTGGCAAGCATCTCCATGGTAGGAACGAAGATGTGACTCTACGCGTCGACAATAACAAAGCATGGAAGGCGAGATTCTATTTAAGAGGCAGCGGGGGTGTCCTCGATGGAGGATGGAAGTACTTTGCGGTGGAGAACAGATTAGAAGAATTCGACGTGTGCATCTTTGAACCCGTCAAGCCTTGGGATGCTGTCGTGTTAGATGTTACCATTTTCCGCGTTGTTGAAGGAGAGGAGGTGATCCCACCGACGATGGTGACCTCTCCTCCCTCCTCAAGCCTTGGGACGCAGTCGAGAAACGTTCAAGGGGGGAACTTGTTGATGGAAGGTCCAAGTGATGACTTTATTTCCGTTTCTGATGAGTAACTTTGTGCATTTTTTGGTGTATAAGAAATGGTCTGTTTGAGATGGTTTATGGTTGCTAGTTCTGTGACCCTTGTTGTTTCAATTATTGTGGTGAAAACATTGCATTTTCTTAGATTTGTAAGCACTGCTTGATTCCATCTAGCTTTGTTCCCATACTTCTCATTGAATTTTAGTGATCTAGAGAGAGCTATTAGGGTAGACCATAGAGATCTTTTGGTGTTTTTTCCGAATGATGCATGGTAATGTGAACTTTATGAGAATTTCAAATTTAATTCATGTTCTACCTAAGGGTTCGTTTGAAATGATAATATTAGTTATGAGAGAAAATGAATGAAATGAAATGATAATAATATTTTAAATTTATGTTTGGATAGATTATGACGCCGGACAGAATAAAGATTATTTTGCAGACTAGTGCAATAGGTAATTTGTAAAGAAAAAAACGGGAGAATTCGACCCAAAATTCAGAGAACACTCTGAAATTCAATAAAGTTCTTTAAATTCGGGAATGAATAAAAACAACCCACAAGCCGGGTTTAAATAGCTGAAAATCGACCCCTAATAGGAATTTTACCAAAAATAGCAAAACCCTAAAAGTCTTACCAAAACGAAATACGGAAAGAAATCAAAAGATTGCCAAAAATCTGGCCCAAATCGGGTTCAGAATCATTTCCTAATCGACAAATAGAAGGTTACCATAAATAGCAAAAATTAACTAAAAATATAGATTTGAAAAGGAAAACAACAGATTTAGGGCTCGAAACGAAGTTAGTTTTCCGAATTGGGGTCACGGGCGCGAATCGGACATGTGCACGGAAACCTCCCCAATTAGGCTAGATCACGATTTCTTGTCATCCTTGCGCTGATCCTCCCGCTCCATGTAATCCAGCGCCATCAATGAGCAATCTGACAGCTCGGCATCGTCTGACTCGGATCCCCTACATCAGTCACCCCGGGTTGGAAAGAACTCATCCTCGAGTTCACGACAACATCAGCAGAATCCGCAAAACAATGACTCAGGTGTTTCACATTAAAGACATCAGAAGTCTTCAAGTGACTAGGGAGACGCAACTTGTATGTGTTGTCATTAATCTTCTGCAATATCTCACAAGGTCCAATCTTCCGCTCCTTAAGCTTATTATACTCGCCAACAGAGAAACGATCACGAGTTAATACAACCCAAATAAAATCACCAACATCAAAAAGTACCTGACGACGATGACTGTCCGCTCGAGCTTTGTATACTTGGCATTGCTCTCGTGAATGGCCAGTTTCACCTGCTCATGGATGCCTCGAATATGTTGGGCCAACTCATCTGCCCTAGGATGAAAACGGCCCACACGTGGAATGGGCGCTAAATCCAGTACTCCAGATGGATTCTGACCATAGACGATCTCAAAAGGGCTCATTCCTGTGGTCTTTCTCGTTGACCTGTTGTAGGCTAATTCTGCTTGAGGTAATGCCATATCCCACTGCTTGGGTTTAGTGCCTGCCAAACACCTCAACAGATTGCCTAGACTCCGATTCACCACTTCGGTCTGACCATCCGTCTGGGGGTGATAAGCGCTGCTGAAATTCAGTTTCGTGCCCAGCTTTCCCCATTAGCTCCTTCAGAAATTACTGATGAACTTGGTGTCTCGATTTGAAGTGATGGATCGAGGAACACCATGGAGACGCACAATCTCCCTGAAGTAAAGATGGGCTATCCGGGCAGCATCCATGGTTGTCCTGCAAGCTACAAAGTGGGCCATCTTGGAAAACCTGTCAACCACAACTAAAATAGAATCACAGGCCCGTTGGGTACGGGGTAAGCCCAACACGAAGTCCATACTGACATCGAACCAAGGAGCTTTAGGAACCGGTAAGGGGGTGTAAAAACATGCATTGGTGAGGACACCTTTGGACCTTTGGCATACATAACAACGCTCCACAAAGTGAGCCACGTCACTGGTCAATTGGGCCAATAATAATCAGAAGCAATAAGGGCCAATGTCTTGTCTCGCCCGAAATGACCCTCATTATGAAGTTCACTAATAATCTGTTGCCTTAGCGAACAATCTGGAATGCACAATTGTAGCCCATGAAACAAATAACCATTATGCAAAAGGAAATCATGACGATGACCAGATGTTACCTCCTGAATGATCTTTCCAAAGGAAGGATTTGTGGCATACAAATCAGTGAAAGTTTCAAATCCTGCGACTCAGGTACTCATGGTGGTGAGGAGTAAAATGCGACGACTAAGGGCATCTGCAACACGGTTCAGGTTCCCTGATAGGTGCCTCAGGGAAAAAGTGAACTCTTGTAAGTACGCCACCCATTTGGCATGTTGTCTGCTCAGCTTATTTTGACCATTGATGTACTTCAGGGCCTCATGATTAGTAAGAAGGATGAATTCCTTATGCACAAGGTAGTGACGCCAATGATTCAAGGACTGAACGATGGCGTAGAACTCCAGGTCGTAGGTGGAGTAATTCTTCTTGGATCCCGACAGTTTCTCACTGAAAAAAGCTATGGGTCGCCCTTCCTGACTTAGAACACCACTAATGCCAACTCCAGATGCATCACAATTCAGCTCAAACACTTTATCAAAATTAGGGAGTGCCAACACCGGTGCCTCTGTCATCTTCTGCTTGACCAGTTGAAAGCTGTCTTCTGCCTCCTTAGACCAGTGAAAATCACGTCCCTTGAGGAACTCTGTGATAGGAGCACTCAGGGTGCTGAAATTCCTGATGAAGCGGCGGTAGAAAGATGTCAACCCATGGAAACTCCTGACATCATGCAAGGTTTTTGGCTGGGGCCACTCCAAGACTGCATCTATCTTCGACTGATCTGCATGAACACCATCAATAGACACAACAAAGCCCAGAAAAGTTATAGAAGTAGTGAAGAAAGAACACTTCTTCTGATTAACAAACAGACGCTCCGTCCTGAGCACGACAAAAACTACACGGAGGTGATCAAAGTGTGAGGCCCGTGTAGGGCTATAAATAAGGATATCGTCAAAGTAGACTACCACGAATTTCCCCATGAAAGGTCGTAAAACCTGATGCATAAATATCATGAACGTGTTGGGTGCATTGGACAATCCAAATGGCATGACCATCCACTCATACAACCCATGATGCATCTTAAACGCCGTCTTCCACTCGTATCCAGGCCTTATTCGGATTTAGTGGTATCCGCTCTTAAGGTCAATTTTGGAGAAGACCTTAGAACCGAACAGTTTATCTAGTATGTCATCCAGGCGGGGAATGGGAAATCTGTACTTCACCGTAATTCTGTTGATGGCTCTGCTGTCTACACACATGCGCCAGGAACCATCTTTCTTTGGCACCAGCAAGACAGGAACGGCACATGGACTCATACTCTCACGGATGTAGCCCCTCTCCAGCAACTCTACTACCTGTCGCTGCAACTCGTCAGCTTCCTTTGGGCTATTGGGCAAACTCGAGCCCGGAATCAGGTCGATCTGATGTTGAATATCTCTTATAGGCGGCAGTCCAGGAGGAAGGTCTTTTGACATCAAATCAGAGAATTCCGAAAGCAGTTGTTAGACCTCCGTGGGTAATTCTGGAACCTCACCTGCTGCACTGTTTCCACAAGGTAGTAAAGCATAAACTACATTTTCACGCTCAACTTCAACCAAAAACCTGGACATAAAAAACAGATTATTACTATTGACAACCGGGGTGGGATTGGGTCCTTCCCAACGAGGTGCCAACACAATCTTTTTCTCTTTGATGCTAAGAGAATATGTATTCTTCCGTCCGTCATGTACCACACTTCGATCATATTGCCAAGGTCTGCCTAACAGTATATGACACGCATCCATGGACACTACATCACACCAAACATTATCGAAATATTTCTTGCCAATAGAAAAAGACACTAAGCATCGTCTATCTACTGTTACCTCACTGCATTTATTCAGCCATGACAGTTTGTATGGCTTGGGGTGACGATATGTCTTCAACTGCAATTTCTGGACAGCGTCTTCAGAGACTACGTTCTCGCAACTGCCACTGTCAATAATCATCTTGCATATTTTGTCGGCCACGGTACAGGTTGTGTGGAAAATATTGGTTATCAACCAATCATCTTCGGAATCGCCTCTAGGAGTCAGGAAGCTCTTACGAATGACCAGAGTTTCATGGTCGTCCCCATACAACACATCCTCATCTCCTTCTTCGTCATACACTGGCTCTCCAACCTCCTCAGTCTCGTCTTCCACGCCTTCCTCAAGCAGTAGATTTTTACCCGTCTGACTGGTAGGCTTCCTGCAATGGGTTGCTATATGCCCCTGTTCACCACATCGAAAGCACTGAATAGTAGGGTTAGGATTACCCTTTGGTGGCTGTTGGGGAGGACTGGATTCTTGAGGGCGAGATGGCCTAATGTTTTTGTCGTTTCTGATGACAGGTCTTCTATTCTGTTGTTTCTCTACAGCAAGGGCACGCTGGTAGGCTTCATAAACTGTCCACAACGAGTGAAGGTTGAGGGCATCCTGCAGAGGTTATCGTAAACCCCCCAAATATCGTGCTACCATATGTTCTTTTGTCTCAGTCAGATCATTCCGAGTGATCAACTGATAGAACTCCTCCGTATAATCCTCCACCGATCTCATCCCTTGCCTCAACGAATGAAGTCGTTGAAACAGGGTTTGAGTATAGCCAAAGGGAAGGAAGTGGCTCTTTATCTTCTTATTCATCTTCTACCAATCAGTGATCTTGGCCTTGCCCTGCCTGTCTCTTGAACGTTTCAACTGCTCCCACCACGCAGATGTTCTACCCTTGAATTTAATGGCCGCCAATTTCACTTTGACACGATCTGGGACCTCTTTATAATCGAAAATTCATTCTACTTCATTCAACCAATCAATAAGGCAATCGGCTTGTAACGTACCAGAAAACTCGGGCAGGTCTACTCTGAAGCCGAGATCTCCATGATGGTTCTCTCGACCATGGTACTCCTGGAATCGATTGTGATACGGATTTTCGAAGATGGAATTATCGATATCAGAATCTTCCACATCATGATTACCGACTTCCTGCGCCGCCAGGCGCTGGGTTAACTCTGCCACTTGCCTCTGCAAATCCTCAATCATAACATCCTGAACGTAACGATCACGGTGCGGGACTTCCTCATTCGGAACCTGCCCACGACGACCACCACGACCACGACCACCAGCCATCGAAAACTGATAAAAATACCGCCTCAGGAAGATGTTGAGCTCTGATACCAATTGACGCCGGACAGAATAATGATTATTATGCAGGCTAGTGCAATAGGTTATTTGCAAAGAAACAAACGGGAGAATTCGACCCAAAATTCAGAGAACACTCTGAAATTCAATAAAATTCTTTAAATTCGGGAGTAAATAAAAACAACCCACAAGCCGAGTTTAAATAGCTGAAAATCGACCCTTAATAGGAATTTTACCAAAAATATCAAAACCCTAAAAGTCTTACCAAAACGAAATACGGAAAGAAATCAAAAGATTGTCAAAAATCTGACCTAAATCGGGTTCAGAATCATTTCCTAATCAACAAATAGAAGGTTACCATAAATAGCAAAAATTAACTAAAAATATATATTTGAAAAAGAAAACAGCAGATTTAGGGCTCGAAACGAAGTTAGCTTTTTGAATTGGGGTCACGGGCGCGAATCAGACACTTGTAGCCACAGTTATGGCCAAAAAACCGACACATGCACGAAAACCGCCCCAATTAGGCTAGATCACGACTTCTTGTCATCCTTGCGTTGATCCTCCCGTTCCAGGTAATCCAGCGTCATCAATGAGCAATCTGACAGCTCGACATCGTCTGACTCGAATCCCCCTGCATCAAATTATGAAAGAAATGACATTATTTTTGTTTGGATAAGCCAAATGAGAGAAAAGAAAAGAAAGAATAATAATTAAATTACTAGTATATCATTTAGTTAATAAAGTTGTTCTTTTAATTATAGAAAATAGTTTTGTCATTTTAATAGTTAAAGTTGTTATTCTTTATTTTCTGTCCAAATCTTCTCATTTTTGGAGGGATAATACTATAGAGTTTTGTAGTTATAGGCTTATATCTCCAAATCATTTCTTTTCTATTCAAGATGTCAACTCAAATACATATAGCACTATCATTTTTTTCTTTTCTTCCCAAATCCTTTCAAATCTCTCCTACAAAAAGAAGCCTAAGGAGAGAAGTAGTTAGTTGTATTCAAAAGGCAATGATATTTCAATCAATGAAATTGTGAAATTTTTATCAGAGTTGATATGTTTGTTTTTGTATCTGGAATTGCCATATCTCCAATGTTTTAGTCAATGAGCCATTTTTTTATTTTTTTTTCTTACAATGTTGTTTGTTAATCACTAATATTTCCAACTGAAAATGATTTTGAGTTTGCCCAAGACCAAAAACAACCAAATCAGTAGTTGTGTCATTAATGAATTGTAGGGCCTGCTTGGTTTGTATTTTTTAAAATAATTTTTTAGTTTCTAAAAACTTAAAATCAGATAATTGTAAAAAAAATGTGTTTGATTCAGTTTTTTGAAAACAAATTTTTGAAATTTTAATTAAAAAAATTGTTGTTTTCATATAACTCATTTTCATTATTCTCATAAAACTGTTCTCAGAATTCTCAAGAACAATTTTTAGAGATACAAACCAAACATGCCAATAGTCTTTTGTAATATTGGAATAGAAAGTGCAATAATTCAGGAGTTTTTTATTTTTTATTTTTTACTTTATTAATTTATGATACTTTCTCCTGCTAAAATTTTCTGAGACATTGTCGTTTAATGTCAAAGAGGACACTGCATGCAATGGTCTTAATGGATGGTGAAGTATTCTAAAGTGTCTCATATATCTCATTTCTCAAAGGAGAAAAAGAAAAGAAAGAGAGACATCTTTTTATTTATTACGTAAAAAACATATGGGTTTGATAGAATGGTTAAATGAAATTTGAAAATCTAAGTTTTTTGGAAGATTATGAAGTGAATAACAATGGTTATTTTTATTTTAATTATGACTCTTCTTGATAAGAATTGAAGAAAATACCCTAAAATTTGATTTCAGGGTTAGCGATTCTTTATAATTATCATTGATTTTATCCATTTAGTTCTTCCTTTATCGAATTTATCAAAAGTAATATTTTACAAAATTATGAAAGCACCCTTGTCAATTCATGCATCACAACATCTACATACGTATACTGATTACTGGCTACCTGTTTTCAAAGGACTTTGCAAACTAAAACAAAATGCACAACAATTTCCGAAGCACTTTGCCAACTAAAGTGTACAAATGCACAACAATTTTCAAGGCACTTTGCCATTGCCAGACTGAAAATTTATAAATGCACAACTATTTTCAGAGCACTTTGCCAGACTAAAAATATACAAATCCACTATTTCCAAAGCACTTTGTCAGTCTAAAATGTACATATTAGCTCAAATTTGCAAACTTTTAGTTTAGTTCAAAGTTATTGTTTTGCAAAGATCTCAAGTGTAATTCGAATATATATATATATATATATATATATATATTATCATCCTTTATGAAAAATATTCTAGACATAAGGATATTTTGTAACAAAAGATAATAATTCATTGGTTTATTACACAAATTTTAGTGTTATAAAAAATAGGGTTTTTTTTAGTTAAGTCCTATAGTTTTGCATCTAATTTGACATTGGTCCCTTTTTAAAAACTTATTAAAGATTGGTACCATTATTCTTATTTTAAGTTGGGTGAATTATACTTTTACCCTCTCTTGTTTTGCTAATTACACTTTCACCCCCTCAATCAAATTTTGAAATGTCAAATAACTAAATTATCCATAAATGTGTGTGAGGATCTATTTGTCCATTCATAAATATGAGAAAAGACCGATATGCCCTCCTTTATTTGTATATATATATATATGTTTTTTTCAAAATATATATATAGATAAATATATTTTTCTTTCGGGAATATATATATATATTGAAAAATATATAAAATATATATATTTTTCAAAAAATATATATACATATAAAGGAGTGTAGGTTGGTCTTTTCGCATATTTATGGATGGGCAAATAGGTCTTCACACACATTAATGGGTAATTTAGTCATTTCACATATCAAAATTTGATTGTAGGAGTGAAAGTGTAATTAGCAAAACAAAAGGGGTGAAAGTTTAATTTACCCAACTTAAAATAAGAATAATGGGACCAATCTCTAATAAGTTTTAAAAAATGGACCAAAGTCAAGTTAGATGCAAAATTATATGACTTAACTAAAAAAACCCCTAAAAAATAGTTACACAAATCATAGTAGTGAGAGATTTAAGTACAAATTTAAACTTGGTTTCCTTTCAATTTTCTATATGTTTAGTTGATTTATTAACTAATGCTTAGTTACCCTAAAAGTTTTGTTACAAGGTTTCACTGAATAGTGTATGTGATTAAATTTCCTGCAAATCGATAAAATAAAATAAAATAATAGCAAACAGACAATCATAAATCTTTTGAAGGTACATTTTCATTTTTTATTTTTCTAATCTTGATATAAAAAAAATATTGTTCAGATGATTTAAACAACTGGTTTCACAATTTAAGAATCAATCATCCAATTACGGATATTAACCAAATATTCTCTTAAAGTTAAAGTTTAGTGAGATTTGATGGATCGGATTCAATCTGGTGTTATGATAAGGCCAAATTGTTACCATTTGAATTTTGGTCCCGACTTTACTGGACCAAAGTTTAGTGACAAAACAACTAGAGTTGAATTTTTTTTTCTGCCTCCGACGTCTCACAAGTGCACAAGAATAAATAACGGGAACAAATTCACACAAAAACAATTATAAAACATAATTCATAGGTAATTTTTAAGTTTCAACCACCATTACATTGCAAACTTATTTAGCTTCCATATAATTATAAGACAGTAACATTACTTCTTATCCTTCTGTTCACCATGCAGCTCAGAAAAATAACCCTGAGGGTTCTTCTCAAAAACCTCCCTTGATATATGTGACCCATCACCACCAGGAGCCTTCATCAGTCCTCCTGACCCACCACCGCCTCCGGCTTTTGCTTGCTCATTAGTTCCTCCTCCACCAGTTTTGGCGCCACCAGGATTGCCACCTTTGCCATCCATTTGGTTTAATGTTGTATAAGTTTATAATTATATAGCTAAAGTTTTTTTTATGAAGTACGAAAAAAAGGAGAGAATGGCTGAGTTTATATAGAAGGGTTAAGATAAGCTCTCATTTAATGATCACACTTAAATTTTGAATAATCTTGTAAATATAAGAAGCTTGAAGGCACATGGACCGTTCAATTCATTAATTTGATGCATGGGAAATATCACTTTTAATTACTATTCAATATCAGTTGGACCGTTCTCAATCATCATTATCTAATTCACTCTCTTCAATATATATATATATATTCACCTTGTATATATATTCACCAACTTATTGAACTTTGCTAAATGAATGCTTTTTCTAGGATTTGTTAATACAAGCGGAATAAATTGCTACTGACTTTTTTCCACGTTTAAATTTTCGTCCAATCAAATTTTTATATTTTTTTCGTGTCATAATTCAAGCCCATCTTTCTTTTCCCATGTTTAATGTGAGATCTCAAAATACATATTTCATTACTACTCCTTTCTTTTAAATCTATCTATCTATATATATATATATATATATATATATATATATATATATATATATATATATATATATATATTATTTTTGAGCCCTTTTATTTGTACATATTTATAGTTAAATTAAAAATTAAAGATACAATCAACCATATTGTCTAATAAAATAAATTTTAACATTTATATATCATATTTTATTTATTTAACCGTTACAACTCGATCTTTTAAGTTACTCGCTAGATATAGTTATATTGTCACATTTTATTAAAATGCATTGCTTATTGCCGTGAGAGGTTTCATCGTGTTACCTATATATTGTTTATTTTAGACATTATAATTTTTTTGTACTCTGGTTATATAAATCAAGTTTCAAATTGGTAATAAAAAGTACATATCGTTTTATAGTTTGTGTATGTCTAATCACGTGAATAATAATTTTGTAATACATAATTAGTCTCATAATAATATATATTAACACTAACAAAAAGAGAATTACTAATTTTTGACAAATTCTTTCAAGAACCCCCATCGAGAAAAAAAAAATTATCCAACAGAAATCGAAATTTAAATCTGAAAATTTTCAAGGCATAGGAATCTTATTCACTTGAGCCAAGGCTCATAGGAATATTATAATGGGTTAATTTCAGTAAATCCCCCTCTGGGGTTTCAAAAAAAATCACTTTGTCCCCCTTTTATACAGAAAACCCTTGCACTTATCAAATTGTATCAGTTTGTCCCCTTCTCTATAATTTTGAACCAAAATATATGTGGAATTTAATGAAAAATGATTTAAAATTCAAAAAAACAAATAAAATTTGAAAAAAGCTTTAAAAATTCAAAAAATATATATAAAATTAAAAAAAAAACATATAAAATTAGAATATATATATAAATTCATAAAAATATATATATATAATTCGTAAAAATATATAAAATTTATAAAACAATATATAAAATTCGAAAAAAACATATAAAATTTGAAAAAAATAAGTAATAAGATGTAAAAACAAGAGAATATATTAAGGTTACAAGAGAATACAAGTAAGAATATATAAATTTCAAACTTTATATATTTGTTTCGAATTTTATATATATTTTTACGAATTTTATATATATTTTTATGAATTTTATATATTTGTTTCTAATTATATATGTTATTTTCGAATTATATATATATTTTAGAATTTTATATATTTTTTACGAATTTTATATATATTTTTTCAAATTTTATATATTTTTTTAATTTTAAATCATTTTTCATTAAATTCCAGGGATATTTTAAATCATTAAATCATTTTTTGAATTTTAAATCATTTTTACAAGTCTTATATATGTTCTTTCGAATTTTATATGTTTTTTTATAGTTTTTTCAAATTTATATGTTTTTTCGAATTTTATATATTATTTTATGAATTTTATATATTTTTACGAATTTTATATATATTTTTGTGAATTTTATATATATTTTTCTAATTTTATATGTTTTTTTCGAATTTAATATATTTATTCGAATTTTATATTTTTTTCGAATTTTATTACATTTTTTGAATTTTAGATATTTTTTTAATTTTAAATTATTTTTCATAAAATCTCGGAGGTATTTTGGTCCAAAATTATAGGGAATAAGACATGCTGATACGATTTGATAAGTGAAGGGAGATTTCTGTATAAGAGGGGGTAAAGTAATCCTATTATAATTTGGGTTATTCCCAAAACAACTCCTTCTGAGATTTATTATAATTCATCCTTTAAAATTGAATATTCCAGCTTTCACTCTTTTCAAAGGAATTATGGCCCAGCCCGACAGCAACGCACCGGACCCATAATTCCTATACTCACCATACCACAATGTGCCGAAAGCAAAGTCCCCGTACTATTCTAGCCACCCTCTGGGCTGCAAAAGCCCACTCATGTAAATGGACCAAAAATCCATCTGGTGTTATGGTAGACCCTTATCGATAGGGCCCATTTGTGACTATATGGATTTGGATCCATCAAATCTTCACCGGACTTTAGTGGACAGATTTTTTTTCCCATCACAAGTGCATGAGAATATATATGTAATGGAAAAAAATTCACACAAACAATTATAGAACATAATTGATATGTAATTTTTCATATAAAGTGATGATATAGAACTATAGTTTCAACCATCATTACAAATCAAACTTATTTAGCTCCCATATAATAAGACAGGTAACATTTACTTCTTATCTTTCTGTCCACCAAGCAGCTCAGAAAAATAACCCTGAGGGTTGTTCTCAAACCCCTCCCTTGATATGTATGTCCCATCACCACCAGGAGCCTTCATCAGTCCTCCTGACCCACCACCGCCGCTGTGGGCTTTTGCTTGCTCAGTAGTTCCTCCACCACCAGTTTTGGTGTCGCAGCCAGGTTTGGCTCCACCAGCATTGCCACCTTTGCCATCCATTTGGAATGTTAATTGTACGAGTTTATATATATATAGCTAAAGTTCTTTTAATGAACTATGAAAAAAATAGAGGAGATGGCCGAGTTTATATAGAAAGGATTAAGATAGGGTCTCATTTAATGACCACACTTAAATTTTAATAATCTTGTAAATATAAGAAGCTTGAAGGTGTTGGAATATACAAAATACAATTAGCGTGTCCCATATCGGTTTCTTAGTAAACATGTTTGTATACTCAACCTATATATATAGGTCATTTATGTACTGTTACAATATATAAACAAAAATATAATTTATTCAATAATATAAATTTATTATTGATATTATTCTTCTTCTCTTTGATTTTCTACATCATATCAGAGCTTTTGTTATATGTTTGTATCTCTTTATGATTTTCTAGTTGGTATTGAGCCTACCGATTATTGGTAGTTCTTTCCGCTTAACTTCGTCTCTGCTAGAGATGGTGCTCCATATTCCATCTCCGGCAGCGATCTTCAATTAATATATATTGATATAATATATATATATATATATATATATTATATTATTGGTGGGATTTGTCTTTTACCCCACTAAAATTTTTGTTTCTTGCTTTTTTCGCCTTTTAGTATTTGGGAGCCCTAATCTCCCTGATTTTGCCCTTGTTTATGGGTTCATTGATGTTGTTAGCCCTTGTTTATGGGTCCGTTTATGTGATTCCTGATGATTCTTCCCTCTCGTGATTTATTGCTACTAGTACAGGTGGAGCTCTGATCCCTTATGCTACCGATTTTTGTGTCGGTACAGGTGAAACCCTGATTCCTTATGCTACTAGTACAGGTTAAGTCCTGCTTCTCAATTATTTTTCAATGTTTTTGATTTGTTTGGAGACTTTTAGTGTTCAAGGAATCAATATCTCAGCATCAATTTTTTTCGATTTATTACGTGTTGTAAACCCGTTCGATGATACCGAACGAATCTCAACCTTTGTAAATCAAACAGAAGCAATGAAATAGATAAATGGCAAGAAGTAAATTGAGAATTCAAGAATAAGCAAATATTGGAACAATTTCGGATCCCTTTCCCTTTCTTTTTTTCTCTCTTTTATACATGAAAACTGGTCTTACCCTCATGAATGGGTTTTAATACATATTAAAGACAATATCTACATTAAATTGAAGTTTAATGCTTATCAAAAACTGCTATAATAAAATCTTATGTCAGTTTTGATTCTATATATTTGAAACGGTTATTTCCTTAATGGTTTTATCCTGAAATGGGCTTATATCCTTGGGCCTTATTTTCTACTTTGGGTTTTGTTTTCTATTCGGGCTTTAAAACAGGTATGTTGATCCAGTGTGAGTCTTTGTACGATGGGCTTAATGAAAAAATGGGCCTACACTTTGCCCCCAATTCCCAAGCCCATTTCATTTTTGAAATAAGGTGGGAATTCGAAGAGCCATGTGTAACTGTCACTTTCCTTATTTCCTTCATTTCCTTCAATACTTCTTCCCCATTTACAAGAGCAAATTCATTCAATTTGAAGACGATTCCCAGCAAGGAACTTCTTGAGGTTAGTTTTTCTCTTTCGTCCTTCACATTTCTTTCATTAGTCGAAAGTATCATGAGTAGCGATAGCAGCCGAACCCCTTCTCTGGAGGTGGTCGCTGATGATGTCCCTGTTATTTCTTCTTCTGAGGTTGCCCCCAATTTGATTGAACCAAAATCCCAAAAAATTTCCCGAAAATAATTACATAAACTGTCTTTAGCCGATAGGTGCCGAATTGAGTTTGATATACCGAAGGATGTTTCGATTTCTGAGTATTCTTCTGATTTGAACTTCAAAACTTATGAAGAAGTTGAACCGGGTGAAGTCTTGTTCTCTGCCCATCACTTGGTCGTTCTTAGATTTCCTTTATATCCGTTCTACCATCATATCCTTTTTTCTTTAAGACTTGCCCATTTGCAAGTAAACCCTAATTTCTTCAGGGTTCTATCTGTTATGCTCGTTCTAAATCACGAACGAGGTTTGAACCTAGGTTTGGGTGATCTTTTGCTTTGTTATAAAGTCGATCAGATCAGAAAAAACCCCGGTCGGTACCATCTGCACCCCCACTCGACTTTGAAACTTTGTGAAGGCAATCTTTCTTCTGAGAAGGAGTGGAAAGATAAGATGGTGAAAATTGGGAGAAATTGGAGAGTGGATGCGTCCGGCCCGTATCCTCTGCCAATGACCTTTGGTGTTTGTAAGAAACTGAAGTGTGGATTCAAAAATCCTGGCAAGTGTATTTTTCGTACTTTATGAATTTCGCCTGCTTTACTTTGATCTTCATACTTGTTTGTTTGTTAATCGTATGCCCATGTTTTGTATACAGTCGAACGCGTTGAATATCTGAACGAGAAAGTATTCGCAACTCTTCCGTCCAGCAAGTCACTTTTGACTTCCCAAAATTTGAAATTGATCGTTGCCAGTGCTTCAGAGGCTACTATCATGGAAATTCCGGTCACGGCCTCCAAGCGTGCTGCAGCACAAAAATCTACTCCCCCAGTCAGCTCCACATTTGACAAAGGAAAAAGCCAAGTGGTCGATCTGACCGAAGATCCGAAGAAGACGAGGGGACATCTGAAGAGGACGAACGCCGATGATAGTGGTAACGCTCCCAAAACGTTGCTGTTGGGCCCCCCTTCTGAGCATGCAAAAAGAAATGACTCTGAAAAGCATGAGAAGCTTGTTAAGAAGGCAAGATCTGTGAGCGGCTACACTATTCCAGATTGTTGCTTTCCTCCATCATTTGATCCTGAAGGCGAATGGATCCCCAAATTCGAGAAAAGTGATAGTAGTGTTCTGAATCGCCGAACGTTGGCAATGTCCGATCCTGATTCCTTGATGGCTCTAGCTCGTGGAATGTGGCCTCCCAAGGATGAACTCTTTCAGCAGCATATTGATCAGAACGAGCTTCTGGCTAGGGCTCCTGTTTCTATTCTAGAGGTACCAAAGTTTTTTTTTTTTTTTTTTTTTTTTTTTACTAACATCTCTTCTCTTTACAGTCTGTATTCAATATTCTGGCTCTATGTAAGGCTGTTGAGATGGGAGAGTATAAGAGAAAGAACATTGACGATGCATACCTGCGAGCTAATAAATGCGCCATGTTGGCTGAAAAACAGAATAAAATCTTGGAGCTTGAGGTGGAGAGCTTAAAGAAACTGCATAAGAAGGAATCTGATCGGAATGCTGAGCTGAATAAGCAAATCCATAACCTTGAAACTTCTAACGCCTTTTTGAAGACAGGTTTAGAAATTTGCCGAAGGGGAGGTATGGACATGCACCGGAGATATGTGAACATTTTTGACATAAAGTTCTGTGATGGGTTCAAATTTTGCTTTGACCAAATGTCATCGGATCCATCTGCCCGTTCATATGATAATCCAGCCGCCCATGATGATGCTTGCCGAGTCGTTCACCCATATGAAGAGCCTGAGGCTTCCCAAGATGAAAAAGATTTAGCTCAATTTATTTTGCATGGGATCATTCCGTCCGAACGACCAGAGCCTGCTGCTGTTGAAAATGAAGTGTCAGCTGAGCCTTCGATTCCTGCTTCAGAGAGCCAACAGCCGCCTACCGATGATATTAATCCTCCAACTTCTTGATTAGAAGTTTCTATCTTTGAACAATTTTTGTTTTTTGGGTCTTGTAAAATTATATATGTTTTTTATGCTCCTGCGGTGAGCATTTTTTGGACAAGTTTTGAAATAGCACTGGTGTGCTCTGACTTTTTCAAACAGGATGGCACTTAAGGTGCATAAATATTTTCCGAACAGATGGCACTGTTGTGCATTATATATTTTTGAATAGGATTGCACTAAGGTGCATAGATATTTTCTGAACAGATTGCACTGTTGTGCATTATATATTTTTGAACAGGATTGCACTAAGGTGCATAGATATTTTCTGAACAGATTGCACTGTTGTGCATTATATATTTTTGAACAGGATTATGCGTTCTTTTGAACACAACCGTTTTTTATGCGTATCTATATACGTCTTTGTGAAAACAAGAAATTGGTGTCATCTTCATGATGGTCTTTTGCCTAGTTGGCTTATGTATTTTGGCCAAGTTTTTTCACTTGGGCTTTTCCTTCTTCCTTTTTTTTTTTTATTAGTTTGAACAGAAATATGAGAAGATATGAATAATATCTTTATTGATTCGAAATGGATCTTATCATAAAATGATCAACATAAATTTTATTGAAAATACCTTTTCAGGTGTATAGCATTCCAAGCTCGTTCGATTTGTTTTCCATCCTGATCAGTCAATCTGTAGGCACATTTCCCGATCACTTCTGTTACTGTGTACGGCCCATCCCATGTGGGATCCATCTTGTTTGATCTGCTAGCCAACACCCTTAGTACTTGATCGCCAACTTGAAATGATCTTGGTTTCACTTTCTTGTTATAACTCTTCATCAACCTTTGTTGATATTCTGCCAATCTTATTGAGGCCATTTCCCTTTTTTCATCTATGAGATCACCTTCGATTTTTAAGATTTCTTCGTTCTGTTCAGGATTGAATAGATGAGTTCTTGTTGTGGGGACTTCCAACTCAATTGGGATTACCGCCTCGACTCCGTACGCCATAGCGAATGGGGTCATCCCGGTTGGCTTGCGAGGAGTCGTTCGATAGCTCCAGAGGACCCTTGGTAATTCATCTAACCATCGTCCTTTTCCTTCGATCCCCTCCAATTTTATTTTTATCCCGGCGAAAATCGTTCTGTTTGTTATTTCAGCTTGTCCGTTTGCTTGTGGATAACTGACAGATGATAAATTCTAATTGATCCCGTACTCATCCAGCAATGCCCGAACGTACTGATTGTCCAGATTTGTGCCGTTGTCCATCATTATGTACTTTGGTACTCCAAATCTATAGATTATACGATTCAAAATAAAATCTATCACTTGAGTGTGAATGATTCTTACATAAGCCTTCGCTTCCACCCATTTAGTGAAATAATCTGTGGCCAAAAATACATGTTTTTTATTCGAAGCCGCCCTTGTTAATGGTCCGACCGCATCCATCCCCCATCGTGCGAACGGAACGGGAGAAGCCATCGCTGTGAGAAGTTCTGCTGGTTGATGAATTATATGTGAATGTCTCTGACATTTGTCACACCTTCTTGCCTATTCCTCTGCGTCTCGGATCATGTACGGCCAGAAATATCCTTGTGTTATTGCTCTATAAGATAATGATCTACCACCAATATGGCTTCCACAAGTCCCATCGTGCAACTGCTTGAGTACCTCTTGTGCTTCAGATGGTGTCAAACATCGCAGATAGGGCCCACTTGATGATCGGTGATATAGATAACCATCGATCACTGAATACTTGGTAGAGGTTGCTCTTATTTTCCCTACTTCTCGTCGATCCTCAGGTAGAACGCCGATCAATAAATACTCAAGGATTGGATCGATCCAACTTGGTTCATACGGGATCACGCATACCTCCTTCTTTTTACCGATCGAAGGAGTGAACAGTTCATCCACCAAAATTATTATGACCATATCGTCACCTGCTGAGGATGCTTGATTTGCTACATGATCGGCCCCATGATTTTCTATCCTTGGAATTTGATTAAAAGTGATTACCTGAAAGTTCCGCATTTGTTCCTGAACGGCATTTTTATACTGCAACATCCTTTCCTCGCTTGTATTATAACTTCCTGTGATCTGATTTACAACTAACTGAGAATCGCTGAAAACAGTCAGTTCTTTGATCTGGAGCTCCTTTGCTAACCTTAACCCTGCCAAAACGGCTTCGTACTCAGCCTCATTGTTTGAACTACCAAATGACAGTTTGATCGACTGCTGTAATTTAGTGCCTTCTGGGGATATTAGTTCGATCCCCACACCTGCCCCCAGACTATTCACTGATCCGTCTACATAAAGCAACCAACTTGGATTTACGTCGCAGGCCTCATCTTCGGTTGCTTCATATTTTAGGAGGAAAGCCGCCACTGCTTGACATTTTAAAGATATTCGTGGCTCATAAGTAATATCGAACATGCTCAGCTCTATCGACCACTTTGTCGTTCGTCCCGAGAAGTCAGGTTTTGACAAAATGGCTTTGATCGGAAATGTGGTTGGAATTCTGATCGGATGGGACTCGAAGTAATGTCGAAGCTTTCGTTTTACCTGGACCAATGCCAAGATGATTTTCTCTGTCTTCGAATATCTTCTCTCGGCGTCAAGCAATGTCTTGCTCGCATAATAAATTGGGTACTGTCTGTTCCCATCATCTCTTACCAACGCTGAACTAACTGCGTTCGGAGAAACTGCCAAGTATAAAATTAAGGACTCGTGATTCTTGGGTGCCATAAGGATTGGTGGTTTCGCCATATAGAGTTTCAGCTGATCAAACGCTTCTTGTTGTTTCTCGCCCCAAGCAATCGTTTTCCTAGACTTCAGGACGTCGAAGAACGGCTTGCATCTATCTGACAATTTGGATATGAACCGACTCAGGGTTGCTAATCTTCATGTGAGTACCTGGATTTCCTTTGGGGACTCAGGTGCCTTCATTTGAATCAATGCTTGAACTTGTGTTGGACTTGCTTTGATTCCATCTTTATTAACTATGTGACCCAAGAACTGTCCGGAAGATACACCAAAAGTGCACTTTTCCGGGTTTAGCTTCATTTTGTGCGATCGCAGGGATGTGAACACATCCTCCAAATGCTTCAAATGATCGTCCTTATGTTGGCTTTTAACCACCATGTCATCAATGTATGCCTCCACCGTATCTCCTATCTGGGTCTTGAAAATCTTATCAATCAATCGCTGATAAGTCGCACCTGCATTTTTTAGACCGAACGGCATGACCTTGTAACAATAGGTTCATCGCTCGGTGATGAACGTCGTTTTGTCTTCATCCTTTGGATTCATTGGGATTTGATTGTATCCTGAATAAGCATCCAGGAAGGTGAGACGCTCGAACCCTGTAGTCGCATCGATCATGCGATCAATCTTCGGTAGAGGAAAACTATCCTTCGGACAAGCTTTATTTAGGTTGGTAAAGTCCACACACATTCGGAACTTCCCGTTCTTCTTTTGTACAACGACAACATTGGACAGCCACGCGGGATAGTGAACTTCTCTGATAAAACCAGCATCTAGTAAACGGCTAACCTCTTCAGCTACAAACTTTCCTCATTTGGTTCGAATCCTTCTGGGTCGTTGCCGTACAGGTTGGGCATCGGAGTAAACATTTAATGTGTGCATCATGGTTCCTGGGTCGACCCCAGGCATGTCGCTATGCTCTCAAGAGAAAATATCAATATTTGATCTCAACATAGAAATCAAGTTGTTTCTTTCATCAGGATTAAGTCCCCTTCCAATTCGGGTGGTTCTTCCCTTGCTTCCGTCAATCAGATCTACTGTGATGGTATCTTCTGCGGCCTTCTCATCATTGTCAGTCTGATCACGGAGGCTCGGTAATTGCTACATGTTTCGTTCGGAACTTTCGCCTTTCATACCTTTGGTGACGATGGCATAGCAGTCTTTCGCCACCACTTGATCGCTTTGAATATCTACAAACCATTTCCCTGAAGGGTCAACACACCGCATCATTTGATGTAGAGTAGAAGGAAATCCTTGCATTCGGTGAATCCAACCTCTTCCCATGATCAGATTATAGGAAGGTTGTACGTCTACTAGCATGAAATTTTCTGTCAAAGTTCGCTTTGCAGCCGTCACTGGTAAATTCAGGACCCCAATCGGACAAATCCTCTTTCCATCAAAGCCTGCCAGCGGACTGACGGTTGCTCTGATCAATTCCGTGTTGATGCCAATCTTCTCGAAAGCTGATTTAGTCAGGATCTTCGTGCTGCTACCTGGATCAACTAGCACCCTTTTAACTAAACAATTTGAAACTATGATCGAAATTACCAGTGGATCTTCATGTGGTAGCTGTACACGTCTAAAGTCCTCTTGTGTGAATGATATTGTAGGCATTGGGTAGTTCCGGATGACATTCACCTCCCCAACCCTTCGGATCTTGTTGGCATTGCGCATGCGTGAACGTTGAACCGAACGGCTTTCCTCGTCCTCTTCGGGTTTCCCATGGATTGTGTCAATAATTTTTACCGGCTGCCCACCCACAATTTTGTTGGGCTTCGGCCGATCAAAATTTTTGACTCCATTGTCCACGTACTCCTTCAAATCTCCTTTGGCTATCAAGGTCTCAACCTGCCTCCTCAATTGTCTGCACTCATTGGTTAAATGGCCAAAGTCATTGTGGAACGCATAGTGCCTCGTACGGTCATGCAGCTCCAATGGCATTTTTAACGGAAATGGTGGGCGAAAAATACCCTTCGCCTTATTCTCGTTGTACAACTTTGCTAAGGTTGTTCGGAGTGGAGTTTCAGGTATGTCATACCTTGGTCTCCTCTCCTGTTTCCTGTACGGAGCCGATCGGTGGTTGTTCGCATTATCTGCCTTCTTGATTATCCTTTCCTTTGATTTGTTTTCCACACTGACTAATCCAGAACGATGACCTCTTTCTTGTTCATCCTCTTCCAATCTCAAATATCCCTGCGCCCGTGAATTCAACTGACCCATGTTGAGGGGTGTTGACTTCACCAAGGATCTATGGAAGTTGGTCCCTTGTTCGATAGCTACCTTGAAAGCTTCCACTGCTGCTAGTTGATCACAACTGGGTATCATTCCCATTTCCAAATTGAATCTGGAAAGGAAATTCTTCAACGTTTTACCTTTCGCTTGTCTCATCGTAAACATATTAGAAATAGTCCTTTTCTGCTTCCTGTTTCCGAAATACTGGGCCAAGAACTTTTCCATCAGCGTTTGGAAAGAATCGATCGAACTACCTGGAAATTGCCTAAACCATAACAGAGCGGGGCTCGTTAAGCTTGTAGAGAAAGCCTTGCACATTAGTGCATCATCAGCCATATCGAGAGTCATCATCTGCTCCACATGAAACAGGTGCTCATTGGGTCATGTGTCCCATCGAACATAATGAATTTAGGCATCCAGAATTTATCTGGCCTTCTCGCCTGCTGTATTTCGGGGCTGAACGAAGATTTAATCATTCTAGCTATCATTTCGATGGCTAGATCGACTGGTGACTGTGTTCTGAGATCCTTTACTTGTTCATCTACGATCTTTTGAAGCCGGGTTACCATATCGATCAGAACTGCATGATTATTGACATTTGTTTCATCGACGATTGGTTGGGTGTGAGTAGGATCTGCTGTGCGATATGCTGAACTTGCCTCATGATGATTGTCTTCCTCATCTACACCAGGGCCATTACGGCGCCCTGCTATAGGCAATTCTGGGTGTTCGCATTGATCTAACCTTTGCTTTAGTTCTCGATTTTCTTTCTCGAGAGCCTCCAGATGCTGAAGGATAGCAACTGTATCACCTAGCTGTGTGGTGGTTTCTCTCGCCATTGATCTAATAACTTCTGTTTGGATATCGAGTTCCCACAGACGGCGCCAAAAAGTGTAAACTCGTTCGATGATACCGAATGAATCTCAACCTTTGTAAATCAAACAGAAGCAATGAAATAGATAAATGACAAGAAGTAAATTGAGAATTCAAGAATAAGCAAATATTGGAACAATTTCGGATCCCTTTCCCTTTCTTTTTTTCTCTCTTTTATACATGAAAATTGGTCTTACCCTCATGAATGGGTTTTAATACATATTAAAGACAATATCTACATTAAATTGAAGTTTAATGCTTATCAAAAACTGCTATAATAAAATCTTATGTCAGTTTTGATTCTATATATTTGAAACGGTTATTTCCTTAATGGTTTTATCCTGAAATGGGCTTATATCCTTGGGCCTTATTTTCTACTTTGGGCTTTGTTTTTTATTCGGGCTTTAAAACAGGTATGTTGATCCAGTGTGAGTCTTTGTACAATGGGCCTGATGAAAAAATGGGCCTACACGTGTCAAGTGGCAAGATACACCAAGATGTGTTCAGAGGCGACTTTGTTCTCAGTTTCAAGTTCGACTTGCGAATATCTCAGTGTCCAACTTGAGGGGGAGTGTTGGAATATACAAAATACAATTAATGTGTCCCACATCAGTTTCTTAGTAAACATGTTTGTATACTTAGCCTACATATATAGGTCATTTATGTACTGTTACAATACACACACAAAAATATAATTTATTCTATAATACAGATTTATTATTGATATTATTCTTCTTTTATTTTTCTTTAATTTTTTATTTCATATCAGAACTTTTGTTCTCTATTTGTATTTCTTTATAATTTTCCAGTGAAGGCGCATGGACCGTTCAATTCATTAATATGAAGCATGGGAAATATTAGTTCTCCAATATTGATAACATCACTTAATTTCAGTTGGACTGTCCAATCAAATTTTATGTATTTTGTTCATTCTCATAATTCTTGTCCATCTTTATCTTCCCATGCATGGGAGATCTTAAGATACATATTTCAATTCAAAAATGAATGTACAACTTTTTGGTTACGTACTCAAACTATACCTTTCATTATTCCCAATCGTATGGAATGAGTTTAGAAGGAAAATTTTCAAAAGTACCCCTCTAATTAATAAATATTTAATTTCAATAAAATAATATTTTTTATATTTTTATTTTTTAAAAAAATATATTGAAAGGTAACAGAAATAGTAATGACAGGCAATAGAGGTTGTGGTGGTGGAGGATGTGACAGGCAGCGGTGGTGGCAGTGGTTTGTTTATTCAAAACGTGAAAGAGTTTTTTAATAATTTTATGTTTTAAAAATATTACTTAGTGCTTGTTTGGTAGACGGTGTGGAGTTGATTTTTGGTTTTGGTTTGGTTGGAGTTGGGTTGAAGTTGGGTTGGTTGGAGTTGATGTGGTTTTATTTTGGTTCCAAACCATGTTTGGTGCAGATGGTTTTGGTGTGAGAAAAAATGATGCTAAAAAACCAAACCATGTTTGGTAGAATTGATATGGGTTGAAATTCTGAATATTAATATATTAATATATGGTTTTCACATTTTATTTATTAATATATATTAATATTAATATATTAATATTATAATATTAAAAATATATTAATATTAATATATTTTAATATATTAATATTTCGAAATATTTAATTTTTCATAAATATTTAATTTTTCAAAATATTTAATTTTTCGAAATTTATTAATATCAAAAATGAATTTGCTACAGTGTTGGTACCAAAACCAAAACCATGAACCATCAAAAAAGATGGTTCCAAATTTTCCAAAATTCCTTCACAAAGTTGGCTCCATGGAGTTGCTACAGTGTTGGTACCAAATTTCCACTCCATTTACCAAACATGGTTTGGTGCCATTTTTTCAAACCAAACCCAAAATTTTGACTTCATTCCATTAGCCAAACAAACACTTAGTGCTTGTTTGGTAGAGGGTGTGGAGTTGGTTTTTGGTTTTGGTTTGGTTGGAGTTGGGTTGGAGTTGGAGTGGTTGGAGTTGGTGTGGTTTTATTTTGGTTCCAAACCATGTTTGGTGCAGATGGTTTTGGTGTGAGAAAAAGTGATGCTGAAAAACCAAACCATGTTTGGTAAAGTTTGTATGGGTTGAAATTCTGAATATTAATATATTAATAAATATTAATATTAATATATTAAAATATATTAATATATGAGTTTCACATTTTATTTATTAATATATATTAATATATGGGTTTCACATTTTATTTATTAATAAATATTAATATTAATATATTAATATTATAATATTAAATATTTAATATATTTAATATTATAATATTAATATTAATATTTATTAATATATTAATATTATAATATATTAATATATTTAATTTTTCGAAATATTTAATTTTTCATAAATATTAATATTAATATATTAAAATATATTGATATATTAATATTAAAATATTAAAATATATTAATATTAATATTTTTTAATATATTAATATATTTAATTTTTCGAAATATTTAATTTTTCATAAATATTAATATTAATATATTAATATTATAATATTAAAATATATTAATATTAATATTTTTTAATATATTAATATTATAATATATTAAATATTTATGAAAAATAAATATTTCGAAAAATTAAATATATTAATATATTTTAATATAATATATTAATATATTTAATTTTTCGAAATATTTAATTTTTCATAAATATTAATATTAATATATTAAAATATATTAATATATTAATATTATAATATTAAAATATATTAATATTAATATTTTTTAATATATTAATATTATAATATATTAATATATTTAATTTTTCGAAATATTTATTTTTCATAAATATTTAATTTTTCAGAATATTTAATTTTTCGAAATTTATTAATATCAAAAATGAATTTGCTACAGTGTTGGTACCAAAACCAAAACCATGAACCATCAAAAATTTGGTTCCAAATTTTGGCTTATTCCTTCACAAAAGCCACTCCATGGAGTTGCTACAGTGTCTACTCCAAATGTCCACTCCATTTGCCAAACATGGAGTGGAGCAAAATTTTCAAACCAAACCCAAAATTTTGGCTCCACTCCATGTTGCCAAACATGCACTTAAGGAATGGAATTGACCACTCCTAAGTATGGAATGAATTTTCATTCCCAAGAATAAATTTTCATTCCTTACAATGTTCATTCTCATTTTAAAGAACATACCAAACATAAGAATGAAATGAAAAAGCATTCCCCATTCTATTCCTTCGTACCAAGCATAGCATAACATCTTTTCTTTTCTCATATACCACCCACAATGTGACTCGAATCCTTCACTTGAGGTTATAACATCTTTGCATAACCATAACTTTGAACCAAACTAAAACTTTTCAAATGTGACCTAATTTGACAACCTATTTGAGAACTTCACGCCGGTGCCCGGCAGCCACGACATCCCGTCGATGAACCGGCCCACGGTGAAAAAGTTAGCCACAGACTTGTCATTTATTACATGATAACCGGGCCACTGAACCCGGCCCGACAGCGACGCACCGGGCCCATAATTCCTATACTCGCCATACCACAATGTGCCCAAAGCGAAGTCCCCATACCACTCTAGCCACCCTCTGGGCTGCACAAGCCCACTCATGTAAGTGTTCAAGAACACGGTCCTCGAATACTGTTTCCAGGGCCGGCCCAAGTACGTAGGCTTGGTTGCGTAGACGTAACTGTCTTGGATCGAGAAGCCCGTGCTCTGATGCGGGTCTTTTCGGCCTTGGGCCGTGATGGTCACCTTTTGGAGTGGCAGTGGTTCTCTAGTGAAGATTTTGCAGTACTGGAGGACTGCTGCACCATTGCCAAAAATGAAGTCTATGGTGCCGTAGATGCTGCATTCACGGTAGAAATGGCGGAGCGAGTGGGCATAGAGGGTGTCTTGGTAGCCTTCCATGCTGCACCGGTAGAACGCGGATTGGTCTGAGTCGACACGAAGCGCCACTGCTTGGTGGTTTTGAGGGCCTGCTGTGTTCCGGAATGTCATGTCTCTTGCTATGAAGCCCTTCCCAGAAACAGCTATTGAAAACAGTTGGCATTAGTAGAAGCTCATTTCATACAAAGAAATCAATTGAAATCATAATATTTTACACTGTATATGCGAGATTCGAGAAAGGGTAAAAAGTAAAAGCCGCATCCCTAACCTTTTAGTAGCATCTTAACGGTAGACATGTAATTGTCACCTAAAGTCCCAACACTAAATTTTTTTAAAAGTATAGGTAGCCACCTTACATCATAAATCCCCATATAGGAAAATTAAATATGCTACAACTTTTGTGGTATAGTGACGGATAATTTTAGCTTCCTACTAATCGTTATACTATTGACACATTTTCTTCTTGTGTTTTGTGATTAGTTGGGAATATGTAGTCCGGAAAATATAATAATTTTTCCGCGCTCCGAAATATCAATGGACCACCTGTACGAGAAAAGCTGATAGGCAAATTATTAAGCAACTATCTAAATTAATTTCATGGAAAGTGAGACCTGCCAAATATCAAATAGGAAAAATGGAGAGGATGGTTAATTAATTAGGTACTCACCAACCGTAGCTGTTCTAAAAGTGGTCCATCCTTGCATGAAATTCCGATTACCGGTGACCACGGTGGCGCCAATTCCATCTCCTACAAGCATAATATTGGTCTTCTTCTTCTTCAAATCAATGTTCTCTCTATAAACTCCTTTCTTCACATAAATAACATACCTTCTGTTACTATAACTTGGAGCTTCATAAATTGCTTGTGCAATGGACTGAAAATGGCCTTTCCCATCCAACGACACCACCGCATCTACGTGCATTCCCTTCGAGCTCCCAAAAAGAAGCTCCTTATCGCCTTCACTAATCCATTTCGGAACATCGTTTATACCCTTGTCTATTGTTGTATTTCTAGTACTATTTCTAGGAGGCTTAAAGGGTAGACTATGTAATTGAGTGTATAGTGTAAGAACATTGCTAATGAGCTGTGTGACTTGTGTTAGGCTGCCTCTGATGAACCTCTCAATGCGACGATCCGTGCCTTCGAACCCTTCAAGGCATGTGTCTTGGTTGCTCAGTGCAGCACTGAGCCATGCCTTGAGGTCCCCTGCATAGTGGATGTTTTTTGAGCCGGCTCGGATTTGCTTCATCTCGGCTAAGGACCACGCCAACTCGGACACTGAGAAGTCCAGGAGTTCCTTGCAGTCCTCAATGGCGATTTGCTCACGCGAGTTGATTGATAAGGTGTTGAATTTGGTGACCATTTCGATCGCTAGTCTAGCCTCGTTTAGCGTGGCCTCAAGCGCGGCTTTTAGGACCGAGGTAGGGTTTTGTCTGTTGTCTAGGGTTTCAAGCCTTGATCGGATGTTTGAGAGGCATGAGTTTTGGTTTTCGACATTGTTACAAGCTTGCATGATCATGGTTTGGTCTTTTGTAGTGTTTCCATGTGAGAGAGATATAAGGAAAGGTGAAAGGATGAGGAGAAGAAGAAAATTGGCTAATGCCATTGATTGGCTATGAAGGGGCATGAAAAAAGGAAGATATATTTGTGATGTTTTTATATGAGGAGCTATATTATGTGAAGAGAATACAAAGATTGTTTGTGATGAAAGAAAAGGGTTGTCTTTTTGGAACATATGTGTAACTTTGGTGATATACTTTTTCTTGTAACAAAGTTTAAGTTATGCTTCCTTGCTAGGTCTGCTGTAAAATTCCCTACTACTTTTATCTTCTTGGCTAAGAAGGCTGCCTAATTGTCATGAAAAAAACAAGACAAAAATAATAATAAAAAATAATAATAATAATAATTGGAGAAACAAAGTTATTTTATTTACTTGCATCACATTTTGAATTAAAATTTTCTTCTTTTTTTATTTTTTGTTTCAATTGAGGTTAATGTAAGTTTACTAATCATCGCATTACACGAAATGGATATGCATAAGAAGATAAGTGCAATAACAACTAGGTGTGTACAGGTGCATATATATCCCGTGTGTGTATGTTGTTGGTAGGCTGACACCCTATAAAAAAATGAGCTGATCAATGACCTAAGTAAACAATCAAAGTATATGTGCTAAAAGCTCAATATTCTCCAGACTGGAGAAAGCTAGCCCACAACACTGTATAAGCCTTTCCGTCATGTGAACTTAGATATTGATTCATAATCACATGTCATAATCCCAGTCCCTAACTCCCAAAAATCCCCCAACGTTATATTTCAATATTCTTTTCCCGATAATCAAGGTATCCGAGGCTTTATCCCGACTAATCCACCAGACTCGTTATTTCAAATAGAGATTCTTACATATGAGAGAGACTGAAATGAAGCACATTGGGGAAGAGAATAACAAATAGAGATTCTTATATGTGAGAGAGACTGAAATGAAGGAGCATATACCTTGCACTTTTTTGTCACAACTGTTTCGGCATAGTAACAGAATGAATTTACTGAGGTAACGGAGAACTGTGAAAGAAAAGACATATAGCAGATATATCATCCATTGCGATACCACGCTTCTTGCATTTCCAGGCATTGACAGCGCACTCCACCAGACGTTTACTTGACTTCGTTCTTTCTGGTGTGGAAGATACGATTTCCACTGCTTCTTGGTTGGAAATAACATCCCATACCTTCATAGAAACTTAAAAGCTCTTATTAGCTTTCGCTGAAGTGTTTGATTATAAACTAAAATATACTCTCAGACACATCCAGCAATAAGGTCAGTATCCAATGCAGAAACCATAGAATCTATAGTCCTCGATAGATAGTATAATAGCATATATTATATATATTGAGGTGCTGAATATTCATAATAATCGTATTAGTTCAACTTATCTTTTACAAGTTATGGACCTTTAATATAGAGTAATATACATTTTTTTTGTTCTTTTTGTGATGGTATGAAAAGTGATGAGTGATATCGGCATACATACCCCATCGGAAGCCAGCACAACAAACTGGTCATTGCTGGTTATATGTCTTTCACTTACTTCAGGGACAGAAATAACCCCAAAATCCTTAAAACAGTAGTCCCCAAAGGCTCGAGACATTGCTAGTCCAGGGCATTCCTCATCTGGTAGCCAGATTCGATGCACCCCAGGCTCATCATTTAAACTGACCACTCTACCATTGCACTGAACTATCCGTTCAGCTTCCTCTGCCGAACAACATCGACAACTTCAGTACAATCGGAGAATCTTTTAGAGAAAGAGAGAGTAAAAGTGAGACTCACGAGGTAGATTGGGCTTGAAATCAACGGTAAGCTGAAGTGGCACCAAGCTGCCATCATCTGAAGTGGTGGCCAGTACAGCACGGGAATCGCCCACATTTGCTATGACTATAAGTTCACCCTATCAAAATATCAATTTAGGATAATAAGAACATCATTTTTTTTTTTTTTTTGAAAGGACCCTATTAAGAACTTCTTCCTAACCTATTCCGAAATTTAATCAATGTATCATCAGCTCTGGTAAAAAAAAAATGGGAGAACTCCAATAAATCTCTCATTGAGAAAAATTCAATTGTTTCTTTTGATACTTGTGTTTTAATGTCCCCAAATTCTTGATTTTAGTCAAAATGGAAAACAGAAAATAACTTTTTTTTATCGGTGCTAAAAAGAATCCCAACAACAACAAAGCATTGAATCACTTCTTCATATCCTAATTCCATAATTATAGAGTTAGCAGCAGCATTCGATCGCAACAAATAGCCCAGATGTATCAATAATTAAAGCTCAATGTTGTTTCCCACTAATTGACAAAATTCTCTCTAATTAACAACTATGAGACATTAAGAGCTCAAATGAAAGCTGTCTTCTTCCTTTTATTTTACTTGGTCCATTTCTATATGACACGTTAGTAAATGTCTCTATATGTTTAGCCATATTCAAACTTTATAGAAAGTTCTATACTCCTTGAATGTCATCATCTTCCAACATGCCATTTTCAAGAAAGCTCTAGTCATCATGTGCTTTTCAGGAACCTATCAGCAGGAAAGTAGGTAACAAGATTTTGACTTATTAAGCAATATGGAATACTTCACTTGCATTGCAACAGAAGGCATAGATTAATATAACTGGATTTATATTTTGGAATTCGATTTACCTGTCTGACAATTGTCAACGCGGTGGTTCCACTGTAGAACGAATCAATTCCCCGATGCTCCTCTAGCTCCTGATCAACGGCAGCACAGGTTTTTAAGTAGGAACACTTCCATATATCAAACCAATGAAGCTTTTTTTCGGATTCACTGTCAAAACCGGAGTCAAGCAAGGTCTCAGCAAGAGTTTCCTGCCAAGTGCACAACAAAGACGATGGCATCGACTCCCTAACCCTCTTTGCCACATAATGCCCCCATGGACCGTGCCCATCAAAAATCCCACAGAACATCATGTCTTCTTGGCATCCAAATTCCTACCAAACAAACACCAAATGGAATTACATCTAGCTACAAACCTAATAATACAAATGAAAAGAATAGAAACTTAAAACCACGAACTACATTTTCAAAACAAGCATAGACAAACTGATGCAAGAGCATCTAGTTACAAACTAATGGTGCTAAGAGAACATAACAAACCAAATGAAAAGCAAAGAAGCTCATAAAGATGAGCGACAATTTTGCTGACAAACATAGCCTAAGAACATAAAATTGCCATTATTTTGTTCTCTCCTCTTAAACATCTAATAGTGCTAAAAGAACATAATATATAGAACAAATGAAAGACACAGAAGCTTATAACAATGAGATACATTTTCACAGACAAGTATAGATTAAGAACATAAACATTGCAATTCTACCAAGCATATACCTCCCACACAATGCAGCAATCTTGGTTCACACCTTTCTTGCCTTGTTTGGAGAAAACCGATGCAAAATTGTTCGATCCATCAACATTAACAGTTCCTGAAGATCGTAATATCAAGTCATTCTTCTTTGCTTCCTTAGCCATAGCCTTTGCAGCCTCTTTTCCACCACTAGTCCCCGAATTGTTTTGCCCATTGTTGCTGCAAAGGCCCCTTGTTAGTCCATCGAAAATGGACGAAAATCGCCCCATATTCACAACCCCTCTGCAAGTCAATTTCTACCACAATTAAGGCCATTTCTTTACTTTGTTTTTAATTGCAGATTCAAAAACTTTCAACCCATAAACACACACACACACATTTATAATAATTATGTCATGTAAAACATATGTTGTATGGGGTCATATTTTATCTGCCTAGAAAAAAATTATCTGCTCAAAAGGGTAAGGATATTATCAACATTAAAAAGCTTACTATGTCTGGAAAAAATCAGAGAATGTTCATTTCACTGGAATTTCAACCATATATGCATGTGACTATGTTTAGTAGTTCAGAAAATGCATGAAAAGAAAGGAATAATAAGTTAAAATAAAAATAAAAAATTGAATCATAGCCTAAGCACTATTCAGTTCCCAAAGAAAAAACTATAATATCATGAATACTATGAAAACCAAAAATAAGATTGAAAACTTTCTTTCCCTTTTCCAACATTTTCACGGTAACCAAACAGAGCGTATTCGTGCGATAGAAAAAACAATATGATTCAAAAATCAAAACCCAAAATTCATGAGAGTTTAGGACGCTAGTGAAGTAGACGCTGACCTTGTTTTCCGGCAAACTGGGTCGGAAACTGACGAAATACTAGGCAGGAAAGTGACAAACTTGCCGGAAGTTGGATGGTCTCCGGCGGGGTCTGAGTAAATTCCGACAGTTTAAGCTGAGATTTGCAGATTTTGGAGTTGGAGATCGATCGCAGGCCATTGTTTTGGTTGTGTTATGGGTCTATTTATGCGAGGATAAGAGGACTAGAAGGTTGGGTTTTGTACACACACAATGACATCCATAGTTCGTACCACTGTGTGTATTGCGTGGTTTGCAACTACGTGATATGTTTCCGTTGCTATTGACCATCTCCCAAAACCCAATATATATCTATATATAGGCAAATGGCGCAAAAGCCCCTATAATTTGAAAAGTATGCAGAAAATCCTCTACTTTAAACTTTATTCTAGGCAGATAATCCCTACTAGTTTAGCAAAAATATGCACATTGACCCCTATAAAATTATTTTGATCACATTTTTGGACGGAATGTTGACACGTGACAGGCACATGTTATATTTTTATCTAAATTCCGAAAATACCCTTATCAAATTACCAAAACACCATTCTTCCAAATATGGATATATGTGTATCATAAGAAGAAGTACTAGAAATCTTTAGAAACTACTGATTAATCAAATCCAAAATCACTCCAAATTCGTCTTCAAATGCAAAGCAATAAAAGAACATTAGTCTCTATGAAACTAATCTCTATGATACACACACCTGTATATATATATACACATATATATATACATACATAAATAAAAGGGTAAATTGCACTAGCACCCCCTGAGGTTTAGGTTAATGCCACTAATATGTTGGTCAATATTTTTTTCGGTCCCATAGCCCCTTGAGGTTTTAATTTCGTTGCAATGACACCCTCTGGGCTGGTAAAATGACTAGAATGCCCCTTTAATTGTTTCACTTATTACATTATGATAATATATAAAGTGTGAAATTATTCATATGCCCAAACACTTCACCCCTCTGAAATTACTAATTACACTTCCACCCCTTATTACAAAAAATATATATATATATATATTACGAAAATTACAATTTGATTTTTTTCTTTATAAAATTCTAAATAAACACAAAAAATCCAAAACAAACATATAAAATTCGAAAAAATATATATAATTTGTAAAAAATATATAAAATTTGAAAAAACATATAAAATTCGAAAAAATATATAAAATTTGAAACAATATATAAAATTCAAAAAATATATATAAAATTCGAAACAAATATATAAAATTCGTAAACAATATATAAAATTCGAAAAACATATAAAATTCTAAAAAATATATAAAATTCAAATATATATATAAAGTGTGAGTGAAGTGATTCCTACCACATTTGGAAATTCAAATTATTTTGGAAATGATTCCTACCACATTTTCTCCCTTCTATTAGGGCTGCAAATGAACCGAGTCGAGCTGAGCTTTAGAATGTTCAAGCTCGGTTCATTTACTAAACGAGCCTAGAAAATGTGTTCAAGATCGGCTCATTTGCTTAACGAACGAGCCCGAGCCGAACGTCATATTTAATGAGCCGAGTCCGAGCTTGTTCACGAACGACTCGTTTCAGTGCAACATATATTAATCTTCCTAATAGTTGTCTGAATTGAGTTGTTGCATGTCTGTTTTAACATATTTTCACTAGTATAATTTTTTATGATTGAATTTTATGTTATGACCGCCTAATTTTTATAATCTTTTCACAATAATCTTCATAATTTGTTCAATTTGAACACTTTCTTTTGTCAAATATGATATAATTTTACTATTTAACTTAGACGAGCCTGTTCACGAGTTTGGCGAGCCGAGCTTAGTAATGTTCAAGCTCGGCTCGTTTACTAAATGAGCCTAAAAATTGTGCTCAGACTCGGTTCGTTTACTAAATGAACGAGTACGAGCTGAGCTCTTAACGAGCCGAACCCGAGCCTTCTCACGAACGGCTCAGTTCATTTGCAGCCCTACCTTCTATATCTAACATTTCCTAAAGAGGAAAGAAATTTTATAATAGAATCATGCAATATCAACTTTATTCCTTCATAAAATTCTTCCTTTTCAATAAAAATAATGTAAGGTAAAAAAATATCATAAAATTTTCCTTTGCAAGATCATTTTCTTTCCTCTGTCACTCTTTGTTTCCACTTCTAAAAACGAGGAATCAATATAACAGTATTTAAATTTCAAATAATAAAAAAGGAAAATCTAGTGCTAGAAATATCTTAAATAATGAACTTTTTCTTTCTTTTATTTCAAAATAAATACTTTAGAAATCTGTTAAATATATTTGAATGAAAATTTCAAATATATATATATATTTTGAAATTATTTCAAATTTCAAAATAATTTTGAATTTCCAAATGTGGTGGGAATCATTTCAGTCACACTTTATATATATATATATATATATTTGAATTTATATATTTTTTAGAATTTTATATGTTTTTCGAATTTTATATATTGTTTACGAATTTTATATATTTGTTTCGAATTTTATATGTTTTTTTTTAATTTTATATATTGTTTCAAATTTTATATATCTTTTCGAATTTTATATGTTTTTTCAAATTTTATATATTGTTTACGAATTTTATATATTTGTTTTGAATTTTATATGTTTTTTTTAATTTTATATATTGTTTCAAATTTTATATATCTTTTCTAATTTTATATGTTTTTACAAATTATATATATTTTTTCGAATTTTATATGTTTGTTTTGAATTTTTTGTGTTTATTTAGAATTTTATTAAGAAAAAAAATTAAATTGTAATTTTCGTAATATATATATATATATTGTAATAAGGGATGGAAGTGTAATTAGTAATTTCAGAGAGGTGAAGTGATTGGGCATATGGGTAATTTCACACTTTATATATTACCCTAGTGTTATAAGTGAAACAATTAAAGGAATATTCTAGTCATTTCACCAGCCCAGGGGGTGTCATTGCAACAAAATTGAAATTTCGGGGGGCTATGGGACCGAAAAAGTATTGACCAGCATATTAGTAACATTGACCTAAACCTCAGAGGGTGCTAATGCAATTTACCCTAAATATAAAATCAAATTTTTTTAAATTGCAAAACTCTGAACTCCAATCTCTCTGTCTCATAAAAATTCACGATTATTGTGTGAAATTGAGTAGAAAATCAACACACATAGACATTCATATATATATATATATATATATACACACACACACATATACGCCTTAGGGCCCGTTTGGGAACTTGGTTTTGGTCTTGGTCTTGTGATTTTGGTTTTGGTGGTCTTGGATGGTTTTAGGTAAATCTAAAACCATTATATAATGTTTGGTAAGGAGTTGGTTTTGGTCTTGGTCTTGGTATAATTATATATATATATTAATATGTATTAAAAAATATATATATAAAATTGGAAACAAATATTAAAATGAAAATATATATATAATTAAAAAATATTTAAAATTCCCGAAAAATATTTTTTTTTCAGAAAATATAAAAAAATTTCCGAAAAATAATAATTTTTCCGAAAAAATAATTTTTTTCCGAAAAATAATAATTTTTCCGAAAAAATAATTTTTTTCCGAAAATTAATTTTTTTTCCGAAAATTAATTTTTTCCCGAAAATTAATTTCTTTTCCGAAAAAATATTTTTTTCAAAATATAAAATTTGAAAAATACTTTTTCGAAAATTTATTATGTCCCAAAATATAAAATTATGTCCTAAAATAATTTTTTTTCCAAATATTATATATTATGTTTTTTAAAATAATTCCTATTTTCGGCCATATATATATATGTATGTATGTATAGAGAGAGAGAGAAAAGTCAAAATTGGTAGGCCAAAACCATGATTTTAGTGGTTAGTTTTAAAAAGCCCAAAACCAGCTTCCCAAATAGGTCGTTAGGAATTCAAACTCATGTATTGATGAAGGGGATAGTAATCGCAGTAGAATTCGATCCTCTACAAATTCAAAACAGGAACCGCATTCAAGCCCTCAATCAAAGCCTTGGTCTTTGCAATTTGATGGCCCATCCCATTTCCGAAAATGGGCTTCTTCAGCTCGAAGATCAACCCATCATTTGAATCGCAAATCGCGACCCCAATCCCAATCAACGACACCTTCGGAACCCTATCTCCTTCCACCACAAAACCTTTGCAATAAACCCTAAAAACCTCGTTGTTCACATTCATCGAAGAGCCCTCGCCGAAGGGCCTTTCGAACCAGTCACCATTGTCGTCCCACTCATCCTCGGGCATTCCATCGATTTTTAGGGCTACATGGCGATTGTGGATCCGACGGCGAAGATTTTCTTGGGTCTTGCGCGATTCAGCTTCGATGAGGCGACGATCGGTGAGCTCTTGGGAGAGCTTGTTGATTTCGCGGGTCTAGAGGCCGACAAGGATGGAGATGTCATTTTATGGCGGGAATTATAGTGGTCGCAGTGGTGGTGGTGGGGGTGAGAGAGAAAGAAATAGTTGGATCTGTTCGTGAAAGAGAGAGGAATGATGAAGTGAGGGGTTTCAAATGTCTTTTCACATTTCATTATTATTTTAAATAAAATATAAAACCCTAATTTAAGGGTAAAATAGTAAACTCATAACTCAGGCACCGGAATATGGGTTGGAGGGGTGTATTCGCCCACTTTTCAAAATACATGGGTGTTTAGAAACTAGGAAGGGGTTTTGCGCACATTTTTCAAACTATAGGGGATTTTGTGTCATTTGCTCATATATATATATATATGGGTGAATGGCACAACAAAAAAACCCCTCTAGTATGAATAACTCCCTCATGCATATAATCCCTCCTGATTTTTAAACACCCTTATCATATACATTTGATACAAATAGCTTCCTCCATACCATTTTTCAGTGCCTAAGATATTCATTCACCATCTTACCCTTATTTACTTGTTTATTTATAAAAAAATTGAAATGTAAAATGATGATTTTAACCATTTTTTCCGCCTATGTCAGTTTCCTGGTTTGGTGTTTAATCACAAATGAGAGCATTTTGATAAGTGATTAAGGGCATTTTTGACATTTAGGAATAAATTTTTGATATTTGGGGATAAAGTATTGCATGTGAAAGTTATCTACCTAAAATTAGGCCAAAAAAGTGAACGAAATCTTTGTTGAGGGGTCAAAGTGCACATTTTTGCAATACTATTGGTGCTTATATACACATTTTGAACTCTATGATTGTTATCTGCACTTTTTTTATACTATAAGGATTTTTCGTCATTTACCCATATTTATATGTATATATAAGATAATACTTTTCAAAAAATATTATTTAAATATTTATCTTAAACTATGTAAATTTTACTAAGTTAATTTTTCACTATTTAGACCAATAGTTACACTGTATTAAAGCACATCTTACTCAACAAAATTCACCAATTCACGCTTTTGAATTTCAACACGACATATGACATGGGTTGAAAGAGTTTTTCGGGTTTCTGATTAATCCTGAATTATAATATTTTCTCTACAAACAAACAATACTTACTGAAAGAGAAGATAAAGTATGAAAAATCCTCTACTCTTAACATTATATACTTCCTTTTACTGTAAAGCAATTTCACCCGAAAAATAATAATTTAAAACAGAATTAAATTTTGCTGACGAAATTTTATATATAAATAAAAGAATAGCGTCAAATTTTTTGATTTTTTTTTTTTGTGTATAATTTTGTTCAAAGAATTTTAATCACCTTATTCAATAAGAAAACAAATTTTACTAGATACATTTCAACTTTTCAGTAATAAAATAAATTTGTGATTATTAACCATAATTTTATTTTCTACTTTGTAGTAATAAAACAAAATTGTTAGTAATCAAACCCTTTGTTTTTTTAACAGTACTTGAGTCTTCACCGGAGATGATGAATCTCATCTTCTTCGTTTATGTCATCTAATACAGTTTAAATATTTGAAAAATGAAATAAAATTAAAATTAATTAAGAATAAAAAATCATAAAATAGGAATTGGTCCAATTCTCTTTAAGATCTTATAACCAGTTGTAAAAATCATATTAAATTACATGAGCAATCAATGAGACCCAAGTATTGTTTATTTTGTTACAAATGTATATGTAATACGTTGTTTAAACCCATCAGGCTCTTAAGCAAACATTACACTTGTTTTTTCCTTCCTTAAGAGGAGAATTCTATAATTTTTTTGAGCCAAAATCCCAATTAAATAGGGATTGATTGGGATAAAAAAATGATTATTGTAAATCCAAAAAGTCCATCAACCTCTGGTATAAGTATGGCCATGAGTTAAGTAAAAAATAGCACTTACAAATATAAAAATATATATATGAACAAAAACTTCCAAAATCAAAGTAAAAATTAATAAAAAGAAGGAAAGAAACTTCCATAAATGCAAAAATAAAAAACTATCAATTCCACTTTATCATAGACACCTTTATTAGAGAGGTGTTTCAAAAAGAATTGTTGTAAGAAAATTGTCATATTAGGAAATTGAAAACGAGTGGTTTGGATAGATAAGAATGGCAAGGACGGTTTCGAACATTGAACCTTCCAAGTTTTTTCGTCAAATAAAATAACAAACAAGGCACAACTAGCTAGGTTGAATAAGCCAACTACACAATTTTAAATCATTGATATATAATAATTGTACAAAGATTATGATATATAATGTGTTTTTAATCATACTTGTACATAACACATGACATTTATCTCTTAAATAAACACCGACCTGTCGGGGACCATTCACATTATAAGTAACTAAACTAATAATGTGCAAGGTGTTGAAATTGCATGAAAAGAATTATATAATCACATACATATAACATAATATAATTATTACATTGTTTATACATTTGGATTTGGAAGATTGTAGAAACATGCGTTATAAACAAATGATTTAAGTATAAATACGAATATAGAATGTGTGGTACAACTTTATTGAATTGTTCTTTTTCTTGAGAAAACAGAAAATATTGAAGGTTGTTTTGTTTGACATGGAGATTATGATGTCGGAAGTGTCAATCTTACCTCTATATAGTATAGGGTAAACAAGCATTATAATATTAAAATCATAATATTTAGTATATCAAAAATTTATTATATTGTACAATATAGTTGAATAAATTTATGTCTAACTATAGTATTCCTATGATGAATTAGAGCATGCATGCACTACTTGGGACGGATGTATTAAGGGACAATGCCCCCATTGATTTTTTTTTATTTTTTATCTTGTATACCCCAGAAGTTAAAGATTTTATCATTTAAGTTTTTATTGAATTTTTTTTTTACCTTAAATACCACATAATTTAAATTTCTTTACAATTAAGCTCCCACTGAGTTCAATTTCTGACACGACTTGACACAGGATAATATTTATTGTTATATTTATTTACTAATTTTTTCTGTTTTCTAATTGATCATGAATTAAAATATATTAATAAATTATTACTGAATCATGTCAAATTTAATTTTAATTTAATTTTTTATTTTTCATGTTGAATTGTGTTATATTTAAAATGTTTGATTTTCGTATCTGCTAATATTAGATTGCTCTGTTGCCATGTAGGTCGACATATTGACACAAATTACGAACTTTACTTCAACCTCTAGTTCCATCCCGGCTTTGCAAGTCACTTTCCATTACAATTTAAGACCATAATGGCACTAGACATATTCTGAAGTGATAAGAATACCACATTAATGGCATGGTTTAGGTTTTAGTTTGGGAACTAATAATAGAGGAGACAAGTTTGTACATAGATTTTGTCGTGCTATGAAAGTTGGATGGGGAAGGAACATTATTAGGCATTACTATAATACCAACAAATTTCGGAAAACAACCACTTAACTTTATCGTTGATTAGTCTGTATCATAATTTGTCATATTATTCATATCGTAATGTTTTTAAATCTTATTGGTATTATTACGTAATATCAAATTTTATTTGATATTCAATTTTAAAATTAATACTTTTTCGAGTTTATTATATCATTACTACAACCCAGTTGAAACCAATCCGAAGAACAACTCATATTCTAGATATCATTCCTCCTTAATACCTCTTTTGAGTAACTAAAATGAAGGTTCTAACTTCTATGCCAATTGATATCTCCTCTCAGAATTAGGCTTAAATGGACATGTAATTATTTTTGTGATTAAATGTAGAGATTTCCTCTTTTCTTTAATGAATTAACTTTTTTAGAAACATTACTGATCATTGAGAATAGTTAGAATCTCAAGTTCTTACTTTGTATTAAAAAAAATTAAAATGAAATGCATTGCAAAATAAAACATGTCAATAATTTTTAATTTTTTAAAAAATATATATTTAAACAGTAAACAAAACGACAGATTATATGATTGATATGGCTGATGGATCTCCTATCCGAACCCATACACAAGTGGGCCAGGCCCATCAAACTCAAATGTTAGTAAACACTTCATGAAATCATAAAGTTGCAAAAAAAAAAAAAATTCATAAAGGTTTCAAACTTTCTTTTCGTTTGTTTCTTTCTTGATTTGTTTGGTTACTCTCACTTGTTGGAAAAAATTATTGGTTTCCACATGAAAAGTGGGACTCGGTATTCTAAATTAATTAGGTCAAGTGGTGTTTATCTCGCATAAGTGTGGTATTTTTTGATTTTTTTTCTCAAAAATCAATGTTTCTTACCAATTTAGTTATTAAGCATACGAAACCGAATTTAGTTTTGCTGAAAAATTGTTACTTTCTTCCACTTCGAAGAAAACTTTATTTATATATATTACCAAATTTAATTTTGCTAAAAAATTAACATTTTCATCCAATTGAAAATTTCTTATTTAATATATATATATATATATATATATATATATATATCTGACATTAAATTAAAAAGTCCCCTTAATATATATCATATCTATTGGAATGCTAGTGTAAGTTGTTAAAACCCACCAATTTTTGACAAAAGTCGGATGTGATAAACTCATATCTATGAGGTCACTCAATTATTATTATTATTTTTTAATCCTTTCTATGACACGACATTCATCCAACTATATTTCACTTTTCAAACATTAGTCCACATTATTTTGGGTCTGTTTGGCTCATAATAAATCTGTTTTCTTTTTTTTACTGTTCACTCATTTCAAAAATAAAAACACGTTTGTCAAACGTGTTTACTATTCACTTTTTTTTCCCCAAAAAAACTGTGTTTCTGTGAATAATGGATAAAAGTGGTGAAAACACCAAATACAACTTTTAGCTGTTTTTTTAGTTTTTTCACTATTTAGGGTAACACCTCCGCCACCGCCCCCATCGCCGCCGCTACCAACCACCACCACCCCCCGCTGCTTTCGCCCGCCGCCAGTTACCCACCACCACCGCCCCCGTCGCCGCCGATCACCGCCGCCCACCAATATCATTTTATTTTTCAATACAAATTTTGATCTAAACGCTTTTTTGTTTTTGTTTTTTGCTGAAAAAAATAAAGACAAATACAAATACAGTTTTTATATTTAAAAACAAAAAATAAATACAAAAAACAGGTTTTCCAAACGCATCATTTGGTTGCTCTTTTCATCATTTTCATTACAATAGGTATTTATCATTTTTCTAGTGCATCCCTAGGTCTCCTTAATTATATATAGATGTAGCAAAATGCATAAAAACTTATCACAATAATTAATAAATGTAGTTTATATATGAAAAATGAAGAAATTAATAGTGTCATACTACAAAAGAATAAAATTAAGAAATATATAGGCCCCGTTTGGAAACTGTGTTTTTGTTCTGTTTTTTGTTTTTTGGCACTGTTCAAGAGAACAGAACATGTTTGGCAGCCCTTTTTACTGTTTGTTCTGTTCTCAATTTGGAAACTGTTTTCGTGAATAGTAGAAAAAACAAGGGAACAACAAAAACTTGTTTTTTTGTTCTTTTTGGGATTTTCCAAAAAAAATGAATTGTAGTAGAGAGGAAACATTGTGTGAGAATATGTGTGTTTTTTGTTCTTATTCTTTTGGGTGAGAAAATAAGAACAAGAACAAAAATTATTTTTGTTTTTTGATTCTCAAAACAAAAACAAAAACAATGGTTCCCAAACGGACCATACACACACTGAGGGAGAATGATACATTTTGCTCATCATTGATTAATAAATTAGTACTCATATAAAAAAAATTTAAATAAATATTTACTATCTCAAAGTAAAAAATGTTTTGGAGATCCAACTAGAAAGTGGGGTTGGTAGAGCCCAACACTATAAAAGCACGAGAGGCTCACAACAAACAAAGCTTGTGTCAGTTTAGGACTTGAAGGTTTAAAAGCCTAGACTACGAGAATCAAAAGAATTTGTATGTGCATGTCAAGAAGCAACTAATAAAAATCTAACTTTAGATCACATGCTGTGTCTAATCAAAATCTTACTGTTAGTGTTAGATCATATGCTCTGTCGGTCGATGAGATATTAGGTATTTCGGAAATAAATTTATGTGATTTCCCAAATCAACAATAGGAAAGATATTTTATCACTTGCGTGATAAAATTTATAATTTTTATTAATTTTGAATACCACGTTGGGTCCATTTGACTCACAAGAAAACTGTATTCCTTTTTTACTGTTCACTCATTTTAAAAATAGAAACACGTTTGGCAAACGAGTTTACTGTTCAACTTTTTTTTCCCAATAAATTTGTTTTCTGTGAATAGTGGATAAAAGTGGTGAAAACACCAAATACAACTTTTAGGGCATGTTTGGTAGAGTTGTGTTTGTGTTTGTGTTGAAATAAATAAAAAACACGTTTTTTGTTTTTTTGTTTATTCATCCAAAAACATAAGTATATTTGGTAGGGATGTTTTTTGGGTCGAAATTGAAAAATTAAAAATCAATAATTAATAATATAAATAATAAATAAAATAGGGTAAATTACACAAACCACCTCTCAACTTTGACCTAATTACAGGCACTCCTAACGTTTCATTAATATCAGTTACCACCCTTAACTTTTGCTCCGTTGTAACATTTCCCTCCTCCGGTAGAAGTCAACGCCAGAAAATTCAAATATTGGTCAAAGTAGAATTTTTTGGAACTGAAAACCCTATTTTACCCTTACTACCCATACATTTACATTTTAACCATTACTTTTGTAATGATAATTACTAGAATACCCCTACTTAATTTGTTAATTTGATAAAACAAAAATAATATATAAAAATATATAAAATTATATATTTATAATTCAGAAAAAAATACTTTTTATATAATTTTTATAAAAAAATATAATTTCGGAAAAACATATAAAAGTATTTTTATATATTCGGAAAAAAAATATTCGGAATATTTCCGAATTTTTTTTTTCCGAATATATAAATTCCGGAAATTTCCGATTTTTTTTTCCGAATATGTAAATTCCGAAAATTTCATAATATTTTTTTTCCAAATATATAAAAATATATAATTTTGGAAAAAATATATAAATTCCGGGAAAAAATATAAAATTATAAAAAAAATATAAAAATATAAAAGTATATTTTGAATTTATATATTTTTCCAAATTTTATATACTTTTTATAATTTTATATTTTTTTTCGAATTTATATATTTTTTCCAAAATTATATATTTTCTGAATTTTAAATTCTTTTTATAATTTTATATTTTTTTTTCCGAATTTATATATTTTTTCAGAAATTATATATTTATTCACTATTTATTATATATGTTAATTGCATTTTTGTTATTATAAATTTGAAAGCTATTAGTAGTGGGAACAAATTTGATAAAATTTATATTATGCAAAAGATAGATTTTTAAGGGTAATTATGTAAATTCACGTGGCTCTAGAAAACTCTTGAAATATTTCCACATATATGAGGGTATATCAGTCATTTCCATACTACTACAGTTAGATCATTGTTCCGATACTGTTAAGGGGGGTAACTGATATTAATGAAACGTTAGGGGTTGTGCCTGTAATTAGGTTAAAGTTGAGGAGTGGTTTGTGTAATTTATCCAATAAAATATAATATAATAAAAATAAAAAATGAATACAATAATAATAAATAAATATAATAATAAAAAATGGAGTAAATAATAAATAATAATAATAAATTAATAAAATAAATAATAAATTACATAAAACATATTTAAAAATATAATAAAAATAATAAATAATAAATAAAATGAAATAAATAATAATAAAAAATAAATATAATAATAAATAATAAGTAAATATAATAACAAATAAATACTTCATAATAATAATAAAAAAATGAGTATAATAATAATAAATTAATATTAAATTAATAAAATATATTTTTAAATAATTTATAAATAAAATGAATTAAATAATGAAATAATAATAATAAATAAATAGAATATATTTATAAATTAATATATAATTTAATAATATAAATAATAAAATATATTATAAAGTGAAGAAATAATAAAGAAAGAAAAATAATAATACATAAATAAATATTATAATAAATAATAAATAAATATTGTTGCTTCAGGAATTAAAAAACACCAAATTTTGGTTTTTTCATTTTGTACTAAAAGGGGCATGTGTTTATTTAATGTAGTTTGAAAACACAAACATAAAAAATCCAACCAAATATGTGTTTTAAACTAAAACCCACAAACAGAAACAGAAACAGGTCAACCAAACAGACACTTAGTTATTTTTTCAATTTTTTTATTGTTTAAAGTACCGTCACCGCCACCGCCCCCATCGCCGCTGCCACCAACCACCACCGCCCCCGCCATCGGTTGTCGCCGTCACCAGTCACCCACCACCACCGGTCCACCGCCCGCCGCCGCCGCCGGTAACCGCCTCCCACCAATATCATTTTATTTTTCAATATAAATTTTGATCCAAACGTTTTTTTGTTTTTAATTTTTTGCTAAAAAAATAAAAATAAATACAAATACAAATATAATTTTTATATTTAAAAACATAAAATAAATACAAAACACAGATTTTTCAAACCCACCCGTTATATTTATTCGGTGGTATTGAATAATTTTTCCAGTCAGTGCATCCTAGTGATTGATCAGTTGTGGTTTACGATAATCTTATCTAAATAAATTTTGACACGTCATCACAAACAATTATATGTGGGTCAGTACGAAAACACAAGTTTTACGATACTAATATTTGCGATTAATCATTTTGATTCCAAAAAGATATTTGAAGATTTGTTTCTGGTTGACATTACAAGGAACTCATTAAAAAGTTTCTCATTAATGATTGATACATTAGTCCAATATAGACTCTAGAAACATATCCTTTATTAAAGGTATGCAATCACATAATAATATAAGAAACTCGTGCAATATCGATATTTTTTAATAAACTACAAATTAGACATGAATATAATCTGTCAAATTTTATATTAAATCAATTTTGAGATGATGTAATATTTGGTTCAATTTTAAAATGTTCTTCTGAGTATAAATTTTTTCTTATCTAAATGTAGGCTAAAAATGCTTTACATTAAGGACAATACTTAGGTTCTATCTCATAAGGACCAAGTTCGTTCTCTTTATTGGTATGGTTCAATATAAATTGGACACGTGACAAGAGTTTTTTAAAAGGATAATGTTTCGGTCCTGACCAATGAGGACCAACTTGGTCATCACCATTTACTTGGACCAATAGAATTAAGACACATGTCAAATATCAATTTAAAAATAATAATATGTATTACCCATTATCATGGATTAAACCCAGATCTAAAATTTTTATTTTTATTTTCCTTTTCCTTTTTTCCTTTCTAATATCTCTATCCTCGACATGCACTCATCACAAACCCTACACAAATCTTTGTTTCTACCATCTTTTATTTATCTTGCACACATGCCTTAGTGGTACCATAAGGCTCGATTTCAAAGTTCCATATCCTCAAAAACCCTCATAACTTTTACAACCCATTTTTTGTTAACCAATTGTTCTTAAATTTTATTGATAAAATTAAATTGTACATTAAATATAATGATAATTTGGTAATTTCATGATGATTTACATGTAGGCTTGATACATAAGAGGTATTACTTTGGTTTTAAGATACAAATATATATATGCTTTGCGATGGAGCTAGTCCAAACCCTGGTACAATATTGAGATTGGCAGCAACGAAATCAACCAATTCAAGCATGATTTTTCTTGATCTTTGTGACCCAGATCGCCTTTTGTTCTTTCCTGTACCTAGAATTGGATTTTGGGTGTGGGTTTGATTGGAAAGTGAGAGCAAATGTGAGGATAGTTGGTTGAAAGCAAAGGAGACATTGGAGGGTTTGTTGAAGAGAAGCGGTATCGCGAGCTATTAAGGTTTGTCGAAAGGGAGTTGTAGTGGTATAGGGTTTGTGATGGGTGTGTGTCAACGATAGAGATCTTAGAGAGATATATTAGAGAGAAGAAAATAAAAGGAAAAAAATAAATATTTTAGATTCGGGTTTAACCCAGTGGGTAATATCCATTATTCTTATTTTAATTAATATTGAGCATGTGTCTTAATTTTATTTGTCCAAATAAAATCCTCACTGGTCAAGACCCAAACATTATTATTTTTAAAATGAAATTGATCTTAATTTTATTTCAATCTTCCTTTTAAAACAATTATGACCACAAATCCAATTTGTATTGAACTATATCCATGAGGATGAGATTCTTACCGGACAAAACCTATATAATGAGGAGAACGAACTTATTCACATGGGCAGTACCTATCAATTGTCCGTAGACCAAATCATTGAGATACTTTACCTTTAGCTGGATAAAGAGTTGTAACTAATCAAATTATTGCACATGTGTATATATATATATAAAGACTAGATGTGCTACATTATTTCAAGTCTATGAATGGATCTTATAACAACTAAACAGTAAAGCTTGGGTCACTAACTAAGGCCGAATTTGGGATGAACTTTTGCTTACGCTGCTTCGTTATTGTTCACATTTTTTAGAGCAAAGTTTGTTTGGTTATGGTTATTTTGTTTTCAATAGTATCGAAGCAAAACTTTTATTTCGGCCTAATTTGAAAGTAAAAAAAATTGGACTTAAGCACTGTTGGAAATAGTTTGGAAAAAACAGTAATTAAACTCAACTTTGAGCTTAATTAATTATGGGTCCCGAACTCCGATTTTAACGGGACCAAGCACTAATGTGTTCTCCTTAGTGAGGAGATCAAGTTGGTATAATTACATGTTCAAAACTATTCATTATTGAATGAGAAATTATCTCTCAAAGTGACCCACTTAAACTTGGGTAAGGATGTTTGTCCCACATTGGAAATAAAATGAAGTGTAAATGTGTTTATATATGGTTGCATTGAATGGGTGACTTGAATAACTAGAGGCATGGGAGGAGAGCTAGACCATGCATGAACCATGCAAGTCTTAGCCTAACCACACGCGCGCGCGCGCCGCCCGCCCGGTTCGGGCCGTGGTCGTGGCGCGGTGCGGGTGGGTGCCAAAACTACAAATATCTCTTCTGAAGAGATACGTCTACAGTTTCTTCTGAAGAGATACGTCTACAGTTTTAACAAACTGTTTTAGCACCCATTGGAATGGATACCACTAACAGGTGTAACACCTCTTATTCTCTATATCTATAGGTTGCAGTTCATTTATATAAACGTAGGTTTTAATTCTCACTCAGCGAGAAACAAAACTACAATGGTGGGTGCCAAAACTACAAATATCTCTTCTGAAGAGATACGTCTACAGTTTTAACAAACTGTTTTAGCACCCATTGGAATGGATACCACTAACAGGTGTAACACCTCTTCTTCTCTATATCTATAGGTTGCAGTTCATTTATATAAACGTAGGTTTTAATTCTCACTCAGCGAGAAATACATTTTTCCTTCCCTCTACATTCGCATATACAACATATAGAAAGATAAGTCTGGTCAAAAGTTTGGGGTACAAACACAGTATTTGTGTTCGCTGGTCTTCATCCTTGCAGTGCTGCAACAGTGAAGGCGAAATCCGTTCTATCTTGGGAGACAACTTGTTCGGATTCCTTAAGCACCGTAGAGGGAGCAATTTTGCCTTAAGGAAACTGTGGTATCACACAGGGCTCGGATTTACTCTGTTCATTCTTGAAATTTTACATTACGGGTCAGTTTTTTCTTTGTATTATTGCAATACTTAAATATATATATATATTTGTATGCATGATATATTTATATAACAGAAGCATGATTTACTAACAATCTTAAGGCAAAATTTGGAATTTCTATTTCATACTCTGTTATATAGGTTTTCGATATATACGTATTACAGTGTCTTCATATATGTATGTTTCTGTTTTGTAGTATTGTATATTTTCGGGACTTTCAATTACAAACCACAGAATTGTATATGTCTTAGAATTGTATTAACCATAGAATACTATATTTGGAAAACATTATAAACCACATCATTATTATACCATTTGAGATCTGTTTTGTGTTGACCACTGCTCTCAATTAAGTTTATTCTGTCATATATATATACGATTATTCTGTTATTTTATTCTGGGCTTTAGGACTGTTATTCTGTACTAATATTCGGTACGGCTATTCTTGGCTTTAGTATATATATCGTATATATAGTACTGATTTTCAATATACAGTATTCTGTTATATATTGTATATTGTATTCTATTTTTATATTCTGTTATATAATGTATATTGTATTCTATTTTTATATTCTGTTATATATATATATATACTGAATTTATATTCTGTTATATATATATTCTGATATTCTGTTATATATATCTATATATAAACATACTGAATTATATTCTGTTTATACTGATATTCTGTTATACATATATATACTGAAATTATATTCTGGTATTCTGTTATATATATACTAAAATTGTATTCTGTGATATATATATATATATACATTCTGGATTTCTACTCTGGACTATATATATATTATATTCTGAAATATATATATTCTGTTTTATATATATATATATATATATATATATATATATATATATATATATATATTCTGATTTTTATATTCTGATATATATATATTCTGTTAACTTGTATACTGATATATATATATTCTGTGTATATAATTTTATATTATATATTCGGTTTTTATATATATACATTATATTCTGAAAAACGGTTTATAAATATATATTTAATTATATTAATTGTTAATATAATTATATATGTATATGTTTTGAATCAAATCCAGTATATATTGGTTGTCTATATATTTTTGAAATTTTATTTCGGAATTTTATATATATACATCCTGTTTGTTGTATTACGGTGTAATTTTTGTGTTATTATAATATTGTGCGGGAAACAGTACATAAAACAGATTTCTGTTTGTGTAACAGAAATGGTTACTGGTAATCCAACCACAATCAATGTCCCACATGGGGAGAAGCCTGAAAAGTTCAATGGCTCTGATTTTAAGCGTTGGCAACAAAAGATGCTGTTTTATCTTACTATTTTGAATTTGGCCAAATTTTTTATGGAAGCAATTCCATCAGTGACCGAGGGTGAAACTGATAAAGATAAATTGGCTGCAGTGGATGCATGGAAGCATTCTGATTTCTTGTGCAGGAACTATATCCTAAATGGATTAGATAACACACTGTATAATGTATATAGTGGTGTGAAAACTGCAAAGGAATTATGGGAATCATTGGATCAAAAGTATAAAACTGAGGATGCTGGCACGAAGAAATTCATTGTCGGAAAATTCTTAGATTTTAAAATGTTAGATTCCAAAACTGTACTCAGCCAAGTGCAACAGATTCAAGTGCTTCTTCATGACATTCATGCAGAAGGTATGTCTCTTAGTGAGTCATTCCAAGTGGCGGCTATAGTTGAAAAACTACCACCACTTTGGAAAGATTTTAAGAACTACCTGAAGCATAAACGTAAGGAGATGACTCTTGAAGAGTTGATAGTTCGCCTGAGGATTGAAGAGGACAATCGTAAGTCTGAAAAGAAAAGTAGTGCATGGCATCCTATGGAGTCAAAAGCAAATATTGTGGAGGAGGGATCATCTTCAAAGACTAAAAAGAGAAAGTTCAGTGATGAAGGTCCAAGTAAAGGATCTAAGAAGTTCAAAGGCAAGTGCTTCAATTGTGGAAAGCTGGGACATCTCTCTAAAGACTGTCGAAAGCCAAGGAACTTCAGGAACACTAGACCCCAAGCGAATGTGACTGAAGCAGATCGACTTGCAAATGATGTAGGCGATATGAATCTTGCTGTTGTGGTTTCAGAGTGCAATTTGGTGGGCAATAACAAAGAATGGTGGGTGGACACTGGAGCTACTCGTCACATCTGTGCCAATAGGTGGATGTTCACTGCTTATCAACCTATGAAAAATGGAGAACAACTCTTTATGGGTAATTCTTCATCTTTTAAGGTAGAAGGTAGTGGAAAAGTGATCCTGAAAATGACTTCTGGAAAAGAGGTGACTCTGAATAATGTGCTACATGTGCCGGATATTCGCAAGAACCTGGTGTCTGGATCTCTGCTAAGCAAAAATGGCTTTAAATTAGTCTTTGTATCTGATAAGTTTGTACTTACAAAGAATGAGATGTATGTAGGAAAAGGATATCTCAGTGATGGGCTGTTTAAGCTCAATGTAATGACTGTTGTACCCACAACTAATAAGATTAATAACACAGTTTCTTCTGCTTATATGCTTGAGTCTTTTAATATTTGGCATGCTAGATTAGGTCATGTTAATTATGATACCTTACGTAGATTAATTAATTTAAATGATTTGCCTAAGTATAAAATTGACCCAAATCATAAATGTGAGACTTGTGTAGAATCTAAATTAACAAGAAAATCCTTTCAAAAAGTTGAAAGATGTAGTGAGCCTCTAGAACTAGTGCATACTGATATATGTGATCTAAAGTTCTTGGAAACTAGAGGAGGAAAAAAGTATTTTATTACTTTTATAGATGATTGCACTCGATATTGCTATGTTTATTTGCTAAAAAGTAAGGATGAGGCTATTGATATTTTCAAACAATATAAAACTGAAGTTGAGAATCAACTTAGCAGAAAAATCAAAGCTATAAGAAGTGATAGGGGTGGTGAGTATGAATTTCCTTTTGAGGAGTTCTGTAAAGAACATGGAATTATTCACCAAACTACAGCTCCCTACTCACCTCAATCGAATGGTGTAGCTGAAAGGAAAAACCGAACTTTAAAAGAAATGATGAATGTTTTTCTGTTAAGTTCGGGAGTACCACAGAATTTGTGGGGGGGAAGCTATACTTTCTGCTAATTACATTCTTAATAAATTGCCTCAAAAGAAAACTTTTAAAACCCCATATGAGTTATGGAAAGGCTATAAGCCTTCCTATAAATACTTAAAAGTGTGGGGGTGCTTAGCAAATGTGGCAATTCCTAAACCTAAAAAGGTGAAAATAGGACCTAAAACCGTGGATTGTGTATTCATCGGTTATGCCCACAATAACAGTGCATATCGATTTCTTGTTAATAAATCTGAGATTTCTGATGTACATGTCAATACAATAATTGAATCAAGGAATGCTACATTATTTGAAACTGTATTTCCATATAAAAGGACATTAGATTCAAGCTCACAGAAAAGGTCATTTAGTGATATGACTCAAGATAGTCAGGAACCTATAGACGAAGAATCTATCGAACCTAGACGAAGCAAAAGAGCAAGAATCACAAAGTCCTTTGGGCCAGATTTTGTTATCAATCTGGTAGAGAATGAACCTCAAACTTATAAGGAGGCCATGTCTTCACCTGAAGCAGTTTATTGGAAAGAAGCTGTGAATAGTGAAATTGAGTCCATTATGCAAAATCATACATGGGAACTGGTAGATCTTCCACCAGGCAATAAACCATTGGGATGTAAGTGGATCTTCAAGAAGAAGATGAAGGCTGATGGATCAATTGACAAGTATAAGGCAAGACTTGTAGCTAAAGGCTATAGGCAAAAGGAAGGGTTGGATTATTTTGACACCTATTCACCAGTTACTAGAATAACGTCCATTCGCATGCTAATTGCGATAGCAGCGTTAAATGGATTAGAAATACATCAAATGGATGTAAAAACGGCATTTCTAAATGGTGAATTAGATGAAGAAATATACATGGAACAACCCGAGGGGTTCATTTCTCCTGGCCAAGAGAGACAAGTGTGTAGACTTGTAAAGTCATTGTATGGACTAAAACAAGCACCAAAACAATGGCATGAGAAATTTGACAGTGTCATGATGTCAAATGGGTTCAAAATAAATGAATGTGACAAGTGTGTTTATGTCAAGACTTATCATAATGCGTATGTCATATTATGTCTATATGTAGATGACATGCTTATTATAGGCAGTAATAATGATGTAATCAATTCTACTAAGCAAATGCTAAAGAGTAGATTTGACATGAAAGATCTTGGCATAGCTGATGTTATTTTAGGAATTAAAATTTCTAGAACATCAGAAGGACTTGTGTTATCCCAATCTCACTATATAGAGAAAATGTGTGATAAGTTTAAGAATTATGGGATAAGTCCAACACGAACACCTGTGGATGTAAATGTTAAACTTTCTACGAACAAAGATGAAGGTATTTCACAATTGGAATATGCTCGGATCATAGGAAGTTTAATGTATGTTATGAATTGTACTCGACCTGACATAGCATACTCGTTGAGTAAGCTGAGTCGATACACAAGTAACCCAGGTAAATGTCACTGGAATGCAATACTAAGAGTTTTGGGATACTTGAAGTATACTCAAAATTATGGTTTGCATTATACTAGATATCCAGCTGTACTTGAAGGATATAGTGATGCTAATTGGATTTCTGATTCCAATGATTCAAAGTCCACTAGTGGATATATTTTTACTCTTGGAAGTGCAGCTGTGTCATGGAAGTCCTCAAAGCAAACATGTATTGCTCGGTCCACAATGGAATCTGAATTCATTGCATTGGACAAAGCTGGAGAAGAAGCAGAATGGCTTCGTAACTTTTTAGAGGACATTCCAAACTGGCAGAAACCAGTGCCAGCTATTTGTATACATTGTGATAGTCAATCTACGATTGGAAGGGCTCAAAATCACATGTATAATGGTAAGTCTAGACATATCCGTCGTAGACATAATACCGTAAAACAATTGCTCTCAAATGGTATAATATCCATTGACTATGTAAAGTCTAAGAATAATATAGCGGATCCGTTAACTAAAGGTTTGGCAAGAGAGCAAGTTGAAAAATCATTGAGGGGAATGGGCTTGAAGCCTCAGGGTTAAAAGACACTATAATGGCAACCTAACCTAGTTGACTGGAGATCCCAAGATCTAGGTTCAAAGGGACAACCGAATTGTGCGTGACTTAGTTAAAAGCACTGTGGAGATTAAAACAAAACTCCTTCCCATTCCTATGATGAGACAGTGCATATTCTAGGGTAAGCTATGCTTTTAATGATGTCTATGACTTGGACAAATCCAAGTGAGGAAGAACTCCTAATAGAATCACCTATGTGAGTAGAAGGGGCCGCTTCTAGGAGAATTTTTGAAGGCGGAATTCTCTAACAAATACTCATGAAACCAAGTGGTGTCCAAGGCCAAAATGGACACAAACGTGAGAACCAACTGTGTTCGAAGGGGAACTGTGTGAAGTCTATTGTCTTGGTTTACACAAATAGCTGACAGTTCAAGGCATCACGTCCACTGATTAGCTAGTAAATCCGATAGTCTTTCACAAGGGAAAGTTCAAGGCTCTAAGACTACTTATCCTGATACAGTAACCTTTCATTGTACTCAAACTAGTGTCTGCATATTCATCTGCATTTTGAACTGCTAATTTCCATTCATGTGGGGGATTGTTGGAAATAGTTTGGAAAAAACAGTAATTAAACTCAACTTTGAGCTTAATTAATTATGGGTCCCGAACTCCGATTTTAACGGGACCAAGCACTAATGTGTTCTCCTTAGTGAGGAGATCAAGTTGGTATAATTACATGTTCAAAACTATTCATTATTGAATGAGAAATTATCTCTCAAAGTGACCCACTTAAACTTGGGTAAGGATGTTTGTCCCACATTGGAAATAAAATGAAGTGTAAAGGTGTTTATATATGGTTGCATTGAATGGGTGACTTGAATAACTAGAGGCATGGGAGGAGAGCTAGACCATGCATGAACCATGCAAGTCTTAGCCTAACCACACACGCGCGCGCGCCGCCCGCCCGGTTCGGGCCGTGGTCGTGGCGCGGTGCGGGTGGGTGGGTCGTCGGTTCTACCCAATGTAGTTTTAATTTTTTGCCAAAACTACAAATATCTCTTCTGAAGAGATACGTCTACAGTTTTAACAAACTGTTTTAGCACCCATTGGAATGGATACCACTAACAGGTGTAACACCTCTTCTTCTCTATATCTATAGGTTGCAGTTCATTTATATAAACGTAGATTTTAATTCTCACTCAGCGAGAAATACATTTTTCCTTCCCTCTACATTCGCATATACAACATATAGAAAGATAAGTCTGGTCAAAAGTTTGGGGTACAAACACAGTATTTGTGTTCGCTGGTCTTCATCCTTGCAGTGCTGCAACAGTGAAGGCGAAATCCGTTCTATCTTGGGAGGCAACTTGTTCGGATTCCTTAAGCACCGTAGAGGGAGCAATTTTGTCTTAAGGAAACTGTGGTATCACACAGGGCTCGGATTTACTCTATTCATTCTTGAAATTTTACATTACGGGTCAGTTTTTTCTTTGTATTATTGCAATACTTAAATATATATATATATTTGTATGCATGATATATTTATATAACAGAAGCATGATTTACTAACAAGCACATGAAAGTCCAAAATTTCATGGGATTATTCAAAATCATACAAAAATTTGGATAGAGGGAAAAAAACAAATTGGTCTCAAATATTTAGCAACTCCTGTTGGCTAGAAGGATTAACAAGTATTTTGGGCCTAGGACAAGAGGCTTGTAAATTTCCTCTTATGCCACTTAATGAGGTCTACTTTAGTCCTTACTTGGCTGGTCTTGATAGCTATTTAAGTAAACTCTTCTGTGAAAAATCCCTCAACAGTCCATGCTCTAAGAAAATTTCCTCTGAAAAGTGAGAATCACTAACACATGTTTATAAATTTTCTGAGGTTTAGTGTCGCAGAAAAATTACATTAATTGTAGGCTAGTTCCTTATCTCTTCATTCTTTCCTAGCAAACTACCAAATTCTATAAAGTAGATTGAATTGAGGGGAATCAAATTGTACAAAAAGTGAAAAAATGTAGGTGTCACATCATGTTATAATATCATCTACGAAATTATAGTAAAAGAAGATATCATAACATAACAAGACCATGATTCGTCGCAGCCGTGTCTTTTTCGGTTACGCTCGTAATAACAATATAACAAATTCAGATAACATCAATTTTATTAAACGAATATCAGCACTACATAACGATATAAAATTATTTCAAAAATATTATAAATTAGATTATATGTAACATATTGGACCATACAACGCGCATGACTACATAAGACTATCCCAAATGGATGAAATAATACACGTCCTATGAGCATTCTCACCATTGTCCAAAGAAATTGTCACAGTTTAAGTTCTCAATTAAATAAATGAACGGAATGCGAAGTTATTAAAGATAAGAGGGGGAAAAACAAGCTCTGGAACAGAAAGGTACGATTTGTAAGTCAATTTTGACATGGAATCTAAATGGGTATGAAAGATCAAAAAGGTCTTTCACAAAACTTTTTTCTGCAAAGCCAATCCCCATTATCAGCACAAACTCTATGTTGTATACATAGCAAAGTCTGCATGTATATAGCAGGTAGTATATGCTGCTTGAATTTTAAAGTCCTAATAAGTTTAGAGCCACACGTGGGGATAAAATAGAGAGGTCATATATGGAGTTCAAAAGTGTCCCACATCGATAGTTTGAGACATGTTAGGGCCTGTTTGGTAGTAATGTTTTTGTGTCTGTTTATGTGTTTTGTGTTAATAAACTTGTTTGGTTATATGTTTTTGTGATATGTGTGTTAAAAAATACTTTTTCACTTAAGCAAATTTTAGGCATATTCCAATAAACATGAATTTGATGTTTATTGGGGTGTTTCTCACTTACACTTTCTTCACTTTATAATATATTTTATTATTTTATTATTTTATTATTTATATTATTAAATTATTATTTATTAATTTATAAATATATTCTATTTATTTATTTATTATTATTTCATTATTTAATTAATTTTATTTATAAATTATTTATTTATTTTTAATTATTTAAAAATATATTTTATTAATTTAATATTAATTGATTATTATTATACTCATTTTTTATTATTATTATGAAGTATTTATTTGTTATTATTTTTTATTATATTTATTTTTTATTATTTATTATTTTTATTATATGTTTAAATATGTTTTATGTAATTTATTATTTATTTTATTAATTTATTATTATTATTATATTTATTTATTATTATTGTATTCATTTATTATTATTATATTATATTATATTTATTATTTATATTATTAAATTATTATTTATTAATTTATAAATATATTTTATTTATTTATTTATTATTATTTCAATATTTAATTCATTTTATTTATAAATTATTTATTCATTTTTAATTATTTAAAAATATATTTTATTATTATTATACTCATTTTTATTATTATTATGAAGTATTTATTTGTTATTATATTTACTTATTATTTATTATTATATTTATTTATTATTATTTATTTCATTTTATTTATTATTTATTATTTTTATTATATTTTTAAATATGTTTTATGTAATTTATTATTTATTTTATTAATTTATTATTATTATTTATTATTTAGTCCATTTTTTATTATTATATTTATTTATTATTATTGTATTTATTTATTATTATTATTATATTTTATTTTATTTATTATCTATATTATTGATTTTTAATTTTTCAGTTTTAACCCAAAAAATATCTCTACCAAACATACTTATGTTTTTGGATGAATAAACAAAAAAACAAAAAACATATTTTTTATTTATTTCAACACAAATACAAACACAAATACAGCTCTACCAAACATGCCCTTAAGGTTTTAGTTAGGTTGCGTTTGGTAACAGTTTGGTGCGGTATTAGTTTTTGGTTTTGGTTTGGGTTGGGTTGGATTTGGTTTGGTGTGGTTTTATTTTGGTTCCAAACCATGTTTGGTGCAGATGGTTTTGGTGTGAGAAAAAGTAATGCTGAAAAACTAAACCATGTTTAGTAGAGTTGGTATGGGTTGAAATTCTGAAACCAAACCATATTTCGTAACTTGGGATGGTTTCACATTTTATTTATAAATATTAAAATTTTGTAATATTTTACTATATATTAATATACTAATATATTAATATTAAAATTTATAATATTAAAATATATTAAAATATTTTTATTATATTAATATTAAAATTAAAGTATTAATATATTTTAATTTTAATTTTAATATTAATATATTAATATTAATATAATAATATTAATATAATAATATATTAATATTAAAATTTATATTAATATTAATATTAAAATTTATAATATTTTAATATTAATATTAATATTATAAATTTTAATATTAATATATTATTATATTAATATTAATATATATATATTTATAATATTAAAATATAAATATTATATTCGGTGCTACAGTGATTCGGGTTGCTACAGTGCTACAGTGGGGTGCTACAGTGTCTGCGCCATACAAAACCATCCACAAAGATGGTTCCAAAAATGCTTCCATTTGGTACGCTACAGTAGTACCAACTCTAATTTTACCAAATATGAATTGGTACTACTGTTCAGTACCAAAACCAAAAACTTGGTACCAACACCAGTTACAAAACAGGGCCTTAGGGAACTAATAATAGGGGAGACAAGTTTGTACATAGATTTTGTCCTGCTATGAAAGTTGGATGGGGCAGGGCCGGGCCATTATTAAGCATTACTATAATTCCAACAAAATTCAGAAAATAACCTCTTGACTATATTGTGTCGTATGGACGTATGGTTCAAATCTTTATATTTTTGAATGATGGAGATATTATTATGTAATATTGAATTTTATTTGATATTTATTTTTTAAAATTAATATTTTTTGAGTCTATTATATCATTAATACAACTCCAATTGAAACCAATATGAGCGCAACCAAAATCCGATCGGGTTGGAAAGACATGGGACTTGGTGCCTCAAGAAGCACGATGTCTCATGTTCGATTCCTATTACTAGGTACAAATAATTCGTTAGGGCCACGATCACGGACATAGTCCGAGTCTTACCCGATTCATATGAGGGGGTCACCTTGCACATGTCCCATGAATTAATCAAGATGCTCGTAAGTTGGCCCGGATACCACAGTTATAAAAAATATATATATGCACACGACCAACCACATTCTAAATATCATTTGGCCAACCATATTCTAATACCCTGTTTGGATTGACTTTTCAAACGTTGCTTTTGGCTTTCTGGCGGGAAAAACTGTTTTGAACAGTGTTTGACAAAAGTTTTAGAAGAGCTTCTGGACTTGAGAAAAGCGTTTTAAAGAAACTGTGGATTACCAACTTCTCAAAACAGCTTCTACTTCCTTTTTTCTTATGCAAAAAATCAGAAGCAAAAACTATGTCAAATAAGCCTAATATCATTTCTCCTTGATACCTCTTTTAAGTAATTAGCTATAATGTATAAAGGGTAATTATTAGTAAACCCCTTGAGGTTTGTAAATTTAATCAAATAACTCCCACAAGTTCAAAGAACCCCTTAATTTGTCAATTTTTATCAATTACCCTCTCACCCTCACATTTCAATCAAAATAATTAGGATTAATTTCATTTACACCCCATAAAATTTGTTTTATTTTCAATCAAACATCTTCAAGTTTAAAAAATTACATTCAGACCACTTAAGTTTGAAAAATATATATATATATTTTGGAAATATATATATATATATTGGAAAAAATTCTATATTCCGAAAAAAAATTATATTCTTAAACATTCATTATCATGTTAAATACAACAAAAGATATTAGCTTTCTAATATTTTGATCAATTCATCACCATGTTAAATATAATAAATAATAATAATTCTTATAATGATAAAATTATAATCAAAGTGTATCATTAATGGTAGCTCTATGCACTAATCTCTATCAACAAAAATCATAATTAAAGTGTGCAACTATTTCTCTATATGAAAAAAGAAAACATAAACAAAAATTATTAAAGTTTTATTAGAAATTTTTATTATTCTTATGCATTCACCGCCATGTTAAATTCAAGAAAAAAAAATAAATGAAGACTTTCGATTATGTCGATTTAAATTATCATTTTGCGAAAAAAGTTGTTTTAAACTTCTTACAAAATTTCAATTTTGTTCTTTAACAAGATTATGGTCAATTAATTTAATATATATATATTTTTTATTTTTTTATTTTTTACACACATTTCTCATCTCATGATAGGATGTGCTTCCACCGATTTATTAAATTAATCCTAAAAAGTAAACGCTAGAGTTATTTTATTATTTATTACAATAAATATTTTGAAAAAATATATATATATTTTCGAAATATATTTAGTTTTTTCAAAATACATATTTTTTTCAGATTATAAAATCGAGGGGTGCAAAATATGGTCTTTTATATGGTAAATTTGCATAATAATCAAAACCATATAATTTCAATAAAGTTGGTAAAGTAAAAATTGAGATTGCTCAATATTAAAAATTGGTTGATGTTATATGCTTTCACACATGACTAGACACAAACACATCAAAAATTATTATTTTGATGTTTTGGATTTTTAAGATTTTGGGCCTGTTGATTTTGTGTTGTCTGATTTCAATATTAGAAACCAAACCCACCAAACATGGTCTGATCTGAAAAAATAAAGACAAGACCCGACCAAATGAGTCCAAAACCACCAAACAAATAGGCCTGACAGAATTAGGCTTAAATGGAAGTTTTGAGTCTTGACAAGCAGGATTATATTATTGATATGGCTGATGGATTTCCAATCCGAACCCATAAACAAGTGGGCCCAGGCCCATCAAACTCAAATGTTTTAACACTACATGAAATCATAAAGGTTCCATAATTTGTTTTTTATTTTTCGTTTCGTTTGTTTCATTCTTGATTTGTTTGGATCTCACTTCTTGACTTCAGGAAGTCATATGCGTGGTGTTTTTAGATTTTTTTTTCTTTGGAAAATCTGTGTTTCTTACCAATTTAGTACTCCATCCCTCTCAAATTAATTGTCCAAATTTAATTTTTTTATATTTTTTTGGATATTTTGTATTTTTAATTTTTTTTCCTGCTAATATAGTATAGTTGTAGTTTTAGTGGAACTCATTATTTTTTGAAATTAATAAAGAGGAATAATTTTAAAAAATATAAGATTATATTGTATTAATATTATAAAATGGACAAGTATTTAGAACAACTAAAGTTGAGAAAGTTGACAACTATGAGACCGATGGAGTATTAAGAATATGGAAACCAAATCTAGTTCTGCTGAAAAATTATTACTTTCATCCACTTCGAAGAAAACATTTTTGATATTGTAATGGTAAAAAATGTCTGGCCCAATCAAAGATGCGCCACAAGACTGATGGGCCAGCGACTGATGGCCCGAAGATGAATGGGCTGAAGAAGTGATGGGCCAATGGAAAAATCTAGAAGTTAAGTGATCCATAATACAAGGAGTAGTCCAATTATAGAATGGAGAGTCCTAAAAAAGGTAGAGTTGATCAAATCCCTTGATTTAAGGGATTGATTAACTTGGATACATGGGTTTGACCCATCTTTGTAATCTTGTATAAATAGATGGCTTTGATGAATGAAAAAATGATCCAAATTTTTACCTAATTATTATTGTGTAACTTTTCTGCATTTACACAATTGGCGCCGTCTGTGGGAAACTCTATTATTGAAATCTTTTTTTTTTTCAATAAGTTCCTCACCCTCTGCAAAAGAGTTAAGATTCGTACCATCAATGACAATCACACGTTCACAGCAGACCGATTTACCTCCAAACGGAGGCCAGCAACTAGAAAATCCGATCAGACGAGCCCTAGAGGAGAGGACTGCCGAGTTAGAAAGGCAGAACGCTGAACTGGCAGCAAAATTGGCTCAACTGCAGAACCCACAGGAGGTCCATGACGATGAGCAGTCCGGCCAGCTTGAACGATCTGTAGGCCGCCAGACAGACATGGATGACCCGCCCGCTAGAGCCCACAACGATCGTGAGGAACATGCAGAGTCATCCCTACAAGTTCTTGGGGTACGTAACCCCGAAGAGGTCCTGACCATGAAAAACTGGAGGAAATCATGTCCAGATTCCAACGGGACGTACTTAGGGATCTGAAGATACAGACCCCAATCGATCTGGCATCCGAGGCATCCATAGACGCCGTTCAGACACCATTCACCGTCTCGATCACCAGCGTGCCCTATCCGGAGAGGTTCAGATTACCGAAGTTCACCATGTTCGATGGTACAAAAGATCCAACAGAACACATCTACCACGTTCATACCAAGATGAATGTTTACAACGAGAACGAGGCCTTGCTCTGCAAAGTTTTCCCCACCAGCCTGACCGAAGCAGCCCTCTTGTGGTTCAGAAAGCAACCGCCCCGATCGATCGGTAGTTGGCTCAGACTCTGCGAGTTATTTATTGCCCAGTACTTCGGCAATAAAAGGCAGAAGAAGACTATCTCCAGTCTGTTCACCATGATCCAAGAGAAGGGCGAATCCCTGAAAAGTTTTGTCTCACGGGAGATGTCTTCGATTGACAATTGCGATCAATATTCAGCCGTCGAAGCCTTCAGAATGGCCCTAATCCCTAGAACCAAGTTCCATCAATCCCTAGTCAAGAGGCCACCGGCCGATATTGGAGAACTCAACTCTAGGGCACAGGGGCACCTCCAAATAGAAGAAGAGTTGGCCATACCACAGAGAATGACCGCCTTTACAACAGTAGAGGCCAGGGCATCCGAATCTTCCAGGGTTAAGGATCGGGCACCAGACCGGAAATGACCGAGCGCTCCTCCTGCTCCTTCCCCAGTCCCAGAAAAACGACCAAGGTTGGAGGAGAAGGTCACCCTCTTAAAAGTGACCTTGGCAAAGTTATACCAGGAGACAAAGGGCAAAGGAATCTACCGGTCACCACCACCCATCAGACAGCCGATAGACCAAAGGGATATGTCAAGGCACTGCGCCTTCCATGGCGAGTACGGGCACCACGCTAAGGAATGCAGAAGCCTCAGGAGACAGGTGGAAACCATGATTGCAAAAGAAGAACTGACCGAGTACGTGGCCAAAGAAGGAGCCCGATCAGACCTAGCCTCGCATGCGCCTGCCAAGGGAGCTATGGGACAACCCGTACGTGTCATTCACATGGTCCATGGAGGGCCAAATCGATCAGAGATAGAAGAGGCCCGAAGGTCTCAGATGCAGCAAGCTCAGAAACTACGTAGGGTTGGGGAAGTATGCGAGTTTAGAGGCCCGAAAGAGGATGCCCAGATAGTCTTCACTTCTGCGGATATGAGGAGCATTCAGACGCCACACGATGATCCTTTAGTGATCTCCCTCATGGTCTCAAACTGCTTGATCAAAAGGGTGATGGTTGACTCTGGGAGCAACGCCAACATCATCACAAAATGGGCCTTTGAGAAGCTAGAAATCAACCCTCAGGAGATTGTACCACCCAGAAGCCCGATAACAGGATTTGATGGTAGAAGAGTGGAACTAGTGGGAGAGATCCAACTGCCGGTAACAACAGCAAGACGCACGCTCCGAGAGACTTTCTTGGTGGTAGACATCAAACCTTCCTATAATCTTCTCATGGGAAGGGTATGGATCCATCGGATGCACGGAGTCCCCTCAACCATGCATGAAGTCATGCGTTGTATCGATCCGAACGGAGTAGACGTGATTGACATCAGGGGCGATCAGGTAGCAGCAAATAAGTGTTATGCTGTCACTATGAAAATTCTAAAAAGAAGGACGGAACCGGAACGAGGGTCATAGTCCAAGGTAGCACCCGATGACAAATAGTAATTACAGGAGGGAGGTTCGGGGTCACCGGTAGCAGTTGAACCATTACTGGAAGTTAAAATTTGCCCCGACTGCCCTGAAAGGTTTACCTATGTCAGTTCAGGCCTCAGTCCATAAGAAAATGAGGAAATGGGGTCCCTTCTCTGATCCAATGCTGACATATTTGCGTGGAGCCATATGGACATGACCGATATTGATCCATCAGTAGCCCTGCATTCTCTCAATGTGGATCCCAACGCAAAGCCCATTAGACAGAAACAGAGATGAATGGGGGCCCATATAAACTAGATCATAACTGAAGAGGTTGATTAGCTTCTGCAAGTAGGATTCATAAAGGAGGTCCAGTACCCTTCCTGGTTGGCGAACGTGGTGGTAGTCCAGAAAAAAAAAGGGCAAATGGAGGGTATGTCTTGACTTCACTGATCTGAATAAAGCATGCCCGAAAGACTGTTTCCCTTTACCAAAGATCGACCAGATGGTAGATGCCACCGTAGGTTTCGAATGCCTGAGGTTTCTGGATGCATATTCCGGGTATAACCAGATTCGAATGAATCCGGAGGACCAGGAAAAGACTGCCTTCATCATTGAATTAGGTATATTTTGTTACACAGTTATGCCTTTCGGACTAAAGAATACATGTGCTACTTATCAGAGGTTGGTCAGAAAGGTGTTCCAAGGGATGATGGGATCAACCATCGAAGCCTACATCGACGACACAGTGGTCAAAAGCAAGGTGAAAGAAGACCATCTAACCGATCTGCAGCAGGTGTTCAACACCCTTCAGAAATACAATATGAAGCTCAACCCGGCCAAATGTTCTTTCGGAGTTTCCTCAGGCCAGTTTTTGGGGCACATAGTTGATTGGACGGGAATACAAGCTAGCCCTGCGCAAGTCAAAGCTCTCGTAGAAACCGCGGAACCAAAGTCCCGGAAGGAGATCCAGGTATTAACCGGAAGAATAGCGGCCCTCAGTCGTTTCATCTCTCGGTTAACCGACCGGTGTAGGCCGTTCTTTCAAGCAATAAAAGCGGCACAAGGAGAAGTTTGGGGGCCAGAGCAAGCGGAGGCCCTGAACAAACTCAAAAGTTACATGGCGAGGCCCCCGATACTGACAACCCCTAAAGCCGATGAGCCGTTGCACCTGTATCTAGCCATTTCAGCAACATCTACCAGCGCCACTCTAGTCAAGGAGGGCAAAGGGTACCAGTCACCTGTCTTCTACACCAGCAAAGCCCTTGCTGATGCAGAAACCCGTTATTCAAAACAGGAGAAACTGGTACTATCACTGATCAATGCTAAGCGATGTCTTCGACACTATTTTGAAGCACACCCGATCATAGTTCCTACTTTAACTCCGATCAGGTCCATAATGGCGAAGCCTGAGTTATCCGGGAGAGTATCAAAATGGGCAATTGAACTTGGGATTTTTGACATAACCTATGTCCCCCGAACGGCCATCAAAGGACAGGTAGTAGCTGACTTCCTGTTAGAAACAGAAACTACTAACTCCACAGAAGAAGGTGAGCCTGAATTATGGGTCATGTTCGTAGACGGATCATCCAACATCAACGGAGCAGGGATCGGAGTAGTACTCGTAACGCCGGATGGTACTAAAATCCAACAGTCTGTTAGACTGGAATTTCCAGCCTCTAACAATGAAGCAGAATATGAGGCCCTCCTTGTAGGAATTCGGTTGGCCTGAAGCCTGCAAGTCCAAAAAGCACGAGTACAAAGTGATTCCCAACTAGTTATACAACAACTAAATGGGGAGTATGAAACCCGAGAGCCGAAGATGGAAGCATACAAGAATCTGGTTCTAAGGGAGGCTGAAATGTTCCAGCAAATCAACTTTGAACAGATTCCCAGAGGAGATAACTCTGTAGCAGATTATTTGGCTAACCAAGCCTCCGCGGCGGGAGAAGGTACGACTCGCACTGTACCAATAGACTTCATCATCCGATCCAGCTTGGAACCCCCCGAAGAAGTAATGGTTATCCCATGGGAACTAAGTTGGATGGATCCGATAGTAGATTATCTGAGATTTGGTACATTGCCTGAATCAAAATTAGAAGCCCGGAAGATAAGAATGAAGGCAACCAGATATGCCCTATACAACGACCAGCTATACCGAAAGTATTTTTCCGGACCATACTTGAGATGTCTCACCCCATCCGAGGTGTCGACAGTCATAGAAGAGATTCATGCAGGAGCTTGTGGCAATCACTCCGGGGGAAGGTCCCTAGCTCATAAAGTCCTCACCCAGGGGTACTTCTGGCCCTACCTGGCAAGGGACGCTGAAATTTACGTCAGACATTGCAAAAAATGTCAGTTTCATGGAAATGCCATCCATCCACCGTCGGAGTTCTTAAACCCAACTATTGTTCCTCACCCTTTTGCCCGATAGGGTATGGACATTGTGGGTCCTCTCCCGCAAACAATACGATGTACCACGCATGTTCTTCTGGCTATCGATTATTTTACCAAATGGGTGGAAGCAGAGGCATACCCCACCATAACAGGCAACCATGTTATAAAATTCATCTGGAGCCACATCATCTGTAGATTCGGTCTACCCCGAACCATAATGATGGACAATGGCACCAACCTGGATAACAGAAGGGTTCAAGCATTCCTGGCAAAACATGGGATCAATCAAAACACTTCTTCCGTCGGCTATCCACAGGGAAATGGGCAAGCCGAAAGGACGAATAGAACCATTTTTGACACACTGAGAAAGAAACTTGAAGACGCAAAAGGGGCATGGTTGGAGAAATTGCCTGAGGTGTTGTGGTCTTATCGGACTACTCCAAGACAACCAGCTGGAGAAACCCCTTTCGCCATGGCTTATGGGGCCGAGGTAGTTATCCCGACCGAGCTAAGGGTACCTACTCTAAGGAGTCAAGCATGGGAAGAAGGTCCAAACAATCAGCACCTAACCCATGATTTGGACCTCCTGGAAGAGAGAAGGGAAGCCGCCGGGATAAGACTAGCTGCCTATCAGCAGCAAGTCAGGGCACGATTCAATCAGAAAATCAAAAGAAGAGAGTTCCAAGTAGGCGATATGGTGCTCAGAAGGAAGATTGGGATTGTAGGCAAATTACGAGAGACATGGGAAGGACCTTACACAGTGGTTGAGGTTATCGGACGCGGTGCTTATCGGGTTCGGAAGAACGAGACAGGCCGCCTCGAGTCCAACTCTCAGAATGCTTATCGGTTAAAGAGGTATTATCCTTAGATAGTTACTTTTCTTGTTAAGAAATAAAACTGTGTCTTACTATGACACCCTTTTTTACGAAGCATCTGTGCCCGATGTCGGTACCTCTGCTTTATGATTTTCAAGTTCATCTCAATAAAGATAGATTATACTTTTATACAAGTGTTTCACGTTTATTAAAATTTTCCTAAGGGTTTGAGTTCAATCATGATTTGAACTAACCAGAGGATGAAATCAAGCCTCAGGGGCCAAATGCCCGAAGGCTCCATTCTTTATTAAAAAATTTCTAAGGGTTTGAGTTCAAACCTGATTTGAACTAACCAGAGGATGAAATCAAGCCTCAGGGGCCAAATGTCCGAAGGCTCCATTCTTTATTAAAATTTTCCTAAGGGTTTGAGTTCAAACCTGATTTGAACTAACCAGATGATGAAATCAAGCCTCAGGGGCCAAATGCCCGAATGCTCCATTCTTTATTAAAATTTTCCTAAGTGTCTGAGTTCAAATCTGATTTGAACTAACAAGAGGATAAAACATAGCCTCAGGGACCAAATGCCCAAAGGCTCCATTTTTTAAATTAAAAATATTCCTAAGTGTTTGAGTTCAAAACCTGATTTGAACAAAAACCAGAGGATAAAATCTAGCCTCAGGGGCCAAATGCCCGAAGGTTCAAATTTTCGTTAAAAATGTTCCTAAAAGTTTGATTTAGCCAAACGTCAGATGCCCAAAGGCTCAATCGTCTAAACAAACAAAGTACAAGGATGGGAAAATACGGAAAATAGTGAAAAAGCTCTTTTTCATTGATAAAGAGAGAAATTACAAAAAAAATAATAAAAAATTAAACCCTTTAATGGGAGCAAAAACGAATAAAATCGCCTAAACTACTGATCAGGAGGATGGTATTCTTCCCTCTTCAAGATGGCAGCAAAACGCTTCTCGTTCTCAGAGGAAGGAGGGTTTTCATAAGGCACAGTCACTCCCATATGGGCGTCGAATTCCTCTGCGATCTTGAATTCCCGGGATTCTAGAGGGATGTGTTCCATTTCATGCCTCCGTCGCCAAGCCATGGCCGCTCGGATGTCACAGATAACACTGTATCTTTTGTACATGTCAAGCCCACCCAGTCGACACACTTCTACTTTTTCCCGCTCAAGGGACAGAAGCTTCTCCGATTCTGCCAAGAGTCTATCTGACTCAGCCTTTTCGGTTACCATCTTCTTGGCAGCTTCCCTCGTTTTTTCCAGCTCGGCAGCCAGGACCAGCTTTTCGGCAGACAGGGCTCGCTTCTCCGCTTCACCAGTTTCCAAAAGAGTCTTCTGTTCGGAAACGGTCTGGCGAAGACCATCCGCCTCCTTGACCAGAGAAACCCGGTGGATGTCATTATGCTTTATTTGGGCCTTCATACCGGCCATCTCTTTGACATCAGTCTCAAGGAGGTTGTTATAGGCCTGAACGCCGTAGAGAAGCTACACAGTAAAGGAAGGGTTATTACACGAAAAGGCGATCAACAAATAAAACTAACACAAGATTAAACAAAATCTTTACCTCCATAACCATTATTGAAGTCCTCTTGGCAAGATCAGTTATGGTGATTTTGGTCTGGGCAACCTTATCGGCTGGTGTCCAAATCCCTTTGGCCATAGCCCGGAGAGCTTCTGGCTGATTAAGGGTAATTTGATCAGCGCAGACTGGGGTTCCATCTGGCAACAGGAATTTAGGCTCCCAGGGAATCAAGGCCTGGGATGATTCAGGGACAACAGGAGCTTTGCTTGAAGAAGCATTATCAGCTTGTGTCCTGGTCCTTTTAGTACCCACCCCACCGGTTGTACTGGATCGGGTCCTCACAGTCGAAGCATTGACAGGAGGCGGAGGTGGGGCTCCGGGGTTCTGTGCTGATGGCACTGCCGGGCTTTGCGCAGGAGGAGGGGCCGAAGTCGAAGGCGGTGTTGTTGACAATGGCACAACATCAACAAGAGTAATCCCTTCGGGAACTTCAGGGATTCTGGTGGACATAGGTTTGTCAGGCAAGTCCATCTTGTCAACATCAGCGCCCAAATTAGAAATTGACTCTAAGTTCTCCAAAGTCAGCAAGACAGTTGCAGATCGGGCTTTGCCCCAGATGTGGGTCTTCGGGAGGCCTATGCGTTGTTTTATGAAAGTAAGGGGAAGGTCCCTATCTTCGTAACCCAGGAATTTATAGGCATAGTCTCCCCGATGAAGATTGCAATGTTCGCAAAGACAAGAGACTTTATGAAGAAGATGATAGATGGGCAGACGAATGGCACCGAAGACTCTAGGGATCGGGAATAGGCGCGAGAAAGGGTAAGACCAATTGCCGCTCACTATTACCATTCATTCTTTCCACCCCTTATCTGATTTTTCGGTATCGGTACATATGTTACGACCTTGGAAGGGGATAAGGTTGTACATACCCTTACTCGCTCGGGCATTCTGGAAGAAGTAACAAAGGAGTAAGTCTGCCAAACCTAAATTGAGATCTAAGTCCCTATTATACAACAGAAGCATGGACATGATCCTAAGGATGTTAGGGTTCAGCTGAAGAGGATGCACTCATAGCATAAAAAACACGTAGTGGAAGAAGGGGTGGAAGGGAAACCTTAAAACCCTAAGATGAGATGCTGATAGCAGAATACTACCAAGAGCTAGTCCCTGACTCTGGGTGAAGTCAAGATAACCTGGATAAGGGGACACATCAACATCCTTGGGGACTTGTGTCTCAGCCCGAAGGTGTTTAACGTCCACTTCAGGTCGGGTTTTCTTAAGTGGGGCCACTACAAAAGGTTCAGAAGGTCTGGGTTTCACAGGTTCGGTTGCTGATGAACCCGGAAGGTCAGTACTTTCAGGAGTTGTCTTTTTGACTTTTTTACGGGCGGACTGGAGACTGTCACTACTTGTGGGATCAGTGCCCGAAGTAGAGGACAAGACAACTTCCTCCACCGATCGGGTATCATCACTGTCAGACATAATGCTAAATAAAGGTAGAAGAGACAAAAGGGGGTAAATATGAAAATTAAAAGAAAAAAGAAGAAAAGACCGGTCGACTTACTCAGATTGGTGAACGAAGAGTCACAAAAGCTTCGGGAAACAACAAGTTTCTGTCCTATTAGATAAATCTGAGACGACCAACGGGAATGATTGCAGCAAAAACGGGGAAATAAAAACCAGAGGTAAAAAAGCTAAGGAAGAGATGAGCTGGAGCATAAAATTGCAATGTATGAAATGTGAAATGAAATGAAGAAGGGTGAGTTTTATAGAAGAGGGGAAGGAGGCCAAAGGGTTGCACGAAGTCCGAAGGTCACGAGCCATGATGAGCTGTCATGGGGCTACAATTAAGGGAGTAGTGGCCGTACATTTCAAATGCCAATAAATGCTCATCAATGGTTGACAACTCATCAAACCCCATTTTTTCTAAAAGTGCATGAATGTATATGTATATAGCCGTATTGGAAAAGATTTCGGTCATGGGTTTTTTATAAAAACCCATAACCTCAGGGCCCTGTGTAATGGTCAAAAATGTCTGGCCCAATCAAAGATGGGCCAACGACTGATGGGCCAGCGATTGATGGCCCGAAGATGAATGGGCTGAAAACGAATGAGCTGAAGAAGTGATGGGCCAATGGAAAAATCTAGAAGTTAAGTGATCCACAAGACAAGGAGTAGTCCAATTATAGAATGGAGAATCCTAAAAAAGGTAGAGTTGATCAAATCCCTTGATTTAAGGGATTGATTAACTTGGATACATGGACTTCACCCATCTTTGTAATCTTGTATAAATAGATAACTTTGATGAATGAAAAAATGATCCAAATTTTTATCCAATTATTATTGTATAACTTTTCTGCATTTACAGATATATATTACCAAATTTGATTTTGCTAAAAATTTAACATTTTCATCCAATTGAAAATTTTGTATTTAATATATATATATTGACATTAAATTAAAAAGTCCCCTTACTATATATCATATTTATTACAATAGGTATATATCATTTTTCTAGTGCATCCCTAGGTCTCCTTAATTATTAATAGATGAAGCAAAATACATAAAAATATATCACAATAATTAATAAATGTACTGTATATATGAAAAATGAAGAAATTAATAGTGTCATATTACAAAAGAATAAAATTAAGAAACATATACACACCGAAGGAGAATAATACATTACAAGTTTTACAACTAGTACTCATTGTATTGAGTACTGTGAATAAATTTTCATCAAGCAAGAAATTAGTACTCAACCAAAAATAAATAAATAAAATTAAATTAAATCAATATCTACTAGTACAAATGTTTTGGAGATCCAACTAGAAAGTGGGGTTGGTCGACCCAAACACTATTCAAGCACGAGAGGCTCACAACAAACAAAGCTTGTGTCAGTCGCAGAAAAAATTACATTAATTGTAGGCTAGTTCCTTATCTCTTCATTCTTTCCTGGCAATTCTAGCAAATTACGGGTCGTGGAAGCCTGTTTTTTGTATTTGTTTTTTGTCTTCAAATATAAAAATTGTTTTTGTATTTGTCTTTGTTTTTTTCAGGAAAAAACTAAAAATAAAAAAACGTTTGGATGAAGGTGTTTTCACTACTTTTATTTGGTGAAAATTGTATTTTATGGATTTGGTGTTTTAACTGTTTTTACCACCTAAACAGTGAAAAAACTCAAAAAATAACTAAAAGTTGTATTCGGTGTTTTCATCACTTTTACACACTATTCATATAAAACAGTTTTTTGGGGAAAAAACAGTGAACAGTAAACGCGTTTGCCAAACGTATTTTTTTTTTTTTTAGTCTTGTGAGCAGTAAAAAAAACAAAAATAAAAAACAGGTATCCGTACCCTACTACATAAAGTAGATTAAATTGAGGGGAATCAAATTGTACAAAAAGTAAAAAAATGTAGGTGTCACATCATGTTATAATAACACCTACGAATTTGTAATAAAATAAGATATCAAGGTGGAGACTTTAACAAGATTGGTGGTTCTTTCCGTCACGGTCTCAATATATAGTGAGTTTGGAAATTAGTATTTTTATTTTTTGAGAATAATTTTTATTTTTGTTCTTGTCCTAAGGATAATTCAAAAACAAAAACATGTTTTGTTGGAAATTTTGTCTAAAAAATTTTCGGAAACAAAAAAATAATAATTTTGGAGGTTAAGGTTTGGAAGTTGAAGATGGAAGTTAGGGTTTGGAGGTTGAAGATGGAGGTTAGGGAATTTATAACAATTAAATTTTTTTTTTCTGCTGAGAACAAATAGTGCCGAAAACAAAAAAATATCATTTTGGTGTTCTCAAATTTTGAATTAAGGATGAGAAAACGCTTTTTTTACTGTTCACAAAAACAAAAAGCATTAAAGGCTCCCAAACGCGTTTTTGTTCCCGTGAACAGTAAAAAACAAAAAAAAAAATAGAAACACCCCTATCCAAACGTACCCATAACAAATTAGGATCATATTGATCTTATTAAATAAGTATCGGTGTTATATAACGGATCAAGATCATTTCAAAAACATTATAAATTAGATAATATATAATGTATTAGACCATACTACGTGCATGACTACATAAAACTGTCCGAAATGGATGAAATGATACAAGTCCTATGACCATTCTCACCATTGTCCAAAGAAAATGTCACAGTTTAAGTTCTTAATTAAATAAATGAATGGAATGCAAAGTTATTAAAATAAAAAAGAGGGGGAAAAACAAGCTCTAAAACAGCAAGGTATGATATTTAAGTTAAATTTGACAGGGAATCTTATTGGGTACAAAACATCATAAGGACCTTGATAAAGGTTTTTTCTACAAAGCCAATACCCAATTTCAGCACAAACTATATCTTGTATACATGCATGTATATACAGGTAGTAAGTATTATGCTGCTTGAATAATAAAATCTTGGTCAAATTTCTAAGGACTAATAAGTTTAGAGCCACACATGGGATGAAATAGAGAAGTTTTATATGAGGTTCCAAAGTGTCCCACATCGATAGTTTGAGATTGTGTGGAGTTTTGCAGTGCCTATATAAACCGACGCGTGTGTGTATAACATTTGTAATCCGTCCTGTTGGGGGTGCTGAGGCGACTCGTCAATGATCGTTCAGAGACGGCGAGTCGTGCCAACACTTTATACAACGAACACACTTAACGAGAGGCGAGTGGGTCCTCCCTACTTTAGGTGGGCCCGCCCGTCAATTTTTGGAAGCTCTCGCCTTAGGGCAAGGGGCTCCTGCACAATATAAAATTATATTTTTATTTAATTGATTGATGTAACTTTATAAAATTAGGCGAATTAAATTTCTGATTTCATCAAGCTTCATCAATCAATAAAATACAAAGTATAAAAATAGTAATGTTGTCTACAAACCCAAAGGACAAGCCTACCCAATCCACCCAGCCCTGACCTGACCCAGTGGGCTCCCAAACATGTGAAAATTTAGGGGTGAAAGTTGGGCAGGCCAACCCGAGTTTTGTTTTAACCCGCCCGACTCGGAGGGAACTTTGGCCTGAAACCAGCCCCACCCGGGTCAGTTAACCGTTTTTATTTATTTTTTAAATATAAAAAAACAAAAAAGAAGATACAAGCAATTTTCTTGTCATTTTCATAAGAAGAAACACAAACAAAAACAAAACTATGTAAATATATTTTTTCTTTTGCATATGGTAAAAAAATAATAATACAAATAAAAAGTATTTATACATAACATCTAATCTCTCGTTCAAGTTCATATTGGCGGTGTCGGCGCTGGGAGAGACAATTAGGGCTACGGCGGTAGGGGAGTGATGGTTGGGACGGCGGGAAGAGAGAGGCTGGGAGAAAGAAACTAGGACTAGGGTTTGCAAACACCGTAGGGGAGTGATGGTTGGGACGGCGGGAAGAGAGAGGCTGGGAGAAAGAAACTAGGACTAGGGTTTGCAAACACCACGTATATGATGGTTAGGGCCCGCTCGACTCAACCCGTAATAGGACGGGCTCAGCTCGAGCTCAACCTGCGTTGGAACGGGCTCAACCTAGATTTATAATTTTTCAGGTTGGGCACTGAATGAGTCCGAATTTATAATATTATATTCGTGTGAAGGGGTCATTTTTTCACGGATCCCGTGGATTAGTTGGGGCAAAATCTCCGGACCCCCGATTATTGAAAAAAAAATTCTCTAATTTTTTAAGAAACATTAAATTCATTTTCTTTTTTCGGGGAGGTAGGTAAGACAACTTGAGTCTTGACAAGTATGGAATAGTAGAAGAATTTTTATATGTTGGGCCAGTAGGCTAATTTCAAAGGGAATGTAGCAATCCAAATGGGCTCAGGAACAAGAGGCCCACCAAAGCAACTGTGTAAAGGTTTGTAATGATTTAATAAAGCAACCCTCTGTGAAAGTTTACTAAATGCTTGTGTGTTAGCCATTGTTATCAAATAGCTTCTTCATCACTAGTTAAGTTATCATAGGCATCATGTATTTATTTATTATTATTTTTTTTTTTCCTGAAGTGAAAATACATATATGTATTTATGTTGATACCCCATTTTGACAAGGCAATGTGGTCAAATGTGTGAGGAAGTTGGGCCAAGAAATGAAGAAATTTCAGGCCTAATGCATTGAGCTGAAATTTAGAAAAAGGAAGACAATGACTTGGGCTTGAATGGATGTCCAATTTGTTGCATTAATTAAAGAGAAAAGGAACAAACATAAAGGTTGGGCCGAAAGTTGGTAATATTTTGGCCCATCAGCATCAATTGGATAGGTGAAGAAGTGTTGATGAGTAGAGACAACATCTATATATACGTAAATGTGTATATAGATATATATGCCATAAGATAGGGAGTGATCAAGTTGTTGGTGAAGTGAAGAGTTTGAAATGCAAAAACCAAGACAAATGAAGGAAATAGTTCAAAGTGAAGAAGAATTTGGCATTAACCGGTCAAATAAAATTGGAAGAATTATCTATTTAGTGATATTTAAATGTCAATTGTTTTAGTTTAAAATTTAGATAAGGACAATTGTATTATTAGATAAGTGTGTAAACAAACTTCTAGGGAGTTTGTTATTACGTACTATTATAAATAGAGACTTTTATGCAACTTTGCAAGGGGTCTCACACCAATCAATCAAACTACACAATTCTCATTGTCATTTTAATTCTCTTGCAAAGTCTTTTATTTCTTTTAAAAGTCTTTAGTTTTTGCCTCGTTATTTATTTTCCCAGTCAATCAGTTTACTTTCTCAATTGTTACTTTCGTTTAAATATTGCTATTTCAATTACTCAATTCATTTCAATTCAAGTTTAATTTAAAAGCTTTCTTTTAAATTTAAGTCATTCATTCAAGTTACTATTTTCGTGCACAATACATTCATCATCTTTCATCCAAACATGTCGATTGTTTGTATGGAATTTGTGATTTCCAATGTTATATTCCCAACTGTTGAAAGTCCTCTTAATTGAGGCAAGAAAATAACTTAAAGTAGGAGTTTCATATTCTTCCTCCTACGCATCGCCTGAGAAGTTGAATCAAAGGGAACTATCTTTGTTTTCTGACTAACCTTTGGAGTCTAGGTCAAGGTTCCTGGCACGCCCGCGCAAATCGATATAAATCGGCTGACCTAGCCGATTTTAGAGGAAACAATTTACAATTGTAGGACATGGGTTTTGCTGACTGAGAAAGCAAATATTATTTAATTTGATCTCTAGAATCCGAATTTTTGTTTCTTTTTGACGAGAAGATATCGGGTATATAAATTCACCTAGTATTCCAAACCAATATGGGAAAGAGGTGTAATACACGTAGGATTCTATCACTTGCGCGATAAACACCACTTGTTCTAATGTCCGTAGGGTAACCAATAATATTTTCCCAGCTTGAATACAATGATCCCTCATTCTCTTTGGTTTGATCCAATTACATACGGTGACTATGATCGGTGCTTATTACATTGGGTGTTCCAAATTCTCTGCGACAACATTAAATTCGCCTTTAATACAGTGACTGTAAACCCGTTCGTTGTTGCCGAACGAATTGACAACTTTTATAATTTTAACAAAAACACTATGCTGAGAAAAATGACAGGAAAATAATAAAGCTTGAAGAACTAAAATGAATGGAAATAATTAGATCCATTCTTTAATATCTTGAAGTCCTTTTTATACATGAATTTGATTCTACCCTCATAAAGAGTATCAAATGGGTATTAAAATACATTTATAATGACATCAATGCATTAAAAACAGATCTACTGTTTTCAATTAGTTTTATTGTGTGTTTTGAAACTGTCAGCCCTTATGAACTTTTAATCTGATATGGGCTTTTATTTTTGGGTTTCATTATTCTATTGGGCTAACTGATGTTATTTTGTGTTTTGGACAAAAATTGCCTTGTCTGATGGACCTTGCATGAAATATGGGCCTACACTTTGCCCCCGATTCCCAAGCCCATTTCATTTTTTGAAATAGGGTGGGAATTCGAAGCGCCATTTAACTGCCGCTTTATCATCTCCGCTTCATCTTCCCCAAGTTAACTCCTCAACTACAAGGGCAAAATCTCATTCTCTAAAGCTCTGACGATTTCAACAAAAAGCTCTTAAGGTTAGTCTTGTTTTTCCTTCCTTCTCGTTTTCTTTCTTTAATCTAATACCACGAGTAACGATAGTAGTCAAACTTCTTCTCTGGATGTAGTGGTGAATGAGATTCTAGTCGTTTCTTCTTCTGATGTTGCCCCCAACTCTAGTAGATCGAAATCACATAAGTTTTCCAGTAAAAAATTGCGTAAGTTTTCTCTAGCCGATAGGTCTAAGATAGAGTTCGAAATTTCTGAATATTCCACCGATTTGAATTTCAAATCGTATGAAGAAGTTGGTGCGAGTGAAGCCCTTTTCTCTACAAACCATTTAGCCATACTTATATTTCCCCTTCATCCTTTATATCATTACATTTTATTCTCTTTAGGGCTCACGCCTTTGCAAGTGAACCCTAACTTTTTTAGGGTTCTGTTTGTAATGCTCGTTCTAAATCATGAACGAGGCTTGAATTTAGGTATGGCTGATTTCTTGCTTTGCTACAAAGTCGATTAGTTCAGGAAAAATCCTGGTCAGTACTATATGCACCCTCGTTCAACTATAAAACTTTGTGATGGGAACCCATCTTCCGAAAAGGAATGAAAAGACAAAGTGGTAAAAATTGGGAGAAACTGGAGGGTGGATGCGTCCGGCCCATACCCTCTGCTAAGGTCCTTCGGCATTTGTAAAAAATACAAATGTGAATTCCAAAAATCTTGGCAAGTGCCCCTATGCATTTTTTGAATTTTTCTTATTTTACTTTAACAACATACTAATTTTCTTTTGATCACGCGTTCATTCTATTTGCAGTCGTTCGCCTTGAATATCTGAACGAGAAGGTCTTTTCGTCCATTCCTTTCAGTAAAATCCTTTTAACTTCAAAGAATTTAAAATCCATTGTTGCGAGTGTCACAGGAGCCACTATACTGGAAATTCTAGCACCAGTTTCTAAACGAGCTGTGGCACAAAAATCACCTGCCCCGGTCAGCTCAGCTGTTGATAAAGGAAAAGGCAAAATGACCGATCTAACCGAAAACCCGAAAATAGCAAAGGGTCTATTGATAAGGACAAACACAAATGATGGCTCTCCCCTTCAGAAAAAATTGAAACTTGGCCCTCCTTCAGAGCAGGTCAAGAAAAATGACTCTGAAAATTATGAAAAAGTATTGAGGAAAGCTAGATCTGTGAGCGGTTATACTATCCCTAACTGTTGCTTTCCTCCCCAGTTTGATCCTGAAGGCAGTTGGGCCCCTAAGTTTGTGAAAAACGATATAAGCGTTCTGAATCGCCGTTCGCTGTTAGCACTAGCTCGTGGGATGTGGCCACCCAAAGACAAGCTTTTTCAACAACATGTTGATCAGAACGAGCTTTTGGCCAGGGCCCCTGCTTTTATTTTGGAGGTAACTTATAATTTCTTTCAACGTAATCTTAACGTTTTTTTTAGGCATTTATCAATTCTTTTTACCTATTTTCAGTCTGTTTTCGATGTTCTGGCTCTCTGTAAAGCCGTTGAAGCGGTGGAATATAAGAGAAAAAATATTGATGCTGCGTATCTAAGGGCTGAAAGGTGTGCCACTTTAGCTGAAAAAGATAAGAAGATTGTGGAGACTAAGTTGGAAAGTCTAAGGAAAATCCACAGGAGTGAAGCCGATCGGATTGTTGAACTGGAAAAGCAAGTCCACAATCTTGATATTTCAAATGTTGTGCTAAAATCTGGTTTGGAGCTTTGTCGAAGAGGAGGTATGGACATGCACTGGCGTTACGTAAACATTTTCGATGTTAAATTCTGTGATGGAATCAGGTTTTGCTATGGTCAAATGTCAATGGAATCTTCTGAGTGTTCATATAATGATCCGGAGGCTCATGACGCTTCTTGTGGTGTCGTTCATCCTTATGCACAGCCTGAACCGAGCAAAGATGAGAAGGACTTTGCCCAATTTCTGTTACATGGGACCTTTATGGTTGAAAGCCCTGATCCCGTTTTTGCACTTTCTTCTAATGCGAATGTCACCGACGAAGTGTCCAATGATCCCACCGTTCCTCCCTCAGACATCAAGAAACCAAGTGCTGAAGGAGGAGTTCCGAACGATATCCCTTAGACCTCTTAAATTTGTAGAGGTTTTATTTTGAACAATCTTATTTCATAGTCTGTAAACAATATTTATTTTTTTGCTGCTCTTATGGTGAACATTTTTTTAACAGGTTTGTGATGGTACAGACGTGCTAAAATTTTGAATAGGTTAATGTGCTCTTAGAACACAGATTTTTGGAACGCATTCTTGTGCGTTTTACGAAACAGGAACTATGGTGGTGCCATCTTTTGAGATGATCTTTTATTTTTGCCAAGATGGCTTATATATCTGGCCAAGTACATTTTACTTGAGCTTTTCATGAATTATCTTTTGCGATTGTAGAGTATAAGTATTGAAAAATGGGAATCTGAATGCATACTTTTTATTGACTTGATATGGATTTTGTAGAAACAGAATACAACTTGACAAAATACTTGAACAAATTTAGAGCTATAATATAAAGTTTATTTTGTAATATTAAATCTTTATTGGAAATACCTCTTAAGATGAATAGCATTTCATGCTCGTTTGATCTGTTTCCCGTGTTGATCAACCAGCCTGTAAGCCCCTTTTCCGATCACTTCAGTTATTGTGTACGGCCCATCTCAGGTGGGATCTAGTTTATTTGATCTTTTGGACAATACCCTAAGTACTTGATCCCTTACTTGGAAAAATCTTAGCTTCACTTTTCTGTTGTAATTCCTCATTAGCCTTTGCTAATATTCTGGTAATCTTATTGAAGCCATTTCTCTTTTCTCATCTATGAGATCACCTTTAATTCTAAGAATTGCTTCATTCTGTTCAGGATCAAAGAGTTGTGTTCTTGTTGTTGGAACTTCCAATTCAATTGAAATTACTGCCTCGACGCTGTACGCCATAGCGAACGGTGTTAATCCAGTTGGCTTTCGGGGAGTCGTCCGGTAGTTCCAAAGCACTCTAGGCAATTCCTCCAACCAGTGTCCCTTTTCTTGAATCCCTTATAGTTTTCTTTTTATCCCAGAAAAGATCATTCGATTTGTTATCTTAGCTTGGCCGTTTTCTTGTGGGTAACTGACCGATGATAAGTTATGGTGTATACCGTACTCGTCTAGCAACTCCCGAACATACTGATTGTCCAGGTTTGTGTCGTTGTCCATCATTATGTAGCTTGGCACTTTAAACCTGTAAATTATATGATTTAAAATGAAATCAATCACTTGAGTGTGCGTTATTCTTACATACGCCTTCGCCTTAACCCACTTAGTGAAATAATCTGTGGCTAGAAACACATGTTTCTGATTTGATGTTGCCATTATTAATGGCCCGACCGCATCCATCCCCCATCTGGCGAACGGAACGGGGGATGCCATCGCTGTGAGGAGTTTCGTTGGTTGATGAATTATGTCTGAATGCCTTTGACACTTGTCGCACCTTCTCGCGTACTCTTCCGTATCTCGGATCATGTACGGCCAAAAGTAACCTTGTGATATTGCTCTGTGGGACAACGATCCGCCCCCGATATGACCCCCACATATTCCATCATGCAACTGCTTAAGTACCTCCCTTGTTTTTGGGGCCAAACATCGCAAGTAAAGCCCGGTCATTGATCTGCGATATAAGAACCCATCGATCACTGAATATTTAGCAGAAACTGATCTCACTTTCTTTGTTTCCCTTCGATCCTCCGACAAAACCCTGGTCTGTAAATATTGAAGTATTGGATCAATCCAACTTGGTTCATACAGAATTACGTGCACCTCTTTCTTTTTTCCGATCGATGGAGCGAGTAGTTCGTCCACGAGAATTACCCTGATCATATCATCCCCAGCTGATGATTCCTGATTTGCTATATGATCAGCCCCATGATTGTCTGCCCTTGAAATTTGCTTGAAAGTTAATACTCGAAAGTTTTATGCTTCCTCCTGGACAACCTATTTGTACTCCAACATTCTTTTTTCCTTTGTGTTGTAACTTCCTGCGACCTGATTTGATTAATTGTGAGTCGCTGAGCACTGTTAGCTCTCGGATTTGGAGTTCTTTCGCCAACCTTAAGCCTGCCAAAACTGCTTCATATTCAGCCTCGTTGTTCAAACTTTTAAAGCATAATCTGATTGACTGTTGCAACTTGGTGCCTTTTGGGGATATTAATTCGATCCCCACACCCGCCCCCAAACTATTCATAGATCTATCCACATAAAGCATCCACCTTGGATCTTCACCCTCAACTTTGCCTTCTGTTGCTTCATATTCAAGGAAAAAATATGCCACAACTTGTCCTTTTATTGACGTTCGTGGCTCATAGTTGAGATCGAACATGCTCAGTTCTATTACCCATTTCGTCATTCGTCCAGAAAAATCTGGTTTTGTAAAATTGCTTTGATCGGAAATACTGTAGGGATCCTGATCGGATGAGATTCAAAATAATGCCGCAACTTTCGTTTAGCCTGTACCAAGGCCAAAATTATTTTATCCGTTCTTGAATACCTTCTTTCAGCATCGAGCAATGTCTTACTTGCATAATAAATGGGGTACTGCCTCCTTCCATCATCTCTTACCAAAGTTGAACTCACAGCGTTCGGTGAGACTGCTAGATATAAAGTTAGAATCTCATGATCCTTGGGGGCCATTAGGATCAACAGTTTTGCCATATAGAGCTTCAGTTGATCGAAAGCTTCTTGTTGTTTCTCTCCCCAAGTCATTTTTTTCTTAGACTTCGGTACATCAAAGAATGACTTGCATCTATCTGATAACTTTGAGATGAACCGGCTTAGAGCTGATACTCGTCCTATGAGCACCTGAATTTATTTTGGGGTTTCTGGTGCCTTCATCTCGATCAATGACTGGACTTGTGAGGGAATAACCTTGATTCCTTTTTTGTTAACTATGTGCCCCAGGAACTGTCTTGAAGAGACACCTAAGGTTCACTTATCCGGATTTAGCTTCATTTTATGCAGCCGCAGGGAAGTGAACACATCTTCTAAATGTTTCAGGTGATCATCTTTGCGTCGGCCTTTGACAACCATATCATCTATATAAGCCTCAATCGTGTCTCTGATCTGACTTTTGAAGATCTTGTTGATCAGCCGCTGATAGGTTGCACCTGCATTTTTGAGTCCGAACGGCATGACCTTGTAGCAATAGGTCCCTCTTTCAGTTATAAACGTTGTTTTCTCTTCATTCTCTGGGTTCATTGAGATTTGATTGTATCTTGAATAAGCATTCAGGAATGTGAGCCGATCGAACCCCGTAGTCGTATCAATCATGCGATTTATCTTTAGTAGAAGAAAACTGTCTTTCGGCCAAACTTTATTTAAATTGGTGAAGTCCACACACATTCGGAACTTCCTATTCTTCTTCTGAACGACAACAATATTGGACATCCAATCTGGATAATGAACTTCTCTTATAAAGCCATCTTCTAATAATCGATCAACCTCTTCAGCTATAAATTTTCCCCGTTTTGTTCCAATCTTTCTTGGTCGTTGCCTCATGGGTTGTGCGCCGGAACAAACACTTAGAGTGTGCATCATGGTTCGTGGATCAATCCCTGGTATGTCGCTATGTTCCCAAGCAAAAACATCTGCATTTGATCTTAGCATGGTGATCAAATCTCTCATTTCATCTGGACTAAGATTTCTTCTAATCGGGTGGTCTTTCCTTTCCTCCCAACGATCAGATCCACTGCCATAGTATCCTCATCCATCTTATCGTCATCATTAGTCCGATTCAAAACGTTCGGTAATTGCTATAATGGGCATTCGTCCTTCTCGCTTTTCAAACTTTTGGTAACGATGGCATAACACTCTTTTGCCACCACTTGATCTCATTGGATGTCAACAAATCCTTTCCTTGAAGGGTCAATACATCGCATCACCTGATGCAGAGTTGAAGGAACTCCCTACATTCGGTGAATCCATTGTCTTCCCATTATCAAATTATAGGAGGGCGCACGTCTACCAACATGAAATTTTCCGTCAAAGTTCACTTTGCAGCTGTTACAGGTAGAGTCAGTACTCTAATTGGACAGACCCTCCTCCCATCAAAGCCTGCCAGCGGACTTGCGGTCGGCCTGATCAATTCCGTGCTGATGCTGATTTTTTCGAAGGCTGACTTAGTCAAAATGTTCGTGCTGCTCCCTGGATCAACAAATACCCTTTTAACTAAACAATTTGAAATTATGATCGAAATTACCAGTGGATCCTCATGTGGTAGCTGCACGCGCCTCAAATCCTCCTGGGTGAATGATATGGTTGGCATTGGGTGGTTACGAATTACATTCACCTCTCTAATTCTTCGGATCTTGTTCGCATTGCGCATTCGTGAACGCTGAACGGAGTGACTCTCTTCGTCTTCTTCGGGTTTTCCATGGATTGTGTCTATGATTTTCATCGGTTGTTCGCTCACAACTTTGTTGGTCTTCAGGCGATCGAAGTTTCTTGTTCCACTGTACACGTATTCCTTCAAATCTCCCCTGACAATTAAGGTCTCAACCTGCTTCCGCAAATGTTTGCACTCATTAGTCAAATGACCGAAGTCATTATGGAATGCACAGTGCTTCGAATGGGCCTGCTGTTCTGGTGGTGTTCTCATCAGCAATGGTGATCGGAAAATGCCTTTTGCTTTATTCTCATTGTACAACTTTGCTAAGGTCGTTCTGAGTGGAGTTTCTAGTCTGTCATACCTTAGCCTCTTCTCCTGTTGTTTGACCAGAGTTGTTCATGGGCTGCTCGTACTATCGGTTTTCTTGTTTATCTGTTCTTTTGATTTGCCTTCCACACTGACCAACGCTGAACGATGACCCATTTCTTGTTCATCTTCTTCCAATCTTAAATATCCCTGCGCCCGTGAATTCAGCTGACCCATATTAAGGGGTGTTGACTTCACCAATGACTTATGAAAACTGGTTCCTTGCTCGATAGCCACCTTGAAAGCTTCCACTGCCGCTAGTTGATCACAACCTGGTATCATTCTTATTTCTAAATTGAATCTTGACAGGGAATTTTTCAAAGTTTCTCCCTTCGCTTACCTCATCGTGAATAGATTAGAAATAGTTCTTTTCTGTTTTCGATTGCCAAAATATTGAGTTAAAATATTTTCCATTAAGGTTTGGAAGCAATCGATTGAACCACCCGGCAATTGTCTGAACCACAACAGGGTTGGACCTGTTAAACTCGTAGAAAAATCCTTGCACATTAGTGCGTCATCCGCCATGTCAAGAGTCATCATTTGCTCTACATGAAAAAGGTGTTCAATGGGATCTTGTGTCCCATTAAACATGATAAATTTTGGCATCCTAAATTTTTCTAGCCTTCTTGTTTGTTGTATTTCAGCACTGAACAATGACTTTATCATTTTTGTCATCATCTCGACTACTAGATCAGCTGGTGATTGTGTTCTGAGATCCTTCACTTGTTCATCTACGATCTTCTGAAGCCTGGTTACCATGTCGAGCGGACCTGCTTGATTATTAGCGTTTGGCCTTGCCTCATCTCCCATCTGCTGGGTACGAACGCGGTTCACTGAACTTGCCTCCTGATGGTTGTCTTCTTCTTCAGCATCGGGACCACTCCGTCGTCCTACTACTGGTGGCTCTTGACGTTCTGATTGGTCTAGCCTTTCCCTTAATTCTTGATTTTCTTTTTCGAGGGCCTCCAGCCATTGAAGGATGTCATCTGCGTCTCTTTGTTGTGCTGTGGATTCTCCTGCCATTGGTCTGATAGCTTCTGACTGGAACTTTCGAGTTCCCAGAGACGGCGCCAAAAAGTGTAAACCCGTTCATTGTTGCCGAACGAATTGACAACTTTTATAATTTTAACAAAAATACTATGCTGAGAAAAATGACAGGAAAATAATAAAGTTTGAAGAACTAGAATGAATGGAAATAATTAGATCCATTCTTTGATCTCTTGAAGTCATTTTTATACATGAATTTGATTATACCCTCATAAAGAGTATCAAATGGGTATTAAAATACATTTATAATGACATCAATGCATTAAAAACAGATTTACTGTTTTCAATTAGTTTTATTGTGTATTTTGAAACTGTCAGCCGTTATGAACTTTTAATCTGATATGGGCTTTTATTTTTGACCTCATTATTCTATTGGGCTAACTGATGTTATTTTGTGTTTTGGACAAAAATTGCCTTGTCTGATGGGCCTTGCATGAAATATGGGCCTACAGTGACCAAAGTTATTCTTGTCAATCTTTTATGTCATTTTTGTTACCGAATAATATTCAAGTTTTAATAATAAATTAACGAATGGATCCGACTCTAAGATAGCAAGAGAGATCTCGTTAAAATCATATGTCAAAAATTAAATATAGACACTGTAATATGCGAGTATAGCCTATGAAGTAAGTGAACAAACTCAAAGAAGTTTTCTCGAATATTAATTTTAGTGTGTTATGAGAATTTTTATTTCTTTTAACCACTCGAATATTAAAGATGTAAAACCCAAAATGGTGGCACAGTTGGGAAAAGACCCTACTTAGTGTTCGATTCCCGCTAGCTACAATTTCGTTTGGGTCACTGGAGATTTACCTGATCGTTAATTTCATGGCGTAAGCTGGTCCGGATACCACGGTTACCGGGAAAAAATAAAAAGAAAAAAAATGTAATTTGTAATAAAAAAGTACTTAATTTAAAAGAGAAATAAAAGCACATAAGAAATGAGATAGACTAGTTCTTAGCATGCATCACTCTTATAAAATGCAAATGACAATGGTAAAGATGGGGATTGAACATTTCAATGTTTTGGGGAATGGAACTTGGTCAGCTGGACTATGTTAAACGTGGGATTCTTTGTCAATTGTCACCCAAATTAAAAGGAGTAATCTGAACTGACCAACGAGCAACAGCGTATTATATGAAATCATTGTATATATATATAGAGGGAGAGGGAGAGGGAGAGGGAGAGGGAGAGGGAGGAATATAATATGTGTCAATTCAACATTACATAAAACTTGAAACAAAAAATAATATATTGGCAAAAATGAAGAAATTTCAGTGAATACTGAGTGGTAAATGAGTTGACCATCTTTGCATTGCATTGCATTACCTGAGTCGCTTTCATGCCAATTTGAGCATTTACTCAGCTATAATATTCAGATACAATGATAAGAATTTATAATAACAGTTCTATTACAAGTTTTTTTTTCTTCCGGAAATTCAAGTTCTATTTCAAGTTTGCTGCTAAAAAAAAGGGCGAGGACCAAAATGATATGACACGAGAAAAATGAAAGAAAAAAAATCTTGAAGTCTTGACAATATTCGTACAATGCCATAAGGTTTTTCACAGTTGGATTGATCGACTTCATGGAACCAGTCTTTTCCGTTTTTTGTATCTAGACCCAAAATAGGAGAGAATCAAGGCGCAGACAGCCAGGGACGGAGTCAGGATTTTTTCTGATTGGGGGCAATGAGGGGCAATAAGCCTAATTTTTTCAAATTAGAATGGGGGCAATAAGTCATTTTTGCCTATATATCTTCAAAACACTCAAATTATCATTAAAAAAAAAGCAAAAAAAAAAAATTGAATGGGGGCAATTGCCCCAATTGGAACCTTAGTGGCTCCGTGCATGCAGGCAACCCTCTTCTTCTTATGTGTCTGTAAGTGCAGAAAAATTACACAATAGAAATTTTGTTGGAAGTCCCCTTTTCATTAATCAAAGTCCTCTATTTATACAAATTGTGACCAATGGGTCAAGCCCATGTACCCAGGTTTATCAATCCCTTAAATCAAGGGATTTGATAAACCCTAACCTTTTTTGAACTCTATATACTATAATTGGGTTACTTCTTGTCTTGTGGACCACACTTTAGCTTCTAGAATTTTCCATGGGCCCATTGTTATTTTCGGCCCACTTGTTTTCAGCCTGTTTGTCTTCCGGACCATCGGTCTTTGGCCCATCCGTCGTCGGCCCATCGGTCCTCGGCCCATTCGTCGTCGGCCCATCAGTCCAGTGGCTCACCTATAATTGGGCCAAATATTTCAACCATTACACAGGCCCCTGAGGTTATGGGCTTGACATTCTTTTTAAAGCCCATGACCTAATAAATGTAAATACCTATGTATATATATAATAATAGCTTTTATGGGAAATGAAGGTAATGAGTTGGCATGTCATCATTGCCTATTTAATGGTGTGCCCAAAACGTGAGGCCATTTCTCCCTTAAATCTCGCACCATGACGACTTTGGCGTGCCTTTCGGACTTCGTGCAGCCTTTTTGGCTTCCTTCTCTCCTTCTATAAAAACCCCCATATTCTTCACTTCTCATCACATTTCCATACTTTGTAACTCTATATTCTTGTCTCTGCCTTCTTTAGTTCTTCATTACCGGGATTCGTTTCTTTGTCATTGTCGCCGTTCATTCCGTCGCTCATCTCAGATACCATAGAAACCTGCTGTTACTCAGAGCTTTCGTAACTCTTCCTTCGTCAATTAAGTAAGTCGATCGGTCTTTCTTCTTTCTTTAATTTATCACCTTTACCCCCTTCTGTCTCTTCTACATTTCTTAACATTATGTCTGATAGTGATGATACCCGGTCGGTAGAGGAAGTAGTTTTACCTTCTGCCTCAGGTACCGATTCTACAAGCAGTGACACTCCCCAGCCTGTTTCTAAAGGAACCGGAAAGACCACTCTCGAGAGTACTAACCTTCCGGGTTCCTCAGCGACCGGTCCTGCGAAATCCAAACCTTCTGAACCTTTCGTAGTGGCCCCACTTAAGAGGACCCGACCTGAAGTGGACGTCAAACACCTTCGGGCTGAGACCCATGTTCCCCAGGACGTTGATGTGTCCCCCTATCCTGGTTACCTAGACTTTACCCAGAGCCAGGGCCTAGCCCCCGGTAGCATTCTGCTGTCGGCCTCTCATCTTAGGGTTCTAATGTTTCCTCTTCATCCCTTTTTTCACTATGTATTTTTCATGCTTGGGTTGCACCCTTTTCAACTGAACCCGAACAGCATTAGGATCATATCCATGCTACTGTTGTACAATAGGGATATGGATCTGAACTTAGGGCTGGCCGACCTCCTCCTTTGCTATTTTTTCCAAAATGCCAGAGCGAGTAGAGGTAGATACAACCTTTTCCCCTTTCACGGCCGCAACATCTGTACCGATACTGAAAAATCGGACAAGGGATGGAAGGAACGAATGGTAGTAGTGAGTGGCAATTGGTCATACCCTTTTTCTCGTATTTTCCCGATCCCCAATAAGTTCGGTCCCATTCGCCTGCCTGTCTACCGCCCCCTTCATAAGGCTTCTTGCCTCTTTGACCATTGTGACCTTCACCGGGGGAACTATGCCTTCAAATTTCTAGGTTACGGGGACAAGGATCTTCCCCTTACCTTTATAAAACAGCGGATATGTCTCTTGAAAACCCATGTCTGGGGCAAGACCCGATCGGCTACTGACCTGCTGACCATGGACAATCTTGAATCGATCTCTAACTTGGGCGCTGGTGTTGACAGGATGGACCTGCCTGACAAACCTATGTCCGCCAGAATCCCTCAAGTTCCCGAAGGGATAACGCCTGTTGATGCTGTGCCGTTGTCAACAACACCGCCTTCGACTTCGGTGCCTCCTCCTGTTCGGAGTCCGCCAGCACCACTAGCGCAGAACCCATCGGTTCATCCTCCGCCTTCTGTCAATGCTCCGACTGTGAGGACCCGATCCAGTACAACTGGTGGAGTGGGTACTAAAAGGACAAGGGCACAAGCCGAGAATGTTTCTTCAAGCAAGGCTCCTGCTGCCCTTGAATCATCCCAAGCTCTGATCCCTTGGGAGCCCAAGTTTTTGCTGCCAGATGGAACTCCGGTTTGTGCTGATCAAATCACCTTTAACCATCCGGAAGCTCTTCGGGCTATGGCCAAAGGTATCTGGACACCAGCTGATAGGGCAGCTCAATCAAAAATCACCAGGACTGATCTGGCTAAGAAGACTTCGATAATGGTTATGGAGGTAAAAGACTTCAATCATCAGTTTGTGTTTTCTATTTCGTTTGTTGACCGTTATTTGTATAATAATCCAATCTTCGTTGCGTAGCTTCTCTACGGCGTTCAGGCCTACAACAGCCTCCTTGAGACTGATGTCAGAGAGATGGCCGGTATGAAGGCTCAAATAAAACAGAATGAGATCCACCGGGTTTCTTTGGTCAGGGAGGCGGATGGTCTTCGCCAGACCGTTTCTGAGCAGAAGACTCTTCTGGAAACCGGTGAGGCGGAAAAACAAACCCTGATTGCCGAAAAGCTGGTTCTGGCTGCCGAGCTGGAAAAAGCGAAAGAGGTTGCTAGGCAGATGGCAGCTGAAAAAGCTGAATCTGATAAACTCTTGGCAGAATCAGAAAGGCTTCTTTCCCTGGAGCGGGAAAAGGTTGAGGTGTGCCGTCTGGGAGGGCTTGACATGTTCAAAAGATACAGTGTCATCTGTGACCTCCGAGCGGTCAGGGCCTGGAGATGTAGGCATGAAATGGAGCATATCCCTCTGGAATCTAGGGAATTCAAGACCGCAGAGGCATTCGATGCCCATATGGGAATACCCTTTCCTTATGAAAACCCTCCTGCCTCTAAGAACGAGGAGCGTTTTGCTGCCATCCTGAAGGGGAAAGAATACCATCCTCCCGAACAGTAGCTAGGACTTTATATGTTCTTGTTTCCCCCAATGGGCTAATTTCTTGTAACTTCCTTTATTTTTAATGAACAAGAACTTTTATCCCTTTTTTCCAGTAATTATTTGTCATTTGTGTGGGTTTTTATCGTTTCGCACTTGTCTTAAATCGAGCCTTCGGACATATGGCCCCTGAGGCTATTTATTATTTATTTTAACTTCACACATTTAGGAAATTTCAGGGAGTCACAAAGCCTTCGGGCAATGAGTCCCTGAGACTCGATTCTATCCGCTGATTAGTTCAAATCAGATTTGAATTCAAATACATGGGAAATTTTAGCAAATCGTGAAGCCTTTCGGGCATTTGGCCCCTGAGGCTTGATTTCATCCTCTGGTTCGTTCGAATCAGGTTCGAACACAAATACTTAGGAAATTTTAGCAAATTGTGAAGCCTTCGGGCATTTGGCCCCTGAGGCTTGATTTCATCCTCTAGTTTGTTCGAATCAGGTTCGAACACAAACACTTAGGAAATTTTAGCAAATTGTGAAGCCTTCGGGCATTTGGCCCCTGAGGCTTGATTTCATCCTCTGGTTTGTTCGAATCAGGTTCGAACACAAACACTTAGGAAATTTTAGCAAATTGTGAAGCCTTCGGGCATTTGGCCCCTGAGGCTTGATTTCATCCTCTGGTTTGTTCGAATCAGGTTCGAACACAAACACTTAGGAAATTTTAGCAAATTGTGAAGCCTTCGGGCATTTGGCCCCTGAGGCTTGATTTCATCCTCTGGTTTGTTCGAATCAGGTTCGAACACAAACACTTAGGAAATTTTATAATCCAAGAGCCTTGCATAAAAATAGAACTTATCTTTATTGAGATGAACTTGAAAATCATGAAGCAGAGGTACCAATATCGGGCACAGATGCTTCGTAACAATGGTGTCATAGAAAGACACAGTTTTATTTTCTTAACAAGAAAAACAACTATCTAAGGATAATACCTCTTTAACCGATAGGCATTCTGAGAGTTGGACTCGAGGCGGCCTGTTTCGTTCTTCCGAACCCGATAAGCACCACGTCCGATAACCTCAACCACTGTGTAAGGTCCTTCCCATGTCTCTCGTAATTTGCCTACAATCCCAATCTTCCTTCTGAGCACCATGTCACCTACTTGGAATTCTCTCCTTTTGACTTTCTGATTGAATCGTGCTCTTACCTGCTGCTGATAGGCAGCTAGTCTTATCCCAGCAGCTTCCCTTCTTTCCTCTAGGAGGTCCAGATCATGGGCTAAATGTTGATTGTTCGGTCCTTCTTCCCATGCTTGACTCCTTAAAGTAGGTACCCTTAGCTCGGTCGGGATAACTGCTTCAGCCCCATAAGCCATGGCGAAAGGGGTTTCCCCGGTTGGCTGTCTTGGAGTAGTCCGATAGGACCACAATACCTCAGGCAATTTCTCTAGCCATGCCCCTTTTGCGTCTTCAAGTTTTTTCCTCAATGTGTCAAAAATTGTTCTATTCGTCCTTTCGGCTTGCCCATTTCCCTGCGGGTAGCCGACGGAAGAAGTGTTCTGATTGATCCCATGCTTTGCTAAGAATGCTTGAACCCTTCTGTTGTCCAGGTTGGTGCCATTATCCATCATTATGGTTCGGGGTAGGCCGAATCTACAGATGATGTGGCTCCAGATGAATTTTATGACATGGCTGCCTGTTATGGTGGGATATGCCTCCGCTTCCACCCATTTGGTAAAATAATCGGTAGCCAGGAGAACATGCGTTGTACATCGTATTGCCTGAGGAAGGGGCCCCACTATGTCCATCCCCCATCGGGCAAAAGGGTGAGGGACAATAGTTGGGTTTAAGAACTCGGGCGGTGGATGAATGGCATCTCCATGAAACTGGCATTTTTTGCAATGTCTGACATAAATTTCAGCGTCTCTTGCCAGGTAGGGCCAGAAGTACCCCTGGGTGAGGACTTTATGAGCTAGGGACCTTCCTCCAGAATGATTGCCACAAGCTCCAGCATGAATCTCCTCCATGACTGCCGATGCCTCTGATGGGGTGAGGCATCTCAAATATGGTCCGGAAAAAGACTTTCGATATAGTTGGCCGTTGTATAGGGCATATCTGGCTGCTTTTATTCTAATCTTCCGGGCTTCTGATTTTGACTCAGGCAATGTGCCAAATCTCAGATAATCCACTATTGGATCCATCCAACTTGGTTCCCACGGGATTACCATTACTTCTTCGGGGGGTTCCAAGCTAGATCGGACGACAAAGTCTATCGGTACAGTGCGAGTCATACTTTCTCCTGCTGCGGAGGCTTGGTTAGCCAGATGATCTGCTCCAGAGTTATCTCCTCTGGGAATCTGTTCAAAGTTTATTTGCTGGAACTCTTCAGCCTCCTTTAGAACCAGAGTCTTGTATGCTTCCATTTTCGGCTCTCGGGTTTCGTACTCCCCATTTAACTGTCGTACGACTAGCTGGGAATCACTTCGTACTACTGCCTTTTGGACTTGAAGGCTTCGGGCCAACCGAATTCCTGCAAGGAGGGCCTCATATTCTGCTTCGTTGTTTGAGGCTGGAAATTCCAGTCTAACGGATTGTTGGATTTTAGTATCATCCGGTGTTACGAGTACCACCCCGATCCCTGCTCCGTTGATGTTGGACGATCCGTCTACGAATATGACCCATAGTCCAAGCTCACCTTCCTCTGTGGAGTCAGTAGTTTCTGTTTCTAACAGGAAGTCAGCTACTGCCTGTCCTTTGATGGCCGTTCGGGGAACGTAGGTTATGTCAAAAATCCCTAGTTCAATTGCCCATTTTGAGATTCTCCCAGATAACTCAGGCTTCGCCATTATGGATCTTATCGGTGTTACAGTGGGAACTATGATCGGGTGCGCTTCGAAATAATGCCGGAGACGTCGCTTAACATTGATCAGTGATAGTACCAGTTTCTCCTGCTTTGAATAACGGGTTTCTGCCTCAGCAAGGGATTTGCTGGTGTAGAAGACCGGTGTCTGGTACCCTTTGCCCTCCTTGACCAGAGCGGCGCTGGTAGATGTTACTGAAACGGCCAGATATAGGTGCAACGGCTCATCGGCTTCAGGGGTTGCCAGGATCGGGGGCTTCGTCATGTAACCTTTGAGTTTGTGCAGGGCCTCCGCTTGCTCGGGCCCCTAGACTTCCCCTCGTGCCGCTCTTATTGCTTGAAAGAACGGCCTACACCGATCGGTTAACCGAGAGATGAAACGACTGAGGGCCGCTATTCTTCCGGTTAGCACCTGGATTTCTTTCCGGGACTTTGGCTCAGCAGTCTCTATGAGAGTTTTGACTTGTGCAGGGCTAGCCTGTATTCCCGTCCGGTCAACTATGTGCCCCAAAAACTGGCCTGAGGATACTCCGAAAGAACATTTGGCCGGATTGAGCTTCATATTATGCTTCCGGAGGGTGTTGAGTACCTGCTGCAGATCGGCTAGATGGTCTCCTTTCTCCTTGCTTTTGACCACCGTGTCATCGATGTAGGCTTCGATGGTGGATCCCATCATCCCTTGGAACACCCTTCTGACCAACCTCTGATAGGTAGCACCTGCATTCTTTAGTCCGAAAGGCATAACTGTATAACAAAATGTACCTGACTCAGTGATGAAGGCAGTCTTTTCCTGGTCCTCCGGAGCCATTCGGATCTGGTTATAGCCAGAGTATGCATCCAGAAAGCTCAAGCGTTCGAATCCTGCGGTGGCATCTACCATCTGGTCGATCTTTGGTAAAGGGAAACAGTCTTTCGGGCATGCTTTATTCAGATCAGTGAAGTCAACACATACCCTCCACTTGCCGTTTTTCTTCTGGACCACCACCACGTTTGCCAACCAGGAAGGATACTGAACCTCTTTTATGAATCCTGCTTGCAGAAGTCGATCAACCTCTTCGGCTATGATCTGGTTTCGATGGGCTCCCATTCGTCTTTGTTTCTGTCTAACGGGCTTTGCGCCGGGATCCACATTGAGAGAATGTAGGGCAACTGATGGATCAATACCGGTCATGTCCATATGGCTCCACGCAAATATGTCAGCATTGGATCGGAGAAGGGATTCCATTTCCTTTTTTTCTTGTGGATTAAGGCCTGAACCAACATAGGTAAACCTCTCAGGGTGATCGTGACAAATTTGAACTTCCAGTAGTGGTTCAACTGCTATCGGTGATCTCGAACCGCCCTCCTGTAATTGCTATTTGGCATCAAGCACTGTCTTGGACTGCGACTTTTGTTCTGGTTCCGTTCTCCTTTTTAGACTTCTCATAGTGACTGCATAACACTCCTTTGCCGCTACCTGATCGCCCCTGATATCGATTACGTCAACTCAGTTCGGATCAATACACCGCATGACCTGATGCATGGTAGAAGGGACTCCGTTCATACGATGGATCCATCCCCTTCCCATGAGGAGATTATAGGAAGGTTTGACATCCACCACCACGAAAGTCTCTCGGAGTGTGCGCCTCGCTGCCATTACTGGCAGTTGGATTTCCCCCACTGGTTCCACTCTCTTTCCATCGAATCCTGCTATCGGGCTTCTGGATGGGACTATTTCTTGGGGGTTGATCTCCAGTTTCTCAAAGGCCCATTTGGTGATAATGTTGGCACTGCTTCCTGGATCGACCATTACCCTCTTGATCAGGCAGTTGGAGACCATGAGGGAGATGACCAGGGGGTCGTCATGAGGTGTCTGAATATTCTGCATATCCGCAGAGGTGAAAGTAATCCGGGCATCCTCTCTCGGGCTTTGAAACTTGGAGACTTCTCCAACCCTTCGTAACTTCTGGGCTTGCCGCATCTGTGATCTACGAGCTTCTTCCGCTTCTGACCGATTGGGCCCTCCATGGACCATGTGAATGACCCGTACGGGTTGTCCCATAGCCCCCCTGGTAGGGGCATGCGTTGCTTGATCTGGTCGGGCTCCTTCCTTGGCAACATAATCGGTCAATTCTCCTTTTGCAATCATGGCTTCCACCTGTCTTCTGAGGCTTCTGCACTCATTAGCGTGGTGCCCGTACTCGCCATGGAAGGCACAGTGCCTTGACATATCCCTTTGGTCCATCGGCTGTCTGATGGGAGGTGGCGACCGGTAGATTCCTTTGCCCTTTGTTTCCTGGTACAGCTTTGCCAAGGTCACTTTTAAGGGGGTGACCTTCTCCTCAAACCTTGGTCGTTTTATTGGGGCTGGGGAAGGAGCAGGAGGTGCGCTCGGTCTTTTCCGGTCTGGTGCCCGATCCTTTACCCTGGATGGTTCGGACGCTCTGGCCTCTACTGTTGCAAAGGCGGTCCTTCTTTGTCGTATCGCCAACTCCTCCTCTATTCGGAGGTGTCCTTGTGCCCTAGAGTTGAGCTCTCCAATATCGGTTGGCGGCCTCTTGACTAGGGACTGATGGAACTTTGTTCCAGGTATCAGGGCCATTCTGAAGGCTTCAACGGCTGAATGTTGATCGCAGTTGTCAATTGAAGACATCTCCACATTGAACCTTGAGACAAAACTTTTCAGGGATTCGCCCTTTTCTTGGATCATGGTGAACAGACTGGAGATAGTCTTCTTCTGCATTTTATTGCCAAAGTACTGTGCGATAAATAACTCGCAGAGTCTGAGCCAACTTCCGATCGATCGAGTCGGTTGCTTTCTGAACCACATGAGGGCTGCTTCGGTCAGGCTGGTGGGGAAAACTTTGCAGAGTAAGGCCTCGTTTTCGTTGTAAACATTCATCTTGGTATGGACGTGATAGATGTGTTCGGTTGGATCTTTTGTACCATCGAACAGGGTGAACTTCGGTAACCTGAACCTTTCCGGGTAGGGCACGCTGGTGATCGAGACGGTGAATGGTGTCTGAACGGCGTCTATGGATGCCTCGGATGCCAGATCGATAGGGGTTTGTACCTTCAGGTCCCTAAGCACATCCCGCTGGAATCTGGACATGATTTCCTCCAGTTTTTTCATGGTCAGGACCTCCTCCGGATTATGCGCCCCAAGGACCTGTAGGGATGACTCTGCCTGTTCCTCATGATCGTTGTGGGCTCTAGCGGGTAGGTCATCCATGTGTGCCTGGCGGCCAACAGACCGTTCGTGCTGTGCGGACTGCTCGTCGTCATGGGTCTCCTGTGGATTCTGTAGTTGAGCCAATTTTGCCGCCAATTCAGCGTTCTGCCTTTCTAACTCGGCAGTCCTCTCCTCTAGGGCTCGTCTGATCGGATCTTCTGGTTGCTGGCCTCCGTTTGGAGGTAAATCGGTATGTTGTGAACGTGTGATCGCCATTGTTGGTACTAATCTTAGCTTTTTTGCAGAGGGTGAGAAACTTATTGAAAAATGATTTCAATAATAGGTTTTCCCACAGACAGCGCCAATTGTGTAAGTGCAGAAAAATTACACAATAGAAATTTTGTTGGAAGTCCCCTTTTCATTAATCAAAGTCCTCTATTTATACAAATTGTGACCAATGGGTCAAGCCCATGTACCCAGGTTTATCAATCCCTTAAATCAAGGGATTTGATAAACCCTAACCTTTTTTGGACTCTATATACTATAATTGAGTTACTTCTTGTCTTGTGGACCACACTTTAGCTTCTAGAATTTTCCATGGGCCCATTGTTATTTTCGGCCCACTTGTTTTCAGCCTGTTTGTCTTCCGGCTCATCGGTCTTTGGCCCATCCGTCGTCGGCCCATCGGTCCTCGGTCCATTCGTCGTCGGCCCATCAGTCCAGTGGCCCACCTATAATTGGGCCAAATATTTCAACCATTACAGTGTCCGTGTGATTTTTATTCCATTATATGTTTTCAGGGACTCTTCCTTTTGTTTCAATCGTCTACTAAATATTTTATTTTATTTATTTATTTATTTTTAAGAATCACTGTCCTCCATTGAAATACATTTCCAAGGCTTTTAAAACCTAAATATGTTGATATTTTCACATGTATGCATCTTGACAACTTTAGATGGAAATATTTTAAAAGCGAAGAGTTCTGGTGTATTACAAAAAAGGATAATTTTTTAAAAAGTAAAAAACTAATAATAATTTCCTATTTGATAACTTAAAGTAAAATAGTTATATATTTGAGAATCTAGAGTAAAAATGTCATGAAAGCCCAGGATTCTTCTTGGGTGTGCATAAAGAGTTGAATTGCTCTAAGGAACTTCTAATAGATCAATGGGCATTGTGGACCAAATATATATATATATATATATATATTTTGGTAATTATTTTTGTTTATAGAATTATCTTCAAAATACCTTTTTCAAGTTATTGTATTTGTAATATAAGTTTCAAATTATCAACAATATCTATTAATTTCGCCAGTGTCAAACACGAATGATTATGTTTTCATATACACTAAAAAACCAATATAAACTCCTTACAATTTGAATAGTTAGTATTGTCATCAATGAGTTTTGTTTTGAGTTCGACATACTTGTGTTTTAGGAGAGGTAAGTAATATTTTTTGAAAAGAGGACAATTGAACTTTTAAATAAACAGAAGATAGTGAGGTAATCCGGAACTTCTCATTTTACACTCTATTAAACTAATTACAGTTAAAGATCCAATATATCATATTTGATCATTTGATTGATTAAATTACATTCTATAGTTCAACGGGACAAGATGGATCAAATGATGAAATTTATTTTAATCCACTGAAAAGAGAGGATATTTTTCTATAATATTATTGTCCAGGGGTATTTTTATTTTTGAAACACAAATATATATTATGTATATGTAATATTTAGATACATATATAAATATAAATATATGGACAGACAAACAAACAAGCTTCTGTATGGTTCCGGAACCGTCCAAGTACAAGTACAAGCAAAGCGCGTGTGACGAAACTAATAATAACAACTTTTAAATGAAGGAGGAGATAGGTGGCATGTGCAGGTGACCTAGACGTGGGTCCCATTCCGAATAGACATTTCGTCAGTATTTTATGTGTAACCTATTAATGCTCGCGATATATCACCCAACTACATTATATCGTATATCGTATCGCGCTCTGTAGCAGTGAGATGTAACGGCTCTGTAGCGAGGAACACTGGTTAATGTATGTGGAACAAACAGTCAAAGTCGGAGTTTATTTGTTTATTATGACAATTCATTAATTTTTGTTTCATTACAAATAGAAATAGAAATTTAAATAGAACGTTTTTTATTTCTGTTTTTCTAGGAAATAGAAATATATTTCTGTTTTTTTTATTGGGAACAAAATATAGGAATGATGTTTATTAATTGTTACTATTCTTATACTATTGAGAACAAGAAACAAATAATAACATTTAATAAAATATTTATTTCACAAGTTTTCAATAACAATTTTATATGCAATATATGCATATTTTATATTAACTAAAAAAATAAATCATAAAAGTAATATAAGTAGATCACTATTGTATACTAACATAAAAATATTATATATTATATATTATATATTTTTGTATCAAAAATTATTCAAACTAGTATATAAAATTTTATCTATTAAGATTTATTTCTATATATTTAAATTTATTTTTTATTAATTAAAAATATATTCTATTATATAATATAATATATTATAAATTTAAGCTAATATTTGAATAATATATTAATTGATATTAATATAATATATATATAAAGTTTGTTCTAAATGAGTAGTGCATATGTGGTGACATGTGTGGAAACATTTATTTGTTATAGTGGTGGAAACAACAGAAACACATTTTTAATATTTCTACTTTTTCAGAGAAACATGAGAAACGTTCCTCAATAACTGAAAACATAAACATATAATTAAATATGATTTTTATTTTTTGGTAGGGGAGAACAAAAAATCAAGAAATATTTCAGTAAGTGAACACACTCCTATTTACTTGAGTTCATGTCAATTCTTGATTTTTTTTTTTCTGAAATTTTGTTTGTGGTGCTCACTAAGGACTCATCCACGGTCAACTCGGTATTGATAATTAATAGTGATAAAGAGAAAATACATGATTAAATATTTTTGGAGCTCGAAGTGCTCATACATTTCACTTATGGCTGATCACCTATACATATAGTAGTTGTTATTCATCCAGTTGCAATTATCAATCCATCAATATCTCAACAGAGACACTATCTGAAAAATCTCAACCAAATCATGTTTATTGAGTCAATTAGTCAAACAAAATCATGTTTGCTAGGTCAAGTAGTAAAAGGCAAACCATCCAACCTTATTAGTTAACGAGTCAATCGAAAATATTTACTCTTTATCAAGAGTAAATTTTCAAAAATTCAGTGGGGCACTACTACAAAAATCTAAAAAATATTAAGATAATTTAGGTAAAATAAATAAATTTCACGAGACCTTAGCTAGGTTCGTGCCTGATAATAACCGAAACATCTAAAATCAAAATTTTAAATATAAAAAAACTTTTAAACCTTTGATAAGCAATCCCAAATATTTGGCTTAAGGCCGTTTCTAAAAGTAGTTTGAGTTTTTAATGGAGGACTATGTCCAACTTCAAATTAAATCAAAATCGAATTGATTTCGAGCTGTTCCTCTTCTAATAAATAATTAATAGTAAATAACATATAAGAAAAAGAAGAAGAAAAAAAAAGATGATATGCTCCACAAAGGCAAAACTATCAGCTCAAGTAAGAACAAGTAAAGAATACGAACTTAAAGCTAACCAGGTGCAGAATAAAATAAAACTTGAAGCGTAAATATATGGGAATATAAGTAATGAGTATATGAAGAGGCTCCTCTTGTGCTGAATCCCATACAGACTTTCTCACCAAATGCACCCATCCTTTATGGAAGAACCCTGACTTCTTCAAATTTATAATGTTGAAAGGTTGATGTTTCAATGTGATGCATACCTCTTTCGAATTTGATGTGATGGACGGAAGTGGCTAACCAATTTGAAACGTGGTTCGAGCATGGCTAGCGAAGGAGAAAATTCCCGCCAGATGGGGAATCGCCCGGCCCTGTCCCGATTTAAGCAGGGCGAGTCCTAAAATTTTGAAAATACATAGAGGTTCTAGGTGATATTAAATTTGAGACACTTTATACGTAATGCTTCACGTGCTTAAAAATTATAAATGTAAAAAAAATATTATTAAAAAAATATATTCAAAATATTAATATTCAAAAAATTTAAAAAGCATCCATCTATGTGTTGTCGTGAAAAAAGGTTGTAGTGTGAGTGCGGCAGTCACGAGACCTTTAAGTGTAGTTGGCTAAAAAATTATTATTGTTGTGCAAGTGCGATAATCGTGAGAGCCCTAAGTGTTGTCTCCAAACGTTGTATGAATGCGACAAGAATCTTCTTGGCCTAATTGGAATAATGGTTTGATTTGGATTAAACTTTAATTTTATTAGGTTGAAATATTTTTTTTTAGTCTATAGTAATACTAAGTGAAATATAAAATTTTGGGGATTTACATTGTGAATTTGGATTAAGATTTAGTACGAATTGGAATCTTAATCAATTTAGTTTTTTTTTTTGGACCTATAAGAAAATAATTTTACATTTAAAAAATTGAGACCCTAAATTATGTAATTTACATTAGGCATTGTTTTGATTTGAACTGAGAAACTAATTATTTTTTTAAGGATTTATAGAAATATTCATTTTAAAAAAAAATACAAAAGAAAAACAAAATTGTGCCCCTCGGGACCGGAGGCCCTAGGCGACAGGCGATCACCTTAACCCAACATCGACCTTGGATTTAAGCGGGTTTAGAAAGTTGATTAAATAAATGGGAGCGGGTATAGGGGAGGAAAAAAAAAGCCGGTTAAGTTCTGGGGTAGGTATGGGAGAGGGTTCCCCACCCCCATTTACATAGTAAGATACATATTTACCCTTAATTATTTATATATATTACATTTATGTATAGAAATACACACTTACAAGTAAATCCCTAGCCTCCTAATTTATTTATTTTACTCCATACCAAATCCTAATCTCTTTACATTTTCACTCTTCTTGTCTTAATCTCATCTCAACTTTTGAAAATTGCATGTGTTATATGATACTTGCACAATAATAGTAATTTAAAAGTTTCAATTAAAAAATTAAATATTATTTTCATTTGCATAATTTGTTTTTTTTTTTTTTTGAAAAACCTCCCCGCCTCATTCCTGTCTAGACTTACACTGCCCTGTTTAATAATTGGTTTTGGGAGGGGTATGGGGATGGCAAAATTACACGGGATGGGGGGTGTGATCCCCGGCCCGGCCCATTGCCATTCTAGTGCATGGGCCGACTAATAAACAAGCGTGACACTTTCACCAATTCATCTTCTAATAGATTATTCGGGTATGGTGCCAATACTTGCGAGTTGTGATGCTTTGACATTAAAATGGACTCGGGAAAGGATCGTCTGCGATTATTGCTGCTGCAATAATCAAAACGCTGCCGTTTTGCTGTGGGTCCCACAGAAAAAAAATAAAAATTGACGTCGTCTACTTCTGTGTATCTTCTTGTTTTTGGCGCGAATATTTTCCTTCTCCCGCCCAATCCCATTTACAGGTGAAGCTCGGTGAAAGCCACGTTCCAAGGTTGCTCCTTCTTCATCTTCTCTCCGAAAACCCTAAAAAGCTCATCTCTCCATAGCTTTCATGCCCCTATTCTTTGATATCTGAAGAATAAGAAATTTTTACAGGTACGAAGTATTTTTTTGTGTTCGTTATACTATAAAACAGTTTAATCTACTTGAACTTCATTGTATTAAAGTATTTTGAAGTTCTTTTTATGTTTTTGTAAGTTCTTTTAGGGTTTAGGGCAAATACCAGTGTGAGACTGATAAATTAGGAGTTTTTATAGGTAGAAAGTATTTTGTGGTTTCGTTATTGTATAAAGCACTTGAATGAAGTTGAAATTTTTTATATTGGTTGTATTTTGAAGTTTTTTTAAGATTTAGGGCAAATAGCAGAGTCGGATTTCAACATATGATTTAGAAGTTACAGTCAACTGATACTTAATTTAAAATTTTTGTTGCCTTTAAGTGTATAACTGCTGCTTTTGGTAAAATATTTGCTACGCATATATTAGTCGATTGATATAAAAATTTATTATACAACTTTTAGCAATTTGCTTTGAATGTCCACTTTTATGTTAGTCGATTGATATTAAAATTTTATGTATTTGAGTGCCCTGAATTGTTAAAGGATATACTTAAATAATCTAATTGATTTTTTAAATTTATTGAAGATGGATGGTGATACTGAAATAGATTAGAAACCTCGGATTGGTATGGTGTTTCCAAATTATGAAAGAGTTTATGACTTTTACAATGCATATGGACGAGTTATTGGGTTTGGGATAAAAAAAATCTTCTGCCAATAGACACATGACGCTTGGTCACGTCACTAGTGCAAAAATTGTGCATGTTCATAGTGTGTCTCTGGGTTTTACAATTTTATTCTCATGTTTTTGTTTATCTTACTTTGTATTAGGGCTATGCAATTTGTGTTGGATTTGAATTTAATAACCCCAAAATCCTCCAGAACAATATGTCAATTTCATTTGAATTCATTGGAATCCAATTAAAATCAAGTATTTTATATATATATATATATATATATATTTTTGGGAGAGTTATGTTATTAAATTAATATGATTGCTCTTGGAAATTCATTTCCTGTAATAAAATTTTGTTTTGATCGCTTAGTTTTTCTAGGTCAAATTATCATATATATTAGTGTAAATATTGATCTTTGAAATTGGATTTTAGTGAATTGTTATTTTTCTTTCATGTGATTGACGACTGATACAATTGTTCGTGTGTTAAATTTTTATTCCTTTTTTTATTTTTTGCTTGTGTGTGTGAATTTGTATATTGGTGATATAATTTATGTTGCTTTAGTTTGTGGGTGTTCTTAATTGGTGTCTTCTGGGTTCATTTAGTGTTTGCATTAATTGAAATTGAGTTTGTAATTTGTGATGTTATTAGTTCAATTCAGTGAATTATTTATCATTGAAGCCTGATTTGGAGTTTATTGTATTTTAGATGTTTATTTGGTACATCTCGTTGCTTTTGCTTTCTTCTTCTTGATCACTTTCCTTATTTATTTATTTTTTTCTCACCCTGATTTAAGTTTTTTTTTTTTTTTTTTTTTCTGGAATCCATGTGTGATACTTTGATATTAATTTTTAATTATTTCTAACTTTTGGTGTTGTTCATCTGTTATTAGGATATGTAGTTCTTTAAGAGTTTTGAACATTTGGATATTGATTATTTACATTTTTTTTAGTTCTTTAATTGGATTGCAACCCAAAAGATCTACTTTTCATAATTTGTACTATTTTCTAGACTTCAATTTTAGACGAGTTTCTTCATCAATGAGATGAATTTAGTGATTGAGGGTTTTACTTCTATTGAGGTGATTAAGGTCTATGTTAATTTGGGGCAGTTCTTGAAACTCAAGAGCTACTTTCTTATAATAATCTCTCGCGTTCCTTTGCGCACGGGAAAATTAGATTGTAAAACTCGCAAACACAACTTTTCCTTTAGCAGATTTTGTGCAAATTTGCAGTCTTATAGTTCTTTAATGTCACCATCTAAGGATAAGCATTCTTATCTACTTAATGGAGGAGCATTTAATTGGATATGTTCAAATTCTGCTTAGAAAGCTGAAATTTGATTATTCGGAATGAAAATTTTATGAAGAATCTAGTGATTTGTGTGAATTGAAGGTATGACAAGGTAGACTAAAAAGACAAATATACCTTATACTTGTCAAGAGAAGACTTGGATGAAGACTAAAATCTTTCTTGTATATCAATTTTTTTTTGATAACTATGGTTAGTAATTATTTTGTACGTAATTGATGAGGCATGTGAATACTTGAGGTGTCTACTATGTGCATATTGAAAAGTTATAGAATTGGCAGTTGACTGAAATGTGCAATTTTTTATAGGGTCGCGAGCAGGCGGGTATTTCATACAATGTTGTATCTGGATGTAGAAATGCAGCAATTTATACCCTAAATTGCTACTAGTGGAATGTAACAACCGACTGATATATTTGGAGATTTCAAAAAGAAGAAATATATTTTTATATTAATTTAAATTTAAATTCTTTGATTTTTTTAGTTAATGAAGAATATGTGAATTTGGGATTTGATTATTTATCATTAGTAATTGGGAAATTTGATGGTTTAGGGTATTGAGTGTGTTACCATCTCTTACTAGTATCTTGTGGTTCATTTATATCATCTTCTTTAATTTTATGAATTTAATATTTTTATTTTTCTAATACTTGGAAACAATTTTCATCTCATTTAGTAATTTATTTTAAAAAATCTCTAAATCATGATGTACTTTTTCTCGGTTAAAATATTGTTGCGGGTCTTTCATACAATGTTGTATCTGGATGTAAAAATGTTGCAATTCATACCCTAAATTGCTAACAATCGACTTGTGGAATGTAGTAGTTGACTGATATATTTGGAGAATTTGAAAAGAATAAATATTTTATATTACTTTTAATTTGAATCCTTTGAAATTTATTATTTTATATTAATTAGTGAAGAATATGTGAATTTTGAATTTGATTATTTATTATTAGTAATTAAAAATTAGTATTTGGGGAATTGGATGGTTTAGGGTATTGAGTGTGTTACCATCTCTTACTAGCATACTTGTGGTTCCTTCATATCATCTTCTTCAATTTTATGAATTTAATATTTTTATTTTTCTAATACTTGGAAACATTTTTCATCTCATTTGGAAATTTATTTTTAAAAAATGGTAAAAATGTCTAAATCATGGTGTACTTTTTCTCGGTTAAAATATTGTTGCGAGTCTTTCATACAATGATGTATCTGGATGTAAAAATGTTGCAATTCATACCCTAAATTGCTAACAGTCGACTTGTGGAATGTAATAGTTGACTGATATATTTGGAGAATTCGAAAAGAATAAATATTTTATATTACTTTTAATTTGAATCCTTTGAAATTTATTTATTTTTATTAATTAGTGAAGAATATGTGAATTTTGAATTTGATTATTTATTATTAGTAATTAAAAATTAGTATTTGGGGAATTGGATGGTTTAGGGTATTGAATGTGTTACCATTGCTTACTAGCATACTTATGGTTCCTTCATATCATCTTCTTCAATTTTATGAATTTAATATTTTTATTTTTCTAATACTTGGAAACATTTTTCATCTCATTTGAAAATTTATTTTAAAAAATCTCTAAATCATGGTGTAATTTTTCTCGGTTAAAATATTGTTGCGAGTCTTTCATACAATGTTGTATCTGGATGTAAAAATACTGCAATTCATACCCTAAATTGCTACCGGTCGACTTGTGGAATGTAGCAGTCTACTGGTATATTTGGAGAATTCGAAAAGAATAAATAGTTTATATTATTTTTAATTTGAATGCTTTGAAATTTATTATTCTTTATTAATTAGTGAAGAATATGTGAACTTGGGATTTGTTTATTTATTATTAATAATTATAAATTAGTATTTGGGGAATTGGATGGTTTAGGGTATTGAGTGTGTTACCATCTCTTACTAGCATACTTGTGGTTCCTTCATATCATCTTCTTCAATTTTATGAATTTAATATTTTTATTTTTCTAATACTTGGAAACATTTTTCATCTCATTTGGAAATTTATTTTAAAAAATGTCTAAATCATGGTGTACTTTTTCTCGGTTAAAATATTGTTGCGGGTCTTTCATACAATGTTGTATCTGGATGTAAAAATGTTGCAATTCATACCCTAAATTGCTACCGGTCGACTTGTGGAATGTAGCAGTCTACTGGTATATTTGGAGAATTCGAAAAGAATAAAAAGTTTATATATGTTTTCTATTTGAATCCTTTGAAATTTGTTATTTTTATTAGTTATTGAAGATTTCAAAACGTTTTGTGTGATGTAATTAGGAGGGAAGTGAAAATTTTAAAATTAAAGTTGATGTAATTTTGCGGAAAAAAAAAGAGAACTCCGGAATATCATATTCATTTAAAAATATATATTAAATATTTAAATTAATTTAATAAACAAAGCATTCAATACCAAACTTGATAACATAATTAACATTGCTTTTATTATTCTAATTATTAAGTTCAACTGCATCCAATTTTTTTATAAAAAATTTAAACAATTGAATTCCTGTTGTTAGTAGTATATTTGTTGCATTTGCTACTAGTTGCATAAATATTGCATGTTCTACAAAAAATGATGCATTTAAGACCCTGAATTTTATCAGTCCACTGATATAATTTACTGTACAAAGTATGTGCTGCTATAATACCTTTATACACAAACCAGTGGACTGTTTATTTCATTTAAGTAGACTACTTGTGGTGCTATAATTAAAATATGCTGCCACATATAAAAAATATGTTATAATATTTATAATCACTGTAACACATATATGCCCATATAATCATAATAGATGTAATTTCATTTATATGTTCATTTTATATATATATATATATATATATATATATTTGTTGAGTCTGTGAAGTTAAAAAAGTACATTCCAAAGGGAATAAAGATAAAAAAACGTAAAAGATAATTAAGAAAATGATGGAAGGAGATATTGATTAATACAAAGAGTGTAGTGAAATATAAAACCAAGAATATATTGGTGAGATTAGAGGGTTGAAGATTGATATTAGAATTGACAGGTAATGAAGGAGAAGATGGATATTGAGATTGGTTGTGTCCTCTGTCTCTTTCTACCACATCGCTTAGCAGATCTCACCTTCGCTCATGTTACTGGATTTTGAGTCGACTGCTGGTTACGCTGCTGCCGGAGTGGTCGAAGAGAGATCTCTTGGCAGGTCATGATGAAGCTCGCTAGGGTTAGGGTTTGGAAAAGAAAGAGATCATAGATGTGATGAAGCCCGCTAGGGTTAGGGTTTGGAAAAGGGGAGAGAGATTAGAGATGTGATTGGAATGAACTAGGAACATTTGTATAGGCATATATACACACCCATCACAACCCTTCACGGCGTTAACTTTTTTTCTTTTTTTTTTTGGCACGTACTAAAACGCAACTTTACACAACATTTTATAAAAAACGACAGCATTTTAGAATTATTGCAGCAACAATAAGCAACAATAATCGCAGACGATATTTTCCCTAGTCAGCGATACTAATACGTCTGGAGATTGCCACGTGATATTTTTGACTAATCATCGAAAGAGGTATAATTCATGTGTCAGTGATGAAATTTATATTAAGTACGTTCGGGGATTGCCACGCGATATTCTTGACTAATCACCGAAAGACTTATGGTACATGTGAGTGTTTGAAATTCTTACTGAATACGTTCGGGTGACATAGTATCCTTGACTTGTCACCGAAAGATGTGTACTACATGAGTAAATGATGAAGTTTGTACATGTAGTGCACCTCCTTCAATTTAATTTAATGCAGGTATAGTACAAGTGTAAGTGATAAAATTCAGACTAAGTACGTCCGAGAATTGTCATGTGGTATTCTTGACTAATCGCCGAAAGAGGTATAATTAGACCTCTACAGATCGGATATGTCATGATCCGAATCCAAATTCAATAAGCATAATCCGATAATTTAACGGATTTTTGCTTCCTTAATCCATATCCGAATATTTGATATTCGGATCTCCAATTCGATAACCCGATTCGATTATGAAAATTTTAAAAATAAAATTAATAAAGAATATTTATTTTTATTATTATTTTATTACACTAAAAATAAAATAATGTATTTATACTTATAATGCATGTCCATAACAAATATGAAAGTCAAATAACAAATAAAAATTTAGAACACATAAACAACTAATAACATAATTATATATATTAAATATACAATATTTACTAGTCAACATTTATATATTAATAAATAGTAATATAGTTGATCAATCATTATTAACAAATAATAAAATAATTAATAATTAATTTTATATATAATTATAGTACTAAATATATACACATAAAAATATTAAATCTATATTGATATATATATATATATATATATATATATATATATATTATAATTCGGATCGGACTAGCATAAATCCAAATTCAATTTGTTAAGAAGTCGGATCCTAATCGGATTCGGATCTTATTTTAAATCCATATCCGACTAATCGAATCAAATTTGGATCAAAATCCGATTTATTGACCAGGTTTAGGTATAATACATGCATGTGTAAGTTATGAAATTCGTATTGTCTCATGCGCCTCCTTCAATTAATTATTAGGCCATGCTCATAACACTAGAAGTAAATCCTACACCTCTCCACAAGAATTTTGACTTAGTGGACCACATGCCCAATTTGATACAAAACACTCGGCAACATATCTGAGAACTTCAACTGTGCTACTCATGTTTAGTTTTCAGTGTGTTAGCATTAGAAATGAAGTTTTAACCAGCTATAAAGATACAGTTAACCTAGCACTCAACATTTCATGCTCAACACAGATGCAATGTACTTAATATGACTTTATTTGATGATACCTTTGACAATTACCCATTCAGTGTTCATTTTTCTTTGTTCTTGCCCTCTTAATAATATTAAATTTAAACATTCTCAAATATATATATATATATATATATATATATATATTAGGTTAAAATATTAATTAAATTAACGTTTCTTTCAATGGTTGTGGTGGTGATTGAAACAACTCTTCCAACAATCTCAACCTGTTATTAAACTAATTTAAAGGCTAACGTAAGTTGAGTCCACCTTTGGGTTTCACCTTTATTTGAACTTGACAAGGATGGTTACTAACATACAAAGTTATGGTAAGCGTCCACATATATTGACCTTGAGGGGTATTTTATCATGACCTTCGAATTTCATAAAAGTTAAATAATGACAATAATTTATTTTGAAGCTCAAGGTTTGGTGGTGGAAATAAAATTAAACGTGATCTTCTACACAAATTTCAAGGTTTTGTTAAAATTTTTTTTAAAAAACATCTAAATTTAGATGGTTATACATCATATGTTGAAGTTGTTAAATAGATGACTTATCTATTCAATCTAGTATATAATTAGTCGTTTATGTATCTATCTCGTTTTATTTTTTATTTAAACAATTGAATTAGGTTTTACATTTTAAATTTAAAGTCTGAATTAGGTTTTAGGTTTGCTTCATGCTATTAGTGTTAAACATAGTCTTATGTAGTACCACCTAATAACTTTGTGTGTCCGACGTAAGATAAAAATTCATAACATTTTTTATGTTAATTGTTTTAACACAATACTAAAAGTTATTAAATTTCAAATGGATAAAGTGCACAAAACACCCCTGATGTTTCGATTTTGTGCAAATAACACCCCTCTGTGTTTCTAAACACCCCTAAAGTATCAAATCTGTGCGAGTTGACCCCCTCCGATCACTTTTACGGCCAAAAATAGGTCATGTGCGAAAAACGTGATTGAATTTTACTTAAATACCTAAAATACCCATGGTATTTCGTATATATCAATATTTTCTTTAAATTTCAAAAATATAAATATAAGGGTATTTAAGTAATTTAATACCTCAGGCATCGGAACTCAGCTTGAGGGGGTCAACTCGCACAAATTTGATACTTCAGGGGTGTTTAAAAACACGGAGGGATGTTATTTGTACAAAATTGAAATATCAGGAGTGTTTTGTGCACTTTACCCAATTTCAAACTGTTCGATAACATTCCGCTTCACCACATAATAATGTTTGTTTAGACAAACTTTGCACAATTTTGTTATCTAGTGAAGAATTATTGAAAACAAAATACTAGAAGAATACAAAGACAAACAAAGAATTAAAAGGAATTAAAGATGATTCTCATTGAACTTCTTCTGTTATTTCTTGATACTTTATAACCAATGATTTGTGAGAGATCATACGTTTTAAAATATAATAACGATAAAATGATTATAATGGTTCAAAATGTAACAAAAAGATAAGATAAAAGAAAAGATTAATTGTAGACGTGGTATTTCCACCCTTAAGTTGTCAGTCAACCAGTGGGGTGACTTGCCCTCATCTATCCATTTAAGGAACATAAACATAGAACCGATCTGTTAGCATTAGTTTTTAACCGTTTGGCACGATGTAGTTTTAAAATTTAGGAGTCATTCACTTTTAAATATATTTAAATTTTCAAATATGTACAAATTAATATATATTATTTAAAATCCCATTATATAGAATTTAAATCTCGTATTCTATTTTTCAGACTGATTTTGATATTCAAAGTCAAATAAATCTTTATTTATATCTGGGAAGAAAATATCAATGATTCAGGCCTCAAAAAATCGATCATAATTTAAATACAGGATTATACTATTTTACATATATATAAACAGTACGGATACTAAAAGAATCACTACCTTATACTATTTCAAATCAAAATACTAGATTATGTTCACTTAATTATATGTCAATGGTCGGAAATTTTTGACTCATCTAAGATGAGTACAAGAAAAACATTAACAACATTTAAAAATAATTTAAATTTACACCGACATAAATCTCTCCTATATATTGGTAAATAATTCCAGTGATAAATGAAGACTTATATATTTATATGACAGTCACTGCTATACCCGAACCAATTCCAAACATACACACATAACAAATATAGATACCAAAATATATAGTGGTTAGGCCCAATTGGTACCTACGTCCACTTTGAGAGAGTTTATTAACGTTTGAAGAAAGAATGGTGGGAAGGAGGAAGATACAATTTCACTCAACTCTACCTCTCAAACTCTTTTCTCTCACTTTTACAGAACTCTCTTCTATATTTCTTGTTTTGTTTTACAACCCACACAATACTCATATTTATAGCCGAAGGAGAGAAAGCAAACAAAGAGCAACTTACGCATGGAGTTGCAAATCTTGACATTTGCATGTGGATAGGATGATAATCTTCACGCATGATTAAGCTGCAAATCTTGACTTGGTTGAAGCATGCTTAAGCTTGATAATATTGACTTCGTATGATGTTGATTGTGGTGAGTTGGGGTATGGAACCTTCAATTCTCCCCCTTTCATACCAATCAGAGGAGAACATTTTCTGATGCGCTTTAGTTGATGTTCATCTTAGCTATGTCTCTGCATAGCTCTACCTTATCTAGAGTAACCACTTTTGTCAACATGTCTGTTGGGTTCTTGTCTGTGTGGATCTTCACAATCTTCAATAATTGTAGCTCCATTACTTCGCGTATCCAGTGATAGCGAATATCGATATGCTTCGTGCAGGAATGGTACATTGAATTCTCGCTTAAGTCCAGAGAACTCTGACTGTTACAATGCACTTTGTATTCTTTCTGACTAACACCCAGTTCTTGGAGAAATCGCTTCACCCACAACATTTTCTTTCCAGCTTCCGTTGCGGCAATGTATTCTGCTTCAGTTGTAGATAAAGCGACACACTTCTGTAATTTTGATTGCCATGATATAGCTCCCCCTGCAAAAGTAAATAGAAATCCTGATGTAGATTTCCTGTTGTCAATGTCACCGGCCATATCTGAATTTGTATAGCCTTCCAAGACTGGTTCAGCTCCCCCATAGCACAAGGATAGTTTCGATGTACCCTTTAGGTACCTAAGAATCCACTTGAGTGCTTCCCAATGATCTTTGCCTGGATTTAAAAAAAATCTGCTTACAACGCCTACAACGTGAGTTATATCCGGTCTGGTGCAAACCATTACATACATCAAGCTACCAACGATTGAAGAGTAAGGGATTGTTTCCATCTCTTCCTTTTCTTTCGTCGAAGAAGGACACGATCGCTTGCTTAGGTTGAAGTGATTAGCCAACGGAGTACTGACTGGCTTGGAATTTCCCATATTAAACTTTGCAATCACCCTTTCAAAGTACTTCTCTTGTGACAACTTCATGCCCAATATATGTTGAGCTAGGCTTAGGTCCTTCATGTCAAAGGACTTGGATAGTTCTTGCTTTAGCTTACTGATCATACTAGCATCATATCTAACTATCAACATGTCATCAACATACAACAATAGAATAACAAAGTTACCATCCGGGAATTTCAGAATGTAGACGCATTGATCTGCAGTAGTTCTCTTGTAACCATGACCCACCATGAATGAGTCGAACTTTATATACCATTGCTTCGGTGCTTGCTTGAGGCCGTAGAGACTCTTCTTCAGTTTACAGACCATATGTTATTTCCCTGTAACTTTAAAACCTTCTGGTTGGTCCATGTAAATTTCCTCATGTAGATATTTATGGAGGAATGTTGTCTTGACGTCCATCTGTTCAAGCTCTAGGTTCAGACTAGCTGTCAATCCGAGTATCACTCGAATTGAGGTCATTTTCACGACTGGTGAGAATATCTCGTCAAAGTCGATGCCTTTCTTCTGTTGGAATCCTTTTACAACCAATCGGGTTTTGTGCTTTATCGGTTTTCTGTTGATGTCTTTCTTCAGCTTGAACACCCATTTATTTTTCATTACTTTCTTGCCTTTAGGAAGTCTCACCAACTCATAAGTCTGGTTCTTCTGCAAGGAACTCATCTCTTCTTGCATAGCTTGCACCCATTTACATTTGTTTGTATGGGTCTTTACTTCCTGAAAGCATTCTGGCTCCCCCTCATCAGTAAGCAGAATATAGTTTGACTCTGGATATCTCCTTGACGAAATCAGCGGTCATCCTCTTTCAGATCTTCTTGGCTGAGGCTCTTCAACTGGAGGAACTACTTCTGGTTCTGTAGTTTCTTGTGGAGGGATTTGTGGCTCCCTTTGTAATTTATGGCAATTCTTCTTTAAATGTCCTGCGATGCCACAATGAAAACAAACATATTTACCTTTTTGTTGATTTTTGTCATTGTTGGGCCTGCCACGGGTTTGAGACATTTCTCTACTTCTTCCTCTGCCTCTGTTTCTGCCTTTACCAGTTATATAAGATTTTCCTTGACCTTCTGTGACAAAAGCATGTGATTGGTTCATGCCAGTCTCTTTCCTTCGGCCTTCCTCGCTAAATATGACATCATTTATTGTCGCCATAGTGAGTTTGCCGTTAGGTGCTGAGTTGCCGAGGGAAACCACCAGTGTCTCCTAATTTGGTGGTAAGAAGCTAAGCAGAAGTAAAACTTGAGTTTTATTGCCAAGATTTAACTATACAGCTACAAGCTGGTTCACCAGGTTTTGAAACTTGTTGGTGTGCTCGGCTACAGAGGTTCCACTCCTTAGCTTTAAATTTACCAGTCGCATCATTAGAAGAATTTTGTTTCGAGCAGTCTTAGCCTGGTATATATAAGAGATATATCTTGTGATTTTAGCACTTGTGAAGATTACATATCTTCGCCATTACATTAAAGCTTTCAAAGACATGCACTTATGAGAAATATTGAGATCACCTTCATGATTATAATTTTCTTCGTCAATATTCTCACAATGTTTATCCAAAAGAACTCATTGTGTAAAATTTCATAAAAAAATGGAAATGCCTTTGAACATTAATGTGTTAGCATTTGTCTTGTGTATTTTTCACTTGCTCATCTTAGAATATTCATTTCTTTGTCATCATCATGAATTTTACTCTATTCACATTGCATTCTATGATTAGATGTTGCGTATGTGTTTATTGATTTTCATGTGGTTAAGATGAAGGTGTTGTTAACTTATTCTGAAGTGCTCATATGTGATTTTAAATGATCTAGTAATTGAGTGTTTCTTGCTTGCATATAGTATGTTGAATACTTATGATTTGAACTTTTATTCAAATACACTTACTTGAACATTAAGTCACTTTGCATTTGAGTCATTCACTTGATACATGTACTTGATATATGAAAATCTATGTTGATCATATATCCTATTTTTCTATGAAAATCAAGCAAATGTTTTAGTCATCATTGATGACTAAAACATCATGAATGCAAAACTATGTTTGTAATTTGATTATCATCTTAATCATATTCATGAAATATGTGGACAATATGACTTTGTGTTACTTCAAAGGATATATTCTATGCTCACAATTCATTTATGCAACTTGATTCTCTTATTGTACTTAATTGTATCCATTCTTTTTGATGATGTCAAAGGAGGAGAAAAGTAGTTGTTGAGTATAGGTTGTATGCACATTCTTAGGGGGAGCTTTGCTCCTTGGTGATAGGGGAAGAAATCCCAAACTTTATGCATATGACTATGTGCTTATTTTCAATCATGTGCCCATTGAATGCGATTTTACAAGCGTTATTTTTATATATAAAAGAATCATTTTCATCCTTCACGAACTAAGCATAGTGAGATTAGGCATCATTTATTACATGATCATGTTGCTAAAAGAGATGTTGTATTGATTTTTATTGACACTAAAAATAAATTAGCGAATATTTTCACAAAGACTTTTCCGGAGGAATCTTTTTCAAAAACATTCGTAGAAAAATTGGGATGGCTTTGGATGTTGATGTATTATCATGATAATTTTAATCGTCACCTCCCACCTTTTTATGTTGCCAAAGGGGGAGAAGTTAGTTGCTTTCGTGCATTATGCTTTCGTGTATGCAAGTCATGTTTATGTGTGGCTCCATGCAAGTGTATGAAATTGCAAAATTTATTTCCTAAGGGGGAACATGCAAATAAAAATGAAAGATGCACACATTGAGGGGGAGTATCACTTGATAATTCACCATTTATGTGCAAACACGAAATGTTTTGTCAACATAAAAAATGGGGAGATTGTTGGCTTTGAAATTCTATTTCAAGCAATAAATCTTATTTTGATATTAACAAAACATTCAAAACCGTGTTTGGTACTAATATGACTTTGAGGTAAGTGGTTCAGCAAGTACAGGTAAATGATTCGGAAATATCATTAAAGCAACAAGCGTTAAGGAAACTCAAGCACAAACTCGAAGAAGGACAAAAAGATCAAAGAAAGAACAAAAGCTGGACTCAAGACCTGGGGTAGATAGGTCGGGGTGAGAATATTGTAACAAGGTATCTTATGCGTTGATTGATCTTATTAGCTCAAGTAATAAATCAAACGAACTCAAACGGATAAAAAACGGACCTTGAAAATAATTCTTGCAGCCACCCAGTCGACTGGCCATTAAGGACCTAGCCGACTGGATGAACTAGTGAGCTATAAAATGTTTTGACTGCATGAGGCAGTCGACTGACCTGTCCAAGGCAGTCGACTGGCAGTTAAGGACCTGGCCGACTGACTGAACCAGAGAGTTATGAACATTTTTTATTGCCTGAGGCAGTCAACTGGCCTATCCAAGGCAGTCGACTGACTCATGAGGCAGTCGACTGGCCTTCTTGAGGCAGTCGACTGACCCTAGCCGTTAGGAAAAATATTTTAAATCTAAGCATGGAGGCAGTCGACTAGGTGCTTCAGGATTTTAAGGAAAAATATTTCTAAACAATATTTTTGCCCAAAGAATATTGGTTTTACTTGCTGATTTTCAGGTCCTACTCTCCACATTGTCTAGGGTGAGATACACTCTCCAAACCCTAGTGTTACACTATATAAAGAAATAGATATGGATTGAAATCTTAAGGTTCTTGTGTGAGAGATTTTCCAAATATTATTCATCTATAATTTTCTCTCAAGCATCTTCTGAAAAATCTTTTGATAGCAAGAAAGATCAAAATCTCGTTTTTCACTCTTATCATTTTGAAGATTTAAACTCAAGTTTTGTGCTTATTCTCTTATTGAAAATATATTATGAGAATATATATATCTTGAGTTCTTGAAATATCACCTAAAAACACTTGAGCTTATATTGATCTATCTTCCATAAAAACCTTAGGGTTTTGAGTGTTTTTGTTTCTTGAGTGATATATTGATTGCATACACAAATTTGTGATCTTGGGTGAGTGAAGCCCATTGTATCAAGGGAAGATTGTTCTCTTAATTGAGTGAAGAACTAGTTAGCTCTTTTGTAAAGGTTTTGCTATTCCACCTATTGAAGGAAGAGCCATAATGTGAGGATCGGGAAAGTCTCAAGGAAGGGGATTCTTTGAGCCGAGGAGTAGGAGTTACCGAACCTCGTAAAAATCACGGTGTCAATATCTCTATCTCCTTACTTTATGTTCATGCATGCTTAATTTTTATTGTGATAAATAGCTTGTTGAAATTAAGTTAAATTATTCATTGCATGTTTACCTTGTAAATTAATATAGAATCTTTTTGCATGTTCTAATAAGAATTAAAAGGAGTTAGAAAATTATTTTTAAACCCTATTCACCCTCCCTCTAGGGTAAATTAGTGACTAACACATATCCTTCAGCTTCTTCCAGAGCTCGTAGGCGTTGGTTTCTTGCGCAACATGGTGGAATACACTATGGTCTATCCACTGTCTGATTTGGCCAATAGTTTTTCTTTGCATCTTGGTCCAATCTTTCTTCGCGATTAACGTGGGTTTTGCACCTTCGTTTTCTAACGGGTCCGCCAAATCCTTGCAATTAAGGAGATCCTCCATCCTGGGTCTCCATATGGTATAATTCAATGCCGACAATTTAATCATAGCTCCGGATCCTGAATCTTCCATCGTATTAGATTGACTTTAAGCTCTCATTGGCCTGTTTGATATGTTTGGAGTAGAATCACGTAAAACGAAGTATACCGTTGCATCCGGAACGGTCGAAAACCTTAAGATCGCCTCTGACTGAGCTCAAATCGGACTTAGAATGAGTCCAGAATAGTCAAAATAACGGCGATGGGCAAATCTGTAATTTTGCAAAGTATTAATGATGTGGCAGAATAAAGGTGTGACACGTGGCAGTGATGATGTGGCCGAATACGGGAATGACAGGGACACGTGGCAGGGGGGGTGACGTCAATAGTGATGTGGCAGTGCTGATGACGTCAGCAATGACGTGTCAGGGCGCGGGCACGTGGAGGCGCGTGATCTCACGCACACTAGAGCTTGAAGGCGCGTGGGGCGCATGCTGCGCGTGGGCCTCACGCGTGCTGGAGGTAGACGACGCGTGGTGCACATGATGCCGAGAGCTCTGACGCGCTGAGCTTTGGGCGGCGCGTGTGGAGGCCGTTCAGGCTATTCTCGACGAGAAAAGCTTCAGATAGGTCGTATGAAAATGTGATCGGTGTGGTATTTTGATGAGTAGATTGGTTCGAAATAGGATCCCAAAAACGACTCTGTTTTTTACTCTAAACTCTGATACCACTTTGTTATACTCGAACTAATTCCAAACACACACACACAACAAATATAGACACCAAGATATATAGTGGTTCGGCCCAATTGATACCTACGTCCACTTTGAGAGAGTTTACTAACATTTGAAGAAAGAATGGTGGGAAGGAGGATGATACAATTTCACTCAACTCTACCTCTTAAACTCTTTTCTCTCATTTTCACAGAACTCTCTTCTATATTTCTTGTTCTGTTTTACAACCCACACAATACCCATATTTATAGCTGAATGAAAGAAAGCAAACAAAGAGCAACTTGCGCATGGAGTTGCAAATCTTGACATTTGCATGTGGATAGGATGATATTCTCCACGCGTGATTGAGTTGCAAATCTTAACTTGGTTGAAGCATGTTTAAGCTTGATAATATTGACTTCGTATGGTGTTGATTGTGGTGAGTTGGGGTATGGAATCTTCAGTCACAACACTTCTCTTTTAAACTACATAATTAATAATGAATTCGTATTCAGTGCCCAGGCTCCAGTAGGGCCAATGCCCCCACTGAATTTTTTCTTTTTTATATTTTAGGCTTAAATTTTATTTAATTTAGTCAAAACTCCCTACTAAAATTATGAAATGCTCGTCCTGAAATTATAAAAAGATACCCTTACGTCTCTTTCACATAAAAAAATATCCTTAAACCCCCACTCACATAATTTTGTAGATCCGCCATTGGAGAGATCATTTTTCTAGTAAACAATGCATGGGGTCGACTATTCACTTGGGTCTTTTAGAGGAATGATGAAGTTCATCTTCTCCGTTGTCATGATTTTATACAATTTAAATATGTATTTATTTTCATAAAATAAAAAATTCTTATGCACATATCTAATATTAGGCAATACTTGGCATGTAAGTAAGAGACTCTTACTTACAACATATGTGACCCAATAAAAAATAGACACATATTCATGAATTTAAATAAAATTAAAATCAGTTATATTACCCTAGCTCTCTTTAACACGTCTCTCTTTCTAACCAGACGCGCTGCTCTCTCATATTTATTTATTTTTTCAAAACCTAGCTACCTCCATAGTTGATCTTCCTTTTCTCTTTCAAACCTACCCCCCATAGCTATCTGAATACTTCAAAAGCTCTGATTATCACCGACAACCACATAAAAAAAAGGATGCGAAACCATTGATTTAGGGTTCAATCAGAGCCAATGCCGGTGTTCTCTCCAACTTCCTTTACACCCCCATCACCACCCCACTGTCGCCGCTATGTGGTAGCCGCCCCTTGGTTCGTCAACGGCGGTAACCTTCTTCTGAGAGGGATGATTAGGTGGCGATGGGCTAATTTGATGAATTCAAAGATAAATTTTTGCAACAGGAAAAAGAGCAAGGAGAGAGGTGATGGGCTTCTTTGATGAAATACAGAAATAGGTTTTTGGAAGAGGAAAATGAGCAGAGAAGGAGAGAGAGGAGCGTGAGGGAGATGAAAAGTTTTATAATATAATTTATTTTACTTTTAACTCATATGATATGCATGTATTGCGTATAACACCCATGTGGTTCTAGTTGTCCACAAAGGATTAAATGCACTATAGGATAATATAGGGGGTTAAAAGCTTAAACCTTTCTGAGGGCAATTTGCACATTTATTTTTTAGTTTAGAAAAAAAGGAAAAAATATATATATTTATTGAAGTTAGTTTTGGTTGTGTTTTTTCACGATCTTCATCATTGATTGCATTGATCCCATTTTTTTTTGTATATATATTCTTAAATTGTTGAAATAAAAAAAATGATAGTAAATAAATTTTTACTAACTTATTTGAAAAACTAGATGGATGTATTTACCAAAAAAACAAACAAACACACATACACAAAAAAACAAAAATAGGTTTGTTTTATTAATACCAAAATAATAGTTGACATTATATTTTTGAATTTTTAATGTGGAAAATCAAGAATTATTTCTTATAAAAATATATGAATACAAAAAATAGATAATTAATTTTAATTTAGAAACTCATGAAACTAAACATATATGTACAATTGGAGTGATTCATAATAATTTATGTGTTAATACACACATTTTTGTTTGTATGACTTATGCATTTTATTTGATATTAAATATAAATCTTATTTCCGGGGTATATTATAAAAAATATATATACATATTTTTAAACTAATGGATGCTATACACACAATATCTATATTACATAAGTATTTTAAGCACTTGTCAAAATTTTAGTTACATATGTAACTAAAACATGTTTGTAAAAAATAAAATGTGTGTTTTTACCAAAGACCTTGTAGCATGATGATATCACTTTTCCTTCCCAAAGAAAATATTAGGGGTTCGAACTCCATGAGGCTCATGTGGGGGTGGTGTTATAAGTGTGAATGTGTATTTCTTACCATTCAAAAAAAAAAATTCAAAAAATATTATACACACTATATTCATATTACAAGGATATTTTGAATGCTTTATCAGAAATTTTATTTGGCCACCTATAGGCTATATTGTATTTAGGTCTTAAACATGACACGACACGGTTTAAGACCTAAAATGGGTCGACACGAGAATATAAGGGTCAACCCGAACACGATACGGATAACCCGAACACGACACATTTGACACGATTACTGTTTATATTTATCTTTATTTTTATATTTTTTTCTTCTCTAATTGGTCATGAATTAAAATATATCAATAAAATAGTATTGGATCGTGTCAAAATTAATTTAATTTTGTTGATAATAGGTTAATAATTTATTTTGTATTGGATTATGTCAAATTTAATTTAAAATATTATAATAAATAGACTAAATGAATTACATAATTTACATGGGTCGACACGAACACGACATGACACGTATAGTAACGATACGGTTTCGACCCAACACAATATCAACCCGACACAAACACGACCCGAATCCAAAATTGCCAGCTCTACCGATATTGTATTGTAAGTGGGGTCTACTTACATGTCTACGAAAATTGACAACATCAACGGACGAGAGAACCCAAATTTATCCTTTTCCAATTATCACTTCCACTAACATGCAGACAATTGGACCCCACCATCTAACTTATCGCGTGTTAGACATCCGCGCGTGGGTGAAACATCCTCCTTAGTCCTTAAACCACCTACTGACAACAACTTAAGTCAGCCCAAAATTAAAACACTTGAAAAACAAAAAAACAAAAAAAAAAAAAGCCAAAAATCGCGAGAAGTTAGGTGATAACGACAGCATCGAGATGGACGTTACGAACTCGTTTACTCATTAGATTTGAATTTGTGGTTTTGATTCAGCAACACGTACTTTTTCCATCACCTCACGCAACCCCCAAGAACTTATCACCCACCGCTTATCCCCATCTCGATAATCACACTAACTTATCACTGATAGCAAACACAGACTCTCTCTCTCTATCTATATATATATCTCTTTCCATTATCTTCTCCGCAGACTTTCTTTTCAAGCTTTTTCTCTCTCAGCACAAACCCTAGAAATTCGCCGACTCCTTCTTCGATCTCTGCTTTCTCAATCGGTTTTCTCCACTTGGCCTCTCTCTGTTCTCGAATTCAATTTCTGCTTCGATTCGAAATCGGAGCTCGTTTTCGCCCCAAAATGTCCTCTCTCAGCAGAGAACTGGTTTTTCTCATACTCCAATTCCTTGAAGAGGAGAAATTCAAGGACTCTGTTCACAGGTCAGCCTCTCTCTCTATATATATATATGTGTATCCATATAATAGATATATGTATGTATCGGTGCATAATTCGATTTTTGCTGGAAATTGAAAGATGAAGGAAACTTAATTTTTAGGCTTAGGTCGTCTTCTGTATAGAAAATATAAAATTGCCTGAAACGATGCAAATTAGATGTATAATAATAATATTAGGTAAAGTTGAGTTAATTATTATTTTATTTTTATGTTTTCCATCAACAAAATTAAAGCTTTTTGAAAGCTAGAAACCAAAATGAAAAAAATATATAGAGGAATTTAGTATTTGATGTTGTTCTGGCCTAGTTTAGTGGATTTTTATTTATTAATTTGAGTTTTTGTTTACTTTAATTTATTTAGTGTTTAGGGTTTTAGGATTCAAAATTTATTGGTTATTTGTTTTATGTGATTAATTTAGTGTGGAGAATTATTTTGGTTTGATTTGGTTCTGGGATTGGTTGGAAAGTAAAAGAATATGTGTATTTTGTTTTGTAGGCTTGAACAAGAATCGGGGTTCTTTTTTAACATGAAACACTTTGAGGAGAAAGTGCAAGCTGGTGAATGGGATGAAGTTGAGAAGTACTTGTCCGGGTTTACAAAAGTTGACGATAACCGGTACTCTATGAAGATATTTTTTGAGATAAGGAAACAAAAGTATCTCGAAGCCCTGGATAGGTACATAACAATCTATATATGTTTATGATTGCTTTGCGGTTGTGTTTCTTTCGAAAGGTTTTGATTTTATTATGTGTTTGCGTGTTCTGTTGACGTGGTTAGGCAAGACAAGGCAAAAGCTGTTGAGATATTAGTGAGTGATTTGAAAGTCTTCTCCACTTTCAATGAAGATTTGTATAAAGAAATTACTCAGCTTTTGACACTTGGCAACTTCAGGTAATATTTTTTTTTTTTTTTTGGCTACCAAAACGGTATAAACATGCATTAGCAAAGTAGGCAAAAGCTGTTGTTTAATTGTTGAGGAGCTGTGAGAAAAGAAAATAAATTCAGGTTTGTAAGCTTCTAAGTGTCTTTATTTTGAGAGAGAACATGCAATTGTGCATGTCTTCTTTTCTCTGCATATAGTATATAAGCATTCATAACTGATAAGTCAGTTAATTCCATGTTCTGTTTAATTGATTTGGAGCTGTCTTAAAAGAATGTAATTAAGATTTCCGATCTTGTAATTGTCGTTATTTGGAGAGAAAACACGAGCACACAGACATGCATGCATACCCGCGCTCATGCTCACTTTCTAAACATATGTATAACGTGCATTAGTAAAGTAGGAAAATGACAAGTCAACTCCTATGTTCTGTTAAATCGATGAGGAGCTGTGGAAAAAGAAGATGAGTATTTGGATTTTGTATCTTCAAATTGTCATTTTTTGGAGAGAGAAAAATGTGCATGCATGCATGCGTGCACATAGGCATTCATGCATTTGTTCCTCTCTAGATACGGTATAATCATACATTAGCAAAGTAGGAAACCATTAAGTCAACTTATATGTTCTGTTTAATTGGTGAGGAAAGGTGAAGAAAGAAAATAAAATCAGATTCTGAATCTTCAAATTGTCGTTATTTGGAGAGAAAAAATGCTCACACATGAATGCGTGCACACACGCGTCTACACTCAACAGAGCCTCATGAAATATTTCTCATGTCAAGGTGAGTGATTTTTTTATTACAGAAAAACCTCAATACCTATTAAATCCAAAATCTTGTATGATTCAAAACATTAATTTCTTTTCGTACATTTCCCTTTCTGAAAAATGAGGAAAGTATAATGCTCACAAAAGGAAGTCATTTTAAAGCAATTTTGACTTGTTCCCTTGTATTTTCCCGAATAATAAGAAAGGCTAGTATGCATATTTAGCCCGTCAATGCAGGACTATATTCGAATGTAGACTTGGCATTATCCTTCGCACAATGACTGCCCTCGACTCGAACCACTTTTCTCACTATATGTAGCTCTAGCTTTTACCATTGCACCAGCAATTGCCCTTAATTTCAGTAACCAAACAAAGCATATATTCTAATGTATTTCCTCATTGCTGATAGGGGGACATGAAACTTGATAATCTCATGGAATTTTATTTCTTACTAGATCTTGATACAATTGTTCATTACGATTCTTTGTTCAGGCTTTAGCTGATTTTGTGAAATAAAAAATCAGGCCGGTTGTTCATATTAATTTTTGTTCTGTGTATTTCAGGGAAAATGAGCAACTATCCAAGTATGGTGACACCAAAACAGCTCGTAGCATAATGCTGATAGAACTTAAAAAGCTAATAGAAGCAAATCCACTTTTTCGTGAAAAGCTTTCTTTTCCTACTTTAAAGTCATCAAGATTGCGGACTCTAATCAATCAAAGGTAATAGTTTCCCCCTGGAAAAGTAGAATAAAATTGAACATCTCCAACTATCTAGTGTTCTTTGTAAGCCACTTGTACTTTGCAATTATGTCTAGGAAGCAATCCAGTTTTCTTCTGTTCTTTATGCTTTTAGGTCTTCTTTCCCTTCTTGTTTGAGCAGAATTCCTTCTTTCCAGTGTCTACCTAATGAATTAGCTAATGTTGAACTGGGCCAACTGGCTAATGCCGAGTCAGCCTTATTGCAGCAAAAATTGTTCTGATTCCATTTTTTTATGGTATATAATAGATAATTATCAATATTTCAATATATATATATATATATTTTTGTCAAGGGATGGATATTGTTTTTAACATTTATCTGCGATATACAGATAACAAGTTTATTAATATAGATGTCTTGATTTCCGGACTCCTTCCAGCTTCTAGACAATATTTGTATTCCACATACATATATCTGGATCCTTATTTTTTCTTGCCTCTGCAGTGGATCTGCAAATATGTGGATGGTCTTGTTGTTTGTAGTATTCTTAGATTTATTGTGGTAGATATGTAGATAATCAAGCTATTAACTATGTATTGCCTTCAATATGCACTTTTATGGTTTATCCAGTTTAAACTGGCAGCACCAGTTGTGCAAGAATCCAAGGCCAAATCCGGATATTAAAACCTTATTCACGGACCATACTTGCACACCTCCAAATGGGGCTCTTGCACCTACTCCTGTCAATCTTCCACCTGCTGCAGTTGCTAAGCCTACTGCTTATACATCACTTGGAGCTCATGGGGTATGCTATCATTCATCTCAGAACTTGAATTTTTCCTCAGATTAAGTTCATACTTGTTAGAATGATACTGATGACTATCTTGATTACTTTTTTCTGTATAGCCTTTTCCACCTGCTGCAGCAGCTGCTAATGCTAATGCTGCTCTAGCAGGTTGGATGGCCAATGCTTCTGCTTCCTCGTCTGTTCAAGCAGCTGTTGTTACTGCATCATCTTTACCTGTTCCACCAAATCAAGGTCAGTGGTTTACTTTTAACGGGGGTTGGTATTCAAATAGTCGATGGAATTATAATCCAAAGAGAAGATGTGGTGAACCTTGTTTATAACGACTTGTTTGACACAACCTTAGAATTTAATATATTTTTTTCAGTTTCCTGGAGTGTTGAGACATCTTCTATGTGCTTATTCTTTAAACTCCCCCCCGGGTCTATCTCTCTTACTCTTTTCTTTTGGGCATCAATTCGTTGTCTTGTTACTCAATTCTCTCTCTTTCTCTCTTTCTCTCTATCTCTTTTGTTTTTTGAGTGCATTATATGCTTCGCTTATTCTTTTGAACAGTCTCAATCTTGAAGCGTCCAATAACGCCTCCAACAACATATGATTTTCATAGCTCTGAACACGAACAATTCATGAAGCGTCTGCGATCTGCACAATCAGCTGAGGAGGTAATATTTGTTGCCTACATGGAAATGTATTAACAAAGATAAAAGTGGTTGTCTTCAAGAGCTGCCATCACTTGTAGACTATCGTGGATGTTTCTTCTTTTCCTTAGTCATTGTCCAATGGGCCATATGGTTTTCTAACGGAAATTGTTCATTATTGTTTGGCTAATAGTTCTTTCTAATATTCAGGTTACATATCCAACGGTTCGTCAACAACCTTCTTGGTCCTTGGATGACTTGCCAAGAACAGTGGCTTTTACCATGCATCAAGGATCCACTGTCACAAGCATGGATTTTCACCCTTCACAACACACATTGCTTCTTGGTATGATACTCTGTGATTTATTCTGTCTGTATCTTTGATGAATTTGTAGCTAGCTGCAAGCAAATGGATTGTTCTACAACTCTTCTTCCCAATAGCTGACTTGGATTAAATTCTAAAACAGTTGGGTCTACTAGTGGTGAAATAACGCTCTGGGAGGTCGCGAGGCGAGAGAAGTTGTTTTCTAGGCCATTCAAGATATGGGACTTGGCAACTTCATTTGCAGTTCAGGTCCTTATATCATCTTTAGTGTTGCTTCCATCTATCATTTCTTTTCATACTGAAAACACATTTTAGGTGGTGGTGGTTGTTGATGATGATGATGTTGTTGTTGTTGTTGTGTTGTGTGTGTATGTATGCTATAGTCTCAATTTAAACTAATTAGTAACCGCTGTACCCTATTCAGCATTGCTTTCTAATGGAATTGTTAGTATCGTAAGTGACAATGTGGAAACAAGACTTTAGCCTGCTGCTATTGTAGCGACTCTGTTGTGGTTGTGTTGGACAATCTCCTTTTGTGATTCTTGAAAAGTTGTAGCAACTACTCTTTAATGTATTCTCACAATTAAGAGTTAAACAGGAAACCATTGGCAAAGATGCATCAATATCTGTAAGCCGTGTTACATGGAGTCCAGATGGAAACTATATGGGTATGTGCATTTCAGCTAGTGAGTAGCTTTCAGAAGGTTCCTGTGAGTGTTTTTTTTTGTAATTGTCTTCATGCTGCAGGGGCTGCATTTACTAAGCAATTGATTCATTTATATGCAAATGTTGGATCAAATGATCTACGTCAGCATATAGAGGTTAGTTAGAATATTACTGCACCTGTTCAACAAGGTAATTCTTGTAACTGCATTCGTGAGTGGTATCTGTTTCTCTTTGCAGATTGATGCCCATGGTGGTGGAGTGAATGACTTGGCTTTTGCTTATCCAAACAAACAGTTGTGTGTAGTAACCTGCGGAGATGATAAGCTAATAAAAGTAAGATAAGTCTTCTTCTACTTTTACAATTTACTTTTGATTTTATCTATTTATTATTATTACATGTTTATTATCAGATATCATAATCATTAATTGGAAGAACTGAAACAGGTGTGGGATATAAATGGACGAAAGCTTTTCAACTTTGAGGGGCATGAGGCACCTGTATTCTCTATATGTCCTCATCAGAAAGAGAGTATTCAGGTATGTCACAAAGGGGAAAAACTTATTTAATTGGTAATCCATTTACTTTTTTATTTTTGGACTTGGGAAATCTTAGTGGAGATTTATGTACTTTAGCAGAAAAAAAATTAGTCCTACACTTTAGTTTTAAGTAAACACTAATTATTCACCTAGGGCAATATGAAGTGTATTTTGGTTCACATTGAAAAATGTCCATCACCAGTTCGATATTATAAAGTGTCTAAAGCACATAATAACACTTGTAGAGGGTGGTAGTTACCTTTTTTTTTCCTTTGACTGGATATAAATAATGAAAATAGTTCATGAATCTGGAGAACATTAGATGCACTTCAGTCTTCAGTCACTTGATTTCATGTGCAGTTCCATGCTTGTACTTTGAACAGCATCGCAGCTCCTATGCCCTCCTCTTTGAAATTCCGAAGCAAATTTTTAGAAGATGTATTGTCTATATATGTAGCTGATCATTGTTTTATAAGATTACAGAGACGTAGGAATGCATATAATATCTATCAACATCTTTCTATTGCAGCTACCTTATTATTATTATTATGTTTGTAAATTCTCACTATGTTTTGCTTTTATATTTGAGATTCGATTTTCTTGCAACTCTAACCAAGACTAAACTGCACAACACTATCTCGTGAGTTAAGCAACAAATGGAGATACTATCAGCATAATTTTTACAAAGTGTAGTACTATATCTAAACTGAGGTCTTCCCAGCTCGTATTGTAATTAGCTCTCAACCACCCTAACACCAAGACCACCATAAGTGTGACACTTGGAGTCCCAGTTCCAATAACTGACACCTATGTGCCACAATTTCCACCGCTGTACAACCTTCTGGCATACTGCCACTACCACCCACACAGCCATCACGGCATCACCACTGCCATTGTGTCACCATCTTTGCATAACTACTCTCCATACCATCAGCCACATTCTACTGTTCCTTTTTTTTTTTTTAACCATCAGATGGTTTGTGCTTCTCTTCCTATATCAAGTGCACTTGCAACATTGTCATGGATGCACTCTGGTTGCCATTTTTTCTTTTCATGGTATAAATGATTGAACTTTTATGTAAATTATTGGAGTTTCATGTCATGCTTTTACTTACTAGTGGATATATTTGTTAAAAAAGCACGCTTCCTTTGTGTACTTTTGCAGTTCATATTCTCAACCGCTATTGATGGGAAAATTAAGGCCTGGCTTTATGACAATATGGGATCTAGAGTTGATTATGATGCTCCCGGGCACTGGTGTACTACCATGCTTTACAGTGCTGATGGAAGTAGGTAAGATTATTAATCTCAAAATACTTGATATGATTCCCAAGACATCTTTGTTTTTTATTTTTTAATTATTTTCTTTAAGTACATATTTTTGCGTATCTTCTGTTGATGAAATTTGGCTTGTAAAATGAGGTTCTATGTCAGATGGACACTAAAAATGGAGTGAAGCATGAGATATTTGTCCGACAATTAGGGTTGAATATATACTTAAAAAGCATATCCGATCATTCTATTTATATATTATTACATTGAAATGAGCTAAATGCCTATATTGAACACTATGTTACATGGAAACATTACTTGACTATGGGAAGTATAATAAAATTTAAATATAAAATGCATATATAGCAATGTCCATAGGTCCTCCTGTTTTAAGATTTGACACGTCCAGCGCATACTCGTATCCGACATGTATATTGCAGTTCATCTGACAAATATGAGGTGTAGAAAGTTTAGTTGATCCTAATGTCTTATCACAATTTTAGAGTTTTCGTTACTTTGTGATCCTTCTTTCAGATTGTTCTCATGTGGGACAAGTAAAGAAGGGGACTCTTTCTTGGTTGAATGGAATGAAAGTGAAGGAGCGATAAGGAGGACATATACTGGGTTTCGAAAGAAATCAGTTGGTGTGGTGCAGTTTGATACAACTCAAAATCACTTTTTGGCTGTGGGTGAAGATAATCAGATAAAGTTCTGGGACATGGACATCACTAACGTTGTGGCGAGAACAGATGCAGAGGGTGGACTCCCAGTTAGTATTGCAAATCTCAAATTAGTAGTTCTTATGACAATCCATAAATATGTTAGTATCACGCACTCAGTAATTACATTTAATGTCTCAGAGTCTTCCTCGCTTGAGGTTCAATAAGGAAGGAAATCTTCTAGCAGTATCTACAGCAGATAACGGAATCAAGATACTTGCAACTGCTGCTGGTCTTAGATCTTTGAGAGCATTTGAAGCCTCATCTTTTGAAGCATTAAGAGCGTCTGGGGAATCTGCTGCAGTCAAGGTACAAATCGGTTGTTTGTCTATAAAACTTATTCGTAGAAGTGTTTGCATTATGATATCTATAGAGTTGTTTTTGTTTATTGTCAGGTCGCCGGCTCTTCTGTTGTTGCAAATGCTGGTCCAGTGAATTGTAAAGTGGAAAGAAGCTCCCCCGTCAGGCCTTCTATCCTTGTATGTCGCTGATACCTTTGCCGCTTAAAATTGTCCAGCTACGCACACACTCTCTCTCAAGAAAATATTAGTTGCAGCAGTGACCATATTGATGAGTTCCCCATCCTGGATTAATATGTTAGAAACAAACATTATTTTAGATCTTCTAGATTTCTGATCAATTTTGTTTGAAGGGATCGAGTCATCTCTGTTTCCCATCTTTAATGGTATGTTTGGTTCTCAGTCGCAATGCACCACTGTATCTCAGGGAGGAGCATGCCTGTAAACACTGTTGGTTTCCATTTTCAGGGAGAGCATGCTCCTCTCTGTTAGTGGAACTTATAAACAGACAAGCAAGTCCCATGAACCAAACTCCCACCTTCTTTTTTCTGGTTAATATGTAGCTCTACCTTTGTTGGCGTACATTTCTTATTTCTCTGTATTACTGCAGCTTAATGAAGTCTTATGCTGTCACTAATTACCTTGTTTCTGTTTTCTTTTTCTAGAACGGAGTTGATCCTTCGGCTAGAAACATTGAAAAACCAAGAACTGTGGATGACGTAACTGATAAAACCATACCCTGGCAGTTGGCTGAGATCACGGATCATGTTCATTGCCGGTTAGTGACCATGCCGGACAGCACAGATGCTGTCAACAAGGTCTGTTAAGTAATTTATATATATATATATTTGTTGTGGCAAAATTTCTTTATCTGCAATGCTTTGAATGAATGTATATGCTCAGGTTGCCCGGCTACTTTATACGAATTCCGGTGTTGGAATTTTGGCACTTGCGTCAAATGGTATTCAGAAATTGTGGAAGTGGGTCCGCAACGAACATAATCCAAGTGGAAAGGTAACGGAGATGAGACTAATTAACTTTGTTGTTTTCCATTCATATATATTGTATATTGATTTTTTATGGATGAGATCTCTGAACTCAGTGAGGGTTTTTAAGGCCACTGCCAATGTTGTGCCACAGCAGTGGCAACCAAACAGTGGTCTTCTTATGACTAATGATGTCTCAGGTGTCAACCTTGTGGAAGCTGTACCATGCATTGCACTTTCTAAGAATGACTCTTATGTGATGTCAGCATCTGGTGGAAAGGTTTCATTGTTCAACATGATGACATTTAAGGTATGTCTGCACATGCAGAAATTGCATGCTTTGTCAACATTCGTGCTATACACGCTCGAGTTTGAAATTGCCATCATCTGCAGGTCATGACAACTTTCATGCCACCTCCACCTGCTTCAACTTTCCTAGCATTTCATCCTCAAGATAATAATATCATAGCGATTGGAATGGAGGACTCGACTATCCACATCTACAATGTTAGGGTGGATGAGGTAACTACCTCCATAATGTATCATGTTCTGTTGGATATGTTTTACTGTGCCTTGACCAGAACTGACATGATTGTCTTTGCCGTTATAGGTAAAATCAAAATTGAAAGGTCATCAAAAGCGCATAACTGGTTTAGCTTTTTCGACAAATCTTAACATACTGGTTTCATCAGGTGCTGATGCTCAGGTAAGTTTCAGTTTTTTTTTTTTTTTTTTTTGTGTGTTTTCCCTTGCTGGCAAAGTAAGTTGAAAAAATTTAATACCTTATTATTGTTGTTTATTTTCAGTAGAACTCAATCATAATCACAAAGTGATTTTGCTTTAGTTATATAGCTTTTATACAATCCAATTCCTGCTTTAAAGGAAAAAAAATTTTGAACGCATCTTGGCACATGTATATACAGTGAACTAACTAAAAATTACGAAGTCTGGACTATATACAACTTCCTACGCTATGTTACTCAATCCCATTTCCTCTCGCATCTTCCTATTTTCTTTCTGCCTGCCAATAAGGCTGGGCACTTGGCAGGCTTGGATTTGAGACATCAAAATTTTTGAATAGGCCTTACTGAAGCCCATCCCTATGCGCTGTGGTATATGAGGTGGCCTCTTCATCAATAATATGCCATTCCTCATGTTTATACTTTCTTTGCCCTCTGTACATCCAGTGGAGACATATTTACTTCATCTTTCTGTTGGAAAAAGCTTCTGCTTCTCTCTAACGTCACCCTACATCAAAGAGTGGTAGTGAAGTTTTGGTATCTTGGGAAATTTAAATTATCGACTCTTATAGGAAGCAGGCAGATGTTTTTGGTTTGTGTCAATGATACTATTTACCTGAAGTTCAAGAATCAAATATTGATGGATTATTTAGCTGTTGGTCGCTGCTGTGCTGTAAATTTTATTCTCTTATATCGGGCATGTTATAAATTCTTGCTTCTAATTTTCTTGTCAAATGCATTGTTTGTCCTGATTAAGAACATTATTAAGAAATCCCATTCGCACACTGTCACGTAAAGATCACTACAGCTTTCTTGGTACTAATTTGCAACTTTATATTGCAGCTGTATCTTTGGAGCATTGATTCCTGGGAAAAGAGGAAATCAGTTCCGATACAACTTCCTGCTGGTAAGGCACCAGCTGGCGACACTCGAGTACAGTTCCACTCTGATCAAATACACTTACTGGTATCCCATGAAACTCAATTAGCAATATACGATGCCTCCAAGATGGACCGCGTTCGTCAGGTAGAAACATTCCTAAATTTCTGGCAGCAAGATTACCATTTAGAAGCCTAAAATCTTTTGCATTCTTCCAATGCAGTGGGTCCCACAAGATGCCCTCTCCGCGCCTATTTCTAATGCAGCCTACTCCTGCAACAGTCAACTAGTGTATGCTTCCTTTTCCGATGGTAATATTGGCGTCTTTGATGCAGATAGCCTGAGACTAAGATGCCGTATTGGTCCATCTACTTACTTGTCACAGGCGATTTTGAATGGGTAAGACCTAATTGTTTATTCCCTAAATTTTATTGTGGTCGTTTACGTGCGTGATGCTGTGAAACATTCCTCGAGTAGTTGGTTCTTGTTAATTATTAACAAGACAGCTTACTTTGTAGCCAATCTTGTTCCCATTGTTGGATGATTAAGCTGCTTTTTCCTTTACACAGCCTAATCTATTGAAGTTCTGGAATTATTCTTCTGTTTCTGTATCATGGTTTGCTAATTTTCTTACTCCTGCCAGCCAGTAGCCTTTTTCTAATCCCGTTGTTCTGGAATTAGTCTTTTGTTTCTGTATCAGTATGCATATACAATATATATTGTCAGGCTTGACATTATTATGGAATTGCTCTGATAAACTTCTTTTGGTTTTGTTAATGGAATTATAGTTTCTTGTATAAAATATGAAACTTGCCATAAAGAAACAGGTTTGTAATTATTGGTATGCAAGTCATTTAGCATCATAGAACTACATAAATCTTACAAGTCTCTTTTTTCTCTAGGTGCACGCTGTTGCATATTTATTTCTCTCCATTCCCTTAATTCTTTCATTATCATATCATTTTTTTTTGTATGTAGAATCTGAATTCTAAATGTCCAAACCTTTTAGCATTGTTACCAATCTTGACGCTTAACCCCTTTGGTGTAAATTGTTGTAGAAGCCAAGCTGTATACCCCTTTGTTGTTGCGGCACATCCACAGGACCCGAACCAGTTTGCTGTTGGGTTGACTGACGGGTCTGTTAAGGTGATGGAACCCTTAGAATCTGAAGGTAAATGGGGAGTATCTCCACCTGCTGACAACGGAATGCTAAACAGTAGGGCAGGGTCATCATCCACCACGAGCAACCATGTGCCTGATCAGGGTCAACGATGAAATGTTCTCGTCTTACAGGGTCATCTCCATTCTCACATGTAATTTATCGTTGTAGATTCTAGGTTTCTTGTCTTCCTTTCGGTCCCTTATCAAGGGTAAGGTTTGACATGATATTTAGAGAGATCAAAGTTTTTATGTTTGTTTGTATAGTCAACTAACATTAACCAGTGTAATGTTCGCTAAATTTGTTTGTGTAGTCTGGTTAATGCATCCTTAGATGGAGTTTGGTTCGAAAGATAGTTATCGACAAAGAAATGATGGGTCTGAAAGGAAGGAAATGGATAGTCGTTCTTTTTACTTGTAAATTAGGAGATGGTAAAGCACAATTCATACAAGGGTATTGATTTACATGCTTCGAAACACAATGTATTTAGACACTGAAGATGTTTTTTTGTCCTAGATGATGTTGACTTATGACAGTTTATTCCTGATTTAATCTGATTTTAACTCGAGTTCAGAAACATTTTTTTTTTATGCCCCGGAAGAAAGAGCTGAGGTTTCTTGGCATGTATAAAGAATTTTGAGAGTGAGTTCTATGAGAACAATGTTATGTTTTCTATAAATTACAAGTGAAAATTGCCTAGTTATCTGTTTAATCACACTTTCAAAATAAGTAGGGTAATAGTTTCTTCTTCTATATTTTTTTGGATTTTTTTTTTTCCTTTTTTACTGCTTTACAGAGAACGCATATTTCTGATTTGAAAGAGCTCTTAAATTTTCATAACAAGACTAAAATTTTTAAGAGAATTGAACGTAAATTTTCTAGAGAATTCGGAATTTTTTTTTTTTGGGCCCATTTTCACTTTTCAACGCAAATAATGCTTATAAAATGGGTTCAATTTAACTATTTCACTCCATTGGTTTTAAATAATGTCAAAGTTTCACGGATTATTGCAAACATCTATATTTTTCGCATACTTGAGGTTGTTTTATATACTAATTGTTACAAATTAAAGTCATAATTTTCTTACCAATAAGAAATATTTATTTTCTATATATAAATATAATTGATTATATTTTTATTCTCCTACCCTAAACGTGATTGGGCATTAATTTATGAATAATAAGCTCATAATATTGGTGTAATAAAATACTTTTATACATTTTCAGGTTCCTAAAATGAAAACTCTTTTTTTTTTTAAAGAAATGATAATATTCTATTAACGTACCTTTATTTTTTATAGTTCAGATAACAAATCTACCACATTCTTAACAAAATTAAGTTATTTAATTTAAAATAAAAAAATTACTTTTTTTTTTAAAATAGTGTTGGGTGTTTTGCAAACAATTTCTAAAAGAAAGAGGGATTTTATAAATTTACTGTTAGAGTGATAATGAGACTGGGTGAAGACAAAAAAGTGAGGGAAGAACAAAACCTAAAGTCATATCATAGCTCAATTTGTCTCCCTTACCTGAGTGCACAAAAAATTCATGGAATCGTAGAACAGGTAAAAACCGAACTGAATCGGTTTTCGATTTCGGTTTTGAATTGATCTAATTTGGTTTTGGTTTTTAAAAAGCAGAACCATTCTAGGTTGGTTCGGTTCCAATTTTAGACTGTCCAGAACTGAATTGAACCGAACCGATTATATATATAAATAATATCTATATATTCATATATATAACTCACCTATACAAATAAATTCTATTTAATAAAATTATAAATTTAAACAAGTTTATAACACCAAATAAATATAAATTAAGATATGAAGTAAAATTATAAATTCACCCTATAGTATTATAACATCTAAACAAATATTACACACACATACATACAAATTATATATGTTATTGCTTCTCTCATCTCTCACATCTACTTTCCCTATCGGCAACCATAACCCCTCTTTTCATTACTAACGGCTTCTGTGTTTTCTAAAAAAGGTTAGTTTCTCTCCCTCTATCTTTTGCTCCCTCTATAAATCTTTGAATATGTGTTGGCTCATACACACTGACACATACACAAATCGCCTGAGATTTCTTTATTTTTTACAATTTTTTTCGTTTTCTTCATCTTCTCAACAATTCTTTGGACTAAAGTCACACTCAAAATTCAAAAAAATCTATAAAAAATAATTCAAAAACACCATCTCTTTAAAACTTACTCTTTTATTCTCTATTGTGTTCATGTATGTAATATATATTTTAAAATCACGGGCTTAAGGTACCATGGTTCGGAACCGAACCAAGCCGATCTTTCACAATTTGATTCTTTCACTAATGGTTCCAATTTTGGTTCATATTTCCATGAAACCATTGAGAATAATTTGGTTTTAATTTTATCAAAAATCATATCAAACCGAACCGTGTGCATCATTACCCTTCAATTCAGTTACATTGAATGTTCGTTAATCGTTATCAACCACTGAAACTATACTGGTGTTGTTCGATTTGATATTGGATTTTTCTGGGCTTTAGTTCTATGTCGGGCTTTTGGGCCTTGTGTTTTTGCTAGGGCCCTTATTCACACCTTATTGGCCCTAATTTTGTTATTTGCTTTTGGACACTATATCCTTTGGGACCCCTAAATATTTACAACAGCTACTTTTTTATATATTTTCAAATAGTGAATCAATCACCTCAAGTCAAGAAGAGTCAATAAAATTGTTAGTTTTGCAAAAATAAAATAAAATAAAAATTGTTAGTGGTTGTAGTAGGAAGTTACAAGTAAAACATGTAGTTTGAAAAAGTCAAAAGTTACATGTTTAAGAGAAACTGGCCTCACCATTTCCAAATCCTAACCAATATTATCTCTTCTCATCTCAATCACCCATTTAGTCATTTACTAATCTACCCCTCCTTTTGAATCCATTCAAACTTGCCAAAGAGAGCCAACTCTCTTTTCTTTGTTCCAAGTCCCACACAAATAGGTCACTCTCAACACCCACGTCTCTCCTTTTCCTCCACCACCACCACCATCTTTTCATTCTTGAAGGCCAAAATGCAAAACACCATGAAAGAAGAGAAGCCATGTATTTGCAAAGCCCTAACCACTATGAATTCAAATTCAAACACTTCACTCACATACTACACTACACCTCAACCAAAGATCAAAATCAAAATACCCAAGTTGCTAGTCAACACCATCTTGCAAAAAAGAAACCACAAGTGCAAGGATGCCAACAATGGTGGTCAAAACGACAGCAAGAAAAAACGCGCCAAACCTCGTCTTCTCCCGAAGAAATTGAGTGCAATCATTCACAATGTCTTCCGTAACAAGTATTCGAAAGACACTAGTTCTTGCACCAGTAGTGGTGGGGACTCTATGGTTCATCGTAGAGTCCATTGCAATGGTGATAGTTACAACGGTAATAAATCGCCAAATAGTTCTTCCATGTCTAGGTCACGTTCTTTGAAGGAAATTATGGGTATTGATGATGATCAAAAAAGCTCTCGGAGACGACAAGTCAAGTCTCATGAGAAGCCTATAAAAGAGTGTTCTTCAGTGGGTAAGAGTTATTGGAGCAATGGTAGTAATGGTGGGGGTGTTTGGGTGATGGGAAAACGCGAGAGTTCGAGCATTTTGAGGAGGACTCCAAGCAAGAGACTGAACGGTTATCGAGAAATTATGAGAGAGAGATCAATGAGAAAGAAAGTGACTAAGAAATTTGAAAATGGATCGGATGATGAAGAACTATGCAAGAAGAGGATACTGATGGGAGAGAAGTGTAAGCCACTGCATGCTTCGGGTACCCTAAATTATGACAAGAATGGCGTTTTGTTACCGGAGGAGCTTCAACGGTAACTTAATCTCTCTCAATGCATTTCGATCCTTCTGTTGAGGAGCTACCTCTAGTGTTTTATTTATTTATTTAAATATTTTATTTTATGATCGGGGTGTCTGGGGCTTTCGCCGTTTAAGTCTTAAGTTTATCAACGTGGAAGGAAATGTTGCATGTCAGTCTTAGTGGATTGTATAACAAATTCGTAATGTTTCTAATTAAGTGATCATTTTCCTTTTATTGGTTGTTCAAGCAGGGACGGATCTACATTGCATTTCTTTTTCTTGTATATTATAGGCCTATAAAATTTTGAGAAATTACTGAAAAATCTCATTAAAATTATAGAATGCCTTATAAATAATTATTTGCCCCCACTCATGTGATTTTTTCGGTGTCACTGGTTCCAAGAGTCAATTTGTTATATTTTATAACATTACCAATTTCATTTTTACCTGTAAATTAAATATTTAATTTAACTGAACCATAAATCATTACGTATCATCTTACAAAGTTAAATTAGCAAAAAAAGAAGAAGAAGGAAGACACTTAGGTCCTATTTGAATTGACTTTTCAAACGCTGCTTAATTTTAACTTCGTGGAGGGAAAAATTGTTTGAACGGTGTTTGACAAAAAATTTAGAAGAGTTTATGGGTGCGTTTGGAAAGCCTGTTTTTTGTATTTGTTTTATGTTTTCAGATATAAAAACTGTTTTTGTATTTGTCTTTGTTTTTTCAGAAAAAAACTAAAAACAAAAAAGCGTTTGGATGAAGGTGTTTTCACCACTTTTATTTGGTGAAAATTGTATTTTATGAATTTGGTGTTTTCATTGTTTTTACCACCTAAACAGTGAAAAAACTCAAAAAATAACTAAAAGTTGTATTTGGTGTTTTCATCACTTTTACACACTATTCACAGAAAACAGTTTTCTTGGGGAAAAAACAGTGAACAGTAAACGTGTTTTTTTTTTTAGTCTTGTGAACAGTAAAAAAACAAAAACAAAAAACAGGGTATCCAAACGGACCCATAGAATTTGAAAGAACGTTTTAAAGAAGCTTAGGTACCAGCTTCTCAAAATAGTTTATACTTCTCTTTTTTTTCTGCGTAAAGCCAAAAACAAAAAAATATGTCAAACGAGCTTTACACTGACAGGGAGTGAATATTAACTATCTGCAATAATGCATCATGCATGTCTTGGCGTAGGCCTAAGTTGAAAATTTTCGATCCAAACTTAGTTAAGGTTAGTCTTGAATTGATCCCAGAAGCACGTGACTATAATTTGAACTTTGAATTTTAAATTTTTTTATAAAACATTTATTCTTCGTATATGTAATATTAACTCATGATAACGTTTTCTTTTCAACTTTTTTATTTGAATCTTATTTTATTGTATGATAAAACTCTAAATAATAAATTTCCTAAAATTTAGTGTCATTTTTATAAATTTTTGCAAAAAATTGTAAGAATTAAATAATGTGCTTAGGATTATTTCAATTTCAAATTAACTCTAGTACTGACTAATATGAAACCTCAATCCGTAGTTCCAACAGGCTTAGCTTAAAATTTTCAAGATGGGTTGAAGTAATTTAAGTTATTATATAATTCGCATTTTGCCACAAGCCAGACCTATTATATATAGGCCCTTTATATATTTTCAAGATGGGTTTCTCTTTTTTTGGCACTTTACTCCCTTTTGATCATACCTTTGGACTTGAGATATTTTCAGTCCTCTTTAGAACAAGATTAAATGGATAAGAAGTTTCTACATCATCACTCAACAAAATAAAGAATAGAACATTTTCATGATACACTTAACCAAAAAATATTGTTTAAATAATGTGAACAAAAATTGTTTAGAAAATGGTTAAGAAGTATCTATATCATCAATTTTAACTAAAAGGGACGTATATTGAAATGCTTGAACTCTCATGTCCTCCCTTTCATCATTTTAACTTCCAATTAATAAATCGATGGTTATCAATATTTACAACATCTTCTATCCAAACTTTTTATATATTTATATATAACAACTATATATATATATATACTATTCACCATTGAATTACATTACTTGTCACCTCCAATAAGCCCGGGAATGAAAGGTATACCAATGGAAGGCAACCAATCACTTGCATTGATAAACTTGTTAGCAGTAAATTGTAGGACTTCACTAGCCTTGTTCACAGCATGAAAACCTTCCCAATCCACACGACCACTAGTCACAGCTCCTGGACCCCTATTGTTGTATTCGATATAGGCCATATGATCCAACCTAGTGTTCCAAGCTAGCCACCCTCTAGGGTTCACAATATCTCCCAAGAAAGACTCCATCACCACCACCCTCGAATACTCCCTCCACGGCCGTCCAAGAAATGCTATCGAACTCGAATTAAAGGCGCCAAAATCTGGTGACGCGCTAATCGTGCAATTTTGAAACACTATTCCGGTGTCACTATTCGGCCTATCCCTCGATTCAGCTGTGAAAACGACGGGCTGGCCTTCGTGACCAGGACGTCTTCCGTATATATTGCTATTTTGGAAAATGACATTTCCGTCGCCGAAGATGAAGTCTGTGGTGCCAAATATGTTGCATCCATAGAAAAATTTTCTGCCATAAAGGAGGAACAAAGTGTCCTGATAGCCTAGGAAGGAACACTTGTAGTATGCATCATTTGAGCCTGCACTGCGAACAGCTACGGCCTGTCCGGCATTGACTCCGGCGGAGTTCTCGAAGCTGATGTATTTTGCTACGAAGCTTGCTGCTTCTACATCTGCATGTATGCAAATTACGTATAAATTAATTATGAGGCACAAAAAATTACAAATTTTTAGAAGTTCACTAAGTGATAATTAAAAAGTATTCAATTTTTGATAGTGTGATTTAATGAGTTATGAGTGATTGTTATTACTTGGTTTCGGTGAATCATATAAACTCTTGATATAATTTTTTGGGTAAACAAAATATGGACAACTACCGATAAAATATTTTCAATAAGGAAAGTTTTTTTTAACACAATTTCATAACAAAGGGTGAATGAATTTCTTGTAAATTGCTTGATTATCACTACTGAAAAAAAAAAAAAAAAAAAAAAAAAACATTAGTTGCTAGGCCCCTTCTATATTTAAATCCGTGCTCCGCTCCGTGCATGCATACAGGCACAGACTCTCGGTGAAGGCCGTCACCACATTGAAATATATATTTTTAAAATTATATACCCTTTAATTTTAGATTTTTATTAATCTACCCTCGCTGAATTTTCTAAAAAGTACCCTAAAACCCCACAAAATTTTTAATATTACACGTACATATATATCCCCACTCACCTGAATTTCTAGCATGCATATCATTTATAATCGATGAAGACTAATATGTGTATGTGTACGTAAACAATTACAAATTCTATATGCATACCTTAGACATAACATAGAGAAACTTATAGCAAGAAGCGGAAAAGAATTATATATATATATATATATATATATCAAAAGAGAGATGGGGGATGGTGTAGTGAGACATACTGAGAGTGGCCGTTTGGTCCATCCCAATGCCTATGGAACTGCTTTTATTGAACCGTATTATGGTTTGATGTGCTCCGTCTCCGATAAACACAACAGAGTTCTTCTCCCTACCCACTGACACTGCTTCATTGTAAACTCCTCTCTTGATGTAGATGGTATATGTCACTGGACTTGAGTTTGGTATTGCAGAAACAGCTTCTGAGATTGTTTTATAGTGTCCACTCCCATCTTTTGACACCACAATTTTAGGGTTCCTACTTGAAACGAAAACCGGAATCGCAAGAAACAAAAGGAAACAAAGTAAACTATGAGCCATGTTTAAATGTTATACATATATAATCTATATATACTTGATGAGAAGTATACAACATTAGCTCTCTATTTATACTACGGTACTGTTGGTTAAATATTATCATGTTATTGTATTAATCATGTATCTGTTACTAAAAGTACTGATAGAAGTAAAATATAGTAGCAGATATATATATATATTTGTTGTTAAAACTGATAAATCTACTTTCTAGGTTGTAGCCATAAACATCCACTGGTAAAAATGGCTCGCATAAAGTTTATGATCATATGACTCGTGAGTCATGGCAGTTGCCTATATTATATAGTTTCTGTATGTCATACATGACAGCGATCTTATCCATTTTATTGCATCAGTTTATTGGATAAACTGCAATTTAATACATGATTTGAATGTGGTTATTGCGTTCTCTTTGTTGTCTGCTGATAGTATATAGCTTAGGTTAGTGTGATGACTTTAGAGAAGCTTGATATTAGTAAAAATAGTAATGCTATACGTAATGAAATTAATTTAAGATTATATGATGACTAAATAAATATTAAAATTATGATATTATTAATATTCATTATTATCTTGTTAATTAACGGAATTCTAATTTTAGCATCACTCAGTCTTTACTTAAAAAAATTATACTATCACGAGACTTAAAAAAATAAAAATTACTAGATGCAACTGTTTTTTCGCTCCAAAAAATAATCGCCCGAAGGATTGGCCGATTCTTTTTTCTTCCATGAGATGCGGGTGTGCCAGAATCTGTGACGGAGTTCAACCGGTTCAAAAGGAACGATTTCTTCATCTCTTTTGAACAAAAGGGAAGATCAAACGATTGCACGAGAGAGAACTCAACTCGTATTAATGGATTCTGATTGCCTCAATCAATAGGACTTTTGGTAACCAAGAAGAACAAGAAAAAGAACATAAGGGAATTGAAAGAAACGATTGCGAAGAATTTAAAGAACTTGGAATTAAAATATTGCAAGGAAAGTAAATGAAATTTAAATGATAGGAAATGAATGAACTAGTAATATAAAGAATGTGGGAATAAAAATAAGGCTGCTAAACACAGAGAAATAACATGATTTTTAGTGTTTGCTCGGGGACCTTTAAAACATAGGTTTATGTAATTAAATAAACTAAAATAATAATTATCAAAAATTAACTTAACTCCTAAAAGCTTAAGCCAATGAGTTAGGCTAAAATCCACCCATTTAAACCTTTTTCACTTCCCATACATTATCCCCCATCCGAACCTCCGGGTTCAGTGTGTGGGACCCAAGCGGGAGCTTGGTGTGACACCGGATGAAAGACTGGGTTTGACTCTAATACCAACTGTAACAGGTGGATGCTTCGCGATCCGACCCAAAAGTTTAAGCCAATGGATTAGGCTAACATTCACCCATTTAAATCTTTTTCACTTTTCATCTTTATCCGATATGGGACAAATGGGCACCCTGTAACATAAAACCATTGCAACCATTGAAAGAACTTTTAATTTTATGATTTAATGTTCTATTTATTACATTCTTCAAACCAATGTCAATGATAAAAGGCATGCACATATTGAAAAGCTTGAACTCTCATGTTTCTAAATTGCATTAACACCACCATTACATTAATTTAACCTCCACCGTGTCAATAATGGATGGTTGGTTCGATCAGTACTCACAACATCTTCTCATCCAACTCTCCAATTTATTTTTCAAACAACCTATACATATACACTATTCAACTTCAATTCCATTACCGTCCACCTCCAATTTATTATCCGTCAATAAAGATTATAACAGTATTTTTTTATCCTTTTTAGTAGCATTTGCGACAATCACTAAAACTAATATTTTTTGCAGGGATAATTAATTGGGTTCATTATTAATAAGTTTATGTACCAGCTGTTAGTTAATTTCAATCCAAAACTCGATTATATGAGTCTAAATCAATCTAGCAAAACTGTGTGCATGCATGTGTATCAATTACGAAAAAGATAATAATGATAAAATGTCTAGTAGTGATAAAAATTTAGTGGCGAAGGACAATAGTACGCTACTATATATAGCATAAAAGATGGAAGATTAAAAAACTAAGGCTAAATTACACTTTTACCCCTGCTATTAATATAAATTACACCCGCACATTCTGTGGTTCTGCTAATTACACTTTCAGCGAAACCAAGTGTATGAGTGTTCAAAACCGGTTCGGTTCGGTTCCGATTCCGGCCTTTTCGGTTCTTTAAAAACCGGAAACAAACACCCAAGGAACTGAAATCGAATTTTCGGTTCGGTTCCGGTTTCTTTTATTTTTAAAAAAAAACAAAAAATACCAAATATCAAAAATAAATATAATTATAAACTAAATTAAAGAATGTATTTCAAATTTTCAATTATTACAAACCCAAAGTTACTTAACACATATCAAATTATAACTTAAAATTTTAAATATAATATATAGAGAAAAGTAAGTATATAACACAAATAAAAATAAAAAATATATTTATAAAAAAAACCGTTTCGGTTCCAGTTCCAGTTCCAGTTCCAGTTCGGTTTCGGTTCCTTCTATTTTTTTAAAAATAATAATAAATAGTGTATTTCAAATGTTCAATTATTACAAACCCAAAGTTACTTAACGCATATCAAATTATAACTTAAAATTTTCAATATAATATATATATATATAGAAAAGTAAGAATATAACACTAATAAAAATAATATATATATATATATATATATAAAACTAGTTCGGTTCCGACTCCATTCGGTTCTAAAGGAGTAAGACCGGAACTAATGAACCTAAAATTTTGGTTCTTTGATTTTTGGAACCGGAACCGGAACCAAATACCCCGATTCCGGTTCGGTTCAGTTCCGGTCGGTTCCGATTTGGTTCCGGTTCTGTTCTTGAATACCCCTAACTATAGGGAATGCGGGCGTAATTTACATTAACAGCGGGGTGAAAGTATAATTTACCCAAAAAGTAATAGAATATTTTTCTGTCCCTGCATAATATATATGGCGTGGAAATCTTTTAATGTTGAGTACTTATGTGACAATTTATAGCAGCCATTAAATGCGTGTTTGGCAACTCGTGTGGTTATGGTTTTTGGTTTTGGCTTGATTTGGATTGGATTGAGTTTGATTTGATTTAATTTTATTCTGAATTGAAATTATGTTTGGTGCTGATGATTTTGGTATGAGAAAAAGTAAAGCTGAAAAATCAAACCATATTTGGTAGAGTTGGTGTGGGCTAAAATTCTGAAACCAAGCAATGTTTGGTAACTTGGAATGATTTGACATTTTATTAATTTATAATAATATTTTGTAAATATATATGTTTTAAAAAAATATGTATATAAATAAAAATACATTAAAGGATTAATCTTTTTTAACAAAAATTATTAATATTGGATAATAATATTTCACCATATTGCAAGAAATATTCAATTGGTTTATATATGTAGTTTGAAAATTTATAATATTTTTTCATTTGAAATCTCAATGTTTTTTTAATCATTTAAAAAAAACATTGACATCACCTCCCCATAAATTGTTCAGTACTTGATGTTATACCTATCACAGATAATAAAACTAAAAAATTAAAATATATTAAATTTTCAGGAATCTTACATTATCATTGTCCAAAGGGCTACAATAATCAACAAGTGAAGCATCAAAACAACCCTACAGAACAACAATAATAACTATTGTTGACTTCATTAAAACATAAAAAATATATAATAAAATAAAAGTGTATGGAATATATAATATATATGTATATGCAATGGATGAGTTGTGTTGGTTTACGTTCTTCTTCACTCGTTGGTACACTAATTACACACCATAAAGTGAGCTTTGTTGGTTTTGGGGCGGAGCTACACCAATTACATACCATGGAGTGAGCTTTGTTGGTTTTGGGGCGGAGATACAGTAATCAAACAAATGCAAGAGAAACCATGTATTGAGATGGGTTGGGAATTGCCTCATTTGGTTCACCATGGGGCAACACTGTAGACCTAGAACCAACCCATCCAAACACGGGTTGGGCTACACTTTTTAGGCCAAAACCAAAAAAACAACACCAAAACCACTTGCTAAACAACACCTAAGGGTCTGTTTTGTAACGCTCCCGCTTCCTGCTTTTGCTCCTGCTTCTATTACTGTTCACAGAGCAGGGTTGTTTGGTTGGTTGCTCCCGCTTCCAAAATCTGGAAGGAGGCTGGAGCAAAACCTCAAATTTGGAAGCAAGACTTACCTTGCTTCCACTTGCTCCCATCACCATTTTTAGTGGGGCCCATTATAGTTGCTCCCAAATTCTCTCAATTGCTCCTAAATTCTTTGAAACATGTTAGGTTTGCTTCAAGGTGTATAAAATTTTTAAAAAAAATAATTCCGAAAATATATATAAAATTCCAAAAAATTATTTTTAATTTCGAAAAATATATAAAATTCGAAAAAAATATATAAAATTTGAAAAAAGTATATAAATTTTGAAAATTATAGAAAATTCAAACAATATATATAAAATTCAAAAAAAATATAAAATTCAAAATATATTTATTTCAAAAAATAAATTTCGAAAAAAATATATAAATTTCGAAAAATATATAAAATTAGAAATAAATATATAAAATTCCAAAAAAATATTTTAAATTTCGAAAAATATATAAAATTCGAAAAAATATATAAAATTCGAAAAAAGTATATAAATTTTGAAATATATATATAAATTTTGAAAATTATATAAAATTCAAAAAATATATATAAAATTCGAAAAAAAATATAAAATTCAAAATATATATATTTCAAAAAATAAAAGTAGAAAAAAATATTTAAATTTCAAAAATATATATAAAATTTGAAAATTATATATAAATTTTGAATTTTAATTTTTTTTTGAAATTTAATATATTATTTTTTGAATTATATATATATATTAATTATCTCTTAAAATAATTTATTTTAATTTTTTAAAGGTAAAATTGTAATTTTGCAATAGGAATGGGGTAAATTGCACCCAATTAGGATAGTTGAGGGATTTGTTTTGCCCCTTTTGTAGTTGAGGGGGGTTTTGAGCTCATGGGACAATAGTTGAGGAGGGTTTTATGCACTTTACCCAAAATAAAATATTATAACCAAAGGTTTTGTGCAATACAATATTATAATTTAGAATTTATCTACAAAAATTTTTATAGTTTACAAAAATATAATTATTTTTATCCAAAATTATAGTTTACAAAAAATAAAAAATTTATTTATAATATCCAAATGAGAGGCCTTGTGCAATACAATTTTTATTTTTTTTAATTGTAGAACTTATTAATTTCTTATATTCAATCTAAAATCCAAAAAAAAAAAAAAAAAAAATCTCAAATCATTTGAATTCACCAAATATGTTTTGCTTTCACATTTTAGGAAATCAGTAGTTCCACCAAACATGTTCTGCATGCTTCAGCTTTCATTTTTCTCATATCAGAATCATCAGCACCAAACATGTTTCCGCTTCAGAAAAAACTTGTTTCGCTATGCTTCAGCTTCCAAACCCGTTTGAAAGCAGGAGCGGGAGCGTTTTCAAACAGGCCCTAAGTCTACAACTTTGCCCCCGCATCCATTACGGACCTTCTAAAATTTGGACCAACCGTATCCAATTTCTAAAGCGTGAATTCGAATCTTAGCTAGTGTGTATCGTAACTTAATATTACACAAATTATGAAGTCGGTTCATGTAACACCCTCGAAGGACGATATGGACGATATGGTTTAGGTCCATGAGATCGTACTCGGGCCAGGGGTTAGGCTTTTTATGAAGTCTACAACTGCATTTGTACTTTTAGTAACCATCGCGACAGCCACAAAAATCTTTGTTTCTTGTTGTGATCATTTTATGATTTTTCATTGGTCATAGGCTCATAGTTGTAACTATATATGTAACTATTTGTGTAGGTAAACAAGAAACTACTATATCATATGCTAAATATATATACACACATATAAGGAGAGAGATGGGATGGTGTAGTGACATACTGAGAGTGGGTGAGTCCATTATCCCAAAGCCTGTGGATTGACTTCTGTTGGATTGCATTACGGTTTTATGAATTCCATCTCCCAAAAATACAACAGAGTTTTTCTCCTCACCAACTTTTACAGCTTCGTTGTAAATTCCTTGCTTGATGTAGACGGTGTATGTGAGTGAACTTGAATTCGGTATTGCAGCGACAGCTTCCGAGATAGTCTTGTAGTTCCCACTTCCATCCTGTGACACCACAATGGTGGTGTTATCACTTGAAACAAAAAATGGAATGTCAAGAAACAGAAGGAGACAGAGTAAGTTGTGAGACATGGTGGTGGTGGAAGGTGGCGACAACTTTGGTGATGGTGGAACGTGACCACCTCAATGGCAATAGCGGCGGCGGTGGTGGTGTCGACAGTGGAGGTGAAAGGCAGTGGCAAGAGTGGTGGTGGAAGGGAAATAAGGTTGTAGTTTTTGGACTTAGAAGGTAAGAATCTTTTTAAGATTTTTTTTTTCCTGTGTAGAAAAAAATACAGTAAGATATTATATATATATATATATATATATATATATATAGGTTAAGAAGCGAAATGAGGTTGATCATTCGAAATTTAAATTGTCTTAATTATCAGATTAAATAGAAGCCAAAATGTTGGATTGCACATTTGATTTTAGTCTATCCATGGACCATGCATGCACACCTTTGAAAAGAACTTTCGGCTGAAGAGCAATTCACATCTTTGAAATATAAATGTAGTTTTCATTTTAGAAATGATTGAGTTGTCTCACCCTTACTTTTCTACCTTATTTGTGTTCTCTTTCATTTTATTACCTATTAACAAGGATGAAGCTAAAATCAAAATGGCAATACATTTTTCGCACGGATAATGAAATTATTAATGAGATTCAATCCAATTTAGATATCTGAAAAAACGAATCAAGTCCAATTTCACTTATAAATTTTCTTGATTCAGTTTCCTTTTTCAAATATATATAAATATATATATATAAATATATATATATATATATATTAGATATTTAAAGAACAATACTTAAGTCCTTAAGTCATTCTCGCTGATGTGATTTCAATTTACACGTGTGGCCAAAATTATTTTTAAAAGGAATTGATATTAATTCATATTTTTTTATGAATTTTATGTCCATCTTTTGTAAATAAATAAAAATTAACTACGTATCCAAATTATATTGGACCTCAAAAGCGGAATTCGTTCTTATGGGAATAGGACCCAAGTATTATTCATATCTAAATTGTATTAGATTAGAGCGAAAATAATGAACTTCATCCTCCTTAGGACTCGAGCATTGTTCATGTCAATAGTTGTCAATCTTTGATCCCTTTCCATATTTTGTACAAATCAATTATACTTTTTTTTTAGGTATCATTGAGATCCACTCAATGATAGCACCGAAAGCTTGATCCCCAAGGTAGATTCCACATCTCTGTTGACACCATTGCCAAACCCTAGCAGAAAAATTGCATCCGAAGAACAAGTGGTTGTGATCTTCAATTACAACACCACAGAGGCAACACATGTTCAATTATACTTGTAGTCGGCATGTCGATAGTTCTCAATCTTTGATCCCTTTCCATATTTTGTACAAATCAATTATACTTGTAGTCGGCACCTTTAATTAGTTATAAATATTTGTTTCTTGCTAATTATGAGATTAGGGTGTACCAAGTTATATCCTGGTCACTCTTTTTCTTTTGGGATGTTCCAAATTACTTGAAAGCAAAGTGAATGCTAATTTTTCTTCAAAGTTATAAAGAATCACTCAATTTGGCAATGCAATGTTCATGTTAGAATATATAAAGGCGTAATGTAGATAGTTAGGCTTAACCCATTAGATTCACGACTTTCCCCACATCAAGTTTATTTGTTCATCACACATTCTCCCCTATATATAGGGATCAATATACTTTAGAATATACTTCAATAATATTCATTCATCTCTTTAATATTCATTATTCTCTTTATTGTATTTATTATATTCTCTCAATTATCATATTATCAAAATATTATTTCTTCTAACAGTCATTATCATATTATCAAAGCATCATTTCTTCTAACAGTTCATATATAAACGTAATCACACATGTTTTTTTCTTAAGAAGTTATGATTTTAAAAACAATAATTAATTGGAGATGGAGTAACTCTCTGTCTAAATTATAAACACAACTTATCTCCTTTTCAGGATAAATCCCAAAAAAGAAAGAGGACTGGGGTACTGATACTTGTACCCTAATCTCATTAGGAAATTACCATCATTTACCACTAATTAGTCTATAAAATAAATTAATATTGTATTTTTACAATTGAAAGAATAAAAAATAAAAATAAAACTTGGTAGTAATCATGTTTAAACTTAAAAAGAAAGTTGATTATTGTCTAAAAGGACAATGCGTTAATTGCTTATGTCCTTTAAAACAATTATATTTTTGAACAAAAAAAAAAAAAGTAGTCGGGTTAAAAATTCCACGCACACCGTTATCTAAAGAGAATTATAAAAATTTATGATACGTCAATCAACTAAAATATTTATTTGATGGTTCTGAATTATACGATTTAGAATAATCAGAGTCTAACTTATATTTAAATGTAGGTAAAGTGCATAAAATCTCCCTCAACTATTTTAATTGGGTGCAATTTATCCCATTCCTATTGAAAAAATACAATTTTACCCTTACAAAAATAAAATAAATTATTTTAAGGGTTAATTAATATATATATAATTCAAATATATATATAATTCAAAAAACAATATATTAAATTTCGAAAAAAATTTAAAATTCGAAACAAATATATAAAATTTGAAATAAATATATATAAAATTCAAAAACAATATATTAAATTTTGAAAAAATTTTAAAATTCGAAACAAATATATAAAATTCAAAAACAATAATGAAAAATATAAAATTCAAAAATATATATAAAATTCGAAAACAATATATAAAATTCGAAAACAATATGTATAAAATCCGAAAACAATATATAAAATTCAAAAAAATATAAATTTTGAAACAAATATATATATTTTGGAAAAATATACATAAAAGAAGACCACTAATTGAGATTGGTGGTAAGTAGTTTGATTCACTTCATTAGAAAAGATATAACAGTCTACTTATATATATATATATATATTCAAATTTTATTTTTTGAAATTTATATTTATTTTTTGAATTTTATATATATTTTTTGAATTTTATATATGTTTTTCAAATTTTATATATTTTTTTCGAATTTTATATTTTTTTCAAATTTTATATACTTTTTTCGAATTTTGTATAAAGATGTTGTCTTTGTCTATGGGGCCCAGCAGTGTACCCGAAAGATGTTCTCTTATCTCTACCTCCCCTTTCCGTCGATAGAAATGCTATTAATAATGATTTTCAAAAACCAGAGTATAAAGCTTTTAGAAGCTGGTACTTTGGAATGTTCAATGAAGAACAACTTGAATTTTATAAAACTCAGTTTTATAACTATATTGATATGACAAAAGAAATTGTGCCTTTTGCAAAATGGTTTTGTTACTTTTACAGTATTCAAAATCCTTCAGTTCTTGTTTTAGATAATCTTCTTAAAACTTGGACTACTTCTGAGGGTAAAGTAATTTACTCTGTTCATCCTCCTCCAGAATCATCGAAAATAGAGTCTTCTGGTTCTAGTAAATCTTCTCCTGATTCAGTTGTTCCCAAACCTGTCGAAGTTGTTGCTTATGTTAGGCTTGGCACTAATTCTAATAAGGATCCAATTACAGCTGATTTTCATAATATTTTCAAAACAACACAATTACACTAATTTGTGTTTTCAAACGTTTGGAAAACAATTGTCTAGAATTGAATCTAATATTGATTCCATGATTTTGTCTAAAACCAAAATAGAAGAAAAAGTTGTTTTAACTAATCCTTCTGTTAAGCCTCCAATAGAGGTAAAATGTTTTAAACTAAAAGCTCCTGTTTCTTCTCCCCCAATCACTGAAGAATTTTATTCTGTTCTTTTGGAAAAATTAAAGGATCTTAAGTTAAATGTTTTATCTCAGAATGGTTCTGATTTAGAAGATGAAACTTTAGATCTTTCTCTTAATCAAATAAATGATTTTGATCAATCTTTGATTTCTTCAAATAGCATGAATTTGAACAAAGTCAACTTTTCTAAAAATAAACATCAGAATGCTGATATTGGTGGCAGTCGTAACTACTACCAAAGACCTACTCCTCAAGATATTCTTTTTGAAGAAGCATATCTTTACGGACAAGTCTCTTTTAATTCAAAAACTATCTATGAATGGAATATTGATGGTAAATCTGAATATTCTATTTATGAGATGGTACATCAAATTATGATGTACAGTACTGTTTGTAAAACTGCTAATAATAATGAACAACAAATTGTTGGTTTTATTACTTGTGGTTTTACTGGTATTTTGAAAGGCTGGTGGGATAATATCCTCTCTCAAAACCAGAAAAATGAGATTCAAAATGCAGTTAAAATTGTCAAGAATGAGATTAATCAAGATGTGTTTATTATTGATGTTGTTTATACATTAGTTTTAACCATCATTCATCATTTCATTGGTCGTGAGGGTATTAACCATGAACGTGGCCGTGAAATGTTGCAGAATCTTAAATGTCCCACCCTTACCCATTTTAGATGGTATAAGGATGTTTTCTTAGCTAGAGTTACCCAACGAACTGATGCTAATAGTGAGCATTGGAAAGCTAAGTTCATTGATGGTCTTCCAACTTTCTTTGCTGAAAAAGTTAGGAAAAAATTAAAAGATAAGCATAATGGTATGTCTATCCCTTACAATTATTACAATTATGGTGATTTAATTAGTATTATTATACAATAGGGTTTTTCCTTATGTAATGATTTAAAATTAAGACACCAATTGAAATCTCAACGTCTTTACAGAAGAAAGGAGTTGGGAGAATTTTGTGACCAATTTGGTTACAATATTCCACATGAGTATCCTAATAAAAGGAAAGATAAAGTTTCTAAGGATAATAAACTTTATCGCAGAAAACGTTACCATAAAGGCAAACGTCATAGCACTAATAAGGAGTACAAGCCCAGAACAAGTTCTAGCTCTAAGCAAAAGGGTAAAAGTAACTCTAAAACTAATGCTAAATGTTATAAATGTGGAAGAATTGACCATTATGCCAATAAATGTAAAACTAAGGCTAAATTAGATAGTCTGGAGATTGACCCTGGTCTTAAGCTTCAATTGAGTAAGTTGTTTCTTAATTCCAGTGATTCTGATCAGAGTTCATCTGATTCTGAATCTGACAATGAAATTATGTTATTGTCAACTTCCTCATCTTCATCTGAAGATGCTCCTCTTTGTACTACCAGTTCTTGTAACTGTGGTACTAATGAAGGTTCTTCCAACTATTGGAAGGCTATTGTTTAAATGAATGGTTTAAGTCTTAATGTCTTAACTAGTCAGCAACAATCATTTGCTGATTTATTAGATCAAATTAATGACCCACAAATTAAACTTAAGATGATTGAGTTTTGTTACCAGAATCAGATTGAGGATGATAATGATACAATTAAGGTTCCTAATCAACCTTTTACCATGAAGGAAGTTTTCAATAGGTTAGAAGGATCTAATTCCCAAAGACCTGTTAATATTAATGACTTATGTCAGGAGGTTAATATTTTGAAAACTGAAGTTCAGCAATTAAAAGCTAACCAAACCAAGAATGAGTTAATAATAACTCAATTGCAATTAGCTCAGGCTTCCCTTAATTCCCCTAGGATTAAGTCTGAAGTATCACCTGAGGATGAACCTGTCAAAGATGATTATTTGTGTCTTCTTGATCAGGTTACTTTTCAAAAATGGTATATTAATGTTAAGATTGTCATTAATGAAGAGTATGTCTTACCTGAATTAATGGCTCTTGTTGACAGTGGTGCTGATTTGAATTGCATCCAGGAAGGTTTAATTCCTACCCAATATTTTGAAAAAACTACCCAAGGTCTTTTGAGTGCTAATGGTAGTAAAATGCAAATCAATTATAAGCTTAATAAGGTTTATATTTGTAATGAAGGTTTTTGTTTACCAACTACTTTCTTATTAATCAAAAATATGAGTTTACCAGTCATACTGGGTACTCATTTTCTCACATCTTTAATGTCTATAGATAAAATTGATTCTACAGGTATTTTTACTACTTTACAAGGGCATTCTGTTGTGTTTAAATTTATAACACAACCCATTAATAAAAATATCAATTATCTTCGAGAAAATATATTCTTTAAAGAGAAGCAAATAAATTATTTGCAAAAGGAAATTATGTCCTTGAATATCAATCAAAGGTTGTCAAATAATGATATCCAAACTAGAATACAAACAATTCAGAATCAATTTCTTTCTGAAGTTTGTAGTGATATCCCTAATGCTTTTTAGGATCGTCAGAAACATATTGTTTCTCTTCCTTATGAAGAAAGTTTTGATGAACGATTCATTCCTACAAAAGCCCGTGCCGGTCAAATGAAAAAAGACTACATGGACTTATGTAATAAAGAAATCCAAAACCTTCTTGATAAGAAGTTAATTGTTCCAAGCAATTCTCCTTGGAGTTGTACTGCGTTTTATGTTAATAAACATTCTGAAAAGGAAAGAGGTGTTCCCAGATTGGTTATTAACTATAAACCTTTAAATGATGTTTTAAAATGGATTCGTTATCCAATTCCAAATAAAAAGGATTTATTGGATAGACTCAATACTGCTGTTTTATTTTCAAAATTTGATTTGAAATCTGGCTTTTGGCAAATTCAGGTTAATCCTAAAGACAGATATAAAACTGCTTTTGTTGTCCCTTTTGGCCATTATGAATGGAACGTAATGTCATTTGGTTTAAAAAATGCTCCTTCTGAATTTCAGCATGTCATGAATGATATATTCAATCCTTATTCTGATTTTGTGATTGTATATATTGATGGCATTCTTGTCTTTTCTAAATCCATTGAACAACATTTCAAACATTTAAAGATTCTTAAAGATGTTTTGAAACGTAGTGGTTTAGTTCTTTCTGCTCCTAAAATGAAACTTTTTCAAGACAAAGTTCGATTTTTAGGTCATAATATTAATCAAGGAAAAATTGTTCCTATTGATAGAAGTATTGAATTTGCTTCTAAATTTCCTGATGAAATCACAGATAAAACTCAACTCCAAAGATTTTTTGGCAGTTTGAATTATATCTCTGATTATTATCAGAATTTTGCTCATGATAGTGCTATTTTGTACCAAAGATTAGGCAAACATCCTCTTCCTTGGTCCATTATGCATACTGAGGCTGTAAAGAAGATCAAGCTTAAAGCTAAACAATTACCTTGTTTATCTTTAGCTAATCCTTTATGGTTCAAAATTGTTGAAACTGATGCGTCCAATAAAGGATATGGGGTATTTTAAAGCAATTAAATCCCTCCACAAGTAAAGAAGAGCTTGTTAGATTTACTTCTGGTACTTGAAAAAATGATCAGCTCAATTATGCTACAATTAAGCAAGAAGTTTTAGCCATAGTAAAATGTGTCTATAAATTTCATGATGATTTACTTAACCAACATTTTCTGGTTAGGGTTGATTGCAGTGCTGCAAAACAAGTTTTGAAAAAAGACATAAAAAATCTCGCTTCTAAACAGATTTTTGCAGGATGGCAGGCAGATCTTTCTGCATTTGATTTTGATATTGAATACATCAAGGGTGAATCTAACTCTTTGTCTGATTTCTTAACTCGTGAATTTTTGCAAGGTATTCCATGAGTGGTCCTTCTAAGGGTTCCCAAGCATTTTGAATTATATATATGGTTTTTAAAATTTATATATATTTTTGGAATTAATATATTTTTTTTAATTTTATATACTTTTTTAATTTTTAATTTAGGGGTAAATATGTCATTTACGAATTAAGGGGGTACATTGCACCCAATTGATAGTTGAGTGATTTTTTTTGCTCTAGAAAATAGTTGAGGGGGGTTTTGTGCACTTTATCCTTAAATGTATACATAAAATTAATATAACTACTTATATATCCAACTATGATCATTGTTGTAAAATCATATATTCCAAAACTATACAGTGGTTGCTCTAACCAACTGCTTACATATGTATTTGATTTACCCAAAAAAAAAAAAAAAAACTCCATGGTTTAATGTGACCATCACATCATATATCTATCATTATTATGCCAAGTGTCAATATAGGAGAACTAAAAGACTGCTACAAAATGTCAGTGGTTGAAATCATATCATTCCAAATTTCCTATCCAGCGGCTGACGTACAAATTATTTGAGTGGGGAACAGCAAAGATGATGCAACGGTGAACTTTTTTTTCTTCCTTTGAAACTCTTGTAATAAAAAATAAATTTAATATTATTTAAAAAAAATTAAAAGATAGAAGCAAATAAAAATAAATTTGCATTTATAATTCCAGTTTCACATTAGTCAATAGGTGAGAATGAAAAAATAAATTAAACAAAATTATACTTGCTTTAATAAAACAATTATTTATGAGTATCGTATTTTTAAGCCTAAAACAACGTAACAACAATAGTATAAACTAAAGCAAGTATAATTTTGGACTTAGTAAAATTATGTGTAATAGCTTGAACACTTATGAAAACTTATGGATGGTGTGAAGAGTTCTAAAAGATCTCTTTTTATTTGAAGTCCAATATTTGTTGGAATTGATACTTTAGAGCCAGATAGATTCTATCTTGTAAATTATTTCTTTTTTGTCAATCAACGTTTCTTCTTTTGCGCTCCTTAATAACCAAATAATTGAATCGCTTATAATTATAATGATAACTATCCAATTTATGTCTTCTTTTGCTACTCATTTTTTATCATCACAATATTTTTCAGAAATTGGATTCTATTCCTGGACTATGGGTAGGGTAGTCAGTGAAATTTTTTCGAAATAGTTGATATTTTGATAGAATGATAGAAAAGGAATTCCTTATTCTCAAAATCTGACTAATATTCATTACTTGAAGTGGTTCTTTCGGGCATTCATCGAAAGGAGACACTTGCTTCGAATTTGACCAATTGAGATATCTGGAAACAATTTTTTTTTTTTATTATTTCTTCATTCTAAATTCGAAGTGGACTAGTAACTAATAACTAATCCCAAAAAATATAAATTTGGATAAAATTAGAACTAATAACTAATCCCAACATGGAAGTACTGAAAAAAACTCATATAAGCAAAAAATCTCAAATATCCTTGATCAATATCCACCTTTAAATTGAATAGATCTTAGTCATTCATTTGAGATGGAAATGCCTATAAATAGGGAAGAATCATTCCATTATAACTATGAATTCGTAAAATAAGAGTTTGAGAGTATGGTAGACAATAAAAGTGTGTTACCTTGTCAACCAAGTTTGGTTGAGTGCGAGTCAACAACTAATTCTACAAGTGTCTAATCTAGTGAATGAAAATGGTTTATATCGTGTTTGGTTCAATTGAATCAATAGTATGTATATATAATTAAAGCATGTCGTCTCAAATCATATATTAGCAGATAATGCCAGCATTATCTAAAACCCCATTAGATTAGAAATCAAGTGCTCAGTGGTAAATTCAGATTTAAGTCTCGTATCAAATTCAAATGGAAAGTTAAAAGAAATAAATTGCTGGAGGTATCTTGAATGTTAATAAAACAAAGATTGTAATACAGTAACTTTAGCTTTCCACTCCAAGCTAAAATAAAAGCAGAGTATTTCCGGTCCAACCTCAAAACTAAAAATTTTATAAACACTATGTGCACGACTCCACATAGAAGTCATCAATGCAAAAATTTAAATTTTTCGTGAGCAATAATAAATGCAAAACAGACAACACCATAATCGCTAAATGAAGTTTAACAAGTAGACAACCATAACACGCCAAAACGAAGTTACCTTTGATATCAGTGGGACAATATGGTATAATATACCAACCAAACCTGGCGTGACTACAATTTACAACACTTGAATCATAGCTGAGACTCTAAATAAAACACTGTCAGCTGCAAGTTTGAAACGCCATTGCAGCATCCAAATTCCAATGCTAGTTCCAACAATTGAGCATGCACCGCTGCTCAAACAAAACACTAAATACAGCGAAGAAAATTGCAGCTTCCAATCTCGCGATCGCACAAATACTCTTAATTTGCAACTCAAATAATTGATTTCCATGCAGCGTTATCTCTAAGAATGGCAATTTATGTAAGTTCCCATGATTACTTTTGTTCGTTTACAACAAAAATATAATATATAAACAAGTTACTTCTAAATACACTATACAAAACCATAATAGGTATGAACGAAGAAACCCTATCAGTCCTACTTAATAACAATTTAGGGTGCGGAAAATAAGGATAGAAACCAAATGCAAGCGACAGCAACCTTGAACTAAACATGAAATATAATACTGCAAACCCATCATTTTTGCAATCCAGAATTCTACTTACATATTCAAGCTGTTAGGAATCGAACTACCACAATCATATGTATCAGACAACATGTCCGTTCTTTGTCAGTCAGTCCAACAGCCGAGCATAAACCAGAATCAACAAAAACTTTCACCAATATCCAGAACACCTACAACTCTTCATATCCCTACCTCATTTCTTACACACACCTTAATAACAATAACCATCGCAAACAAAACCAGCATGCTCACACTGCCAGAAAAAAATACAGTAATATTTACCACGTTATCAGATTATGCAGTCAATGCAGGTGGACTTGACCTCTTTCCTTCCATAGCATCTTTCTTTTTGTGACAGGTCGTGCAGAGGAAGAGGCCTTCCCATGGTTTTGACGCAGGTGAGAAGAAGGGCCCAGAGTTAACAGATAAAACATCACTTGCGGGTTGATCCACTTGGCAAACTGCACATCTGAATATCCCAGGATTTGGGTTCAATGGGAAATCCTTACCCAGCCTGCAGGTTTACAAAGTATGAAGTGAAGTTCAGGGCAACTGTTAAAGAAGAAAAAAATTATAAATCTCTTTTCCTAGGGGCTAATGAGTTGTAGCCAAGTTATCACAAAGTCAATTTTTATATGTTGAGCACAGGCTGACACATTGCTGTGGATGTGCAAGGGCAGGCAAAGACTAACATAATAACAAGCTGAAAATAATAAGAATACCAATAACAGCTGAAAGATTTCTCCCAATTTTCTATTGCATTCATGTGTGAGTTTCACCTCTACAGGGTCATATGATCAAGAACTACTCAATGAGAATCGTAGGAAGCTCCCCATTATTTTCACAACGAATAGTATCAACATTTTTTAAATAATATCCCCAACCCAGATGATTGGAATACGAATGTATTCAATTGAAGTATTTTCCAATCAATTTATCTGTGTGAGTACAAGGTTTTGGATTTTCACGGCCTTTAAGTTTCAAGCGCCATTGCTTTCAGAATACAGAACATTGATACATCTTCAAGCATATAACTCCGAGTGCAGAATTTCATGAGGGTTATGAGCATAAACACTGGAAAAGCTTCTCATCATCCAAAACAATATTAAACCTAGTTAATTATCCCCAAGAAAGTTAGAGTGAGGGACTACTTATTCGTGTCATTAAACTACCTCCTTAACAACCAAGGCTACGTGACAGCACCAATGCATCACGGCTAGTCTATTTTAATCATCGATGTCCGGTAGCTCCATTGCCATTAAAGGTTGTTATCTAAATTATCCAAGATGGATAAAAATGGCCGAGTTCCATGATTCTGCTCCATTGATAAATATAATCAAAGCTGTATTGCCAAGAGGTTAGAATGCTTTTCCTCTTTACCAGTAGACCAATCAGATGAAGTTATCGGAGACATATCATAGAGCAAGAAAGCTGTTGCCATATAGAAGTGTTTGGCCATCGAAGAGGTCATGAAAGATGCATTTTAGTTGGATAAAAACTAAAGACTAAGATCCAACTCCTTTTTTAAGATAACATCATGTAACATGTTATAGAAGTTTCATGCTATATGTTTCACAATGTTTTTTTATAACCAACAAATTCAATTTCTACTTTAGTTTCTATTAAAAAAACCATAAATCATATTCACAAAGACAGATATATATATAGAGAGATTAAAGTACATGTGCATAATACACAAGTATCGTACTAACATAATATACTCATGCATACACAGTTTAAAGTAAATAATGATATAAATAATAATTATCATCAAAGTTATTGTTATTGAGTTGAAAAGTCATAAAACTATAACATTTCAAAGAAATTAGAAAATGAGACGTAAACATTAGATCAGGTTTCCGGAAGTATTAAAAAACTCGCATGTTTTCTGAAAGTAAATCACTTGCTCCCCTTTCACACACACACACAAACACGGAGAGACAGAAAGGATTATATAAAAAGTAGGTATTTGAAAATTTCTGAGCAGGATCCACAAACATTGAAGAGGTATATCAGACGGATCAAACGAAAAATATTATCATTTTACTCGTAAGTGAAAAACAGAAACAGACAGAATGTAAAAATATTACAAGGAATGGATCGTTTGCAAGATTTTCTGATTGCTTTTATCAAAGATTTATACATTCATTTTGTACTTCTCTAATTTTGGAGTTTTAAGTTCTTTAATGTGTTTTAAGGTTGTGTAGAGATCGAGAGGCTCATTTGAAGAGAGGGGAATGGATAATATTAGAAGAGGGGGAGGGGGGCATGTTGGTCAAAATAGAACTATCACAACCAGTCACAGCTGAGCCACAAACAAGTTGGTCAAGATTTTCAGCCCCAATGCCATCTCAGACCACCGCGACCCAGACTGATAGAACTTGGTCGACTCAACTATGTTCTTACCAGAAAAAATTGTTTTCAGATCCTATCTTTTTTTTGTGTCTGTGAAGACTGATAAGTAAAATCCTAATTATCAAAATACAATTTAAAACTGGAAGGAAAATAATAGTCTGATCGGGATATGCCACAATTTATACTAGTTAGAAATATCGGAAAATTAGACTCTGCAATCATCTCCCGTAAGAAATTTTACAACTCTAGAGATTGTCCAAGCACAAAAGGAGAAAGATAAGTCATCCGAGTTAAGCTCAAAATGACATAATATAGTGTCCCTCCTCATAAACTACCATGGACCCCTTGCAGTTAGGTTATCATGTAGGAAGCGCATAAGAAAGGTAAAGAAAAAGACACTCATAATTTTATTAACTTTGACAAACAGAACTGACGCATCTGATTCCGTATAGGAGATAAAAGACACAGTCAAGTCGAGTCGAGTCTATAAACTAGGAAAATCACATTTAGGAACCAAAATGACATGTCTGGACTAATTATACCCATATGAATTCTTCACACATAGTGTTTAATAGTGCCTGCCTTACTCTATTAATGCAAGTTATGATGGCATACCTTTCCGCAAGCATTGCCGAACCCTCTTCAAACAATTCCTCAACTACACCAACGGCAGAAAGCTTAGTTGTTGCTTTGTTCATAGAATTATGAGATTTCTTCCCAAACATAAGTGAACTGAGCAGAGGTTGTTTCTTCCTAGGGGTTGGCGTTGGGGGTAAAACTGGTTGGTCAAATGGAATGATATCAACCACCAAGCAGGTTGTATCATCTTTCAGGCCTCTTGACCTGAGAGCTTCCTAAAAAGTCAGAGACACAAGAATCAAAGGTAAGTAAAAAACTCAGAGCTTCAAGGTGGGTAAGAAGAGAACTAGTGTTTGATATCACCTTAACAACCAGCTTTGCAGCAAGTTTAGCTGGCAAACCCCGGCAAGATTGTGCAGCAACATCAGACGATAGAGCATCCCAAATACCATCAGAAGCAATTATAAGTCTTCCCCCAGCATTTGATAGCTTAACCCAAGGGTAATGATTTCAACTTTAGAAAATGCTAATATAAAGCAAAGAAAAACCATCAACAACATGAAAACTCTACCTACCTTCACTTGCTTAACGTGTGGTACCGGGACTATGAATTCACCCACATCTGTGTCGCCGATTGACCTAGAAAGGCACAACCCACCAGGCCAGCAGCGGAGAGGACCAACCTGTGTCAAACAAGTTTGACCAAAAAAAGAAGGAATGCTTAATCTTTTTTCAACTACATTTACCATAAGTTAACATGTTCAGTTTCTTTTATCAGCCCTATTGTCCTTGTTCAGGACCATCATAGCAGCAGAAAATATTTCTCAGGCATTCTAAAAATTTAAACTCAATTTCATTTCACCTCATTTCCACCAAACACATTGAGCCTTCCTACTTCACCCCCACTTGCAGTGACTCGCTCCCTCTCTTCTGCATTCTCCTCTAGCCGGTGATCAACTGTTAACAGAGAAACAACACCCCCTTGCGTATCCAATATGCATCGAGAATCCCCAACAGATGCAACAGTCACAGTCCACCCATCAATCACGACAAACGTAACTGTCGTCCCAGATGTCTCTCCTGTCATTAATAGTGCAAATATTAGCTTCTCAAAACCGAATGCAAGACAAAAAGCGATCAAACTGACGAGAGAAGTGGGTGCATGCCTTTCTGCTGAAATTCTATGTCCGTTTTCACAAAGCCTGCCACTAGCGCCCGAGGAAGGGCTTGAAGCCACTCCTCCCTACCAACTCCTTGGGGAATCGCACTTGCAACATTGTTCAATAAGTTCTCCTTTGCAAATATAGCCGCCGATATACCATTATGCCCATCAAATATCTACCAGATAAACCAAATTCAAAAATCTCACGCCTAATATGACCAATATCCATACAATAAAGTATATAGTAACAATATTTGCCATTAATTGCAACGGCTACTTGTATATTCACATAATCTCAATTATTAACCTTATCCACCACATAAAAATCAAAGGATTAAACACAGCTAGGCCTAAAAATTAAGGGCAAGTATCATTTTCCTAAAAGCATAATAAATTTCCAAATGAGCTCACAGTAATCAATCAGAAAACAAATTTACCGCGAAAACCGAAAACGAAGTGGACGGATTGCCCGGAACCCTCTGGCAATCGGATTTGACCAGAAAATAATCTTCCCCTTTCTTTGCCAGAGCAGCCTGTCCGTACTTGATTGTGGGTTTCTCCACCTTCTCATTCCTCAGCTCGCGCCCAATCAGAGTTGCGAGCGGAACAGGTGGCGGCTTCTCCTTCATCCTCGAAACTTCCGCCTGGCTCATCTTACTCTAAGCTTCCACATTTCCGATACCTTCCTTCCAAAACCCTAACCCCCAAAATCCAAAATCAAAAATCAAAATTAAACATTCTTCACACAATTCCACCGACCGATCTACCACATTTTCTACCAAAACCCTTAGTTTGAGTACAATGTATTGCAACATTGGGTGTTAAATAAAAAAGATGTTACAAATTGTATAAAAAATGATACAGAAACAGAAATTCACACACATTTACACATATTGTATGGTATTGCAGAGAGAGGAGAGATTGATGGATTTAGAAACCCTAAACTTACAGTGGAGAAATTGAGAGAGCTAGATCGAGCAATGAGGATCGAGAATCGAACACAGCTCGAAACTGAGTCTTGGATTTGAGAGTTGTGCAGCGAAGTGAGTTGGATCGGATTTACAAAACCCTAGAGATAGAAAGAGGAGAGTGATTGGGAGCTAAATCAATGGTTTGATTGGGGAAATTTAGAGAGAGAGAGAGAGGAGAGAGAAACGCGGGGAGGAGAAGGCGGGTTTCGGGCATGAGTCTCCGATAATGACATTTTATGTCCTACACACATACACTTCGTAGTAATCGCCGAAAGGAAATGTTTCCAAAATGACCAAAATGTCCACCATCGTGAGTATTTTTTTAAAAAATAAATAAATATATAATTTAATTTGCGGGTGACCTTTTGAGACTCCATCTGTCTCAAAATAACAGCTTTAGTTGAATTTTATGACTTTTAAAAAAGTTATATTTTATTATATTTATATTCAGTACTTTTTTCATTTTACCATTGTGCAATTAAAGATTAGAAAAAAATAAAAATTAGTGAAGTTTGGTATTTATTTAAAATTAGTAGAAGAAGAGTAGTTGGAAAAATTAAAAATATATATTATATTAGAATTTGAAATTGAATAAGTATTTTCGACAGTCAAAAATGAGTTAGTGAATTTTTAATTTGGATTTTTGTTTTTTTATGAGAGTGGAGTTCAAGTTTAGGAGGGGTCTTGAGACCTTTTTAGTATTAATATTAGTGAGAAAAAGGAATTCAAAAATCACATAAATATGTTTATCAAAAGTAAAATTGAGCATGAAAGCATACTAATACTTGTGAAAAAATAATATTAGTGAGAAAAAGAAATTCATAAATCACATAAATATGTTTATCAAAAGTAAAATTGAGCATGAAAGCCTTTTATACTCATACTTGTGAAAATAACATAAATACTGCACACTAGACATGATGTGACTTTTGGGATAATGATAAAATATAATGCATATTCACATAGCACCGTTTGTCCTTTCCTTGTCACAAAAGTGCTGTCAGCTTTGCTGGTTGGCAAGAATTAGGTGGATTAAGATAAAGAAATCTTCATCCTCTTGGAAATAGTAAAACCTTATTTTACTAATTTATATATATATATTATTATGCATACCCTCCAAACATTTTATTTACAATTAAACCGTCAAAGACATGGTTTGATATCTTTTGCAATATGCTAATTTGTTTCAGACATAGCACTTACATCAAAACCTCTTACTTCAATACTAGCTTAATACATTATTAGACTTATAATTTTGTGTCTAGGTATCAATTTGTGTAACTATTATTAAAAATGAGTATTAAGTGTAAAATAATATCTTTTCAAAAAAATTATAAATCATACATAATACATGTTACAGTTGCGTTATCTTCCGAGATATATACATATATATGTATTGCTAACAACATTGTTATTATTTTTGCTTCTGTCCATTAATTTAGAAAGCTTGAGTGTGCTCAAGAATCAAAATTTGAAGTCGTCAAAATAAAATTAGGCCTCTAAAAAAATTCAATGCTTTAATTCTACTACTTGTTTAATTTATTTTGGAAAGTTTGATAATGATACTTAATTGGCAAGAATTACAAATATCTTCCACTATCAGTGGACTGAATAATAATTAACAGCTCATCATTTCACCATTATTTTAATTCTATTCATTCATTCATGGATTTTTATAGTTGATAAAATTTTGTAACTCTTCTAAAAAAAGGTTTATTATTTTGTTTTGTTTCAATTTATTGATTCTCCTAAGATACGCCTATTCTATGTCCATTGTCCTATAGTCAGCATTTTTTATTTCATGTCCTAAAGTTACTAATTTTAATTAGTTAATACAATGATACAAAAGTGGTGATTATAGTACAAGTGACTTTTATCTTTTATTAATATAGCTAATTATTTGGCAGGTAAATTACCATAATGTCCTAAGAATGGACATTTTTTTAGGATTATTTGCACTGACACCCCTTGAAGGTTGGTCAATGATACATAGTGGTTGGTCAAAGAGAGTGCACTTCCAACAATCCCTCAACTTTAAATTTCCTTACAATGACACCCCAAAATGAATTTTTGGACCATGAAATTACTCTTATGCCATTTCTTCATTTTAAAAATAAATTTTCTTGTATATATATATACTTTAGAGACCAAAGTGCCCTTAGTAGTTGATGAAAATGGTGTCAATGTACAATGTTATTGAACAGTGATACTGCACAGTGAAATTAAAAAATTAATGTAGAAGCTATAGATAATGTGATAACCTTTTCAGTGAAAAATAAAATTTTAAATAATAAGTTCATTTTGAAAAATCTCTCTCTTGATAGAAAGAAATAAAAACTTGGAATATGACCACAATATTATGCAATTGGGCACTTACTTAGCACTCTTAATTTTCATCAATCTTCAATGTTTTCCCTTCATATTAATTTAATTAGTTATTTAACACGTACATAGGCTTGTTTTCTAATTTTATCCTATGACTGACACCAAAATCACAAGAAGGGGAATTTTGTTAAAAGAACTTTAAAAAAAACCCCAAAACTATCTAAATTCTCTGCATTTTCCTATTATAAGTTGGAATATGTCTTCTCATGTATATCATATTGCTAAATTTCATCATCTGTATTTTTTATTAAAAAAAAAATTCCAACATTATGCTACAGAGTAACATCACCTAAGCTTGATAGCAAGATCATTTACATCTTGGGGATAACAAAATGACAATGCATACATAACCTCAAACATTTAGCCACAAGAAAAAATAAATTGTCATTATATATGGATATGATCTATTTTAAAATGCAATCTTTCCTTACTCATGACAATTACTGTTGGCTTCTAGGGTTTTCATTAGGGGCAAATATGATTTTTCATGTTAGTTTAGTGAACTGATGTAATAAAGGGTAAAGTTGAAGGGCAAAAATGTTCAAAAACCCATTTTGGGGTATCATTGCAAGAAATTTCAAAGTTGAGGGGTTGTTGGGAGTGCACTCTCTTTGACCAGCCACTATATGCCATTGACCATAACCTCAGGGGGTGTCATTGCAAATAACCCTCTTTTTTATGAGTTAAAGGTGTTTAGTGTATATTGTACATTAAGATTAAGTATCTATTCCATCAAGTAATGTAGTTTATTAGCTGTCATCGTGATTGGTTATGTATGTATAATATTCACAAGGTCTCACGCTTGACTTTATGATAATTTTACTATTATGTCCTAAAAAAATGTCATGATGGGAATGTGAAATATATATTGATTCCTGTCTAATCATGATTGGACAAAAAATTATAAAGTAGAATTCCTGTCATTTTTCCGAATTGTAAGATTTGATTTGTGTTATCAATCACCATATACTCTGCAATATATATATATTTCATACTCTGCCAATTCAACCAATAATAATAATGCAACAGTGAAATGCATTAGGAATTTTCTTCCAGTTCTTCAGAAATTAAAAACCCAAAAGGTTTGTGGTTTTAATTACTCGTATTAGTTATAACTTAATTAATAGTACCCTTTTATTCTTTTGACACTTTTTTTAATTTTTTACTTTTAAAGAAAAAACTTAATTCTAACGGTTATAGTTTAATACAATTGTGATGAAAAATTATTCTATAGTTCTGAATTTCATGGTATATAGGATAGTCTTTGTCTCGAAGAATAAATTTTTATTAAGCCATATCAAGTTTAAATAATATTTTCTTCTTATACAACATGGAGCAAATATTATCTTGATAATTGTGTGTGTTACAAAAACTCGTGGAGTACGAGCCGAATAAAATCGCCATCCCGATTCATTGAGAAAATGAGGACGCTATGACAGTGTAATAGTCAAAATAATACATGGTCTAACTGGAATGGGTCACATGACTGATGGGCCGATGACTGATAGGCTGAAGACTGATGGGCCGAAGAAATAAATGGGCCCATAGAATTTTTTAGAATATGAGTGATCCATAAGTCAAGGAGTTGTCCTACTTATGGAATAGAGAGTCCAAAAAAAAAAAAGAGTTTATCAAATCCCCTGATTTAAGGGATTGATAAACTTTGATAAATGGCAAAAGATTGAATAAATGATTCAATTTTTAACCTAATTATTGTTGTGTATTTTTCTGCATTTACAGAAATGGCGTCGTTTATGGGAAGTACTATTATTGAAAAAATTTCAATAGCTTCTCATTCTCTACGAAAAGCTGAGATTCATACCATCAATGGCGGTGATCACCCGTTCACAACAAACTGAGTTACCTTCGAACGGAGGCCAACAAGCCGAGGATCCGGTTAGGCGAGCCCTGAAGGAGAGGACCGCCGAATTGGAGAAACAAAATGCTGAGTTGGTGGCAAAACTAGCCCTGCTTCAGAACCCTCAAGAAGTCCAGAACGACGAGCAGTCCAGCCAGCAGGAGCAGTCTATAAGCCACCGGTCAAAAAGGGACAACCACCACGTAAAGTCCAATAATGATCGAGAGGAACACGCGGAGTCATCCCTACAGGTGCTCGGGGGGCGCAATCCCGAGGAGATTCTGACCATAAAGAAATTTGAGGAAATTATAATCAAATTCCAAAGGGAGGTGCTTAAGGATCTGAAGATGCAGACCCCTATTGATCTGGCCTCCGAGGCATCCATCGACGCCGTGCAGACTCCCTACACCATGACGATCACCAGTGTGCCCTATCCGGAGAGGTTCAGACTACCAAAGTTCACCCTGTTTAACGACACAAAAGATCCAACGGAGCACATCTACCACGTCTATACAAAGATGAATGTCTACAACGAAAATGAAGCTTTACTCTGCAAAGTCTTCCCCACCAGCCTAACCGAAACGACCCTGCTCTGGTTCAGAAAGCAACCACCCTGATCTATTGAAAGCTGGCTCAGACTCTGTGAATTATTCATTGCCTAGTATTTCGGTAATAAAAGACAAAAGAAGACCATCTCCAGTCTATTCACCATGATCCAGGAGAAAGGTGAATCCCTGAAAAGCTTTATCTCGCAATTCAATGTCGATATGTCCTCAATTGATAATTGTGACCAGCATTCAGCTGACGAGGCTTCCGAATGGCCCTGATCCCTGGAACTAATTTCCATCAATCCTTGGTCAATAAACCACCAGCAGACATCGGAGAACTCAATTCCAGGGCATAAAGGCATCTCCGAATAGAAGAGGAGTTGGTCATACGCCAAAGAAGGACAACCTTTGCAAGCGTAGAGGCAAGGGTAACCGAACCTTCCAGGGTATAGGATCGGGCCCCTAATCGGAAACGACTAAACGCTCCTCCTGTACCCTCCCCAGTCCCAGAGAAATGCCAGAGATTTGAAGACAAGGTCACCCCATTAAAGGTTACCCTGGCCAAGCTGTATCAAGAGACTAAGGGTAAAGGAATCTTCCGGTCATCACCACCCATTAGACAACCAATGGACCAAAGGGACATGTCAAGACACTGTGCCTTCCATGGCGAGTACGGGCACCATGCCAACGAGTGCAGAAGCCTTAGGAGACAAGTGGAAGCCATGATAGCAAAAGGAAAGTTGACCGAGTACATTGCCAATGAGGGAACCCGATCAGACCAAATGTCACATGCACCCGTCAAGGGGGCAATAGGATAGCTCGTAAGAGTCATTCACATGGTTCACGGAGGACCAAGTCAATCAGAAGTAGAGGAAGCCCGTAGATCCCAGATGCGTCAAGCCCAGAAGCTGCGAAGGGTTGGGGAGGTCAGCGAGTTTCAAAGCCCGAAAGAGGACGCCCGGATAACTTTATCTTCTGCGGATATGCGGAGCATTCAAACACCACATGACGATCCCTTGGTTATCTCCCTCATGGTCTCGAACTTCTTAATCAAGAGGGTGATGGTTGACCCAGGAAGCATCGCCAACATTAACACCAAGTGGGCCTTTGAGAAGTTAGAGATCAACCGTTAGGAGATAGTCCCTTCTAGAAGCCCGATAGCAGGATTTGATGGCAGAAGAGTGGAACCAGTGGGAGATATCCAACTGCCAGTAACAACAGCAAGACGTACGCTCAGAGAAACTTTTATGGTGGTGGATGTCAAACCCCCATATAATATCCTTATGGGAAGGGGTTGGATCCATCGAATGCATGGAGTTCCTTCAACCATGCATCAAGTCATGCGGTGCATCGATCCAAATGGAATTGACGTGATTGACATCAGGGGCGATCAGGTAGCAGCCAAGGAATGTTACGTTGTCACCATGAAAGGTCTGAGGATAAGGGCTGAACCGGAACGAGGGTCACGATCCAAAGCGGTACCCGATGATTAATAGCAATTACAGGAGGAGGGTGTAGGGTCGTCAATAACAGCTGAACCTTTGCTTGAAGTTCATATCTACCCCGATCATCCTGAAAGGTTGACTTATGTCGGTTATGGCCTCAATGCACAAGAAAAAAAGGAAATGGATGCCCTTCTACGCTCCAATGCTGACGTATTTGCCTGGGGCCATATGGATATGACTGGCATCGATCCGTCAATAGCCCAACATTCTCTAAATGTGGATCCCGACGCAAAACATGTCAGACAGAAGCAAAGGCGGATGGGGGTTCACCGAAACCAGATCATAGCTGAGGAGGTCAATCGACTTCTTTAAGCAGGATTCATTAAGGAGGTACAATATCCTTCCTGGCTGGCAAACATTATTGTGGTTCAGAAGAAGAACGGGAAATGGAGGGTGTGCGTAGACTTCACCGACCTGAACAGAGCATGCCCGAAGGATTGTTTCCCATTACCAAAGATCGATCAGATGGTAGATGCCACCGTAGGATTCGAGCGCTTGAGTTTTCTGGATGCATACTCTGGGTATAACCAGATATGAATGAACCCAGATTACGAGAAAAAAACTGTTTTCATCACTGAATCAGGTACATATTGTTACACAGTTATGCCTTTCGGACTAAAAAATACAGGTGCAACTTTTCAGAGGTTAGTCAGCAAGGTCTTCCAGGGCATGATGGGTTCTACCATAGAAGCCTACATTGATGACACGGTGGTCAAAAGTAAGGCGAAAAGTGGTCACCTGACCGATTTGCAACAGGTATTCGATACCCTCAGAAAGTACAAGATGAAGCTTAATCCATCCAAATGTTCTTTCAGAGTATCCTTGGGTTCATTTTTGGGACATATAGTTGATCAGACGGGAATACAAGCTAGCCCATCACAAGTCAAAGCTCTCATGGAGTCAACAGAGCCAAGGTCCAGGAAGGAAATCCAGGTACTAACCGAAAGGATGGCAGCCCTCAGCCATTTCATCTCCCGCTTAACCGATCGGTGCAGGCCATCCTTTCAAGCTATAAAGGCGGCAAAAGGAGAGGTCTGGGGGGCGGAGCAATCAGAAACCCTGAAAAAACTCAAAAGCTACATGGCAAAGCCTTCCATACTGGCAAACCCAGAAGCCGATGAGCCGTTACACTTATACCTAGCCATATCTGTGACACTTACCAGCGCCACTCTGGTCAAGGAGGGCAAGGGGTACCAGGTACTAGTCTTCTACACCAGCAAAGCCCTTGCTGATGCAGAGACCTGTTATTCGAAGCAGGAGAAACTGGTACTATCACTAATCAATGCAAAGCGACGTCTTCGGCATTATTTTGAAGCATATCCAATCGTAGTGCCAACTGCAACCCCGATCAGATCCATAATGGCGAAACCTGAGTTATCGGGGAGAGTATCCAAATGGGCAATAGAACTCGGGATTTTTGACATAACCTATGTCCCCCGAACTGCCATCAAAGGACAAACAGTAGCTGACTTTCTGTTGGAAACAGAAACTACGAATTCTTTAGAAGAAAATGAGCCTGGCTTATGGGTTGTGTTCGTAGACGGATCATCAAATGTCAACGAAGTAGGGATCGGTGTAGAGCTCGTGACACCAGATGGCACTAAAATCCAGTAATCCGTTCGATTGGAGTTTTCTGTCTCCAACAACGAAGCCGAGTATGAGGCCCTTTTAGCAGGGTTTCGGTTGACCCGAAGCCTTCAAGTATAGAGAGTAGAGATACGAAGAGATTCCCAGTTGGTAGTACGGCAGTTAAATAGGGATTATGAAACCCGAGAGCCTAAAATGGAAGCGTACAGGAATTTGGTATTAAAAGATGCCGAGGAATTCCAACAGTTAACCTTTGAACAGATCCCCAGAGGGGATAATATGATAATAGATCACCTGGCTAACCAGGCCTCCACATCAGGGGAAAGTATGACTCAAATAGTACCAATAGACTTCATAGTCCGATCAAGCTTGGAGCCCCCCCAAAGATGTGATGGTCATTCCATGGGAGCCAAGCTGGATGGACCCTATATCAGATTATTTGAGGACCGGTGCATTACCTGAGTCAAAACCAGAGGCCCGAAAAATAAGAATGAAGGCAGCCAGATATGCTCTATACAATGGCCAACTATACCGCAAGTATTTTTTCGGGCCATATTTGAGGTGTCTCATGCCCTCCGAAGCCTCTGCGATCATGGAAGAAATTCATGCAGGATCATGTGACAATCATTCCGAAGGGAGGTCTTTAGCCTATAAAGTTCTCACCCAGGGATATTTCTGGCCTTATTTATCAAGGGACGCTGAGGTCTACACCCGACACTGCAGAAAATGCCAATTTCATGGAGATGTCATTCATCCACCTCCGGAGTTATTAAACCCAACAATTATCCCCCATCCCTTTACCCGATGGGGTATGGACATTGTGGGTCCTCTCCCGCAAGCTATACGATCTACCACTCATGTTCTTGTGGCTACGGATTACTTTACCAAGTGGGTGGAAGCCGATGCATACTCTACCATCAAGAGTAGCCATGTTATAAAATTCATCCGGAGTCACATCATTTGTAAATTCGGACTACCCCGAACTATAATTATGGATAATGGCACCAATTTGGATAACAGGAAAGTTCAAGTGTTCCTAGCAAAACATGGGATCAATCAGAACACTTCTTCCGTTGGTTATCCACAGGGAAATGGGTAGGCTGAGAGAACAAACAGAACAATTTTTGATACACTCAGGAAAAAGCTTGAAGAGGCAAAAGGGGTCTGGTTGGAGAAATTGCCCGAAGTGTTATGGTCCTATTGGACTACTCCAAGGCAACCAATAGGAGAGACCCCTTTCGCCATGGCTTATGGGGCCGAAGCCGTTATCCCGACCGAGTTGAGAGTACCTACTTTAAGAAGTCAAGCCTAGGAGGAAGGTCCAAACAATCAGCACCTGGCCCATGATTTGGACCTACTGGAGGAAAGAAGGGAAGTTGTCGAGATAAGGTTGGTTGCCTATCAGCAACAAGTCAGGGCATGGATTAATCAAAAAGTCAAGAGAAGAGAGTTTGAGGTAGGCGATATGGTACTCAGAAGAAATATTGGGATTGTTGGCAAATTACGAAAGACATGAGAAGGAACTTACACAATAATTGAGGTCATCGTACGTGGAACATATCGGGTACGAAAGAACGAGATAGGCCGCATTGAGCCCCAACTCTCAGAACGCTTATCGGCTGAAGAGGTATTATCCTTAGGTAGTTTCTTTTTCTTGTTAAAGCAATAAAGTTATGTATCACTTATGACACCTTCTACTGATTATAAGAGAGCATTTATGCCCGATGTTCGGCACCTCTGCTTCATGATTCTCAAATTCATTTCAATAAAGATACATTCTATTTTGTGCGAGTGTTCCATGATTAGATCAAAATTTTCCTAAGTGTTGAGTTCAAACCTGATTTGAACTAACCAGAGGACAAAAACAAGCCTCAGGGGCCATATGCTCGAAGGCTTCGTATTCAAATAAAAAATTTCCTAAGTGTTAAGTTTGAACCTGATTTGAACTAACCAGAGGACAAAAACAAGCCTCAGGGGCCATATGCCCGAAGGCTTCGTATTCAAATGAAAATTTTTCTAAGTGTTAAGTTCGAACCTGATTTGAACTAACCAGAGGACAAAAATAAGCCTCAGGGGCCATATGCCCGAAAGCTTCGTATTCAAATGAAAAAATTCCTAAGTGTTAAGTTCAAACCTGATTTGAACTAACCATAGGACAAAAGCAAGCCTCAGGGGCCATATGCCCGAAGGCTTCGTGTTCAAATAAAATTTTCTTAAGTGTTAAGTTTGAACTTAGTTTGAACTAGCCTGAGGACGAATACAAGTCTCAGGGGCCAGATGCCCGAAGACTAAATATTAAAATAGGAAAATGTACTAAAACAACAAGAATGAAATAAACACTAAGATGGGAAAATTCTTTTCATTAATAAAGAGAGAAATCACAAAAACACCCTCTTGAAAAGGGTAAGTATAACGAACTTGAAAAACATATTCTACTCAGGAGGATGATAATCTTCTCCCTTCAAAATAGCAGCAAATCACTTCTCATTTTCAGAAGCCGAAGGGTCCTTGTAAGGAAGAGACACTCCCATGAAAGCATCGAACTCCTCAGCAGTCTTGAACTCCCGAGCTGCCAAAGGAATGTGCTCCATTTTGTGCCTTTCTCACCATGCTCTGACTAATCGGACATCGCACATAGTGGTATACCGGTTGTGCATGTCCAGACCCCCCAAACGGCACACCTCTACCTTGGACCGCTCAAGAGCCAGAAGATTATCTGACTCCGCCTTTTCGGCAGCTATCTTCTGGTAGGCTGCCTTCACCTCTTCAAGCTCAGCGGCTAAAGCTATCTTTCAGCAGCTAGAGCCCTCTTCTCTGCCTCTCCGGTCTCCAGAAGGTTTTTATGTTCAGAGACGCTCCGGCGAATACCATATACCTATTTGACCAGAGCGACCCGATGCTCGTTGTTTTGCTTTAGCTGGGCCTGTATATTGGCCATTTCCTGGACATCAGACTCCACAACATTGTTGTAGGTCTGGATCCCATAAAGAAGCTACACAGAAAGAGGAAAAAAGGCCTGTTAGTACATAAGGTGGTAAAGATAATAAACCAAGTTATAAAAGAAAAACAAGTTACATACCTCCATGACCATTGTGGAGCTCTTCTTCAGAAACTCCGTCGTGGAGATTTTTTACTGAGCTGCCCTATCGGTCGGAGTCCAAATCATTTTTGCCATAACCCAAAGAGCTTTTAGCTGGGTGATGGTGATCTGATGATGAAGACCTGAGTCCCATCAGGTAGATGGAACTTTGGCTCCCAGGGAATAGAAGTACGGGGAGCCTCCTGAGCCTGAGGGGTTTCGCTCGTAGAGGCATCAGAAGCTTAGGTCTCTTATTGGCCACTCCACCGCCTATACCGGATCGGGTACTTGTGATTGGAGGATTTACAGGAGAAGACTGAGGCGGAGCTACCGGACTTTGTGTTGGCGAGGGTACTGGAGGCGCCGGGGGTGCTGTCGAGAGTGGCACAACATCGACCAGGTTGACCCCTTCAGGAACTTGAGTACGTCTGGCAGAAAGGGGTTTGAAGGGCAAATCCATCATGTCAACAACAACGCCCAAGTTAGAAATCATCTCCAGATTTTCCTGAGTCAGAAGGGTTGTGGCAGATCGGACATTGCTCGAGATCTTAGTTTTCAGAAGGGCTATCCGTTCTTTTATGAGGGACAGGGGAATTTCTCTATCCTCATAACCTAGAACCCTGTATGCATACTCCCCCCGATGTAAATCATAGTACTTGCAAAGACAAGAAGCCTTATGGAGGGGACGGTAGATAGGTAAACGAATGGCATCGAACGTGTGTGGGATCGGGAATGTAAGAGAAAACAGGTAAGACCAATTACCGCTCACAACTACCATTCTCTCTTTCCACCCCTTATCAGACTTTTCTGTGCCAGAACATATACTTCGACCGTGGAAGGGAAAGATGTTGTATTTGCCCTTACTTTCTCTGGCATTTTGGAAAAAATAGCAGAGAAGTAAGTCGGCTAGACCTAGGTTAAGGTCTAGATCCCTATTATATAATAGGAGCATGGACAGAATCCTAAGACTGTTCGGGTTGAGTTGAAGGGGGTGTAAACCTAATATGAAAAACACGTAATGGAAGAAGGGGTGAATGGAAAATCTTAAAACCTTAAGGTGAACTGCCGATAGTAGAATGCTACCGGGCTGGAGTCCCTCACTTTTGGTGAAATCTAAGTAACCTGGGTAAGGGTCCACATCGACATCCCCAGGTACGTGGGTCTCAACCCGAAGATGTTTTACATCTACTTCAGACCGGGTTTTCTTAAGAGGGGCGACTACGAAGGGTTCAGAAGACTTGGGGTCCACAGATTCACTGTTATCATGAGAACCCCTTGAAATAGGTGTTCCCGGATTCGATGACGAACCCAGAAGACCGGTATTTTGGGGAACTTTTTTTGGGACAAGGCCCCCTTGACGGGTAGAAGGAGGGTTGTCACTACTGGTAGGATCGTTGCCAGTTGTAGATGATAGAACGACTTCCTCTACTGACCGGGTATCATCACTGTCAGACATAACTTCAGAAAGGTAGAAGAGACAGAGGGGGTAGAGGTGAAAAATAAAGAAAAAAGAAGGAAGGACTATTTGACTTACTCAGCTGATAATGAAGAACGGGAGGAACTTCGGGTAGAAGTAGACTTTTGTTCTAATGGAGGTGTTTATATGACCGAAAGAAAAGAATACAGGAATGAAGGAAAGACGAAATTCCAGGAGCAAAGATTGAGAGAGAGAGACAGGAGTGAAAATTTCCAAATGAATAGAATGAAAAAATCAAATGGTAAATGATGGGTTTTATAGAAGAAAAAGAGTATAGCAAGGGACTGCACGAAGCCCGAAGGTCACACAACCCACGAGGAGCCGTCATGGTGCAAAGATTGAGGAAGTAATGGCCTCTTATTTTGAAATACCATTAAATGCCTAATAATGGCATGACAACACACTACCATCATTCCCCATGAAGAATATATATGTATATATGTGTATATGATATTTCGGTCATGGGCTATGATGAGATTCATAAGCCTATAACCTCAGGGGTCTGTGTAATAGTCAAAATAATACATGACCCAACTAGGATGAGCCACATGACTGATTGACCAATGACTGATGGGCTGAAGACTGATGGGTCGAAGACAGATGAGCCGAAAAAATAAATGGATCCATAAAATTCTTTAGAAGATGAGTGATCCATAAGTCAGGGAGTTGTCCTACTTATGGAATAGAGAGTCCAAAAAAGAAAAGAGTTTATCAAATCCCCTGATTTAAGAGATTGATAAACTTGGGTAAATGTGATTGACCCATTTACCAGAATTATATATAAATACATGGCCAAAGATTGAATAAATAATCCAATTTTTAACCTAATTATTATTGTGTATTTTTCTGCATTATGTTAAAAAGGAATGTGAAATTGAAAATATATAAATGTGTATTTTATTGGAATAAAAGTATAAAAGCACCTATTTAAAAGGTAAAGCTAATAGAAATAGTTGACCGAGTGTTATATAAAAAAAATCAAGGAACAAAATCATGGTGGTAAATAATGAATTTAACGGTTAGAATCACAAAACTTGAGTGATAAAATCCGTTGGTATGTTTAGATGCTTCCAATATTGATATTACATCCATCTTAAATTACTCATGGTTTTATCGATAATATAAAAAAAAAAATTAATACCAACCAAAATGATAGGATATTGGCAGTCTTGCAAATTATGTAACGTTAAATCATGAATTTACGGAATACAAGAATTTGAACTCAGGTTCAGTATTTGGATAGGATTCATCCAGTATTTCTTTTTTCATATGTGTATATATATAGACACCCACATTGTATGTCTACATTTAATTAGGTCATAGAGGGACAGAGGAGAGGTCATTTTAATCTGAGACCATGAAACAGAAAGACACGCACACGAAATGGATATCAACATGATATTATCCTAATGCAGTTGTTGGGGACAAACGATTTTCGGAGTGTTTGGGGTCTTCAAGGAATCTCCAATGGCTGACGTGGCCATGTGCTGTGGGGTCCACGTCAGGGTTGGCCACTCATTTTTAAGGGGTCCGGACCCAGCTGGCAAGCATATACAAGTGGATGTTTGTTGGCAAAGTCACTGCTAAAAACACCACCCGGTGTATATACTTTTAAGAACACTAGGAGTCTTTTGTCGACACGTGTATTTTAGGAGTTTGACAGAACTATCTTAAATCGGGTACAGATTAGGGTCGGACCCTTTTGGGATAAGACCAAATTGTGTGAGATTTTCTTCTTAAATCTGACCCTCCATTATTTTTTTTTTTAAATTAAGAATTATTCACACACCCTGGCTCAACCGAAACTTAAACCCTATACCTCCCATTTGAGAGGTATGGTCCGATATCGCTTGACCACTAGACCTTTGTTTTTTAGGCCATGTTTGGTAGGTGATTTGGGGTGGCCTGGTCTAGATCCTGAACTTAAAAATCTGTTTGATAAGCGGTCTGGTCTGATGTCACGATCTCACAAGCATTGAACCAGACCATATTTGGTAAAGCTTTATGGTCTGATCTTTTCGTTTTAAAAAAATAAAATTATTTTATTTATTAATTATTAATTTTTCATTTATAAATACTTTTATAAATTTATTATTTATTCATTTATATATTAATTTATAAATATATTCTATTCATTTATTATTTATTATTATTTAATTCATTTAATTTACTATTATTTCATTATTTAATTCATTTCATTATTTATTTATACTATTATATTGTTAATTTATTATTATTATTATTTATTCATTTTAAATTATTTATAAATATATTTTATTAATTAATTTATTATTATATTTATTAATTAATTTATTCATTGTTATTATTATTATATATTATTTAATTCATTTTGTTTATTATTCATTAATTTTATTTTATTTTAAATATGTTTTATTTAATTTCTTATTTATATTATTAATTTATTATTATTATTTATTCATTTTTAATTATTTTTAAATATATTTTATTAATTTATATTATTAATTTATTATTATTATTATTTATTCATTTTTAATTATTTCGAATATATTTTATTTATTATTTATTAATTTATTATTATTATGTATTATTTAATTAATTTTATTTATTATTCATGTTTTTTATTTTATTTTTAAATATATTTATTTAATTTATTAATTATTAATTATTTATAAATATATTTTATTATTTATTCATTTATTTATTATTATATATTATTTAATTCATTTGTTATTATTATTTTTATGTATTATTTAATTTATTTTGTATATTATTATTATTTTTATTCAATTTTGGTTTTTGGTGGTCTTAATAGTTGGTTTCAAAAATCTGATTTTGATTACCAAGACCAGACCATGCCATGTGAAACCACTAAAAAAATTGGTTCCAAAAACATCACATTTGTTTCAATTTGGTCTGGTTCTAAATTTTGAGACCAGTCCAAACAAATATAGTCTAGCCCCTGAAAACTAAGATCAGACCAGACCAAGTGGAACCATAACCACCTACCAAACAGGACATTAATGTTCGTATTAATGTAAATTTTAATTTATTTTAAATTTCACTAAAATATATTTTAGTTATAATGTTGAAGTAAACTGATGTGAAAATATGACATTGATATTTTTCACTTTTTCAGAAACGTTTCAACGGGCAAAACAAAATAGATTGCGCCAAACATGCATCAATCCAAAAGGTATATTGGTTCTCCATCTAAATAAGCAAAAAAACGAAATAAAACACATACCAAATAGGTCCTAAAATAACCACTCTACTAACACTCAACATCTTGTGATGTTGATGCTAATTCTCACTTAATATATATATATATATATTTGGTTCCCAAGAAATTAAAATTTGTTGTCTCAGGAAGCAGGAAGCATCAAATAGATCTAACTCAAGTCCCAATTTTCAGTAGTTCCAGATAATTCATTGGAGCCTTAGCCAATTATACGAGTCACTTTCTAGTTTCTATAACGGCTACAAATATTTCAATGTTTATTCCTCGTGTATGGGCCTATATTCTTGGGCCTTTTATTGTTTGTTATGTTTAGGTCCTATGTATGGGCTTATAGTTGATCTCTATCCCTTTTTGGTTCCCAAGTTTGTTGTCTTGGTCCACTGTACATTTACTATTATATCCAATACCCATACAATGTTTTATTGTTTTACATATTTTTATAACTTAAGAAGCACGGACAGGCCAAGACACGAATACGGTGACACGGAAAATTCTAAAAAAACAGAATACGACATGACCCAAATACAGTGATACGAAAAATCCTAAAAAAAAGGATACGACATTACAAGGACAAGTCAAAAAATAAAAATATAATTATTTATTTTTGTTGTCAAATAAACTAAATTTAATTATTTTATCCATATAAGTATTAAATATTACTCATTTATATTTTTAAAAAATATACATTTTATTGTTGTTGCTTAAGATTTATTTTATGTTTTAATTAGTTCATAATATATTTTCAAGTTAAATTAAAACTAATTAAAAATTCCCGTGTCGTGTCATCGAAGTCTCCAAAACTTGATTGTGAAGTATCCAAAATGTGTTTTTGAAATGTCTTAAACGTGTCCATGAAGTGTCCCAAGTATTAAGATAACTCTAGTCGTGTGGACACGCATCAGACACGTGCCTAAGGCGTGTCCTTGTGTTTGACACAGATACAACAACCTCTAGTGAAGTGTCTTTATAACTTTATATACATATATGGTTGTAAGCAAGTGTGGATTGTGAAGGTTGGTGGGGTAGGTTGCTTCATGCTCATAGGTGTGGCATGGGGGTTGAACCTATATAGGTTAAAAAAAAAAGGCCTAAACCCTAAGGTTGAACCTATATGGGTAGCTGAGCACAATTTGAAGCTAATAGATAGTGCATGTAAGCACTTCTTTTAATATGGTATATAAGAGCATCTGCAATGGTAAACTACTTTTAGACTCTCCACTTTCACAAAGTGGAGTGTCATGCCACTCTTTTAGAGTGTGGGGTCCTTTATTTTATTTGGAGTGTGGGTATTGTATGGTATGAGATTATATGATTCACTCTACTTTATATTATTTTATTATCAATTTTTTTTAATTATTAATAAAATATTTAATATAAAAAATATATTAAATGTCATTAAAAAAATATAAAATTAAATTTGTACAGATAAAAATTAAATATGCAAAAAAATAAAAATACATTAAAATAATTTAACACACATGAAAAAAAATACATTACACATTAACACACAAGAAAAATAATAAACATGCAAAAAAAATACATTACATAATTTAACACACATGAAAAAAAATACATTAACATTTTATCACTTATAATGATAAAATTAAACATTTCCTTGACTTAAACGAGCTATAATTATCTTATGTTGAGCCTCGATCCATGCTTTGATCATCGGTGTTGGAGCATCGTTTGGATCTTTTTCCATCATTTGTCTTTCCCAAGCACTTTGCTCCTTCTCAAGCTCCATTCTTTTTATTTTTTCTTGCATATCAATTTCCTTCATTTTCAACTCAATCTCATATCGCTTTGTCATTTCTTGTTGTACCTTCACATCTACCTTAGCTTTCAATTTTAATTTATTATGCTCAAGTTTCCCTTCATCCAACAAATTGTATTTCTCAACAAATTCTTCAAAAGATTTAGCATATAAGTTTGCTTGTACCTATCTTTATTCTGCTTACGAATTTTCTTTGATGCTTTTCGTCCAATGGGTCGTGAAGTCTCATGTGAATTTTCGTCAACCGCGGGTGAGTCGTCATCACCAAGGTTTACTGAATTTGGCGTTGATACTCCAGTAGTCGACGGAGTAGATGGATTAGTTGGGATTGAACTTGGCGTTGATAGAAGTGTTTCGAAAAATTCTCCAGATTGATCAATATCGGTATCTATAACTCTCTTATTTGTTTTTCTTTTGCTTTTGCTGCAAAGTTCTTGTCATTTTAGAGATCTGCGAAGAATATTCCAACAATGCTCCCACTTCAATGCCTTCCCTTCCCGACCTTCATATAATGCTTTTGCTGCAGAATGCTACAAGTATATTGAGATAAATTGTCAATTAAAATACATATATAATTATATATTTACAAATAAAAATGATTAAAAAACTTACTACGTCTTCAACTCCGTATCCACTAATACATTGATCTTGGATTTGTTTGTGATATCCACTGAATTTGCCAACAAATTTCTTAATGACTGAAAATCGATTTTACAATCCAATCATGTTTCGGCGTTCTGGGCCACCAATTTGAAGATTAAATTCAGCATGGATTCGTCCCCAAAACGTACCAATTTGTTGATCCGAACCTGTTATTGGATCTTCTCCAATATTGATACATGATTTGCATAATGCTTCATCTTCTTTAGTGGACCAATTAAGCTTGACTTTTCTTGAACTAGGTCGGGATTGAGAAGCTTGAGAGTTAGATTGAGATTGAGATTGATATTGATATTGGGATGGGTATTGGAAAGTAGGTGGATATTGGAGATTTTGTTGATATTGAAAAGAATGTGGATATTGGTAATTTTTGGTGATATTGGAAAGAATGTGGATAATAGGGAGTAGGTGGGGTTTCAGATTGAAAAAAGTTTGAAGACTGAAAATCATATGTAAATTGCGGTGGTAGTTCGGAGTTATGAGATTGGTTAAATGGAGGTTGGGGATCCATGAAATATTGAAGGAATAGAAATGGAGAGAAATAGTGAGAGAGATAATTTTTTAAGCATAAGAAATTTATGGTAGAAGTGTAATGTTATTTATAGAGTTTTTTTCTTCATCCTAATGGCATATTCTTCTAAATATTCCATATCCTATATCCATTTGTCTTATCCTAATAGCATATTCTCCTAAATATTCCATATCCTATATCCATTTGTCTTCATCCTAATGGCATATTCTCTTAATTATCCCATATTCATTTGTCTTTATAAGCTTAATCATCTTCATGGTTTATATCCAAGTATATTTCATACATTGCCTTCAACTTTAGGAAAATGGCCTATATATTTTCTTCTATGTTTCCCATAACCTATATTCTTCTATGTTTTCTATCATCTTCATCTTTATATTTCCACTAACCTATATACATTCTCATTTCTTTGAGTAATATTAAAAATGGCTTCATTGTCACGATCTATTCCAGAATCCGACGAGTCCCTTTCTCCACTAAGTTATATTTCTGATTCTAATGATGAAGATTTTTTTTATCAACGTCAGAAAAGAATGGAGGAGTTAATGGAATTATTATCGCCAGAGAAGGTAAACACATTCTTTCAATATCGTAAGAGAAAATTTATTAAATATGATCGAGAGGCGGCGACGCAACAACTTTTCGAAGATTACTCTGCCGATAATCCAACTTATCCAACTGAGATGTTTCGTAGACGATTTCGGATGCGGCGATAGTTATTTGTTTATTATTTTAAATGATATTACTGCACATGATGATTATTTCATCCAAAAAGCAGATGTCATAAAATGATTGTTGCCATACGTATTCTTGCTTATGGAATTTTAGCGGATCTGTGTGATGAGTACATAAAGGTTGCCGAGCGTACTGCCATTGAAAGCTTGATGCGGTTTTTTGATGCTATAATTATAGTGTATGCAGAGCGGTACCAACGCGTACTAAATGAAGGGGACATTGCACGTCTGCTTCAAGAATGAGAGGAAAAAGGTTTTCCAGGTATGCTTGGTTCTATAGATTGTATGCATTGGGAATGGAAGAATTGCCCCACAGCTTGGCATGACACACACATGAGAAGAAATCGTAAACCTACCCTCATATTAAAGGTGGTTGCATCGAAAGATTTATGGATTTGGCATGCTTTCTTTGGCATGGCTGGTTCAAACAATGATGTGAATGTCTTGGATCATTCTCCGGTATTTAAAAGTTTGATCGACGGTATAATGTCACCTGTCAAGTACGTGATAAATAGTCATCAACGTACAATGGGGTATTACCTATCTGATGGTATATATCCTAAATGGACAACTTTATTGCAGATAATACTGCACCCAACATCTGGTAAAAAAAAGTTATTTGCTCAAAAACAAGAAGCTGTTAGAAAGGATGTTGAACGAACATTTAGCGTGTTGCATATCAGGTGGGCTATAACGCAAGGGCCGGTGCGCTATTGGGATAAAGAAGACCTGAATAAGATAATGAGAACATGCATTATATTGCACAATATGATCATTGAGGATGAGCGCGAAGACATTTTGCAATGGACACCTCCAAGTGATGAGTCAATAGCCCTTCCGCAATACGTTCGAGATCCAGTAGTATAAACAGCACACATTTCCGGTCGGCTAAAAAAGATTCGCAATAAAGCAAGTAATGCTGATCTCAGAAGAGATTTGATGGAAAATTTGTTGAATCATTTTGGTGATGAAAATGTTTAAGTTAGTGTAACCGCAGAAAATGTACTTTCAATATTATTATGCAAATAAATATTTTATTATGTCACAATTTTGTGGAATCAATTTTTTTTTATAAATAAGATATTACTTTCTACAAATAAAAAAAATGATACATTAATATCACAATAACAAAGTTAGATTAGAAACAATAAATAATTACAATAAATATAATTATTTTGAATAAAATATTAAATTATAGATTTTAATTTTAATTAATTGAATCTTAGTTTTTAAAATAATTATTTCAATATTATAGTAAATTTATTATTTTTTCCAAAATTTATTATAACAATAGTATAATAGGATAATATAAATATAATTATTGTGTTGTAGTATAGTGCAGTTTTTTTGTAAATTAAAAAAATGAGAAAAAGAATTTTTTTTGGAGAAGATGCTTTCAACTCTCCACTCCACATGCTATCTGTAGTGTTTCAAGTGAAGAGTTTTATGCTGGCTCTACCAAATGGCGTGTTGCACTCCAAGCGAATTTCCTCTCCACTATGGCGCTGTCAGGGAAGAGGGAAGTGGCGTGGAAAATAGTCCGTACTCCTAATGCTCTAATAAGCACAAGTTGATAGCGTGATTTTAGTTTGTGAGTTTCCAATCTAGTCACACTACTTCATGTTCTGATTTTCTCCTCATACCTTAATTTCTCTTATAATACATAACATCAAATAATTGAAAACATTAAATGCCCATTTAAATATGATAAAATTTTAAGTAATATAGTATGAAATATGAGAATTGAAAATTTACAAAAGATGCTAAAAGAAATTTTTTTTTAAGCATCACTTAAAATCTTTTAAATTCAAAATTCAGTCTTGGAAAGTTTTTGGGAGAGGTGGTTATTTTGTTTTTAAAAGTTAGAGGTACACACTTAAAAATAATATTTGATCTTAATCTCACATTTATAACAATTCCATTTTCAAATAAGTAATATTTTTTCTTTTATGAATTTCATGTTACTTTGAAATTTCAATAGAGTAACCAATTGTATAACTACATAAGTTTCGTATAATGGAAATAACGTGTTAAATTCTCAACAGTTAAACAAGACCAGCACACAACATTTTATTAGAAAATATTTTATTAGACATTTCAATGGGCCGTTAATATATTATTTTCTATCGTCTACACTGCGTCCCAGAATAAAATCGTGACTCTTGTTGCATAGGTAAGTAGTGATTTTACATGTCATAAATGTCACCGCCTTAAAACATTTTATATTATATTATATATATATATATATGTATGTTTCATATATATAACGGACAACAGTGTATAAACCGAATAGAAGACATATTAACCAGAGAAATTAAAAATATTTTATCGCGGTTCGGTGATTCTTCCTCCTCTCAGGTACCAAACGCAACCCTTTTACCCAACAACTTTTCTCTATCTTTAACTCAACCAATTCAAGCAGATATGCTCTGATTTGGTTCTCTGTGATTATCCCATGTTGTTTGTCAATTAAATTTTATATTTTGAACGATGAAAAATTATTTCTTGTATGAACTGAATTCAGAATCAGACTCTAGATGTTCTTGTTGGTTTATTGATATCAATACTCTTGTTGTATCGGTTATAATTCATCTATGATTGATGGATTTTTGTTCAAAGTATATATATATTATATATATATATATATATCGATAATGTTGTTTCTGTTCTGATGTCAGATCCATGATTTGTTTCTCTAATTCTTTATCATTTTGTATATATGTCTGTGTGAATATATATATATATATATATATATATAGATTATGCACATTCCTTTTAATTTAATTGAGTTGAGCTAAAACAATAAATGAAGGGCTGACTTTTTTTTTTTTTTGAAATGTAGTTTGAAATTAGGTTTGTTGATATTTACTCAATAACTGTATTGGGAGTAGAAAGAAGAGCTATTTCAAGGAATTTTTATGTAGGTAGCTGAAAACTTGTGATGTGTGATCTGTTTTTAAAGTTTTGAAGAACTCTTTTATGATAATTGAAACAACCAGGGGCAAAGTATTTTCTTCTTCTTTTTCCTTTTACGGGTAAAATGTCGGGTTATACTAACAATATACGAGTTGTGGAGTCAGTTCGTATAATACCCTTGACGATCTCCTTGGGATCTAGGTCCCGGGAGATCGTCCTTGGGGTTAGACCTTTTTAAAATGTCGGGCTATATTAAATCAGTAATCATCCTTTGGATTCGAGGAGGTATGTCTATAATAACAACAAAAAAAACTTGTCGATTGATTATTAGCTTAAAATGGGCAATAGTGTTAGTTTTTCCCTTTGATATATGAGTAACTTTAAGAGGAATTAAACTTGCCAAGCTTTCATTTGGTGGAATAAATTACATATAAAAGTCAGATTTCTTGCAATATTAATTTCTTGTTAACATCCCGAAACATCGAAAATTAGAAAAAATATTTGTGTTACTTTGATGGTCCTTCAGTGATTCCCCTCATTCTCCTATATTGTTGTTGGTTGAGGCCCTATCTTCGTCAGTTCGCTCATTGTCGGGAGGAGGTCTTTCCCATTTACATTGAATTTCCATTGAGATGTTGAAATACGATTATTACCCCATTTGTTCGAGAACTCTGTCAACCTTGGTGTGTCTTCAATAGTCTTAGTTGCAAAGAATTTAATTCTCTTATCTTCGTTAATCTTCTTTTATTGAGCAATTCTTAAACCTTGAAAGCCATAAGATGAAGTGCCAAGTTAGGGAGTCTATAAAGAGCATTTGCAACGGCCATCTTTTTGATGGTGAAGATGTCATAGCTTTCCTACTAATAGTGAACTCTTAGTTCAAGTCAGCTAGGTTCGAGTAATGGATACAGCTCCAGATCTGACTTCCTAATGCCTTCTGTATGCTTTCTGTAACATTACAATAAGAAAATATTGGTTAACATAACAATACGCCCTTCATTGTCTGCATCGTAATTTTTGAAATTTTCCATGTCAAATTGTTCCTTTACTACCCATTTCTCCCCAATCAACTCCTGCTTTACTTTGAATTAATTATTGTTTTGGTGCTTATTTTGGTGTCGGAACAGATGGGGAGGGGAGGGAAGCTTGGGAACAAGCAAATTATTCCAAGAAGGGTTCGACCAAAAGAGAAGGAATTGGATGATTCAGATAAAGATTATAAAGCAGGAGACGATGAAGAATGTGATGCATCAGATGAGTACTGTTCTTCGTTTGCTGGAGATGAATCAGATTTAAGTGAATTCGAAGAAGAAGAAGAGAAAGTGAAGAAGAGGAAGGTTGATAGGTCGAAGAGGCAAAAGGGCAAGTTTAGAACAAAAGGAAATAGGGTAACAAAATCGCGCAAGAGAAAAAGGATTTCATACAATGAAGACGAAGATGAGGACTATGATGGTGAGGATTACAACGATGATGAGGAATTCATGCCGCATGAGATTGATTGTGTAGATGATGAAGATGAACTGATGGTGAAGAAAAAGACAACTCAGAGTCTAGGCAGACCCTTGTTGAAAGAAAAGAGTTTTGCGAAAGGGCGGAAGAGGAAGAGGAATAAGGTCAAAAAACCTATGAGGAAGAAACCAAGAAGGATCCGTGGGTGGGGGAGGAAATCAACTGCTAGTACTAGTTCGAAACCTACTGACAAGAATATAGCTGTGAGAGGAAAGAGCAAGAAAAATGTTGGGCACAGAAGAAAAAGATTGAAAATAAACTCTGATCCTGATTTTAGGAGTTCTGGTTCATCTGATTTCGAGTACACCATCTCTGAGGAAGAAAGAGAACAGGTGAGGGAGGCCAGTGAACTTTGCCGAAGTTTAAGTACTAGTTTGAAGAGTTCATCTTCGTCACATAAATTAAAGGGACCCCCTCGTCAGCAACGTACAGGAAGAAAGGGTAAGGAGAAGGTAAATGACTTGAATAATGAATTGGGAAAGCAAATATGTGGGATATGTTTGTCTGAAGAAGGGAAGAAGACTATCCAAGGAACGATAAATTGCTGCAGTCATTTCTTTTGTTTTGCTTGTATCATGGAGTGGTCGAAAGTTGAATCTCGTTGCCCTTTGTGCAAACAAAGATTTGTGACAATTAGTAAGCCCGCAAGATCAAATATAGGATTTGATTTGAGGTCCGTGGTAACACAGGTCCCCGAACGTGATCAGGTACTCAATATAATTTTGTCTAATAAGTTGCCCAATTATTCCTTGCTCCTTTTTCTTTATTTTTTTTTCTGATTTTGTTTGTGTTTTTTATGTTTATTTTATTCAACTTTTTTATTGTCTGTGCCTTGTACAGGTCTATCAACCATCTGATGAAGAAGTTAGAGGTTTTCTCGACCCTTATGAAAGTGTGATGTGTAGTGAATGCCAGCAAGGTGGGGATGATGCTCTGATGTTGCTTTGTGATCTCTGTGATTCGCCTGCACACACGTATTGTGTTGGTCTTGGACATGATGTGCCTGAAGGCAATTGGTATTGCAAAGGCTGTAGATCAACTGCTTCTGCTTTCTCAATTCCACAAGCTCCAAATCCTACAACTGATCGAAGAAGAACCAACTTGTCAGGGGGATCATCTCATGTTGACAATGTTGAGGAAAGGTTAGACCCTACTTCCGTGTCTGTTCCCGATACAACATTAAGTCAAGGAACTGCACTTTTTTCGTCTCCTCAACATCGCGATGGGGATAATCAAGCTGCTTCTCCACTATTTGAAGCGGGGGCATTAACTGTATCAGATAGACGCAGGATTCAGAATCATATACAAAATCTACTTAATGATAGAATGAGCCGATTGGAGGGTAGAACAAATGGGGTATCAGCTAGACTTTTGGGGGATAGTCTTTCTGGTTCTCAGATTGAACAAGGTAGGGAAATAGCAGAAGATTCAATATCATCAGAAAGGGCAGAGGATAATCCCACTTATGTAGCACAGAATAGGGATCATCCTCACATCGGATCTAGCAATTCCAGGGCTACATGTAGTGGTGGGTCTGCCAAGGGGCAAGCTGAACTTGATGGGATCAATGTGGGGATAAAGTTACGATCGGATAATGCACAGCTCCTTCCACACCGTAGCAGAACATGCATGGGGTCTGATGCGAGTGCATCCCCTCGTGCTCGTAGAGAGATGAACCACTCCACGGTGGAGAAAGAACAAGTGCAATCAATGGTTAAAAGCCATTTGAAAAGCTTGTCCAGAGATAGGGGATTAAGTAAGTTAAAGTTTGCAGTTTCTTCTCCATATAGAATCTTTACTTTCAGAATAGATAGCACAGTAACTTGAGTAAGTACTGCACATGCAAGTTTTTTTTTTTCTGGTGGTGGAAAGAAGATATATTTTTGCACGGGGCTTGGTGATCATGTAGCTTGGTCGGATGCACCTTGATTTACTAAACCATCAATATTTTCTTTAGGAAGAGTTAGAAAATATGTTTTGTTTTCTATACCGTATAGAGTGAAAGGTGAGGGTTTGAGTTCCTATGGAAGCAAATGGATGTGTGAGTCTCTCCCAAGGGGGAAAAAATAACTGCCTAAGAAATCAAGGAATATGAGCCATTTTTAGGCAAAATTAGCATTAAATTTCCTTTCTCTGTTTAGGATTTCCTTCAAACTATAACATGAGCATAAACATTGTATTCTCAAATGTTCTTGCTGTTCTCAGCAAACGTGTTTCAGAAACATTTCTAAAACCTTGAGAAAGAGGCCTATATATTCTTCGTTTCCCACATTTCGCTCTTAGTGGCAAGTCTAAACTTTAGTCAGCAAGTGAATATGTGTAGTATACGAGAAGGGTGTGTTCATGTTTTTGTGCGGCCTTGCACTTCAGAATAGTAGTAATAGGTTTCGACTTCAATTGCAACCATATAAATTTTCTACAGATAATATGAAGTAATGTTTCTAATATGGATTGATGTTATCTTCATTTAATATCTAGATTATTGTTTAATACATAAACAGCCTTGAAATGCCTACAATTTCATTGCATACTAATTGAAACATTTCTTCTACTGAAAATGCCGACACTGCCCCTTAATTTTGGTTGCAGGCTATAATACGTTCAAGGGCATAGCAAGGAGCTCTACCCACACAATATTAGCTGCATGTGGGCTGGAGCACCGTGTTCGTGAGGTCTACCCAGTGCAGGCACCGCCCATCTGTAATCATGTCGAACAAGTAGCATTTGGACAGATGAGTCTGATGAAAGGTCACTGCTCAAGTTGTTTCGACTCGTTTGCTAGGGCTGTAGTGCATGTGATCATGTATTCGAGAGCGCCTCCACGTTCTAGGGGTTAGGACTTAGGGTTCAATGCCGGTGAGTGAGCTGTTCAGTAACACTGATTTGTATGCTTTCTTTTCTTATAGGGTTTTAGACAAAAACAGATTGTTTATGCAGATGACACAATGAACATAAAAGTGATGTTTTAAGTCGTTTAGACAGGATGTGTAGTGTGTACAATATTTAGTAGTTTCACTAAAAAATGTATTTCTTATTCATTCATTTGAATAAATCACTCACTTTAGGCTTTGTCTTGTTTAGATGAAAATAAATGGTGAAAAATAAACACCTTTAGTCATAAAAGCAAGGGTAAATTACAGTTTTAAGACATATTAAATGTTTATAATACCGATAATCGGTCGCTGAATAACTCAAATTACTTTTATATCCCATCTTGTTAAGACATATTAAATGTATAATCCCGTGTTTTATTAGATATTTACACTTTCATGCCTTCAAAATTATCAGCTTTCAGAATCGATAGCTGAAAAACTCAAATTACTTTTATACCCTTGTTGTATTGGAATGAGCACAAAACTTGAGGCGCAATCCGATGCGCTCTCTATTTCATGTAGTCCACCTCTGTGCTCATTGCCCAATTTCCGAAATTTCGACCCCAAAGTGCTCTTTTGAAGCGGCATCCCTATTCGCGTTGAAACAAGAGTAGATGAGGAGTTATTGAGCCTGCTCTTGCGAGTTTCATTGTGCGAATTGCAGCATCCCTTATCAATTTAAGTGATCTGCTCACCTTCATTCTCACCTCTCTGTTGGCATCATTTAGTTGATTTTTGTGGAAGTTAGTGAAAATCCTATGATGTCGTGGTAATTCTTTTCTTACAATGTTTACCCAATATTTTGCAATCTTACAATGTGATGTGGTGGTGGTGGTAGCGGCGGGCCAAGTGGTGGTGGTGGGTGGGTGAAATTAGGGTTAGGGTTAGGCTTGGAGGAGGGGGTTGAGGGAGATGGGTTTGGGTGTTTGTGTATAGGTATTACCCAGTGAAGTCCTGAGGTGTGTTGTGGCATGCTAGTGTGACATGGAAGGATTACACAGTGACAGTTTTAGTAAATAAGTCAAACTTTGGAAGTAGGACTTAGGAGTGTTGAAAAAATGCAGGAATTTAATTATAGCATCCTTGTAACCTAAGAAGATGATTTGGATTTAAAGGTCAGGAAGATTAAATATAGCCATTATGACTCCTCGAACAAGGATGATATTTGTTCTGGGTATAACTGTAATTGTGTTTTATGCATATATAGAGAGGGGTGTGTTCCTAACCCAAGTGGGCATTCAACCACTTAGCAAGGTCATGGCAAGCCTTGGCTAAGGCACGTATGGGGAAACTTGTTGGCATGTTTTGACATGGTTTGGTGGCACAGTTGGTGGGATGGCTCGGTGGGTTGTGCTGGAGCACGCATGGCTTGGCAAGCCACGAGTGCATGCCCATGAGTGTGCCAAGCCTTTGGAATGGAATGCAATTTGAATTTTGTGAAATTGGAATGCAATTCCAAATCACGAATAATGGACTTAGAATTAGACATGTCAACGGATCGGATCTAGTTAAGTCCATATCAGATTTGTTAAGAAATTGGATTGTCAAATTTGGATCATAATTGGGTTTTTTTTATAATCTATATATGACTAATCGGATTCAGATTAAAATCCGATCCGTTAACATGTCTTATTGATAGAAATGACAAAACTCCCGATCCTATCCAAATTCGACGAATTTTTACTTAATTAAATTCATATTTGAATTTTTCTTCAATATTGGATATATGATAATTAGGGATGACAATGGAGTGGATACAAAACGGGTTCTCACCTATATCCGTCCCCGCCCCGTTTAATTTTTTTAAATACCATATCCTTGATGGGTTTGTTACGGGTTACATTTTCATAAATCATACCCGCCCCATTAATATTTTAAAAAATCCGTGTCCGCCCCGCCCCATGAACACTTGATTGTCAGTGTCATCTTCATCATCGACAAAATAATTGGGTGCACAAAAATTTAAAATTAATAATAAAATCCTAAATACATATTTAAAAATTTAAAGAAAAAAAAATAATCATAACCTATGAAATTATTTCAAATCGTCCAACATTCGAATTCTCTCAATTCACTTAGCCTTTATATGAAAAAATAATAAATAAGTATTTAGTGTTTCATAAAATATTTTATGTGTAAAAAAAAAATTAAAATTAATCTAAACGGGCTTCCATAACTCTTGACGGATACGAAATAAAAGGCGTGCAAACCCATGAATAAAGGGGCGTAACATGGCATAAACACATAACAAGTATAAAAAATCTAAAAGCAAACTAGATATATATATCTTATAGTATCAAATAATATTAATATTTATTAAAAAAAATTCAATCGGACTACTAGAAATAAAATAGAAAAAAATTGAACTCATAATTGGGTAGGGGCCGCGCGAACGCAGGCCCCCGCTGCCACAAATTATGACGTAGGCTCCACCACTTGGGTAGACCTTAGGCGGGCACCCCTCCTAAGTGCAATGGAGGTCACCAACCTAGACCATGGGCCTCGTTGATCACCCATAGATCCCGTCCAGGTAAGTATGTTGCCCATTCCCCTTCTAACACTTTATATACACCTCTCCACTCATATCCCACTCACTTTTTCTCGATGTGGGACAAACCAATATCACACAACTTCACTTTGCCTCAGCTTTCTTATTCACACTCCAAACACCTTCAACTCAATCTGTACACACACACACACACATATATATATATATATTGATTATAACTTGAAATGAGCTTTAACACTTTCAATCCTTCAATTAGGATTTGGGGGTGTTAATACAAATGTGTCACTGGAGGATTTCCAGCTTATTTCATGTTCTTTCTCTGTTATATATTTGCCCAAATTTTGGTTTTTCTCTATTATTTCAACCCTTCAATTCAAATGAAGCCTCTCTCATTTTGGTATATATGTGTGTCATTGGAGGTGTCACAGCTTTATTTAATGGTTTTTAAGGAAAAAAACATCATCGAATAATGTCTCGAACAAATGCGAATGCTTTGTGAGTGTACATAAATTATCACAATCTCCATCTATTTGCTTGACAACTAAGGATTAAACCCATCTATTTCGTGGCTCTCCAAATACTCGAGTCACAAAAGATCACCATTACTGCAACATAAATGTCAAAGTTCATGACTTCCAAAGCCTGGATCGATCCCGAGGACTATGAGCGTGAGCACGATGACCAAATTTGTCAAAGGAGCACCAACTCGTACACGAGTACAAGCGGATTTTCACTTTCATGACCACCGTCCTGCTGTCTTAATCGACCAACCCGGTTCATCCAATCCAATGTCAGTTCTACTTACTTGGAGCTCTCAATTCCGGGATGCAACTCAATGGAGAGCCGCGCTGTCCAACCTATTTAAAGTTTATCCAATGTCAGTTCTACTTACTTGGAGCTCTCAATTCCGGGGTGCAACTCAACGAAGAGCCACGTTGTCCTACCTATTTAAAGTTTGGAGTGCAAGCCACGTTGTCCTACCTATTTAAAGTTTGGGGTGCAACTCAACGGAGAGCCACATTATCCTAGTTTGAGAACAGATCGGGGGCACAATCACTCTGAGTTTTACTTTCTGAGTAGTACTAATTACACAGAAACATAGTAGTTACTAGCTCTCTTATTGTCCACGATCATATAATAATTTGTCATTACATTTTAATTTTCGTGATGAAACTTTCAACATTTCTGCATTGGATCAGTCAGATACATAGATTTCGTTTTCACAGATTCAATTAACAGACACTTGTTATCAATCAGTCCAATGCAGATAGGTTGTTCTATATGACACGACAGGTTCAAGGAAGAACTCAAAACTGCAAAGAATAGCTTTGGGAATAAGTTAATATATCTCCATTATTACTGGAATTAAAATGGAACACAGTCAACGACACCACCAAGCTAATGAGATTTCGCATACAAAATATATATTACATTTACTACTACTACTACTACTATTATTTCACTCCCTGCTTTAACATATTGGCAGTCACTACAACAAACAACCCGCTTCAGGAGCTCGTAGCTATAATTTAAAGCCCACAACAGCAGCAGCAACGATAAACGTTCCTTCGATAAACATTTCTTCTTCATAAGCTATCATCAAGAATGGTGGACAACAACAGTCCATGAACAAATTCACACCTCCTTGTCTTTTCTTCCTGGTCCTTGATCGATAACGGAGATGATTTGGCATTTTTATTCCTGTTACAAGACAATAGCAGATTCAGGAGTAAATAATTTTTTGAGATCATAAAAGCAGCCGAAGATACAGCGGAACTGTATGAAGGTAAAGAAACCATAGTAAAAATGATGAATTGCCCCTTGAGAAGAAAGAAAATTCTGAAACTATTATAAAAAAAATGAACAAGTAGAGTCATTACATGGGCTAGCATGGCAGCGGAAATGTGGATTGACACACCGTGAAATTTCCCATAACGTCTTCTCCTATTACCTATTTTATGGTTTTCTTCTCTTCTTCCGAGAGTGTCTTTTCACTCGGCAGTCGTCAGCAAATACGCTGAAATTCTATCCTAAATTAAAAAAATTGGAGTTGACAGTTTACCAATTATCAGAAGAAATCTAGAGTATCCAGAGTGTGGATTTTACATGGTCTTCCCTATGCAAAATTTGTCGATATGCAAGGCCCACGAATGCCCATTCTTATATCTTCCACTCCAACTCAGATGTGAAGATAATCAAAAATTAAAAAAATAAAGATATAACGTATCTTTTTACTGTTCGCAAGGAGCTATAAGCTTGTTTCTACCCACAAAAAATTCTAACTGTGATTCGCTTGCAGTGATTTAGAAGCTATGCAATGGATACATGGAAACCTAGACAGGTGATAAGAAATGCCAGAAAATGGAAAAATCTTGGCAATACTTGGAAACATGAAGTGAACTACATAAAGGCGTGAATATAAAGGATCAACTAATTGAATAGGTGTCACGTTTAAGCAAGAGGATACTAGGATAGAGTTGAGAAAGAAAACACATGTAAACCAAGCCATAACATGATATAACAATTATTTACTGTTACCAAATAAATATAACAGAGTAGTGAAATATTTTTCCCATGTACTATTGAACTGCAATAATTTGATATAACATGAGTATTTTTTACTTGACATAGTATAATACAACCAAAGTAGACATTGTCACAAGTTACATGGTAGATGGCCAAACAAGTACCGAAATTTGTATGTCAGGCTATTACTATTTCCCACTTAGGATTAAAATAATCTCTCAACCACCACTGCTAGTCTGCTATTCATTATCTTCTATTTCTTCGAAAAATCGAAAATGGTTTTCTTGTTTTGTTGGGTCTTGGTACTTCAGTCTGACACTTATTTTGAAGAACTACTACTGTCAAACAGCCACCTGGAATGCTGACACTTATTTTGAAGAACTACTACTGTCAAACAGCCACCTGGAATGCTGACACTTATTTTGAAGAACTACTACTGTCAAACAGCCACCTGGAATGCTATCAACATAGATAAATTCATTCTGCTTTGGTAGGTTTCTACCATTTTATGGTATATGTAAGAAGAAACTCCATTTTCAGTTGAAATACAAATTGCAGTTTCAACCATATTAAGTTTCATCTAACTGAAAATTCGGAAATCTTTTGCCAACTATTGAAAGAAAATAAAATTTTGATCCACATGCCTGTAACTAAACATCATCTCACTCGTACTCCAATTACTACACCTGTCAGCCTGATCTTAGGCCCTGAATCACCCTCCATGAACAAGCCTTGTTGAGGAAGGGTTTTCAGTGCATTGATTCTGAGCATTGCTTCGCTTCCTCATCGTCCACTGCTGCTCAGGCAGGTGCTTCCATGTAAGGAGGAATACTTCCATAGTGATGTATTTTAGATCACTTAGCCCCGTCCACCTTCGGCACAAGACTAATCAGCGAGTTATTACACACTCTTTCAAGGGTGGCTGCTTCTAGGGTAACCTCCTGGCAAAGGCTATCACATGTCTACAGTCTACTGTAAAATGTTACATGGCTGCTTCTAGGGCAACCTCCTGGCAAAGGCTATCACATGTCTACTGTAAAACGTTACATGCAACTTCCGTTTTGGTTCTTCTATTGTGTTATATACACTCCCTGAGAAATCCTTCACCAATTAAAATGCAAATAGAGAGAGGAAACAGTATCCTTCCACCGATAATACATACTGCTACACAAAACATATTAATGACGAGGAACGCATTTTTCTTATGCTACTAATACTTGTACTTGCTCTGCTATTCTGCCCAAGCCTGGCTGAGGAAGAGTTACGGAGCGTAAAACAAAAAAATACGCTGATGGGGGCCGGGCATACTATGTGTAATGATTCCATTGTTCACGATAAATAATAAAAGTGAAGGCCATTCTACTCACTGTTGAAGCCTAGATTTCAAACGGAATATCTGAAAAAGCCTTAAACAGAGAAAAATAAATATATTGGGAGAACAACGATACTGGAAAATTTGCTAGAATAAAGGTTTTATTCTTTCTTTTATCCTACTGCAACTGACACCATAGTTTCACGTACTTTCAGAGCTTGATTACTGTTAGAATAGACACAAGATTTGCTCTGGGACTTGTCATTGATAACAAGATGCTTTTCTAAGCACCATGAAATTGTTGGCATCAGGATGGGAATGAAGGTCGAGGGAGCAGGAAACTTGTTCCTGTGTTTTAGTGACTGTAGCTCTCACTTCCTTACCCTCGTGGTATGAATACAATACTGAAACTTTAATCGTAGGGATCATGCTACCGAACTGTTGAGAGAAGTCAAATTCAAAAGCATTTTCTCCAATCTTAATGATGATTCTTTGGGGTCCAATTCAAAATAAGTGTCATCTGGAAACCTTTCCTTGAATACGTGAAACATCACCATTTCTCCTTAAAAAGCCTCGGCCATGCCTTTTTTTCCTACATACTCCGTACGCTGGGCATTTAATACTTCACTTTTCAACCTATTCTGATCATGGGACTCTTTCATTTCATCTGCCACGTTTCCACACTTTATATTGCTATCCTGATAGAGGGAATAAGTGCTGAAAATGTGTTCATGGTCTTCCATATACAAATAACCTTTTGATGTTATAACCAAGTTCACAGCTAATTAATTTGTTCTTGCACGTTCGTAGTACTTTCTCTTGTAACCATATTGCCTATATTTATGGCTTGAGATGTCTCCAGGGTCTCTTGGTTTCCCCACTAAGTTGCTTCTTTACTCATATACAGATCTGCAAGAACATCGTTCATTTCGATTGATTTGTACAAAGGAAGAGTTTAGGATGAATTTTGTTCTCTTTGCTGTTGACGTTTCTTGTCGACTGGAAAAAAAATTAAATACACCCTGCTTCTTGTGGTTGTTAGTTTACCTTTTTCCCAACAAGCTATGATCAGGCAACAGAATGAAAAGAAAGCCACCTTTCTTGGACCTAGGAAATCTAGGAAAGTGAGCTCAAAGAATTAAGCTCGAACTGAGCTCGTGTAGAGGCATCATGTTAGGTCATGCTTGAGGATGGCATTCTTCAGGTACATTTGGGTTCATCTTCTAACCTAAATCAATCCAAACAAGTTGCACGACACGTCAATTTATGGTGCATAATACCACGATTTTGAAAAGGTGATCCGAAATCCAAATCGCTTGACAACAGACTTACCCTATCTTTTGAAGGTTAGGTTAATATCCACTGGCCCTTTTCTCAAATCTTCTCCTCACTCCACTTGATCAAGATTCAGATCTTACTAATGAAAGAAATTGGAACTGAATTTTAGGATTGCAAAAGTTAGTCTTATGAATTATGCTCATCGTCCAGACGAAATTCGGTTATTGACTGGCTTTATTTATGATACAGAATGTTGGATGGCTAAAAAAACAAATGTTTTTTTATAGGGCTATTATCATAAAAAAAAACCCTATGGTTTTCAAATTGTTCAAAAAAAACCCTATGGTTTCCAATTTAATCAAATACCCCATGCTCTCTATAAGATTACGAAAATACCCTCCAAACTCTAATTTAAATCTCAATTGAACTCTAATTCCTTCCATTTATCCCAATTAAACTCTAATTCATTTCATTTATCACTAACCCACTTTCTCTCACTCAGGTACTCCAAAACTCTAATTCCTTCCATTTATCACAATCCCACTTTTAATTTAAATCCCAAATTTAACTCAATTCAATTCTAATTCCTTTAATTTATCACAAACTCACTTTCAATTTAAATTCAATTTCAATTTATAATTATATATATATCCCTATATCACTATATATATATAATCATATATACGCACTTATTTATACGTACATATATATACACAATTATATATACGTACATATATATATTATTCACGTAAATATATATACGTATATATCATTGTGTGTATATATATGTTCGTATATATAATTATATATGTATAAATAAGTATGTATATATTATTATATATATAGTGATATAGATATATATATAATTATAAATTAAATTGGGTTGAAATTGGGTTTGTGATATATGGAAGGAATTAGAGTTTTGGAGTAAATGGGTGAGATAAAGTCGGTTTGTGATAAATTGAAGGAATTAGAGTTAAATTGGGTTGAAATTAGGATTTAAATTGAAAGTGGGTTTGTGATAAATGGAAGGAATTATAGTTGAAATTTGAATTTATATTGAAAATGGGTTTGTAATAAATGCAATGAATTAGAGTTTTTGAGTAAATAAGTGAGAAAGTGGGTTTGTGATAATTGGAATAAATGAAATGAATTAGAGTTTAATTGAGATTTAAATTGAATTTGGGATTTAAATTGAATGAATTAGAGTTTTGGAGGGTATTTTCGTAATCTTATAAAGGGCAGGGGGGTATTTGATTAAATTAGAAACTATAGGGGGGGTTTTGAAACCATAGGGAGCTTTTTGAACAATTTGAAAATCATAGGGGGGTTTTCTGATAATAGCCCTTTTTTATAAGCCTTATGTGTGGGGTGAGAGAGGCTAGAACTCTCGGCCTCAGGATCCATAAACAAATTTTCATAAGATTAGAATGTTTCATATGTGGATATTAAGATGGTGTGCAGTGTACAAGAACAAAGTTAGAATAACTACATCTGTGACCCAGCATCTATTAGATAAAATGAGGATAAATTGACTACGATTAGTAAATTTGATGTTTGTACTAATAAGAAAATGTTAAAGGGTAATAATCGAGGAAGAAGAACAAATTTTCAACATGGATAGAGATGATAAAGGAACAAATATTGTGTAAAAAAAGAAGGATAGTCAAGTTTAGTAACCATGGAGCAGAAATACTTCCTTCTAAATAGCAAAAAGATAAACTATGGTTTTTCATGAATAAGTGGTAACTTCATGTACATTACTCAGTTTTCTACCACACAAGTAATTAGTAAAGTATTGAACATGGATAGAGATTATAAAGGAACACATATTGTGTAAAAAAAGAAGGATAGTCAAGTTTAGTAACCATGGAGCAGAAATACTTCCTTCTAAATAGCAAAATAATAAACTATGGTTTTTCATGAATAAGTGGTAACTTCATGTACATTACTCAGTTTTCTACCACACAAGTAATTAGTAAAGTATTGAAGGTTTCACAATCAACAAACGCGTAGGTAAATAAAGAAAAAAAAAACATAATACATACCTTTCTGAAGCATTCTCGATGGAACTTTTCTTCACTGACATTGTTTCAGGCAAAGACTGAGGCTGAAAGCTCCCAAAATCATCACCCATGGGCAAAATAAATGATGACAACAATGGATCAGGTGCCGCATTAACAGAAGAAACTATACGGGAGGATCCTCCAAAGAGGGACTGCAAATTTCCTTCTCGCAGTTCCCTCCTCAACAAAGAAAGTGTCGAATGGGTTCCACCTTTACGGGATTTCCTCTTGCGCTGCATGTAATCTCTAGTTAAGGACTTCAGAGCATATGGTCACATCCTCAGACGGGTCAGATATTCATATGCATAATACTTATCAAAACTAAATAAATAAATAATATGAATAAGGCATACAATGCGCACGCGCACGCGCATGTATATAACTTGATGTTGGTAGAAAACATATGGAAAATAGTTGGATTCGTTGGTACAAACTAGTCAGTTGACCTTGACAGGTGTTACCTATATAAGGGTTTTGCACCAAATTTGGCTGAAAATTCCCTAGAGGGGAAAAGTGAAGAATATAGAGAAATAAGCATGAGCATGATAAAGAGCTGCTAACCCTTCCAGAATTTTCACAGTAAGATGTCCTTTTACATAACTAAAAGCAGATTCAATTTAATCAGGGAAATACTAGAGTTTTACAGTTTTGTGTGATAAATGACTAAATATCACATGACAACGAAAACAAAAGGCAAAAACAAAGGACATGTTACATGCACAATACTATTATTGAAGTGGCAGAGGGGAAAACTAATCAAAGTTGTATATTACGGATCATCTTCTTTATACAATATACTAGTGCCAGCACAAAATTACACAAGCACGGCAGCATGGGTATGAGACTTGTGTCCAACCCACAAATCCAAATTGAAATTGTCAAACCTCGACATGTGACATTGAAAAAAAAAACAAATTAACAGAAGTTCGAATTTGATAGAAGAGAGAGTTTCCTAGGAGAAACACCTGTTTTTCTTTCACCAAGTCACAACAAATTTAAATTCTAATTAATTGATCCCTAATATAAAAAATTCCAATACTGTATGTAGATTTATAGAAATGTTTCAAGAGAACTCCATGTGTACCAAATTAGGAGCCGCGAGTGCATGTAAGTCTCCGATACAGAACCTTACCAACAATATATGTACATAAATCCATGTAATAGAAGCGCAAGAATCAAAAGCCAAAAGCCTTGAAATAACAACTAAAAAGGATATCTTGAAAATGTTTCCGTGTTGCAGCGTTATATGTGCAACCATGTCAACCCCCACCCTCATTGCACAAACTGGGCAAACCTGCAAAGACAAAAACATCCACCTTTAGCAAAATAAGCGCACCAAATCAAACCTCCCAGTCAACAAACACTTCTCATCATACCACCCATAAACCAGAAAGTCATATATACAATTTCAAACAAAAACCACAGGCCTCAAATCCTGTCCTGACTTCACAGGGTATGATTTTACCCCCAAAATCACTCTAATCATGGCTTCCAATCCCATAACTGACCTCGAAATCTTTGAATTAAAGCAACACAAATAAATCCCAAAGGTTCATAAAACCAGATAAGTTCCAACTCCACCCACCCCCAAAAGAATTGTGATGAACTTATATATGAATAGAACTACACCCCTGAAAGAAAATCGATTAAAATACAAAAACAAAAAAAATAATTTTATAATTTTAAAAATAAAAATAAAAATTTGATCATCATCAACAGAAAAAAATATTACCCCATGTTTTGCCTCTACAGGATGCTCATCATCAATATGACAACACAACCCAACAATGTCAAAATACTCAGAACAAAAAGGGCAAGGGAACTCCTCTCTAATATCATCATCTCCATCAATTTCTTCAAAACCCATCAACATATCTGCATCAAAACACAAACCCATTTCAATTACACCAACAAACACACATTTTCACACACACACACACCCATCAGAACCCAGAAATGGAAGAACTCGGAGCTCACCAGATCGCGATTGAAGAGCCGATTGGTACCGCTTCGAGGCATAAGATAACCGAGCACTCCACGAATCGGCGTCCATGACTCTGTTCAATCGACAATCCCAAAGACAAAAATGGTGTTTTTTCGAGTGCCAATCAATTAGGTTTTCAAGAGGTGAGCTTTGGACTCTGAGGAATTGATTCTGAAGAAAATGATACAAAACCCTAAAATCGATTTGGAAATGAGAGATGGGTTAGGGTTTTGATTGGAGAGAGAGTGAGAGAGAGCGCGCTGAGACAAGGAAACAGAGAGAAGCAGAGCAGGTGAAATCCACCGAAAGGAAGAGAGAAGCTACGTTGCACAGACCGTTTTATATTCACCTTTTTCTGTTTTCTTTTGTTTTTGTTTACAACAAATAATATATCTATATATATATCTATATCTATATTTTTTCATTTTTTTTCGAACATAATGATTGAGAATTCTATTTAAATGTTGCTAAAAATTACAATTAGGCAACAAAGCAGTAGTTTTGACCATTACAACTGTATCCCTACTCTACACTTTGGATTTGATTTTAGAGTTTTCAATGAATTTGAAGAACGAGTTGGAGCTTGACTCCTCACTATTTTAAGAATTTCTGATTTAACTCTTTTAATCAAAATATTTATTTATATTTACTATTAGCGGAAACATATTTGGTGCTGATGATTCTAATTTGAGAAAAAGTAAAGCTGAAGCAAGCAGAGCATGTTTGGTGGAACTGTTGATTCCCTAAAATTTGAAAATAAAGCATGTTTAGTGAATTCAAATGATTTGAGATTCTATTTTTTTTTTTAGATTGAATATAAGAAATTAATAAGTTCTACAAATTAAAAAAATAAAAATTAGATATTGTAAATAATTTTTTTATTTTTTGTAAACTATAATTTTGGATAAAGATAATTATATTTTTCTAAACTATAATTTTTTTTAGGTAAATTCTAAAGTAGAATATTGTATTGCACAAGACCTCTCATTTGGTTATGATATTTTTTTTTTCATGTAAAGAATTATTTACAATACAATATAGTTTTACTTTGGTTTTTTGGACAAAAAAAAAAAAGAGAACGAAAATATGACAAAATTTAATAAGTAAAAACGTTACGTAATCATTAATGAAAATTTTCGGGGAGGAAATGTCATTGAGATTCAAGTCATTGAACTTGTAAAATTGGAGACTCTTGCATCAAAAGATCAATAATGTAGTTGCTAATGAATTTGGGATCAAGTGATGTGTAATTTGGGAGCAACTATAATGGACCCTACTAAAAATAGTGACCGAAGCAAGTGGAAGCAAGATTCCTTGCTTCCAATTTTTGACTCTTGCTCCGGGTTGCTTCCAGATTTTGGGAATAGGAACAACTATCAAACATAACCATTTTGCTTTGATATGTGAATAGTAATAGAAGTATAAGAAAAAATAAGCAAGCCTATATAACATTTGGATATATGAAGCGTTCATAAACTTAAATGATTATCTATTAAAAAAAAATGTAAAATGTTATATTATATCTTCTTTGTCTTTTGCTTTTTGCGTGAATGTGGACATGTCGGGCCAGAAGTATCGTTTCCTTCAACTAATTCAATCAGTGGGAAAAACACCTCTCTATAATTATCATTACTCGAACATGTTTACCCTTAGCCATTAACCTCCTTTTGATTTTTGGTTTACTTGACTCTTTTATTTTCGGTCCGAAACGAAGAAGAAGAAAGAAAAATAAAATAGAAATGAAAAATAAAAAAACAAAAGTATTGTAAAAAAGCACCAATTATGAGTTTTTGACGAAAAAAGGAAAAATAAAGAAAATTGGGCTTATAAAAAGTGGAATTTGTGCTTGTAGAAATTATCGAGTAATCGAAGATGAAAAGTCTTTCTAGTGCAAATGTTCAAATATGCAGTATCAATAATAGGAAATGATCAGTTCAAGTTATGATTTTAGAGGAGTTTCAGGAGTTCGAATCCCTCTTTTTTTGTACCTTCACTCAATTCGTCCATGTTCTTGACCGCAATGTATTAAATAGGAATGTATAACATTATTCCAATAGTTTTATAAAGTCGAGTTAAATAATATTAATCGTAGTTGTCTTATTTATTAAATGAATTTATATTTAAATTATTTAATAAATAAATTCAAACGAAAATTCAAAACAGTGGGATGTGAATTGATTTACAGCCCTAATTATGTATAATTTTTCTCTGTTTTATTAGTTTATTTTTATTCAATTGAGTATCCAACTTAATTCCTAATAACTTACTTGCTAATTATAAATTACAAACTCCACGATCTTCTATTGTCAAGTCAAGTCAATGTTCTTACTATAATTTCCCCAAAATAGTCAAAATTTTACCATTGCACCAATATTTTTCTTTTTTCATTTTTAAGACCCTTAATCTCATCATATGTGCATGTAGACCCCTCCGGTTAGATCGTCTACCTTACCTGTAAGCATATAATTACCGCTTGAAAAACATGTATCTGATGCATCTGGGCTAGGGTTATAAACAGATAAGCACATTTCAGATATTCCATTCTCATACATGTTAGTTTTAATTTTTTCTGAAAATTTAATTGATGGTGTGAATTTGACGGGCATATTTTTCTTTAACTTTGTCTATGGACCTCTGGTACCATTTTTAAGTGCTGCTTGGCATACATATGACATCTCTCTTATTTTGATGGGTAAATTACAATTTTATTCCCTTTTATTTAAATTTATTATAGTTTGACCCCCTTTACTATGAATAAATACTATTACCTCCCTAAAGGCCTTTTTGTTCATACTTTGGTTTCACTTTTCCCCTCCTGCAAAAATTTTGACACAGACTACATCGATCAAAGCTGAAGTCATCTCATTTTTAGAGGTGAAATGACTATATTGCCTCTTAGTTTTTGTAAAGATCTTTTTGTCTTTCTCAAAAATAAAATAAAATAAAATAATATGTGTATAACTGTAAATTTCCTTTGTTGGTCACTGAAATTAAACATCAATGGTTATTAAGGAAGAAAAATGTAAATCTCTAAAACACGGGAGGTCAAACTATGATAAATTCAAACAAAATGGGGTAAAATTATAATTTATCATATTTTGATTTACATATGGACAATATTTGTCTTAGGTCATATAGGAGTTTTCCTACTTATACCTAATATGACCCAATTAGCTATTGACACGTGTCTAAATATATAAATATAATTTTTAACTAAAAAATTGAATCCAATCTCAAGATTTTATCTTGTATCTTTATAATATTTATCTTCCTCATTAAAGACCAATATAAATATATATATGTATATATCTCAGGCGAAAAAAAAATCTAAGAATAATATTCACAGATCACCACACACACACATATATATATATATATACACATATGTATATATACTTATCTTCATCTTCATATAACTATATATACTACTATTACACCCATCTAACAATTAACATCCAACATCAAATAGAACACTTTCAGTCGCGACCACTTTCTTCTGTCCACTTTATGGATTTGGATCTCAGCTTTAGTAATAATATGAAAAATAAAGGGATATGAGAGTAAACCCCTGTAGTTTTATTTTTATCAACTAACCCCCCTCCAGTTCAGAAAAATCCCATATAGTTAGCAAAATGTATCAACGTGCCCCCTCTCTATAACTTTAGACCAAAATACCCCTAATATTTTATTAAATTCAAAAAATATATATACATAATTCGTAAAAAATATATAAAAATTTAAAAAAACATATAAAATTCGAAAATATATATAATTCGTAAAAATATATATATAATTCGAAAACTTTTATAAAAATCGAAAAACTATATAAAATTCGTAAAACAATATATAAAATTCAAAAAAATATATAAAATTTAAAAACATATAAAATTCGAAAAAATATTTAAAACTCATAAAAAATATATATATAATTCAAAAAATATATAAAATTTGTAAATATATATATAATTAAAAAACATATAAAATTCGTAAAAATATATATAAAATTAGTAAAAAATATATAAAATTTGAAACAAATATATAAAATTTAAAATCATATAAAATTTGAAAAAATATTTAAAATTTGTAAAAATATATATATAATTCAAAAAAACATATAAAATTAGTAAAACCCATATTACCAATCAAATAAAATATCTCAAAAATATAAACATAATTTTATTTTAATTAGGAATAAAATCATATAACTTTCTTATTAAACACATGAATATGTAGATTATGTTGGACCCTCCATATTAAAAAAGGGTTAGTTCAATCCGCATTTAGTTTATTGCGTGGAAATGAAAAAAAGCAATTAACTTCTAAAAAAGCACTTTTAACACTACAAATTATTTTAAAACTATGACTATACTCAATCGTGACATCTAATTTTGTTTGAAAAAAAAATCAAATATAGTGGAAGAACACTTTCTTGGATTGTATTATAATTTTCCCAAATATAGTGGAAAAACACTTTTGACCAACCCCCTTTTTTTGGATAATCTTGTTTGAATATACTATTGTAGTGTGCCAAATGATTATATATATATATATTGAATTTTATATATTTTTTATGAATTTTATTTGTTTTTTTTCAAATTTTATATGTTTTTTTTTCAAATTTTATATATTTGTTTCGAATTTTATATGATTTTTTTATTTTATATATTTTTTACGAATTATATATATATTACCAATTCTATATATATTTTTACGAATTTTATATGTTATTTTTATGAATTTTATATATATTTTTAAATTTTATATATTTTTTACAAATTTTATATATATTTTACAAATTTTATATATATTTTTGAATTTTATAATTTTTTTCAAATTTTATTTTATATATATTTTTACGAATTTTATATGTTTTTAAAAAAAATTATATATTTTTTACGAATTATGTATATATATATTTTTTAATTTAATAAAATTCTAGGGGTATTTTAGTCCAAAATTATAGGGAGGGGACAAGTTAATATATTTTGCTAATCATATGGGGGTTTTCTAAACTGGAGGGAGGTTAGTTAATAAAAAATGAAACTACATGAGGTTACTAATAATATCCCAAAAATAAATTATAATTTTGATTTGATTTGATTTAACAAATATACTGACAAGTATAAGAATTGAGAAGTTCCCACTTAGAGAGAAAATAGGGAGCTATTAAAAGTATGGAGATCACTTTTCATTACTCAAAATATCTTTTAATGTCATTTAAATTTTTTGAGACATGTGGCATTATTTAATTGGAGCACATCATGTGTAAGTAGGAAATTCCTATTTATATGGCTTAAGACAAGTATTTTACCCTTTATATATTATGAAAAAATACCAATGAATATTAATCAATTTTGATCTAAAATAGTACTCCCTCTATTCCACTCCAAGTGTCCACTTTGAGTAACTCAACTTATTAAGAAAAATGACTTCCGGTAGTGATAGTGAAGTAAATTTCCAATTTTGCCCTTAGTGGGTCCAAGATGATATGATGGTTTATAGTTTAGACTTTGTATTATTTCAATACATAAAAAGTAAATAAGTAAAATGATTAAATAAAATATTTAACTTTTCAAAGTGGACACTTATGTTGGGACAAAGAAAAGGAGAAAGATAGACACTTATTTTTCATTTTCTTATCAATGAATAGATCTCTTAACTTGTATGACTTAGATGATCTCGTACGCAGGACGGATCCACTTAAGGACCAGTCCCTACTGAAAGTTTTTTTTTTTTTTTTTTTTATCTTAAAATTTTGGATATTTAGTATTTGGCCCCTATTGGAAATTTTTTTATCTTAGATATCATAAAATTTAAATTTCTTTACAACTAAGCTTCTATTAAAAATTTATTTTAAACCCTATTGAAATAAATATATATCATTTATATCCAAAAAATCGACTTTAGTTTTTATAGCCCCCGCTGAGTTGCTCGTACGGTTATATTTTATAATATTCAATATTGATTAAAAATTAATGGGACAGAGAGGGAGTATGATGTAATTATATCCATCCCCCATTTGGTCTGTCCCAGGTAATTCCAGTTCTGATTTTATTATTTGAGTGCTCATCATTCATCAACCGGCCCAAATTGCTGTCTACAAATAGATTCCAGGCTCCAGCAACACTAAGTGCATGTTTGGTAGAGGGTGTGGAGTTGGTTTTTGGTTTTGGTTTGGTTGGAGTTGGGTTGGAGTTGGAGTGGTTGGAGTTGGTGTGGTTTTATTTTGGTTCCAAACCATGTTTGGTGCATATGGTTTTGGTGTGAGAAAAAGTGATGCTGAAAAACCAAACCATGTTTGGTAGAGTTGGTATGGGTTGAAATTCTGAATATTAATATATTAATAAATATTAATATTAATATATTAAAATATATTAATATATGAGTTTCACATTTTATTTATTAATAAATATTAATATTTATTAAATAAATATTAATATATATTAATATATGGGTTTCACATTTTATTTATTAATAAATATTAATATTAATATATTTATTTTTTCATAAATATTAATATTAATATATTAAAATATATTAATATATTAATATTAAAATATTAAAATATATTAATATTAATATTTTTTAATATATTATTACTATAATATATTAATATATTAAAATATTTAATTTTTTGAAATATTTAATTTTTCATAAATATTAATATTAATATATTAAAATATATTATAATATATTAATATTAATATTTATGAAAAATTAAATATATTAATATATTAAAAAATATTAATATTATAATATTAAAATATATTAATATTAATATTAATATTTTTTAATATATTAATATATTTAATTTTTCGAAATATTTAATTTTTCATAAATATTAATATTAATATATTAAAATATATTAATATTATAATATTAAAATATATTAATATTAATATTTTTTAATATATTAATATTATAATATATTAATATATTAAATTTTTCAGAATATTTAATTTTTCGAAATTTATTAATATCAAAAATAAATTTGCTACAGTGTTGGTACCAAAACCAAAACCATGAACCTTCAAAAATTTGGTTCCAAATTTTGGCTCATTCCTTCACAAAAGTTGCACCATGGTTCAGCTACAGTGTCGGCTCCAAATTTTGACTCCATTTGCCAAACATGGGTTTGGTGCCAATTTTTTGAAACCAAACCCAAAACCATGGCTCCACTCCTTAGCCAAACATAGCCAGTACTTAGAGTTGGGTAGTGTTGGGTTTAATATGGTTTTATTTCGAACTGAAATCATGTTTGGTGCAGATAATTTTGGTATGAAAAAAAATTAAGCTGAAAAACCAAACCATGTTTGGTAGAGTTGGTATAAGCTGAAATTCTGAAACCAATCATACTTGGTAACTTGAAATAGTTTGACATTTTATTTATTTAAAATAACATTTTGTAAATATATATGTTTTAAAAAATAAAACATATAAATATTTAATTTTTTCAAAATATTTATAGATAAAATATTTTATATAAGATATTTCAAAAAAATAAAATATTTTGAAAAAATAAAAGATTTCAGTAAAAATACATATAATTTGTATATTTTTTAAAAAATAATAATTATATTTTATTTTTTCTAGAAATATTTTTTTTCCCGAAATATTTTATTTTTTATGGAATATATTTTTTCGATTGATTTTTTTGAAACATTTTATTTTTTCATAAATATTTTATTTTTCGAATTTATATATATATATATATATATAATATTATAAATGAATTGGTTTGGGTTAAAGAATAGTTTTGATGTGAGAAAATCAAACAAAATCATCAAAATCATCTATTGAGATGGTATGAAAAATGATGGATTTGATACCAATAATGCAACACTATTTCATCCCAACTCCTTCTACCAAATATGGGTTGGAGCACAAATTTCTTCTCAAAACCATAAATTTCATCCCAACTCCTTATACCAAACACCACCTACCAAATCAATCATAAAGCAGAAAATGATATAGTAAATTCTGATATCTGATACAACAACTGATACCGACTTTAAAATAGACAGCATTATTGCAATCACGATCGAAACTGATTTCAAACCATGAGTACCATATTTATATATTTGTGAGGCAACAAAAACAGAACAAAAAAGTTTGTAAAGATATATAAACCTCCTCCTTCCCTGGTAAAACATACTAATGTACATATAGTTTCATTTCCCAAAATAAACATGTCACCCTTCCATAACCTTTAGACCATCACAGTACTACCCCTTAACACAGCTATACAAGGGGTATTCCAAAAAAAAAAAAAAAAAGATATTGATTGAGTCCTCATTCCATGTAAGAAACAGAGGGACAAGACAGAGCCATCAACACAAGAGCAGCTTGTTCTTCCTCTCCCAAAAACTTGCTAATCCTACAAGTTTGTCTCTTGATTGGAGATCTCTGTCTCTTGTGCAACTTCACCACTTGATTGCCCAAAGACATCAATCTCACACTCAACTTCACCACCTCTTTACTCTTCTCTGCTTCTCTTTTCACTCCCAGCACACCATTCCCTTTTTTCCTGAATCTAATCCCACATGCATTACAAAGAGACTGTTCCAAACAACACCCACAACAAAATTCATCAATAAAATAGATAAGAAATGAACAAGCCTGTTGCATCATGAAATCAGAATTTAAACCAACATATCCCCAAAAAAACAAAAATTACAAGAATGTACATAGCATGAAATTATAATTTAAATCAAGAAATCTTATACTATAGACTGAAGGTGAAATGGGTGGTGGTGATTTACCTTGGGCCCAGATGGACCTCCTCTCCACAAAGGCGTGTTTGTTGTCTTGCAATCAGCACAGCAATTTTTGAACTCGATTGTTTCCTCAGAAAATGATTCCTAAAATCATCAGTAAGAAAATAAATAAGAAAATTTGAACAAAACCCATCATTTGAAACAAAGATGATGTTATTACTTGAAATTTTGAAATTGCATGTGTGTGTGTGTGAGTGTGTACTGTGTGTGAAGGTTATGATGTTGCATGTATGGACTCACCTTTTGGCTTTGATCCATGAGGTCTAATGGGGTTTTAGATGGTGGTCTAGTGAGTGTACTTAGTGGGTTTTGAAGACCAAAAACATAGAAACAGTGAGTGAATGTGAAGCACTTATCATTTCTTGAGAAGAAATAGAATTGAAAAGCAGAGCAAGTATTTTGTGTAGAGAGTGATATTTAGAGAATGTTTGGTTGCATTGATAGAATAGATTAGACAAACAAAATCCAATGTGCCAAACTAGTAGTATTACTGAATCATAACATCCTTTAGCAGAGAATACATCTAGAGCTGTCAATTTCGGGTTATGGTTTGTTTTCGTGTCGGGTCAATATTGTATCAGGTTGAAATCGTGTCATTACTATACGTGTCGTGTCCGTGTCGTATTCGTGTCAACTCATATAAATTATGTAATTCATTTAACCTATTTATTATAATATTTTAAATTAAATTTGACATAATTCAACGCGAAATGAATTATTTAACCTATTATCAACAAAATTAAATTAATTTTAACACAATCCAGTACTATTTTATTAATATATTTCAATTCATGACCAATTAGAGAAGAGAAAAATATAAAAATAAAGATAAATATAAACAGTAATCATATCAAATGTGTCGTGTTTGGATTATCCGTGTCGTGTTCAGATTGACCCTTATATTCTCGTGTCGACCCATTTTAAACCTTAAACTGTGTCGTATCGTGTTTTCGTGTCGTGTCCAATTTTACAAGTCCTAAATTATACATCATCTACACACTATATATATATATATATATATATTAGAGAGAGAGAGAGAGAGAGAGAAAAGTGGTATAACCGTATAATTATGCGACTGATATGCAAATCTAAGTGCGCTGCCACAGAGAGTACGTGTAAGAGTTTGGAGGTTCTTGGGGAATTGTAATGCCATCACAAATCATATTCATCATCAACTATACAGAGCAAAATTATGAAGGATAGTGTGCTTTCTACTGTTCCACATGAGGTCATCTTTGAAGCATATTTTTGTAAATCATTGTCTTTTTTCTCCCTAAATCTATAATTTAGGAAAAATCACATTGATTTCCCCTAAAATTTAGTTCAAACTCATGTTAGTTGCACTGCATTGCATACTCATCAAAGTTGAATCATTTACTACTAATTGTATCTCATATTACTATGTATTATTACTACATACCAAAACAAAGTCGAATCATTTTCTCGCCTAGCAATTTATTTTTACTTCAATATAAAGTATTCCCTCAATTAATAAGAAAGTGAGTATACATTTCAAAAGCAAGAGGGAAGGGAGGACCCCAAAAAAACATAATAAACATAAATGCTTATAAAGCAAAAGAATTCTCATGCTCCCAAAAAATTACAAGGGCCAGAATACCAGTTGTTGAAATGCCAAAATCACCCAGCAACAAACACTAGAAAAAAAGAACGACTGTGGCTACTTGGACAGTAGCAACTAATAGAACCTAACATGATTATATCGAACAATTCAACGAATTGCCTAATAATAAAACCCAAAAAAAAACAAGGCGTCTCAAGAAATGGGACGCAACGAAACCAGACACCGATAATGCCCTAGTAAGAAACCCAGGATAGGCGCAGCAACGCCATCACCAATTCTCGAGAATCAACCAAGCAAGACCTGAAACAAGAAGACAAGACACCTAATAGACTCCAACTATTATCCCACCATGCAACTGAGGACCTTTCTTCTTTCTGTTTAGCACACACAGTGACTACTTCAACGAAACAGTTTCTTGGAAAGCCTGCAAATTAAATAAGGAAACTCCGTTTATGAGAAGCCGGTTGCATGAAAAAATTGTCATAAACAAAGAGAAACGATTAGTGTAAATGCACGTTGAAACAGCGATATGTGAGGTTGAAAGAGCATACGAGCCTTTAGTTGAAGTTGAAGCCACCGGAAGGAACAGGAAGCTCCCCGCCTCCAAAGGGGATCCCGGGATGGGTAGCATCACCTGGGGGCATTGTTTCATCATCCTCCTCCAACCAGTATGTCTCAAGAATTTTCACTGCCTTCTCATAGATCTCATTGTTGTCATGACTCTGAAGGTTCTCAATTTTCTCTAAACCCTCAGCATCATCAATCATTTGAGCATAGAGATTTACATCTCCGCTACAACCCAGGTTCTTCTCAGCTTCACCAACCTTCAAGATGTTTTCAAGGCCTTCTAGACAGACTGTCACAATCCTCGGATCAGGGCAAACAAGAAGATCACACAATGGCTTGATACATGCCTGACTCACAAGAAACCTGCCATCAACAAATATATAATGAAATTAATTATCGAAAATATAATAATTTTAAAAAGTTAACCAAATTTTATTGACATCATACTTTATCTGTTCATGAGAACCACCGGAGGTGGCATTTGAGATTGCCCATGCAGCTTCCTTCTTGATATCAAACTCCGCATTTTGAAGCAGATGGACGAGAGGGCCAATAATATTAGCCTCAATAACAGCCTGAAGAAATTCAAAGATGATGGACCATATATGAACCCGAAATGGCTGAAATACCAGCAAAGCTGAAACTAAAATTTACACTTAGAAGAGGCTTTATCTGTTGCAAACCTGAATCTGCTCCTTGTTGCCAGCAGTGATGTTTGAGATAGTCCAACAAGCTTCCTTCTTAATGCTTTTTTTGTGGTTACTTGTCAACAGATTCTGGAGACAGGGTAGCGCCTGATGGTTGATGATGCACTGGAAGAAATTTCAAAAATATTAAAGATATATATTAGCTTCAAGGGGAACCTTAATACAATCCCAAGCTTGATAACTACTTCTCATGAATCTCATACAAGGCTAAAAATGGTCTAAACTGATAAATATCAAGCATTACTATCCAAAAAAATAAACCTCGTCTACTAAAGAATCCAACCAAATTTTGGTGTTTTACAAGTAGATGCAAGAAACAGCAAATTGCATATAACAGGCCCTATTGGGTATAATTTCCATCGCATAAGAATGCAACTACAAATATATATGCCACATGTATAACAACAGAATAATCTTTTATAGAAGGTTACAAGATCAGAAACCTTGTATATTACTTGTCTATCATGACTCCTGAAAGGTTATCATTACAATATTATTCACCTCAAATTATCCTTACAAGTGATCATCTGTTTTGTTCAATCATAGTGACATATGAAGTCATTAATGTATCATAAAACAAGCATAAATTAATTTCAGAAGGCTTTGATATGCTACAAATTTCCAAATTCTTATCACAATCAAACTAGCAACTCAAACCTCCAAGACAATATAAATCACCTATGAGAAAAGGTATTATTTTTATTTCACAAGTCAAAAGAGACTAATGGAGAAAAACCATAGCAGAGAACCAGGACATTGTGGGGGTGGGGGTGGGGGTGGGGGTGGGGAATCAACTTCAATTCCATACAAAGATGAAATTGCGCAATTGGAATCTTACTTGTAATACACGACCTAACATTCACCTCAACAAAGGGTAATTAGGTATTTTTCCCTGAGTATAGTTAGTCCTTCCAATTTACTTGAGTTTAATTTTCTTAATCACACAGAATACTATGGAACTAATCAAACTAAGGAAACAAAGTAAATTGAGACAAACAGTAAACCTTTTACAATAAAAACCATAAAGGAGAACACACGAGCTAGTTCTATTTGAAAGAGGGACAGAATGGGGATCTTTTTTTAATAAAGTCTGCATCTAAGATGACTCTAAATTTCCTTTCTTTACATATTAATAGGTTGGTTCTACATGTTTCCCCAAGTTTCAACATGAATCAAACCGAGGCCCAAGGATTTCATTATCCAATAACTGGACTTAGTTGTGTCATGTTCCTTTTGATATGTTCCTTGGGAAATCTAAGAACAACTGTCAAGAGACAACTTAAAGCCTATCAGCACCCATGAATTCTTTCAGTACACACCAGATTTAACAAGAAAAACCTACGCCCAACTTTTACCTCTCAAAGTTTGCATCATGTCTCCCAAGACCTAGGTCTGATGCCAACTGCAATGTCAGGGGTAAAGATTTAACTATCCTGGTACGTCTCTTTATACAAGGAAAAGATTCTGTTCTGCACAAAATCAGCTCCGACCTATTATAGTTCCTTAAATGAATACCAACTTCTTAAAACATCAATATGTCCAGCCTTGCATACCTTTGACCTTGAACATTCATAAACATAATTTATGAAACACCAGAAAATATATAATGAACTTCCAGCATCTAAAAAACTTGAAATCCAAGCTCTAGTTTAACTCATCGAAAAAGCCCACAGCCTTGCAGGACCTCAACTTAATAAATACTTACAGTGCACTATAAAAACAGTGATATTATTCCAACTCTGTACCAAATCAGGTCCTTCAAAGAGTGAAGAAGTTAAAACCCAAGTCACATAATTTTTCTGAAGGGGTGTTGCTCACACGCTCCGCGCGCAAACTGGCACCCTAGAGAAAATCCTTCCACAATTCATGATTTTGATTTTGAGGAAGCTTATATTTGTGAAGTTCGTTCTGAACTGCCAACATTCTGAAAATTCAAGAGAGTCTAGCACAGGTCCTGCCATTGATGGACCTCATGACGGGGAAACTTAGAAAATCATTAATAATCATTCCACCATGACTTGAATAAGTGCCACCGAGAAGGGTTGGGTTAAGCACTAAGTCGCATTAAACCTTCACTTTTTCAAGTTGATTATGTATTCCCACTTCATTTGATGCTTATTAAATATATAGAGCTGATTTTCCCTTATGATCTGGAATTGGTCATAGTCTGCCAAGAGGGCTTTCTATCTGGTTATTGGTATGGTAGCAGGAGGAAGATTGCTCAGCATATTTAAACAGGTCAATTAATAAGGTTGTTTCTTACCAAAATTACAATAATGACGCCCTCAACTTCTAACCAGGTCGGAGTCAATGTAGATACTCAGAGTAAAGTTAGTGATGACATAAGGTATCAATGTAACATACTTCATGAAGTATTATCACTCTTTATTTCTCATTAATTAATCAATCTTTTAATAATTTTCTTTACTATATTAATTTATTGTGCATAAATGTAATTACAATTTTGACTCACACGAACTCATCCTCAAACTGTGAATGCAAGTTAGGCACATTTCAACCTCAGTCACACAGAAAGAAGTAGGCCGAAGCATAATGTAATTCCTAGATTAGCCTTAATGGAGCTTAAGTTAGCGCAACAACCAAGAAGCCAATAACAACTTCAAGCTGGCTTGCAACGACCACGAAGCCAATAATAAATTTAAGCTAGCTTCAACCTATCAGCCAAACTACAAGTATTAGGAGGATAACAGTGGTCACAATTACATACACAAAATGTAACATCATTATCAGATGCTAAGATTATTTTAAGACGGTTACATCCGGAACATGACGGCAGCAAGGCCATTGCAAGGACTCTATAGCAATAATCTTCTCAGCATGTCACAGTCATCTTAGTTATGAGACAAGACAATTAACAATTGGAGCCCCCAATTCTAAGCCCATATGATGAAGAGACTCCAATCACATCACTGCCCATTGAATGAGACTAAAATAGAAAAACATTTCGTCCTCAAACACGAATTCAATCTATAAGTCCATTCCCATCCATCCACTCCAACCACAACTCCAAGAATTTCAACAATTAACATTGAAGACACAGTCAAATTGGATAATGTGCCAATACAATACCAACAATAGTACTTCAAAACAAAAATTCATACATATCGCAACCCTAGAACACACTTATGTTCTGCTGGTTTTGAAGTATCTTTTGTATTGGCTAGAGTTCTAAACTTTAAAGAAAATGGACTGATCCTATACAAGTTTAAGGATGATATGGCAGTCTACACAAGTGTAACCCTATGTCGCTCACCTTCCCCTACAAATAAATTTAATTTGAAAGGTAACCGAACCCAATAAGATGATAAAGAGTTTTTCAGTAAAACATCTTAGTTTGAAACAAACGGAGCAATTGTTTTGCAATATGGAACACAACAATCAGCTGAAGTATATATTAAAAAGTGAACAGATTGAGATGGGAGACGTTTAAAGACAAGCAATAAAATAAGATACTTGAAGACCTAAATATCTTCTCCCACAGTATTTATGTGAAAACAAGAACCGATAACTCATATAAATTTGAGAGCGCAGAAAGATATTATAATATGATATACGTTGATTGTGAGGCAAGTGTATAAAGGGACTCATAGATCAAAAATTGTTTTGTTGTATAGCAAAACCAATTTTACATGCTTATGCATATAAGGGAAATTGTGGTACTTTAGAAAACATTACTCGAAGAATTATGACAAACATGTACAAGTGAAACGATGAAGAGGGACCTAATGGATTACCCTAATCACAGCACATGCCTGATTCAGATAAGGGACACATTTTGTTCCCCAAATCCCCCACTAATAGGGGCACGATGGAGACATCATCCAAAAGGTGCACAATGGTTTAAGCTCAAACTTAAATCTAGCACCTAATCAAAGTAATGATAGTTGGTGTTAGATCCAACTTGACGAGCATGGTAACAGGAACAGTGATGGAGATTGCTGTGGCATGTGGTGATATTTCTGGTAGGAATAGGATCAATGGAGCAAGCGCCATTGATATACTGTACACTACATGTTATAGATAACCAATCAGCATTCTCCAATTATTAGAAGGTTGAAAACCTATTCCACACTTCCCACCGATACTATGTTTGTTGTTAATCAGTACAAGTGGCGGTGAGAGAGAGAGAGAGAGAGAGAGAGAGAGAGTGAGAGAGACTATACATGACTAGCTGATAGATCTTATAATAACGAGAGCCAAAACCATCAACCTCCCTCAACTCCATCAAATATTTATTGTTATAAAGATGACATATATAGTTCACCTATTCAACTAATATTTGACACCTTAGGCAGACCCCAAAAGTATCTTCATCGATCATTACTACCCTCAACCACTAGGATGTTAATACCGAGTATCTCCGTCTAGGGAAAGAAAGAAAAAAAAGTTGAATCTATATTTATGCACAGTACACAGATCCTTGAATCAATATTTATTCAGTCCACAGATCCAGCACATGACACTTTCTGGTGATTTTATATTTATGAAAGTAATCTCAACTGCAACATTTTCCTATATCCATTTATATGAAAGATATAAAAAAATTCTAAATGGAAAAAACCCAGCCTTCAATTTCTAATTTCTTTGAGAAAGAATAACATAGTATATCAGTAAAAAACAACAAAGGCAATTGCCTAGTACCTGAGTTTGCATATCGTCTCCAGTGACAATGTTCCCAACTGTGCGAAGAGCAGGAATCAACACTGAAGGAGATGGGTGACTAAAAACCACAAAAATCCAAATTAAGATGCATAACATATATCAGGAAAACAGAACCAACGCATGACCAATCATACTCAACTGCTCCATAAAACGAACTTAAATACTTACTGTAAAAGCTCAACAAGCCTGGGACAAACCCCTGCATCAATAACCGCTTGGATTTTATCATTTGTACCATCCGAAAGATACGACAGGGCCCAACATGCATCGGTCAAAACTTCTTCATCATTTGAGTGAATAAGAAGCTGAAGAGCTGGAAGTGCAGGCTTTGTCTGTACAATTATTGGGAAGAAGACACAAAGACATGTTATGCTCATCATGGAACTGTTGGGAAATAATACAAATTAGGTGAACAAACCATAAACGCATTACCTGATATTGACATGTTCATTCGTCTTAACGAACATCAATAATTATGTTAAACTCATTTTGTAAACATGAAATAAAAGAAATTACAAATAAGAACATTCCCTATATCTTGTTAATAACCTTGGGAATCAATCTTTTTCTTTAGTAAAGAATACTAATTTTAATTTGATTGAGCCCTACAACATGTAGGTAACATTGTTTTTAAATATTTTACCAGATGTGCATTTATTTCACTTCTTACCATACCATTTGAATACCAGTGAAAATATACTTTTATTTGACCACTTATATATATATATATATATATATATATATATATATATATATATATATATATATATAAAAGGCAGCATCTTATAATCATTTACCAAGAGAGAGAGATGAGAAAGAAGCAGAAATCAGCTATTTAGGAAACCGACCTGCTCAAAAGGAGGCTGTGGCTTGCCCCTACAGAAATTGGAAAGTGTCCAGGTAGCATTTCTCAGCATAGAAAGCTTGGCTTGCTCATTTAACTGTGCCAGCAAAGGAAGCAAAGCTCCATGGCCAAGTACAAAGTCACGACATTTGGGGGAATCACCAGCTATGTTTCCCAATGCCCACACAGCCTACATGCCAATAAAGGGAAGAAACCACGCATCTATTACTTGTACTTGTAAAATACAATTATTTGTCATAGTAAAATTCAGTTGCAACACCCGGAGAATCTAACAGTGAAGAAGATACCATAAAAAAGGCTGACGAGGATATATAAAAATGACAACTGTAAAAAGAAACCTAAAAAAAAAGGTTCTATCTTCTATCAAGATAATACCTGCTCCCGAACATCATCACTAGGAGAACCAAGAAGTTTCACAAAAATTGGGACAGCCCCGTGATCAATTACCACCTTGGTGTTCTCAGAAGTTCCAGAAGCAATGTTTGTGAGCGCCCAAGCTGCCTCAAACTGCAGAAAACAACAAAGATTGTAAACAACCAAATGCTAACTACCTTCAAAGGAATAATCACAAATTGGATAATTTCATGATAGACCTGAAGCTGTGGATAGTCCTCCCTCATAAGAAACTCAACAAATCGCGGAACAACGCCAGCTTGAATAACTTCCTCTATCGGAGGACAGCGCTCTGGTAAAACCATCAACATTAGATACATATACATCATCTAATCAACTAAAAGTAAACCTAATCAGCACACTTCACCATAAGAAACTAATCATCACCTATTGACAACAATTTCCGAAATTGAGTAGTCGCCTCAAGCTGCAAATTGCCATCTTCAGACCATACACCCGCAACCATTGCAGGTAGATTTTCTAACTGCAAACAAAACAATCAGCCACAAATATATATCTCCGCACACGCACACGCACACGCACACAAAGTGAAGAACAAAGGGCACAAAATCCTAAAAGTCTCTACAACAGCATTAATTAACTAAAAAAACCATCAATTTGGTAAATCTGAAGTATAACACTATGCACTTCAATCCCTAACAATCACAGAAATCGATTTCAGTACAAACCCTAATTCAGTATCGGTATCGATATAAAAAGTGAATCAGCTCAATTTCTGGTGCAAATACAGGAATCAACTAATCGAAACCCTAGTTTTTTACCGCGAATCGCGGAGGAATGTTACCTTTTTCTCGACGGCGGAGGCGGTCTGAATTGCGGAAAGGAACGGCTGATTAGCCTGAAGGCCCTCTCGGCGCTTCTTCTGCAAGCTCTCTTCTCTTCTGTTCTTTCGAATCTCCACCATGTTGTCCTCTCTCCTCCGGCGACCTTCATCGGCGTCGACGGCGACCTTGTATTGGTTGCGGCGGACCTCGGTTCTCGCGTTCGGTCTCAACGACATGGTTGCGCGTCGATCAACTCACACAGTCTCTATATATAGATATATGTGTATATATGTATATATATGCGTGTGTGTGTATTTTAGAGAGAGAGAGAGTGAGAGGGGAGATAGAGAGAGCTAGCGCAGCAGCAATGGAGGAGGGTTCGGGTTTGATTCTGGAAGAGGAGGCTTTATATAGGGTTTTTCAACGGCGAGAGTGATGTGAAATAGACATCAAGTTAGGGCTTATTTACGAAAAAGGACATTGATTTTGAATTTGAAGGTGAGGGAAAAAGTAAGATGTACCGAACCGGGTTTGGACGGGTTACCCACTTATACTGTCCCATACCCGTTTCACAAGTAAATTAACTTTTTTAAAACAGATTGGTTTCATCTTCCAAATTTAAATTAAATTGATTTTGTGAAAACAAAAAAAAAGACAAAATAAAATTAGTAAGATATACTTATGAGAATGAAGGAAACAAAGAATTAGGGCATGTTTGATAATTCTTAATTACCACTAAAGTCTTGTTTGGATTGACTTTTCAAGCGTTGATTTTGGTTTTCTAGAGGGAAAAATTGTTTTGAATGATGTTCGGCAAAATTTTTAGAAGAGCTTCTGGACCTTGGAAGAGCGTTTTAAAGAAGCTTGGGGGTACCGGCTTCTCAAAACAGCTTCTGCTTCTCTTTTTCTTCTGCGAAAAGCCAGAAGCAGAAGTTATGTCAAACATGGTTTAAATCTTAACGCATTAAATGATTTTAGGATATGAGCATGTTTGATAACATTTTATCCTATATCTTAATATAATAAGCATGTCTTAAAATGGGTAAAAATTTTAAGCAGTAGGGGACTCGCTTAACGCGAACACGGGCACTTTAGGTTTTAAAATAATTTTTATAATGACAATATTGCCCTGAAATAATTAGAATGGAACTTTCATCTTTTCGCCATTTGAAGTTGTCGTTAGGGTTTTCTCTCTGCTATGTCTTTAGAGATGCGATTTATTTGGAGTTACCATATCATCAGCGTTACAAGTACGTATAACCAATTTTACTTGTTAAACTATACTTTTGTTAATTAGCGATTCCAAATTCGAATGCTCTCTGCTATCAAAAGAATTTCATAAAAGCCTTGTTTGGGAACATTGTTTTTGTTTTGGAAACCAAAAAACAAGAACAAATTTTGTTCTTATTCTTATTTTCTTACCCAAAAGAATAAGAACAAAAAATATATATTTGTTTTCTCTTTCACACACACACAAACACAATGCACTCTCTCTCTCGGTGGTGGTGGCAATTAGTGGCGTGGTGGTAGTTTTCGAAGGGTGTTAAGGTTTGATTAGGGGTTAGGGTTTCTGAGGGGTGTTAGTGGTGGTGGGTGGTGCCGATTGGTGGCGTGGTGGTGGGGGAGGAGGAGAACGAAGGGTTTTTTTGATGTGTGTGTGTGTGTATGTAGACCTGTCAATGGATTGAATTTTAATCCGAATCCAATCCGATTAGTCGGATATGGATTGAAAATAAAATCCGATAATCCGATTTCTTAACAAATTGGACTTGGATTTATGTTAATCCAATCCGATAATAATCCGATCCGATTAATTTTATATATCAACGTATATATTATGTTATTAATATGTAAATATTAAATAGTATACTTAATTATGTTTCGATTTTTTTTTTCGCTTTTTCATTTTTATGTTTTTATAGTCATGTATTATAAGCATTGATTGTAAAAATATAATTTATTGTTTAGTATTCTTAAAAAATAACATAAAAATAAATTTAATAATTTAATATTTTTTTGTAATTTTTTTTACCTAATTAGATCGGGTTATTGGATCGGATATCCGAAAATAAAAAAATCGGATTTGGATCAATTAAGTGAAAATTCATCAGGTTATCGAGTCGAATTGGATCGGATATAAGCATATCAGATTCGGATCGGGTCAGGACATATTCGATCCGAATCTGACCCGTTTACAGGTCTATGTGTATGTGTGTATTGAAGGTGGTGGTGGTGTTCGTGGTTGGTGGTTGTGGTGGTGGCGGTGGCATGGTGGTAGGGTGGAGCGGGTGGTGGAGGAGGAGAACAAAGACGTTTTTTATCTTACAATTTTTAATTTTTTTTTTTTTTTATGGAAATCCCAAAGTTAGAACAAGAAAACATAATTTTCTTGTTTTCTACACTATTCAGCATAATTATTTCCAAAACAAGAACAAAGTAAATAGTAAATACCCTCCAAAACTTGTTCTGTTCTCATGTACAGTACCAAAAAATAAGAATAAAAACAAAAACAGACATTCCCAAACGGAGCCAAAGTCTCCACAAATAATAAAACTACTATACAAACCCTATTTTTTGTATTTGTTTTTTGTCTTCAAATACAAAAACTGTTTTTGTATTTGTCTTTGTTTTTTTCAGCAAAAAACTAAAAACAAAGAAGCGTTTGGATGAAAATTTGTATTGAAAAATAAAACGGTATTGGTGGGGAGCGGTGACCTACAGTGGTGGTGGGTGACTGGCGGCGGCGGGGGGTGGTGGCGGTTGGTGGCGGCGGAGGTGGTACCCTAAACAGTGAAAAAACTCAAAAAACAACTAAAAATTGTATTTGGTGTTTTCACTACTTTTACACACTATTCACAGAAAACAATTTTCTTGGAAAAAAAAAAGTGAACAGTAAACGCGTTTGCCAAACGTGTTTTTTTTTTTAACTGGATGAACAGTGAAAAAACAAAAATTATTTTCTCGTATCTAAACGGACCCTATAGTTTTAAAAAAAATAATTACTAGATCATATATAGTGAAAATAGCGAATGATTTATTTAATTCTCGAATTTGAATCTATATGTTTAACTTGATTTAATTATTTACTTTTAAATATATGACTGATACTATTTGAATGAAGTTAAATTTTCAAGTTTTAATAAATATTTTTCTATGAGCATCTTTTCCATTACCAGCATGGTAAAAATTTTAACACGTGCATGTATATGAATATTATGTTATTAAATTCAGTGTTATACGAGGGTTATAATATATTAAGAGCATAAATATAATATTTACAGCTTTCAAACATCAGATTCTACATTTAACAAATAATTATAAATTTTTAATGCATTCAACGCTTCAAATTAAGACAGTTATCAAACATATTTTCAAATTAGTACATTCAACACTTAACATTTCAGGACTTAAAAATTCAATACTTGAACATTTCAATACTTAATTTCTAGTTTTATCAATCAGGCCCTTAATGATAGAAATGTAAATTAGAAAGACAAATTTGAAACAAACAGGGTTTTAGAGAACATTTTATTAAGTTCGTCTTTGATTCCTTTGAAATAATTTAACTTAATAGAGGGACATAATTATTTTATTTGTTACGAGGAAATGAGATTGTAGTTAAAAGTAGGGTAAATAGCATTAAACCACTCTCAACTATACTCTCTTTCTCAACTAACCCCTCAACTATGTTTTTGACGGTAAACCCCCCAAACTTTCATGATTGTTACAATTCAGTCCCTCCCACAGTTACTTAAATTTAGGATAATTTGCACTCAGATCCTTAAAGTTTCAGTCAATTGCACTCACCCCCTGAGATTTAATTTTTTTTGCAATGACACCCCTGAAGGGGTTAAGACCCCATGAAATGACTCTTGTGCCCTTGCTTTAGTGTAAAAGGCATGTTGACTAAATTAATGGACCGAATAACCCTTGTATATTAAGCTCAATTTGAAAAACTTTTCAAGTACTTTGGATACAAGGATTTTTGAAATAGGGATATCTACATATAGGTAGACATAAGGATCACTAATTACAAATAGGTAAACTTTTACCTTTCAATTACTAATATATCAACATAACTAAACTAATTACAAATGGGTCAACTTTTTTGTTTAAAAACTCAAATACCCTCAAAAAAACTCCAATCTTCTTTTTATTCTTCTCTCCCATTCCAAAATCCCCAAACACTCAAAAATAAAAATTAAATATTTCGAAAACAAAATGAGGAAAAAAAATATTTTGGGAAAAATAAAATATTTTGAAAAAATAAACTATTTCGGGAAAAATAATTATTTCAGGAAAAATAACTATTTCGGGAAAAATAAATATTTTGGGTAAAATAAAATATTTCAAAAAAAATTAGGAAATAAAATATTTCAGGAAAAATAAAAAATTTGGAAAATAAAAAATATTTCGGGAAAAATAAAATATTTTTTCCGAAATATTTTATGACATGCATTCAAAGAATTTCATACTAAACAAGTAAGATTCAAATTATGTCATCTGTCATATTGAAATAAATTATCTAAATATAACTCACTTAAGATTTATTACTTTTTAAGACACCAAATTTTAAAACAAATTCAACTCAATCAACTCATTCTTGATACTTCTTGACACACTTGACTTCAAAATATTGCATTGTAATAACCAAGAGGTCTAAGACTTGAACACATTTCGTTGAAAAGAAGAAAAAAAAAGTGAAAAAGAAACAAACAAAAATATTTCAAAATATTTTATTTTTTCGAAATTTTTATTTTTCACGAAATATTTTATATTTTCGAAATATTTTAGTTTTCACGAAATATTTTATATTTTCGAAATATATTTTTTTCCTCATTTTTTTGAAATATTTTATTTTTTCAAAATATTTTTTTTCCTCATTTTGTTTTCGAAATTTTTTATTTTTCCAGAAATATTTTTATTTTTTCGAAAATTTTAATTTTATTTTTGAGTGTTTGGGGATTTTGGAATGGGAGTGAAAAAGAAAAAGAAGATTGGAGTTTTTTGGGGGTATTTGAGTCTTTAAACAAAAAAGTTAACCCATTTGTAATTAGTTTAGTTAAGTTGATGTATTAGTAATTGAAAGAGAAAAGTTTACCTATTTGTAATTAGTGATCCTTATGTCTATCTATATGTAGATATCCCTATTTCAAAAATCTTTGTATCCAACTTGAAATTTTTTTCAAATTGAACTTAATATACAAAGGTTGTTTGGTATATTAATTTAGCCAACATGTCTTTTATACTAAAGTAAGGGGACAATAGTCATTTCATGGGGTCTTAACTCCTTCAGGGGGTGTCATTGCAAGGAAAATGAAATCTTAGGGGGTGAGTACAATTGACCAAAACTTTAGGGGATTTGAGTGCAAATTACCCTAACTTTAAATGATGAGAGGGACTAAATTGTAACAATTTCATAGTTGAGGGACCATCACTTAGTTGAGGGGGTTAGTTGGGAGAGAGAGTATAGTTGAGGGGGGTTTAATGCTATTTGCCCTTAAAAGTATTATTTACATGATTATTTGATGAGAAAAGCTCTCACAGTGGAAGAGGTATTTTATATGTTTATATAATAGTATATAATTTTCATCAACTATTTATTTCAAGGGTAATTTGCACTTAGGTATTGAGGTTTGGGTCAAATGCACCTAGGTCAATATGATTGTTGTCCCAACATCCTCTGAGGTATGATTTTTCCTGCAATGACACCCCTGAAGCAATAAAAAAACTAGAATACCCTTAGTTGTATACTTGTGAAATGACCTCCGTACCCCAACAACACCCCTTACCCAACCACCTTATTTTAATTTATTTCACTTCAATTATTAATTTTCTAATATTTTTTAAAATGCCCTTGCTTATAATTTAAGTATTTAAAGAATCCCAACGCATAGATTATCAAATTCTCAAACTCATCAAAAATCACCCTATCATATTTAGTCACACCATATACTAACAAAAATAGTAATTTAATTCATGGGATACTTTTGATAATTAATTTTCTTTAATTTTTTTAAATAAATGGTAGCTGACAAAATCACAGAGTCACCGACTCAGTGTCAACCTCCCCACAACAACAACACCACCAACGATGATTAAATTGATGGTACATAAGTGGTTGTTTAATTTTGTTGATTAAATTTATGGGTTTTGTTTTAATTTGGATTTTATAAATGGGTTTTTGTTTTGTGGAATTTGATCTTTTATTGTTGTTTGAGGTGATGTTTACTTTGAGTTTTATGAGTTGGGTTTGTGTTTTTCTAAATTTTTGGTCTTATTGTTTGATTTTGGGAAGGATTGATTTATTTTCATTATTTATTTTTCCTAGTTATGGGTGTTATGTGTTTTTGGCTATAATGGGCTTGATTTTTTTTTTTCTTTCTTTATGCGTGTCATATATTTTGAGCTAATATGTGCTTATCCACTATAAATAAGTGATTCATGATGAGTTTAAAAATTTGATAATTTATTTAAATACTTAAATAGTAGGGTCGCGAGCCTTTAACACCCTTATAGTATAAATATAGTACGTATAACTCCTTACGGTTCGACTTGACCCCAAACATTTCAAATATGTGCGAATTGACCCCATTCGTGTAAAATGACATATATGCCCTTAGTATATAAATTTCTAAAAATTGGAAAATATATATATTTTTTGAAAAATATATAAATTTATAAAAAAACATATAAAATACGAAAAAAAAATATAAAATTAGAAACAAATATATAAAATTCGAAAAAAAATATAAAATTCGAAAACATATATAAATTTCAAAAAATATATATAAAATTATAAAAATATATATATAAAATACGAAAAAATATATATAAAATTTGAAACAATATATATATAATTCAAAAAAATATATATTAAATTTCAAAAAAATATAAAATTCGAAAAAATATAAATTTTGAAAAGAAAAATATAAAATTAAAAAAATTATTTAAAATTGGAAAAAACATATATAAATTCAAAAAATATTTATAAATTTCGAATACATATATAAATTTTGAAAAAAATATATAAAATTTGGGAAAAATATTAAATTCAAAAACAAAATATTAAATTTCGAAAATAAAATATAGAATTCGAAAACATATATAAATTTCGGAAAAAAATATATAAAATTCGGGGAAAATATACTCCTATATTCTACTTTCTTTGACTTTAAATTTTGTTTTGGTGTATTATACTTTGGTCACTTGTGTTTTTTATACTTCTATTTGCACAACTATTTGAATTTTATATTTTTTTTCGAATTTTATATATTTGTTTCGAATTTTATATATATTTCAAATTATATATATAAATTTTGAAAATTTTATTTTATATATATATATTGGTTTCAAAAAATTTAATATTTATTTTTCGAAATTTATATATATTTTTTGAAATTTATATATATTTTTACGAATTATATATATATTTCAAAATTTATATATTTAAATTTCGAAAATTTTATTTTATATATATATATTGGTTTCAAAAAATTTAATATTTATTTTTCGAAATTTATATATATTTTTTGAAGTATATATATTTGTTTACGAATTATATATATATTTCGAAATTTATATATTTAAATTTCAAAATTTTTATTTTATATATATATATTGGTTTCAAATTTTATATATATAAATTTTGAAAATTTTATTTTATATATATATTGGTTTGAAATTTTATATATATAAATTTCGAATTTGAATTTTATATATTGGCTTTGAAATTTATTTTTCAAAATTTATATATATATATATTTTGAAGATTAAGGGTAAGGGTAAAATGAGTATTTAAAAGAGTATAAAAGTCAAAGAAGGGGGGTTTTCGCACGTTTTCGAAACTTTTAAGGGGATATTCGCACGTTTTTTAAACTTGCAGGAGGTGTTTGCACGTTTTTTAAACTTGCAGGAGGTGTTTGCATATTTTCCAAACTTGCAGGAGATGTTCGCACATTTTCCAAAAGTGTTGATGTCAATACACACATTTTCAAAGTATAGGGTGTTATTCGCACCGTATTTATAATATAGGGGTGTTTTATGTACTTAACCCACCCTAAATAGTAAGCAAGAGCATATTAAAAAATATATATATAAAAAATTATGGGTAATTTGCATTGACACCCCCTGAGGTTAGAGTCAATGGCAATGAGATTACGGTCAACGTTTTTTTGGCACTCACACCCCTTGAGGTTCCTTCTTTGTTGCAATGACACCCCCTGGGCTGGTGAAATGACTAGAATGCCCCTTTAATTGTTTCACTTATTACATTAGGGTAATATATAAAGTATGAAATTACCCATATGCCCAAACACTTCACCCTCTAAAATTACTAATTACACTTTCACCCCTTATTACAATATATATATATATATATATTACGAAAATTACAATTTAATTTTATTTATTTATAATATAATTTGTATATATAATTACGAAAATTAAAATTACGAATATATATATATATATATATATATATAATTTGTAAAAAATATATAAATTTTGAAAAAACATATAAAATTCGGAAAAATATATAAAATTTGAAACAATATATAAAATTAAAAAATATATATAAAATTCGAAACAAATATATAAAATTCGTAAACAATATATAAAATTCGAAAAACATATAAAATTCTAAAAAAGATATAAAATTCAAATATATATATATATAAAGTATGACTGAAGTTTAAGTGGACAAGCCTCAGAGTCATTAGCCAAGGTAACGGATCATCTCCAACTCTCTGCAGAGCAATTTCAATGGCTACGATTGAAATATTTTGGAATATAATATATATTTTTCACAAAAAAAATATTTTTATATATTTTTAAATGAAATTGTGAGGGCAATTTGGTAAAAAAAGTTAGGGTATTTAAGTAATTTTGTATGTAAAAGTAAGGGTTAAATTGGAACATGCATATATAAGGGCAAAATTGGAAGTTCACTCCAAAAATAGGTTTTATTGACCAAAAAGAAAATTTTCCGTCATTGACTTTTAACGGAAGGGGTTGACTTTTAATGGAAGGGGTTATGTGTTATACCGGAATTGGTTTTAAGGGTAGTTTATGATATTATTGAAACGTAAGGGGTACCGCGTGTAATTATGTCATAGTTCAGGAATAATTTGTATAATTTTCCCAAAAAAAGTTATTAACATGTTCAAGGCATGTTGCAGTCCTATTTTTTAAAAATTTACTGTATCGCTATGTCGTGTATGTGCTTCATAGTTCACCATCCTAGATTAGTTCACCATCCTAGATTGTTGATATAACCATAATTAAAAATTTGAGTTGAACATGTGTAAGTACCATAACTAATAGTGATACTACGCTTAATAAGCAACAACAATAATTTGAACAACTCATGTTTTTCGCAATAATAAGGTTCCAAATATTGACAAACAAAAATTGGAGATTATTCTCATGTAATTTTTTTGAAATTGGACTTAGGTTTCACCTTTTTATTAAAACAAAGGCATTACATCTTTTAAGAGTGGTTAAAAACAGATAAATCATGATTTGAATTTTAATGGTACTGTCCTAGAAGCTATTAAGCCTATCATAGTACCGTACTAGAGCTGAGTTAGGGTTGTTAACATGCACCCAAAACATAATTAGTGCGGGTTAACATGCCTTAAAAACCCACATGAGCCCAAGCACAAGAAGTTCATCAAATCCAAGTGACGCAACAATAGGAAGCAATTGAAATTTAATTCAAAAGAATAACAAGAGCATGAGCCAATCAAAATTACAAAGTTCTTTTTGGGTCACCACAGTAATCAAGACTATGGCTCTGTTTGGTAGAGCTTTAAGTTTTGGCTTTGAAAAATTAATACCCCCTAACTTCTTCTAAACATTCTTCCAAGACTCAAAAGTTTTTCTAAATTTTTTGTTAAACACAGTTTAACACAGTTTTCCTTCAAATAAGTCAAAAATAATTTCTGAAAAGTGGTCCAAACGGAACCTAATAACTTGATAAGAGTCCAGCCCATCTATCTTACTCTGGTCCATCTTCTTCATCTATCCGATAGGAGGGTAAGATGGAGAATAAGGATGACAATTGACCTAGCAATGGGAGCTTGGGCTTGGTCTTTGGGCCTGGTTGGAGTAAACCCACATATCGAAAATGGAAAGCATTATTATTTAAAAGAGCCGCTGTCCAAGGCACAAGGAGCAATAACTAGTGCAAAGCCCAAGTTTTTTTTATAGAAGCATTTATCATCGTTGGACGTTCTAGCATCCATTTTTTTTCGATAATATTCATAGTTGTTAGGATTGCGATTTTACTAGGTAGGATCGTACGAGGCAAAAACTATCCAGATGGTAAGAAAATCGTTCATAAATGTAGGATCTCTATGATTCTATTATAATCCTACTAATTTGGTATTTTTGGATAAAAAAATTGGATCGTACTGTCCATATAAAAGAATCAAAATTTATAAGGAAATAAATAAATACCTTCAAGCCCAAGCCCAAGCCCAATCAAAAATATTAAAAAAAATTAAACTTTGACTCCAATATTTCCTTTACACTACCTTCCATGACTAGCACGGGCAATAAGATTTCCTCTTTTATTTGACATGAGAAATAATCCTTGAATTAAACTAATTATAATAAAGTTGCTAGTGGGACCATTGGATTTTTTATTTTTCAAATATTATTTATATACATATATGTTTGTCTCTATATTTAAATTAATTTTTTTATAAAATTTTATAAGTTATGAACTAATGTTGTGAACTTTTAGTTTTCAAGTGGGTGTTTGTTTATTATTTTGGGTTAACATGATACATTTATGGAAATTAAAACTTTGTTAAATGATATTTGTTTAAATTTTTTGAAATTGTGTCTTAATTTTATTTTTATTTTGTTAATTAGTTTTGAAATTTTTAAGGAAATAGATGCGAGCGAATTATAGGATTCGCACATTGATACACCTTTATGGTGATATTTTTGTTTATATTTGATGTTTTGAGTGTATTTTTGTTATAGTATATAAATGTCATTATTTTAAGTAAATTGGACAATTTTTATAACAATATGGTAGAATCTTACGGTCCCACGATCCCGATCCTACGGACTCCAAAACAATTATACCTAGGATCGCGATCTTGACAATCTTGTAACAATGTAATAGATTCGGACAATATCAATCTTAAAAATAAATATTGAACGAATAATGAAGTATTGGTATTGAGTAATATTGGTACATTTCAAAAACGTTACTAACTGAATGATACAAGACATAGTATGGGCATATTATGTAATTTAATGTATAATCACGTGACATATAATTCTGGAGATACTAATTATGTTTGCCATTTATTATAGTTATTTCAATATAAATATAATAATATACATTAATGAAAATATGGTTCAATATAAATATAATAATATACATTATATATTGGACATGTAATAATTTATTAAGCTTTTCTATTCTACTTCTCTCTATATTGAAATTAAAAATTTTATAAAATTTTCTAAGTTGTGAACTTTTAGGGTGCGTTTGAAAAACCTGTTTTTTGTATTTGTTTTATGTCTTCAAATATAAAAACTGTTTTTGTTTTTGTCTTTGTTTTTTTCAGCAAAAAACAAAAAAGTGTTTGGATGAAAATTTGTATTGAAAAATAAAATGGTATTGGTGGGCGGCGGTGGTGGTGGGTGATTGGCGGCGGCGGCGACCGGTGGTGGGGGTGGTGGTGGTTGGTGGTGGAGGTAGTACCCTAAACAGAGAAAAAACTCAAAAAATAACTAAAAATTGAATTTGGTGTTTTCACCACTTTTACACACTATTCACATAAAATAGTTTTCTTGGAAAAAAAAAAGTGAACAGTAAACGTGTTTGTCAAACGTGTTTTTTTTTTTAATTGGATGAACAACGTATCCAAACGGACCCTTAGTTTTCAAGTGGGTGTTTGTTTATTATTTTGGGTTAACATGATACATTTATGGAAATTAAAACTTTGTTAAATAATATTTGTTTAGATTTTTTGAAATTGTGTCTTAATTTTATTTTTATTTTGTTAATTAGATTTGAAAATTTTAAGGAAATAGATGCGAGCTAATTCAAGGATTCGCAAATTGATACACCTTTATGGTGATATTTTTGTTTATATCTCATGTTTTGAGTGTATTTTTGTTATAGTATATAAATGTCATTATTTTAAGTAAATTGGACAATTTTTATAACAATATGGTAGAATCTTACGGTCCCACGATCCCGATCCTACGGACTCCAAAACAATTATACCTAGGATCGCGATCTTGACAATCTTGTAACAATGTAATAGATTCGGACAATATCAATCTTAAAAATAAATATTGAACGAATAATGAAGTATTGGTATTGAGTAATATTGGTACATTTCAAAAACGTTACTAACTGAATGATACAAGACATAGTATGGGCATATTATGTAATTTAATGTATAATCACGTGACATATAATTCTGGAGATACTAATTATGTTTGCCATTTATTATAGTTATTTCAATATAAATATAATAATATACATTAATGAAAATATGGTTCAATATAAATATAATAATATACATTATATATTGGACATGTAATAATTTATTAAGCTTTTCTATTCTACTTCTCTCTATATTGAAATTAAAAATTTTATAAAATTTTCTAAGTTGTGAACTTTTAGGGTGCGTTTGAAAAACCTGTTTTTTGTATTTGTTTTATGTCTTCAAATATAAAAACTGTTTTTGTTTTTGTCTTTGTTTTTTTCAGCAAAAAACAAAAAAGTGTTTGGATGAAAATTTGTATTGAAAAATAAAATGGTATTGGTGGGCGGCGGTGGTGGTGGGTGATTGGCGGCGGCGGCGACCGGTGGTGGGGGTGGTGGTGGTTGGTGGTGGAGGTAGTACCCTAAACAGAGAAAAAACTCAAAAAATAACTAAAAATTGAATTTGGTGTTTTCACCACTTTTACACACTATTCACATAAAATAGTTTTCTTGGAAAAAAAAAAGTGAACAGTAAACGTGTTTGTCAAACGTGTTTTTTTTTTTAATTGGATGAACAACGTATCCAAACGGACCCTTAGTTTTCAAGTGGGTGTTTGTTTATTATTTTGGGTTAACATGATACATTTATGGAAATTAAAACTTTGTTAAATAATATTTGTTTAGATTTTTTGAAATTGTGTCTTAATTTTATTTTTATTTTGTTAATTAGATTTGAAAATTTTAAGGAAATAGATGCGAGCTAATTCAAGGATTCGCAAATTGATACACCTTTATGGTGATATTTTTGTTTATATCTCATGTTTTGAGTGTATTTTTGTTATAGTATATAAATGTCATTATTTTAAGTAAATTGGACAATTTTTATAACAATATGGTAGAATCTTACGGTCCCACGATCCCGATCCTACGGACTCCAAAACAATTATACCTAGGATCGCGATCTTGACAATCTTGTAACAATGTAATAGATTCGGACAATATCAATCTTAAAAATAAATATTGAACGAATAATGAAGTATTGGTATTGAGTAATATTGGTACATTTCAAAAACGTTACTAACTGAATGATACAAGACATAGTATGGGCATGTTATGTAATTTAATGTATAATCACGTGACATATAATTCTGGAAATACTAATTATGTTTGCCATTTATTATAGTTATTTCAATATAAATATAATAATATACATTAATGAAAATATGGTTCAATATAAATATAATAATATACATTATACATTGGACATGTAATAATTTATTAAGCTTTTCTATTCTACTTCTCTCTATATTGAAATTAATTTTTTTATAAAATTTTCTAAGTTGTGAATTTTTAGTTTTCAAGTGGGTGTTTGTTTATTATTTTGGGTTAACATGATACATTTATGGAAATTAAAACTTTGTTAAATGATACAATATTTGTTTAGATTTTTTGAAATTGTGTCTTAATTTTATTTTTATTTTGTTAATTAGTTTTGAAATTTTTAAGTAAATAGATGCGAGCGAATTCAATGATTCGCACATTGATACACCTTTATGGTGATATTTTTGTTTATATTTGATGTTTTGAGTGTATTTTTGTTATAGTATAGAAATGTCATTATTTTAGGTAAATTGGACAATTTTTATAACAATATGGTAGAATCTTACGGTCCCACGATCCCGATCCTACGGACCCCAAAACGATCATATCTAAGATTGCGATCCTGACAATCTTGTAACAGTGTAATAGATTCGGACAATATCAATCTTAAAAATAAATATTGAATGAATAATGAAGTATCGGTATTGAGTAATATTGGTACATTTCAAAAACGTTACGAATCAAATGATATAAGACGTAATATGGGCATGTTATGTAATTTAATGTATAATTACGTGACATATAATTCTAATTATGTTTGCCATTTATTATAGTGATTTCAATATAAATATAATAATATACATTAATGAAAATATGGTTATGAAGTTGCTGAAAAAATGTATATTTCCTATTGATGCAAAAGGAATCTACTTCAACTCGCAAACCTTGTTAGAAAAGATTCAATAATTTTTATAACATTTATTTATCATTTAAGTCTAAAAAATTCAGTATTTATTCAATTAAATAAGTTTAATAAAAAATTTAAACATTACTTAATATATTAAGTATCACTTAAAATAAAATAAAATTTTAAGTGATAATGTCACCACTTAACATTGAAGACTGAAAATTAACAAAAATATAAAAAATTATAATTTTTTTAAGCACCGCTTAAAACCTTCAGTACTTCAAATTCAGATCTTAAAATTTTTAGTACTTAATTTTTAAATTTATCAAACAACCCCTAGTTCATTGATCAATGAGCTATTAACCTAAAACTCTTCCTAGTTTCATTTTTTTAATAAATGCCCCTTGAGTGCCATATTGCCCCCTCCACTTTAAAAACGATGTAGTTTTAGGGACAAGAAATTAAAAGAGTTATTAACAAACAACCCCCTATGATTTCAAATTCTTGACAAACAGCCCCCTGAGGTGTCAAATAACCCCTTGCACTTTTTCCACATACACAGAGCCCCCACTCCGTTAGTATTCCGTTAACAAACACCCTCCTGCTGTTAAAAATAGATATTTTATGCCCAAAATACCCCTAAAATAAATTGGTACCTAAATTAAGATTTTTTAGTAAATTAGAAAAAAAAAATTTAAAACTAAATTAAGATTTTTGAGTAAATTAAAAATTATTTTTTTGTTTTATCTTTAAGTTTACTTATTTATTTAAATTCAAATAAGAAAAAAATATATTACTCCCCCTGTCTCAAATTATAAGTTCCTTTTGGGGAATTCAATTTTTTAAAAGGATGACTTTTTATTGTAGTGTTAGTGAATAAAATATCAATCTTACCCGTGGTCCACTATAGTGATGTGATCGTTTATAAAATATATGTTTATAACTTTAATGCTTGAAGGTTAAACTCGTAAATTAACCAAATTAAATGCTTTGACTTTTTAAAGTCGATACTTATTTTGGGATGAAGGGAGTAGAAATTATAAAAAAAACATTATTGATAATAATACACTTTAAATAATATATTTTTTTAATTTTTTTAAAAGAATAGATGCATAAAAATTTTAAAAGGGCTTTGCCCTTATAATTTATACTTTATTCGTTCCAAAATAAGTGTTTACTTTTCTTCTTTAATCGTTCCAAAATAAGTATTCACTTTGAAAAGTCAAATCACTTAATTTGGTCAATTTAGCAGTTTAACCTTCAAACATTAAAGTTATAAAATATATACTTTATAAACGATCATATCATTATAGTGGGACCATGAGTAAAGTTGATATTTTATTCACTAACACTATAATAAAAGATATCATCTTACAAAGTTGAATTTCCCAAAAAAGACTTATAATTTGAGACGAAGGGAGTAATATATTTTTTCAAATTTGAATTTAAATAAATAAGTAAACTTAAACAAAAAACAAAAAAAATAATTTGTAATTTACTCAAAAATCTTAATTTAGTAAAAAAATAATAATTTATAATTTATTAAAAAATCTTAATTTAGTTACCAATTTATTTTATGAGCATTTTGGGCATAAAATATCAATTTTTAACGGTATGTGATGTTTGTTAACGAAATACTAACGAAATGGGAGTTATGTGTAAGGTGAGAAAAAAACAGGGGGTTATTTAACACATCAGAGATGTTTGTCAAGAATTATGAGTTTATAAGGGGGTTGGAGAAAGTTTTTAAAGTAGATGTTACATTATGACACCTATAAGAGGTATTTGTTAAAATCTTGAAATTAGGAGGGGTTTTATGTTAATAGGCCATGATTAATTTTCATGCAAGTGGTGATGATCTGAAATTAGAAGTGGGCAAAGTAGGAAAAGGACAAGACGTGCCACTTTTGGAAAAAAAAAGAGGAGACAAAATTGACTAAAATTAGCAAAAATGAAGATGAAATGGTTGAGGACACTCGACACCATCCACGTCCACGCAATTTTTCAACTACAGACAAAATATTCCCTTTCTCAATAATTGGACACCTATCAATTTAAAACCCAACAAATATCCAAAACCTTTATGCGACTAGAAGTCTCTTCTCTCTTAATTACAAGTCTAAGTTATCTACACGTTAGTGTGTTGATATACCTATAGAAATGTGTGGGTTTGGGTGGGGGACTACTAAATTATCTGATCATATAAAAATCCTTTATTTGAAATTCGTCAATGTTTTAATACAATTTGAAAAATTATATATTTTGTTAAAAAACCTATTATTATTTTGATGAATTTTATGTCAATTCTCTACAAGAAGGGGACTTGAGTATTATTTTTATTTTCTTAGATGTATATGTACCATATATATATATATATCATTGGTCAACTAGTTCTTGTGAAATCTGCATAGGGCTTTGAATTTCCATATTCATTGCATCCAATTCTTATAAGATCATCTGCCCGACAAGCACATCATAGCGGTGTTTACCGTTTCAATTAATTTTTCTTTTTCTTTTTATTTTCTTAGATGTATATGTACCATATATATATATACATATGTATGTATATCATTGGTCAACTAGTCCTTGTGAAATCTGCATAGGGCTTTGAATTTCCATATTCATTGCATCCAATTCTGATAAGATCATCTGCCCGACAAGCACATCACAGAGGTGTTTATCGTTTCAATTAATTTTTCTTTTTATTTTATTTTAAGACAAACACTCATATTCCTGATTAAGGATGATAATAAAACCCGTCTCGTCCCATACTCGTCCCGTTTTATTCTGGATTTGGATTCCGATTAAGTTAATCGGGACGGGTATAAAACAGAAAAAAAATTCTCAATTATATTCGGGGCGGGTATGGGAAACCCCTACCCCGTCCCGCCCCGTTCAATTTAAATTATTTACTAAAATATCCTTATATATATATTAAATATTAAAAATATACTCATATATATTTATATTTTAACATTATTTTTATGTTTAGGATTTTTTAAAATATATATTTTTAATTTCTTTTAATATTTTTTTAAAAAAATAAAAATAGTAACCAGGGCGCGGGGCAGGGGAAATTCGGGGCGGGGCGGAGCAAAAAAATAAAATAATAAACTGGGTAGGGCGGGTATGGGGCCGGAAAAATAACCAGGTTCAAGGATAGGAAAAGTGATCAGTACTCCGCCCCATTGTCATTCCTGATAGACACATACAAAACTTTTATTTGAAAAATGATAATGGTGCCAATCTGAAAAATGATTTAACCAAGGATTTAACTTAAACTAGGATATGACAAGGATGAAAAAAATAATAATTTAACCAAGGCAACCTGAAAAATGAAGCTTTGTATAAAATAAAGTTTAAACCCTTGGTTACACAACTTTATTTTACTAATAATCCAATGATTCAACTTAAACCATACTCAATTAGAGAAAAAAAAACAAAACACTATCGATATTTCATCCATGGCTCTATTATACTATGTGAATATGACATGTCATAAACTAGGATGTAAAAGAAGGGTAATATTTGTATCATGCCTCTCATTAGGATTAAGTTCATCCTCCAATGATCTAATACAAATTAAAAACGTGATAAAAATATTTTTCAAAAAAATTTAACATTAATTTATGTGCTTATAAATTTTGACCACATCTTCAAAAAAGAACGGACTTGGTCAATTATTATATAAGCCAATTATGTTAACAACCAAATGAAGCATAAAAGAAGAGAACAAAAAAGACAAAATAATGTCTCATCCATTGCCTTATATCTTTTCTATCCATAACTTTTTTTTTTCTTTTTTCCCTAAAACATTAAATATCGCCACAGCTTTACTAATAGTCCTCATTACATGGCCAGTGCAAAGAAAATAAATAAACTTCAAACAGAGTAATAGAAAGATAAATTTTATTAAGGAACCCAATTGCAAGGACTTAAAGCATTTCTTTAGCCCAACCACATGAAAATTCCAAAATACCCTCCCTGCCCAAATCACTAAACCACCTAAAAATAAACTAAAAGCACCACATGGAGGCCGCTAATAAACAACAGGTTAGGGCATTTATCTTCTACGACGCACCCCGAGATCGAGAATTGGAGCTGCGTTTTGCTCCACAGGGATTCGGTGGTGTAGCTTCACGTCCCCTCTTCTTCGCCGTTGGATATTCATTCTCATTGTAGTTCATCAAATCTGAACCGAAGATCTCCATGAAACTTCTCTGCAGATCCTCCAGACTTTCCTCCTGCAAATACACTCAAATTATAACCATGCTAAGCTATTGTTGTGTAACGCTTTTTTAACTCACTCAATACTTTTATTTTTCTTTTTTTCTTATTTTGATAATGAGTATTCTGAATTTTCACCGGACTAATCAATGGGACTGTACGTAACCACCGGCCCACGTGGGGCCCAAAACAATTACTTCTAAGTTATAATCTAGGCCCAAGTAAAAATATATATACTTCATCCATCCGTCCCAATACAATTACTTTTCTTTTTTTTTTTGTTAGTTGTGTTTTCAATTTTGTTCTTTTATAATATAATATAATTATAATTTTTATTAGGATAATTTAAAAAAATATAAGATTATATTGTATTGAATTCGAAACTGAACAAATATTTTGGCACTGAGAAAGTGAACAACTAATATAAGACGGAGGGGAGTAAATAAATTTTAATCTTACCCAAATTTAAAAAAAGTCCAAATTATTTAGAATTACACACATATCTATTAAATAGATGATTGGATAATTCAATTAAGGTTTTTAGCTATTTATTTTGTGTTGAAAAGTTAAAATAGAATGAAACAATATGACAGAAACACAAATTGTAGTATTAGAAAAAAAAGGAGAATTAATGACCTGTAAAACATTTACTAACCTCTCGGCCCTTTGCATAATGACCACCACGGAGATCAAACAAAACTCATATAATTTCTCCATAACCCAACAAATTATTTGCATTCAATAAAAAGAAAAACATGAGACTAAATATTTCCAAAAGTACCAAATCAGAATCAGCTTATTTATGAGACATAAGGAAAGTATCAAATACCAATTCATTCTCAATTCAGCCCACTTATTGGAATTAGCTTATAATTTTTTAAAACATATTTACATCACATACCAACATACATATTAGAAAACACTAGGAAACTCAAATGAATATAATCGGAAAAAATGCATATACCTCGTTCCCTCCATTGGTGTCCATCATCTTTACCAAATCATGTAAAAAATCTCCCATTCCCTGTTCCAAAAAACAAAACAAAAATGATAAGATTGAAGTTATTTAAAAATCCCCTAAATTTATCAAATTAACAAAAATTATTAATAATTCTGCATTACATAAGCACAAATAAATTTTGAAGTCACTAAATTTTCTCCTAAATTTATCAAATTAACAAAAAAAAAAAAAAAAATCGGAATAAACAATAGACATAAGTATAATATAATAACTAATATAAATAGATTTTTTATTTCATAAATATTAAACATATAACGACTAATATGAGTTGACTTTTTGTCGCTTTGTGATTGGCAATAGTAGCAATAGCAAAAACAGAAAGATGGAAAAAAAATCAAAGATATTTTCACTGACTTCGTCTTCCTCCAACAGATCGAGGAGTCCCGCATCGTACATAGGCCTCTTCCCCTGATCAGATAACACTGCAACATCATAAATCAAATGGAGCTTTTAACTAACGGCCGTCACTTCTTCTCAATCCAATATTTAAAAACTCACAAACCGTTAAAAGCTCCGTCATATATACGGATATATACATATATCCAAATACACACACACACACACACATATATATATAACCTGAATACGCTTCTTGAATTTTCTGAAACCGGCGGTTAGCTTCCCCGGCCACTGACGGATTCTTCGCCCACCTGTCCGGATGCCATTTCTTCACCAAAACCACAAATCTCACATAAATAAATATATATATATATATATATATACATACATATATATACACACATATTAACAGAGATTTTAGGTTTTGAATTGAAATTTGAAGAAATTGAAGGAGAGAGAGAAGAGAAGATCGGAGGATTGAAATACCAGAGCGAGTTTGCGATAAGCAGTGCGAATGTCGGAGAAGGAGGCATCGGTACGAATCCCGAGGACGGAATAGTAGCAAGATCCGTTGGATCCTCCTTCTCGATCCATGGCGTCCTCTTTCCCTGAGCCAAGATTGGAGGCTTGAGAGAGACTTCAAGAAACAGAGAAATATAAAAACATATGTATAATTATATATAAATATACATGTATATGTATATGTACAGTTAAATCATGGAGAGAGACAGAGATATATGGAAGGAGATGGTTGAGCCAATGAAGAAAGGTTAAAAGAGGACGAAAAATATCTACTGAAAATTAAAAATGTTGGAAACTTCGAGAGATTTTGGATTTGATAGACCCACTAGATATTTTGTTTATGCAGGACTTCTTAACCCTGGGGTTGGGGTAAATTACGGATGTACCATGGGAACTGACACATATGACATGTTTGGAGAACCAGAAAATAACGGAACAAGAATTTGGATACGTATTGAGATTAACATTTGGAATATTTGGTTTTGTTTGTATTTCAACCACTTTGATTTTGCCATGTTTTATTTTTCTATAAAACATTTAAATCAATTTTATGCACACAAGAAAGGCGACTATCGTTATTTTTTTATACAACATCTAATCAATTTTATGCAAACAAGAAACTTTTTTTGTTTTTTTTGGCTTTAATGGTAAATTACCTTGTAACATTAACCAACAAACTATTGCGTTAAATGGTGAATATTAATTAGTCTTATTAATTCAAGGATAGGGAAAAATAGTAAATATGATTTATTAAGAAGTATAAAAAGCATGTAACACCTCTCAACGGACTAGTTCTTTAGGATCTAGGTCCATGTCTTTGGAAGTTAAACCTATAAAACAAGTGTTTAAGTATACGAATATATGTCATGTAATACTTTGAATAATCTAATCAATAATTGAAAGAGAAATATTAAATGTGCAAGGTAAAATTTGCCCATATAATGTACATCTCCGGTAATTAACGGAAAGCAATACCTAACTTATCCCTTTAAACATTCAATAAGTTCAATAAATATATATATTTTAATAAATTCATATATTTGTCAATTATTTTTGTTGTAGTACCATTTCTTCCCTTCCATTTGCTCTAAGAGTTTTGGTCTGATTTTTCATATTGCTTAAATAATTAATTTGAATTCACATTGTTTGCTCCGAAAAATAATATTCATCATCGGCCGAATAACATGACCGATAATAATCATTATTTTCATAGGATTCCGAAAAATAATAATCATAATTTTTGTAGGATTCCGAAAAATAATAATCATCGGCCGAATAGTAGGGCCGATAATATTTTTCGTATCTGTAAGGTGCGGGCGTGCCAGAACCGGTGACGGAGTTCAACCGGTTCAAAAGGAACGAATTTTCGTCTTTTTGAACATGTGAAATAGAATCAGGCGATTTACGAGAGAGATAACCCAACTCCAAATAAATGACTGAGAATGTAAATTAATTGAAAGGAACAATGCTAATAAAATAAATGATTGCATAATGATAAAAGTGTATTTGGTCGTGGACCTCTGTAACAGAAGTCTACGTACATTATTTATAACCTGAAACTATCCTAAAGATAAACTAAAAATAAATGAATAAATAAATAAAAGATAAAAATAACCTAAATTCTAATCCTATTTAAACACTTTCACCAACTCAACTACATCTCTTTTTCAAAAGTGTCAAATACTCCACAAACTTTGTAATCTTCTAGTCTTAATCAATTTCATGATATGACCCATTTTCAACCCATCTTCTAACCTATTTTCGCAACCCAATTTCAACCTAGTTTTCGGCCCATTTACAGCCCAATTTTCGGCCCGAAAACAACCCAATTTTCAGCCCGAAAAATAGCCCAATTTTGGCCAATTTCCGGCCTAGTTTCGGTCCGCTTCGTTGTCATGTGTTGGCTCATTTAGGGTGTCAGCACACACAAACAATACTATAAAAAAATAAGAATTTGATAGTTTTGGATATTCAGATTCAATGCGCATTTTCATGGTTTGATGCTGAATTTCCATGCTACAAACCTACAAATATGCTACACAATATTGTAGAAGTGGTGGTTTACGTTTTTTGCGTAGATTTAGTGTTTGTTTAATAGAAGGAGTTGGTGTCAAATATATGATTTTGAGCTGAAATTTGTGGCCCAACCCATGTTTGGTAATTTTGGTGTTGGTGCAACAGTGTCAAATCATTGGTATCAAATGCCCCATTTTTTCACACCATCTCAATAGATGGTTTTGTGTGGTTTGGTTTTATTTTTTCACACCAAAATCATTCTTTAACCCAAACCAATTCAATTTGGTGTATCATTATTTAACTCAAATCAATTCATTTATAATATTATATATATATAAATTCGAAAAATAAAATATTTATAAAAAATAATATATTCCAAAAAAATCAAACGAAAAAATATATTTTGTAAAAAATAAAATATAATAAAAATATATTTATTATTTTTTAAAATATATACAAATTATATGTATTTTTACTGAAATATTTTATTTTTTTTGAAATATCTTATATAAAATATTTTATCTATAAATATTTAGAAAAAATTAAATATTTATATAAATAAAATGTCAAACTATTCCAAGTTACCAAATATGTCTCGTTTCAGAATTTCAGCTCATATACCAACTCTACCAAACATGGTTTGGTTTTTCAGCTTTATTTTTTCTCACATCAAAATCATTTGCTCCAAACATGATTTCAGTTTAGAATAACACCACACCAAAACCAAAACCAAAACCAAAAACCAACACAGTACCGCACCAGTTGCCAAACAAACACTTAAATAAGATAATCTGAGCCTTGAAAAAGCGTTTTAAAAATAAGAGGGTTTCTAGCTTATCAAAACAGTTTATGTTTCTCTTCTTTTTTCAGAAACAAAAATTATGTCAAACAAGACCTAAGATAATTTTTAACCGCTTATAAAACAAGAACTTGTGATTAGTCACAAAGTAATCCTTGCATGCACCCTTACAATGTTTACAGAAAATATGAAATTTAAAACCAATTTTTACATGATTTCGGACAACAATAACTTGATTAGGGGTGCACACGGTTCGTTTCGATTTCTTAAAAATAAAAATCGTAGCCAAACCGTTAGTAAAAGAAACTGAACCAAACCAAACCAAACCATTTTTTTCGGTTCGGTTTCGGTTTTTATAGAAAAAATTATATCAATAATATTTTATATATATATTGAATGAAATAATTTTTTTTGTTAAAATTTATAAATGACATTTTCAATAACATTTTCTAGATTTTTTAAAATTTATAAATGAAAATTTCATTATTGTTATTATCTTTTTATAAAACCAAGAGTTTTGATAAGAATAGAATAACAAGTTTATTTTCATCTCTATTTATTAATATGTGTAATAATTATTCTTGTAGTTGTATCAATCTAATTCATAAAAGGTGGGTCAAATTATGCACAATCTTCACTTCTGAAAGGTCTCTGTAATTGTTGAAAATTTACTTTTTTTTCCTTTTACATTTGATTTCGGTTGAAAATTTTATGGAGTTAGTAAAATTTTAAAAAATGTAATTTAACTTCTCTGTATTAGATTTATTTTTCATACCAAATTATAATCATACCCTCTCAAAGTCTCACAAGTTATCTGATATAATCATATATATAATACATATATAATATATTATAAAACTAGTCCGGTTCAATTTTTGGAAGGTAAAAACCGAAATCTAACAAAAAATCTCGATTTTTGAATTTTGAAAACCATAATTGAACCAAATCATCTTAAAACCGAACCGAACCGCCGGTTTCGGTTCAGTCCGACTTTTTTGATTTTGTGTGCAGCCCTAAACCTGACGCATAAAAATAATTGACTAAATTTAATACATTTGCATGCATGTCGAAACTGGTATTGCCGGAACCATTTAATCCTTGATCGACTAAAATTTATCGTAAATTAAACTGTGGCAAATCATACAAAAGGGTCATAATTGGAAATTCATATTCTAAAATACTAATGTGATAATCAGATGGTCACCATTCAGTATTTTCAAATACACCAACCCACCTACTAAGTCAAAAACAAGTGTAAGAAATAGAGACACAATAATAGGCAACTCTAAACCCATTAAGCAATCAGTGAATACAAGCTCAAAGTCTAGTTCACAAGTATTATATGACTAAATTAGTGAAAATCAGCTACATTTCATTATTAAATAAACTAGTCAAACTCACAAAGTGTATATTATGCTAAAAATATGCCACTTACTTTCTTTACCCAAATAATCAGTAAATAAATTTTGTTTACAAAAAGGTTCTATTAAACCCACTAAACTGCCACCTAGAAGCGTGACCAAGAAGTAATAGAGCATAAAATTAGGCTAACAACATAAAGTAAAAAAAATAAAATAAAATATTTACAAACAATACAGAAAATGAAACACCGGAATCAGTAAAATAGAAGTGCCATTTCTTACAATGTAGTTGGCAACGAAGATTATTATTATACAATACTGAAGCAAATAACACAGTAGAAGGTTCGATATATCAAATGCGATACAATATTTTCTGAACACTTACTATGTACAGGCACCAAATTTGCATTTGATGCAAACATCACTCTATATTACAAGAGGACACAAAAACCACTATACTAGGTCTGAGATGATACTAGGAGAGCTTATTTCCTGGGCTCACAAGTCTCAAGTTGAAACAGAACCCCTGCCATCTTTTAGCAGCCACATCCAGACTAACTGACACGATATAACCCGACTCACTCTAAAGAACAGGGGAAAAAAAAATGACGTGATCGTGTGATTAGGCGCGTCCACGAACTACGTATATACAAGAACCTTCTTTCGCACTTGATGCTAAAGGGGGTCAAAAGATTTAAAGAACAGACTAACCTAATACTTTCAGGAGAAGCTTACCTCCTAAAATTTTGATTGTGTTTCTTAAAAGGTGTAGTTTAGAACTTTAGGTAAAGAGGAGCCTTGCCATTCTTTTAGCAGCCACATCCCGCCTAAACGATATGCCCCACTTCAAGGCAGCCCGAACCTTAAACCACCGTGCTTTAGGTTTTCCATTCCTTGAGATATGGATACCGAAATCAGATGAAAGAAGCCCAACTTTTTCATTGCTTGGAGGGTAGAAGAATCCATTCCCTTTCCATGTTGATGAGTCCAACTGAGCATTATAATCAGTAGCCAGGTGACTAGTGTGCACAACTTGACCCACCGACGGACCAGGTGCCCAATTGTTCACTTCACTGTAGGGGGCAGAGTAAGAATCAGTCACCATCAAATTGTTCCTTAACATTGGAGTAAGAGATTGAATTTGATGACAATTCAGTCCCATAGACACCTCTAATTGACTACCATCTTCCACTTCAAAGCTATATCCCGATGAACTTGTGTGATTGGAACCCAGCTGATCTGTGCAAAAAAAATGTGGTTTCAGACTTTTGGAGATACAATTAGGAGTTGGGAAATGAAAACTGTGAATTTGTATCACTAACCACAGAATAGAATTTGTATCACAACTACAGAAGAGTAGCCAGTGGACTTCAGAGATAATGCTATCATACAGCCAGCATATAAACACTGATAAAGATTCTAAACCACCGTAGGCTAGCATATACAAAGGCATACTAATTGAAGGTCCACCTAGCGCGCACATATAGGACCCTCCAAAACGTTGATCTGGTTGCACATCTATGTGTGTAGCTGTCTTACTTGATATGTATGCATATATAAAAGAATACATGTGCATCACTTCAGCTGACCCTCTTAGTTAATATGCAAATTTATATATTATATATATATATATATATGTATTATCTAAATCCTTTATTACTTTTGTGTTGAGGAACTATAAATTAATATTGATTGAACAGGATGCATGAAAATTGAGTGATATACATACATTAATTCAGTTCCCACTGAATATGACTGTGTTGATAATGTTGAAAGATCATTCACTTTAACCTTGACCAGTGTGTATTGCATATTTTAGATTTTCTGTTACACTAGATCTAATATGGATTTCTTCAAGATGCACTATATATTGCTCAATTCGTGTCTTAATCTGTACGTTAGACTTAATTCTCCAACAGACCTTGGTAGTTGGTGCCTTAAAACATTTAACAACTATGCAAGGGTAGGAGAGTTAAGATATAAAATCATATTTCAGATAGACATTACTGAATGTCTAGCATGTTGTTGACCTCTCATTGATTATATAAAGTCCTGAAGAAATTCATTACTAATAGTGATCATCATAGGTTGAGTGGGAAAAAAAATGAAAAGAAAAAATAAAAAGGACAAAAATAGAAGATGAACCTCAAAATAACACTTTTTCAGGAGGGAGGGCATTGAATTGTCAAGTTGCATATTGGTTCACCCAGAAAGGTTTTACTTTAATGTTCCACTTAATAAACTCAAGTACCACCAGAAAGAAGAAAACAACAACAACAACAAAAAAAAAAACCTTAAGGAAAAAGCTCGACAGTCGCATACCTTGCTGTGAAACTGGGAAAGTAACATCTTGACCAAAATTTGGATTGCTATAAAGCTCTTGGAGGCTTGACAATGGCATTGAAGGGCCAACATATGATGGCTCATTGATTGCAACCAAGTCATGCAAGTTTTTATAAGCATGCTGCTTCAAATCTTCCACTTGCCGCTGAATGAACATAGAAGTTGATCAGGATGAAAATCAGAAGCCAACAAATTAAGAGTAAAATAGACTATTTAAGACGATCCTAAATGTGGCAAAAGAAAAGTGAAATTTATTTGCTTCAAAGGCCATTAATTGAAGCAATTCACCTTTCCATTTAAATAAGGAAGGCAGGATGTTTGCTCCTTTTTTGTGTATACACGTGGTGGACACGAAAAGCTATCGCGAATCCTAAATTCTATAAATATTGCAAAACAAGCATTAATTTTAATTTATTTATTTTTGTATCAGCGCATGTTTCTCTAGTCCTGATGTATCTAGTGCAACAAGAGGTCAAAGAACCTTGGTAGTGCAGTGGGATGCAATTTCAACGGACCTGTGCTATGATAATTAAACCAAACCTAAGTTTCCCCCTTCCATACATCAAATGTAAAATCAAACTGGGAAAAGAAATACGGATTACCATATATCTAATCATTACACCAGCTTATGTTACATTTTGGGAAGTCCTTACTAGATATTAATTGAGGGTTTTATGCCACACATTTCCATGGTCATCTTATGCCAACCAACCAAAACAAGAGGTAATATCACTGAGAGCAAGATCTACCGAGACGGACTTAAGGAGAGAGGACATTAATTAATTAATCAAAACAAATTCAGGGGAGAAAATACTCACCCTCTGATATATATTGAGTGTATCCAGAGACTGGTAATTCTGGCCATCAAAGTTTGCTCCTATAACATTAAAGATGGAATTGAACAAAAGCCCAACACTTTCAGCATCCCTGTAGTACATGTACAACTTATCATCTAAAACACAATCAGTAGCATGTTCAATGATTGTCTTCCATGTCTTATTAGATATCCCACCACCAAGTATCTGCAGTTTCAGATATGCAAGGTTAGTGAATTTATGGAGAAGAACCTATATATATTGCTCGAGTATAGTATTCAGTGAGCAGGATAAGAAAGAAAAATAAAAGAAAAGACTGTCTCCTACATTGCGCAGGGATGCTGGATCAATGACGTTCAACTGAAGGAAGTCCTTCACCGTGAAAATTCCTTTATCTCCCAACCGTTTATGGAATGCACCATCTTTTGCTATCCTTTCCAAGCGCCATACTTCATCACCCAGAGCTGGAGGGTGGTGCTTTTTATATGCTGAATTAATAAATCACCTCTCAGTCTCAAAACATCACCTACTGCTAGCTTCTTTTTGAAAAAAATGGATAACTCGTACTTATTACGTCACCACTTATCAGATTGAAATATACAAAGACAATTTCTACATAGGCCAAGAGTTGGTTATGCATAAATAAGTACTTATGCGTGTTTGTATATAATCTGAATGTTGCAAGATACGACTTATTTTAACTATTAAAAAAAGAATTTATCAAACCTAATCTTCGCTGCAAAGGAGCCAAGATTTAGGTTAATCATTAATAGGAAGAGAGAGAGCAGTCTGGAAGATAAACTTACACTCTCCGCGATGATCTTTTACTACAAAAGCTTCACTTCTTGCTTCCCTAACTCTTCCTTCAGTGCAAATGCTTTGAACAATTCTGGCTCCTAACCTGAACTTTCGACTTCTTATCCAACTTGAATTATCAGTAAAGCTGATATCACCAATATAGCAAACTCCGTTCTCCATTGTAATTGTCCTCTCCCCTGTCACCAGGGGCCTTTTGCCCTGTCTTTCACGTATAACATTGGCGTTAAACTCTTTCTCAGTCCAATCTTCTTGATCATCAGCACCAAAATCACCATCAAGGACAAGAACTTCAATCTTAATTGAAGATAGTGAGCCAGATGCTATTATATTCTTGGAGAAAGCATCAATGATAACTATTTTAACAGGTTTATTGTCCTCGGATTCTATCCTGCTCCCAGTGAACAGGATAGAGGGCAATTTAGTCTCAAAATGCAACTGCCAAGCCGCTGTTCCGGATGACCCAATTTGATTAAGTGATGGTCTGTGACAAAGTTACCACAAAAAGCCATTTTAGACTGTGGGCAATGGATATCAGAGAAAATCTTTAGAAGAAAAAAAGATCAACAATTATAAGAAGTTTATTCCATCCAAGACAGAAAACCTTAATAGATTGGTGAAACTCAACATGAACCATCCAGTCCACGTAACACAAAAACAGATCAATAAGATTAAATTTAATAAACCCTGAATGTTGTCATGCTCAAAGTATATATCAAGAAGAACAATTGAACGCTGATATTCACGGGAGAGATTGCAAGAAAATTAATTGGCACAAAGAACTAACCTTGGAGAGGAGCGATGGAAACGTTCAGTTGCATGTTCAACCTCCTCCCTCACCTATCAAAGTTGGGAAATAATGAGCACAAATTTTAAAGTCGAAGTACTTCTAGTTTGATGACATCCATCATTTTAACCAGATTCAACTATTCTCTTACCAAGTCAGGTTCAACCTTTCACAATTACAAATAAGATTAAATGCATTCAACTTCTTGCTGATTATCAATAGACATCTTATCTCCCTAGTTTTACTTACTGCAAATGTGTATAATGCAGAGACTTCATAGGCAATTAACTTCATAATTTGTTTGTCTATGACACATCCTAAATCTTGATATTTACCAACAAACATCTTATAACAGTACTTTACTGATTGCAAATGTAGACGACGCAGAAATTTTAAATAGATAAATACAGAAACGTGATTCCAGCATCAATTTGGCAAATAGAACTCAATATAATACTAATTGAAAGATCTGCAAACTAAAGCACTTGTTCAATCCATCAAGATCAAAACACAAATGTAACTGAAAATGGATTGAGCTAAAAACTCGTCTTACCACTCTTCGAATGAAAGGTTCTAGATTTATCATGAATTCATGGAGCGAAACTCCTTTCATCACATCTCTAACAACACTGCACAAGTATATCACAAAACCCAGCTCAAAACCATTTCTATTTAAATAATAATAATAATAATAATAATAATAAAACATGTTCAAACCAATAAAACACAATATATCAAACCACCCACCTAGCAAATCTTTTGGACTCCCGGCTCGGAGGAACCTCCGAGCCGAGATCATCCTCACCAAAACGCCGTTTCACCGCCATCAAAAACCCCAAAACTCAATAACTAATAAGCTGGAAAACAACAAAAATGCAGAGACTAACTAAAACACAAGTAAACCAAAACTACCCAACTCCCCAGCTATATAGAGAAACTGAAATAACCCATCACAATGCAAGTACAAGGAAGCTTCGATTAAATTAAAAATAACGCGCTAAAAATAGAATACAAAAAAGTCAAGCCCAGATTCTATATACTACTATAACAACAAAAACCCATTAACTGTCATAATACTTTATACACACAAGACATACGTTATACATATACTCCTATACATGTATGTAGTTGTGTGGGTGTGGGTGTGGGTGTGGGTTTTGTATATTAATTTTTGGATTCACCTAAGTTAGGATTGACATAGGGTTTGTCACAATCAATTAAATAATGAGATTGAGTGATTTATACCCAAATGAGTCAATTGACATTCTCTATACTAACAATTATATACTTCCATCAGAGACAAACGCGTCAAGATGGAAATGTACTAAAAAGGTACTACTATTATGAGAGAGAAAGTTAACGCGTACCTACTCTGCCGAGTGTATTGGTGGAGAAGGTGAGTGGAAGTTGCAGAAAGATTGTAGACGCGTCTAGGTTTGAGAAAAGCAACGCCATGAATGGGACAAGTAAAGCCTAGGGTTTGAATTTCTCGGCGAAGTCGTCGATTTTATACATTGTATATAAATATACTCCTATTATATATCTCTATATATACATTCATATTTACACAAACTCATAAACCAATGGTTTGAAAGTCTTTGGGGTGTATTTCTTGGCCAAGTCGTCTATCTAGTGCAAGTTATATTTTAGATACATGCGCATATATATGTATATACACACAGAAATACATGTAGATTTATCGGATACTGTATGAAATACTGAGCTTGAATTACTAGGAAGTAACCTGTATTGGGGTTTCCATCAAGGTGAGTATGTCATTGTCACTGTCGGGCAGAATTGGAGACTGTTTGGTTAGTGAGAAAGTCAATTAGATAACTACTGTGGAATTTCCGGCGTTTACTAGCTTTTGGTGGGAGTTTTCCCGGAAAATCTCTTTCAAGAGATTCGCGGCATCTTCCATCTTAAACATGCCCTTTTTGATGAAAAATAGAGACCCGCCCGATGTAGTAACGTTAGTTCACAATCGGAATTTGGAGTTCAAATCATTAGAAAGTAATGAGTTGTGTTTTTTGCATTATACTCTTTATGAAAATAAATAAATAAAATAAAATAAATGTTTTTGTTGTAAAATAGTGTGATTCGAAAATGGAGGTATATTTAGGATGTTGTTTGGTTTGTATTTTTAAGATAGTTTTTTATTTTTTGAAAATTAAAAATAAAAGAATTATACAAAAAATATGTTTGGTTTAGTTTTTTGAAAACAGTTTTCACAAAACTTAGTTATAAATTTTTCTATTTTTAGAAAACTCATTTTTATTATTCTCATAAAATTATTTTTTATTTTCAGAATTTTCGAGAACAATTTTAAATATACAAACCAAGCAAAATCTCTGTTTGGATTGACTTTTGAAAATCTCCTTTTGGTTTTTCTGGGAAAAAAACTATTTTAAACATTATTTGACAAATTTTAGAAGAATTTCCAAAGCTTGGAAGAACGTTTTGAAGAAGTTGGAAGTAACAACTTCTTAAAATTTATTCTGATTCCCTATTTAATCTGTATAAAAGTAAAAGTAAAATTTTATCAAACAGGACCTTAGTATCATAAATTTATTATAAAAATTAAAATTATAAATAAAACATTTTAGAATTTTTTTTATATTAAGAAACGTACACACTCACACACGCCCACATGAACCCCATGGGGCTCGAACCCTAACATTTTCTTTGGGGATGAAATGTGATACTACCAGGCTACAAAACTTTTGATAAACATTTTATAATTTTTCACTTTGCTACAATTGTAAAAAATCAAAAAGTTATTTTTGAAAATTGTGGTTTTGTTTCGAAAAATGTCACTATTATTTCAATCAAAGCATTGACGTTAGACATGTTTATGTTGTCAAATAATAGGTATTGTAACATTTAGAAATAAAAGCAACGAAAGCATAGCACAAACCAAACATAGCCTAAGGGGTTGTTTGGATCCCGTTGTGAAACAAAAGCAATGCTTGTAATATAGTCCTGTGAGTAGAAAATCGAGGCATGTTTGTTGTAGAAATTAGATTGTAAATCAAATTTATTTTTTTATAACTTTGCTATAGTTGTAAAATAGAAAAAAACACCTATTTGGTTCTTCTCAAATTTTTGCCCCTTTTAAAAATATCACAATGTGCAAAATAAAATACCATCACCATATATGTTTTTGTTGTCAAATAGTGGTACTGTAACATTTGATAGCAAAAGCATGGAAAGTAAAACGCGATCCAAACAGACCCTAAGGGTCCGTTTGGATACCATGTTTTCTGTTTTTGTTTTTTTACTGTTCACCAGACCAAAAAAAAAAACACGTTTGACAAACGCGTTTACTGTTCATTTTTTTTCCCCCAAGAAAACTATTTTCTGTGAATAGTGTGTAAAAGTGATGAAAACACCAAATACAACTTTTAGTTGTTTTTTTAGTTTTTTCACTGTTTAGGTGGTAAAAACAGTGAAAACATCAAATCCATAAAATACAACTTTCACCAAATAAAAGTGATGAAAACACCTTCATCCAAACGCTTTTTTGTTTTTAGTTTTTTGCTGAAAAAAACAAAGACAAATACAAAAACAGTTTTTATATTTGAAGACAGAAAACAAATACAAAAAACAGGCTTTCCAAACGCACCCTAACTCTCTATCTTCTTGTGTTTTTGCTGTATCAAATTAAATTAAATAGTATAATGGCTAATAATGGAGATTGAATACATTAAAAGTTCTTCTCAATTTGTTCTTTGGTAAAATTGCAAAATACCTTCATGAATTATCCTAAGTGAGCAAAATATTCTTTATATTATAAAAGTGAGCAAATTAGTTATTCAAGTTATCAAAATTGAGCAAGTTGCCCCTGGACCCACTTTTTGAATGTTAAATTACCATTGTACCCATATATTAACCTTTTGTAAAATATAAAAATACGGATTAACTTTATTTATACCCTTGAGTTTGTTTTATCTTCAACTAGACCCCCCTCAAATTTAACATTATTATTTAGTTATATAAATTATTAATTTATATATACACACATTACTATAAATGATTTTTCTTATGCCAAAATAAAAAATTAAGACCGAATATTTTTTTTTCTTTATGCCCAAATGGATTATTCTCAGTATTTGAAGCCACGACTCCGTCATTTAGCAATTTGAATCATTACCACTGAAACAAAAAATGTATTTTAAAATCATCAAATTTTAAGTTCCAATTGAGGAAATATTTTGGTCAATAGATAGAAACAACCTTTTGTTTTCGAACTACCATTAATTTCAGCATTATTTTTTTGGTCAAATTCCGGTCAATAGACAAAAACCAATCTTTTGATCAAATTTTGACATAAAAAAATTGTTTATAATAATATATATTTATACTAATTTATATAACTAGATAATAATGTTAAAAGAGAGAAAATAATATACCCTAATTGGTAGTTTGAAAAATATATATTTCGGTATTTATTTTTTTATTTTGATATATATCAAAAAATAAATTCGTTTATAGTAAAATATATATAAAATTATTTTTATAACTAGATAATAATGTTAAAAGTGAAAAAATATTGGATGAAGATAATAAGATTTGAGGGTAGTAAAGAAATTGAATCCTTGTTTCGAAACACCACATATCCAAACATTGAGGGTAGTTTAGGTATTAAGTGGCATTAGGGGGTGTAAATGATGTGGGTTTAGAAAAATAAGAAGTGTAAATGAAGTTTGTCAAACTTGAAAGGGTCTAATTGAAGATAAAATAAATTTCAGGGGTGTGAATAAAGTTAATTTTTTATATTTTACAAAGGTTAATATATGAGTATAATGGTAATTTGACATTCAAAAAGTGAGTCAATTGGGGTAATTTGCTCAATTTTGAAAGAGTGATTTGCTCAATTTTATATTTTGAAAGAGTAATTTGCTCATTTTTATAGTCCTCATGTATTTTGATCACTAGAAGATAGTTGGTCTTCAAGGGTATTTTGCAGCTTTTTCCTTGTTCTTTTGAATACATATATCATTAAATAATCCCTCTTGAATAGAGTAATAAATCTTGAGAGTCTAGCTGAAAAGGTCAAGCGATGAATTTTTATTTCTTACGTAAATTGGGTGAGGTCATATTTTAATCTCATTCAAAGTGTATGGAATAATGTACCCATATATTGTTATTCAATCAATCCAAGTAATATAGAATCGCTCATATAATAATCTAGATAAAATACGAGAGAAAAATGTACTTGGGAGCTGTAATGCCAAATCCTATGCCAAATTTTATTTGTTGGAGCATATTTGAACGAAAACAGTAATATAAGAAATCAAAATTTTAAGTTTAGATCCACATCTGAACTGTCACAATTTTTTTAAAGTTTATCCAAAATTAAATCAGGAAACTATTAAAATTGAACCAAAAATCAAATTCACAACCCCACCATTTCAATTCCCACTCACCACAAAAGATTGAACCAAGGAACTTTTGAAGTCTAATTAGAAACACAATTAAAAAACCACATAATCTGAGCTATAGTTATAGAATTTACCGGGACAAAAATATCTACGGCTTATAAGTTATGGGTGCGTTTGGAAAACCTGTTTTTTTTATTTGTTTTCTGTCTTCAAATATAAAAACTGTTTTTGTATTTGTCTTTGTTTTTTCAGGAAAAAACTAAAAACAAAAAAACGTTTGGATGAAGGTGTTTTCACCACTTTTATTTGGTAAAAAATATATTTTATGAATTTGGTGTTTTCATTGTTTTTACCACCTAAACAGTGAAAAAACTCAAAAAACAACTAAAAGTTGTATTTGGTGTTTTCATCACTTTTACACACTATTCACAGAAAACAGTTTTCTTGGGGAAAAAACAGTGAACAGTAAACGCGTTTGCCAAACGTGTTTTTTTTTTTAGTATTGTGAACAGTAAAAAAACAAAAACAAAAAATAGGTCATCCAAACGGACCATATAAGTATAGTCCAACCACTGCCGAGTGCTTCAATTTTAGATTGCTCCATTTCACAAATTTTCAAACCTTCAAGTTTAATATTAGTACTTCCTCCGTTCTAAATTATTTGTCCAAGTTTAATTTTTTAATATATATTTTTAATTATTTAATATTTTTAATTTTGCCCTTTGATAATATAAATATAATTATAGTTAATGAAGAAGAATAATTTAAAAAAGTATAAAATTGTATTGTATTGAGATTTAAAATTGGACAAATATTAAAATGAACAACTAATATGGAACAAAAGAGTTTCATATTTTATATATGTATATTTAACTATTGTCTCTTGAATTAAACAAATTAGAAGTTTCAAACTTTCAAACACACCTAGGCTACGTTTGGTACGGTTGAATGAAATGAGAATGAAAATGAAATGGAATAAATATTCTCATTCTATTGTTTGATTGTAAATATGAAGCACATTAAAAATGTAATGAACTTAAAAAAAAAAATTCTCAAAAATACCCTTCTTAGTACTAAATATAAAATTAAACAAAATAATATTATTTAAAAAAAAAATTACAAAAAAATTGATAAAACATAACGAAAATAATAATGACGGACAATAAATTCATTCCCAAGAAGGGTACCAAACATGACACAGTGTCATTATCACACATATATATTATAGGGTTATTTGCAGTGAGACCCCCTGAACTATGGGTCAATTCCACTCAGAAAGTGGTCAACGCAAGTGTTGGCCACTTGCCCCCTCAACTTTCATTTTCCTTGCAATCATACCCCCTGGAGGGGTTTTTGGCACTTAAAATTACTCTTGTACCCTTACTTTAATGTAAAAGATTTTGAAATTACTCTTGTACCCTTGTTGGTTAAATTAGATGACCAAACAATCCTTGTGCAAATTATAAAACATATAAAATTCAAAACAAATATATAAAATTTGAAAAAAATATATAAAATTCAAAAAATATATAAAATTCGAAAAAAATATATAAAATTCGAAAAAAATATAAAATTCAAAAATATATATAAATTTTGAAAAAAGATATATTAAATTTTGAAATATTTTTTATAAATTTCAAAAATAAATATAAATTTTGAAAAACACAAGTTGGTACTTGGCAAAGAGTTATGCAAATATAAGTATAAAAAATACAAGTAACCAAAGTATAATACACTAAAACAACATTAAAGTCAAAGAAAGTAGAAAACCATAAATTAATTAAAACTTCAAAGAGTCAAAATACAAGTTTGCTTTCAAATTTATATATATATTTCCGAATTTTATATATTTTTTCAAAATTTATATATGTTTTTTGAAATTTAATATATGTTTTTTGAAATTTATATTTTCCCCGAATTTAATATATTTTGTTCCGAAATTATATATGTTTTTCGAATTATATATATATATTTTAAATTAAATATATATATTTCAAATTTTATATTTTCCCCGAATTTTATATATTTTTTTCAAAAATTATATATGTTTTCAAAATTTATATATATATTTTGAATTTATATATGTTTTTTCGAATTTTATATAATTTTTCAAAATTTATGAATTTATATATGTTTTCGAATTTTATATTTTCCCCAAATTTTATATATTTTTTCCAAAATTTATATATGTTTTCGAAATTTATATATATTTAAGGGCATTCATGACATTTCACAAAAAGAGTTAAGGGCATTCATGACATTTCAGAGGAAGATATTTTGTGTCATGTAATAACTCAGATAAGACAAGGGCTTTCATGACTTTTCACAGCTTCAGGGGGTGTGATTGCAAGAAAAATGAAAGTTGAGGGGGCAAGTGGCCAACACTTGCGTTGACCACTTTCTGAGTGGAATTAACCCATACTTCATGGAGTCTCACTGCAAATAATCCATAAAATTTCAAAGAATATGTATCACACTCACATCCACATGTTAAACCACTCAAAATAAATAAATTTTTGTAACTGTTTTTTTTATTATTTTAAAATTTCTTTGTAAATTCCGCACTTACGTGCAAGTCCTGGACTGTGTACGTATATATATATTCATAAAAAGACATAATACTTGATTGGGTTATGATATGGATGAATTAGATAACGACATATACTAGTACGTTTTTTCCATAAGTCAATTGAGACCTTTTGAACTTTATATGAAGATATAATATAATTATTGGCATTATTCTAATTTATATTACGTGTCATGAAGAGCCGTTCAAAGTATGAGAGACAAATTAATTTATAAAAGGGTTAATTTCATTAAACCCCCCTATATTATCCAGATTAATCAACTAACCCCTTCTCTGTCCACTTTGCCCCCTATACTATTCAATTTCATCAAATTGCCCCTCTCAGCTCACATTTTGACTAAAAATGCCTAAACTACCCTCAATCAATAGTATAAGGGGGTTTGTTGATTCAACTATTTAAAATTTTTTTTTTTTTAAAATCAATTATATTTTTCACAAAGATTATAAATTCAGAAATATATATATATTTCTTTTGCAAAGTGGACAGATTTTCGGAAATTTTTTTTTTTCATCTGTTGCAGATTTTCGGAAAAAAATGATTTTTTGCAAAAAAAAATTGATTTTTTTTTTGCATATGTTGCAGATTTTCGAAAAAAAAATTAATTTTTGCAAAAAAAAATTTTGAAATTTTTTTTTTTCATATGTTGCAGATTTTCGGAAATTTTCTTTATGTTGCATATTTTCGGAAAAAAATGATTTTTTGCAAAAAAAATTTGAAATTTTTTTTTTCATATGTTACAGATTTTCGAAAAAAATTATTTTTTGCAAAAAAAATTTTGAAATTTTTTTTTTTTCATATGTTGCAGATTTTCGGAAATTTTCTTTTTTTTTTCATATGTTGCAGATTTTCGGAAAAAATTTAAATTTTTTTTTTTTTCATATGTTGCAAATTTTCGAAAAAAAATTATTTTTTGCAAAAAAAATTTTGAATTTTTTTTTTCATATGTTGCAGATTTTCGGAAAAAAATGATTTTTTGCAAAAAAAATTTGAATTTTTTTTTTTCATATGTTGCAGATTTTCGAAAAAAAATTATTATTTGCAAAAAAAAATTTGAAATTTTTTTTTTCATATGTTGCAGATTTTCGGAAAAAAATGATTTTTTGCAAAAAAAATTTTGAATTTTTTTTTTCATATGTTGCAGATTTTCGGAAATTTTTTTTTTTTTTTCATATATTGCAGATTTTCGGAAAAAAATTTATTTTTTGCAAAAAAATTTTTGAATTTTTTGTGCAAAAATGAATTTTCATATGTTGCAGATTTTTTGCAAAATATATATATATATATATATATATTTCTGAATTTATAATTTTTGTGAAAAATATAATTGATTTTTGAAAAAAAAAATTTTAAATGGTTGAATCAACAAACCCTCTTATACTATTGATTGAGGGTAGTTTAGGCATTTTTAGTCAAAATGTGAGCTGAGGGGACAATTTGATGAAATTGAATAGTATAGGGGACAAAGTGGACAGAGAAGGGGTTAGGTGATTAATCTGGATAGTATAGGGGGTTTACTGAAATTAACCCTTTATAAAATGACTAAGTGACACGTCAATCATACATATCTTAATTTCCTGTCGCTTTGGTAGTTGAACTGAATTGTGTTTTTTTGGTGGAGTATTATATTTGAAACTAGGGTAATTTCCATTGACAGCCCCTAGGTTTGGGTCAGCAAAATGACGGTTAATAAATAATTTACAGAAACACCCCTTAAATTTTCAAAAATTTTGTAATAACATTTCTTTGGGCCATGAAAAGTCAGGTTTGCCCTTATTATAAATATGGTTAATTTTAATAAACTTCCATCTACTATTGAATTTAATCAATTAACCCCTCTTATATCCGGATTGTCCACTGTGCTTTCGAATTTAATCAATTAACACATCCTATATCCGGATTGTCCCCTATATTTTTCAATTTCAATCACATTACCCCCCACCCTCAAACAATATATATATATATAATTCAAAAAATATATATAAAATTCAAATATATATATATATATATATATAAAAAATTTCAAAAAAATATATAAAATTCGAAAATATATATATAGGGGTCATTAACAAAGAACCCCTTATGGTTTCAGATTATTGACAAACACCCCCCCTAAGGTGTCAAATAACTCCCTGCACTTTTCTCCGTTAACAAATACCTCCTGCCGTTAAAAATAAATATTTTATGCCCAAAATATCCCTAAAATAAATTGGTAACTAAATTAAGATTTTTTAATAAATTACAAATTATTATTCTTTTAACTAAATTAAGATTTTTGAGTAAATTATAAATTATTTTTTTATTTTTGTTTAAGTATAATTATTTGTTTAAATTCAAATCTGAAAAAATATATTACTCCCCCCATCTCAAATTATAAGTCCTTTTTGGGGAATTCAATTTTTTAAGAGGATGACTTTTTATTGTAGTGTTAGCGAATAAAATATTAACTTTACCTGTGGTCCACTATAGTGATGTGATCGTTTATAAAATATATGTTTTATAATTTTAATGCTTAAAGGTTAAACTGATAAATTGATCAAATAAAATGCTTTGATTTTTCAAAGTGGACACTTATTTTGGGACAGAAGGAGTACAAATTATTAAAAAAAACCGTTATTGATAATAATACACTTTAAATAATATATATATATATTTTTAAGAGAATAGATGCATAGAAATTTTAAAAGGGCTTTGTCCTTGTATATGCATTAAAGTTATAAAATATATATTTTATAAACGATCACATCATTATAGTGGGACCACAAGTAAAATTGGTATTTTTTTTCACTAACATTACAATAAAAGTCATCATCTTAAAAAATTTAAATTCCCAAAAGGAACTTATAATTTAAGACGGAGGGAGTAATATATTTTTTCAGATTTGAATTTAAACAAATAAGTAAACTTAAACAAAAAAAACAAAAAAAGAATTTGTAATTTACTAAAAAATCTTAATTTAGTTACCAATTTATTTTAGGGGTATTTTGGGCATAAAATATCTATTTTTAACGGCATGGGGGTATTTGTTAACGAAGTGGAGACTGTTTGTTAACGGAGAAAAGTGTAGGGGTTATTTGACACCTTAGGGGGTGTTTGTCAAGAATCTGAAACCATAGGGAGTTATTTGTTAATGGTCCTATATAAAATTTAAAACAATTATATAAAATTAAATATATATATATATATATATTTCGAAAATAATATATAAAATTCGAAAAAAGTACACAAATTTTGAAAAATATATATAAAATTCAAAAATAAATATATATATACACATATAATTCGGAAGAAATATATAAATTTAGAAATAATATATAAAATTCGAATATATATATATATATATTTAAAAAATATATATTTTGAAAAACAAAATTAGAATAAATAAATAAATTTAGAAGAAAAATATATATATTGGTAAAATATCATATATTTTATAATGAAGTGAATCAAATTACTTACACCAACAACAATTAGTGGTCTTTTATATATATTTTTTCAAAATATATATATATATATATATATATATATATTTTGAATTATATATATATATTTTGAATTATATATATATATTTTGAATTATATATATATATTTCGAAATTTATGTGATGTTTTCGAAAGTTATATGATAATTTTAAATTTTATAAAAAATTGAAATTTATATATGTGTTTTGAATTTTATATATTTTTTTTGAATTTTATATATTGTTTTCAAATTATATATATATATATTTTTTGAATTATATATATATATTTCGAAATTTATGTGATGTTTTCGAAAGTTATATGATAATTTTAAATTTTATAAAAAATTGAAATTTATATATGTGTTTTGAATTTTATATATATTTTTTGAATTTTATATATTGTTTTCAAATTATATATATATATTTTTTGAATTATATATATATATTTCGAAATTTATGTGCTGTTTTCGAAAGTTATATGATAATTTTAAATTTTATAAAAAATTGAAATTTATATATGTGTTTTGAATTTTATATATATTTTTTGAATTTTATATATTGTTTTCAAATTATATATATATATTTTTGAATTTTATTTATTTATAATTTTATATAATTGTTTTGAATTTTATATATATTTTTGAAATTTGATATATATTTTTTGAATTATATATATATATTGTTTGAGGGTGGGGGTAATGTGATTGAAATTGAAAATTATAGGGGACAATTCGGATATAGGAGAAGTTAGTTGATTAAATTTGAAAACATAGAGGGCAATCCGGATATAAGAGGGGTTAGTTGATTAAATTCAATAGTAGAGAAGAGTTTATTGAAATTAAATAAGAATAAATATGACTTTTCACAGCCCAAAGAGTGTCCCTGCAAGACTTTTGAAAGCTTGGGGGTGTCTCTATGCATTGACCATCATCTTATTACAATTGATCCAAACCTCATAGCGTGTCAATGCAAATTACCCGTGAAACTATTTGTGAAGCGGCTTCATGGGCTTGGCCTCACGGGTCACAGAGGAGGCAATTCAAAAATAAATTCAAATTATTTAACTCCAACAAATCTATACACTTATTTTTCTCTAATCACATATAATATAGGGTTATTTGCAGTGAGATCCCCTAAATTATGGGTCAATTCCACTCAAAAAGTGGTCAACGCAAGTGTTGGCCATTTGCCCTCTCAACTTTCATTTTCCTTGCAATCACACCCCCTGAAGCTGTGAAAAGTCATGAAAGCCCTTATCTTATCTGAATTATTACATGACACAAAATATCTTCCTCTGAAATGTTATGAATGCCCTTAAATATATATAAATTTCGAAAATATATATAAATTTTGGAAAAAATATATAAAATTTGGGGAAAATATAAAATTCGAAAACATATATAAATTCATAGATTTTGAAAAATTATATAAAATTCGAAAAAACATATATAAATTCAAAAGATATATATAAATTTTGAAAACATATATAATTTTTGGAAAAAATATATAAAATTCGGGGAAAATATAAAATTTGAAAAATATATATTTAATTTAAAAATATATATATAAAATTTGAAAACATATATAATTTTGGAACAAAATATATTAAATTCGGGGAAAATATAAATTTCAAAAAATATATATTAAATTTCAAAAAACATATATAAAATTTGAAAAAAAATATAAAATTCGGAAAAATATATAAAATTCGGAAATATATATATAAATTCGAAAGCAAACTTGTATTTTGACTCTTTGAAGTTTTAATTAATGTATGATTTTCTACTTTCTTTGACTTTAAATGTTGTTTTGGTGTATTATACTTTGGTTACTTGTATTTTTTATACTTATATTTGCATAACTCTTTGCCAAGTACCAACTTGTGTTTTTCAAAATTTATACTTTTTTTTGAATTTTATATTTATTTTTGAAATTTATAAAAAATATTTTAAAATTTAATATATCATTTTTCAAAATTTATATATATTTTTGAATTTTATATTTTTTTCTAAATTTATATATTTTTTGAATTTTATATATTTTTTTCAAATTTTATATATTTGTTTTGAATTTTATATGTTTTATAATTTGCACAAGGATTGTTTGGTCATCTAATTTAACCAACAAGGGTACAAGAGTAATTTCAAAACCTTTTACATTAAAGTAAGGGTACAAGAGTAATTTTAAGTGCCAAAAACCCTTTCAGGGGGTGTGATTGCAAGGAAAATGAAAGTTGAGGGGGCAAGTGACCAACACTTGCATTAACCACTTTCTGAGTGGAATTGACCCATAGTTTAGGGGTCTCACTACAAATAACCCAAATTTTATTCATGTTAATAGTTTTTATCTTACAATAAATGGAATAGTATAGAGTGAGAGAATAAGATAGATGATTATTTTATCTTTTTTTCATATTTAAATAATTTATTGTTTATCGTATTTGACAAGCAATCGTTTTAAAATTCATAAATCAATTTTAAAGTATGCAGCTCGGGCATTACCAGTCAAGTGACACACAAGAAGCATAATCCAAATATTACCGAGGGTGGTTTGGATACCCTGTTTTCTGTTTTTATTTTTTTACTGTTCATCAGATCAAAAAAAAAAAACATGTTTGGCAAACGTGTTTACTGTTCACTTGTTTTTTCCCAAGAAAACTGTTTTCTGTGAATAATGTGTAAAAGTGGTGAAAACACCAAATACAACTTTTAGTTGTTTTTTGAATTTTTTTACTGTTTAGGTGGTAAAAACAGTGAAAACACCAAATCCATAAAATACAACTTTCACCAAATAAAAGTGGTGAAAACACCTTCATCCAAACGCTTTTTTGTTTTTAGTTTTTTGTTGAAAAAACAAAAACAAATACAAAAACAGTTTTTATATTTGAAGATAGAAAACAAATACAAAAAATAAGTTTTCCAAACGCACCCTAAATTATATAGCCGATCCGATTAGTCAAGTGATATATATATATATATATATATATATATATATATATATATATATATATAAGCACAAGAAAAATTAATCTGAAGGAATCTCCATAAATATACAAGTTCAATATGAATTAATAATATTCTAGGCATCCATATAAGTACACACACAAATGTTACTGCTAAAATAGTTTCAATTTTGGTATAAAGAGAAAAAATATTAGTTAAAAGTTTAAAATTAACATTGCTCATTAACTAGTGTTGGTCTCTAAACTAATAAATACTCGGAAAATCATTTAACAATTTCTTATTATATTGGGGATGCATTTTGCTTTTTTGGCATTTTATTTTTTGCCCTAACAAAACATACATATTGTTGTAGGGTATTTTTAACTAGAATCATAATCATATTTGAATAATTTGATAACGTTAATTTGAATATGTGTTAATTTTGGTCAAAATATATTTTAACTATAGTGGTAAACGGTACAAAAACATCAAAGCACAAGAAATTTGTGTTTCAATTTTTTACAATTTGCTTGCTTTTCAAAAGAAAAGAATTTTTTTAAAAAAATATTTCACTTATTCACATGTGCAAACCAAAATAAACTAAATTTTACATTGATTTTCGGCCGAAAACACATGGAAGCATAAAAATTGCATTGGTTTATGGCTGAAAACACATACCAAACAGATTGGAAGTTGTTCGTTTTTTACAAATGCCATGGAGGGCTCAATTGGATTACCCCAAATTTTTTGGTCGAAATAAAAAAAAAACCCACTAATTAATTTGCTCTCATCCCTATTCAATTTTGAACAAACTTGATTATAAAACAATGATACTCCATTAAAACTTATTAATCAACCAATCAATTTGTCCCTCATTAACAACTATGACACGTAATCCTCCCTAACACCAACAGGTTTATTTAATTAACGTTAAATTGTTAAAAAGTCCAAAAAGCCCAGGGTCCATAATCACACCCGGCGCACCATAGCACAACGAACCCATCAGAGACTTTTAGAGAGAGAAAGAGATTCTGAGAGAGAGAGAGAGGTGGAGGACGGGGAGTAGAAAAATACAAAAGCGTTTGGGGGTACAGCACAGATGGTGGTGCCCTTTCGCGGCGGCAGAGTCTAGAGAGAGAAAGTAAAAATTTGTTTCTATATTTGGCAAAGATCCGGTGGGCCAACAACCCTCTTTTTAGCTAGGGTTTTTATTTTTTTCTAATTTTCTATTTTTTATTTTTTTAATCTGCAACAATAAAGTACAAATCTTCACACGATCAAACCCTTATTAATCCTCTACACATTGTTGCCTTGTAGAAGATTTTAGATTGAGAAAGTAATTTATATTGTCCAATATATGTTTTTTTCTCTGAAACCAATATTCAAACACAAAATATTTGGGGGAATAAACCATATGTACATATATATATGTGTATGTATATCCATTTCTTTCACTGGAACAAACACAGAGAGGCATTGTAGAGAGAGAGTAAGAGAGCAGAGCAGAGCAGAGCAGAGCAAAGAGAAGTCACTATAGACTTCTGAGTATTTTTCAGCATCAATCCATAAAGCTTGGTAAGCTTAACACTTATCGCCCCCCTCCCTCTCTCTCTCTCTCTATATATATATATGCGTGTGTGTAGATGATAAATTTGCTAAAATATATTTGAGTAATTTCATGTATGAAAATAGAGCAATGTTCATTCAATATTTAAATAATATTTCTCTTCCTCTATATTTTGAGTTTTTTTTCCCCAGTAAATTGAACTGTTCATGCTAATCTTTTAATCACTACTGTTTATTTTAATCTTAAACTATATTTTCTCTTCCTGTAAATTTTAGACAATATATATTTTTTCAGCAAATATTTGTAAGTGGATATCTCAGTAAATATTTCTGTGTGTATATGCTTTTATCTATTGCTGGATCTAAATTAAAACTAGTTCAAAATTTACAGGAAGAGAAATACTTGTGTGTGTGTGTATATATCAGTAAATATGTGTGTGTGTGTGTATATCAGTAAATATGTGTGCGTGTGTGTGTTGCTGCATCTATATATTGATATATAACTAAAAATCTTTCTCTTCCTGTAAATTTGAACCATTTTCTTTTAGTTGAGCAAACATTTGTGTGTTTTTGTTTGTATATGTATATATATCAGTAAATATTTGTGTGTGTGGCTATGTCTTTGTATATATTGCTGGATCTTTTGTGTTTTCGTATTATTGAATGTTATTGACTGTATATAGTTATGGGAATTTTTTCAGATTAATTACTACTAGGCTTAATAAATAATTGCCCCTTGTATACTCCTCATTTGTCACCGATATATCTATATGTGCATATATACTCTATGATATACACTTGCCCCCAATGTATAGATTGGGAGCAACTTGCCTGAGTTGCATGTTCGTTTATAGAGACTAAATTTGCTTTATGCATTTGGTATTCATTGTAATACAATTGCTCGTAAAATTATGTTTTAGTAATTATCATAACACTCTTCCTATGATGCCCCTTTCCTGTGCTGTTCGCAATGTGATAATATTGTTATTTAAATTTTAGTTCTTATCTCAAGTGGGAAAGCATAAACGAGATCACTGTTGGTGACATTGTGTATCATTGGATGGTTCTTGCGAAATACTAAAGCCATACAGTATAGGAGTGAGCAGAGAACCTGTATAAAAGGGGTTTTTAATCACTTATGCATGAAGCTGAAGGTGTGTTATATTCATTTGCTTGAATGTTGTTGCAAGATATCTAAGCACTTATAATAATACACTGGAAGATAACGAGGTGAAGAAAAATCTGCTGCTAATGTGGTTACTGGTGGGGGGGACTTTTATTGATTCACAAGAACTTGTTTGAATTTGCCTAGTCTTGTTTTGGTCTGGCAGTCTCCTGGATTTGGGAAGATCTCAGTTGTTAGAACTGGTTTCTGAACTAACAAAAATCTGTGTCCTGATGCGCATGGCCACTTGCTGTAATTCTGTGAATTTTAACCATGATAAATCTTTGTTGCTTGTAGTTGTGGGGAGACATTGAGAGTACCCAATTACGAGCTTTTATATGGTATGTTATGTACTTAAATTTGTCTTTTCTAAAACGGTGCAATCGTGTCCATGTACAGGGTATACACGTCTTGAACACGTTTCAAGCCAAGTCCCAGTATCTTAATACCCGCAGCTGAGTACATGCAACATAGTAATTTACTGTATCTGTTAATTGTTTTACAGAAAAGCCAAGTTGGGTTAAGATTACTGTTGGAGATCTCTGATTTATAAATTATTAGTTATTAGAGTGTATTTCTGGAACAGAAAACCTTTTCAGCATTATCAGAATTAATTCTCAATCAAGCAGGACTACAGTTATATAGTACACAACAGGTTGAGTTTGTTGTTTATCCCTTTTCTATAGGCTAGAATTTTCTTGTTGTTTTTTGTTTAATTTATGTTGAAGTATAGAAAATTGTTCAAGAGATATGGTAACAAAAGCAATGTAGATAAGGAAGATTGTGAAGGGTGATATCTTGTTTAGGAATAATTTCTTTTGTTTCGTTTAAAAAAAAAAAGGAAAAAAAGTTCTAGGAACAACAAGTTTATGGGTAGATTCAATTTAATGGATCTGCTTTAAAGGGAAAGAATTGAACTTTAACTGGAGTAATTATATAAATGAGAACTTCGTTATGTTACTTCTTTGATGGGCTGATTTCTTTCTGTTGTATAGGTTCTTGATTGTTTTTAACATGGGCTTGGATGGAAGAGTTGCCAAGCTAGAAAACAGAGACAAAGTTCACCAAGCATGGGCTATCTATGTGCATACTTTTTCTGATCTATCTCGTGTTTCTCCTGTAGTGTTTCTGTATCTTTTGAAAGAATGTTATTTTAACGGTACGCTTTTGGTCTCCTTTCAATGCCATTCAATTATAATAAGCATTATTATCTCGTGTTGAAATGGTTTTGTACTTCAATAATATGGAGGAGTCAGCTATGCACTGGTTCTTCTGTCTGTGTATTGAGCAAGAGACCAGAGAGTTAATTTTTTTACATCAGCTAGTGTTTGAAGATGAAAATTACGAAGGTCTAAATTTGGCCTTTGCAACCAGCTAGAAGTAATTGGTATTATAGTTTCTGTTTCTATGTTGATAGAGGCTGTCTATTTTTCATACCATTTCGAGGGTCATTGCGAAAGAATCCCAGGGCACTGAGTTTTTCATAGAGCAAATCATGATCTTACAAATGAGTTTTGAAATTCCCGGGTGTTAAAATCTCAGAGAATACATATGTATACATGCTGTGTGGTGTAATTTCACTTGAAATAATGTTTTTCTTCTTAAGAATAGGTATTGGTGTTGTAAATTCCACTTGGAATGACTTGCATCTAAGAACTCATTAGTAGTCTAGTTAGTCAGATACTGGTGCATTCAACGGTTAAAATTTATTTCATGATGGGAATTTAAAAAATGGGCCATGTGCGGCAAAACTTTTCTGATTGGAATATTTTGACCCATCAAGCTTTTTATGGTATTATCGAGAAAATTCCCGTCCAACATGTAGGACTCAGCTGGTTACAAAATTCTCCGTATCAGCCCAACCATTCACAAGGATGATAGGAAAGGAGAGCTGATATAGGTCAAGTACTGGGGATAACTTCTTCACAAATTTAGTACCCAATTGATATGTATGCTGGACTTGGCCTGTGAAAAGCTTCAAAATTAGAGTTTAAAAGTTTGGAAGAAAGGGTATCGGTTCCTGAGACGAAAAAAGGTTCGAAATTCATTGATTTTAAATGTGGTCGATTCCTATTTGTTGGTATTTCAGAAAATTGGCTGGTGAGAAATTCTGGACACCAGTATATACGTATGGTGTTTGGGTGCTAAGTTGAAGTTCTAAGTGTAGGGCAGAGGGTTAGGGTCTAGTATGCCTAGATAGGGTTGTTGTTTTCTGATTTATTACCTACTTTTTGGAATTGTTTATTGCTGTTATTCTGAAGTTCATGTGTAAAGGTATAATATCATGCTGCAAATACATATAGACACACATAAAACTTTATACTACACACCAGTAGTCTACATCATCAGTTCGTTATGGAAGTTAAATGTCAAAGACCAAAAAGTATAACTTTTGTAAAGCGCTAGGAAATTGGGAAAACTATAAAAGATATAAATATCAAATACTCAAAAATCTATCAATTCGTTTTACAAAAATTCGGGGAAGAAGAAGTGTTTGATCGGTATCCTTGTTAATGTTACAGTACCTCCATTGCACCCTGTGGAAACTGACCACAGTTTCATGAAGCCTTTAGAGCTCATGATGTATAAATCCTGATCCAAAGCTACAAGGCCTAACATAATCTCTAATTTTTTTGTTTTATTTTGCTTTCACTTGAATTTCCATAAAACTAATGTCTGACATGTATAAGAAAGTTGGTATATTACTGTTCTTTCCCCTTTCATTTATAATGTTGTTATGCTCAAAGTTGTGTTACTATAATTTTTGTGATACTTTACGTTTTTTTTTTTTTAATAGTAATTAAGTGCATTTTTTACCATAAAGGAGAAACTAGAAATTAGTTAGCTTTTACAACAGACAATGAGTACAAATAGAATAAAACCACAAAACCTGTAATTACTGGATTCTATAGTAGGAAGTTGCATGTTGTTGCATTCTAGGTCAAGATTTTGGAAATTGATAATTCAGTTATGTAACCTCGTTATACCCCAAGTCCTTTGAAACACAACCATACCAATGTTGCGCGCCGGATTTTCGGTTCATAAGCTTGATGAGAACTTTTGGGCTTGAGTATGTGAAGCATGGTTTATGACAATGATGCTACATTTGCTTATTCTTTTTGTTAGTCTGACTAAATAACATCCTGCATTTTACAAGAGATGGGAGGAACAATTGATAGGTTCCTACGACCATTATAACATCAATACTCTACTCCTTATTGCCATATCTAAAAATGGATATGTTGAAACTTGAAAGACACTGAGCAACACTTAGGCAGACCACTCTCGGAGAACATGAATTAAGAAATTGATGATGAACCTTAGAAGCTCAACTGAACTTCTTTTGGTTGTACTCGAGCATCTAACTCAGATGAGTAGTTCTTTCCAGATGATTGGATTATATTGTGGTGAACACTTTTAGGTTCAAACTTGGAAAGGCATAAAAAAGAATAGATCCATGTGGGATTCATTGATGGACCAACCTATTGATTGTGTTGATGATTGTCAAAATCCACTTTGTTCATATTTTTTTTTCTGTTTAAATACTAAACTTCATTGTATTTTTTTGGCATCTGGTAGGTACATGCAAGGCGACGAAGAAATTCCGTGTTCTTCAGCAACAAGTCCATCAAGTTCTATATAATGCTCCCCAACCTGGGCCAGCTATTTATATCGCTCATTGCCTCTATGTCTTGCCTATATTTGAAGACTATTGTGGAGGTTTTAGTCACTTGATCATATCTGCTCTTCGTCGGTTCCTAAAACTGGGAAGTTCCCTGGATGACTTACTGGAAGCAAAATCTCTCGCTGCTCAGTTATTTGTCTATACGGTTGGGGGCAGCATAACGTATGATGAAACTGTTCTCATAAAGATACTCGAAGTTTTTGATGTCAACTTGACAGACGTTGAAGAAATCATGTGGAATTCAGATCTGAAGTACAATGGTAGTTTAACAACTGCGCAAAGATTTGTTGAGCAATATGTTTTCAAGTTGATAGAATCCCAGTCATACATGACAGCAGTCACACTGTTGGAACACTTCTCTATCCGCGGGTCTGGAGAGTCATTTTTGCTTACAATGATGCAAAACAAACAGTTCAGAGCAGCAGAGAAGTGGGCTACTTTTATGGGGAACCAGATGCTTTGTGTACTGGTTCAGGAATACATCGACAAGAATATGCTAAAACATGCTTTTGATGTTATAAAGAAAAACAATCTCCGCCAGGAATTTCCAGAAGTATATCGTAAGTGTAAAGAAAGGTATATTCTCTTGGCTTCTAGTGCCCTTAGGTCATATTCCTCATTTCAGATTCTATTTACTAGGTTCTTAGTAGTTTTGAAGATTTTCTATTTATGCCGTGATGGGTAACACAGTATTCCGCTAAATGGCAGCTCACTAAAGAAGCTAGCAGAAAAAGGATGCTGGGAGGTAGCAGAGGCAAAGACGAATGGTGATAGACAACTTCTTGAATATTTGGTAGGTAGTTTACTGCAATTACTAATGGACCAAATGGCCCAATGATATTTCGTCTCTTTCCCAATTGGAAAGGTTAGGGGTTCGGTCTCTTAGGAGACAAAGTGGGAAAAGCTTACCTTTCAAAAGGGGGGAAAAAAATTCTGCAACTGCTAAGCTTTTTTGAGGTTCCTTTTTTCTCAATGATTGCATTTTAAATGTTGTTAAGATATTCTATATTTTCATGTTGTAAAAACTGTAGTCAATTTTTTGGTAGTGTTGAGCGTGGCTTTAAGAATCAAAAGCTTATTTAAGTCAATTTATTTTGAAATAGACTTCATGCTGATATTTCATCAAATCTACTTTAAACGTCTGATAAAGCATATGCTTTACTTCTCTAAAATTTTCACTTTGAAACTTAATAACAATCTATGCATTCAAGAGGCCTGTTAAGGAACATCATACACTTGAAACAAACCTTGCAAAATATGTTTATTTTGGCACTTCGTAGTTTGATCCACCAATAATATTTTGTCGTAGGGCCTTGTAGTGCCTAAAACTAGATTTGTACAGCAGAACCAATGAAAAAAAATTCAAAGTCCCATTAGGTTATCTGTGAATATGTCTCTCTAGTTTGGTTAATGTAGTTGAATTCTTTCATGTGTGACTATGAAACGCTTCTGGAGATAATTGCCTTGAGCTTAGACTAAAGAGCTTGAGCTTGGAAGAACCTCATTTCATTGTGTTTTATTGATATTCTACCAGTACCACGTTTGTTATTATGGTATCTGTGCTGTAGGTAATATCGCAAATGATGTGTTACTAATAATTGAACACATAATTCAAGGAATGCGCCCTTATAAGCAGTTTAGTCTGGTGAATTGTCCCCTTGGTACCACTGGAAAGGACCGGAAATGTTATATTCTGGCTAGGGTCAATCTGGGTGTATCCTAAAATGGAGACGGCTGGCTGATAATGACCCATTCAGGTATGGCTTTGTTGCCCCCAATTTTGGTTGGGTGCTAACAAACTTAGCTTCCTTCAGAAAAACTGTCCAAGAGAAACATAAATATTGAATTTGTTGATGTTGGTAAGCCATGAAGAAAGAAAAGTTTATGGGTAGAATCCTTTTAATTTAGGATTCTTTAGATATCAAAAGGGGATCTCAGATATTCGTTGAACAATTTCTTGAGCGGATGTGATATCTGAAAATACCTTTTAGGTCAAATGGATTAAGCTTGTTGACCTGCTGTTCACTTTTCTTTTGACAAACATGTTGACAGATGAGTGTATGACTAATACTTTGTTTTTTGTCTTTAAAAATTATGGTTAAGGTTTATTTGGCAATGGAAGCGGGTTACTACGAGAAGGTTGATGAGCTTTGTGATAGGTACTCCCTCAAAGGTTTTGTGAATGTCAAAGGTACGCTACCGGTTAGTCTTTCTCTAGGTGTACAAGTTGCTTGTTAGAACTGCAATTCAGTGTTTGATTATTCGTCCATGCAAGATGAAACTTAACTTTTATAAATATGCTTAAATAAAGAAATCAACCACTGTACGTTACTGTTAATGTCAGTCCTCTTCATTATCAATTGCTCAGAATGCGTTTTCGGAATTTGTTTGACTGCAATGGAGGAACTTCAAATAAAGCCTTGTTGTATTTTATATGATGTGTCCCTGTTTGTTCAGCAAAATCCTTCTGTCTGAGACCTATACCAGTTATCTTATTTCCTAATGAAACATTAAAGTAATAACTGTTTGGAATGAGGTAGCTGTTTGAGAATTGATACTTTCGGAAATAAAGCACCCGATGAGTGAAGAACCAGTAAACGGTAAATTGAGGTAAACTTTAGTGTAGTCTTGCACCCAAATCAACATAATCAATAATTATATACAATATATAAAAGGTGAGAGATAGGATGCTAAAGCACTTTGCAGTTGTTTATTTTGAACTTCAAATTACCTGCGCAAGCCCAGACAGACCACCCCAATGTTCTTTGAAGACGTTTGAATATCCAGTAGCATCTCATAATACTTAAAACACCCAAGCTCTCCATGAGATAGTGAAAAAAGGTAACTTTAGGGATCTCGTAGATGTGCTATAAATATGATACACTTCTGAATTTTAACAGTATTTACTCTTTGCTGAAATATATGCTAATTAACTTGACAAACAGACACACCTGACACTTTTAATCTTCACTTGTGTGTTTGTACAGAACCTGAGGCAAGCCTTCTGCGTAGTCGATTCCTACAGCTTGATGAGCTAGGTTTGGAGGACATAGTGTGGGTTGATGATGTCAGTGGTTTACATGAAGCGACGCGCCACATTGAGGAATGCAAAGTTATAGGCGTTGATTGTGAATGGAAACCTAATTATGTAAAGGGCTGCAAACCAAATAAGGTAATTGGTGGATGATATTTAGTCAGTTTGCCAATAAATTTTTTTCCTCCCACCATGTGATCCATTGGATCCATTCATGTAAGTAAGTGCTCAACAAAATCATGGTTTCCACCTCCTTCACCCCTTCAACTCACAACACTGTTTGAGATAATCGCTGTTCTCTTAAAGGAATCTGGAAATTAAAGTATCAAATCATTCCAAAAACAATAAAGCCATGCATGCCAAAGATTAAATAGTGCTCTGAATCAATTGGATCAAGTCATAATGAAAACACAAATATTTGTTCATTTTTTCTCAAAATTGCCAGCGTACCTGCTTTTCCCAATATGTGTTGCAGGTAGACCAACTAATTTATTTATTTTTAATTTGTTTTGGGTAGACCAAATGGTACATCTTTTAATTTGTGTTCCTTGGTTGTAAATGTATATAAGAAGTATCTATATCCCATTTTACATCATGTATGCTGTTTAGATTAAACTAATAGTGGACAACCTATTTCCCTTTTTCTTATTTTGTTCCCCAGTCTTTTAGCCGTAAATCATGTACCTTCGTTTACATAGTTCAAAATGTCTTTTCTAAGAAATGTTAAAATTGGTTCCTTTGAAATTACGTTATATTCTTTCTTTCGTAGGAGAAAACAATCATTCCAGCATATTTATGGTGAAAAGCCTTTCTAGTTTCTCGATTGATGATTTTCTAGTCATGGTATGTCTAGGGGATTTCTTCTTTGGTTAATAGTACTAAAAAGATTTTAGGTAAAAATAATATAGTTGGTCCTCTAGCTTATATGATTAAAACCATCCCCTAAAAATCATTGAAACTGACAAGGTGTTGATTCAATGTTGTTTATTTATCATTTCCTGTTGGTCTTTTAACTTCTATGATGGAAACTGGTACTTGAAAATCATCTAAACTGACAAGGTGTTAGTTCAATTTTGCTTGTTAATCATTTCCAATTGTGGGTGTTTGAGCTTTTGATGTCTTTTCTGCATATACTTCTTTTTTCTCTTCTTTGCTAATAGATATCTCATTATTCACAAGTTAATAGTAAATTTGACGAGGAGAGGTGTACTCCCTATCCACTACAGGACCCATATAAATGGATATGAGGTGAAATGACAAGATGTAGGGAAAACTTTGTAATCAGGTCTAAAATGGAACTGTCATATCAAAAGCCATCTTACTGTGTCCACCCAACAATGATCTTATTATCTTTCTTGGGTTTTCGGTCTCCTTCCCCATTTAATGTTGACTGCATAAAACTATGTAGTTATAGATCTCACAATTATATATTGATACCTTTCCAGTTACCCTATTCTATTTATGAAAAATATGAAGTTGTCTTGCTAAACTATGATATCATCTGAGCATAGTCTGTATAGAATTTCAACACTACATTGATGTCTCTAACTTTAATGTGTGTGTGTGTGTGTATGTGTGTGTTGTCGGTATGTGTTTTGTGTAAGAAGTCGTCATTTTAAAGGTACTGTGCTGTTAAATTTTCTTGCACTATATATATTCCCAAGCGGTACATCTGTTGGTTTAGTTCATGGCTACTAATGGAGTGATTATCATGTTCATTATTGCGGAGTACTATGTTTTGATGTTGCTTAGAATTCTTGGCTATATTTTCTGTTCTCCTGTTTTGACCTTTGCATTAACACTATGTTTTCTATTCCGATTACAGGTTTCTATCATGCAACTTGCTTCTGAAAAGATGGCTTTCATCTTTGACCTGATAAAGTTGTTCGAAGATGTGCCTGATAGTTTGGACAACTGTCTAAGGCGCATTTTGCATTCTCCTAGTATTCTAAAGCTTGGTATGATAAAGTCTAATGTATTGTGTAGGGGAGGATAACTTTTATCTCAACATCTATGTTGAGTATGTTCAAAAGTTTTACTTTTTTCTGTGGGAGGGTGACGAGAAACAAAAACGAAATCCTTTTTCTTTACATGCTCTTGTACAGAACATTTGAGTTAAGTTATGAACAATCAATGCCCTTATATCTGTGTCAAAAACTCTCCCATGTTTGGATACCCCTTGAATGCTGTTATGCCTTCTTTAGTTTGTCCAGAGTAGAACTCTTTTAGGTTTGTTGGTCTCTATTTTTCCAATTATTTCTTTATTATAAATTACGATTAACAAAAAAGGGAAGATTGAGTTTTTCATTTATTACAGTATTAACTCTTGATTATATTGTGAAATTTTGAACTGATATTTATAAATTAGTCTCTGTTTCTTGATTTGTGCACCTTGTAGGCTATAATTTTCAGTGTGATGTGAAGCAGCTAGCTTATTCGTATGGAGAGCTTGGGTGTTTCAAGCATTATGAGATGCTACTGGATATTCAGAACATGTTCAAGGAACCTAAGGGTGGTCTGTCTGGGCTTGCGCAGGTAATTTGAAGTTCGAAATAAACAACAGCAAAGTGCTTTAGGATCCTGTCTCTCACCTTTTATATGTTGTATATAATTATTGATTATGTTGATTTGGGTGTAAGACTGTAGTTAAATGTTGTTCTTTTTTGTTTTAATGCCAACTATTGAACCAGAAAATACTGGGAGCTGGTTTGAACAAGACAAGACGGAACAGCAACTGGGAGCAGCGGCCTTTAACCCGAAATCAAGTAGGTTGTTTATAATTCGTTTAATACACACACAGCTACATATTCAATGCATGTAAAAATTCTCAGTAGACCCGCGTGCTTTGGATGCTTTCTTGGCTATTAGGACCTAATGTTCATATCTTTCGCTCTTATCTCGTTCCATAGGCCAAAAAAAAACATAAATATATAATATCTATACATTGGATACAATGAAAGATTGTTATTAACCTCATTTTCAATGTGTGAATTTATAGGATTGTGTGTCCAATTGTAAAATGCTGATTATATACGTTTCTTTCCCTTCTATCCAGCCAAATAAACTAAAAAAAGCAAAAGAAAGATGGATTTTCCTTAGGGATGTCCCACCCATCCTCCCCCTTCCTTCATCCAATTATATTCCCTCTTGCGAAAAGTGGTATTAGTTACGCACTCGAACCCAACACCTGTAACCAAGTTCGGGTAACATAGTTGATTCCGTATATCTTCCATGGCAGGTGATTGAGTAGCTCTCTTAAAGCCAAACTACCATTCATTCCACGAACTTTGAGGAATCAGTACTGAGCTGTGCAAGTCGAATAAGTGATTTTGTATAAATAATGTCGTTTGTTTCTGAGTATACAACCGACCTCATTTCTGAGCTCTGGTTTCTGAAATGTGACGGACATACTCAGTTGTTTGGCAGTAGCACTTTTTACGTCATGTTCCAAAAAATATTTGGTTGAAGATGCAATGAAACTTTTAAGGGTCTACCGCTAGCAAAGTTTAGTGAAGGATATGAGTGAATTCTATGATTTTTTTTCTTTTTTTTGGAAAAAATTTCTATTCTATGATACTTAGGGTGCGTTTGGAAAGCCTGTTTTTTGTATTTGTTTTCTGTCTTCAAATATAAAAATTGTTTTTGTATTTGTCTTTGTTTTTTCAGGAAAAAATTAAAAACAAAAAAGCGTTTGGATGAAGGTGTTTTCACCACTTTTATTTGGTGAAAATTGTATTTTATGAATTTGGTGTTTTCATTATTTTTACCACCTAAACAGTGAAAAAATTCAAAAAACAACTAAAAGTTGTATTTGGTGTTTTCATCACTTTTACACACTATTCACAGAAAACAGTTTTCTTGGGGAAAAAACAGTGAACAGTAAACGCGTTTGCCAAACGTGTTTTTTTTTTTAGTCTTGTGAACAGTAAAAAAACAAAAACAAAAAACAGGTATCCAAACGGACCCTTAAGGAAGGATGACAGTTATGTCGAAGCGTTACTCTTTTATTTATCCATTTTCTACTGTATCTTATTTTATTGTGCAGCTTGAATATGCTGCTCTTGATGCTGCGGTACTCGTCCACATATTCTCTCACGTCCGTAACAATTATCAGCCTGCTGGTGTCTCTAATGAACATGACAAAATTGAATGGAAATCATACATTGTAAGTATAGATCCTTCCAAAACTTTGCAAATAGAATGTCCTCTGTGTTTGGGTGTGGCGTGCGCTTTAATGAGTGCGTGTTTGGCTGTGCAGGGTCAAGATTATACAATTACTCTTCTAATTTAGCATACTATGTTAGGTGAATTGGTGGAACTAACTTGGGATCAATATACAGGTTTCCCGAATGGATAACCCAAGAAGCACCAAGAAAGAGACGAGAACTAAAAAGGAATGCGATGCTGGAACTGATGAACCTCAACAACTGGGTTAGATTAGGTCACTCTCGCCTTTCCTCCGAATATGGCCATTTCTGATCTGTAAATATTTCCATTTTAGATGTATTAATTTAAGTACTAAAGCATGATGATATAGAGGAGATAGTCTACTGTGAAAATGGAGATCATTACCTGGATTATGTCTGATAACCGATCAATCCCTCCTCTCTTTCCTTAGACCTGAAACAAAATGTATAAATCCGAAGGTGTATCACAGCTCGTGTCTTCAATTAATTTAAATTCCTGCAGTTTAGCTGCAAAGATTCGAACTCTCTTCAGCGGTAAAGTGTTTGTTTGGTAGAATTTGTGAATTCTCAGTGCTACATTAGTGGCACTGAAAACAAATGTTACTGTGATGACCTTTCAGTGAAGAAACAAATCAGGTAGTTGCGAGAAAAACTTTAGGATCTGTTTGGTTTGTTATGATCTTGTTACTCTTGATTCAGTTTAAATACTGGTTTTTGTTTGTGTAAGGCTTTTAAAGTTAGCATATATATATATATATATATATGTACACTTCATCACATGTGAACATATATATATATATGTATTCACATGTGATGAAATGTCCAAATGGACTGAGTTTAGCATATCCTATTTTTATTGTACGGACATTTTTCAGGGAATGTTTGTGCCCAAAATTCTAGTTCCGGGTCTTGCTGCATTCCATTCTCTGAAATAACAGAAAATACCAACCACCTATTCAACCTCCCATTCACATATCTATATATCTATATCTATATATAGCCTACACTGAGGTTCAAAACCAACCCTATACTTCCTCTTTCTCTCTTTCTCCTTCTTTTACAGCCTGTGTTGTAGAGATTTCTCTCACCATCCGTCTCTCTACCAGCCTGTCTCGAAACAGCGGAGAGAGAAGGATGGGTGAATTACAAACATATGTAAGAAGGGGACGAAAGAACGAAGGCGGGACAAGAGGAATAAAGAACGAAGGCAGGTCTTGTCCGGTTGGTAAAGTCTACGAAGCTAGGGCTTCTTCTGCCGGTGCCAAAAAGATGCCCCCCTCTTCAATGGTGACGACCAAAAGGTCACGATCATGGTTCAATGACGGTGAGATCAAGAGAAGAAAGCGAATCGCGAAATATAAATGGTATGCTATGGAAGGGAAGGTCAAGTGCTCTGTGAAGAATGGGCTTGGCTGGTTCAGAAGAACCTATACTAGGATTGTAGATGGGGTTTAGAGAGAGAGAGAGAGTCAGAGAGAAAGAGGTAATGAAGATAGAAATTAATGTTGTGTTTGGTACGTAAAAATGAAATGGAATGAAGGTGAGAAGAGAATAGAATGGTCATTCGCATTTTATTGTTTGGGTAGAACATTACTGGATAGAAAATGAAATATGTTTTTTTAGTTTTGTTAGGAAATGAAATGGCTGAAATAGCATTTCATTCAATTTCATTTCGGCGTACAAAACGCAGTCGAAGAGTAGATGGGATATAGATATAGAGAGAGAAAGAGGTGGTGAAGATGGGAATTAGTCTTCAACCATGGATAATGGATCCATATATGCCTTTTTCTTGCAAAGCTGTGTTTTTTCTTCTATACTTACATATCCTCAATCATTTGTGATTTTCTTTGGTTTTTTTAAACAAGAACAATGATATAGGACTGAACTTTTGTTCATGTATGTCTTGCTTTGTATCAAAGAATAATGACATAAAGGACTCGGAGTTTTGTTCATTTTCTGTCATGCTGTGTATCGAATTCGACTCGTCTTTCTTGTGTTGTTGCCATTTAATTTTAAAAAACTCGTCTTTCTCGTGCTGTAACCATTTAATTTAGAAAAATCTCATTTTTCTCGTGCTGTAACCATTTAATTTAGAAAAATCTCATTTTTCTCGTGTTGTGATCATTTAATTTAGGAAAAAGATGAAAGGTGAGTATTTTAACTTTTGATCTCAAAGGTATCAGCAATGTTGATTGCTCATCGACATTGCTAATTCCTTACCATTCAAATAAACACGTACTCATGTAGTCACTTTGGTCTAATATAAATGTTTATGAGAACTCAAAGCTCAATGTAACTATTTTCTTTTTTAATTTCAATTTTAAGACTACAATTTCAGTCTATCACAGAATACTAAATATAGAATTGACTTTATTTGTGTCTCCTTCACCAGCAAATAAGAATAGACATAACAAGAAGCTCTTCCATCATGAGATGGTTCATTTTATTACATGGTAACAAACTAATTGCATAATCCAAGGAATTTTAGTATCAGCTTTGGCAATGACATTGACATATCTTCAACACATAACCCATAGACAGGCAAGATAAGCCCAGAGGCCTGTAAACATAAATTTTGATGGGCTATTGCAGAGCCAGATCCAGTTTGAATTATATATATATATATATATATATATATATCAGTTCATCACTTGGACCTTTGGTTGGCCGGTCCCATGAAAATCTCATGCTATTTACTTTTATTTTATATTTTATTTTTATAGTCAGAAGTTCCACTATCAATCAAACTGTATTACTAAATCTGAAATTGAACTAAATTTTGGTTCGAAAATTTAATTGAGTTCAATCTATATTCAAAATCATTCTATTTATGGGATGCTATCTCAAATATAGATATTATTCCATAAGTTGTATCAGTAATAGATGTGACAAGTTTAATTATTCTTTTACCCTGTTTAATTTTTACAAGATTCATTTGATTTTTTGGGAAAATGATTGGTTGACCACCAACTTTCTTTAGAACACCAATCTGTATTTACAGATTGGTGTTCTAAAGAAAGTTGGTGGTCAACCAATCATTTTCCCAAAAAATGATTTTTACAAGTTGTATCAGTAATAGATGTGACAAGTTTAATTATTCTTTTACCCTGTTTAATTTTTACAAGATTCATTTGATTTTTTGGGAAAATGATTGGTTGACCACCAACTTTCTTTAGAACACCAATCTGTATTTACAGAGAACTTGGATCAAGCAGACAGCTGATAAATCCATTACTATAAACATCTATATGTATGCATGTATGTATAGTTTGAACAGTGAATGGAAGCACATATCAACAACATTCAACAATATAAAGACACAAGTTAAGGGGTGGTAAAGTAATTTAATATCTGTACTATATAGTTTGTACAGTGAGGGAGATCACATATCCACTAATATAAATCCACAAATTAATACCCTCCATTTACAACTAACCATCCTCTTCATATACATAACATAACACAACCTCCTCCCTCCCAACACACACACACACACACACACACAGTATGAAACAACTCAAAACTCACACCAACACCAACAATGGTTCAACCTCCACCTACACACCAGGCCTACAAAACCCTAACAATGACGAACCGAACGAATTCTCCGACGACATCGACAGCTCTTGCTCCACCCCCTACGTCAGCGCCCCCTCCAGCCCCGGCCGCGTGCCGCCGCTCGCCGCCGCCTTCTTCTACAGCGCTCCGGCCAGCCCCATACATTTCGTCCTCTCTTCAACTCACAGTTCGCAGTCTGCAACTGCGTCTCAATCCTCCGTTTTCAGTTCGCTCGATTTCGAATTCTCCGCAAAAGCTCCGGCGACCGGTTCGGTCCCCGCCGACGAGCTGTTCCTGAACGGCCAGATCCGGCCGATGAAGCTCTCTCCGTTGCTCGATCTGGACGAAACCGAACCAGATTGCGACGAATCTGAAGAAATCGGTAGAGGACGAGACGCGATGGCGCGAGATCGCAGTTTGCGGAGAAGAACCAGATCCATGTCGCCGCTGCGAAGCAATTCTTCGCGCCAGTGGTACAAAATTGACGATAGCGATAACCAAATAGATCTGAAGCAGTCGGAGGTGAAGATGACGACGACGGAAACCCCTCCGGCGATGTCCGATTCGTCGTCGAGGTCTTCCTCTGCTGGTCGGAGCTCGAAACGGTGGGTGTTCTTGAAGGAATTGCTGTACAGAAGCAAAAGCGAAGGAAGAAACGAGAATGACAATCACAATCTCAACCACAACAAAAAGTTCTGGCCGTCGATATCATTTTCGCCGATCAAAGACCGGAAGCTTGCGAGTGCAACACAATCACAGGACTCAATGGGTTCGTCGCCGGTGAAGGTGAATAGGAAGGGGTTGGCGGGAAAAGCGGGGAAGAAGGGGGGGAGTTGGAGGTCGGCGCATGAGATGCATTACGCGGCGAACAGAGCTCAGGCGGAGGAGATGAAGAGGAAGACATACTTGCCGTACAGGCAAGGGTTGTTTGGGTGTTTGGGGTTGAGTTCGAAGAGCTATGGTGTGGTGAATGGGTTTGTTGGAAGAGCTTTGAACCCTGTGCCTTCAAGGTGATGGTGGTTGGTTGTCAACTTCTACAGTCAGGTTTTGAAGTGCTTGTGTATGTGTGTGTGTATATATATATATATTTCTTTTTCTGGCCCTGAAAAGAGTGGCTTGTATTTTCACGTTATTGGATCTTTATGGTGTCATGATGAATTTGGCGTCTCTTTTCATCCCTATTCTTTTTTGTAAAATTATTTTGCTTCTCCCTTTCTCTCTTTTTTGGCAGATATATATATATATATATATATATATATATATATATAACTATATTTTGTGAATTGGCAAATCTCCTTGAATCTTATGGTCATTTTGGTTGCGGAGATGGAATGGACCGTTCATTTCATTAGTAAATTTATGTAATACGTATTATATTCCCTAACAAAACTAAAATAATCATTTCTTATAATAGTTTTTGCCTGTTATGATGTTATGGACAATATTTGGTCATTCGTGAGGTTGGTTAAAATTTTAAGAAAGAAAAATAAATATATAATCCATAAAAGAAAGATATCTGTAATTGCTGCATAAATGAATATTGTTTTAAGGGGTTGTTGACTTGTTGGTAGTTTGTATAATACAATGGTCTTTCCCAAAAGAAAGAAGTTTTCTAATGGGATTTTGCACGATTTTTTTTTAAAATTTTTCATAAGCTCCTTTTAACCTCCAATATTTCAATATAACCCGTAAATTTTAACAACCAGTTCCATGTCAAGAACTGTAAGTGTAGTGGGAAAAAAATTATTTTCGTTGTGCAGGTGCGACAGTGGCAAGAATTCTAAGGCTATGATTGGTTAGTGAGAAGTAGCGGGAAAGGAAAAGAAAAGAAAAATAATCCTATTTTTTTTTGAGTTTGATTAGCGCGAAAAGGAAAATTTTGAGAAAAATAAGTTTTTCATGTGGATGAATTTTTCTCAAAATATTTCCTGCAAAAAATATGCGAAATTTTTGCTTTCGCGAGAAATCTATCCTATTATCTATTAATTTTCTATTTTAACCTCATATTGTTCAGAACATCAGTAATTATTTTCTACACAAACTCAATTATTCTTTTCTACACAAACTACGTCAACCATTTTCAACTCTGTGAAATAAAGTTATGTAGTCCAGATTTCTAATTACCATCTTCATTATCGGGAATATTTATATTTAAAAGGAATCCGTAATATTTATATTTAAGACGAAGGGCATACACATTTATCTAAAACTAATATCCATGAAAAACTATCGACAAATCCATTAATATAACATTATAAAATATATGTCCAATAAATATTTATTTATAAAGTGTTAGTATTTAAGAGTGAAAATATTGCCAACATATCTATTTTTTTTTAAAAAACGACAACAATTAAGAATAAATTGTTCAATAGATATTTATAATCACGTCTTTATTAGTGAAATATGTAAAATAACTTAAAATCAACGTAATTACAATCATTATTTGATCTTGCCTCCCCTTTTGAACTAGGAATTCAATCTAAGAAAAAATTATATAGCCTAATTATGTATATAAATATTTTATAATTGTATTTAATAATTGTATAATTATTTTTAAATATCTTAATTTAATATTAATATGTTAAATCATTGTATTTTAAGTATTTAAAGTATAAGGGCAATTTTGGAAATAAAAGTTATTTTCTTTTCCATTTCATGTTATCCAAACTAACAAAACAAAATTTTCTTTCTAACCAAATGCACTCTGAAAAGTGATTTTCCTTTTCTTTTCTTTTCACTTTCTTTCACTTTCACTTTTCATCTCATTTCTATCTAACCAAACAGACCTTAAGTGTAGTTGTCAAACTTTGTGCGAGTACGACAAAAAATTTCTAACTAATCAGAATAATTGTTTGATTTAGATTAAATTTTAATTTCATTAGGTTGAAAAATTGAAATTGTTCTCTTTTTTTTTTTAGTCTATAATAATAGTAACTGAAATATAAAATTTTGGGCCATAAATTGTGAATTTGGATTTAGTACAAATTGGGTTATTAAAAAAAATTTATTTATTTTGGACCGATATAAAATAATTTTCTTAAAAAAATAATTTGAGGCCTTAAATTATGTAATTATATTAGGCTTTATTTTGAATTAGGTTGAAAAATAATTAATTTTTTTAAGGGCTATAAATATACTATTTTAAAAAAAAAATTGGGGCCCACCTAAACCGGAGTCCCTAGGAAGCCTAGATCGCCTATGATCATAGCCAACCCTGGGCATGCATGTTGCTACCGTGCAAGTCTATGGGTGCGTTTGGAAAGCCTGTTTTTTGTATTTGTTTTCTGTCTTCAAATATAAAAACTGTTTTTGTATTTGTCTTTGTTTTTTCAGCAAAAAATTAAAAACAAAAAAACGTTTGGATGAAAATTTGTATTGAAAAATAAAATGGTATTGGTGGGCGGCGGCGGTGACCGGCGGCGGCGGGGGACGGTGGTGGTGGGTGACTGGCGGTGGGGCCCGACGGTCGGCGGCGACCGGTGGCGGGGGGTGGTGGTGGTTGGCGGCGGCGACAGGGGCGGCGGCGGAGGTGGTACCCTAAACAGTGAAAAAACTCAAAAAACAACTAAAAGTTGTATTTGGTGTTTTTACCACTTCTGCACACTATTCACAGAAGATAGTTTTCTTGAGAAAAAAAAAATAAACAGTAAACGCGTTTGCCAAACGTGTTTTTTTTTTAACTCGGTGAACAGTAAAAAAATAAAAACTGTTTTCTCGTATCCAAACGACTCTACATGTTATCAAATGTGCATCAACACATCTACTATTCCTCCTAAACTGGGAATATTTAGGGTTAGTTCTATTTTTATCTTCTGATGTTTGTTCTAATTTTATTTTGATTCTTTCAAATTTCAAATATTTTCAATTATGCCCACTAAGACAAGACGAATGTCAAATTCACTAATGGTAATTTGTGCAATTATTTATTTACACTTGAGTATCATATTTTTTTTAAAAAAACGTGTTTTTAGGACAAATTAGATATTTTACATAGTGGCTAATTAGAGGGTGACGTAACTCAATTAATGGAATATGCTCACGGCATCAATACTAATGGAATCTAAATGGGACAAAAATCAAATTAAAAGGTGTGTAATTAAAATATTTAAAATTCGAAGGAGTCAAAATAGAATTAGGACAAACCTCAAAATAACATTAAGGGGATAGCACTTCTATATTCCTAAAGGTCCTATACATAAACCCTTTTGACTTGTATAAACATTATCGACTAACTAATTTACTTAAAATGAATAATTTTTTTATAATTTTTTTTTTTAAAAAAAAAGATAAGTACCTCATAGGTTTTAAAGTTTTTTATTTTATTTGAAATAGTTATTTGATTGGAAAGAAGTGTGATCCTCATTCCTTACTTCCTTGAAAGTTACAATCTAAAATGACATATCTCATATTCCATATTTATAGCAACAATTTAGGACTCACATACACGAATGAACAACACTCATACAACATGCATGTTATATAGTAGCACTATTCCCGTCAAATCTGTGACTTAGACCCTGTTTGGTAGGTGGTCTGGTCTGGTCTTGCGTTTTATGGGACCAGACCGTGTTTGGTAGCATTGGTCCCAAATTTTTGGTTAGACCAAGTAAGACCAAATCAGACCAAAATGACCTCATTTCAGACAAAAAAAAAGGTGGTTCCTGGTGGTCCGGTCTGGTCTTATTAATAAAATATATTTATAAATAATTAAAAATGCATAAATAATAATAATAATAATAAATTAAATAAAACATATTTTAAAAATAAAATATAAATAATAAATAATAAACAAAATGAAATAAATAATACCTAATAATAGCATAATCCATGAATATAATAATAATAAATAAATGAATAAATAATAAAATATATTTATAAATAATTAAAAATGAATAATTAATAATATAAATAATAAATTAAATAAAACATAATAATAATAAAAAATGAATACAATAATAATAAATAAATATAATAATAATAAAAAATGGACTAAATAATAAATTACATAAAACATATTTAAAAATATAATAAAAATAATAAATAATAAACAAAATGAAATAAATAATAATAGTAAATAAATATAATAATAAATAATAAATAGATATAATAATAAGTAAATATAATAATGAATAAATACTTCATAATAATAATAAAAAATGAGTATAATAATAAATTAATAAAATATATTTTTAAATAATTGAAAATGAATAAATAATTTATAAATAAAATGAATTAAATAATGAAATAATAATAAATAAATAGAATATATTTATAAATTAATATATAAATGAATAAATAATAATTTAATAATATAAATAAAAAAATAATAAAATATATTATAAAGTGAAAAAATAATAAATAAAGAAATAAATAATACATAAATAAATATGATAATAAATAATAAGATCAGACCGCTTACCAAACAGACTTTCCCAGATCAGATTAGACCAGACTAGACCGAACCGGACCAGACCAGACCAGATCAAAAAGACCACCTACCAAACATGGCCTTAATATTATACGGGTTCGGGTATAACTTTCAAAATTTTTTTTTGATGGAATCTAGATCTTCTGGGAGGTTAGACCTTTAGCACTACAACATGACTACAGTAAAAATTCAAAACCTTTGCCAATAACTTGTTACATGCATTAACGGTTTAATTTGTTAGTTCCACTATTTATTTAAAAACACTACATGACACCATGACAATGCACAATGGGATAGCTCCTAATCCCATAACACAGTACTTAATAATTATAGATGGCGCTGAAATTAAGCAGATGCAAAAGGACAAAAAAAAAAAATAATAATAATAATGGTGAGGGCCCACTGGATATTGAGCTGTTTTTTGGTTGTATATATGAATCTGATATATGTGTGATACATATTTAGACACAAGGACTGGATGGTGGTTAGGAACTTTAGGATATCTGGGATGGATTAGGGATGAGCTTATTCTCTCTCCTCTTCACAATAGACAAACAATGCGTATATATATATATATATATATGTGTGTGTGTGTGTGTGCACATTTGTCTTCTCAATTTCTTAGATTTGCCTTCTGGCAAATGAACAAGGCAGATGGAGATTTAGGAGGGTTGGTTACCTCATCAATTCTCGTGGGTCAGGGTGGCTTCTAGACATTGACATAAAGGAGATTTTGAATAAACTCTGACTAATTGATCAATAATTTCAGGATACTTTATCCCAATTCGGCCTCCGTCCTTTTCTCCTCTCACTGGACTTCGGTCCATTAAAAATTGCAACAGACCCTAATGCATCTAATGGTTGATCCAATGGAACCGATCTGATCGGTGAACCCGATTCCTACCAGATACAATCTGTTCCATTGAATTCGAAGTCCAGTGAGAGAAGAAAATGATTGGATTTTTTTCTAGTTTATCCCTTTAGCTCTTGTATCCCCTTTTTCGCCCCTGTTAAATAAATGAATTACAAGATTATCCTTTGGTTGTATGAAATTATTTGATATAATAAGCACTATTTTGTGATCAGCAGGTCGATATTATATATATATATATATATATATATATATAGTTGTATACTAATAAAAGAATATTTTGATTATTGTACCGGAGCCAACTACAGTACTGTTGAGCCCCAAACACTCTTTGTGTATTTTTTTTTCACTCTCTCTGTATCAACTAAGGTCCACTTCTACCTTAGTAGCACCACTCTTTTAGAAATGCTATGAATATTACATTCAAATTATATTTAACCATCACATTTATTATCAATAAACACATGTTGATGACCAGGATGGCAGGATGTCATATGTTGGACTTATAGAATGAATTCTGTCCAAACTACTGAAAAAAAGAAAAAAAAAAAAAAAAGAAGAAGTGGATGAATTGAGCTGTTAAGACCATGGTGGTATGCTTATGTTATATGTATATATATAAATATATCAGGCATACAAATATATATTTAAGTATTACAATAATGGAAAGGAAACTGACCCGTAATATGAAATTGCAAGAAAGAGCAGATTAAATCCGAGCCCTGTGTGATACCACGGTTTCCTTAAAGTAATATTTCTCCCTCTACGGTGCTCAAGGATTCTGAACAAATGTCTTCCAAGATAGAACGGATTTCGCCTCCACTGTTGCAGCACTGCAATGGTGAAGACCGGCGAACTCAATTTCTGTGTGTGTACCCGAACATGAACCAGACTATATGTATATGCGTATGTATGCAGAGGGAAAAATGTATTTCTGGCAGAGTGAACAATTGAACGTTTTTTGAATGGACTGCAGTAGCCTATACATATAGAGAATGGAGATGTATCTCAACTGTATAGGTATCCAATCCAAAAGGTGTATAAACTGTATATACACTGGTTGCCTACAAACTGTATACGTATCTCTTCAGAAGAGATATTTGCAGTTTTGGCAAAAAATAAAATTAAAATGGGTAGAACCGACAACCCACCCGCCACGACCCGGACCGGGCGCGCGCGTGTGTGTGGTTAGGCTAAGGCTTGCATGGTTCATGCATGGTCTAGCTCTCCTCCCATGCCTCTAGTTATTCAAGTCACCCATTCAATGCAACTATATATAAACACCTTTACACTTCACTTTATTTCCAATGTGGGACAAACATTCTTACCCAAGGTCAAGTGGGTCACTTTGAGAGAAAATTTCTCATTCAATAATGAATAGTTTTGAACATGTAGTTATACCAACTTGATCTCCTCACCAAGGAGAACACATTAGTGCTTGGTCCCGTTAAAATCGGAGTTCGGGTCCCATAATTATTTAAGCTCAAAGTTGAGTTTAATTACTATTCTCCAAACTATTTCCAGCAGTGGTGTGGCCTGTGGATAATGAATTTGTCACTTTACTTTTCCATGTACATGTGTGTATGTCGATGTAATATATATATATATATATATATATATATATATATATATGTGTGTGTGTGTGTGTGTGTGTCTCATTGTATGTGGATTGTGTATGCATCATTCGATGGATACAGTGACCAGCATATTCTCCACTATATTTTGACGACGCTTTCATCCTATATATAGACATCGCATTTATTATGAATAACATGGATATCACATGAGTGATATCAATGTAACACTTGTTACGGATGGATGTTTCAAAAGTTTAAGTCAATGGATTAAGTTAACATTCATCAATTTAAACTATTCATTTTTTTCTCTTTATTCGATGTGAGACAAATGTGCACCATGTAACATTCTCCCCCATCCGAACCCACGCAACGCCTTCATTGCGATCGGACCACCCTGCCTACCCAACCTTGGACCCGGACTCCGGCTCGGGGTGCAGACTCCAAGCATGTGCTTGGCGTGACACCGGATGAAAGACTGAGTTTGCTCTGATACCAACTGTAACGGGTGGATACTTCGCGGTTCGACCCAAAAGCTTAAGTCAATGGGTTAGTCTAGTATCCACCCATTTAATCCTCATTTACTTTCTCGAGAAATTATTGGTTACAACGGTGACATCAAGTCATTAGGCTGACATGGTATCACCATCCAATAAAATCAAATATTTTGCATATGTATTATCCAGCTTAACACTATGATATATATGGAAGCACAAATAAAAAGGAAAAAAGAAAAATCACTCACGTCTCTCTCTCTCTATATATATACATATACATTAGTATTTAATATATAGTATAACTCTTATATATCTAATATTTTCGTTTTCAATCTAATTATCTCCCTCCCTCAATACACAATTTTCTTTATATATATATATATGTTAAAACAATTTATATATTCATATATATATATGTTGCGAATCTTTTATATAACCTATTATCCAAAGAAACTAATTAAAAAGTAAAAAATAAAATAAAAAATAAAAATAAAATAAAGAATAAGGTGGAGGATTTTTGTTTGTAGAACGAAAAGGAATGGAGAATTTTAAAATGAAATTTAAGATACATATGAAATATTGAAAAAAAAGAAGTGAGAATAGTTAATTTGTTATTATAATTAAACGGAAAAAAAAACCCTGACAGATTAAATTTTGGATAATCTATATTAATTCTTATGGTTGTGATAAATATGAGATTATATCTTTTTTTTCTTATATATTATATTACTGAACTGACAACTCATATAATACATATGAATTTTTTTATTTTATTTTATTAAATAATGATACCATATCAACCTAATGACTTAGTATCATCGTTGTAACCAATCATTTCTCCACTTTCTTCTCTTATCCGCTGTGAGACATGCAGGAACCATGTAACAACAGTCCATTTCCTTCTTTATGAATGTTGTGCTTCACATATTTTTATACAATTTGGTTCCTTTCCCTTTTGAGTTTGTCAATGAATTTTCCCGAAACAAATTGAGGCCATTAGTTACATGAAGAGGAGATATTTGGTGGACCATGTTTTCCCATGGCGGCTCCATATCTTAATTCTAATTAGATCAATGGGAAAAAATTCAATATTTTAAATGGAGTTAACATAATGTCATTAATATAAATAGATTGATCCAGTTGAAAAAAATTAACTAATGTCTAATGTCATTAACATGTTTTTCTTTCTCAAAATTTATCTTTGCAACTGACATGAAATTGTTGATATTGAATTCTCAACATTTCACTTAGAATTAAGTGATATAAATATAAATAAATAAATATATATATATATATATATATATATATATATATATATATATATAGGGCTAAGTTTTAAGCAAGTATTCGTTCTTTTTGGTAGCTATTTAACAATACAAAAAGGTTCAAAGACGTGTTCCGATTCTATTAAAAATGAAATAGATTTGACAATATTAATATATATGGTTAATTTCATTTACACCTCCTGAGATTTATTTTTATTTTAATTGCACCCCCTCAAATTTAAATATCTTCAATTACATCCCCTACTATTCAATATTCTCATCACTTAGACCCCCTAAACGATGACATCATCTTGAATTTTTTGAAAATTCCTAAACTACCCCCAATGTGTTATCCTTGTTTTGTTTGGAAACAAGGATAGTGTTTTTATCAATTAGACTCCCTCCCATCATTTTATTACTTTTTTTAATTTTAAAAAAAAATTAAAAAAAAAACATATTAAATTCAAGACAAATATATAAAATTAAAAAAAACCATATAAAATTCAAATAATATATATTAAATTTCAAAAATAAATATAAAATTCGCAAAAAACATAAAAAAAAATTGAAACAAATATATAAAATTAAAAATAAAACATATAAATTTCAAAAATATATATATTAAATTTTGAAAATAATTATAAAATTTGAAAATAAATATAAAATTCAAAAATATATATATTAAATTTTGAAAAAAATTATAAAATTTGAAAATAAATATAAAATTCAAAAAATATATATTAAATTTTGAAAAAAATTATTAAATTCAAAAAATATTTGGTTGCACTGTGCAGCATTGTGCCGAATACCACATTACGAGAGAATTTGGAACAAAAATGTAAAATACGGGTTTTTGCCAATAGTTTAAGTTAAAAAACCTAACATATTATATGGGGGTGTATGTATATTTATATATATATATGGTTGTTTACTCAACAATGAAACCCTAATACACCCGTACCCATCAGTAATTTCTTAAACTCAATTTCATTCTTTGATCTCAAATCGAAATTTAATTTAGCACCACAACAATCAAACCCTAACACACACATACCCATCAGCAATTTCTCAAACCCAATTTCATCATTCAATCTCAAATCAAAATCCAATTCAGCAACATATACATATATCCATATATATATAACTGTTTACAATTATAAACAAGAAAACCCTAATATATGCCCATACCCATTACCTCATCTTCGTCTCCTTCCTCCCCGATCGCCGTCACAGTCACCCGCTCATCGGCGACCTCGAAAGAAACGAATCGACGGTGAACTTGGCCGACATGCGCTTGGTGTGCCTGGTGTCGATCTTGTCGGCAGGAATGAAGGCAAAGCTGACCTCGGTGCTAGAGTAGATGATCTGGAGCGAGTTGTCATGGTTTGGGTTTCAGATGGTGATATTAGCTTGGGTTTGGAGAAGAATGAGAAGAGAAGACGAAGGTGTGCAATTTAAGGAATTTGGGTTAAGGTTTATTCCCTCCATAGAGATCCATCTAAGTAAAGATCCTAATCTCTTTTATTTTTCTTTAACTATTTTCAAATATATAAATTAAACAAATTATTAATTTTAAAAAAAATTAAAAATGAAGAAATAAAGTAATATGTGGATGAAGAGAGAAATATGGTGTTTGGATACAAAGTTATCCCTATCCTGGTTTATATCAGATTTAAATGGTTTAAAATTCAAAGGTAATTTGGACATTTTACTGAAATTTTGACCAAAGTCAAACAAAAATTATTGAGAGGGGATGTAATTGAAGATATTCAAATCTGAGAGGGTGTGATTAAAGTTAAAGCAAACCTCAGGGGGTGTAAATGAAGTTAACCCTAATATATACATGGTCTTGACAATGTTGAATCACAAACAAAATTTCAAGTATTATATCTGCAGATTCAGAGATGATGAGATCAAGAAATAAAGAACATGTATCATGAATGGTTATTAAACTTACCACATAGTTGAGAAAACAAAAATGAAACAAATCATGGTTTGTGAAAAATGCAAGAGACATCTGTCACATGACAACTTGTAGTTTAAGTGAAATTACAAATTTAGACTAAACATAAAAACGAAAAATTGAATTATTGTAGCGCGCTTCGTACAATTGAGTTATTGAAGATAGGTTTGATTGTGCATTGTTAGAATATATGTATATATTAGGCAAGATCGTCTCAATCAAATTGGAGGCTTAGGCGAAAAGTATAAATGATGAAATTGGAGGTCTTATGCAAAAAATATAAAAGGGACTTTTGGTTTCCATATTAGTTGTCCACTATTGCAATTTTACTTGTCCCAAATTACTTATTCAGTTTCGAATTCCAGTATAATTTCACCTCCCACTTTCCCCAACTACCTTTCTTCCACTAACTTCAAACAAATATCGGACTCCACCATAATATTATATCATGAAGGGCAAAATTGAAAATTGCACACTAGTCAACCTCAAACCATAAAATGTTAAAAAATCCAAATTGGACAAGTATTGTGGGACAGATGGAGTATTATTTTTAGTAACACTTATTTAAAAATCATCTTTCTCATTTTTTGAGATGCAAAATTACTAATCAGACTATTGTATTCAAGTGTTGATAAAATTTCTTTTTCAATAGATAATATAGTCAATTCATTTAATCTTTCTTGCGACATTGTTGATATTAGGTATGATTTTATCAACTTTAATTTTGAAAAACTCATTTCTGCTGCAACAATGGTTACCGGTATTGTCAATAATATTCGGTAAGTAATGCATGCATTTGGAAAAGAATTTAATCGTTTAATGTAAAATCATTTTCTAAAATATACACCATGGTTGAAAGTGTGTACTAAAAATCTAATTTTTAAAATGTGACTATTTAGATCCATTCTAAAGGTTTATTTTTTACAACATTTATAAGGAGGCTCATTCTAAAAGTTTATCTTTTACAATATTATAAGGAGGTCATTCTAAAAGTTCATCTTTTACAATATTATAAGGAGACCTATTCTAAAAGTTTATCTTTTATAACATTATAAGGAGACTCATTCTAAAAGTTTATCCTTTACAATATCACATGAAGGCATGTTTTAAAAAAGAAATATATATATATATATATATATAATATTTTTTAAAAATTATATATATTTAAAGCACCCAAAAATTTGGGGCCTTCCTATCGGGTGGGGCCTTAGGCGGCCACCTAAATCGTCTTACTATCGAGACGACCCTGTATTAGGTCCATCTTGTATAGATTTGTTCCCTACTCCAAGTAGACTTGTCCTTCACACCTTCTCTTATATATATAGGTGTTAACCCTATTGTACAAACTCAATTATTCAATACAAAAATTATTCAGCTTGTTCTTTTGTTATTCACTTTATCAAAGCCAACATGGTATCAAAGTCTTTTCAATTAAAACCCTAGTTTTGTCAAGCTTCGTCTTTTCCTCCTTCTTCTTTACAAACCCTAGTTTGCTAATCTTCTTTATCTCAAGCTTTTACAAACCTTAACCCTCTTAGCCATACATACATATATTTGTTCATATATATATATATATATATATATATATATAGCATACCACAGCATCAAACCAAGTTCTCGAATTTATCCACCAGAGCCTATAGAAGCCTTCTTGTGTTTAGACGCACCACCATCCCATCACACTCCATCATTATCTCCCTCTGATAATCGCTTTTGCTCAGACTCAAAATAAAAATTAGAATTCTGAATCTGCTGTCGAGGTCCAAAATAGAAACAAGTTTCGATCCTATTTAGAGTCAAACCAATAATCAAAATTACCAAACCCAACCTACCAGTAGCCGACCCATCTTCAAACGAAGCCACGACAGTTGAAAACAGGGCCAAAAACCACCACACGCGTCATTACGTGCCACCAGAAGATCGGTGCATCTGGAACTTTCGGCCTCACGCGCGTGCGCGTCTTCAACCTCTAGCGCGCGTGGGTTTCACGCGCCCACTAGTTTTCTCGGCGATATTTTGCCAATATTTTGGAGATAAATTGACAATTTTTTCATAATATTATGAGGATTTTATCGTGATACGATATTTTAGAGAGATTTTAACGGTATTTTGACTAATCAGCACTGCCACATGTCACCCCCAGAAGTTGTCATGTGTTAACTCCAAAAACTTGACACTTGTCCTTTCCAGATTTAACCACGTGTAACTTCCAGATTGTGCCACGTCATCAGGTTCTTTCAAAATTACAGTTTTGCCCTTATTCAATCTTTTGTGCATTCCAGGTTCATTTGAACTCCGATTTTAGCAAATGAATAATCGATTTTAGCTATTTGGACCACTCCAGACGCAACCGTATAGTCGGTTTTGCGAGATTTGAGTTTGATCTCTTGATTACTCATCTTTTTCATTACTATGGATCGTTTGGAGGTCTCTCATCCTATCTCCACTATTCTCAATGGGCCAAACTATACTATTTGGGCTCAGGCTATGACCAGTTTTCTCAAAGGTCATAAACTTTGGCGACTAATCACTGGTGATGTTACCATACCATGCCGCGAGGGCACTGGAACTAATGACAAGTTTGTGGAACGCCTAGATGACTGGGATAACAATAATGGTTAAATGCTCACCTGGTTTCGTAACACATCAGCTCCGTCAATTCATCAACAGTTTGATCGTTTCACTATCGCTAAAGAAGTTTGGGATTTTCTCAAAAGTTGATACACCACCACAGATCTTGCTCATCAGTATCAGCTTCTGACAAATCTTCATGTTAAGAATTAACAACCAGGTCAGTCTATTAATGATTTTGTGTTAGAGATATATGTTATTTGGGATCAACTTGCACTTTTTGAACCAACTTGGAGTTGTACCTGTGATGCTAAGAAATTCATTACCTATCGAGATCAACAACATGTTGTCACACTTCTGATGGCATTTCATGATCATTTTGAATCAGTTCGAGCCTCTCTTTTACATAAAAGTCCTTTACCCTTTCTCGACAGTGCCATCACTTAGTTTCTATCTGAAGAACCAGACTTGGAACCAAATCTCAGACTTCTGATGTCGTTATAACTGTTCATCATCCCAACTATGCTACATCCTCTTCTCAGCAATCCTCTCAGCAGACATGTACCTACTGCCATCAAAACACCCATGATCGCCTGAATTGTCCTATTCGAGTTTGCAAGCATTGTCACAAGAAAGGGCCCGGACTTTATCACAATGATTGCTTCAAGAGTCCTTACAATAAGTCTCGCTCCTATTCATCTCACGGAGCTCCAACCAAACAATATCAATCATCTAAGTCTGTCAATGCTACCATTGTGGAATACTCTTATCCTTTAGAAGGTGTCAGTCCAGTAGTCTCCACAAATGACTTTGTCACTTTACTCAAACATGTTTATCCCCTTCTGGTAATGTTATGTCTGTCACCACAGGTGATTCTTGGTTTTGTTATTTTGGATGTTGCAATCATATGACTGCGGATTCTTCAATTTTTCATTCTAAAAATACTATCTCTCATCCATCATCAATTAACACTGTTGATGGATCTCAATTGTCAATTAGTCATATAGGATCAGTGTCTACATCCAATCTCTTTCTTCCAGCTGCTTTACATATTCCACAGTTGACTATCAATCTTATCTTTGTTGGTCAATTATGTGATCTTGGTCTCAAAATCATTTTTTATTCTTCTGGTTGTCATGTGCAGGATCCGAAGATAGGACGGATCATTGGGATAAGCCGTAAGGTTGGACACATGTTTGAGCTCATTCATCTTCACATTCCACATCATTCCTCTAGTTCTACAGTTGTTGCTACATCATCTTCCCCTCCTTTCAACTTATGGCATTCTAGGTTAGGACATGTGTCTGTTGATAGACTTCGCTCTTTAGTATCAGCGGGCAAACTTGGCAATGTCAAACCTGATACTCTTTCTTGCTTACCTTGTCAATTAGGAAAACAACCAGTTTTATCATTTAATAAAAGTTTTTCTCATTCCATTGCTCCATTTGATTTTGTGCATTCTGATGTTTAGGGTCATTCTCCTAATGACACAATGGGGGGTTCAAAATATTTTGTCATTTTTGTTGATGATTACACTCGCTTCACTTGAATTTTTCTCATGAAAAAACACTTAAAATTATCTCAAATATATTATGATTTTGCTCATATGGTTAAAACTCAATTCTCTTGTCCCATAAAAAATTTTTCGTGCTGACAATGCCATGGAATATAAGGAAACAATTTTTTTAAAATTCCTTCGTCAACAGGGAACTGTGTCTCAATATTCTTATCCTGGAACCTCACAACAAAATGGTCGTGCGGAACGTAAACATCTTCATATCTTAGATATTGTTCGTACCCTTCTTATTGACAGTTCTTGTCCTGAACGTTTTTGGGGGGAAGCTTCTCTCACAGCTGTTTAGACTATCAATCGCATTCCCATGCCCAACATTGACAACCAAACGCCTTATGAACGATTGTATGGTACATATTCTAACTACAATCTTCTTAAGGTTTTTGGTTATGCTTGTTTTATCCTATTACAGTCGCACGAACATTCCAAACTTGAATCTCGTTCTCGTCTCTGTTGCTTTTTGGGATATGGAATTAAACATAAAGGGTATAGGTGTTGGAATCCTCTTTCTAAATGTCTTCGCATCTCTCGTCATGTCATATTTTGGGAACACAAAATATTATTCTCTCTTTCCAAGTTTAACCTTACACCATCTTCTATTACTCCATTTTTCACTAATCCTACACTTAGCCTTTTTCCACCAGAGGATGATACTCCACCAACCACTGATTTTGATCTGTCTACAGAGATCTCCAATACTCCATCTCTGTCCATGACATCCGATGTACCTCCTCCTACGCTCTTCCCTACGGTCTATCCAAATGAGTCAGCCTTGTCTGATGATCCTATCGTTGAAGTCTCTGTTACTGACACTGTTGTTTCACATTCTCCTGTTACTACTCGTCATTCTACTCGGGTAAGAGAACTTCCACATCATCTTCGTGATTATCATTGTTATTTCACCATCTTCTCTCATCATGAACCATTATCCTATAAAGAGGCAAGTTCTAATCCACATTGGCAGAAAACTATGACTGAGGAATTGCAGGCTCTAGACAAAGCCCATACATGGGATTTAGTGAATCTTCCACCAAGGAAGACTGCAGTTAGTTGTAAATGGGTATATAAAATTAAAACTCGATCTGATAGCTCAGTAGAACGATATAAAACCAAACTTGTTGCTAAAGGATTTACCCAAGAGTATAGGATAGATTATGAAGAGACTTTTGCTCCTGTTGTTCATCTTACATCAATACGCAACTTACCTGCCATTTCTGCTGCTCGACGATGGGGTATATTTCAGATGAACGTAAAAAAATGCATTTCTTAATGGTGATCTCACAAAAAAAGTTTACATGAAACCTCCTCCGGGCATCACTCACTCTCCATCTCAAGTTTGCAAACTTTAGAAAGCTTTATATGGTCTTAAGCAAGCTCCTCGTGCATGGTTTGGAAAGTTTAGCTCCACTATCAAGCAATTTGGATTCACCTCTAATGCATATGATTTAGGGCTCTTTATTCGTAAGACAGATGTTGGTCTCATACTATTACTTCTTTATGTTGGTGATATGATCATTACAGGGGACGATATCACTGGTATTTCGGATCTCAAGCGATCTGTTAGTCTTCATTTTAAAATGAAAGATCTTGGGCGTCTTAGTTATTTCTTGGGTCTTGAAGTTCTCTTTGATTCTGGTGGTTACTATCTATCTCAAGCAAAATATGCTTCTGATATTCTTGCCCGAGCAAGTCTCACTGACTCCAAAACAGTATCGACTACGGTGGAAACTAATCTCAAGCTCACTCATCTTGATGATGATCCACTTATCAATGCCACATTGTATCGACAGTTGGTTGGCAGTCTTGTCTATCTCACTATCATTCGTCCAGATATTGCTTATCCAGTTCATCTAGTCAGTCAGTTCATGTCTGCTCCACAGAAAATTCATTATAATGTTGTTATTCGCATTCTCCGCTACATCAAAGGCACTTTGTTTCATGGTCTTCACTTTTCATCTACTCCGTCTCTTGAGCTTCTTGCATATTTTGATGCTGATTAGGCAGGAGATCCTACTGATCATCGTTTTACTACTGGTTACTGTTTCTTCTTAGGAGATTCTCTCATCTCATGGCGTAGCAAGAAGCAAACTGTCACTTCTCGATCTAGTTATGAGGCAGAATATCGTGCTCTTGTTGACATTACTCAAGAACTTCTCTGGCTTCGGTGGCTTCTACAAGACATGGGAGTTTCTCAAGGTTCTTCCACCACTCTTCGTTGTGATAGTCAGAGTGCTATTCAGATTGTGTTCCATGAACGCACCAAACATATTGAAATTGACTGTCACTTTATTCGTCAACATGTGCATAGTGGTACTGTTCGTCTTCTTCACATCTCATCCAAAGATCAGACTGCAGATATTTTCACCAAAGTTCATCTGCCAGGAAGATTTCAGGAATTGGTTTCTAAACTCCAGTTGGTCTCACATCTCCCACCTTGAGTTTGAGGGGGGATGTTATAATATATGTATATATTAGGCCCATCTAGGATGACCCGACCCATCTTGTATAGACTTGTCCTTCACACCATTTCCTATATATATATATAGGTGTTAACCCTATTGTACAAACTCAATTATTCAATACCAAAATTATTCATCTTGTTCTTTTCTTATTCACTTTATCAAAGCCAACAAAACCGAGTTGATCTTGTATTAGTGGACAAGAATTCAACTTTATACCAAACTTATATATCTCCACACAAAACTTGTTGTTACCCAAGTATCAATCATATATGGCCAGTCGTTATCTCATTTGTTTGTATATATATATATATATATATATATATATATATATATATATATAAGGGTTATTTACAATGACATCCCCTGAGATTTTCTTAAATTACAGCTAGATGTAACGTTTGTATTTTGAATGCAAACGATTAACCTCCCGAGATTTCAAAAAGTTGACAAAAAACCCTAGTTACTTTTAGGCCCATGAAAAAATATTATTAGTTACATAAAATAAAAATACTATTGATTAAAGTTAGTTTAGCATGTTGAATACTTCGAGATTTAACTAAATACTTAACATTATTAATAATATAGTGTAACATGCACATTTAAATTTTAATTTATTTGAGTTAGTTTCAATGTAATAATAATATATACATATATGTATATAGATATATGAATTTAGTTTACACATAAAATTTTATCTCAACAAAAAAGTGTCTAGGCATTATAATCATCTCAAAGATAAAATATGTTATCAAATAATTAAGCAATTTATAAAGGACAAAAAATGACAATTCATGGACCTAAAAGTCATTAGGGGTTCTTTGTCAACTTTTTAAAACCTCAGGGAGGTTAATCGTTCGCAAAATAAAAACGTTGCATTTAGCTATAATTTAAGCAAACCTCAGGGAATATCACTGTAGATAACCCTATATATAAACATCCATGTCGCAGACACACACATAAGGTTATTAAAGTGGGACAAGCAAGGTACAATCTTTTGCGTTTGGAATAAATAGATAGCCTAAATGGTGGTGAGTCTGGTGACCATGTGAAAATTTTCAGCAATTGCTTCATTTTTCTGACAATATACGGAAAATTTTAAATTTTTAGGCCCCAAGGTATTGAGGGGAGTGATTTCTAGTGTAGATATTTGTTGTGCTATAGCTTTCATACCTTTTTCTGGAGTCCAAGAGGACCTTTACCAACCATTTTCTTATAATCTTTTCATTTTACTATTTCACTTTGGCATTTTCAACCAACTTTCCTCCTGCTTCTCAATCATTTTGGGGGAGGAAAAAGAGAGCTAAGGACATGAGAAAAATTAGAAAAAGGGTTAATTTCAGTAAATCCCCTATATTATTCAATTTAATCAACTAATTTTTATTGTGTCCACTTTGCTTCCTATACTATTCAATTTTATCAATATGCCCCATCACCTCATATTTTGAGTCAAAATGCCTAAACTACCCTCAATAGTATAAGGGGGTTTAGTGAAATAGACCATTTAATAAATTCAGAAATATATATTTTCGGAAATAATTCATATTTCTCAAAAAAAAAAGTATATATTATGTTCCAAAATATGAATTTTTTCCGAAAAATAATTATTTTGCGAAAAATATATATTATGTTCCAAAATATGATTTTTTTCCATAAATATATTTTATGTTCCAAAATATGATTTTTTTTACGAATTATTTTTTTTTTGCGAAAAAGTATTTATTATGTTCCAAAATATGATTTTTTTTGCGAAAAATATATATTATGTTCCAAAATATGATCTTTTTTGAAAAATAATGTTTTTGAGAAAAATATACACTTTTATGTTCCAAAATATGATCTTTTCCGAAAAATAAATTTTTTTGCGAAAAATATATACTATTATGTTCCAAAATATGATTTTTTTTTCGAAAAATAATTTTTTTGCAAAAAATATATATTATTTTTTCCGAAATAATTCATATTTTGGAAAATAATATGCTCCCTCGGAAAAATATTTTTTTTGCGAAAAATATATATATATTTCTGAATTTATAATTTCCGAATATATATTTTCATATTATAATTTCCATATTTTCCGAAAATATGAAAAATATATTATAATTTCCGAAAATTCATAAATATCAAAATATGAATTATTTCCGAAAATATAATATATATTCAAATTTTTTTTTTTTTGAGAAATATGAATTATTTCCGAAAATATATATTTCTGACTTTATTAAATGGTCTATTTCACTAAACCCCCTTATAGTATTGAGGGTAATTTAGGTCTTTTGACTCAAAATATGAGGTGAGGGGGCATATTGATGAAATTGAATAATATAGGGGGCAAAGTGGACACAGTAGGAGTTAGTTTATTAAATTGAATAGTATAGGAGGATTTACTGAAATTAACCCTTAGAAAAATTACTAACCTCATTCTCACATGCTTGGACCTTGGTCCTTATCACAATTTATAATATTTTTGAAAGGTACATATATCGTTAATCGTTATTTAACATTGATATTATCATAACATTAAAAATACTGATATTGTTACTTACTGCAAATACTATCCTCGCATGTAAGACCAATATCGAGACCTTGGTACTTATCACAATTTATAATAGGGTTATTCCCACCGACACCCCCTCAAAGAGACCATAATCCCACACGGACCCCCTCGATATTGAGTATTCCCACATGGATCCCCTCTGACAGACGGCCGTTAGGGTTATTGACGTTTTTATTGTGAAATTACTAATTTGCCCTTCGATATATATTTAAAAAAAGGGTAAATTGCAGTAGCACCCCCTAAAGTTTCACTTATTACATTAGGAGAATATATAAAATATGAAATTACCCATATGCCCAAAATATATATATATTACGAAAATATATATATATTAGAAAAAATATATATCAAATTTGAAAAAATATATAAATTATAAAATTCAAAAATAATATATAAAATTTGAAAGAAATATTTAAAATTCAAAAAAATTATATAAAATCTGAAAATGCAAAAAAAATATAAAATTAAAAAATATATATAAAATTTTGAAAAATTATATTAAAATCTGAAAATATATAAAAATTTAGAAAAAAATATATAAAAAGGGGAAAAATATATAGATTCAAAAAAATATTTAAATTTCAAAAAACATACCTAAATTATAAAGTTCAAAAATAATATATAAAATTTGAAAGAAATATTTAAAATTCAAAACAAATTGTATTAAATTTTCAAAATATATTTTAAAATTTGAAAAATATTATAAATTCGAAAATAAATATAATATTAAAAATATATATAAATTTCGAAATTATTTTTTTTTTCAAAAAAACATATTAAATTTTGAAAATAAATATAAAAATCGCAAAAAACATAAAAATTTAAAACTATATATTAAATTTTGAAAAAAATTATAAAATCGAAAATAAATATAAAATAAAAAATATATATAAATTTTGAATTTTTTTAAAAAAACATATTAAATTCAAGACAAATATATAAAATTAAAAAAAAAACCATATAGAATTCAAATAATATATATTAAATTTCGAAAATAATTATAAAATTCGAAAAAAACATAAAAAATTATAAAATTTGAAAATAAATATAAAATTCAAAATATATATATATTAAATTTCAAAAAAAAAAAACTAAATTCGAAAATAAATATAAAATTAAAAAAATATTTAAATTTTATTTAATTCTTTCTCTCTCTCTCTCTCTTTCTCTCTCTCTCTCTCTCACACACACAGACACAGACACACACACACACCCCTCCCTCCCTTTCTCTGCACACAGCGCGCACACACATATATATATATACACACACATATATATATAGATCTATACATATATATATATACACACATATATATACGGATATATATATGTATATACGGATATATATATATATATACGGGTATATATATAACAGATATATATATATATATATACGGGTATATATAGCAGAATATATATATATATATATATATATATATGTATGTATATATATATATATATATATGTATGTGGGTATGCAATATATATAATTCCAATCTTCATTCTCTCTCCCAATTTCTCACTTCCAATCTCTCTATATATATAAATTAGGGTTAGGGTTTTGAGATACCCAAATTGAAGAAGAAGAAGGATATGTAGGTCATTTTATATCATTTTGAGGGCAAAATAGACAATTCACATGGTGGTTAACGGCAGAATTTAACGGCGTGGAGACGGAGGGGGTCTTTGTGGGACAAAATTCAATTTTGAAGGGGTCTGATTGGGAATAGTGAATATCGAGGGGGTCTATGTGGGATTAGGGTATCTTTGAGGGGGTGTCAGTAGTATTTACCCTTTATAATATTTTTGAAAGTTACATATATCGTTATTTAACACCGATACTATCATAACATGAAAAATAATGATACTATTACATACCATAAATACTATCCTTGCATGTAAGACCACCTATACTTGATATTATAGTCAAGTGGACTCGCTCTAAGGGTCAACGAGGAAATAAGAACACGGGTTGGCTTAAGCCATTAGGTGTAGTGCTTTCCAGAGATAGAATCTTCTAGTTCTTCCTATTTGACCTAGAACCTAAAATGGATGAAACACCGTATAGATGAGGACTAGAAATTACTGAATCAACTGCTCGCCCAAACTCACATATAAGACCAATATCGTCCAAATTCATTACTAACAAACTCATGGCGGCATATGTAGATTGTAGACTCTCAATGTACAATTTCTAGTAATAGAACAAACAATTGAGAGCGCATCTTTAGAAACCACCTGCCCATCCAACAACCATATAGCATAAAGGTGAATAATTAGTTAAACATAGCCATCACAATAAGCTAAACCATTAATTTTCTTTTCAGATATAAAATAAAATGGGTATAAGGTCAACTAATCATTTAGATTTTACTCCTTAATCAGCGTAATTTGGCTTGAAAAAGATAATTCAAAGAACACAAGAAGCATGCATCAACATCAGTCAACTCATGCTGTTCACTGTCAAAAATAGTTGATAATTATAAGAGTTCTAAATCAAATATTACATTATTAGTCATCCCTCTCTTCTACGAGTATACTTTCATGGTGCGAAAATTGCGTAGTAGAGCTGAACTGGAATTGCATGAAAATGGTAAATCCCAAGTTCAGAGAGAACCTAAAAGGCCAGCTCCCCAAATCAGTCTACGGGTAACCTCCAAGATGCAACATCGTCAATTTCATATGTCAGATCGACCAGAAAACGTAGACAGAATATTCTTCTTGAGAGTGAACTCATCAGCCTTTACTGAGCTGATTGACTGCACCAACACACACAAAGTGAATACCCATATCCATTACAATAACGATGATAATAATATTCCTACACTGAAGGAAAGGAAACAAGCATGATGGAAATAATTCGCCTCAAATGTTAGGCTTATTGCTAAGAGAAAAAAACAAAAGGAAAACTTTTGGTGAAGACGAGAGTAAGTAATTATAATATCACTTTGCTTACCCAAACTTAATGCACAAATATAAACAAGTTCCTTTGTTGGTCAATTAAGATATCCTCGTGTTACTGAGGACATGCTCGGACCTACCATATATATATATATATGGGGGCACTTGCCCCCTAGAAGATTTTTTTTAATATATAAATTCTGTTATTCTCTTTAGAAAAAGTAATAATATACAGAAAAATTCTTTATATTGCCCCCGCATATCAGAGGTCACCCCCCTTCAGATAATTTTCTGGATCCGTCCCTAACTGAGGATGGCACAGAATCAACACTGGATATGAAGTGTAATGCAGCTGTTTAGTCTTATTTTTTTTTTTTTTTTTTTAAAAAATGGAAGAATTAAAAATAAAGGTAATGCAGGCGATACAGTTATAAAGGGGGTGCAATCAAGGTTTACCTTCTCAAGAATGCGTTCCAGCCGCTGGGCTTCCTTCTTAACATAATCAGTACCTTTTCCCATACAGTTCTTGGCAACTTTCAAGTAGATCTTGCCATATCTGAAAAGGAAAAGGAAATAATCAAATATGAAAAAAAAAAAAAAAACATAAACTAAAGTACGATTTTGAATTTCACCAGCACTGATCTTTCTGGAAGTGGAAACGTAGAAGTTGCATGCCTGCTTTTAGTACAAGGTTTAAGTAAATTTCAGATAAAAAGTACACTTAATAGCCATTATAATAACCTTGCAGCGGAACCCGTGAGCTTCTCGACTTCTTCCTCAATGCGGGCAAATATTGCTTTTTTCTCCTCATCGCTAGCACTCACAAATTCCTTCACCAAGTTATCCAAGGTTGCAACAATACCAGCCTATATAATGGACAAAAGAACATAAGTTTGGGAAAAAACAAATATCATGCAGTTAATTTCTGAAAAAGTTCGCCACTAACTTTGGAAGTAAGCTGCCCTTTTCCATCACGACTAGTGCCACACTTCTCATTGATGAAATTAACGAAATCATCTGCATCCCGGCCACCATTATACTCTTCACCATCTTTATTGCTCTTTGGGAAGTATTTCAGTGTAGGAAAGCCACTCACACCATATCTGCATAAGCAGAGAATTTGCATCAAGATCTTTCACTTCACACACACATACACACAAATTATTGAGACAAACTGGAAGAATTTTGTTTACAAAAATACATGGGGAGCATAAGTGAGCATACACATATATTCGGGTTCAAACATAAATAAACGGTGCAAGTACATACTATGGGTTATATATTTAGAGAAGAAGCCAAAATTAGATGGTGCAAAACCCAGATTTCTGAGGTAAAATGTATAACTACTATTAGAACTCACTTTTCACCCAGATCCTTGTATTTGTCAGCATCAAGATTAGCAATCACTATATCATCTTCCATTTTAAATGCTGTAGCAACCTTCTCATAAACCTGCATAACAGCCAGCAACAAATCAAGTCAGAAATTTCTTCGAGCGGAGACTAGGATCCACCCAACAATACCGTGCAAGAGCTACTAATGTACTTACAGGAGCAAGGTTTTTGCAGTGGCCACACCTATAAAAAAGAGCATAAATCAGCGGTGCAAAGCAGGATAAAATAACTTTCCTTATTCAACTTTAACCACACAAAAATAATTTGAAGTTTGAACAGCTACTTATCTCATATGAGATTACATAAAGACATGGAAAAAAAAACCGAACATGCATTCTCACCAGGGGGCATAAAACTCAACCAAGACATCCTTTGTTTTATCAAGAACAATGTCATCAAAGTTCTCTTGAGTTAGCACCACTACATTTGAGGGGATAGCAGCTAGCTTCACATTGGTCCCTGAAAATAGGATATACTAGTCAGAGGGAGAGAACAAAATGTATAAGGCATGCACGCAACCTCTACTGACTGAATGGACATTTCGGCAAGGGGCTAAAGCTCCCACAATCTCACAGATTTATACGTCTATAATATCATATACGTGCAATGGAAATAGATTGATAAAGGCCCAGATGCTTAGTGCAATTAAATTTGACAACCTTGACAACGACCATTTCCAATTAAATTTGACAACTTTGACAACGACCATTTGATCCAATTAAATTTGACAACTTTGACAACGACCATTTGATCCAAATAATGCTTGGAATTGAACTCACACACACATACATAAGGAAATGCTTTAAATATCATTTTTGCATATCACTTATAGTTTACAGCCTTGGAGATGGAAAACGTCAAACATTTACTGAAACGAAGTTCCATTCTGAGGGACAACTCTAATTATAAAAGAGTAGATGCTTAACTATAGCAATCATATCCTACTATGATCCTTCCAAGAGGTGTCAGGTTGAGAATGTATTTCTTGAGCAGCATAATATTCCAAGAAAAATATCAAAACACCGCCCCAAATAACCGAAAAATCAAAGAAAAGTAGCATAACTGAAAATCCCCAAATTTAATTTCTCAGAGTAGAAGCCAGTCGGTGATCCTTTGAACTTTGCCTAAAACATATACAATTTGGACAAATTATATTCTAGGATATAAATATACCCAACAATGATCCATGTGACAGCCAATTAAATCAGGAGTCACTTGAAGCCAATGGTGATTTTACCTATGGCAAGAGAAGAAGGAGAACTACCATAGAAAAACCAAAGTGACAGGCAAAAGAGGAATTTGTTTGACTGAGAAAGAACAAATAGCTGGTTTGTCCTTATTGATTAATCATCAATGCAAAGACCAGACGTATCAATTTTGGTCAAAAACTTTATAAGGTCGGGTAATCAACGCGCATGACCTAGCTACTAAATCTGGTTTCTTGTTACTCTGTCTTAGAGGGAGTGATAGAGTAAAAAAAGTTTAGCAGGTGAGCCCAAGGTTTTTGTAACACTGAGCAATAAAGAGTTTCAGAAGGGAGCTTAAAAATTCTCAGAGTGAGTGCAGAAGGCTGATAAGAAACAAAATCTAAAGAGCGAGGCGTGCACGATATAGGCATAGTCCCATTTTAGTGCAAGGGTTGTGCTTTTAACGATATGCAAAGCACATCCGCAACCATATTTCATATCTTTCAGGTCAGCATCTATTATGGAATCAAGACCTGGGAAAAAAAATATCCATGAAGACAACATATGAACGATGAGAGAGCTAGAAATTCCTTCCTTCCTCTCTCTAGGTATACCCACGGCAACAAAAGCAACTGGAACCCAATGAGTGCCATACAAAGATCTCTCAAAGAATGATAGACTAGAGATTGAAGTTAGAATTCAAGCTGATTCAAGAATCCAAAGTATCCAAAATGAATTATGGAAGTCATGTCGAGCCATGGAAAACGTTCAGTAAGAATTCAAGGCTTGTAGTTGAGTACAACAGAACTGGCTGGGGACCTGAGGTTGTAACCAGGACACAGTTGTTGGTAAAGCACAAGTGGAAACTTCATGATTCAAACAGAAAATAGTAAATTATATGTAGCATTTGAAATTCAAATAGAACTGTGTGTTCCTCATACTTTTCTTTATAGAAAAAGATTCTCTACGTTTACAAGAGTAATTGCAAATATAAATTTCTCAACTTCATTTATTTTCCCATGCCTTCTCAGCAGGAAAGCTGAGCTTCATGAAAAAGATCGCAACATCATTATGAATTTGAACTTCTATAAAATTTCAGTAAGAAAGAAAGAAATATGCATTACACAAGAAATCCTCTATTTCATTCTAATGACTTCACTATACTTATGACATACTTCCCCATGGGAAGCATACAAAAATCTTAATTTGAGCTTTGAGCAAATTAACCTTCTCTTCTCATAAGAATGAAGTAGTTTACAAATTATAGGGCTAATTTATTACCTCCTTCAGTATTCACAAACTCAGCGAGGGCTTCAGCAGTTCGTGCGCCTTCATATCTAACAAACACATTCCCATACATGGAGATTAGTAAATTTGCAAGAGCTCGAGGATGGGAACAATACAAAAAAATAATCGTGTCCAAGCACTATTTCCTTGAAACATTTTCGAAAACTGTAATATGTACTGAATAAAATAAAAAATGCGAAAAGTAGCCAACAGAAAAGCACTCACTTCTTGGGCTCCAAGGACCCTTTAGGAAACCATTGGATTGTGGGATACCCAGAAACCCCATATTTGCTACAAACGCCCTTGTGTTCGTCGCAGTCCACCTTACACAATAGATAAATGATAAGTAAATGACAAGAACATCTAAAGTTTCATTCATTGAAACAAATATAATGAACTAAGTTGACATATCATAATTTTGTATTTCAAAGATAATTTTAACATCAAATTAAAAGGGAGAGACAGGGATCGTTCATGAAAACAAAAAGGGCACACTGGTAACCATAATATTTTAAAAGAAAGATTTATCTATTAACTAGGCAACTCTAAGCAATGAACCGTAGGTCTCAGGCATTGCAAGGCTGCTGCCACCCTGAACAAAAGCATGACTCAGTTAGTTACTTTCTACTCCATAACGAATATAGTATTGCATACTGAGTCTGACATGTAATTGATCAAACGGAAATGACAACTTTTTGGGAATAATGGATGGAAACGAAATGACATCAAACCATTCTTGTATCATGAACATAACCTCACAAGATTGATTACACTTTTTCCACAACCACTTTTAAGAGTTTCACCACAAAATTTTAAAAATTAGATTAAACCAGATCAGTGGAGGGAATGATGTGTTTGTTTTCATTTTTTCATCAGAAGAAGAAGATAGAGGGAGAAGGAGGATCCTAAATGGAGTTACCCACATTAAACGCAGACCTAATTCTAGCATTGAATAGATCAGATGTCAAAAGATATTTGTCCAACTGTAATCGAAATTACATAAGTAGAGATAGAGAGAGATTATGCCCTAAAACAAAGTTAATAAATCATGTCATAATCAGATGTCAATTATTTGGTAAATGAAAGTCTGAGAAATTCCAATCTAGTTCCACCAACCAATAGGAACATACTAGGCAACAGCTAAAACTATGTCTCTACTCTTTTGTGCTTGTCTCCTTGACTAGTTATGCGTTCAGGCCCCAAGAATCAACTAGCTTTAAATTATTCCAATACCCACGCTCCAAGAACATGATTTTCTAGCCTATCAATGACATAAAATCAATGTTAAAGACAGCTAATCTCCTTGTTAAAGTTTCATGCCAAACCCATCTTGATTGATGATGAAGCAACAATTCAATATTTAGGGATGATGTTCAGCGCTTTGACTTGAAATTCTATAGGAAAAAATATGAGACATGATTATTAGTCAAGATTATCACAACAACTGACACATAGAATAGGTGAATAAATCACACATACCTAAATACTCACAGTTGTCAGGGTTTAAGAATTTTGAAAACTTGTGACTTTCTGCTGAATTCTGAATCCGAAGAGTCATGAATTTATTTGAGGTAAATTTGACCAAATATTAACCACAGCCAAGAATAAGGTGATACACGCAACATGGAGCACAAAAACATAAGATGAAATATAAAACTGAACATCTATAGTCTTTAAAGTAGTTCAGGGAAATGCAGACGAATGCCTAGAAAAGCCAAAATTGAAGTGCAAGTCACTCACTTAAAAAGTCACAAAAAACATGTTCACAAATTTCAACCTGCAAATCAACATTTCTCATTCTCACACTCGAAGAACATTCATAGCTAAATACTATGTATCTCTTTGTGTGTGTATGTATCCATTCAAGAAGCATTGTCATCACAAAAATCTTCAAATTCAAAAAGAATGGTCCAAGATAGTAGAATATCTATCAACCTTTCCAATCATAACAGATTTAGCCTTTTTGAAACTTGCGCCGAGCTTTTCATACTCTGGAGCAAGCTTTTTACAGTGCCCGCACCTGCCACATGAAAGAAAACAAATTTATTGGTGCCACATATAATGCAACTGAACCAGGTAAGCTATCTAAAAGCACATCAAAGGGGGAAAAAAAAGGTGATCACAACTAAAATAAATTACAATACATGCAGCTTTCGTTGTTTAGGGGCATACCCTTATATCTGAATTGCTTCGTTGCCCGTCAAAGATAATAAAAAATTTCATCATCTAGATTGGCGAATAAAAAACAGTGGGAAACTAAACCATATTTCATTCACGTGACCATTTTCATGGTTGCTCACAATAACTTGTCAGACAACTGACATTTCTTAAATGATGCCCTTCAAGTATGGGCAAATAGCAGATTTCTGCATTGAATTTCCATGTGGTACGTCGCAAGGACAATTTACTTCAAGAGAAGCCTGTATATGCCCTTAAATAAATGCAATAGACAACCAAGTACCAGGCTAACAATATTCTTCCAACTTTTTCCATCAAATGTCATGATTTAACTTTATCATGGAACCAAGTTCCAAATATGATTGAACATCTAATATAGTGCTTAATGCATTTATTTGCGTCGCGGACCCACTCAAAATCTAGCAAAGCCTGAATATATATACATCTATATATATATATAGCAGAACAATCCTATGATATACAGATGTAAAAAACAAAAGATATCTCACTGTTAGATAAAAATATCAAAACACACACACAGAGATTCGGTCGAATTACTTAGATCGCCAAAGCATCTAATTCGAAGACAAAAAGTACAAAGTCCGAACAATGCGTAAAAACAAATCAGATACGAGACCCAACAAAAACAAACAAAGCTGATTTATATACCATAACTCACTCTTAGATCTAGATCGATCAATTCGCAATTAAAATCAGTAATCGAGCTTAATAATCCCAGATCTATACATATCAAACACAGTCATCATGTCACTACTGCATCAATCTAATTATCGCAACTCAATCAAATTTCAAACACGATACATACATACACACACACACACATACATACATATATATATATATGAATGTATATTTGTTTGTGGATTTATACCATGGAGCGTAGAACTCGACGAGAGCGGCTCGATCTTGACCGACCTCCTTGTCGAAGTTGTCTTCGGTCAAGACGACGACTTCGTCGGCGAAGGCCGACGAGAGCAAGAACGTAGCTAGGGTTAGGACGACATAGAAGATCGGTGACTTCGACATTTTCAAAACCACTTCTGAGTAGTTTTTCTGATCAATGTGATGATTGAATCAACCAAAGGTAAAAGCGAATATACACGCACATATATGTATTGTTGTGAGTGACGGAGTTGGATATTTATACCTAATATTAACCTATACTATTTCGTAGCTTAGAAGCATATATAATTTTATTTTATTCCATTTTTCGATTTCGTTCAATTTTTTACGTGTTAGATAGATAAAAATATTTTACAAATAATATAAAATAAATAAATAATTTTGAAGATAAGTACTTTATCATAACGTCTTTTTGGAATAGGCAATAAACATTTTATGTGAAGAAATCTAAAAAAAATATATAGATTTGATTATAAAATGTATAGATTTATTCCGAATATTTAGTTTTGAAATGTATTAAAATATTATTTGAATTCAGTAGATGTCTAGGAGTCGAATACTGAGGACTCGCTCGTGTTTGAGACCAAAAATTTTCATGACAACAAAATTGGGTTATTTCATTTGGATTTTGCCCTTATGATTTAACTTTGGTTACCACATCTAAAAGTTCTATTATCATAATTTACTTTAATTTTATTTTTTTTATTGTTTTTTATAAAGAAAATACTCTAATTCATGTAAATTTATTTACTTTTTTTCCAGATCAGATTGTTTTAATTGCTAATAAACTGTGTGAAAAGTAGAATATTAAAGTTTATAATACAATTAAATTAGTTGTGTGAGTGTAAATTTTCAGTAAAAAGATAAATAGTATGAGAAAAAAAAATCTTCCATTCAACCTTATAAATTAGAAATTTGAATATGTCTAGGCCGAAAAGGTAAATGAGAAAATTGAAAAATATGGAAACATTTGCAGATAAATCTAAGTATCTTAATGTTGGAAATGGGGTCCACATATGCTGATGTGTAGACATGTGAGTGCTGCATTGATGTGGAATTATGTAATTGGTCTGCTGATGTTGCAACTAACGCTAATTAGTCAAGTAATGCGTTGGTGAGTTAATGTGCAGCCACGTCACCGGAGGAAGATCAATAGTAGACTCCGCAATCCAAAACTATTCCGTTTTTGTTATTGTTTTTTTTTTTTCACGGGAACAAAAACGTGTTGGGGAGCTTTTAATGATTTTTGTTTTTATGAACAGTAAAAAAATGTTTTCTCACCCTTAATTCAAAAATTGAGAATACCAAAATGGTGTTTTTTTGTTTTCGGCATTGTTTGTTCTCGGCAAAAAAATAAATTAATTGTTACAAATTCTCTAACCTCCATTTTCAACCTCCGAATCCTAACTTCCATTTTTAACTTCCAAACCCTAACCTCCAAAATATATATATATATTTTTTGTTCCCAAAAATTTTTTAGACAAAATTTCCAACCAAACGTGTTTTTGTTTCCGGATTACCCTTAGGACAAGAACAAAAAAAAAAATTGTTCTCAAAAAATAAAAAACGAAAACGAAAACACTAGTTTCCAAACGCACCCATATAACTCTCAATAAATAACAAAACAAAGAATAATAACGTAAGAGCAACAATTTTTACATTCTATTTTCACTTTCACTCTACAAGTAAATTTTATTTTTTTCATTATAAAATAGAAAGTAAAAAATATGTTCCATAATTACAAATATTTTAAACAATAAAATAAAGACACATAAAAGGTGTTTCATAAAGTTTGTGTTTTCCTTGCAAACTAAAATAAATGATTTCAAACAAAATTATAATAATAAAAAAAATTCATAAAAAAAAAAATTCAATTTTCATTTTTTCCTGGTGTTGTCAAAAATATATAAAGGACGTTTTTATACTTCCTCCATGTGAAAGTACTTTCTAAAAGAAATAAATAATTTTTATTTTTTGTTGACATTTCACAACAGAAAGAAAAATATTTTTTATTACATTTTTTTTAAAGTTCTGTTCAATTTCTTTTGATAATGAAAATGAAGTGAGTTACCATTAAGGTATACTCTACACAATGTTAGGCAAATATTGTGTCAAAGAAGAAATTGGATCAATTCTAATTCAAATTAGGCATTAAGGCTTGGAAATTGATTGTTATCATTTCAATTATGATCAATTATTAGTATTATCTTATTTATATTTTTTGTAAATAATAAAATACTCATAACTCACTATCAGTCGTATAAAATAATTTTATTATACAGAGATAAATAAAGTATAAATAAAAAAAGGTAAATATCATAAAATCTTCTTAGACTATCAATATTGACAATAAAACTCTCGCAAAAATCATATTACCCCTTATAATATCGATTTTGATCAAATAATGTCTCTCTCTTTACGTTAATTTGATGTTAAATCTGTTAATAATGTGTTACAATTATTAAAATAACCTTTATCAATTATCAAAAAACTTTCTGGTATTCAAAATATTCTAAAGCTTTCACTATAATCAAATTGTCTTATTCATTTTAAAATTTTATGAAGTTACCTCAAATTTATTTTTATATAAAGTTATAAAATCATAGAAAAAATTTACTATTTTATATTAACACATAAAATTAGTTTAGAATTTTTCAAATACAAATTAATATAAAGGAACATAATTTAAGTTATTTTACATAATGTTTGTTTGGATATATAGCGTTGTTTGGATTGACTTTTCAAACGTTGTTTTTGGTTTTCCGAAGGAAAAAACTATTTTGAAGGGTGTTTGACAAAAAATTTAGAAGAGATTTTGGGTCTTGGAAGAACGTTTTCAAGAAGATGGGGGTACTAGCTTCTCAAAACAATTTTTGCTTCTCTTTTTCTTATGCGGGAAGCTAAAAGCAAAAATTATACCAAACAAGGCCTAGACATGTGAACACAAATATATGGACACCAAAATGTGATAATAGAAAATTAATTAAATTAAATTTCCAATAAATATTAATAATACTTAAATAATAAATTTAATTTAATAAAAATTAAGTTCTAATGAATTTCTAATCATGAAAGGGGAGTGATTTGATCGAAATTAAAAAAATGCATGGGTTGATTTGAATTTATAAGGGGTTTTATAATTAATTTTTAAAAAAAAGGGGTTTTGTTATAATTGAGAAAAATTGTTTAATAATGTGAATATTCCACTAATGGATTTGATAGCCGATGGAGGTATTTGATCAAAATCGCAATTTAATTCTTATAAAATAATTTTTAATCATAAACCTACGGTAATTCTTGATGTTGGGGGTGTTGTGAGAATGGAACTCGCAAACCAAACACCCATAAATTATAGTATTTTAATAATATTTTGAGCTTATTTGGTTTGCATTTCTAAAAGCTATTTCTTGTTTTTTGAGAATCGAAAATAAGAAAACTGTACAAAATTTGTTTGATTCAGTTTTTGTTTTTAAAAAATTCAGTCATAAAAATTCCTGTGAGTGACCTTATTTTTTTTTTTTTTTAGAAAATTTAATTATTTTCACAAAATTCTTCATAACAGATTTTAGAGATATAAACCAAACATGCTCTTAAAATTTCTCATTGGTTAAAGAGAAAAAAAAAAGAAAAAAAAGTTAGGGCCCGTTTGGTAGGCGGTCCGGTCTGGTCTGGTCTTATTTGGTGGTATTCTGAAAGTCTGTTCGGTAAAGCTGTATGGTCTTATGGTCTTATTTTTCAAAACTTATATATTATTTTTTAAATTATATATATATTTAAAATTTTATATATTAATTTTGATTTTTATATATATATTTTCGAATTTAATACATTATTTTAAAAAAATTATATTATTTTTCAAATTTTATACATTATTTTTTATTTTTTCTATTATTTTGGAATTTTTTTATTTTCCCAAATTTTAAATATATTTTTTGCATTTTATATATATATTTCAAAATTCATATATTATTTCAAATTTTTTATATTATTTTTTTAATTTTATATATTATTTTTAAATTTTATATAGATTTTTCAAATTTTATAGTCTCATCTGTTAAGACAATTATATATAAAATCATTTGAGACTATTATTTTTTATTGTCTCAAATTACTATTTTTGGTCTTAAATGGTCCTTGTTTTTTTGGAACCGTGCCAAAATATTCGGTCCCAAAAAAATCATTATGAGACCGGAACACATAAACAGGCCTTAATTCATAGATTTGCCTAATTGCCTCTTTCCAATTTTGCCCTAACCGAGCCACCATCTTCTTCTTCATCACCTCTCTACCTCTCAATGTTCTCATGTTCATTTGGGGCTTAATTTTCAGTTGATTTGAGACATGAGAGTATAATATATATATGTATGCTACTCGGCTCAATAGGGTTTATATCTTACACTTTTATTAGTCGATTTATCGCCAATATTGCGGAAACACCACATCCATATTGGCAAAGTCACTGAGTAACTAGCAATGGCTCAGCCTAGCAACAATGTAATCTTATACGTCTCCATACTTTCTTACACGTACATATATATATATATATATATATATAGACACGCACGCGTGTTTTTGCAAGCTATATGTGTATCGAAGCTACTTAATTTGATTGATACACACTCTATATCTCTCGTATAATTGTTTTGCAGAATGCTGGAGTCGACAACACTTTTCGACGCAAATTCGATCGAGAAGAGTATCTAGAACGTGCTCGTAAGCGTGAACACAAGGTTCAACTTTTTCTTTTTAATCCCCAATTGTCTAAATTTCAACTGATTTACATTTACCTAATTTTATTTTTTACTAATTATTTAATTTCATCTCAATATAGGAATCCGAAAGCCGTTCGAAGAAATGTAAGTCAGCTTAATTTTATTTTGTCACTAAAATTATTTTTTTGGGGGGTTTTGATCAGCTTATTTCTGTTCGTATGAGGGGGTGTTTGTGTGTATATATGTATAAACTGTATCTATTTGTTAAGATATTTAATATTTGAAATTCAGGCTTTGAAGTATGAACAATTTAGTTATGTGCAGCAAAAGGTCCTCCGATACAGAGGAAACCCTTGAAGCATAGGGATTATGAGGTGGACCTCGAATCTCGATTGGGAAAGACTCAGGTTAGCTGCTTTAGGTTTTGTTTGTATGCCAGCCTTTGTAGTTAGCAGTATAAGATGTTGAATGAATGCTGCATGGACTTTATTTTCTTATTATTATTTGTTTTTATGGAAGACAATTTAGATAATATTGTTGGATTTAGTTGATAGTTGGATTTTTTTGCTTCGGCGAACGATTGAAGTCAATAGTGTAGAAATGGAAAATGTCTTATGGGGCAAAATAGATAAATTGATATGCGTAATGTTGTGATTTGACTTAGTAATTAGAAACGAAAAATGTTGGGATTTGTCTTATGGATGTGTGCTAAATGCCTTTTTAGTCTGGAATGTTTCTTAACATTTCGCCATTATGCATATTGGAAATCATCTACTCAACGTAATTAGCTGCTGGACAAAGTTTTCATTTTTCAAGCGTTGACTGCTGAATGCACCAATTTTTTTTTATAGTAATGTGTTTGCATGTGCAAGTGATGGTTGCTTCTACTTGGAAAGTGGAGATCAGTTATAATCTCGTTGCCTCTTCTTATGTTTTACTTAGCACAACTTCATATCAAAGAGCTTCATCTCTTAGAAAGGGGCTAAAACTGATGTAGTCTTCTCAGTTATGTAGCGGAACATATAAGTTCCGAGGCAAGCAGGTCTATATCAAACTCTAGAGTAAAATTTCCCATTCCTTCTGTAGATTTTTTTGCAACTTTTTCAACTCATTTTACATAGCATGGTAAAAGAGAAATAAGATAGGTGAGTGAACTAGATAAAGATTAAAGAATGACTCAATAGACCTGCTAACCCCTTCTTGCATCTCTCCATGATTGTATATCGCATGACCTAGGTTCTAAGGATCCTATGGGAATATATGCTGGTCTCCAACAAGAGCCCCAAAAATTAGCGACTAAGATCAATCATGTCTCTGGCTTCCCAACTGGGTTCTAAGCACTCTTCCTTAGGTGATTCTCAATTTTGATGCCATATTAAAAGCATAAGAGAGTTCAACCAACATTTCAAAGGAGCATGCTTTTCACTGCCTGCCCCAAAGCTGATCCTCTGTCATGCACAGCTTTTGCAACTAAAGCATTACTGCTGTTATTTATATGATTTAGAGAAACCGATTTGCTTCTACATTTATGTTAGTAGCCACTTATGAAGTACGGATTTAAAGTAGATCTGTTGATGTTGATTACACTTGATATGATTTCCTAATATTCTCTTAAGAGTTTGATGACTAACTCACTAACACAATTATACATGTTCATCATTTTGTATATCAGAAACACGATTCTTTCATTTAAATGGATCTTTATGTTTGTGCTTCCCCTTACTCTTATTTTTCCCTTCCTTTTTGTACCTTTGTGTTCCTTTCTTGCATAATTTTACGGGGATGATTGAGTCATATCGGCACTACATGTTTGTATAAGAGCTCGTGGATACTGGAGCTTTAAAGCCTTATATTTTTTAGCATGGAAAGAAAGGCTTCAGATAAATATGACGGGCGTGTAAAATTTCCTGATGGACCCTTGTTAGGGCCTTTGGCCTGTACTTACAAGATCATTTGCCTCATTTGTGGAGATTTTAACTGCAAAAATTTGGCTTCTTTTCATGACTCTTCTTGATACTTATGGAGTGATGAATTCTGTTCTTCTTGTAGGATTATTTGTTTCTAGTTGAATCCCTAGGAAGAAGCATGGTTGTTCTTTCTAAGTTGATTTTGAAATATTGAAACAACATGGCATCTTATATTGGACTTCGTTTTGTTTCTATTTGTTTTTGTCCACACAGACTATGACTTCACTGTATTTATCATTTTCCCCCCTAATTTCTTGGCAGGTTGTTACCCCAATAGCACCCCTGAGCCAGCAGGTATTATTTGAACACATTTTATCATGCGTCTTTTCCTACTTGCGTTTATTTTACTGCAATGCGGAGAGCAAGTATTGAAGTAAATATTAATTACTAGGATGAAACATGATCCGATATGTGATGCCTGGTAGATTTGGGCAAAATTAGACAGTGATGTCAACGTTGCAGTGGCGTTCACCTGTTTTTAGGATTTCTAGTTGTAGATCAGACCCTTTTTTTATTGATCATGAAGACGATGGTGATGCTCAATTTTTATTTTTAGACTGTAGCTAATGCCATATCTTTCTGGAGTGGTCTCACAGTTAGCCTGGTACAAATTATCTTTGTTGAGGTGATTTGCAGAAGAACTTTAGACCTAGTGCTTACCAATTACTCATAGTGCTCGAACGTTCTTTTCACATGTCATAGAATCACAGAAAACATTAGATGGTGAAATGCATTAGGGACAGGGCCTGGCAGCAATATGTCTGCTGATCCTGGTCCCTTACCAAGTTTGAGGCCATATATTTCGATCCAAATGGTAACCTTTCCTGTATTTAGTTGTAGCAATAGTAATAGGGAAGGTAGTGAATATGAAGAAGTTTGGGACCCAATTCTTTCTTGCAATTGATTTGCTTTGGCATGCTTTGGAATAACTAGTCCTCTTGCAGGCTGGATATTTCTGCTCAGTTTGCGAATGTGTTGTAAAGGATTCTGCAAACTACTTGGACCATATCAATGGAAAGAAGCGTACGTACTCATCCATATATAAACTGTTCATTTAAATGTCATCACCTTCCCTGAGGTTTAGCATAACTACACTGGCTACCCCTGTTGCAAAGATCACATTGACTACATCTATAATACTATGCAACAGATTCTTCCCATGCCAACAATCAAAGTCAAGAGAGGGAACTTGCTGACCTTTACAAAATTACATTTTAAAATACCCCTGAGCTGGCTTCTAAACAACCCCCCTCCCCTGAATTTATCTGTTCTAAAATTATCTCTTATTCTTCTTTCCTCCTCTTTGATTTCCTTCAATATATTTCTGGCTTCTTTGATGGTATTGGGCAGTAAGGTAATACCATGTTTGAAAGAGGAGACCACTATACTCTTTTAGTGATTTCAGGAAGTCTGTGTTATTACCCTAACCTCATGAGAAATGAGAATTTAGTTTTTTATTTTATTTTATTTTATTATTATTATTTTTTTATGCCGGAATTATCTTCAGTTTCTTATCTTATGGTTCTCTTGATCTTGTTTCTTAGATCAAAGAGCTTTGGGTATGTCCATGCGGGTAGAACGGGCTTCTCTTGAGAAGGTACATATGTACATGTATTTTTATATAACTTTTTTAAAGGTGGATATAGGGAACCAGTGAATGAAGCTGAAAACTTCTAAGTGTATGGAACTATCTTATTTAAGTGTGAAATTTATGTTACTGTTTGCAGCATGCTTTCAATTACTCAATGATCAAGGGACTACGAAATAGGTAAATAAATATCACAGTCACTGAGGTATATGGGGTAATTAATCTGGTGGCAAAAGGATGTTTATTGTATGAATTGAATGAAGGTGAAAACTTCTAAGTGTATGGAACTATCTTATTTAAGTGTGAAATTTATGTAAAAGGGCCCTGCATTCCTTTTTTATTATTATTATTATTTTGCCACCAAAATATTGCTTGCCAAACGTTTCACATTCTTACATATAAACTACAAAAGGACACACGCACATAATTTTTCTTTTAAAAAAACAATAATGTTATTCCCATCGCAATGGATTATTATATAGATATTTTCTTAGATAACTCTGAAGTAGTTGATGCCCCACCTGTCACCGGAAATAATATACTGTATATGTTATGATGTCCAGAAAGAGGAGAGGTCATATTGCTTTGGGATCTCGGCAGAGATCATTACCAACACAATTAACATAAGTGGTATTAGGCTCTCTATGAAAGGAAAAGTTGATCATGAGGAGCCTGATGCCTCCTCGCTCTTCTATAGATGTGGCAGTCCAGCCACTGGCAATCATGAATGGCTATATCTTGGAGATATCGTTGCAAATTTTCTTTCTCCAAATTAATTTGTTGTAATACACTTCTTGGGGCATTTTTATGGCTTATATGATTTTTTCCTAAAATTAAACGTATTGTTTTTTTTTTAATATGATGCCACAGGTCCAGGAGCGATTTGAAGTTCTCAAGAAGCGGAAAGATACTGGCAGTTTTACTGAGCAAGGTAAGACTTGAAAGCAAGAAGCTTGTCTAATACATAGGTAGTTGGAACTTGGAAATGAAGGATTATTATAGTTGAGAGGTTACTGAATGACTACAACCAATTCCATTAAGTAAAATTTCATCCATTTCTTCATGTCTTTTTTATTCAGATTTCAACTGCTTTTTTCTGTTTCACCCGTTACCATAACTTGAGACATAATGGGAAAAATGGGAAATTGAGTTCACTACCTTTTCTATGTAGACTTTGATGAGCGGATCTTAAAACAGCAGCAAGAGGAGGAGGAAAGAAAGATTCAACGCCGTGAAAAGAAGAAAGAAAAGAAGGTCAGTACCATGGATGGCTTGTATGACTCATATTTTTTAGGGAATTGAATAAAAAAGGGGGAAAATTAATGACAGGGCCACATGCTAGTGTTCAAGATTTGCCCCAGTAGGAGATTATGTCATTCTCATGCAAAACTAGGTAAAGTTTTTTGGGTGCAAGATTGTACGGGGTAAGACATGATCTCATGTGTTAGCACATAAGTTCAGCACTTTGTGTCTCCACCTCGGCTAATATAGGGGGTTGGAGGTGGATGGGGTGGGAAAGAAGCTCCATACTAGTGCCAAAGGGCCCAAGTAAATTTGTTGAGCTGGGCACTGAAACTATTCTGACCCTTAGCTCCTTTCCCTTCTCTCAAATGACTTTTCGCAAAACCTGTTCCTTTGTTCTCTTCATTCTACCTCTGGAAAGAATTTTCAGCTCCTTCCTCTTCAGTTCCTCGTTAGGAAAAGAGTTCCTTTTTTGTCTACATTGCTCCTTCTCTAGAAAGACAAAATTTGAAATATTGGATGAAAAATTTAGTGTTGATCAAACCTCACAGGGAGGTTAAGAACACCAATATTAAAAACCACGGTAAATGCTTATCTTTGCTTCTCTCAGAGATCTTTTGTTTAAGCTGTCTGATTTTGGCAAGCTTCTCTTAATGGAGTTCAGACTGGGTGCCTGTGGCAACCATGTTTCTGATTACTCAAACTCGAATCAGCTCGTAATGTGGTGAGAAATGAGAACCTATGTTTGTATATGGAAGCAGGATGTGATTAAAAAAAATTGTGAACATCGAGAAATTATTACACGGTCCGACCAATTACAACTCGACACGCCATGAATGAATATGACACATTTCATTGCGTGTCGAGTTGTGATTGGCCGGGACTATATAATAATTTCTCATGAACATCAGTTTCGAACACACTCTGATGTCTCCAGGAGAGGGAAAAAGGAGTCAGCAATCATCATTGGTACCGACTGAACTGCTTAAACTTATCCTATACAAGAAAGATAATAGCTTTTTGTTGGTGTTGGACTTGGGGTAGGGCTCTCTTGGAGATGAATAAGACATGAATGGATAGACCTATATGAACTTGCCTGTGTCCATTTTCCCAGTAAATTTTATTTGTATTTCGTAACAAGTCCCGGTCCCAAGTTCACTATTATTGATATGAATTATGATCAGAGAGCGAAGGATGCAGATGAGGAAACTGAGTTCGACCCCGATGTTGCAGCTATGATGGGATTTGGGGGTTTCGGTTCATCCAAAAAGTGATCATGCTCGAATATCCCTTCTTATAAGAGGTGTCCTTGATATGTCGAATTAATTTTCTTCGCCCTCCGAACAGGAGGAAATGTACTTTCTTGAGACAGCATAGTCTAAACTCCATTGTCTTTTAGAAATTGCAACTCTTAAATTTTTATTATATCTCCCAATTGTAGAGTAATTATGAAAGTTGTTACAACATAATGTTACATGTATTATTGCTGATATCGAATCTGCTACCAATTTTTGTATATATAATGTTGCCGTAATATTGTTATATGGTTAATTTTTATCTTGTTATGTTCCTGAATTAGTATGCATATGTTCGGGAAGATTTGGTGAAGATGCTTGAAGATGAACATGTAGGCTCCGTTTGGCAACCCGGTTTTGGTCTTGGTTTTGGTCTTGGTCTTTGATTTTAAGACCAAGACCATGTTTGGTTGGCCGGTTTTGGACACCCTAAAACCAACCACTAAAACCTGGTTTTGGCACACCATTTTTGACTTTTCTCTCTCTCTCTCTCTCTCTCTCTCTCTATACATATATATATATAGCCGAAAATATGAATTATTTTGAATTTTTTTTTATATTTTTCGAAAAAAAATTAATTTCCGGGAAAAAATTAATTTTTCGAAAATAATTATCTTTTTCGGAAAAAAATAAATTTTTGGGAAAAAAAAATTAATTTTCGGGAAAAAATCATATTTTCAGACAAAAATTAATTTTCTCGAAAAAATTATTTTTCGAAAATAATAATTTTTTTCGGAAAAAAAATAATTTTTGGAAAAAAATCATATTTTCGGAAATAAAATTAATTTTCGGAAAAAAATTATTTTTTCGAAAATAATTATTTTCCGGAAAATATTAATTTTTTCGGAAAAATTTATTTTTTCGTCAAAAAATAAATTTTTGGAAAAAAATCATATTTTTGGGAAAAAATTAATTTTCGGAAAAAAAATATTTTTTCGACAAAAATTATTTTTTCGAAAATAATTATTTTCCGGAAAATATTTATTTTTTCGGAAATATTTATTTTTTCGTCAAAAAATAAATTTTTGGAAAAAAATATTTTTTCGACAAAAATTATTTTTGTCGAAAAAATTAATTTTCGGAAAAAAATATTTTTTCGACAAAAATTATTTTTTTGAAAAAATTAATTTTTCGGAAAAAAATAATTATTTTTTTTTTCCGAAAATTAATTATTTTCCAAAAAATTATTTTTTATATTTTTCGGAAAAATATTTTTTTCCCGAAAATTACTGTTTTTCCAATTTTTTATATATATATTTTTCATATTTATATATTTTTAATACATATTAGTATATATATATATATAATTATATCAAGACCAAGACCAAAACCAACTCCTTACCAAACACTATATATTGGTTTTAGATTTCCCTAAAACCACCCAAGACCAAAACTAAGACCAAGACCAAAACCAAGACCAAAACCAAGTTCCCAAACGGGCCCGTAGTTATTTCGTGTATCTTTATTGAAATGATTCATATACAAACATATATATATATATATATATATATTTATTTATTTTTTAAAAAAAGAGCTTATTTTCAAAGCGGATTTAGCAATTGAGACTGGAAGACTGGCCTGACTGATCGAGAAAATGAAGTTGAGCAGCTGAGTCTTCCCCTCTCCCTTCCCTTCATATTTGCTGGTCTTTGTGTTCGTCGTATTGTTTTTAACAAATTGTCGATTTTATTACTAGCATCTATATTTGTCCGATCCTCGTATTTAATTTATTTGCCATATCATATAAATCTATTACTGCACTTGCGACTGATATGACAGAATGCGAACTAAGGCAACATTTGGAAACTAGTATTTTCGTTTTTCGTTTTTTTTATTTCTTGGGAACAAAAAATTTTTTTGTTCATGTCTTAAGAATAATCCGAAAACAAAAACATGTTTGGCTGGAAATTGTCTAAAAAAATTTCGGGAACAAAAAAAAAACACGTATTTGAGATTTATTTGGAATAAAAAGTAGAAAACAAATTGTCAAAGGATGAGATTAAGTTTGACTTGATTGTCATTCCTTGTACAAACCAGCTACAATGTACACTTCCAAGTCTTCCATACAACAATGAATAAAACCACTCTGCTGCTGTTCAAAAGATTAGCATACAGAAATATATATATATATATATAAATATATAAGTAGTAACATGTATAAAGACCACATCACCCCAATTCGATTGAAGGTGTTAAGTTGCAGAGGTAAGGGTTTCTGTTGGTGGTGGTGTCGATTTGCAGTGGTGGTGGTGGTGGGGGTTAGGGTTTGGAGATTGAAGATGGCGGTTAGGGAATCTGCAACAATTAAAAAAAAAATTTGCTAAGAACAAACAATGCCAAAAAAAAAAAACACCATTTTGGTGTTCTCAAATTTGAACTGAGTGTGAGAAAACGTTTTTTTACTGTTCACGAAAACAAAAACCATAAAAGGCTCTCAAACGTGTTTTTGTTCCCGTGAACAGTGGAAAAAACAAGAACAAAAATGAAAACACCAGTTTCCAAACGCACCCTCCAAAATGGAACTACAAATTAAGTGTTTATTTCGCAACCGGTGTAGTGTTGGTTTTTGGTTTTGGTTTGGGTTTGATGTGGTTTTATTCTGAACTGAAATCATGTTTGGTGAAGATGGTTTTGGTGTAAGAAAAAGTAAAGCTGAAAAACCAAACCATGTTTGGTAGAGTTGATATGAGCTGAAATTCTAAAACCAAACCATGTTTGGTAACTTGGAATGGTTTAACATTTTATTTATTTATAATAACATTTTATAAATATATATGTTTAAAAAAATGAAATATATAAATAAAAATCCATATAAGGATGAATTGTTTTTACAAAAAATATAAATATTAGATAATAATATTTCACCATATTGCAAGAAATATTCAATTGCTTCATATATGTAGTTTAAAAATTTATAATCTTATTCCATTTGAAATTTTAATATTTTTTATAATTTAAATGAGACATAATACAACACTCAATTAAATTTCAACTTGTTAGTGTAGAAGCACAGATAAAAGATTTTGTATAAGATATTACAAAAAAATAAAATATTTTTGGAAAAATAAAAGATTCTAGTAAAAACACATATATATCTTTTGTATATTTTTCAAAAAATAATAAATATTTTATTTTTTTTGAAAAATTTTATTTTCCCCAAAATATATTTTTTCCTCATATTTTATTTTTTCAAAATATTTTCATTTTTTGAATTTATAAATATATATATATTAAAAAATGGATTGGTTTGGGTTAAACAATGGTACACCAAATTGAATTGGTTTGGATTAAAGAATGGTTTTGGTTTCTATCACACAAAACCAAACCACACAAACCATCTATTGAAATGGTATGGAAAATGGAGTATTTGGTACACCATAGTTTGTCATTATTAGTCCAAATCATACTAGCCAAACATGGGTTGGGTCATATTTTATAACCCAAAATCAAAATTTTCACCATGTACCAAGTAAACACTAAGGACCTGTTTGGTAGACCTGTGTTTGTGTTTGTGTTGAAATAAACAAAAAACGCGTTTTTTGTTTTTTTGTTTATTCATCCAAAAACATAAGTATGTTTGGTAGGAATGTTTTTTGGGTCGAAATTGAAAAATTAAAAATATAAATAATAAATAAAATAAAATAAAATAATAATAAAACATTGATACAATAATAATAAATAAATATAATAATAAAAAATGGACTAAATAATAAATTAATAAAATAAATAATAAATTGCATAAAACATATTTAAAAATATAATAAAAATAATAAATAATAAACAAAATGAAATAAATAATAATAAAAATAAATATAATAAATAATAAGTAAATATAATAACAAATAAATACTTCATAATAATAATAATAAATTAATATTAAATTAATAAAATATATTTTTAAATAATTAAAATGAATAAATAATTTATAAATTAAATGAATTAAATAATGAAATAATAATAATAAATAAATAGAATATATTTATAAATTAATATATAAATTAATAAATAATAATTTAATAATAATTTAATAATATAAATAATAAAATAATAAATAAAGTGAAGAAATAATAAAGAAAGAAAAATAATAATACATAAATAAATATTATAATAAATAATAAATAAATAGTAAGACCAAATTCATGTTTAATAAATTATTATAATTTATTTATTATTATTTAATAAATAAATAATAATACAAACAGACTTTTAAGTTTAGGATCCAGTAGAATCACCTACAATAAACACCAAATTCATGTTTATTGGAATATGCTTAAAATTTGGGTAAGTGAGAAAGTGTTTTTTAACACACATAACTCAAAACACTAAACTAAACAAGTTTATAAACACAAAAACATAAATAGACAAAAAAACACTGCTACTAAGGCCAAATTTTAGGCATATTCCAATAAACATGAATTTGGTGTTTATTGGGGTGTTTCTCACTTACACTTTCTTCACTTTATAATATATTTTATTATTTTATTATTTATATTATTAAATTATTATTTATTAATTTATAAATATATTCTTTTTATTTATTTATTATTAATTCATTTTATTTATAAATTATTTATTCATTTTTAATTATTTAAAAATATATTTTATTAATTTAATATTAATTTATTATTATTATACTCATTTTTGTTTTATTATTATGAAGTATTTATTTGTTATTATATTTACTTATTATTTATTATTATATTTATTATTTTTCATTATATTTATTTATTATTATTATTTATTTCATTTTTATTATTATTTATTATTTTTATTATATGTTTAAATATGTTTTATGTAATTTATTATTTATTTTATTAATTTATTATTATTATTTATTATTTAGTCCATTTTATTTATTATTTATATTATTACATTATTATTTATTAATTTATATATTAATTTATAAATATATTATATTTATTTATTTATTATTATTTCATTATTTAATTCATTTTATTTATAAATTATTTATTCATTTTTAATTATTTAAAAATATATTTTATTAATTTAATATTAATTTATCATTATTATATTCATTTTTTTATTATTATTATGAAGTATTTATTTGTTATTATATTTACTTATTATTTATTATTATATTTATTTATTTTTTATTTCATTTTGTTTATTATTTATTATTTTTATTATATTTTTAAATATGTTTTATGTAATTTATTATATATTTTATTAATTTATTATTTAGTCCATTTTTTATTATTATATTTATTTATATTGTATTATTTTTTATTATTATTATATTATATTTATTATTTATATTATTAATTTTTAATTTTTCAATTTCAACTCAAAAAACATCCCTACCAAACATACTTGTGTTTTTGGACGAATAAACAAAAAAACAAAAAATGTATTTTTTGTTTATTTCAACACAAACACAAACACAAACACAGCTCTATCAAACAGACCCTAACTATTTTTTTTTCTCTTTCTACAAAATGGAATTATGAAACTGAACTATTTTTTTCGCCATGTGTTGAAGAAAAATTATTATCGATCAAATTTTTATTTAGGTTTAATAGTTTTAATTTTATTAAATTTGAGTTAGGCCTTCACTGAGGGAAATTTCGAACTCTCAACTGTCAAGCATAGTCTCATTTTTAAATAATATATAAACAAAATAATATTCTCTTAATTATTAAATTTAAAAATCTATGGTCAAAAAAATAAAGACTCGTTATTTGTATTTTTGAAAATTATTTTTGAGAATTTTAAAAATTAAAAATTATTTTCTAAAAATAAAACTCTCAATTATTTTTGTACGATTGTTTGATTTTCAGTTTTTGAAAACAGAAAACTATTATCAATTTATATTCAGTTGTTACATCAATCTACTCCCAATTTGCCGCCAACCCAACCCACTTTTTTCAAATATCAGTTACTCTTCCCAGAGCATTATCTGTGATACTGCGTGAATGTGTGTGTATATATATATATAAGGTGAAAACATGAGCAGAGGTTGCCGAGAGGTGGAGCGGCGAATCCTCAGCCTCCTCCACGGCCGCCAAACCCGAACCCAGCTCACCCAAATCCACGCCCACTTCCTCCGCCACCACCTCCACCACTCCAACCAAATCCTCGCCCACTTCGTCTCCGTTTGCGCCTCTTTCCGCAAAATGGCTTACGCCGATCTCGTCTTCCGCCAAACCCAAGACCCCAACATCACCCTCTTCAATTCCATGATCAAAGGCCATTCCCTCTGTGGACCCTTTGAAAACTCCATCCATTTGTTCTCGGCCATGAAAAGCCGCGGCATTTGGCCCGATGAATTCACGTTCGCGCCTCTGCTCAAGTCCTGTTCGAATCTTTTTGATCTCAGAATGGGCCAACGGGTTCATGCTGAGATTCTGAGACTTGGGTTTGAGCGATTTGGTGCAATTGGAATTGGGGTTGTTGAGTTGTATAGTAGTTGTAAGAGATTGGATGATGCCAAGAAGGTGTTCGATGGAATGTCTCACAGGGATGTGGTGGTTTGGAATTTGATGATTCGTGGGTTTTGTAGAATGGGTGATGTTGGGATGGGATATCGGTTGTTCAGGGAAATGGGTGAGCGGAGCATTGTCTCTTGGAATTCAATGATCTCGGGTTTAGCGCAAAATGGCCGCGATGCTGAAGCTTTAGAGCTTTTCCTTGAAATGAGGGATAGTGGTTTGGAGCCGGATGAGGCAACTGTGGTCACGGTGCTGCCTGTTTGCGCTCGTTTGGGGGATGTTGATGTTGGGCAATGGATCCACTCCTATACTAAGTCGAGTGGACTTTACCGAGATGTTGTTTCCGTGGGGAATTCACTGGTGGATTTCTATTGCAAATGTGGGATTTTGGAAACTGCTTTGAGGGTTTTTAAGGACGTGCCTCGTAGAAATGTGGTTTCTTGGAATGCCATGATCTCGGGCTTTTCCTTCAATGGGAAAGGTGAGGATGGGGTTCACTTGTTTGAGCAGATGATTAAAAAGGGAGTGAAGCCTAATGATTCGACTTTCGTTGGCGTTTTAACATGTTGTGCCCATGGAGGATTGGTGCAAAGAGGTAAGGATTTGTTTACTTCGATGATTTCAAATCACCAAATCAAGCCTAAAGTTGAGCATTATGGATGCATGGTTGACCTTCTTGGTCGTAGTGGACGCGTGAAGGAGGCTTATGAATTAATTTGCACCATGCCCATGAAGCCAAATGCAGCTCTATGGGGCTCGTTGCTTAGTGCTTGCCGTACACATGGTGACATGGAGCTGGTGGAATGTGCAGTTAAGGAGCTTATTAAACTGGAACCATGGAATTCTGGTAATTACGTGTTGTTGTCGAATATTTATGCAGAAAGAGGTAAATGGGATGAAGTTGAGAAGGTAAGAGTGTTGATGAGAGAAAATAGCGTTAGTAAAGCACCGGGACAAAGCTTGGTCGGAAAGTAACACAACGTTACTGTAATTAATTATATCTTGGTTATGGTGACATTCTTGTTCAAGCAAGTATCATGGTTCTCTGCAGTGGGATTATGAATGGAGTGTCTCACTTTGAAGGGTTCGGGGATGAAATGCAATGACATAAAAGGCTAACATCTTGGTGCAGCAGTCTTAAACACAATAAAGAGAGGAGGGCGAAAATGAATTCTCAGATCAGGTTTTTTTCTTTTGGCTGATATGTACCTTGCATTTTTTAAAATTCTTGGCAGTTAACATTTTACTTATTTGGAAGTATGCTGACAAATACTGATCTACTTCACCAAAGAAAACCCATTTTTTTGTTGCATTTTATTAGTTTTAAGCAGGAACATTCTTTGATCGAAAAACAAAGAAGAAGAAGAATTGACCTTTCTAACTGTTTATTTTGTGAAACCCCATGTTGCTGAGGGAGTATTCAAGTATCTATGTTTTTTCACACAAATATAGTTATGTATATGGTCAAAACTCCATTCATATAGGACAAAGGCAAAGATGACAGACGATATATATATATATATGTAGTGTACAAGATGGATGAAATTAGCGGATTAGGGACTAAACCAATCTGAGCTATTTTAAGTGTGAATGTGCTGCAGTTGTACAAACTATTAAATGGAGCATAGTGGCTGAAAAGGATTGATCCCTCATGATATGAGAAAAGTTAACTTTTTTTATATTTGTGTACAGAATTGTATCGAGGAGAGTTGAAAAGGCTGAAAGAATTTTAGAACATTAGAGAGGAATGTGTAAATTTAAAATATTTAGGTACAAAGTTTTAGACACTTGGATTATATATGTGTATATATATCATGGGTGAGAAGTTTATGGATAGAAAACAATGGCTCATAGTAAAAGTAGAACGTTAATGATAGGAGAAGTTATGGATTATGAAGTGTATTGGTCATTTTTGTGTAAGAGAAACAAATAGTATTACCAGATAAATTTTCCATTATCGCGTTAAATTTTGTGATGTCATGGAGCACATTCTTATGTGCGTAATTTCGGGGTTTTAATATTGACGAGATTGTCAATTTGATGCTATCATCTCAATAAAAAATAAATATACACCTTAACAAAGTTTTTATTTATTATTATTTTAAATGAAAAATTATTGTCCAACTTACTCATATTTACATTAAATTTTGGAGTAATTTTTCTATCTTAATTTGACTTTAATTTCTCTCATCATTTCAGATGGAATATTATTATCTCAAATTCCAGCTATTTACATCAAGTTTTGTAGTAGTTTTTGCATCTTAATTTGACTAAGTTTTCTATATTAATTCTAATGTAAACAATCCTCACAAATTTAAGTTTTCCGTTGGGTTGCAACCGACTAGAAAGTTTGGAGATATTTTTGTGAAAATGCAAAAGGTTTGAAGGCTCCATCATTGGAGATGGGTGAGAGGAAAATGAGGAAGAAAGAAAGAAAATGGGAAATGAAAGTGGTTTAGGAAGGAAGGAAGGAAGAAAGTAGAAATGTAAGGGGTTGTGTTATTGTAAATTATATTATATTTTTAATTATTATAGTAAAAATCTCTCTCGCTGACGTACTAGTCCTAGAGTTACCATGTGCATGTGTTTGATTGTTATCTGTGTTTTGATGTGTTTATTTCACTAAAGAAGAACATGAGGCATTGCTCACATAAATTGAAGATAAAAAGAAATGATATATATATATATACTTTGCCCACAAAAGCAGAGAGGAGATAAAGTGGCTGTGTTGTTTAGAATACCATAAATATATAAACAAAATAATTTTCTCTTACTTGTTAAACCTAAAAATCTGTATCATCCAGAAAAACAAAGTAGCATATATTCAGTTGTTACATTACTCTTATCCCAGTTTCCTGCCAACCCAACTCACTGTTTTCAAATATCAGTTACTCTTCCCAGAGCATTCCCTGTCATACTGTGTGTGATACTCTGTGAATGTGTATATATATTTATATATATATAAAGATTTGTTTGCTTCAATGATTTCAAATCATCAAATTAAGCCTAAAATTGAGCATTACGGATGCATGGCTGATCTTCTTGGTCGCAGTGGATGTGTGAAGGAGGCTTATAACTTAATTTGCACCATGCCTATGAAGCCAAATGCAGCATTATGCGGTTCGTTGCTTAGTGCTTGCCGGACTCATGGTGACATGGAGCTGGTGGAATGTGCAGTTAAGGAGCTTATTAGACTGGAACCATCGAATTCTGGTCATTACGTATTGTTGTCGAATATTTATGCAGAAAGAGGTCAATGAGTTGAAGTTGAGAAGGTAAGGGTGTTGATGAGAGTAAATAGCGTTAACAAAGCACCGGGACAGAGCATGGTTGGAAATTAAAGCAACATTACTTTATTTACTTATTGGCTGTATATAAATATATCTACCCTTTGTCGTTGTCAAGTAAGAGAATATATATATATATATATATTTGGAGAGGATAAGCATCTGTTCGTCAAGAAATGAAAAGAAACAGAGTTGCCAAATAAGTGCTTGGACGCAGGATATGATTCATGGCGGTAATTACATTTAATAGGGTATATTTTATTGATCCAGGATTCAAGCATCATAATCATCCATCTTTTATATATGTTGCTTACAACTCCTCAGTGCATTGTGATCACTACTTTCTTCTTCTTTTTTTTTTTTTTTTTTTTTTTTTATAATCGTGATGTCCGAGTCAACTTACGCGCACCTCGACTAATCAACGGGATCCATGCAAGGCGACCCCCACACAAATCGAGTAAGGCTCGGATTATGTTCGCAATCTTGGCCATAACAAATTATTTGCACTTAGTAAGAATTGAACACAAGACCTCATGATCCTTAAGGTACCAAGTCCCATCACCCAAATTGAGGTAAATGGCATGAAGACAAGAAAGTAAGAGTTTTGGATAAGAGAAACTTTGAAGGAGTAGGGGATGAGATGCAACAACATAAGAGGGTTAGCTTTATAATTTTAGGAACTGTAGATAGTTAGCAGCATATGGAGGGAAGGAAATAAAAATCTTGTTATTTGTACTTCTTCCAGTACTGGAGGTGTGTTGGCAAATATTGAAGGATATATAAGCAAAATTAAGGGTTAGCATGTATATTAATTAGCAAATATTGCATTTTATTAGTTTTAAGAAGGGACATTATTTGATCCCAGAAAAAAAGAAAAAAAAGAAAAAGAGAGAGAGAGAGAAGAAGAAGTGACCTTGCTAGCTGTTTATTTTGTGGAATCCCATGTTTTTTGAGGGAGTATTCAATTACTTGTGATTTCTTACACACAAATATAGTTATGTATATGGTTATATTAAGGTCAAAACTATAGTTATGTATATGGTTATAGTAAGGTCAAAACTCCATTGATATAGGCAAAGATGACAGACGAAATATATATATATATATATATATATATATATTTATATTTAGTGTACAAGATGGATGAAATTAGCGGACTAGGGACTAAATCAATATGAGCTATTTTAAGTGTGCATCTGTCACCGTGGTAAAAGATATTAAATTTAACCTTGTTTGTACTGTGGCTATACAGGCATGTTGATACTGTTTGAAAATGATTTGATATGAGAACAGTTTAGTTTGTGTGTATAGATTTGTGGATTTAGGAGAGTTGAAAAGGATTTGATATGAGAAAATTTTAGTTTTTTTTTTTTCTGTACAGATTTGGATTTAGGAGAGTTGAAAAGGCCGAAAGGAATTTAGAACATTAGAGAGGAATGTGTAAATTTAAAAGTTTTAGACACTTGATGATAAAACTTTTAAATTTACACATTCCTATATATATATATGTATGAGAAGTTTATGCATGGAAAACAATTTCACAGACTCAAAGTAAAATGGTAGTAGTAGGAGAAGATATGGATTATGAAATGCATTAATTATTTATGTGTAAGAAAAGCAAATAGTCTAATAGATAATTTTTTTAATTAGATGATAATATTATTGAAAAATAAAATTAAGCCGGGTGACTCGTCAGAGAATTTTATGTTATCATTTTATAAAAAAAAAATAGATAGACTTTAACATAAATTTCTATTTATTATCATTTTAAATGAAAATTTATTATATCGAATTCCACATGTTTCCTTTAAGTTTTGGAGTATTTTTTCTATTTTAATTTGACTATAATTTCTCTTATCATTTCAGATGGAATATTATTATCTAAAATTCCAAATAAGTTAAGTTTTAGAGTTTTTCTACCATATTAACGGGTTGCAATCCGGCTAAAAAGTTACAAGATGTTTTTGTAATGAGGAAGAAAGAAAGAAAAATCTGAAAAAAGGGTTTTGAAGGAAGTGTTGGGACCAAACCAATATCAAATGCAAACACACACACACAATAGACACCAAATATATAGTGGTTCCCCAAAAATATGGGTACGTCCACTTTGAGAGAGGTTTCATTATCTTCGGTTCGAAACGAAACCGAGAATGAGGGAGGAGGATACACACTCTGTCTCTCAACTCTACCTCACAAACACTCTACCTCATTTACAACATCACATACCACTATCTGTGGCTACACACTCTCATTCTCTAGCTCTCTCTGTTATACTTGTTGTTTATCTTCACATACCATACACAGGCTATATATATACACAATGATATCATGCACAAACAAACACCACTTGCGCATGCATGGCAAGAAGCCTTCACGCATGTTTGAGACACTGCCAAAACTCTTCACGCTTAGCTGCCATCCTTGACTTTGTATTCGCATGCGTGATGTTGAGGTTGAGAGCTTGTTTGCATACGGATGTCTTTGGCATGTAGTATAAGGGATATGGAATTAACAATTCTCCCCCTTCCATATCAATCGGAGGAGAACGTCTTCAGCTGATCTCCCCCTCACTGCCAATTTGGGGTTGCTGTTAAACCAGCTTCTTCTCTGCAAACTTCTAGCTTTTCTCTGGACAGGCTCTTGGTCATCATATCTGATCCATTATCTTTTTTGTGAATCTTCTCTAGCTGTAGAAGTTTGTTTTCTAGCACGTCACGGATCCAGTGATACCTGACGTCGATGTGCTTGGACCTTGAGTGGAAGGTTGAATTTTTGCTAAGATGAATAGCACTCTGACTGTCACAGTATATGACATACTTTTCCTGCTCTTGTCCCAATTCTTGAAGAAACTTCTTCATCCACAAGATCTCTTTGCATCCTTCTGTTACTGCAATGTATTCAGCTTCTGTGGTGGATAAGGCAACACACTTTTGTAATCGGGATTGCCATGAGACTACTCCCCCTGCAAAAGTGATTAGGTATCCTGATGTGGATTTTCTGGAGTCACTGTCTCCGGCCATGTCCGCGTCTGTGCAACCTTCCAATAAAGGTTTACCAGTACCAAAGCATAAACAAATATTGGTAGTTCCTCTAAGATACCTGAGGATCCATTTCACTGCTGCCCAATGGTCCTTTCTAGGATTTGATCGATACCGACTAACAACTCCAACTGCATGAGCAATATCAGGCCTCGTGCATACCATGGCGTACATCAAGCTACCAGCCGCTGAAGCATAAAGCACTTTCTTCATTTCTGCTTTTTCCGTCTCACTTGAAGGACACTGATTCATATTCAGCTTGAAGTGGCTTGCAAGTGGAGCACTGACTGGTTTTGCTTTGCTCATGTTGAACCTTTCAAGAACTTTGCCGATATACCTTTCTTGAGATAACCAGAGCTTGTGTTTCAGTCTGTATCGAGATATCTGCATTCCCAAGATTTATTTTGCCGGTCCCAACTCCTTCATAGCAAATGACTTGCTCAATTCTTTCAACTTGTTGATCTTGCTGCTGTCATGGCCAACGATCAACATATCATCGACATATAGCAAGAGGATGATAAAATCTCCGTCAGGAAATTTCTTGACAAATACACAATGATCTGCAGTGGTTCTGTTGTACCCATTCTGGTCCATGAATGAATCGAACTTTTTGTACCATTGTCTTGGTGCTTGTTTGAGCCCATAGAGACTTTTCCTTAATCTGCACACAATATTTTCTTTTCCTCTGGTTCTGAATCCTTCAGGTTGCTCCATGTAGATTTCGTCATCCAGATCACCATGTAGGAATGCGGTCTTTACATCCAGTTGTTCGATCTCCAGGTTTAAGCTGGCTACCAAGCCAAGAACAACTCGGATGGAGGACATTTTCACCACAGGTGAAAATATTTCTTCAAAATCAATGCCCTTCTTCTGACCAAATCCCTTCACAACCAGTCTTGCCTTGTACCTTGGTTGTGGATTATTTTCTTCAGACCTAAGTTTGAATACCCATTTATTCTTGAGAGCTTTCCTTCCCTGCGGTAGCTTGACCAAGTCATATGTGTGGTTCTCATGCAGCGATTTCATCTCTTCTTGCATGGCTTTCATCCACTCTGCCTTTTTACTGTCTTCAACAGCTTCCTGATAGCTCTCTGGTTCTCCCCCGTCACTAAGCATCACGTACTCTCTGGAGGATCTCCTTGTTTGAGGATCAACCGGATTTTCTTCTGCAACTGGTTCTGGTTCTGGTTCTGCATCGTCATCAGCTGGATCTCCTTGAATAGCTCCCCCATCATTTTGTGCTCTCGGTGAGGGAACCGGGTCTAGATTAGCTGGTAGGTGGATCTGATTTCTTTTGTTTTTCAAGATCTTCAATGGTCTGATCTTCGAAAAATACCACATCTCTGCTTCTGATGACCTTTTTGTTGATAGGGTCCCAGAGTCTGTAACCAAACTCTTCATGGGCATATCCTAGGAAGATGCATTGTTTGGCCTTTCCGTCAAGCTTGGATCTTTCATCTCCGGGGATGTGGACAAATGCTCTGCAGCCAAACACCTTCAAGTGTTTATAGGAAACATCTTTCCCTCTCCATACTTTCTCTTGAACATCACCGTTTAATGGAACTGGGGGAGATAGGTTGATTAAGTTAACCGCTGTTCTCATTGCTTCACCCCAGAAAGGAGTTGACAACTTGGCATTAGATAACATGCAACTGATCCTTTCAGAGATGGTTCTGTTCATTCTTTCTGCAAGGCCGTTATGTTGAGGAGTTTTCGGTACTGATTTTTCGAGTCTGATGCCAAAACGTCTGAAATACTCCTCGAATGGTCCTCTGTACTCGCCACCATTGTCTGCACGTACGCACTTCAGCCTTTTCCCAGTTTCTCTTTCAACCTTTACATGAAGCTGCTTGAACATTTCCAACACCTGGTCTTTAGTTTTCAAGGCAAAGGTCCATAATTTCCTGGAATGATCATCAATGAATGTGACAAAATAGAGGGCACCTCCATGAGTTCTGGTTTGCATGGTGCAAACATCCATGTGTACGAGATCTAGAATGTCTGGTTTTCTAGATGGAGGGGAACTGCGGAATGCAACTCTGTGTTGTTTCCCCATGATGCAGTCGACACAAGTGTATAATGGAGTACCTTTCATTCCAGGTAAGAGTTCTTTTCTGGCAAGGATCTTGAGTCCTTTCTCACTCATATGACCGAGTCTTTTGTGCCATAACTCAGTGGGGATTTCTTTCTCCATCGTATGCACCTCAACTCTGCACAGTTTTGCTTGAGTTGTGTAGAGCGAGCTGGTCTTCTTTCCTCTGGCCACCACAAGATTGTTTTTGGTGAGCTTCCACTTACCATCACCAAAGTGACTGTTGTAGCCTTTATCATCGAGCTTGCCGGTGGAGATCAGGTAGAGACGAATATCTGGAACATGTCTCACATCTTTGAGGAGTAGTTTGCATCCATTGCTGCTTTCCAAAATAATATCACCTCTGCCGGTAATTTTGGATGCTCATTGGTTCCCCATCTTCATAAGTCCGAAGTCACCACTGGTGTAAGATGTGAACATATCCTTCCTCGAAGTGATGTGACAGGAAGCACCTGAGTCAATAACCCAGGTTGAATATTCGGATGTGAAGTTGACACAATCATCATCTTGACCGATGACGAGCCCTTCTCCGGTTGTTGTTGTTGCTTCTGAGGTACTTTCGTCACCTCTATTTCTGGTTTGTTGTCCAGACTATTCTGCTTTAAGCTTCCTACATTCTCTGATAAAATGACCTGGCTTGCCGCAGTGATGACAGGTTTTGTCTCTTCTAAAAGTGGACTTTGATCGCCCACGATGTTGTGGCTGATTGCGATGGTTTCTGCTTTTGCTTCTACCGCGCCATTCTTTTCTTTCTTGTCTTTCAGTGACAAGAGCTTCTGACTCCAGATGATATCCTTCTTCCTTTCTTCTTGCTTCCTCGTTCAACATTCTATCTTTCGTTATTTCCATGTTAATTATTCCATCTAGAGCTGAGTTGCTTACAGAAACAACTAGCGTATCCCAACTTTTCGGAAGAGAGTGTAATAGGAATACTGTCTGCATCTCATCTTCTAAAACTATTTTCATAGAGTTGAATTGATCTAACAGCCCCTGGAATTTGCTCATGTGTTCTGACACACTTTTGCCGTCTTTGTATTTAAGATTTACCATACGGCTCAAAAGATTTACCTTGTTCTGAGATGTCTTCCGTGCGTACATCTTCTCCAATTTTTGCCAAAGAGCATAAGCATCATTGTCGTTGGCAAAATTTTGGTAAATGCTTTTGTCGATCCATTGTCTGATTTGGGCGGCACATTTTCAGTTGAGTACCGTCCAGTCTCCGTCGGTCATGTCCTTCGGTTTGCCGTCAGGTGCATCATCGGTCCTTTTGATCGGCTTCCACAGATCTTTAATATACAAAATATCCTCCATCTTTGACTTCCACAATGAATAGTTGGTTGCGGTCAATCTGATCATCGCTCTGGATCCTGAATCGTCCATCGAAACGGAATCTTTAAGCCCTCCTGGCTTGTTTGATATATTTGGAGTGGAATCACGCAAAACGGAATGTACCGTTGCGTCCGGAACGGTCAAAAACCTTAAGATCGCCTCTGACTTAGCTCAATTCCGACTTCGGATGAGTCTGGAATAGTCAAAACAACGGCGAGGGGCAAAATTGTAATTTTGCAAAGTTGGTGATGACGTGGCAGCAGGGAGTGACACGTGGCAGTATACGTGGCAAAGTGTCAGGGTGACACATGGAAGGTGACGTGGCAGGGGCAATTGGCGACACGTGGCACAGTAGCAGGGTGACACGTGACAGGTTGTGACGTCAACAGTGACGTGGTAGTCTTGCTGACATCATCAATGACGTGTTAGCGCGTGAGACGCGTGGGTGCGCGTGGTCCTCGCGCGGCTGCGCTTGGAGGCGCGTGGTGCACGTGGGCCTCACGCGCGCTGGAGGTAGACGACGCGTGAGGCGCGTGACACCGAGGATTCTGACGCGCCGAGCGTTGGGCGGCGTGTGGAGGCGCGTGCAGCGGCGGTTGATGGGAAACTCTTCCTCGTTTGATGGGTCGTCTAAAAATGTAGGTGGTGTGGTGATTTGATCACTGGTATGGTTCGAAATAGAGTTGCAAGAATCGACTATGTTGAGCTTTAATGGCTCTGATACCACTTTGTTGGAACCAAACCAATATCAAATGCAAACACACACACACAATAGACACCAAATATATAGTGGTTCCCCAAAAATATGGGTACGTCCACTTTGAGAGAGGTTTCACTATCTTCGGTTCGAAACGAAACCGAGAATGAGGGAGGAGGATACACACTGTCTCTCAACTCTACCTCACAAACACTCTACCTCACTTACAACATCATAGACCACTCTCTGTGGCTACACACTCTCATTCTCTAGCTCTCTATGTTATACTTGTTGCTTATCTTCACATACCTTACACAGGCTATATATATACACAATGATATCATGCACAAACAAACACCACTTGCGCATGCATGGCAAGAAGTCTTCACGCATGTTTAAGACACTGCCAAAACTCTTCACGTTTAGCTGTCATCCTTGACTTTGTATTCGCATGCGTGATGTTGAGGTTGAGAACTTGTTTGCATACAGCTGTCTTTGGCATGTAGTATAAGGGATATGGAACTAACATGAAGGTAAAATTGTAAGGGGTTTTGTGATTGTAAATTATATATATTTTTAATTATTACAGTAAAAATCTCAGTCGGTGACTTTGTACAATGTATGTGCCTGTGTTTGATTATTATCGTGTGTTGATGTGTTTATATTTGGGTTTTGTACTTTTGTGTCTGTGGTTCGTTCTTAAGATCAGAGTAGAAGATTGGTGTGGAGGTAGTATAAAGCAGAAAATGAGGCATTGCTCAGATAGACTGAAGATAGAAAGATACTACATTTATATATATATATATACACTTGTATGTATATAGCCCACAAAAGCAGAGAGAAGAAATAAAGTGGTTTTGTTGTTTGGAATACCAGAAACTTGCAAGAAGAATAGTGGAATGTGATAAAGCTTTAGCACAAAAATGCTGAAGGAAGGCTTAAAGTTTTAGCCCAGAAAAGGTGAAGAATAAGTTGAAGATCCGTTGGATTAATTGGTCGGTGAACATGCATCAGCAAGTGAATTCCCAATCACTATCGGATAAGTGGAATGATTTGATATAAATAAGCGACTCTGGTGCCACTCCAAATGCCCACTTGTAATTTAATTTTCCTTCCGGTTGGTAAAAATAATTATGGACTACAGCAAACTGAAAAGTAAAAAGTCAAGCCACCCAAGATCTTTATGGGTCTTTCTTTACCCCCCAAAATAAATAAATAATACGTATAAATATAAACAAAATCCAGACTACTCAATAAGCAGCCTAATAAATTTAGCAGCCAAAAGCAGCACTCCTAAAGATAAATCCACCCCCACATTACCTCCAACCAAGTACCAACCACCGGAATAACAAAAAACACATCTTATAAAAATAAAAACAGAAAGATAAAAAAAATGTATTAACAGGCATAATTTCTTCACTAAAGAAATCCATGTACCCAATTTATTGGAAATGTTGAGAAAAATGTTGAAGGGCAGTAACATAGAAACAATGGGCTTGACTACTGTTTTTCTTCGTTATCACATCACGACTGCTCAGTACATTTGCTCCACATGATAGAATAAAATCGGCCAAGTAGGTCATTTAGCCCAAAAACCAAAATACATCCAACAGTGATTTCAAACAGACAGGTCACCAGCAGAAAATAACATTTAAAACCAAGAACTAAACCTCATTTTGCTATTTTGCCCACTACTTGATGTATTGTGACATCCATTTGAAACCATCCCCATAACCCATTTTGCGGACAATGCTGCACATGAATACCTCAATCGGTCGAACACCCGATTCTTGCAGGTTTACCTTTCCCTTGCCGGTTGTGATGCCAGCCAGGCCCATGCAGTGCAACAGCTCCTCCTCTGATGCCGCATAGGGGATGTCGATCTTGTTGCCCAGAATTAGGAAAGGGACGGTAGCCAAGGACTCGTCGGAGAGTAGAGCATCGAGCTCTTTCTTTGACTCGGCAAATCTTTCCTTGTCATAAGCATCCACCAAGTAAACAACCGCATCAACCTTCACGTACATGCCAACAATTCAAGTGTGTATTAGTCACCATGTGAGTGAGTTACTTTTAAGTCGATGAAAAAACCAGCAAATTTTATAAAACATCACCATCTGATTACTGAAATAGAAACACAAATTGCCCAAAAAATTATAGAATTGGAAACAAGCTATAACTCCCACTCTAATCACAATACCATATGAAAAATGAAAACATGGATGAAATAATTCCTCCATAAATAGTGCCACCAGATTCTCTTCAATAAAATGAACTTTGAAAATAACCATTGGCAAATACAACAAAGAAGTGGGCAAATGCTTAAGAGTAAAAGTGGGCATTAAATAATGACGACACAGACAAGTCACAAGCATACAAATTGATATCCAGAATGATCATTTGCATACATGAGACATTTGGGGTAAAACTAACTAACAAAAATCACTCCAAAACAAATGGCATTAGGAGGTATGCCTGTCATTCTGGAGTACTCTATGGCATACCAGTCCTTGTGACTATCCCACCAAGGTACCTAATAATCTAACAGTACACAACCATCCAACTCACCTAGGATCCCATGCTGAAACTCCAGCTAACAGTTGGTCAAACAAAGGTCTTTGGATCTACATTACAACTAAGTCCTTTCAGTTACAAATATGGACAGGATAAAGCAGCGAAGCACTTGCAAGAAGGAAGGCCCTCATTTCAGGATAACTAGATACTACATAAAATGTTCTCTTTAATACTGCACAATTAGATAGAATTGCAAGAAACAATGTGCAAATAACAAGTATTATTGCCATGAAAGCAAAATCCTTTAATTTTGCATGACCAACATTTTTTTAGGATTTTGAAGACACAACTAGCATGCTAAAATTTGTAAGGAATTGGACTGACGTGTTCAGAAATCAGATCAGGAGTTTTCTTTCAGCTCATTTCCTTCCCTTCAAAACAGTTGTTTGGATAAACAGATCTTTTTGACATCAGAGGAAATTAGTTGTGCGCACATTCAAAGAATTCTAACAATCAAAGCTTGTTTGTAATTTAACTGGTACCAAACACAAGGCCCATCAAATTTAATTTGAATTGAGATTTCCAATAAAATTTAAGGAGAAAAAAGGGGCCAAAGTACGTGTAACATGAGCTGTAGACTAGACAAATCCCACCCACCTAAAAAAACAAGATAGAACTTCCAAAACATAAGAGATTAGGAAATAGGGCTAAGATTGGAAGTAAAAACGCCACAACATCTTATGATAGATATCCCTATATTCTAGTTAAAGAAGTGTCAGTAACAGCCAACTGTAATTTAGTAAACACAAAAACCAACAATAGACACTGAAAATACTAGACAACAAAATAACACATAATATGCATTAATGAAAATTACACACATATTAGGCAACAATAGACACTGAAAAAACTAGACAACAAAATAACACATAATATGCATTAATGAAAATTACTTTCTCTGTGATTTGTTTGATTGTTTCAGACAATTTATTTAGGCATAAACTGATTCATATCAGACAGAATCAACGCCAAATAATAGTATCAGGTTTAATGAATGTGTGACAACAATACAAGACAGACAAAAACAGTAACGCCAACAACATTACCGATATCACAATAGAAAGAATCCAATAGAAGATGAAGTATTATGTTTTCATTTGATAATGGTAAGGAAGAATCAAAACTATGAATGACTTTGAACCAAATAACGAAATATCCAAACATGCTTTGATCTAGTAATTGGCTCATCATCATTAAAAAATGAACAATTTTGCTGGTACACTAACAAATTATCTAATGCAATACACAAAACCCCGGTACCAGACAATTAAACATGAAACCCAACATACTTGAACTCAAAACATGAAAACTACCTTGGCATAGTAATCTTTCCAAACTCTGCGTGCAATCTGATGCCCTCCCAAATCAAAAGCTTTGAACTTGATTTTTCCAATACTCAACTCCTCAGATGTTGGATACTGAGTCGGTTGGTGTTGCACCAATCTCTACAAAAATCCAACACCAAAACTAGCACATTAATTCGAAATTCGAAATCCAAAATCCAAATACAAGGGAGAGAGAGGAAGAAGGAATATTACACAATTCGATCTTCGATCTCCCACCAATTCAGACCGCAATTAACAGAACACCAACCCACTTGATCTTATTTCAACTCTCTAACTCTCTCCCAACATAGGAATATATCAACTGAATATTAATCTAATTCAATTCGATTCAACACTAAACACTTGTTAAAATAGAGCTAAGTATCAATATTAGATACACACATACATATATAATTTCAATACATTATCATGACATTTTACTGACATAGAAGAGAAACTAGTCACATTTTACTGAGATACACGAGAAATTAATAATGCTTTTTCCAGTTTAATTCCTAAAAAGACAATTCCACCTCATTTTTCATCCGAGTCAACAATTTCTTCATATAGAAACAGAGCCAAATGAAAAATCGATACAATAAGTGAAATCAAAACAGATCGAGAGATATATATCTATACACAAACAAACATACACAATGCCAAAATTATATAAAAGCATACATATACATACATATATATATATATATATACGGAATGAACAAACCTCATCTTTCAACATGTGAAGCAGCGTGGTTTTGCCGGCATTATCGAGCCCTAAGAACAAGATCTTAGCCTCCTTCTGCCAGAGACCGAGCGATGCCAGAACTCCATAGAACCAATCGATCAAAAACATGATTATCACCGATGAACCTAACTCCGATCTAATGAATCAACCCTAAAAACCACAAAATTCAATCCTAAAACAAAACCAAATAGAGCGATCGAATCGATCTACGAACACAGAGGTTCGTAAAATCTCGATTGAATCCAACCCAGAGTCGTAGTTCTAGAGAGAGAAGACATGTGTATATATAAAGCGAAACCCTAGAGAGAGAAAGAGCTTCGGGGGCATTAATTAGCAAAATATTAATAACGCCTTCGTCTTTGGTTGTCCATCTCACACTCACACTGTATGTATATGTGTCTATAAATCTGATATATATATTGTGTGTGTATACAATTTATATATATATATATATATCTCACAATGTGTTATGAACATGATGATGTGGATACGGTTGACTGGCTGAGCCGGTTGATGATGTTGTGGTACTTTGTTGGTGTTACCGGGAATTGCCGGGATGGAGTTTCTTAGCCAATCAGAATTTGTGAAATGTAATTATGGTGTCATCGGGGAATGTCAGCCGTTGGATTTTGAGAGTGACGGCTCGGATCTTATATGGACTTTTTTTACCTGTTCGGTGGAATTTTGGATTTTTTATTGACAACTTTTTGGCTTTTAGTACGCAATCATGTGGGGCATCATCTTTATTTTTTATCTGGACTTATTACTTATTAGTCCCTACTTTAATTGAAATACGAGTTATTACGAATTTATTTACTCTTTTTCTAAATCTATATTGATTTAGAGTTTCTAATTATTAGTAGTAATAAACATTTTCCATTTATTTTTATAAATCTCAATTTTGAAAATAAATTTCAGATGCATTTGGAAGTATTAAATTGAATAATTAACTTTATAAAGTATAAGAAATAAATAACTTAGTAAACAATACTTCAATAATATATAAAAAAATGGGATTTATAAAAATAAATGACCATAAAGAGAGCATAGATGAGCTATTTTCATTTGTTGGTGTCTTGTAATTTCTTTTGACTTTAGAATTTGTTTGTGGTAGTAATCATTAGAAATATGACCATTTTTTTATTTTTCATATAGCCTCAATTTAAAATGAATACAAGGGAGATTCCTAATTTAGTAAGCTCGTTTAGGCCCTGTTTTGTAACTGGTTTTGGTACGAAATGGTGGTACCAACCCATATTTGGTAGGATTGGTGTTGGTACAACAGTACCAAACCAATGGTACCAAATGATGGTACCAACCCATGATTTTGGAACCATCAAATGAGGTGGTTTTTGGTGGTGCGGTACTGTAGCAATCCAAACCAAAACCAAATGGTTGCACCATCTCACCCAAAACCAAAACCAAATAGTTGCACTATATTAATATATTATATTAATATTAAAATATATTTTTGGAAGTTATTTTAATATTATAATTTTATTATCTTTCCTAAAAATTAATATATTAATATTAATATATATTTTTGAAAATTTAATATATTTTAATATTATAATTTTATTCTCTTTCCTAAAAATTAATATATTAATATTAATATATTAAAATATATTTTTGGAAATTTAATATATTTTAATATTATAGTTTTATTATCTTTCCTAAAAATTAATATATTAATATTAATATATTTTAATATATTAATATTAAAATATATTTTAATATTAAAATTTTATTATATAAATATATATATTAATATTAAAATATATTTTTGGAAGTTATTTTAATATTATAATTTTATTATCTTTCCTAAAAATTAATATATTAATATTATTATATTATTAATATTTTAATATATTAATATAAAATATATTTTTGAAAATTTAATATATTTTAATATTATAGTTTTATTATCTTTCCTAAAAATTAATATATTAATATTAAATATATTTTAATATTATAAATTTTAATATTTATAAATAAAATGTGAAACCATTCTAAGTTACCAAACATAGTTTGGTTTCGGAATTTCAACCCATACAAACTCTACCAAACATGGTTTGGTTTTTTAGCATCACTTTTTCTCACACCAAAACCATCTGCACCAAACATGGTTTGGAATCAAAATAAAACCACACCAAACCAAATCCAACCCAACCTAACCCAAAACCAAAAACTAACACCGCACCGCACCGTTATCAAACGCAACCTTAGGAACGATTGTTTTTGTTTTTGTTTTGGGAATAAAAAAACAAGAATAATTCTTGTTCTTATTTTTATTTTCTCACCTAAAAGAACAAGAACAAAAAATATGTTTAGGGCTGAAAAATATATACAGTATTTGTTTTTTTTTTCTCTCTCTCACACACACAAACACGATGCTTTCTCTCACACAGTCTTCTTTCTCTCTCACAGTGTTGGTGGCGATTAGTGGCGTGGTGGTGGTTTTCGAAGGGTGTTAGGGTTTGATTGGGGGTTAGGGTTTCTAAGGGGTCTTAGTGGTGATGGTGGTGGTTGATGGTTGTGAGTGATGACAGCGGGTGGTGGGTGGTGCCGATTGGTGGCGTGGTGGTGGGGGAGGAGGAGAACGAAGGATTTTTTTTATGTGTGTATATATATATATGTGTATATATGTGTGTATTGAAGGTGGTGGTGTTCGTGGTAGGTGTTGGTAGTTGTGGTGGTGGAGGAGGAGAAGGAAGACATTTTTTATTTTGCAATTTTTTTTTAGAGAAATGTGCCAAAAAACAATAACAAAAACAAAAACAAAAACATGCCTTCCCAAACGGAGCCTAAGTCGAGTGGAGTTGGATTAATTTTTTTTTAAATAATTACTCATAAAGATAAGGTAAACTTAAACTTTCATTATATAAAGTAAAATAACATTCACACCTTACAAAGTATATACACAAATATTGCTAAAATATATTTCGATGATTACAAAAATATTTTGGAAATGTGTGTCATATGTTTTTCCTAGTAGAGGTGTATTATGTGATTCCCCCCCCCCTCTAACTCTATATATATATATTTCTCATAATAGAAGAAAGGGTATTATGAACATGCCATTTTATTATTTTTGAACATTTTTATCATTTCATCAAATAAAACCATTTTTAATAATAATACTTAAAATGTTTCAATAAATGTAAGTTAATCAAATTAGTTTAAGTGGAACACATTTACACCAACTACCTAATTTAATTTGGGAGAATATTTTGTGCATGTGAAAAGTATGATGTGCCATATAAGCATATTATAACTATATATTTCAAAAAATAGCTAATTCTCCACAACTATTTAAAAAACGTATCCCAACAGATAATAATTTGTAAGCCAGGATAGAGTGAATTAAATTTTGCAATAATTAAACCAACATTGTGATTGAATAACCTTTCAGGTTGGACTCATACCTTTTGATGCAACTCATTGGCTCCACCAAGATTAAACAAACAAATTTGATAGTAGCTCAATTGGACTCATTATCAACATATATCCAAATGATTGATCTACTTTTTGGGATACTCTTCTAGAAGTCATGCAATAGTTGAATAGTTTAAAGATAGGACATTGATATTAGGGCAAACTCTGTGAGGAGAGATCTTCATTGTTAAGCTGCATATTAGTGCAATCTTCACATGATTAATGAGTTTAACCACAAATTATGAACCAACCAAGCTTAATTGTGGTTGTATAAATTGGTGATAAAGTTGACATCAATATCAATGGAGAAGAATAAATTATCACACCACTCAGATTCTATGGTAATGAGTGCCTATGACACTTGTTGAGTAGTGTCTAATGCAACATACATAGGTAAATACTTTAGATTTGCTCACTTTTAGAACTAGGTTGTGATATTTAAGAAAACAAAGATTAATTTGCTTCAAAAAGAATTGTTATTATTAGGCTTGAGTCATGTTTGGATTCACTTTTCAAAAGTTATTTTTGTCTTTTTGAAGTGAGAAATTATTTTGAATGGTGTTTAATAAAATTTTCAGAAGAAAATTTTTTGATTTTGGAAGAGGATTTTAAAGAAGTTATGGAGATAAACTTTTGAAGATGGCTTATACTTCCCTTTTCCTTCTGGTTGAGAATCATCCACACCATCATTTACCAAAACTAAAAATAAAAGCTTTACTGTTGAGTTTAAAACCCTTAAAATTTTGAAAATCCCAAACAATAAGGACATGTTTGGTTTGTATTTTTGAAAATAATTTTCTATTTTTAAAAATCTAAAAATCAGAAAAATGTACAAAATCCACCTTTAAGTTTTTGTTCCTTGTGAGGGCTGTGTGGATAGCCTCTGTAAGGTTTTTTTGTGATCAAGGGGTAAATAACTTTTCAAGGCTTTTCCTTACTATTATATATTATAATATTTGTATATTGTGAGGTGTCTCAACTTCCAAGTCAATTTAGATTTTTTTTGCACGACACGAACACGATATGAATTAAAATGGTTAAATCTGTACAAGAATCGACCCGAACACGACACAAAAATATTAGTATCGGTTATGGTCAAACTCGAGTAATCTGAACAACCCGTAAGACATGATTATATTTATTTTTTATTTTTCTCTACTATACTTGATCATGGTTTAAAATATATCAATAAACTATTATCGGGTCGTGTCAAATTCAATTATTTTTTGTTAATAAATAGGTTAAATAAGTTTCGACACATATAATATGTTTAATAAATGGATGAACAAATTTGACACAGACTGTCAACATGACCCATTTCAACTCTGACACAAACACGAACTTTTTTTATATGACCCATTTCAACCAACACAATCCCACGGACATGAATGGCCAGCCCTGCAAATAAGACAGTCCATCATGTTGTGCAGAATTCTAGACGGATCTGTGTCTACGTCATCACGTGTGTGTTATTTTGCAGAAAAGATGCCAGTGATGAACGAGTAGGAAGCACCAGGAGTGATAAAGATTAGAAGAGATATACTACAGATATGGAATACACAATTTTGTTGTTGCACTGATAGCCCATGCAATGGACAACAAAGGGAGCAAAACTATTTAAAGCTGGAATTTCATATCATCACACCAAAACCATTCCACAAGCAGACACGTTAGATGACATTTAGATCAATCGAACATAAATGAAAAAAAACTTGCATTCTTTTATTTTTTTGGATCTTACATGTTAAACGCACATTTCCAAAATTTGTAATCCAAAATTTGTAGTTAGAAATTTTGGAATGATAATTAAAGATCCAATCTTGATCATCATCGTGTTGGATTTTACACGGATAATCTCCACAAAGCTTTATTGTGAATTTGTGATCTCAAAATTTCTACCCAAGTAGAAACATAATTTCTTAATCTTATGCGGCATTTTCACTACTAAAGCAAGTCACATCCCATGAAAAAAACAAAAAAAAAAAAGAAGCCCTGGAATTGAAATAGTTCCATGCAAAGAAAATTACATATAGAGCAAACAAAAGACACTCTAAAGGTAAATTATAGCTCACACATACTGCAGCCTGAATGAACATAAATGATGAACAAGAAAAAAAATTTGATATTTATGCCACCACCAAGGCTTTATAGCTTCCTTTTTTTTTAAAAGGATCAGAAAAGCCAAGGCTTCATCTTTTCAGAGGATTAATGATAAAAAGATCAAACATTAAGAGGGCATTCACATAATTAAAATTCCAAACTATTTAAAAATTGTTAGACGAAAATTGGGATAGGTTTCCCTTTGTTCTAAAGATCATAAAGTCCACATTTTCTGCATTGGGGGCCTCCAAATGTTCTCTTTTCCTAGCAGTAAGACTGACTACAGCTAAAGATTAAACGAAGACAGCCGGGGGGGAAATGTTTGAGCGCCTTTACCCAGAAATTAACTTGACATTATATTTTTCAGCAGATGAACATCACAATGCGTTCACCTTACAATTCATCCTGCAAAACATAAAAGACCAGAAAAATGAAATGAGAAATATTTGATGATAGTCATTAAAGATTTGATCAAAGCAAACGACTAGGACAGGACAAAAGCCTTACATGTTTGTCATCGTCGTCGTCGCTCTCTGCACCTTCCTTCTTGTCTGATTTGTCTTCACCTTCCTCGGCATCGTCATCATCCTCAACCTGGAAAACAAATTTATATCAATTGAAGCACACAGATGATGAAACATGCAAGCTAGATTCTTTGATGAGGAGTTCGTCAGCTTACATCAGATTCAGCTGGCTCATTCTTAGACTCCTGGTAGACAATCAAATTCAGGAGGAAAAATTAGAACTAGTTTACTCTGATAACTTCAGCACATTAAGAAGGAAGATGTACTTGGAATTCAACATGGGTATAGAAATTTTTTTTATGACAGACCATCTGCTAATGCCAAATTAAAACTCATGTACTTGTCAGAATAAGAGCATTTCTGTTCCTATCATTTTCAACAATTGAAAAGAAAACTCGAGCATACAAGTAACTAGCAATCTAACATTCAGAAGGTATCCCTCAAACCCTTAATTACTCTCGTAGCTGCAAAAAATAGATATAATCTAATCAACGAGAAAAATGCCACAACAGTACCTCTTCCTCTTTCTTCTTCTCTGCCTCTTCGAATGCTGCCTTCTCAGCCTGCAAAATCAAGATGATTCCAGAGCATCAACAAACAGGGAAGATTTTTTTACTCTAATTTTTATTTTTTGCAATGACAAACTTAAAAGAAGTGAACATCAGCTTACATCCTTCTGCTTGCCCCATGTTTCTTCTGCCAGCTTCTTTGCATAATCCGGGTCGTCGCAAATCAAGACATTGTCAAACAAGGTTCCAGTTTTTACCTAAAAAAGAAGTCCATGCATTAATTATTGTAATTCTCATCCCATGAAAGTAGCGAATAAAATGTCAAACAAGCTTTTTACCTGCCACAGCTCAATGCCTACGTATTTCAACTTTGGGAAAACATAGAGATCTGGGTCATCTTTGAAGTCTGTATATAGTTGCAATCCTTTAGTGAGCAAAATTGAAACTCAATATGTGGACATAAAGATGCATCACCTTTAATAATAACAAATACCTGGGTTGTCAATCATGGGTGCCTTCCATTTGCCCTTGTAGTTGGGATTCTTGATTTTCTGCCAAGAGGGAAATAGTTATATATGGCAGTGTCATCTAATAAAAGGAAATATTTCACTCAAGTGAGGTCAACAAACCTTTGGCGTCCATGGACCCTTGTAGTCAGGGTTCGGAATGGTTGGGGCAGTCCACTCACCATCTTCCTCGTCATCCCAGTCTTCTGGCTGATATTGAAAACCATCTTAGTGAGTAAATGCATCACTTTCAGAACTTTATTTGAACCAAAGTCAAAACTGCATAGGAAATTTGTATGAATACCTTTTTGGCATCAGCATCTGGTATATCCTTGGGAATGTCATCATACCCCTGTACATACAATAAAAACTCAGTTTCATTTGGGAACCCATATTATCAAACTACGAATTTAAATTAGGGACAAATAAAAAGTGAAGGATTATTACCTCTGGCTTCTTATCTTCAGGATCAGGAATGAACTCCTTGTCATCCCAATCTTCAGGCTGTCATCCACATGTAGTTGATCATTACCAACTTTAAAAACAATGAAAAATCAACCAGAAAACTAGCAGACTTCATGCATAAGCATTTACCTTTTTGGCCTCAGGGTCCTTGATTTTCTTTGGTGGGAGAAGACTCCAATCAGAGTAAAGACTGCCAGATTGCTTCTCCTCATTATCAACGAGGATGGTATAGGTAGCATCAGGGCGGAGGATGAATGTGTAAACATGAGTCAACTGGTCAGTCTCACATGGAACATCCTTCTTGATCAAGTGATTCGTCCCATTATAGGTAAGAATGGCATGGACCTTTTTGGTGCTATAGCCACAGATATCTGGTCCAAACATAATACTGCAATATGAAGTATGGCATATCAGCACTTTGAACAGAGATGAAATTTGCAGAATCAAAATATTATATAGCAAAAAAGCTCTATAGTATCACCTGTATGGGGTATCACCACCAAATGTCTTCTGATCAACATCTCCACTCAGCAACTTCATGTAGCCACCACCGCAATCAAGTTTCTGTTCATGCTTAACAGAAAATTGGAAGACCAATGTATTATCCTTATTGCTAAACTCAGGAAACTCAGCTGAAATGGCATAGAACCTGTAATCTTCGCTGGTCTGGATACCTATATCAAGACATCAGAGCCATAATGAATGACATTGGTCATAATACTACAAATCTTCACTCCAATAGGGAAAATTAAGTGCCTGAAAATTTTCCTAAAGACTCAAAGTCATTATACTAACAGTAATGCTATGAAAAAGAAGGGTACCTTTATCATTAGCGTCTCCGTTCCATTTGCCGGAAGTGTGATTCCACTCACCAGCCATTTTCTCATCTTTCTTCCAGTCAGATTTAACCCACCGTTTATCCCATCCATCTTAATAATTAATTCATGGAAGAAAGCAGGTGATCAGAACAATAGCAAATCAGAGCAATAAAAAATCACATTGTCTTATATAATGAGGTTCAAATCAAAGATCTCAAACATCAAGCTGCCCAGTCAACCCAAACACGCGAATACAACTCAAACTACTAGTAAAGGCACAAGTCATGGCGCACTTGGGCACACGATTAATCCTGAATGAGATTATAGCAAAGGCATGCCTTTGACAGCTCTGACTAATTGTATGTCTGCAATTTACTAAGTATTAACTTTCACTAAGGCCTATATAAGCTTAGTAGAATCCACAGTGTAAAACACAGAAAACAACGATGACTGAATTGTACACTTGCACGAGTACATACCTTCTTCAACCCATAGTAATTCAGATAAATGAGTCCTGATAGAATAACTATACAATATAACAACATTTTGATCCAACAATTAAGGCACTGAAATCTCAAATACCAAGCGATCGTCGTGGATTGATCGCAAGAAATTAGCTTATGTATTAACATATATGACATATATATGTATATATGTATAACATATATGTCATATATACACACACACATACACAATAACAATGCGCCGCTAAACATACATACGCAAGCAGAATATATATAAAATGTGACACAAAATCAAACGAAGTCAATGAAAACATCTAGTTCTTCACAGATCTACCAATAAAGTCGTACTCTTAACAGATTTGAGCAAATGAAAACGACGTACTGATAGTAATGACTCAGAATTATCAGATCGCGACACATACGCATATAGAACACTCGATCTTCGATACAGAAACGATCAATTTCAACTCTAATTCATTCATTTTCAACACAATCTCAAACATTGACAAATGATCGTATGAAAGCTAATACAGAACGAACAGATAGAGAGATCGGAGGTACCTTCGAAGCGTTCTTCGAAGAACACTTTCGCGGATGCGATCGAGACGAGAGAGAGTACTGCAATGAGAGCGAGAAAATTAGGGTTTCGTCTCACCATCTCCATGGCTAGAGAGAGAGAGTGTGTGTGTGAAGTGAGGTGATGAGAGTTGTTATATAATCTGAAACTCGGGTTTGGTTTTCACGGTGGGTGATTTGGGGATTTCACTCGGGGGTAACATCCGACTTGGAGGGAGTAGATGACGTGGACGAATCGGAGAGTTACATGTCAGCTTTGAATGTCATTGATGTGACGTGGCGGATAATAATTGGGTGTTCGGACTGCACTATACGTCTATAGGCATGTGCTGAATAATATAATGAATATATCCATATATATTTGGTAACTCCGAAACGAAATGGAGAGTTGTCAACGGAAACTAATGCTATTTCTTATTTCTTATTTTTGCTTTAAAGTTATCAAATAAAAAGATATTGATAGTTCAAGATTATATGATCTCAACAAATCACTATTAACAGCTTTTTAAAATTGGAAAAACAGCTATTTAAATTTATTGAAAGAAAAATTGTGAAGTAGCTTATGATTATAAGATCTCAACAAATCACTAATAACAAACATTCAAATAAATTTAGATATTTAAATAAATTTGTTACCCTTATTCAATTAAAAATATCACAAAACTAATGCTACAAGTTTATGGTAAGGTATTTTTGTAAACTTTCAATCTTAAGTGATATTTAATATTTTCAGTGATGGTAAATTCTTTAACAAATTACTTAATTAAATAAGTGTTGAATATATTTAGATTTAAGTGTTATCTCTCAAGCAACACCTAAATGTTACTCTCTTGTCCCAAATTATAAGTCCTCTATTTTGGGGAATCCAATTTTTTAAGATAATGATTTTTATTGGTGTGATAGTGAATGAAAAATCAATTTTATAACTTGAATGATTGAAAATAAATTGATAAATTGACTAAATAAAGTGACATTGATTTTACTTATTTTGAAATGGATTAAATAGTGAATGTAGACACTTAAATTAGGACGGCGAGAGTATAAAATAAGGGGTTGTTTGATAAAAGTGATAATTAAGTACTGAAAATTTTAATATCTGAATTTGAAGTATTGAAGGTTATAAGTGGTGCTTAAAAATATATATATTTTCTAATATTTTTGTACATTTTCAGACTTGAAACTTCAGTGTTAAGTAATGACCATGTCAATTAAAATTTTATTTCATTTTAAGTGATGTTCAAATTTTTTTATCAAACGCACTTCATTGAATAAGTGTTGTACCTATTTATATTTAAATGGTAAATAAGTGTTATCAATCGCATTCTAAGAGGAGATTGCAATGCTTGATGATTTGATTTTATGAAGTTATTATCACTTGAAATTGCTTTGTCTATTTTGTTAACACACGATTCTCTTTAATCCATTACCCATTTTAAAATTCCAAAAAGGTTTTTAATATCTAAGAATAGTCTAGGTAACGCGAAATCTAATATTTATTTGGTTCCAAAAAATAAAAGACTAAACAACACTATTTTTCATTTTCATGTGTGTTTGATAACACTTATTTATCACTTAAATTTAAAAATATTCAACACTTATTCAGTTAAGTGTGCTTAATAAGAAATTTGAGCATCACTTAAAATGAGGTAAAATTTTAAGTGATAACGTCACCACTTAACACTGAAATCCGAATACTGAAAATTAACAAAAATATAAAAAAATATAATTTTTTTAAGCACCGCTTAAAACATTCAGTACTTAAAATTCAAATCTTAATATTTTTAATATTTAATTTTCAATTTTATCAAACAACGAATCAAAAAATATGAACACACATGACATTAACAACATACATGATACTTTTTTTTATTTTTTATTTTTTACAGTAGATAACATTTTCTTCAATTTTTTTATAGCCACACCAAATGACAGAAAATAGTTATTGCTAGATGGTTCTCAAGTAGTTAGTACCGAATGAAGGTTGAAAATGACAAATCCAACAAATAAGGTGTTGAGGGTGAAGGAACCATGGAAATGCTTTTGAAAATGAATTGTTGAAGGAGATTGTGAAGGCAAAAAGTCAAGGCAAAAGATAAAAAGTGGGTGGGAGAAGAGAAGAGATGGATGGAGTGTAGTGCAGAAGTTAAACTATCAAGAGAATAGTTTAATGGGATTAGTTAGAAAGTATATACCTAAAAGTTTATGCCCAAAAGTGGGCCGGCTCTCATTTGGTTTGTTCTCCCTGTTTTGGATGCTTAATTTGGAAGCCACTCAAGAGTCGTGAACTGTAATCTCCCTCACTGATTTTGTAAATATTGTGGCATTATATATATAAATATTATATATATGTATGTAACAGGTTTGTGTATGATTGTGTTCCTTGCTTCGTTGTTGCCATCTTAGCAAGAATCCTCTCTTGGTTTCTCTATTTTCGTGAAAATTACTATTACTACCATGAAAACATAGGTATGATGCATTTCACACCATCAGCCTTGAATATTCTATGTTTTTGAACAATCACAGATCGTTTAAGTCGTGTTCCTTCTCGTAAAATCTTACAATTTTGTACAATTTTACTCACATCTGTTTTAGAAGGTCAATTTTTTTAATAATTTAGTCCAATAAACATATGAGAAAACAATTAAAAGTCCAAAATCTTAATATTTTTATTAATACTTTATGTTTTGAATGTTTTGAGTGTATTTTTGTTGTATTATAAACATATCAGTTTTTAAAAAATTAAATAAAATTATTTATTAATAATTCGATTCTACAATTCTGATTATATGGACCTCTCAACGAAAATATTGGCTAAAAGGCTTATGGAAGCATCCCTCTTTCTAAAACATTGTTATGCTTTTCAAACTCCCAAGTCTAGCATTGCTTCTTCCTCTCATCCCAGTAGAAAAGAGAAGACAAAGGATTACAGGATATAAAAGTGTTGTAGACAATGTTTGACACAAGATCAAATCTTGTACAAAATCAATTTTATCAATTCTAAGACCATGTTTAATTAACCTGAGATTACTCTAATCTTGGTAGTCCGGTAGATGAAAAAAGCAATGCTCATACTGAATAATCACAGGTTAGAGAAAACTCATCTATAATCACCCTTATCATGACACAATCTGTGAAGCCAAAACATGGATCCAAACTCGAAGTAGGATTAACTCATTCGTTGCATTTCACCAGCCGTCATCCCTTGCTTACAAGGTTTCTTCCCATAACTTGAAAATTGTCTCCAAAGACGCCGGTGCAGATTCGTGAACTAAGCTTATAGTTTTTGCCGCTCAAGAATCCTCCAGACTTGGTCCAACTTATGCTTTAGGAGAAATTACCTTACCAATCCCTCTTAAATTTTGTTTATGATCTTCTGTTTCGCCACAAAAAAAAACTCCATTTAAAAGATAAGAGATCCGATGCATACCATCAATAACACTTGCCTCTGGGAGTTACAAATCAACTTCCTTGAGGAGACATCCTTCGAGGGATTTGTTGCCGTCTAGCAGGCTAGGCGGAGATTTGCTGCAACAATACATGTCATCGCCATTGCCATCTGAACAAGGGTTGCTCTACAAACAAGTAAAAAAAAAATTGTGTTGTCAGCCACAAGCTTCTTAATTTTGTTCATATTATTAAGGACATACTGAAGTTACCAACAACAACAACAACAATGAAGGGATACTTGGAAGAGTTCAGCTACAATAAATGCATTGATTTAACAAAGCACAACCACGGGTCAAGAACTAAAACAAACCCAATTAATCAATGAGGTAATTTTGTTTTCTACCAAGAGGGATGCCTAATCTAGGACCCGATTATCAAATCAAAATCATATATTTTTTCTTTCAAAAATATATTCGATGGATAACATATCTACAACTGAGAGAGAAATAAACGATGTAACATCTCACCATGTTTTTAAGAGATCTTTATAAAGGCTGCAATGCACGGCTTGCCCACAAAGGAAGAGGTGCCTGAAACATGACATGAAGACCAGTAACAGGGTGTTCAAAAGACAAGCTCTCTGCATGAAGTTCATGCCCCTCGTATGTTTGCCCTTTCCACTCATACACGCCCTCATATTTCACATCCCCTCTTATGGAGATTCCAAGATATTGGCAATGCAAGCGAATTTGATGTGTTCTTCCACTTCGAGGATACGCTCTTACCAAAATCTCATTCTTCTCTATATCCTGGTCAGTTAGAGATTTCTCTTCGACAACTATAATGTTTTCTCCATCATTTACTAGTTCAGATGACTCTCTAGAGTGTCCTTGCCCATTCACTGATAGGACTTCAAATGAAGTTTCCATGTCTCTAACAACTGAACCGCCAGGAAGTGTCCGACCCACATCTGAGGCAGCATAAACACGCCAGGCTCCAAACTTCGACCGACCATGACCTGACTTGATGGTGATTTTTCCCCATTTTGGAGCTGGCCCAATGCAGGAAGCAATGTATGTTTTCCTAACCTTGTGATTTGTAAATGCCTGCACAAACTTAGCAGCTACTTTGTGTGACTTGGTAATCACCATCACACCACTAGTGTCACGGTCAAGTCTATTAGCAAGATGAAGCTCTAGCACGTTTTCTGGGGTCCCTGCAAATCAAGGATTTTCAATTCCATTCATTATTCAAGAGAACTCAAGGGCTAAATCCGATCAATAATCAGAATTTTTAGGATTCAATCAGATTAGACTGTAAGTGTAGCAAATTCCTATAAAAAAAATTGAATAAGGAAAAATGAAAAGTAAAAGAAAAATACAATAAACACACACAAAATGAATTGTCCATCTATTGGGTTAAACTGCATTGAGTATACCAATTCAGTAGTATACATCAAAATGCAATCCACTTTGTTTGGTCCAACCTCTAGCAGATTTCAGGTTCATAACACAAAATTGACTTCAGACTTAATTTCTTAGGCTTATATTTTCCTGCAAGGAAATATGGACCACGCAAAACCAAGAGCTAAGAAATTCACTGTTTCATGAAAGAAAAGGGTAATGATCATAACATTTACATAGACTGAAGCAAATACGATACTAGCATCAGAATGCGGCAACACGACCTAAAAACCCATATAGGCCTAGCCCTGCTGAATCAATTCTGAGTAGTAGATTTCTACTTACAAAGATCCACATTCCATTTAACATTGGTCTATGACCACAAAGATGCTGTTGAGAGGTTCTAGTGGAGCAGTATAGAAGACCATGCGAGCCAAGAACACCTTCAATCCTATATAAAATGATGGATGTAGCACACAATGGATCATGTCATCATTAAAATGTTGAAAATGGCACACTACACTGGAAATGAAAATCATTCAAATGGAAGCCTCGTGAGCACAGTTCCATAATTAATGAGCTTCATATGAACCATTTTTATTTGTCTAAAAAACCTGTGATTTTATGACACGCTAAACAAGAGAAAAAAAAAGAGGCTATGATAATCAGATTCATGCCAAAGGTACTTTGGTTACGCGGTGAAGCCTTCTGCCTTCGTGAATCAATTTGAGCCTTTAGTATACTGCACTATTATTGCTATGAAACCTATTTCTAAAACCCAATAACACAAACAAAAAATTACTCATGCATGTATATATATATATATATTATCTACTGAACCCAGTCCAGGGTCCACGAGTTGGCTATCATAATAAGGTCTACGATGTCATTTGAAATTTAATCCAAAGTTCCATCTTTTCTCAAGTCCTTTCCTATTCTACAATCCAATTTCAACTCATAAACAAAAAAATCACAACCTAACAGCATATGAGTCAGCTCAAACGAGTCAAACAGGTGATCCAAGCTCATCAACCATTCTCATGAAAAAACAAGAACTACCCATGATTTGAATGAACACAAAAATACATAAAAAGACTAACCGGGTTTAGCGGAGTCACTGGATTCACCGAGTAGGTTGGGGATTGAGGACAAGACGGTCTCACAATAAACCCCTTGAGGCTTATTGACGGCGATGAGCCAATCGTCCTCGAAGATCACGTCAGTTCTAGAGAGAGAAAAGAGGCTCGATTTGGAAGAAGCGGACATGGCTCTGCTGAGCTCTATGTTCTTGGATATGGCTGGCAATGGCGGAGAGAGTGGCACTGGATAATTTATTAGGGTTTTGGGGTCATTTGGGAACTGGGTTTTGGAAGAATCGGAGTGGGTTTGGTTCGCCATGAAGAAGGATCGAAGGGTTGTGGTGATTCTGGTGTGGGTTTTGAGGGGGAGTAGGGAATGGGAGAGAAGGGTTGGAGGAAATGGAGATAGGAAGGGCATTATTGTCATTCGGGCTCGGCTCGTCATTGCTTTCAAGGGGTGTTTTAGTATAAGTTCTAAAAATAGAAAATAGATTCAATACAAAATATATTAAAATAAATTTTAATTTCAATTTGGGGTTAATTTCATTTATACTTCTAAATTATGTTTAAAATGCATTTTGACCACCAACTATGCATAATTGTATTTAGACTTCCTAATTAGAAAAACTTTCATCATTTGGACCCCTAATTACTTTTGGGCGTTAACTTATAAAGAAAAGACTATATTACCTTTTGTCAAACACCCATATTTTTCATTATAAAGCTATCTTCAATAGGGATAACTTAAACCCTAACTAAATTAATGTTCACTATCTCTATACCCAAACACCCAACACATCTCCTTCAATCCCCTCTTCCAAACCAAACCCTAACCCCAACCCGGATTTTCACACACCCACCACCGCTACCACCACCTCCCACCTCCTCCCCGCACGCACACACATATACATATACATATATATATATATATATACACACATGAAATTGGAATTGGGTATGTGCAATAAAAAGGGTAATCAAACAAATAGGGTGGTGGTGGTGGTGAGAAAAAATATAAATTTATTATTAATTTTATATGAATAGAGTGTTTTTATATTTTATTTCCATATTAAAATAGAAATTTGTATGTTTAAATATTACAATGGACAAATTAAATATTTCATTTACATAAATAGTAAAATTAAATTTGTTTTGGACCAAAAATTGCTATTTATGTGTGTAATTTAATAATTTTTTGAAAAATGTAAATATTTTATATTTTGATTTTAAATATAATATATATTTTTATTTTTTGGAGCTGGTGGTGGTGGTGGTGGCGGAAAGAGAAAATTAGATTAATTGAATTGAATAATGTAGTAAAAAATATAAATTTATTATTAATTCTATATGAATAAAATGTTTTTATATTTTATTTCCTTATTAAAATAGAAATTTGTATGTTTGAATATTACAATGGACAAATTAAATATTTTCATTTACATAAACAATAAATTAAAATTATTTTTGGACCAAAAATTGCTATTTATGTGTGCAATTTAGTATTCTTTTGAAAAATGCAAATAATTTAGTAAATAATTGTATTAGTTAAATATGTAAACAATTTTATTTTTTAATTAATTTCATTTACACCCCTTAAATTGAGGGGGTCAAATTGATAAATTAAAGTAGGGATAGGGCCAATAGTAGTTTAGACATTTCACACACTGTCGGGTCTGAAAATGTGCTAAAAGTTCATAAGGGGGTCCAAATGATGAAAGTTTGCCTATTTAGGAGGTCTGACTGCAATTATGCAGAGTGGAAGGATTCAAAATGCATTTTAAATATAGTTCAGAGGGTGTAAATGAAAATAACTCTTTCAATTTTATTCTATAGTGAAAGAAAATAAGTTTTCTGTTTGAATGAAGAAGTTTCAGGACAGAATTATTAATATTAACAATTTATTTAACAAAATTATTTAGCTGATATGTTGATTGGAATGAAGGTATGAAAGTTTTGTTTGGCCTCCTTTGGGATGTGTTTGAGCACTAAAAACATGAAGTTAGTCCCTCCTCCCAATGCTCTCATTTATCCTTGCTCTCTTTTTACCTAACTAAAAATAACACAAACGTTTGTATTTGAACAAATATGATCGCCTTAATCGATCAAACTTGACTCGAAGTAGTTTGTGAATAGTAAAGCTATTCAATTTGGTTCAATCGCTTGAACTCGAATTTGATATCGGTATGCTCAGAATGCCTAAACTATGTTAGACGTCCTGCCTAATTGGGGCTAAGCACTTTTAAATTAAAAATTTAAATGATTCAGATACCAAATGTTACTCCATAAGTTAAGTATTTCATGATTAAGCAAAAACACTTATATTATTTAATGAATTTATCATACAACTTATATGTATTTCACTTCCCATCCCCTTTAATCTTAGACAAATCAATACAAATGCACATACCTAGGTTAGGCCTAGGGCTACAAATGAACCGAGTCGAACTGAACTTTGAGTTGTTCAGGCTTAGCTTGTTCGTTTGTAAATTTTGCTCGGGTTCGGGACGAGTTCCAAATTTTGTGACTCATCTCGGGCTTGACTCATTTAAGAAAAAAAAATAACTAATATATAAAATCGGTTCAAGCTCTTTTTTAAGCTTGTCAGGTTCGTTCACTAGTATTAATTTTTTAATCATTTACAATAAAATGAAATATAAATGTCATACTTCAAATATTATTAAGCAAAAAGCTCAATTTAAATGTGTAATTACTAACTAATATATGTTTTATACGAGAGGCTATGTTTACAAATTCAAACAAGCTTATACAAGTTCATGTTCAAGAACATATACGAGCCGAGCTCACCATTGCTCAAATTCGCTGAAAATCGAGATCAAATTGAGCCCGTTTGCTTAACGAACGAGTACGAGCAGTTCGGTTCATTGCAACCCTACTTAGGCCTAGTGAGAGCCGCCGCCTCCGATATTTTTCTTTTTTATTTAAATTATTTTTAAATTTAATATTTTTGCAATTATACTTCCACTGAATTTTGTAAAAAATACCCGTAAACTCTTACTGAAATTTTTATATTGTAATTATACTCCCACTTACTTGAATTCCTTGGCTACGATTAAGCAAGTTTTTATTGTTCATTCCCTCACATGATTTTATTGTTCAAAATTTGAAGAACGATGATAGTATTTTTTTTTTAACTGTCACAATATATCTATTTTGTTAAAAATTAATGTAAAAATTAATCTTTTTTAGTACCAACCAAATAAAAAAAAGTATATGCAGATTGCATAGAAACTTTTAATCCTGCTTAATTCCTTAATTTTTTTTTTCTTTTTACTTTCCTCAATTTTGATTTTAAACTTCAATACCCTTTCCTTTCCTTTCCAAATTTCTCTTCCAAAACTGAAAATTTCTGTTTTCCAAACCCTCAGAGCTGAAAATCATTCATCTCTCTACATTAACCAGCAAGAAACCATGCAATTTTTAGTACCTAAAAGATCATCCAACACATATTCATATAGCGTAATATATTCATTCCTCTCTCAAAACCCTAGAATAAAAAACCCCCAAACCACACCCATACAGTCACAATCTCGCCATTTTCTTTCTTCAAATCCACCTTCATCTTCGTCCCCGACCCTGAAAAACCCATCTGTGTCTCAGAATCTTCTATTGCTTCCTTCAATCTGCGTTTTGTTACAGTCGCGCCTTTTTTCGAGCTCAAATTCAACACACTCAGTTCTGGGTTCTGTGAATGGCGTTTTGAAGAAAAAGAGTTCTGGGTTTTGTGATTCTCTGCTTCAAACGGTGAAAAACACTTCTGGGTCTCGTGAATTTGGTGTTCCAATTCGGTGTTTTGGTTCGCAGGCCGCCATTGAACCTTCAACCTCTGATGGTCTCACGGTCGAAGGCATCATTGCAAATCAATGGGCAATTCATGATGAGAGTGAGAGTGATTGGAAGAGTCATGCTTCTGCAATTGCTCAGTCCATTCACTTAATCAAGAAACGCTTGAAGGTACAATTTTATAAAAGTTCTTTTTTTTTTTTTTATGGAGTTTAAGATTAACCCATTTGATTCATTTTAAGTATGATTGTGATTTTAAGATTAAAGTTTTGTTATTTAACTGTGACAAGTGGGAAAAGAGTTGTGATTATGTATTTGTCTGAGCCACTTGTTGGTTCAGTTTTAAGGTGTAAAAAATTGTTTTCATGGTGATACTGGAACAAAATTTCAATTTTTTATTTTTTAAGTTTATGTAAGTTGTCATTTTATAGTTTCAACTGTTGAGCTGAGTTGTGATTATGTGTTATGTTTGAACCACTTGTTGGTTCAGTTTTAAGTGGGAAATTGTTTTCGTGGTGATAGTGGAAGAAATTGTTAGTTAGGTTGGAGCTGTTATCGGCGCAGCTTAATAAGCAGGATCTCTGGGATGATCCCATTCACGCGGGGAAGATATGCCGTGAGCATGGCGCACTCATAGGCAAAATGAAGGAGGTGAAATCATTTGAGGGGGAATTGCTTGAGCATATTGAGATGATAAAGCTTGCCCGTGACGAGAATGACACAGCGTTGGAGTCGGTGGGCTTTCAGTTCTTCTTGTATGCATTCGTTATATTTTATTTTCATATGCTAAAACTATGTTATAGATGTTTTATGGCATATATAATTTTCAATCGTGATAGATGTCACTATGTATAAATGATATTAATCCTAAATTTAGTGTTATACTAAATCAATTGTCCCTGAAATAAGGAAAATCATCAATGCATTATGTGTCTGTACTTGGTTCAGACTCATATAATTTAAGAACACTTAGTTTGCTCACTCCAAATACCTCACACTCAATGTGATTTAGTTTATGGAGGACTATAATCTGCACTTTGCAATAGGATTCAGCAGGTCATGCAAGCAGTAAGTTGAAACTTATATCAGACAGATCAAGATGAATTACATGTTCTCCATAATTATGTTGCCATATAATATCTTCTTTTTCTTTTTTGGGTCCGGTATAATCCATAAAGTACAAAAATCCTCAAAAGCTTTCTGGGGTTTGGTTTTGCTGAAAAATTGGTATGGAACATAAGACTCATTGGTGAATTGGAATCCATTGTACAGTAGTTTTAGAATAATTAGTTTATCCTCTTGGAGATGATTAAATCTGAATCAGCTGATATCTTTGCAGCATAAGGGGTTGTACAATGAGCGATGAACTTTTGTATAAGACCCCATATCCTAGTGAGAACTTGTGTGGAAAACCATAAATAAGAAAGCTGTAGGGGGAATTTGTCTGAGGGAAAAAAATAGACCTTCAACTGCATCTAACAGTTTGTGAGGTTAAGCAAACTTATGAACTAAGAGGTTCCTCGGGATAGAAAGAAATATATGTGCAAACTGTGTGAATGAACTTGATGGGGAACAGAAGTGGATTAGTTGTTTTTCTTAAAGGAAGCTTAGGAGATTTTACCAGGAAAGTATAATAATACCAACCTGTTTTCTTCTCCTTTTCCTTACCTTAGTGGGATTTCCTTTTCAATAGTCATTTGTTTGTTTTAATTTTCATTTCTTTTTGCATGTAAAAGATAATATATCAAAATAACTTGTGAGAATTTTTTTCTCGTAACTATCATGTCATCTTTAAGATTTGTGAAATTTCCATCATTCATTTGCAGGAATTGGTTAACGCTTTACTAACGATGAGAAGAAATTCCAAGGAGAAAGAGCTTGAAGCTTTGTTGTCTGATGAACATGATTCTTGTTCTTGTTTTATTGAGGTTATTTCTCCACTATTATGACTGCCATTTTCTTCATAAATTTTTATCCCTACTTTAGTTGTTTTGTTTTTTCTGAATCCCAAGTCCAGTGTAGGAACATCTATTTGATCCTTCATATTTGTGTTTTTTTCCTTCTTTCTGCTATGCATGTGAATTTAATGAACTATTTGAATCCTAGCAGTCATCATTGTACACTAATCAAAACCATAATCGTCGGGTATGTATAGGTCCAAGCTGGAGCTGGAGGTACTGAAAGCATGGACTGGGCTGCTATGGTCATGCAAATGTACAAAATGTGGGCTCAAAACCGTGGCTATGGAGTTACTGTAGTTGACGAAATGCCTGGTGAGCTTGCAGGAATCAAGGTTGGCCATTTTGCCATATTGCCATATTTTTCTCTTATCCTTCGATTTTATTCATATTACATCGTTTCCCATCTGAAAAATCTTAATAAAGGTAAAAGGCACAAGCAAAGGCCCATCAGATAGAAACCGAACACATGATAGGCAATATAAGAGAGCTTTGAGCTTTATAGAGTATTCAAATGATTTATCTAGAATAAAGCACATCCTTTTTAAGTATTGGGTTCCCTATTGGTTTTTGGGTATTTCATTTGCTTTACTTTTTTTGAAACTTAAGCTCGCCATTCTTCTTGCTTTTGCTTTTATACATGTGTGTGTGTGTATTGATTTTTTTTATTTGATATGTTGTAGCCATCATTTTTTGTTGGTTTCTTGAGGATATACTTAGTTTTTTGACCTCTATTATATTTTTCCTTTAGCGGGCAACAATCAAAGTCGATGGTGAATATGCATTTGGATATGCCAAAGCAGAAGTAGGAGTGCACAGGTTGGTGCGTATTTCACCATTCGATAGCAACAAGCGACGGCATACTTCATTTGCTGCTGTGGCTGTAATCCCAATCCTTGGTGATGCTTTTTCCCATGTTCAAATCAATGAATCTGATCTTCGTATCGATCGATATCGTTCTGGAGGATCTGGTGGTCAGAGTGTCAACACGACTGATAGTGCTGTGAGGATAACTCATATTCCTACTGGAGTCGTTGCTTGTTGTCAAAATGAAAGGTACGCAACTCTCATGCTTTCTGAAGCAAAATTTTGAGCCAGAAGTTTCCTTTTCCTTGAGGGTTATTGATATTTATAAAATCCAGGTCGCAACATCAGAACAAAGCGTCTGCCATGGCGGTGCTTCAATCTCGGTTAGATCAGCTTGAGATGGCTCGCCAGGCTCAGATGAATTCACAACATACACAATCTCTTACAGATATTAGTTGGGGCAACCAGATACGCACTTACGTGCTTCATGTATACATCGAACAATTCCAACTTTTACTTACTTTCCTGGTGAGAAATGCTGCACAGTTGATTGATGTTATTCACATGTTGTTATGCAGCCATACCGAATGGTCAAGGATCTTCGAACTAATTACGAGGTATCAAACCCTGATTCTGTCCTCGAGGGTGATCTTGATGGCTTCATCTTTCACTTTTTATCGGCTTCCTTGGATAAAGAAGAAGATCATGTGTGAACAAGTTCAGATTTTAGCGATAAACTGCAAATTAACACTATTTTGAATACATGCTGCATGCTTCGAATGCAACTGGCGATCTCTGTAAAATATGCGTGATTCCAATTGAGGTTTCCAGAATTTTTGGCGGGAGCGAAAAAAGCAGCGGCAGTTACAAGTCGTATCAATGCAAGTTCTACATTATTGTGATGAAAGGATGAAATTGTCTCCCTCCCCACAAGAGCACATAGCATTTACTATAATAGTGAAAGGAAGGAAGTAGTTATTCTGCATTTTTTTGTTGTTTTCTCACTAATTGAGATGAACAATAATATATTCTTTTAAATCTTAGTATTCTCGGTAGCATTTTGTAATGTATTATGTTTTGACTAAATCATGTACTCTGTGTCTTAATCCTATAGTTGCTACTCCAAATTTTGGTGGTACAATGTTCTGAATGAAGAGACATGCACAAATATGTTCATATGAGCCAATTAGATTAAAACTGCAGTTTTTGCCAAGTAATGAAAAATCAGTTTTTGCCAAGTAATGAAAAATCAGTTTTTATACATTCAAACATATGAAAGCGTGCCCCTTATGTGGGATTCACCTTCCCACAAAAGTATCACTCGTTTCAATAGGCTGGTGGCGTGTGTAGACGCATAATTGTGCAAACTCTCTCTCTATATATATATACATATACATATATGTAGAGTCCTGCTAAATTCAGGTTAATGGGTGAATCTGTGAAAATGTTCAAGAAACTGCTCACAATGTTATGAGGCCTACAAGCTACCAAACTGCTCTGTCTTGGCTAAGATGTAGTAGGCTAAAATGGATTTAATGGTAAAGGGATTCACTTCATCACCTAAAATTTCAAGTAAGAAGGATTAAAATTTCAGAATAAGGGCGGAAAGCAAAAATATAAATGAAGATGTAAAAATAAGTGGCCGATGTAAATTGGAAGCTACCTCCACAAGGACCAAATAACACTATGAAAATTGTGGAACCCTACTGAACTTCATCGGGATCCTACATAAATTACACAGGCCTGGATGCTGAGCTTCAAAATTTGTAACCCCAACAAAAAGCAGCAAGTGCACTCTTGAAAATTTTTGGGACAAGGAAAACCAAGAGCAAGAAATAACTACATGACAGAAAAAAAAGTGAGGAAAGACATAAAAAGCCTTCCTCGACTATATATCCACCTTAAATCATACACAGGTCTTCAAATCTCCGCATCCCCCCGAGATATATGTTGCAAGGGAGTTTTTGTTATTATTTATTTAAAGTGGGGTGCTTTTGTATTTTTAGAAACTTATTAATATATATACAAAGTATAGTGGAAGGATGAAGACGATTCAATTCATTCTTTCACTCTTTCCTCAAATCTCTCTTCCTCTTTTCTCTTCTTTTCCTCTCCATCTTTATTCTCTGTTCGATTTTTTGTTAATTACAACATGGTATCAGAGTATGGTATCTAAACCCTAGGGCATGTGGTTGAACCCCTAGGGCAAGTTTGTGTAAATCCTAGTTGGTGAAGGTTTTTGAAGTGAACTCTAGATAGGGGTTGTTTCCATTAAAGTACTATTCATTTCCATCCACAGTTTCTTTCACGGATCCAACTCTGCTTCTACCTCTAATTTTGCTTAGACATGTCTTCCTCCTTCTGCACATCATGTTGCCACATTATCTTGTAAACAACCTTGGATTATTGATTCAGGAGCCACTGATCACATGACTGGTATGACATTTGAATTTTTGTCGTACAGTTTGTGTTCTGGTAAGGATAAAGTAAGAGTGGCTGATGGTACATTCACCTCCATTGTAGGAAAATGCAATGTGTCTACCACTCCTAACCTTACATTATCATTTGTCCTTTATGTCCCAAAGTTCATTAATAATCTTCTTTCCGTTAGTCATATTACAAAATGTTTGAACTCTAGTGTGACATTTTTTCCATCTCATTATGTATTTCAGGACTTGGAGATGAGGAAGAGGGTTGGAAGTGGACGTGAGGACAATGACTTGTACTTACTGGACGAGAGACCTGCTTCTCATGTTGCAAATCAATCTAGTGTTAGGTATAGTATTGTTAGTAAATATCTATTAATGCGATGACATAGTAGACTTGGTCATTTACCTCTTTCTGTTTTGATACATGTGCTTCCCCAGTTTGCATCTGTTGAACCTTTTAGTTAAATTGTGAAACATGTGTTATTGCCAAACAATGTCGTGTTTCTTATCTTTTTAGCATTAATAAAAGTATGGCTCCTTTACAACTTGTTCATTCTGATGTCTGCGACCCTGAATCCACTACTTCTTTACTTGGTTTTCGTTATTTTGTTATGTTCGTTGATGATTTTAGTCGTTATACTTGGTTTTATCTTATGAAGACCAAAGGTGAAGTTCATTCCATCTTTAAAACTTTTTACAAGATGGTTTGCACTCAGCTTGGTCATCCTCTCAAAATCCTTCGATCTGATAATGGAGGATAATTCATGTACGGTGGTCTTGCCTATTTTTTTGCTGAGAATGGGATTGTTTATCAAATCTCTTGTGCCAATACACCACAACAAAATGGTGTGGCTGAAAGAAAACGTCGTCATATTATGGAAATTACCGGTTCTCTTCTCATTGGAATGAGGGTGCCCAAAAGTTATTGGGCCGATGCCACTTTAACAACTACATGCCTTATCAAATGTTAGCATTCTCCCTTTCATATCTTACACCATCACATTCAGAGTCCCTCCGAAAGTGTTTGGTTGTGTTTGTTATGTTCACATTCATCATTGCAAGGATAAAATGGATACTAAGGCAATCCGGTGTCTTTCTTGGTTACGCTGCCACTCATAAATGGTATAGGTGTTATCACCCTGCTACTCTTCATCGGTTTATTTCCATGGATGTTACATTTTTTGAGTCTGTTCCTTTTTTTTTTCCACCGTTGAAGATTCTCTATAGGGGGCAACTCCTACTCGTGTAGAGAATTCTTCTACTCAGTGAGAATATCCCCTTCCATTGCGTGTTCCCATTAAGGGGGAGATTCCATTGCGTGTTCCCATTCAGGGGAAGATTATAACTAAGAGGTTTGTTTCTACTAACTCCAGTGATTTGCAGCAGGTGAAACAACCCATTATTTATACTCGAAGGGAAAAACAAGTCATTGACTCACCCCAGGACCAAAAAGCCTCCCTCAATCCAGGTAACTCTTCAACACATATTCATGATTCTTCTCCCAATAACACCTCTATTGATCTTGATGTTCCCAAGTGTTTGTAGTTGTACAAAATATCATATATCTCAATTTGTGTCTTATGATGCCTTATCTCCGTCAAAGGCCAAGACAAATTAGCGGCCAAAGAAAGAAGAACACGTATAGAATTCATCTTGGCAACTGAAGCAAAAGTTTCTTCATAATCAATTCCATAAGTTTGAGTGAAGCCCTTTACAACTAACCGGGATTTATATCTCTCAATCATTCTATCTGGATTATACTTCACTGCGTAGACCCATTTGCACCTTACTAGTTTCTTACCACTAGGTAAAGAAACAATATCCCAAGTACCATTTTTCTCAAGAGCCTTCATTTTCTCATACATGGCTTCCTTCCATGGTGGCTGACTAAGTGCATCTGAATCACTAGAAGGAACAAAAATAGAAGAGATAGATGAAGTAAAAACACGATATTGGATATGAATAATGTTTTCCTTCATGGTTACTTGGAAGAAGAAGTGTATATGACTATGCCACCAGAGTTTATACTTGTCAATGGTGAGAACTTAGTGTGCAAGTTGAATAAACCCTTGTATGGATTGAAGCAGTTACCGCGTGCTTGGTTTGAAAGATTCAGTACTGTTGTGAAAAAAATGGGGTACACCCAAAGTCATACAAATCATACACTCTTCATCAAGAGACACAAAAGCTGCACCACTGCCCTTATCGTATATGTGGATGATATTGTTATTACGGGGGATGATCCAGAAGAGATTCGTCGAATGAAGTCATTTTTAGGGACAGAGTATGAGGTTAAGGACCTCGGATTATTGAGATACTTTCTTGGCATCGAGGTGTGTAGATCCAAGAAAGGGGTGTTCATTTCGCAACAGAAGTACGTGCTAGATTTGTTGGCTGAAACTGGTAGGCTTAGAGCAAAACCTATTGATGTTCCCATTGAGCAGAACCATAAGTGTAATGATGTGGATGGTGACCCATTATATGATGTGGGGAGTTTTCAGCAATTAGTTGGAAGATTGATTTACCTATCTCTTACACGCCCAGATATTGCCTACGCGGTTAGTGTGATTAGTCAGTTTTTGCATGCCCCTCGCACACGTCATTTTCAGTCTGCTCATCGTGTTCTCCATTACCTTAAGGGCTCCCCAGGTAAGGGGATATTGTTTGGTTTTCATGGTCACTTGCGTGTTGAGACATATACAGATGCTGATTGGGCATGTTCTTTAATAGATTGACGATCTACTTCAAGATATTGTACATTTGTTGGGGGTAATCTTGTTTCATGATGAAGCAAGAAACAATCTGTAGTAGCTAGATCTAGTGCAGATGCTGAGTTCAGATCCATGGCACATGGAGTTTGTGAGTTGTTATGGCTACGAACAATGTTGGGAGAGTTGGGTTATCCTGTTTGCGAGCCAATGAATTTGTATTGTGACAACAAGACTGTTATTAACATTGCTCACAATCCTGTTCAACATGACCGTACAAAACATATTGAAATTGATCGTCACTTTATCAAGGAGAAACTTCGTCTTAAGTTAATTTGTACTCCATATATTAATACACAAGATTAGGTGGCTGATGTTTTAACTAAGGGTGTGAGCAAAACTTGCTTGCAAAATATGTTAGCCAAGTTGGGCATGATAGATATCTTTATCCCAACTTGAGGGAGAGTGTTGCAAGGGAATTATTTGTAATTATTTATTTAAAGTAAGGTGCTTTTGTAATTTTAGAAACTTATTAATATATATACAAAGTATAGTTGGAATGATGAAGACGATTCAATTCATTCTTTCACTCTTTCCCTAAATCTCTCTTCTTCTTTTCCTCTCCATCTTTATTCTTGTTTGATTTTCTATTAATTACAATAATATAAAGAATCCATGAATATATATAGATATATATATATATATAGATATATATATATATAAGGGTTGTAAAAGACGAATATAGATGAAAAAATTAAAGAGAATATTAAAAAAAAATAACTCTCAAGATTATGAGCCTTGTGAGCTAGCAATCTAATTTGTCTTGCACCGAACAGAATAGCTGAAAAATAATAGGCAAAAATGGATTTAACGAACCCATCCAGAAGGTATGTACACACAAAATAATGCAAATAATGGTAAACGACTTCCCTTCCTCGCCTAAAATTTCAAGCAATAAGGATTAAATTTTCAAAATGAAGGGTGGAAAACATAAAAATCAAAACCATCACCTTATGACCTAGTAGTTGAGAGCCCAACTCATTAAACGGGTGTGCCCATGTTCGAATCTTCCCCTCTCCCCCTAAACAAAAATAAAAAAATGCTTACCTTTCAAAAAATATATATATACTACTTATAAAAGTACAAACCCCCTCTAATATTTCCAAATATATTTTTTTTACATTTTAAATCAAAAATTAAATAGACGTGTCTTTTAACTTAAATTAAATAGGTATCTCTTTTAACTAAAATTAAATGGGTGTGTCCTTTATATCTTTTCAATTTATATTTATTTAATTACTTTTGAAATTTTATTTCTCTAATACTCACGCACTAAATTATAATACGCAATACACAAACTTCTATACATCCGCTTATATTTTGTATCAATGACACATCTTCAACATGTTGCTTCACACTTAACGATCATCTCTCAAAATCCTCCAAATGACACCCCTTCATCACTATATATATTCCACATCATTTTCATGCAAAAACTCATCCAACAACGTACATAACCACACACACACAACTCTACACCATACATGGCTTCTCCTTCATTAATATTCTTATCCCGTTCATTGTTTTTCTTCTCCCTTTCATTGAAATTATAATGTTTATAGATATATTTGTACTTCATTCATTCACAATAAGTCTTTCACCATATGCAAAGCATATGCTTATTCCTGGTATATATAACTGAAGGAATGTTAAAAAGTAAAATACAGTAGTAAAAAATTGGGAAGAAGGAGAAATACCAAAGATACTCAATAAGCACAAGCTTAGAAAAATTGAAAGCTCCCTGCCGCAAGGACCAAAAACAACACCATTACAATTATGGAACCTTATTGAACTTCATTGCAATCCTACATTAATTACACAAGTCCTGGATGTTGAGTAGACCTGTCAATGGATTGGATTTTGATCCGAATCCGATCCGAATCCGATCCGATTAGTCGGATTTGGATTGCAAAAAAAATCCGATAACCCGAATATGATCCGAATCCGATAATCCGATTCTTTAACAAATTGGATTTGGATTAGCCTAATCCGATCCGATAATAATCCGATCCGATAAAATATACATATATATATTTATATATATGTGTATATATTTAATATTGTACATGTATATAAATGTTAGTTGTTAATTATTTTATTATTTATTAATAATGATTGATCATAAATACAATTATTAAAAGTGTAAATAATTTTAGTGTTTCAGTATTTATTGATTTTTGTATTTTTTTAATTAAATATTCGGATCAAATATTCTATAATGAAGAAATTCGAATATGAATTAATTAAGTGAAAATCGGTCGAATTATCGGATTCGGATCGCGGATTGAGAGTTTTTGTCATCCTTATCAATAGACTTATCAATAATCCGATTATGATCCGAATCCGATATTAACCGGATATGGATTGAAAATAAAATCCGATAACCCGATTAGGATCCGAATCCGATAATCCGATTTCTTAACAAATTGGATTTGGATTTAACTGATCCGATCCGAATCCGATCCATTGACTGGTCTAATGTTGAGCTTCATCCCTCAAATTCTGTAAGCCCAACAAAAACCAAAAAAAAAAAAAAAAAGAGAGAGAGAAGGAAAATGCTCTTTAGGAGAGGGGGGGGGGCATATATACGTAGGAAGATTGGATAACGTGCTTTTAACCAAGGTAAGACGCCCACCCTTAGAAAAATATTGCCGCTTCAAACCCGCCAAACGCCTCTCTACCCGCTCAACCACAGAAAGCGAACAAGCCTGCCTTTGACCAGATGACCCCAAAGGTAATCCCAAGTAAACCGAAGGGAGCAGATCAGCTCTGCAACCAAGAGCTGTGGCCAAAACCGGCACATTGCCAACCTCAAATTCTATAAATTTCTTCTATAAATTTATAGAAGAAATAGGTTGTAAAAGGCGAATATAGATGAAAGAATTAAACAAACTATTTAAGGAAAATCTTCTCAAGGATATTACCCTTGCGAGCTAGCATATTGCTCAGCCTTGGACGAGAAAGGAGCTCAGAACCAAGAGGCAAAAATGGATTTAGTGAGCCCCTCCACAATGTCTGTTCACAGAGTAACAGTTAAGGGGTTTCCCCTCCACACCCAAAATTTCAAGTAAGAAGGATTGAATTTTCAAAATGGAAGGCAAAAAACAGAAATATAAATGAAGATTGATTAGAAACTAAATCACAGTAGTAAAAAAAAGGGAAGATGGAGAAATAATACCAAAGATGTTGTTACAACTACCAAAGCGTAAATACGCACAAGCCAAGATAAATTGAAAGCTGTCTGCCACAAGGACCAAACAACACCATGACAATTATGGAACCCTACTGAACTTCATTGAGATCCTATATGAATTACACTGGAACTTGATGTTGAGCTTTGAGCCTCAACTTTTGTACCAAAAAAAAAAAACAAAAACCAAGTGCGCATATATGAAAAAAGAAAAGGAAAAAAGAAGAAAAATTGAACTCATTAAAAATTGTAGGATAGAGGAAACCTAGACCAAGAAATAAGTACATGAGAAACAAAAAGGCGAGGAAAGACATAGAACCCTACTGAACAACATTTCAATCCAACACAAATTAGGCAGGCACTGAATGTTGACTTTCAATCCTCAAAATTTTAAGCCCAACAAAAAGCAGCAAGTGCAAAGAACTGGAAGGATAAAGATTTAAAAATAAAAATAAAATAAAATAAAATAAACTTGTTAAAATTGTGGGATATAGGAAATGGAGAGCAAGACATAGAAAGTGAGCGAAAGAAGTGAGGAAAGACGCAAAAAGTCTCACTTAACTATGATCATTCCGCCTCAAATTATCCATGGACCATCAAAGCTTCTCTGCCAAGCAAGAAGAATCCATGAATTTACTACAGAGGAAAAGATTGCAAAAGACGAATATAGATAAAGTAGTTAAACAAAATATTAAAAAAAATGCTTTCAAAGTAATGAGGCTTTCAAGCTGGCAAACTGCTACATTGCACCAGACAAAAAATAAGACCAATACGCAAAATGGATTAAATGATCCCCTCAACAATGTCTGTACACATAGAATAACCCAGTACGTAGAACGATAAATGGGTCCCCTTCATCAGCTTAAATTTCAAGTAAGGAGGATTAAATTTTCAGAATGGAGGGCAGAAAACAGCAATATAATGAAGCAAGGTTTTAAACTAAATCACAGCAGTAAAAAATTGGAAGACAGAGAAACAATACCAAAGATGCTGTTACACTTTCTCAAACGTAAACAAGCACATGCTGAGAAAAATTGAAAGCTTCCTGCCACAAGGAACAAACAACCTATGACAATTATAGAACCCAACTGAACTTCATTGGGATCCAACATGAACTACACGGGCCCTGAATGCTGAATTGCAAACCTCAAAATTCGTAAGCCCAACAAAAAGCGGCAAGCAAGTGCACAAAATAAAAAAGAAAAAGAAAAAAGGAACACATTAAAAGTATGGGACAGAGGAAACCAAGCAAAGAAATAACTACATGAGGAAAACAAAGCGAGGAAAGACACAGAGCCTCACTCAGCTACGATCACGGAACCTCGTATACACAGATCAGAAAAGCTTCTCATCCCCCACCTGAGATGTTAAGCAAGAATAATTCATAAATTTATAAGAAAGGAAGGTTGCAAAAGAGGAATAAAGTTGAAGGCATTAAAAAAAGATACTAAAGTTTAAAAGTTTTGAGGCTTTCGAGCTGGCAAACTGCAGCCTTGCACCGAACCAGACACAAAAGAACTAATAGGCAAAATGGAATAAATGAACCCCTTGACTATATCTGTACACATAGAATAACCCAATTACGTAGAATGGTAAACGGGTCCCTTCATCACCTAAAATTTTCAGAATGGAGGGCAGAAAACAGCTATATAACTACGCAAGATTTTAAATTAAATCACATTATTAAAAATTGGGAAGATGGAGAACTAATAATAAAGATACTGTTACAATTTCCAAAACGTGAATAAGCAAAAGCCGAGACTGAATGTCTGCCACAAGGACCACACTGCACTATGCCAAAAATTTAACGCCACAGAACTTCATTGTGGTCCTACATAACTTACACAAGCCTTGGATGCCGAGTTTCAAGCCTCAAAATTTGTTGCCCCAAAAATAGGCAACAAGGGCACAGAATTTAAATAGAAAAACAAAAAAGGATAAGACGAAAAAAAAAAAAGGAAAAAAAAACTCATTAAACTTGTGGGGAAAAGGAAACCAATAGAGAGAAATAACTACCAAAGGGAAAGAAACAATGAAAAGAGATAATGAAACCTTCACCGAACCATGATCATGCCACCTTAAGTATGCAGAAATCATCAAAGCAAGAAGCATCCAACAATTTATAGAAGAAATTTCTGCAAAAGATGAATATATGTGAAGGAATTAAACAAAATATTAAAGAAAATGCTCTCAATGGTATGAGCTTTGCGAGCTAGAAAACTGCTCAGCCTTGCACCAAAAAGAAGAGCTGAGATCTAACAATGTACAAGCAAAATTCTTGGACGTGAGTTTTAACCTAAAAAGAGATTATCTACTAGCCCCTTTCCAATAATGTACTGTTAACCACCCATCTATTCTAAAAACTTAAACTGTGATGGTGTAAACTTGTATATTTAAATCCTTCAACACGCCCCTCGCGTGTGACCTTTTGGTCCAACACGTGAAACAACTTTTAATTGGGTGACGGTGAGGTTTGAACACACACTACTTCCTACTTTGATACCATGGTTAACCTTCCAACAGCTCTAAAATCCTATGTTGTTTGAGAGGGTGTAAACTTTAATACTTAAGTCATTCAACATGTAGGAGGCAAATTCTTGGAAAAATGACATGTACCCACCATGCTCTGTGTGCTGGAAATCAGTCACAATTTTTATCATCACTGGATTTGACGGATTCATGCCAAAGCACATTTGTAAAGAAAATAGGAAAAAGAATTATAGATGTTAAAATAACTATATAAACAAATTAAGAACAAATTAGGACAGTAACTTCTTACCCCAAGGAGGAGATTGTCTCCAAGCTTCAACAAGCAACCTACAATGTTGGCATAATTTTACCTATAGTTGGATTTGAGCTTATAAACAATTGAAGATGAAAAGACCTAAAGTGAATCGTAAAGGAAACCGACATGTAATGCAAAACAAAGAAAAAAAAAAAGTAATAGAACAAAGTGGCCGATAAATTAACATAAAAAAACAAAATGAAGTTATTCATTATTTCTATCATCAGCAAAGGTGGATCCAAACCACACACCCCTGCAATCCAGCTTAAACAGTGAAGGAAGCATAATCGTATATTTGAAACGGCAATGTTCTTCACAAAACTGCAACCAAGTTCAGAATTATTCCAGATTGAAAAACCCCTTCAAAACAACTAACAATGAATGACGAATAGTAGATTTGAATGCTCTTACCATCTTCAAGCATCTGAATCTTGATACAAATTAAAAGAAATTTGTAAACATGGACATGAAACTTCCCTCCCTGGATTCTAATTCAAATATGAAGATGCCACTAACAGCTTTATGTTGGAAATAGCCAAGAGCATTGTCATTAATGTTTGTCCAATAAGTTTTAAATTATTAACAGTTTGCAAATCTAGAAGAGAGATTCATAGGAGAGTACCAACAAAATATAGGAGAAACAAATAATATAGGGAAAAATCGTGCAGTTACATTATGCTAGGGCGTATCAAGAAAGTAGAGTATCAATCACTCACAATTATCTATCCAAAATAGATTAATATAAATTTACAACAATAAAATTCTTGATATACAAAAAAAAAAATAGTAAAAATACACAGTAGACAAGAGTAATAATACAAAAAAGAGAAAAGAAAGCGAAGATATTGTTCCTAGCCTCTCGGTCCAACCGTCTACGAGCCAAATCCAACAACTGAGAACATGCCAGAACTCGTTAGCTGAAATTTCAGCCAAATCCAAGCTGAAATTTCAGACACAATTTTCACCCGATGTGTTCTATGCCATTAGATTTGAGCTTGTAAACACAGGAGATAGAAGTATTTGAAGCAGAACCACACCCACTTATTCACTCAAAAATTGTATACAAAATTAATCTTATCTTGAAAAATGAAGATACATAAAATGAAATAAATTAAACCAAAACAAATAATCACTATATTAAACAGAATATACCAAAATACTTGAAAATAGGAAGGGATGGAAGCGGAACCCCATCAAAATACATATGTGAAACTAATAATAATAAATTAGTGAAAAAGAAATATTTAAAAAATAGCTCTTACCTCATGAGTTTTTCACTAGACAAGGATAAAGGAAAGAGAGATAGTCTCCAAGCCTCTCACAGTCTAACCATCTACAAGCCAAATCCAACAGTTCAAAACTTGCAAGAACTTGTTATCACCACGTTATACAACCACTATGCTGCAATTTTATCCACAACTCTTACCTAATGGGTTTTCCGATAGTCTGATTTGAGTTTGTAAATACAAGAAGATATAAATGCTTGAAGCAAATCCACACCTGCTTCCTCGCTCGGTGAAAGATGTGCCCGACCGGAAAAATGTAAACAAACTATGGCAAATAATCACCATATTAATCAGAAATACCAAAAGGCTTGAAATAAAAAGGATGGAAGCGGACCCACACATAAGTAATAACAAGAAATAGAATGTAAACTATAAAGAAGAAACAGTTAGACATCCTATTAATATTTAGTTTTAACAGTCTAAATAATCAACAGAATTATCTGAAGCAAATTCTCCATGGGAGCTAACTAATCAACAAAATCATTTTACGAAAGTTCTCCTTGTTAGCAAATTACAGTTCCAATGAAGATTTCCAATTATTTATTCCGATATATTTAATGCAAATTTTATCAAAATAATCATAAAGAATAGTAGAAGAAGATTTAAGACAAAGAACAAGAGTTTTTACTCAAAAAATACAATGGAAATAGATAATCTCCAGGCCATCTCTCCAAGTACCTAGAAGTCAAATCTAACCGTTGTTGGTTGTAAGCTTGAGCACACGTACTAATAAAGGATTCACAGATCAATCTCCACAACTTTACTCAGTAAAGACAGGCCTGACCAAAAAGTGAAAATGATTTAAAACTTATTTTCAAACAAGTTATCACAAAAGCGGACAAATAATAGAAAACAAGAAGACAAATAATCACAATAACAAAAATCATAATCCGATAAATTCTCTTCCTCTTCCCACTATTACCATCGTAAAGATATGTGACAGTGACACATTAAGTTCTCACATAATAACAAGCAAGCATAATAATGAAAAGTTCAGCAAAATTAAATAAATGTCAACAGAAATTGTAACTCTCCCAATCAAAATAGATTAAGTATAATTACAAGAAAGGAACAATTAAAAAGGAAGCTGTTGTCACCTTGAACCAACAATTTAAAGAGGTACTAAAGAAACTAGCTCAAACACAATTGCTTCCCTTTCATCCTTCGAAAGTCCAACACCTAGTTTACTCATAATCACACATTTGCCTTTTCAGAATGATGTCTGCTTCAACTGATGCAACACACTCATATAAGACAACATCATGCATTACTGCATGCGAAGAACACTATACATATATTTGTGTGTATGTGTGTAAACACAAGAGGCCATTTACTACCCTGACAGCGACAACTTTAATGGAGAAAGAATATAAGAAATTACATGAACCTTGCTTCAGATGAAACGTAATTACATGGACAGTTATTTTAATTCATGTGGGAGAGTAACTTGCTAGAGAGTATCGACAGTTATTCATTCAAACCATTTTAATTCAAAACATCAATACAAGACCAAAAAAAATATTTAAAAAAAGAAAAAAGGATGACAAAAATTATAACATGAAAAAATAAGAGTCAGAGATATAGTTGACAAGAGTTCTAAACCAAAAAAGCACGGAACGAACACAACCAACCTCTCAAATGCAACTAAAATTTGGCAAGTAACAACACAACCGTAAATCTGAAACAGATTCCTCACATAATTAGTCCAGATTGCAGAACCATCATAGAATAACATGCCCAAAAATAGAATAAAGTGGTCCACAAATTACCCCTAAAATACAAAATGAGTCATCATCTATTATCGCTAGCATAGATCCGAGATACCCAAGAATAAATTTGAACCAGTAATATTCTTCACAGAACTGCAACCAAGTTCAACTTGAGATGTTGGATTGCAACCCTTAAAGGCTAACCAACATATAATGCGGTCCCAAAGAAAAAAAAAATTTAATAGAATGAAGCAGCCAACAAATTCACTTTTAAACAAAATGAAATTGGTGGTTATTTCTACTATCAACACAGGTGGATCTGAGTCACAAGCCCCTCCAATCCAGTTTAAACATTTAAGGAAACATAATTGTATATTTGAAACTGTAATGTTCTTCACAGAACAGCAACCAAATTCAAAATTATTCTGGATTGCAAAAACCCTTCAAGACAAAAAATAGTAGATCTGAGTGAACTTACCATCTTCGACTATCTGAATTTTGATATCTAAGTCACTGACATTAAGAGAAATTTGTTTGACCAATAAACATGAAACAACATGATCAATGAAACTTCCCATCATGGATCCTAATCACATATAACAATGGCCTACAATCTAGGAGAAGTTATCTAGGAGAAAGATTCAACCAAGAGCCAAACAAAATAAGGGAGAAACAAATAATTTTAATAAATAGGAAAAAACAGTGTAATTGACGTATCAGGAAAGTAGAGTATTGTACAATACAATTATCGAATCAAATTAGCTTAATAAAGAATTACATAAAAAAATACGAAACATTATAACAAATAAAAGTATAAATGAGTTTTTAAAAAGACGTAGTAGACAAAAGTTTTAATACAAAAATGAAAGCAAAGGGAAGAGATTGTCTCCAAGCCTCTGAGCCCAATAGTCTACAAGCGAAATTCATTGGCTGAGAACATGCCACTAGTTAGCTACCCACCAGTTCATGCCACCACAAGAATTTCACCCACAATTTTTACCCGATGTGTTCTATGACAATGAATTTGAGCTTGTAGACACTAGAGATAAAAGTACTTGAAGCAGATCAACACCCACTTTTCATTGAAAAATGTAAACAAATTAATCTTGTCTTGAAAAATACGAAAAAAATTAGATCAACAATGCAAATAATCATGATATTAAATAGAATTATACCAAAAGGCTTGAAAATAAAAAGGATGGAAGCAAAACCATGACAAAATATATATGTATATGTAAAAATAATAAACAGAATGATAAATTAGTGTAACAGAAACAGTTAAAACATAGTGGACATGTTTTTTCACTAATGGAAAAGGGAAGGGATAGTCTCCAAGCATCTCAGTCTAACCATTAACAAGCCAAATCCAACTGTTGAAAAACTGCACTAACCTTGAAACTTGCCAGAACTTGTTAGCTACCCGACATTTTACAATTTCTGCCACAATTGTTACTCAATTTGTTTCAGATAGTTGGAGTTGAGCTTGTAAACACTAGAAGAAGAAAAATGCTTAAAGCAAATCCTCACCTACTTCCTCACTCGGTGAAAGAGATATGCCCGATCAGAAAAATGAAAACAAAGTCAAACTTATCTTTAAAATTAAGAAAAAGAAATAAACAAAGCAGATAATCACCATATTAAAAATGAATATACCAGAGGCATAAAATAATAAGGATCGTAGTGGACCCACGTGAAAATACATAAGTAATAACAAGAAATAGAAAAACTATAAAAAATAATCAGTTAAACATAATGGACATGATTTTGTATTACCATCTAACCATCTACAAGCCAAATCCAACCGTTGAAAACATACCAGACTATTGCAAACATGTTAGAACTTGTTATCTACCCACCACATAATGCCACTATGCTGCAATTTCAGATTTTTACCCGTCGTGTTTCTATAATGGGATTTAAGCTAGTAAACACAAGAAGTCGAAAATGCTTGAAGCAGATTCAAACCTGCTTCACTTAGTGACAGATATTCCTCACCGGAAAAATGTAAATACAATAAAAACTTATTTTAAAACACCAGCCTCTTGAATGCGAGTTAGATCTCAAATATAGCCCAAACGTATTTCAACCTGTAATGATCTTATAAAAACTTCAACCTGGTTCAAAAATGAGTCCAGGTTGCAATGCATAAAAGCAACAAACATATAATGCTGATCAAAATAAGAAAAAAAATAATAGAACAAGGCTGCCAATGAATTCACTTTTAAACAAAAGTAACTTAGCTGTTAATTCTACCCTTGGCACATGTGAATCTGATCTACAACCCCCTCTATCCAGCTTAAACGTTGAAGGAAGCATAACTGTATATCTAAACTGTAATCTTCTTCACAGAACTGCAACAAAGTTCATATTATTTCATATTGCAAAACCCCTTCAAAACATCGAACAACAAATAACAAATTGTAGATTTGAGTGTTCTTACCATCTTCAAGCATCGGAATCTTGATATATGTCTTCACCGCTAAGAGATTTGTTTAAACACTAAACACAACACAATATGATCAAGAACCTTCCCTTCCTGGACCCTAATTCGAATACCAATAACATCGATGTTTGAAATAGTCAAGAGCATCGTGAAAAATATAATAGGTTTATATTTTTCGCAGTTCGCTATCTAGGAGAGGGATTCGATGGAGAAAATCAAACAAAATAAGGGAGAAAAAATAGAGTCTGAAGTACTTAGATTCATCTATACAAATTAGTTTAATACAAAATAACATCAATAAAATACATAACATAATAATGAATAAAAAATATATATGAGTTTCTAAAAGAAAAAAATAGTAAATAGACGTAGTAGACGAGTTTTAACACAAAAAAGAAAGAAAATAGATCATCTCCAAGCCTCTGAGCCGAGCCACCTACAAGCAAAATCCATCAGCTCAGAAATGCCTGAACTTGTTAGCTACCCAACAGGTTTTGCCACCACAAGAATTTCAGCCACAATTTTTACCCGATTTGCTCTCAGTCAATGAATTTGAGCTTGTAAACACTAGAGATAAAAGTACTTGGGAGCAGATCCACACCCACTTCTTCATTCAAAAATGTAAACATATTAATCTTCACTTGAAAAATGAATATAAATAAAACAAAATAAATTAGACCAATCATGTCAAATTAAAAGGCTTTAAAATTAAAAGGATGTAAGCACAATCACGTCAAAATACATATGTAAATGTAATTATAAAAACAGAATGATAAATTAGTGAAACGGAAACAATTAAAACATAGAGGACATGTGTTTTTCACTAAAAAAGGAAGAAAAGGGATAGTCTCCAAGCATCTCAATCTAATCATCTACAACCAAATCCAATTGTTGAAAACATCACTGACCTCTAAACGTGCCATAACTTGTTAGCTTACCCACCACGTTATGCCACTATGCTGCAATTTCAGCCACACCTTTTCCCAAATGTGTTTCCAATAATTGGATTTGAACCTGTAAACACTAGAAGATGCTTAAAGCAAATCCTCTCCTGCTTCCACACTCCGGCGACCGAAAAAATGTAAACAAAGAAACTTATCTTTGAAATTATGAAAAACACGACCAACAAAGCAAATAATCACCATATTAAATAGAATTAAGAAGAATCAAAGCAGAACTATAAGAAAATACATAAGTAGTAAGAAGAAATAGAAAAACTATAAAAAAAATTATTTAAAAGAACAATTAAGCATAGTGGACATGAGTTTTTATTACCAAATAAGGAAAACAAGAGAGAGCGTCTCCAAGCCTCTCAGTCTAACCATCTACAAACCGAATCCAGCCGTTAAAAACATACCAGATAATTGGAAACATACCAGAACTTGTTATCTACCCACCACGTTATGCAATTATGCTGCAATTTAAGATTTTTACCGGAAGTGTCTTCTATAGTCGAATTTGAGCTAGTAAACACAAGAAGTCGAAAATGCTTGAAGTAGATTCACACCTGCTTCACTCAGAGACAGAGATATTCCTCAATGGAAAAATGTAAATAAATTAAAACTTATCTTGAAACACCAACCTCCAAAAATGCAAGTTAGATCTCGAAAATAACCCATGCTGAAATTAGAACCAGTAATGTTCTTAACAGAACTGCAGCCAAGTTCAAAAATAAATCCAGGTTGCAACGCATAAAAGCAACAAAGATATAACCCGGATCAAAGAAAAAAATGAAAATAATAGAACAAAGCTAAACCATAAATCACAGTACCAAAAATTTCAAGTAAGAAGGATATAATTTCAACATGAGCATGAAACTTCCCTTCCTGAATCCTAATTCAAATATCAAGATGGCCACTAACAATATCTATGTTTGAAATAGTCAAGAGCATTGTGATTAGTTAAGAATATGTTTTATATTTTTCGCACTTTGTTATCTAGAACAGAGATCCACTGCAGAGTACCAAACAAAATAGGGGAGAAACAAATAGTTTTAATAAATAGGGGAAAGCAGTGGAATTATATTATGCTAGGGCATATCAGGAAAGTAGAGTCTTGAGTGCTTACAATTTTCTATTCAAATTAGCTTAAAACAAAATTACATCAAAACATAATAATGAATAAAAGGATAAATGAGTCTTTACGAGTAAAAATAAAATAGCAAAAAGACGTAGTAGACAAGAGTTTGAACACTAAAAAGAAAGCAAGAGAAGAGATCCGCCTCCGAGCCTCTTAGTCAAACCGTCTACAAGCCAAATCAAACAACTGAGAACACATCGGAACTTTTGTTAGCTCCCAACAGTTTATGCCCCCGCGCTGAAATTTCAGCCACTATTTTTACCCAATGTGTTCTCTAGCGTTTGATTTGAGCATGTAAACACAAGTAATAAAAGTGCTTGAAGCAGATCCACACCCGCTTCTTCATTCGAAAAGTGTAAAGAAATAAATCTTTTCTCACAAAATGAAGATAAATAAAATGAAATAAATTAGTCAAAAACGTCTATAACAAATATTTTAAATAGAACATACCAAAAGGCTTGAAAATAAAAATGATGGAAGCATAACAATCTCAAAATATATATGTAAAAGTAATAATAATAAATAGAATGATAAATTAGTGAAGAGAAACAGTTAAAACATAGTGGACGTGAGTTTTTCACCAAATAAGGCAAAGGGAAGAGATAGTCTCCAAGCATCTCAGTCAAACCATCTACAAGCCATGTCCAACAGTAGAAAACTTAAGTGATCGTCGGTCACTTGCCAGAACTTGTTAGCTACCCACCATGTTATGCCCCTGTGCTGAAAATTCAGCCACGATTTTTACCCGATGTGTTTTCTATAGTTGGATTTTGAGCTTGTAAACACTAGAACATAAAAATGCTTGAAGAAAATCCTCTCTTGCTTCCTCACTCAGTAAAAGATAGACACTGGAAAATTGTAAACAAAGTACCATTTATTTTCAATAATTAAGATAAATAAAAACCAACACGGTAAATACTCACCCTATTAAACAGAATTTACCCAATACTTGAAATAAAAAGGATCAAACAGACCCATGTGAAAAACATAAGTAAGAACAAAAATAGAATGTAGGCAAACATAAGAGATCGTCTCCAAGCCTCTCAGTCTAACCATCTACAAGCCAAATCCAACTGTTAAAAACATACTAGACCATTGCAAACATGCCAGAACTTATTATCTACCTACCACGTTATACCACTATGCTGAGATTTAAGATTTTTACCTGATGTTTTATCTCTATAGTGCGATTTAAGCTTGTAAACACAATAAGTCAAAAATGCTTGAAGCAGATCCACAACTGCTTCACTAAATGAAAAATATACTGAATGGAAGAGGACCAACCTCAAAATACATATGCAAAGAATGACAATAATAATTTGATTGATATATTAGTGAAAAAGAAACAGTTAAAACAAAGTGGGCTCATTCCACCAAATAAGGCAAGGGAAGGGATAGTATCCAAGCACCACAGTATAACCATCTACAAGCCAAATCCAACTGTTGAAAACTTGCCATAACTTGTTGTCTGTTTTCTGTAGTTGGATTTGAGCTTGGAATCACCATAATATAAAAGTGCTTGAAGCAAATTCTCACCTGCTTCCTCACTTAGTGAAAGATATATGCCCCGGAAAAATGTAAACAAAGTAAATCTTATCTTAAATTTTAAGAAAAACGCAAGTTATGTAACCAACAAAGCAAATAATCACAATATTAAACCGAATATATAAAAAGGATTGGACACAATGGCAGTTGCATAAACAAGAGAATGTTAAGAAACTGCATATAAAACTGATGAAAGTGGACAGCATAAGTATAACAGGTTGGTCCGGAAATCCCTATAATATCAGCAACAAAGAGAGTAAAAATTAAAAAAAAAGGGAATTATTTCTTAAGAGAGAAATTGACATAAAAAATAATAATAATAATAATAATAATAATGTAGTCATATATAACAAGAGATAAGTCAGGAAATCACTGTTCTTTCTAGGTTATAATTACATATACGCACTCACCACCTCAAAGTGTTTAGAACTTTGAATCATCCCTTGTGAGATGATCTGACACAAATCCTAACACGAGAAGACATTAGACAAAAAAATTGAGAGTTAGTGTACTGGATAATAATTTCCCCAAATTCTAGAAGAGTCAGGGCATAATAAATCAGGGTACCCCAAAATCTGTTGAGGTCGATTCTCTGAATCAAAACCCTAGTGTGTGTGTGAGAGAGAGAGGGTACCAAAATCTGTTAATTAAGGTCGATGGCTAATCTCTGAATCAAAACCCTAATGTGTGTGTGAGAGAGAGAGAGAGGAGAAGGTACCCAAATGGGCCAAATCTGTTGAGGTCGATGGCTATTCTCTAAATCAAAACCTAGTGTGGTGTGTGTGTGTGTGTGTGAGAGAGAGAGAGAGAGAGAGAGAAATTACCAAAATCTGTTGTGGTCGATGGCTAATCTCTGAATCAAAACCCTAGCGTGTATATCAGTATATGTGTGAGTTTGCGATGAAGAGGGAGGGAGTTTTTTTCTTTCTTATGATAGATGTTTGTGAAAGTAGTATATATAGCCCTCGCCTTTTCGTGGTCACAAAGGCATTCCAACGGTCACTTTTTCATATCTTGGTCAACAAGAAGTCAACCATATTTTATCATATTTTATATATCTTGATAAGGGTTGCAAAATATCCCTATGCTTTTTTTTACTCCATTTCAATATCCTCATCTTCCTAAAATAAGCAAATATTCCCTTTGCACCACTATATGCTCAAATTATCCCCAAGATTTCATTCTATCATTATAATTTGTATTAAAATTTAAACAAAATATATAAAATTCAAAAATATATATATTAAATTTTCAATGTTTTTTATAAAATTCAAAAATAATATATAAAATTTGAAACAAATATATAAAATTCATAAGAAATATATAAAAATATATAAATATATAAATTTTGAAAAATATATATTAAAATTTGAAAAAATAATAAAATTCAAAAATAAATATAAAATTCAAAAAAGCATATAAAATTCGTATATATATATATATATATATATATATATAATTCGAAAAATATATATAAATTTTGGGGAAAATATATAAAATTCGGCAAACAATTTTTTTGAATTTATATAATTTTTGAATTTTATATTTTTTGAATTTTATATTTTTTTCAAAAATTAATATATATTTTTTGAATTTTATATATCATTGGGGGTGCTTTGAGATTCCAATAGGACAATCAAAATAGATTGTTTTATTGGAAATGCAAATTCACTCAGTACCATTGGGGGAACTGTAAATCATGAGTCACTAGATAAGAGAGAAAATTAATATTAAAACATGATTTTTATGGGTTTGTTCTTCACATTTTTTGTCTCTTCAAAGTAGAATCAACATGCCAACTTACATCATTTTTAGATACAACATGGAGCAATACAGTTTCTTATATTTTTAGGTACATCATTTTTATTTCAAATTTAATATGCTTTTTTCGAATTTTATATTTATTTTCAAATTTTATAAAAAAAATTAAAATTTTAATATATATTTTTGAAATTTATAAAAAAAATTGAAATTTAATATATATATTTTTTACAAATTTTATATATTTGTTTCGAAATTTATAAAAAAAATCAAAGTTTAATATATATTTTTCCGAATTATATATATATATTTCAAATTTTATATGTTTTTCGAAATTTATATATTATTTTCGAATTTTATAAAAAAAATCAAAATTTAATATATATATTTTTGAATTTTATATATTTTGTTTAAATTTTAATACAAATGATAATGATAAAATAAAACATTGGGGGTAATTTGGGCATATAGTGGTGTAAAGAGGGTAATTTGTTTGTTTTAGAAAGGTGATGGTAGTGAAATGAGGCAAAAAAAAAAAACATAAGGGGTATTTTGCAACCCTTAAAAAGCATAGGGATTTTATGCTCTTTTGCCTATATATAATTTTTGGACCCACTAAACTTTTGTCTATAAATTATACTAGGATAAAATAAAAAATTATTTTAAGATAATCGTTTAAAAGTCAGAAAGTTATACTAGTAACTATTATTTTAGGACTAGCACAAAGGAGGTAGTTTATAAAATTTGAAAAAATTCTCATAATTAATTTTGCTCTTACTAGTTACATGTAGAGAGAGAGCTCGTACATGTTAGTGTGTAAATAAGTACTTGTATTAGTATTTTTTATTTTTTTACAAACTTGACTCGGAGGAGATTTTATTTAATTGGCTTAATACTAATAAAATATGTGTCCATATTTTTCATTTTAGTTTACAGTTTTGTAACCATTTTTTTTCCTGTTTTATGTTTTTACTTCTGAAATTTGAAAATAAAAGTAAAAACATGTTTCTTAATTTGTTTTTGTTTCTAAATTAGATCTTTTTACAATGGAAAGAGGAAGTAAAAAAAATGTGTTTTTTATTTTTGTTTTCTCTCACTAGTCCTTATAATCAATAATAAAAAATAAAAAAATTAAATTAATATTAAATAATGTATAATAAAAATAAATAAATAGTAGATTAATTAATTAAAATAATAAATAAATAAAATTCATACATAATAAATATATATAATATTATTTTTCTATATAAAATAAATAATAAAGAAATGTAATAAAGAAATAAAATAAAATGAATAGATAATAAATAAAAATTGAAAAATAATGGCGTAATTTTTAATTAAATGATAAATAAATTGAAAAAAAAACTAGCTTAATTGTTTTTTTTCAAAATATTTTAATATTTTTTAAAAAAAAATTGTAATTCATTTGTTATTGATTTTGTTAAATATATTTTTAACAAACATATTTTTTGTTTTTTGTTTTTGTTTCCGAAAATAATCAATAATTAATAAACATGATTTTATCAAATCAAAATTATAATTCTTCTTTTTCAGGAAACAAAAACGGTTCGTAAACAGGCCCATACTCTTGTAATTCACTTTTGCACTCCAATTTTGTTGTTTTAAAAAAAAAAAATAGACAATGATCCATATAAAATGAAACTATGTTTTAACCTTAAATGACCTACTTAAGTTGCCACTTAATGAGAAATGAACTTGTTTTTATTAGGAAAAAAAACACCCCATATTACACTGTCTAAATTTAAATTGCTAAATAATCGCATATAAATTTTAAACATGCTTTGAGGAGTTCGAATCTCGATGTTTGCCTCTTGCTCATGCTACAACAGCATATGTTCGTTTCCTTTGATGACCATTTTAAGTCCTTTTTGGTTCAGTTCTGCAAATAAGATGGATGATTGTGGGATCCAAACCTATTCATACTTGTCCATATATATTTATCAATTGGGTGCAAGAAACCTTTTCCAATACCAAAATCTATTATTGTTCCATCACAACATATAAATTACAAGCTGAAAAGAGAATAACTCCCCTTCATCATACAGATGAAGGCAAAACAAAACTGAATTTGAGAAAAAAGAAAGAAAAAAAAGAACCCACAACTCCAATGTCCCTTAACTAGGAGAAATGTATCCCAACCCTATTAAAGAGAGAGAGAAGGTACATGAAATCAGTTTGTGTGAGCTTGGAAGATCTCTTCTCTTCAAAATCTCCTAGCTTCAACACATCTAAAATTTTCTCTTTAAACTCCGACCCTTTTATATCACCATCCTCCACATCCATCTCCTCATCATCATCGATCTCCATACTTGTGTCCTCACGAGTATCTCCCAAAGCAGATAGATCCGCCACTGCCTCTGCAGAGTCTGTTGATCCTTCCTGTGCAAGCTGCAATGCTTGCAAGGTTTTGTAGTTCTTCTCTAGCAAGGAGAGAACACTTTTCTGTCTGAAAATCGACCCCAGGGTTTTGTTCTTCCTATTAAAACAGATACGAACTAAACCATCCCATTCTTTAAAATTCACAGGGGGGAGCGGTTTTCTTGGCTCAATTCTAACCACAGACGAATCAACCTTTGGCGGAGGCCTGAAGTTGTTCCTGCCAACTTTCAGTAAATGGGATACGCGAGCCAAGAGCTGGGTGTTAACAGCAAGGCGACAGTAGTGAGTGTCACCGGGCTGAGCAACAAGTCGCATGGCAAATTCCCTCTGGAACATAATCACTGCACACCTAAACAATGGTCGGTGTGATAATAACTTGAAAGTGAGAGGAGAGGAAATTTGATACGGAATGTTCGCCACACAGATATCAAAATATGGAAGTTCACATTTGAGCACATCTCCTTGTATAACCTGCATTAATCAGCAGCACAAAGACCAAACCACTTTATATTGGATTTCACATTCTAAAATTATAAGCCCAAAAAGCACAAACATACATACATACTTCACAGTTTTCTATGTAAAACAATTGAACAGGACAAAACCGAGACCGAAAACAACCAAATGCCGAAAACCCAATAAAGAAAAAATGTTAGCATGAACCAAGTTGAGGAAGCAAAGGTCCTCCAATCAATTCCCTGTTGGGTCAGCGTTACAATTTTTCCAAGATTAAAAGAAGCAAGCAACAATGGATCTAACAAATATTGAGAGATGATTAGTTCTGTTTATAGCTATGGGTGGGTACAAACATTTAGTAAAGATGAGTCTTCAACTCTACGATTTTATGTATTTCACGGGTTTTAGCCTTTTAGGACATTTGAAAGATATATCAATATCAAGTCGTCAACGGAGAGAAATTAGCAACCAACACTCCATGAATTAGTTATTCCTATACGAGTCATGAAGGGTACAACGAACATACCCTGTCTCCACATGGGATCAAGAATGGGGAAGGAGTTGACCCACCTATTTCAACCACATAGAGAAGGCCTCCTAAGAATTAGTCACTTCCATGATATGTGTTGTGTGGGCAAGTGCAATAACAGATATGATTTTCACTACATTTTAATTTTGCTTATGTTCTTAAGAGTTCACAATCCATGAGTTCAGTTAATCCCACCACTTCAAAATCCCAATAGTCAATATAAACACAAAATGTATGATATATATATATATATATATTCCTAAACTAGCAGCCAAAAAGTAAAACCAAAACCAGATATTCAACCCTCCCCAAATATATACAACTGAATGCATCTGAGAAACACCAGTTCTGTAAACACAAAATGAAACCCATCAAAGGGAAGAACCCATCAATACATATACGTATATCTAAAAGAGAAATAATTCCGGGAAACAAACATACCTTGAGCTTGTGGGACAAGCCCTTGCCTTGGAAGCGGCGCTCCAACTCGAGGACCATGCGAGGGTCAAGCTCGACGGCGATGACGAACTTGCCGGCGTTGATGAGCTTCTCGGTGAGATTTCCGGTACCGGGACCGATCTCGAGGATGACATCGGTGCTCTTGATTCCTGATTTCTCGACGATGGTGTCGATGAGCAGAGGGTTCTTCAGAATGTGCTGCCCCTTCGATTTGTGGAAGGGTATGCCTCCCTGGTAGCGCGGGTTCGCCGCCGTGGACGACGAAGCTCCACGGTGGGACTTCTCCTTCTTGATCTTACCACCCGCCATTGATGAACCAGAGCTCAGGATTTGGGGCAAGCAAGAGGCTAGGGTTTTTGGGTTCAAGCCGCTAGGGTTTATCGAGGGGAACTACATAATTTTATGTATGTATATATATTCCATATAAATTACGTTTTTGCCTATTCCATTATTTTAATCTCAATCATAGGAATTTTATTTATAAAATAAATATCACCAAGATTATCATTACTACCATTATTATTCTTATTTCTCGCTTTTTAAAAATCAATAAGCCGTACAATTTGTATTGGTGCATGATACTAGTATTAAAAATGAAATGATTTCTTTTACTCTAAAATATTATTGCAACCATCAATAAATTTAAGATAAATTTTACCGACAAATCTAAGTCACATGTAAAGTGTTTAAGTTATACTTATAATTATCTTCCCTAAAATTTTAGTCAGAACTTATATGTACTAAAATGATTAAGAAAAATTTAAATCATAGGTACAAAAAAATAATAAGAAAAATAAGATTAGACTAAATTTTTTACTTATCAATAGAAAAAAATGAAGAATTAGAATAAATTTTGACATTTAAATCTTAGTGTTTGTTACCTTACTTACAGAATTATGAAAAATTATTATCCTCCACCCATATAAATTTCTCAAAAACGAAAGGGTGATCAGCTCAATTTATCCATAAATTAATTAAAAATATGTTTCTTTGTCAAGACTCAAACTAAATAATTCAACTAATTTGCCCTTTTTCGAATATGTATATATATATCTCAAATGTATACATGAATTAAATAAAAAAACATATGAAATCACAAATATATGTATATATTTATTTCTTATCAAATATTAATAAACAAATATTTCATCTATATAAACCCAATTTATCCAACATCCAAACATTATGCACCCTACAAATTGCACATCTTCACTCCTCCAACCTGCATCACCTGGCAGTCCAAGAGCAACACAGAAGCTTTTCTAGGTTTCACCACAATTCAGTTTGCCTCATACGACGCCGTTCTGTTCTTCCCCCTGGTCAATACATATACATATATATGCATATATAAGTGCTACATTGTGATTCAGTTCCGGCGTTGCTTTTCTTATCGCGGCGATTGATTTACCGGCGACGCCGGCGAACAATCCATCTAGTCCTTGTTTCGATTACAGCTTCTTAGATTCTGATAGCATTTGATTGTCTGATCTCTCCGTTCTTGAAAACCCTAAATTCACTTTCATATACTCTCACAGAACGAACCTGTAAAAGTTGCGCAATTGCAGGCGATTCGCATATGGAATCGTCGTCTTCAGTTATAACACCTGAAGATGTTCTCGAGACACTCATGAACGACGGTTCCATTGACGCTCTCAGATTGAAAATCATTACACAGCTCAAAGCCAATGTATGTATATACTCTCTCTCTCTCTGTATACCTAACTCTCTCTATATATATGTGTGTGTACTAATAAGTATACATTCACAAAACTATGTATGATTGTATCTTCTATGAGCCAATGAAATTTCAATTACAGAGATAATGAACTATTTGCATTACTGACAAGAACCCAATTTTTTGGTATTGATTACGCTTACTGGGTTTTTTCAGCTAAAAAAAATATTGAGATATAATATCCTGTAGTAATGCTTGAGAGTCTGGAAGTCTTACCAGTCACATTAAATTTTATGTGAATAGATTCCGAGTGTCATCATGATGTTTGATTATTAATGACATTGTAAGCTAACAGCCACGAATATGAGTCCGAGATGTCGGATTTTGGGACTCCAATTTTTTTTCTATATGTAGCAAATAACAGAGCGTGCACTTTCTTAATAAGGGTCATTTGGAGTTGGGGACTCGTCATAGAGCTCGAAACAATTGGAATTGATAGGGGTCTTGGAGGTGTCTTATTTCTTTGCATTTTGGAATTGTGGAAAAACATGTGCAACATGTGATGCAAATGATTAATGGTGCTTTTCGGGAATTCACTTGAAGGAAGCTCTGGATTTACCAAGTGTTTACTTAAAAAATGGGTAAAGTTGGTAATTAGTCAGTAATGTTTCTTAAGGAGTTAAAAGTTAGTCTAGAATAAGAAAGCGTTATTAACAGTTGTTAACGTAACCAAGTCCGGATCAATATAATGTTGATACATAATCAGATTTTAATCTTCTCGTACAGCCTTCCCGATTTTCCTTTGGGGATTTAGGTTCCAACAGGGAGTGGAGTGACCCTTGTCTTCCTTGCTGTAATAAGAAGACATCTGCTATGTTTCAAATCTTGAAGGTGGGTGTTTTGCTTTAGGAACAGAGAAGAACCAAACTTTAAAGAGCCGACTTGAAGTTGCATGAGGAAAAGTGGTCAAATCTTCACATGGCTGTGATTTTTTGATGGGAAGCCAGTCCACATAGTATGGCCTTTACAGACAGCTACCATTGTGTAACGGCTGCTGAGACTCGCATTCGCATGCTATGCCTTGTTGTCGACTGATGAATTCAAAATTTTCTTCCTTTTCCAATTTAGAACTTCGAAATATTTTTAAATGTTCAACAAACAGATTTAAACTCACGTGTTGAATTTAACCTAGAGCAAAATTAATTGATATCAAATTTTAACCCAAACTTTCGGTGGGCTAGAAGAATGATAAAAGTCCAAGTTACAATCCCAATCGTCGTTCTGTGATTTTGATGTTTTGGTTTCTTTTTTTTGTTACATCTACTTACTTTGGGGTTGAAAATTTACATTTCTTCACAAGATATCATTTCTTAGATTTCCGAATGATGATGTATATATATATATATATATATATTTTGGAGAGGAAGGTGGTCAGCCTTTTTGTTTTTTTCGCAACCACTTTTTGGTACCAAAAATTAAGCTTCGCGTTTATATTCTTCTTCTAACACCCTGTGTCGGAGGGACATACACTGCTCAATATAATTTTGTAAGTGTATGAAGTTTTAATTGATATTTTTATTGCATCAACATTGCCGTATAATGACTCAAACATAAGGATAGAAATAAGTGTTTATAGTAAATAATCTTTTGGCTGAATTAATTTTTTTAAAGATTGTTTGGGAAACTAATTTCTAGAACATTGTGTTTACAAATTGTTTGTCTGTACTGTTTGAGGAAGTTGTGCAACCAAAGGAAAAATTATGGCCATGGTATCCACATCAATGACGTAATCTATGTATCCATGTCATCTCTTTGTCTCAAAGAATATATTAGGTGGGCCAAATTTCCTATTCTCCATGCATTGGACAATTCTAGTAATATATTCCTATGGCTCCCCTTATTTCCTAACAAAAGGGTAGTTGCTTTCTTTTTCTGTTAGAAATCTGAATGTTTTCTTTGAGGTTTTCCTTCCTTTTGATTATTGTTGTTTTCCTTTGTTATGATGATCATTTTCAATTTCGAGCCATGGTAGAACTAAACTTGAAACCATCTTATCAGTTTGGATGCTCTTATTTAAATGCTTCTGAATTGGGACATTGGTAAGATGATCTTTAACACATCTCACCTGTTTTAATGCCTTTATTTTTGTGTCGCGTCTAGATCATGCCTTTATTCCAGCCAAGTTTTGTGGTGTTATAAAGAGGTGTTTGGGTTAGATCATGTTGGGTTGAGCTTAGTTTGTCTGAAATTGAGTGCGATCAGTAGTGAAGTGAGCTAATTCACTGTTCAGCAATGAGTTCACAAACATAATGAGTTGAGTGTAATATTTTCTGGTTTACTTGCAGTCTAGTTTAGAATAAAATGAGATCTTGTAAGTTTTGTAATTCTCAAGAATTTTTCTTCCAGACATAGGCAGGTGTCTGCCACAGGCATGATTGTGGAGACCGTTGAATGTCTGGTAAAGAGAAGAAAGAGATGGAAATCAGCAAGGAGAGGTCATCTCCCTGTTGGATTTCCCTTGAATGTGTTCATTGTTGCCTTATAATCACCATTAAATGATTATATGGGCTCCATCTGACGCTATATTTGAAAATATTTCCTGTTCTGATTCTTACCCAAACAGTAGGTATTAGTTTATCTGTTTCCACTTGTCTTATTGCAGTTTCTAGTTCTATGAAATAACAATATTTTTCAGTGAGAAATAACTGCCTCCTGATCGTGAGGAGGATAAACATGATATTTTACAAGCTTTTTGAATTCTCACGAAAATTAATGTTTCATCCAGACATAGGCAGGTGTCTGCCACGGGAATGATTGTGTAGACCGTTGAATGTCTGGTAAAGAAAAGAAAGAGATGGAAGGCAGCAAAGATGGGTCTCCCTGTTGGATATCTCTTGAAGGTGTTCATTGTTGCCTTGTGATCACCATTAAATGATCATGCAGGCTACATCTGAACACTATATTTCAAAATATGTACTGTTCTGATACTTACCATGGAAAGATAGAGAAGCCTATGGTGCTGAATCCTTGTTGGAGGTAAAAATAACACTTCACAAGGCAGAATAAAAGAACAAAGAAGAAAAAATTATCTTTAAGATAGCTCTGATAATCAGTTTAAAAGATGCTGCAATCATCTCTAAGAAATAAATATTGTCTTGGTTGTTATTCTTTTTCGAATTGTGCCACTCCAGTCTCTGATAACTCGGAAATAGCATTTGTTTTCAGTGAAAATTACTTGCCTCCTGATGCATGAGGAGGATAATCATAAGATTTCATAAGCTTTTTATTAAGAAAAGAAATGTTTCATCCAGACATAGGCAGGTGTCTCCACAGGCATGATTGTGGAGACCGTTGAATGTCTTGGTAAAGAAAAGAAAGAGATAAAAGCAGCAAGGATGAATTTTCATCTTCCTGTTGGATATTTCTTGAAGGTGTTCATCGTTGCCTCTATGATCACCAATAAATGGTTATGCAGGCTTCATCTGAACACTATATTTCTTAATTATGGCCTCAGGCTTCATCTGAGGAGGATAATCATAAGATTTCATTAGCTTTTTATTAAGAAAAGAAATGTTTCATCCAGACATAGGCAGGTGTCTCCACAGGCATGATTGTGGAGACCGTTGAATGTCTTGGTAAAGAAAAGAAAGAGATAAAAGCAGCAAGGATGAATTTTCATCTTCCTGTTGGATATTTCTTGAAGGTGTTCATCGTTGCCTTTATGATCACCAATAAATGATTATGCAGGCTTCATCTGAACACTATATTTCTTAATTATGTCCTGTTCTTGTTCTTACTAAAAAAGCAAGAGAAAATGAGTGTGTGGATTTGGAGCTCTTATATCTAGACAATGAAAGATTCTCTTTTAAGAAGCCTATGATGATTCAATCCTATTTAGTGGGGATAAGCAATTGCTTGCTAACATGGCAGAAAAGAAGAAGAAGAAGATAAGAGCAAGAAGAAAATCTTTAAAAGGCCTTATTCTTGATTAGTTATTCAGTTTCCATCTTTGCCATTACAGTTTTGATAACTATGAAATAGCATTTTTTTTGTTGTTGTGAGATATTCTTGCTTCTGATGCGCTAGGAGGATAAAAGTGGAATATTATGAGTTTTTTGGAATTCTCCAGTGAACAAGTGTTTAATCCAAACGTAAGCAGGTGTCTACCACAGGCATGATTGTGGAGACCGTTGAATGTCTTGTAAAGAAAAGAAAGAGATGGATAATGGCAAGGATGGGTTTTCATCTCCCTGTTGGATATCTCTTGAAGGTGTTCATCGTTGCCTTGTAATCACCACTAAATGATTACACAGGCTATATCTGAACACTATATATAAGAAAATATCCTATTTTGATTTTCAATGGGGGTTAAAAGAAGAGAGAGAGAGAGAGAGAGGGATAAAACAAGTGTTTCGTTTTTGTTAATCAGTTTCCATTTGTGCCATTACAGTAGCTTACAACTATGAAATACCGTCATTTTTTTAGTAAAAATGTACTTGCTTTATAATCTATGAGAATTTTCCTCCATACAGTTGACATGTCATGATTTAATTGGGCCCATTAGTAGATCTAGTATCTGTTGGACCTACTTAAATTATAGGTATCAGGACACTTCAGTTGTGAGGAGAAGGTTCTTCTTGCTGAGGAGGCAAGTGCTGTTTTTTAAATTTTATTAGGCCTTGTCCCTAAGGCCAAGTTTTTGAGCTTGGAATACTCAAGATTTTCACTATTCAATTGTTTCCGAGTTGTAAGTTATGCCTTCGCGAATTGAACAGTATCTGCAGAGGTTATTAAACCCCTTAGTTACCTCCATAAAACTCTTTTGACCCAAAGTGTATCGCTCAGGACTCTGTAGAGCCCTTTTGCCAAAACGTGTGACCATGTTTTTGATATAAATAAGGACCCCTGCCTGAAGCTATGCTACTGATGCTTTTCATGTAAAGATGAAGGAATCAAATTAAACTAACTCTACAGAAGTTTTTAAGGGTAAATGACTGTCTTTGCCATAGTTATTACTTCTTTCTTCTACCAATAGGCTTTACCCTAATCTTCCTCTCCCATTTACGAGGTTTAGTTTTCGAGCCCTGGTTGGTGCATATATATATATATATATAGTGGTATGGGTTACTGATTGAACTATTGAAAGAAAATTATAGTAAATTCTTACATCTTATCATACTGACTGAATAATCTATTTTATGGTTGAAGTCATTTTCTTTAGAAATTTTTGTCGCTAGGCGGACGCTCCAAATGATAAGGCTATGATTGGATGGCATCTTGAGAAAGAATTCTTGCAATTGTTAACTTGCATTACCTTCTTTTATACTTGATGTTAGTATACCATGTTTATGTCATTTTTTTAAATTTTAAAATTTGCTTGTTCGAGTTGCCTTTGCTTTAAGTTGGAGTTTGAAATTTGCTTGAAAAGGCAAGAGTTGCTAACTGATGTCTCTCATTCCGAATCTTTTCAGAAAGTTCTTCATTTTATCATGTTGCTCTCCCTAGTTTTATCGTGTGGAATTTTTTTGTGTATTTGTGTGTGTAGCTGGAAAATATGGAAAACTAGTTAAATCATTGTCAAATGCACCCTACTATGGACTAAATGCTGATTAAATGGTCTGTAAAATAGCTCTAATATTGTCTTAAACTTTTATAGGAGGAGCTAAAAAGTACCACTATAAAAATGGTGGAACAGAGTAAGGTTCTTAACACTCCAGGGGCAGAGAAACAGACCAAAAGAGAACTGTTTGATGCACTTCGGCAAGAGCTTGAGTAAGTGAAGATTTTCTTGACCAATATTGACTAGGCATATAAAAATGGAAATGAATCATTTGTTAGCTGGCTGATTTTATTTCTGCACTTGTAGTTGTTGGTTTTATCCCGCCCTCTCCTTGGATGGTTTAAACATGTGAGATTCTCTGTACTAACTGTATTTAGTGGATAACTATTAACACGTTTTTGGCCAATTCAACATTGCTATGTATCTTGACTGGATGAGGGCTTGTTTTGTTCATGTTTTTGTTTTTTGTTTTGTGTTTGTTTACTATTTTTCACAACTAAGCATGTTTGGCACTCAATGATTTGTTTTCTACAATAGAGAAACATAAAGCAAATAGGGTGATTTTTAGGAAGTAGCAAAATGATTTTTTTTGTGTTTTTGGTACTGTTCAAAAAAATACCACTGTAGCGGAGGAAATAAGTGACCAAAACAAAAGCAAAAGCATCAGTACCAAACGTGTTTCTAATTTTGACTCACAGCACTCTACAGCAAAAGCATATACTTATCCTTTCAAGTGTAGTTTGTACACTACACTACAATAAATACTCCAATACTAGCAACTGTGAAATAGCTACTTTCTTTCAAATGGGCTGCAGTGCACATATCTCTACTTCAATCCTCTTTGAAGCGTTTTTTTTCTTTCAATTGGAGCTTTATATCTTCTGTCGTTTATACATTTTCCTGATTCTGAAGATGGTGAGTCAGTCATGCATGGTATGAAGAACAATCTTTTCTAGTACCTTGTGGACAAGCACTTCCCTTTGGAATTTATTATCTACATCTTATTTTTGTCAAGCAGAACTTCGGTGCTTGAAAAAGCCTCCAAATCAGTTTGGGAGTTGATCTTGGACAATCAAGGCCTGGGGAAGGAAATAAGTGAAACAGTCGAGAGTGTATTTTGTCGATTAAGTGGGCGGGAACCTCCATTAGTTCCTTCAAATTATGTAACCCAGTCAGAGAAAGCGAATGAGGAAGAGAAAGGGAATGACGGAGGCAAAGGAAAAGAAAAGGAAGATCGAAGTGATAATGAAAATGAAATTGAAATTGAAAATGAGGAGAATTCCGAGTCTGCATCAAAGAAACGAAAACATGATGAGATGGAAGAGGGGGCAGATGAAGTTCCAAAAAGGTCTGGCAATCCTCCAGCTGTTCTGGATGACTCCGGTAATCAGGCAACTGCTACGTAAACTTCTTTCACTAGTTTGATTGTCACAGTTGTTTTAATTATCAATCTTTTCCCTATTCTCCTTTTATAGAACAAATTTAAGGGGTTGATTTATTGAGATATGTATATGTAGGACGGTAAAATTATGTGGACCGGCACAGAATACAAATCAACTTTGTACCTGAACTTCATGATATCTTCACTGCCAATCGTGTTTCTAATAAATTGATAAAAAGCATCAGTACCCAATGTTTGACGATTTTGTGTTAATTTTTTGTGTGATTAAGCTTTCATATGACCCTGCATATATGTGTAGATTTCTTTGGCAACCTTGAATACTAATAAATTGTTGTCTTAAATAATTGGATAAATGAGTCTTGCACTCAACTTAGTTGTACCTGTCCCACTTGAAATCTGTATGTATCTATGACGATAGGAGATTTTGACTGAAATGTGATCCCCAATGAAGATGATATGTTAATTAAAGATCAGAAATTGCAATTTTCTAGAAGATCAGAAATTGATATGTATTGTTATTTGACAAGGTAGTCAATGTATATGTTTTAGAGCTGACTTTATATACTATTTAAATGTAAGAAGTTGCTGCAAAAACCATAATCACCCATCAAATTATGAAGGCCAACAATGCACTACTTCATTCATGATTCACTCAAACAGTAGTGCTCAACTTTGCAACTTCAAAAACTGCAGGGAACTTGTAAATGTGAGTCTGACACTTAGAGAAGGGAAATGGTCTTTTGGGGTACAAAAGAGGTAAATTCTTCATATTTGATGCAAGAATGAGACCATTCCCATTCTCTAGTTCGAGACTCACTAGTCAAGGGTTCGTGACTCAGTGACAGAAACAAAAAAAGTCAGAGAAACCGTGGTGTAACACATCCTACTCATCCACACCACCCCGCCCCACCACACATTTCATGTCCATCGCTGCGCCTCATTGATCGCGTTAAAAGGCATCAAGTCTTCTGTCATTTGACCTTGGTAGACGTAGGGCGAAGCATAACCTGGTATATGCATCATCGCGTTCTCGTTACAAACTTGCGGATGCAAGCAACGCATTGGCTGCGCTAAAAATGGCGGTAGCCCACCGTCTGCTTTCTGAGGATGCTCATTAGCAAACATTGGGTGATCACTAATCATCCCTTGCTTGTACTGCTGCTGCATCTGATACGCGCCCATGTCATTCTCGAAGTTCTCTGCCTCGAATGGCTCCATCAGTGAATTCATCGATCTCACTGTGCTCTCATCAGAGCATACACCTTGCGGATTGCCAAGCAGATGGTTTTCGATTTTGCTGAGTATGTCAGTGTTCGGACCAGCCCTCGTTGCTTCTTCCCAAACATTGTAACCTGAAGAACCAAAAGCTGGATTCGCTTGATATCCTCCTAGCCCTCGAAGTACTGAACTTTGATTTTCGTATACGTGTCTCTGAAAATTTTCATCCGTCGAGGAGGGAAAATCCACTTCCGTAATTACTTTTGCAGAGAACATTGATGAATGAAAACAAAATAAAAAAATCAATACGCATGTTTTTTAAAACGAAAGCTTGAAACGAAAAAGACTTGTAATGCAAAATAATGAACCTGATAATGGAGTGTTCGAATCCACGACAGCAAGAGGCTGTCTGGTAACAGCGAGAGGCTGTATGTTCGGTTTGAAAGTGTGCGCGTTGTGGGAAGGAAGGTAAGAAGGATGAATCGTTGGATAGGGATATATCCCGTTAGGGAATTCAGGACTGCAGCCATTGAAATGAATTGCTAATCCGCCGATTCCATACATATTTGATGAGTAGAAAAATGGAGTTGGGTAATACGGGAAAGGCTTCTGGCTCAACTCGTACAAACCCTGGTCGCATTGCAGAAGCTTTTCGTAATGTTTGTCGAGTGCATTTGGTGGAAACTGCACATAGTGCCTCCTGAAAGTGAAAGAAAATATCACAGAGAGCATGTATTACTAGTATTAGTATTAGTATTAGTATTAGGACATAAACAGTTTGGACTCGACTCGTTAAAACTATAGCCAAAAACGCATAGCTGCGCTTTTGGTACTGACTTATTATAGCAGCAAATATGTTGAGTACCTGTAAGTGGGAGCTTGGCCTCCAGTAAAGTCTGATGCCAGCTGCCAAAGAGTATGCTTTCGCGGCTGCGGATTCGTCTCTTGGAAAAACGTAGGTGGTTGCTTTAACTGCACCAAAAAAATAAAAATATAAAGTATCACATCAAAATTGTAAAATAAAACTAATTTCAAACATGGTTTTACTCGATCCATTACACACAAAAAATTTAAAAAAAAAAATAAAAATTTACCTCAATTTCAAGAATTCCCGGTTTATCTTCTTGAATAGTTGCTCTAATTGCACAAATGTCTGCCCACTGAATTTCAATCTTACTCTTCAAAGCCCCATCCAACACCTCCCACACCAGCTTCTTTTTGGCATAGTAACATTTGGCTACCAAGTCCCCTTCATGCTTAGAAATCCTCTGAACACATTTTCAAAAACCATCCTTATTTTTTCATATTTCATACATGCATACATACACACACACATATATATATATATATATATATATTCTTTATGAATTCAATAAGCTCATAATGGATGGAATAGAGTGAGTAGAGGTATTACCTCCCAAGTGCCTATTCTGAGCGCCACTGCAGGGAAGTTTGAAGCCTTTAACTTCTCCGACATAGGCTGAGCTATGAATGCATTCCTTCTAGCTTGAGCACTGTTCTGATCCAACTCTTGCTTCGTTTTCGCTAAGTTCATGTCGATTAAATTGAGAAAAGATGGCGTTTTTCGCAATTTCAAACCGAGTGAACTATCTTCTTCTGAAGAATTCACCACTATTTCCTGCTAAAAGTGGAAAAAAAAAAAATGGTTAAGTGCTCAAAAAGAAAAGAAAGTGAAAGATACAACTAAAACTCCATTTAAGAGACACGTTAGTAATTTAAACTCAACTATCAAGCAGCAAGAAATGGAAAAAGTAAACAAAATTTAAAAGGGTAAACCCTCAGATTGGCCTATATTCCAGAAATGTCACACTTGGATAATAATAATAAAAAGAACTCTAGAGAAGAGAGTATTTGGCCTATTTACATTGTACACTTGTATATATATATATATATATATTTAAAAGAAGTATATTTATGTCCCCAATTATCAAAATTATAAATTAAAAAAAGTCCCAGTAAGAATAATAAAATATGACTGACCCCATTAAAAAATCTTCCTAGATCCTGATTATTAGGAATCAGGATGCATAACTAAAGTATACGTACAAAAAGTACAAAAATAATTAACTCAACCCATTACAAATACAAAGAAATGGAAAAAGTAGAACAAAAATTGAAACTCAAAACCTAAGTAATAATAATGACAATAATAGAAAAAACTCAAAACTCAAATAAATGGAAGAGAGTAACTAAAAAGGAAATCATTATTAGGAAGCACATAATAAATAAAACTCAACCCATTATTGAACCCATGCATAAACACAACATAGAGTAAAAAACCCAAATCATTTCATTGCATAACATGCACATAAGGGGAAAAAAAAAATGAAAACAGGGGTTACCCAAACAAACAGATCTATATATATTAGTATTCATTAGGTTCAACAAGATGCACATAGGAGGAAATAAAATCCATGAAAAGAGAGATTACTCAAACAAAGTTCCACATATTTCATTATATAAATATATGTATATATACGTATATACACACACCTCATTATCATTGAACTCTGTTTTTACTCTGAAGGACACGTGTTTAGTTCTCTCTGAGCTGACAGAATCAAACAGGGGACTCTGAAACTCTTCCGGAGCAGAGAGCCCACCACCACCACCACCACCACCACACTCTCCGTCCTTCTCCCTCCAATTCATAACCATGTTTTTTGTAAATATATGATGTTTATGTAGGAGTATATTCTATCACATATCATCTAGAACCCAACTCAATCTATTTGAGATGGGTGCAAAGTCTCCCTCTATATATCCCCTTTGCCCTTAGATATGTCTCTGTATAGAATCCAATATATATATATATATGCTATATATCAGCATATAAGTCTCCCTACGGATTCGGGAGTTGGGGTTGGGGGAGAGAAAAAGTGAGTAGTGACCATCATATCATTGTTGTTAATAAGCAGGACTCTTTTAGACCAATCACATTTGACAAGGTGACGTCAGCTTTGTCACACGTGGCATTGCAAAAGCATTTTATTTATTATTTATTTATTTATTAAAAAATTAAAAAAATTGGTACTACAAGTACACATACAAAGTACATATCTTAATGTTGATATTCGGAAACATTTTAGGAGGTGTGTTTGTTTTCCGAGAAATATGTTTGTTACAAGTGATCTTATTGGGGTAGGAAAATGACAGATATATATATATATACATATTTGCTCAATTCTAGGAGCGAATTTAGGAAATTTATTTGAGGTGTGAAGTAGTTAGAAAATGTAATCTAACAAATTCATTCTACTGTTAAGAAAGAATCTTAATTTCTTTTAAAAAAAACGATATTAATAATAATAAAAAAGAATCCTAATTTACTGAAATTTCTTTTTTGTTTCCTAAATTAAGTTAAATATAGTGTGAATGCATCACTGTTGTTCATATTAGGACTTTTATTTATGAATTGGAAATTGATACTAACTCATGACATAATCAATTTTGTTTTCTATGAGGACTTTTTAAATGTCGTATATTTATGTAGGAAGTTGTTTAGTGAGATACTTTTAATCTTGAGTTGGAAATTGATACCAACTCCGTATTAGTAATTTGAGATTGATTTGCATTAAAAAAAATTAAGAATTATAATAGCAGTCATAATAGTTATTGAAAGAGATAAATATTACAGCTATAATCTTTAGCACCGTAATTAGACTGACGTGATAATAAAAATTATCATTAAACCTTAAATTTCCTCAATAAAAAATCAACTTGTTATTTTATTTTATAATGATAGACAATTTTAATCTAGCACTAAACCTTTGTCCCTGTAAACTATTCGTAGGATTTTCGATATCTTGGTAGGCAAGTGGTAGAAAAAAAAATTCAACAACAAACCGAAGAAAGTTATTTTTAATCCGATAATTATTAATATTTTTGTAGTTGGAGATTGATTAGTTGCGAATTTTTGAAGAGTTCATGTATTTAATATGTACGAAAATTCAGTTTTCTTTTTGATTTAGGACTTTTTAAATTGTATGTGTGCGGAAAATTATTTTTCCCTAAATTCACGGTGGCAATACATGTAAAGGTTGTAAAGCACTCGTCCAAACCGTTCAAGTAGTGATCCAAATCAAGTTTTATTTTTATTTTTTTTAACGGAATAAATACATGAAGTCTTCAAATATCTATACAAAATTACAAATCAAGTTTTTTTTCCCAACCATTTGAGATTTTATTCCATACTCAACCAATACAATCAGAACAATAACAAATTAAAGACGATAAGCCACGAAAATCATATGTCTTCTAGTACATTCATTTGTTTAGCTCTAACAACCCACTTATTGAATTTATAAGTTATTGTGTTACATATCCTGGAACACCATTCTAAACTCCATAAAAGAATGATTGAATGATATGACAAATATCATTACAAATAATACCAGTTAAATAATCATTTGACTTCATTTCCATCATCTTCTTGCAATCCCCTTCAACGAGAACTCTCCCATTAGAAACCCACTGCAACAAATACTTTAAGCATTCCTTCAAAACTTTGGACTCAGCAACTTTTCGGCATTAGCAACATTCAAAATAAAGAAAAGCAACTTGCAAAGCTCTCCTTTCATGATCTCTAAGTACCAAAACCACCTTCCATAACTACTTTCACTTGTATTAAAAGAATCATTCATATTCATTTTAAGAATATCATGTACAAGTGTAGTCCACTTAACTAGTGAAGATAAGGCATAAGGATTATGATATACTTCCATAGCTTTATTTTTAGAAGAGTAATTTAAAAATTCCTCAAAATTTTCCAAGGCTTTCTCAATCGTTACACCTGGATCAAACTTTATCATATTAAAATTCCAATCACTTTTACACTTCCAAATAAAAGATCTCATACTCAAATGCTCTGCATAATTCTCACTCTTGGGCCAAATATTAATAAAAAAAAATAACCACAGTTTTTTTCAAGAGAATTGTTGCGCATTTCGAAACTCGATTGCCTCCATGGACAATGGGCTAGCTTCCCATTTACAAATCTTAATTACTAAAAGAATTTGTAATTGTATCTTCCTTAATATTGAGAAATTGCGAAGTCAAAACTGCTCATAAAATCCTTTTATTTTTCAGGAAAGGCAGTAAAACCTACATTCTTATATTTTTGAATGGGTTATTTATGTACCTATTTAATAATAGGACTTGTATTTTATAAAGTTATTAAATGTTATATTTCTTTTTCGGAAATTTTAAATGTTATATTTCTCTATAGTATAAGATATATGGAAATAGGGTTATTTACACTCATACTCCCTGAAGTTTGGGTAAATTACAGATAGATGTAATATTTGGCAAGTGTGATTCAATTGCCACTGAGGTTTGAAAAAGTTAACAAAGACACCCCAAATGATGCATATGTCCCTTCTAACATCCAGAAATGTCTATAGTACTCCTTGACTTTGGACTTACAATATAAACATGTTTTTCTTGTCTTTTTCCCTCAAGTTGAATTGACTAAAATAATCATGCCTAGATTTTAATTTTTCAAACTTTTGTGTTGTATCATTATTAATCGTCAAGTTAACTATTTTTTATTTATCATAAATATTTTTTTATCATATTCAATATACGTCTCTGACATAATTTTTTGGCTTGTCTTTGTGTGTTTAGATTTTAATTTTTTTTTTAACTATTAACGATTACTTCAAGATATAATTGTAATATTTGTTAATTAAATTTATTTATAAAAAAATTGAAAGGAATATTATCCACTTAGAATAGTAATCTCTACTCATATTTGGTAGAGTTGTTAGATAAATCTCAATTAACTAAATTTCAATAATGGTAATATATACATTTCATTCTATCATTAGTAATGATTTTTATAAAATTTACATATTTGTCACACTTAAAAATAATTAAATTGGAACGAATAATTTGTTGATAAAACTGAACTTTTTGCCACAAATTATACTTTTGTTGCCAAGTGCAAATATTCTACAATCAAATGGAACTTTATCATAAAAAAATATATTTTTAAGCAATAAACATTCCAATTTGTTGCTAAAAAATATATTTTACGTAACAAATTGAAAAGTTATTGCAAAAAATTAATTATCTACAACAAAAAAAAAAATTGTCACTAAAAGTTATTATTTTGCAACAAATAGTTTGTAGCTTTTTTATTTTTTGTATGAATTATATTTTTGTCGCTAAATTTAAAATTGAAACTTTATTGCAAAAATTACAATTTTAGACAACAATATACAAGTTTGTGGCTAAAAATTTAATTTTAGGCAACAAACTCAATTTGTTGCAAAAAAAACTAGTAATTATCTACAACAAATCCCATGTTGGTACACATAGAGGTATATGCATCATTTTATTATCTAGAAATTTTACTTATTTAGCATCTATTAGGGGTGTCGGTGTAAATAACACATGGAAATATATCAGTATAGATCATGGGGTTATTTGCGAAAAAATTCCTGTAGTTTAATACTAGGTGCGAAAATCTCTTAATTATTATAAAATGTGTGTATAAATCCATTATGTTTAAAAAATGTGCAACTTACCCCCAAAACGATATGAAATTCCTAAAATACCCTTTCTAAACTAATAAAAATAATATATAATAAAATAAATAAAATGATTAAAAATGTTTTTAAAAAATATACTTTTTTTTTCAATTTTTTAATATTTTTGAAAGTAAATTTGTATTTTTTTATCATTTTTTTAAATATATTTTCTATAAACATATTTTCAATTTTTGTTTTTGTTTTTGTAATTTTATTATATATTTTTTAAAAAAAATAAACTGGATTAATATTTTAATCAAAATGTTATATAAATATAAATAAAAAGTTTTTTAAAAATAGTTTTATTTGTTTTTCAAAATACTTTTACTATTTTTGAAAAAAATATAATTATTTTGTTGATTATTTTCTTAAATATATTTTCTATTTTTCTTTCTAATTTAAGTTATTTTTTTAAAAATATTTTAGATAATTTATGTCATAATAAAAATAAAATGCATATATTTTTAATTAATAGGGTGTCATAAAAGTACAAGGGTTTATATGGATTTTTCGCACCTAACCTAGATCATTCGATTCCACAAAAAAGGAGGAAGAGATAAAGATATGCACTTGTCTTTTCTTTCTGCCAATTGGTGAATGTGGTGACCTATGATGTGATTGGAGTTTGAAAATATGTGAAGTGTGTGATGGACTATAATCGTACTTCACACCAATATATATATATATATATATATATACAGGAAATAATTGTCAATACAGCAATAACGGATTGGTCGTCATCGTCAATGAGTATTTAATAAAAAAAATCATAGTCCTATCATTTGCATAAGAAAATTAACCACATAATGAAACCTTTAATCACCTCATTAATGAGTAAAACTAAATAAAAATAAAAATGATAAGTGCCCACCCCTTTTTACAATTCTACTCTTCTTTGACTTAATAAAAATACCTTAGTCTGTTTATGAGTTAGTGAAAACTTATATAATCATGTCAATTTTTCCTAAAAAGCTACTAATATCTAAAATATAATTTGTATATCTTTACAAGGTACGGATTAGGCTATATACCAAGATTTGATGTCTCATATGAAAATTTATATGCAACCAATGCAGCATCACAAACATATGCAAGAATCAATCCATCCATCATGAAAACTTTGTTCAAGATTGAATATAGTGAAAATTTAACATTTTAATACGTAGTAATAAATGTATCATGAACTGAAAAAGAACACAATAAATTTGAGTGTGAAAATATAATAATTTCTCCTGCCCAAAATAAGTATCTATTTTTCATCTTTTCCTTGTCCCAAAATAAGTGTTTACTTTTAAAAAGTTAAAACACTTTATTTTGTCAATTTACCAATTTAACCTTCAATCGTTAAAAAACATATATAGGGTTAGGTTTGTCTTGTCTTCACTTGGACCCCTCAGGTTTGCATATCTTCATTTACACCCCCTATTTTTTAATATTCTCATCACTTAAACCCCCTGAACGATAACATCAGCCTGAATTTTTTTTAAAATCCTTAAACTACCCTCAATGTCTTATCCTTATTCTGTTTGGAAACAAGGATAGTATTTTTATCAATTAGACCTCCTCCCATCATTTAATAATTTAATTTGTATTAAAATTTCAAAATATATATAAAATTTGAAAAAATATATATTAAAATTTGAAAAATATTATAAATTCGAAAATAAATATAAAATTAAAAAATATATATAAATTTTGAAATTATTTTTTTTTCAAAAAAACATATTAAATTTCAAAAATAAATATAAAAATCACAAAAAACATAAAAAATTTGAAACAAATATATAAAATTTTAAAAAAAAACATATAAAATTCAAAAATATATATTAAATTTCAAAAAAAATTATAAAATCGAAAATAAATATAAAATAAAAAATATATATAAATTTTGAATTTTTTTAAATATATATATTAAATTCAAGACAAATATATAAAATTAAAAAAAACATATAAAATTTTAATAATATATATTAAATTTCGAAAATAATTATAAAATTCAAAAAAAATATAAAAATTATAAAATTTGAAAATAAATATAAAATTCAAATATATATATATATATATTAAATTTCAAAAAAAATAAATTAATTCTCTCTCTCTCTTAGACGCACACACCACACACACACGTATATATATATTCACACATATATATATATATAGAAGTCCTCGTCGGCGCCGACCCCCTCCCACCACCACCTCCCCCTTCCCCCTATTTTCGACCAATGGGTCTATATATATATATATATATGTGTATAGATCTTTATATATATGTGTGTGTGCGTGTGTGTGTGTGTGTGAGAGAGAGAGAGAGAGAATAAATATTGAATAAATGTTGGGGTGTTTGGTTTGAGGGTTAGATTGATTCTAAGAAGGTGTTTGGTTTAGGGTTTAAATTGATTTAGGGATTAAATTGATTTAAGGGGTGTTTGGTATAAGGGTATTTTAGACATTTCACACCATGAGTGGATGTAAATGAAAATATGCAAACCTCAGGGGGTCAAAATGATGATAGGACAAACCTCAGGGGGTGTAAATGAAGTTAACCCACATATATACTATAAACTATCACATCATTGTGGTAAGACCATGGGTAAAGTTGGTATTTCATTCATTAATACTATAATAAAAGTCATTCTATTAAAAAGTTGGATTCCCCAAAAGAGATCTATAATTTGTGACGGAGGGAATATCAATGTAGGAGTGTTCAAAACCGGTTTGGTTTCTGAAAAATCGGAACCGGAACCGAAAGTGTAAGGAATCGAATCAACGGTTCATTTTATCATCTTTTTTTGCAAAAATAAAAATATCAAATATTAAAAGATAATTTAATTATAAAATAAAGTATTTGAACTATTACAAACCCGAAAATAAATATATAATTAGTGGAATGAAAATAACTATATTAAACGGAATATATATATATGCTTATATATATATATATATATATATATATAAGGTAAAACTTGTATGGATTGAAATCTTTAAATCATACGAAAATTTTTAAATATTTTCAAAATATAATCAATTTAGGTTGTGATATATAATTTATGAATCAAATGCATCTCACATTATTTATTAATTAATTTTTAAAAAATAAATAAAACGGTTCGCGGATCCAAAACCAAAATCGAACCAAAATTTTCAATTGTCAAAATTTTTAAATTAAAACCGGAACCGAACCCTTATAAATCGTTCCGGAACGATTCCCCAACACCCCTATATCAATGTATATAGGCTCGTGGATGTATATAAGTCAAGGATCGAGACAAATATATGTATATGAAACAACTTGTGAATTAAATTAATTTATAAATGTCACACGTGAATTATTTGCACACATATTATATATATATATATATATATATATAAGATATTGATGCCAAATCCTCCAAAGCGAGTGGATAATGTTGAAACGTCTGCTGCGCCGGCCATTCGTAAGAAGGTTGATGTCATTTCATCCAAAGTTTTATAATTAAGACTTTATTATAATGCTGGTGACCCACCAACATATCTTTAATATGATTGCACCACTTACGATAGTGATGGTTTAATCAATTACGCTATAAGAAACATTCTCTCTCTATTTTTTATTCTATTTTACTAGGGTGATTAACAAATGACCCAATGTGATTTCAAATTCTTGAGAAACATTTTTTGAGGTGTCAAATAATCATCTATATTTTTATCCGTTAATAAACAGCATCTATTCCATTAACATTTGTTAAAAATAAATATTTTATTCTCAAAATACTCTTAAATTGATATTTTATACCTAAAATACTCCTAAAATAAATTGATAACTAAATTAAGATTTTTTAGTAAATTATAAATTATTATCGTTTTAACTAAATTAAGATTTTTAAGTAAATCATAAATTATTTTTTTGTTTTTTGTTTAAGTTTAATCATTTATTTAAATTCAAATTTGAAAAAATATATTACCCCCCGTCTCAAATTATAAGTCCTTTTTAGGGAATTTAATTTTTTTAGAGGATGACTTTTTATTGTAGTGTTAGTAAATAAAATACCAACTTTACCCGTAGTTCACTATAGTAATGTGATCGTTTATAAAGTATATGTTTTATAACTTTAATGCTTGAAAGTTAAACTCGTAAATTAATCAAATAAAATACTTTAATTTTTCAAAGTGGACATTTATTTTGGGACGAAGGGAGTACAAATTATTAAAAAAAAAACAATTATTGATAATAATACACTTTAAATAATGTTTTTTATTATTTTTAAGAGAATAAATGCATAAAAATTTTAAAAGGGTTTTGCCCTTATAGATGCATTAAAGTTATAAAACATATATTTTATAAACGATCACATCACTATAGTGGATCATAAGGTAAAGTTGGTATTTTATTCACTAACACTACAATAAAAAGTCATCCTCTTAAAAATTTGAATTTCTCAAAAGGGATTTATAATTTAAGACGGGGGGAGTAATATATTTTTTCAGATTTTAATATAAATAAATAAGTAAACTTAAACAAAAAACAAAAAAAATAATTTGTAATTTACTAAAAAATCTTAATTTAGTTACCAATTTATTTTAGGGGTATTTTGGGCATGAAATATCAATTTAGGGATATTTTGGGCATAAAAAATATATTTTTAACGGCATGGGGGATTTGTTAACGGATAAAAGTGTAGGGGGTTATTTGACACCTCAATGGAGTGTTTGTCAAGAATCTGAAACCAAAAGGGGTTATTTGTTAATGGCCCATTTTATTATTAACATGAATCACTATGTGGAGCTGGCAAAATGAAACACGATATGGTAATACAGACACAAAAATAATATGAATTAAAATTGTCAGGGTTGACTAGTTGCACAATGGTCGACCCGAATACGATACAAAAATAATAGTATCGAGTTAAGGTCAAACTCGAGTATTCCGAACAATCCGTTTGACATAATTATATTTATATTTATTTTTTTCTCTTCTCTAATTGATCATGAGTTAAAATATATCAATAAGTTATAATTGGGTCATGTCAAATTCAATTTGATTTTGCCGATAAACGAGTTTGGATTGTGTCAAATTGAATTTAATATTTATGATAAATAGATTAAATGGGTTACCTGGGTTGGATTGGGTTACCTGTTTAATTAATGAGTTGAGTTATGATTGAACATATTTGACACGTATATTCATGAATTGTTTTTGACATGACCCATTTCAATTCGACACGATCTCAACCCGACACAAATACGATTCATGGACATAAATTGTCACCCCACCAATATGACATTGAATCAAAATTCCTTTCACGCTAGAGAAATTATCCATTTTCAAAGTAATGGAATTTTATTTATTTATTTGTTTCTTTCTCGATTGCAGTCACTAATTAATTTGTAAAATTTTGTAATTTTTATTGTGATTATTTGAAAAGTTCACTTGATATACTGATCAAATTAAAAAAATTATTGTTATCGGTCATAAATAGTCAAAATAATAAGATTATTATTAAAGAAAATTGGAGTTTTTTAAGATTTAGCATAGTTCAATATATTTTTCATTCATGGCCTCCTAATCTATATAGTCTTGAGGAAGTATTATTGTCTTTTGCTATTCGCTTTTACTAGTCTAATTAAGAATTTCTATAGAAATATATATTGGATGGGTAAAATTTTTAATTATGGGCCCATTTAGTAATTATTTTTATTTATTATTTATTGTTTATGATAAACATAAACAGTCATTATATTTATTCGTTATTGTCGATAAACAGAGACATTGTTTGATCGCGTAAAAATATTTAACTATTTTTAAAAACAATAAATAGAAAAATAGGTATGTTAACTTTATTATTTATTATTATTATTATGTATTATTTAATTTATTTTGTTAATTATTTATTCAATTATTTTTATTTAAATTATTAATATATTTTATTCAATTTATTATTTATTCATTTTTATTTATTAATTTATAAATATATTTTATTTTATATATTATTTATAATATTAATTATTCATTTGTATTATTATTTATTTAATTTATAAATATATTAAATTTAATTTATTATTTATAGTATTATTTGTTTATTCATTTTATTTATTTATTTATTTGTTTTTATTAATTTATAAATATATTTTATTTAATTGATTATTTATAATGTTATTAATTCATTTATTTTATTTAGATTATTTATTTTATTAATTTATAAATATATTTTATTTAATTTATTATTTATAAATAATTTTTAATTTATTCCTACATAGCACATGAAATGTTTCCTAGGCTACATTAAAATCATAAACAAAATTGATAAACAATGATTTGGTGTTTATCAAAATTAGGCTTATGTACAAAAAATATTTATATATCTTTATATAAATGATAAACACAAACAAACATGTTTTTGGATTAAATTTATTTATATAAATAATAAATTATAAACAAAAACAGTTACTAAACGGCCTTATATAGACACTAATAAATGTGAATTATTTGATTTTATTGTTGTTAAATTCTGTGATGGCCTCGTCATATAATTAATTTCTTTGTTAGGCATGGTGACTCATTGGTGGGGTTTCTGTAAGGGGAAATCTAGTCACCCATATAAAGAGACATCATGTTAAAATCACATTTTTTATTTTTTAATTTAACTTTCTATGTCTCGTCATCTTTCAAGTGCATGAGCACAATCATGGTGGGAAAATCTCAATTTAACACACTTCTAAGATGAATATAATATATGTGTTTCATCTTATATATTTATATATATACATATATATATATTCTTTAATTGAAAAGGAAATTAGGCTAGGTATGCATCATCTTGACAATTCGTATTAACAAGTCGATCCATATATTAATAGAGCAATCTGATATTAGTCGATACAAAAATCAAATATTTTAAATATGACACAATCTAACACAAAAAATAAAAATTAAATTGAATTTGACACGATTCAGTAATAGTTTATTAATATATTTCAATCCATGATTAATTAAAGAACATAAAAAATTAATAAATAAATATAATAATAAATATAATCATGTCAAATATGTTAAATCATGTCCGAAATTATCAGCTCTAATCATCATATCTCATTGGGGATACATAGCTAACGTAATGATGATCAATCAATCTTAGAAGATCATATCTATATTTTGTTCTTTTGGCTGATAATTGAGATTTTTTTAGTGGTCGTCAAATTTATGAAAAGGCCGTACTTGTTTAAACTAGTTTCTGTGACCCCTATGCACGCGTGATAAAATGACATCAGAATCGCCTTGGGAAGAAAAAGGGAAAATATCACTAACCTCCTCATACAGTATCCTTATTATTTCCAAATCAAGCAGATACCTTCCTCCAGATTAGCTTCAGTATCACTTTCACCCCATCTGTCCAAAGTCAAGCCGATTAACTCTGATTTCATGTGTAATTTTACCTAATTGCCTTTCATACTATATTATAATTTTATGGTTAATTTCAATAAACTCCCTAATCTATTGAATTTCAAATTACCCCCCACCCTAATTGGTAAATTATAGTTTCACCCCCTTAAATTTGAAAAAATATTTAAAATTTAAAAAAATATATAAAATTTGAAATATATATATATAATTTGAAATATATATATAATTCGAATATATATATAATATATAAAAAATATATATAAAAATTGAAAAAAAATATAAATTTCAAAAAATATATATAAAAATTGAAATAAATATATAAAATTTTGAAAATATATATAAATTTTGAAAAAAATATAAAAATTGAAAAAAAAAATATAAATTTTGAAATATATATATATAATTTGAAATAAATATATAAAATTATAAATAAATATATAAAATTCAAAATATATATATAAAATTCCGAAAAATGTATAAATTTTGAAATATATATCTAATTCAAAATAAATATATATAATTCAAATATATATATATAAAATTTTGAAATATATATATAATTTGAAAAAAAATTATAAATTCGAGATGGGTTTCTTCTGTTCTTCATAATCTCAAACGGGTTTCTTCTTTTCTTCATAATCTCAATTCGGAAATGTACTTACTCACTTTGAAGATAAAAAATAATATTGATTTTACAAGTTCAAACATACATATATTTGTAGAGGCTACATTATAGGAAGATATTAATTTATACTTTATTCAAATTCCAATGTTTGTTGTGCAAAGGGTGAGAAGTCTATCAAATCCTAAACACTTCTTTTTCTAATATATTTTTTGTAATTTTATATATTTATTTCAAATTTTATATATATATTTCAAATTTTATATATGTTTTTTGAAATTTATATATATATTTCGAAATTTATATATGTTTTTCAAAATTTATACATTTTTTCGGAATTTTATATATATTTTTTAATTTTATATATTTATTTCAAATTTTATATATATTTTTCGAAATTTATATATGTTTTTCAAAATTTATATATATTTTCAAAATTTTATATATTTATTTATAATTTTATATATTTATTTCAAATTTTATATATATTTTTCAAAACTTTAATTTTTTTTCAATTTTTATATTTTTTTCAAAATTTATATATATTTTCAAAATTTTATATGTATATTTTTGAAATTATATATATATATTTTCGAATTATATATATATATTTCAAATTTTATATATATTTTTAAATTATATATATATATTTTTAATTTTAGGGGGTGAAACTGTAATTTACCCATTATGATGGGTGGCAATATGAAATTCAATATGTTAGTGGGGTTTATTGAAATTAATCATAAAATTATAATATAATATGAAGGGTAATTAGGTAAAATCACACTTGAAATCAGAGTTGACCAACTTGACTTTGGACGAAGGGGGTGAAAGTGATACCGGAGCTATCCTGGAGGGAGGTATATGCTCGATTTGAAAACAGTAGGGGTACCGTGTGTAATATCACTAAACCTCAGGGAGGTTAGTGATATTTTCCCAAAAGTATTTTTAATTCCGAATTCATTGGATGTGATAATTATTTATTCAGCGTAATTACTTCACTCGATTCTCTCCGAACTTGGATCATCTCTGACCTAATATTTTTTTAGTCTTCTTAAAACTCAATGAAAATGTATATAAGAATTTACATCAGTATTAATATATTTTATAATTACAAATATAGCATCATGTTGTTAAAATTCTTAATGTAGCTAGATTATGGGAAATGGAGGTGCGAGATTTGGCTGGAAAGAATTCTTGTTCATCATTTCCGACATGCAATTTAAAGGTTTTCAATATATATATATATATATATATATATATATATATATATATATATATATATATTTTCTTCGGATGGAAATGTAGGTGAGAGACGTAGCTGGAAAGGATAACTTTATTTCTAAAATATGATGAGGGGTCAACCAATTTGTTTAAAAGTTATTTAACTAGTTGATTTTCTAACATAATAAGATGCAAAAGAGGGCATATATTATGTTTTTTTTCCACTTACTTATTCGCTATTATAAAAATAAAGATTGGAAAATTTCAAAAATCTTCCACTATAGCATTTCGTTTGAGTGTCATATCCTCTGCATCAAAATAAGAGTTTGACATTTAAATGTTAGTGGGTGACTCATTTTTTTCGTGGATCGAGAATAAATTTGGAGAAAAAAATGGGAATTGGTATAAAGAACTACCGAGTACTCGGTGGGTTCTTTACTGAGTACTCGGTAAAATGCGAACTCTTGCACACTTTTGCAAAGTAGTGATAAAGTGGCAGAGAGTTTCGCGCACTTTCGCGCGTTTTCGCGGCCTTAGATATCCACCGAGTACACGGTGGGAGTTTCACCGAGTACTCGGTGACCCAAATACGAGATTTTTTATGAAAAGACTTTATGACTCCAATTCTGATTGGGATATGATTCTTATTAACTTGTCCATCAAGTTTATCTCTCTTATAAATATAAGGGTGTGCCATATTGTATTGGTGGCGGTGACAATTGTGTGTGTGACACAAACAGAACATTGTGGTGTGATCTAGCACAAAAGTGAGTTTTGTGAGATACAAAGATAGAGAGAATAAGAGATATAAAGTGGTATTTATTGGTGTGAGTGAAACATCGGCGAGGGTGAGCGATACAGGCGTGAGTATACAGTGTGTGTGTGCGTGTGTATGATTTGCAGATCTTCCCCATGTAATCCTCTCATTGATTATAGTGAAACGGTGCTCTTAATGGACGTAGGCTTGTTTTAGCCGAACCACTATATATCTTTGTGTCGTTTGTGTTTAGTGTGTGTTTTGTGTGTTTTTTAATTCGCAATTGTTTGTGGCTTGACTATTAGGGTTAGCAAACCCTAGTTTTCATTATTGGGCAGGTGTAAAAACCTTAACAAGTGGTATTAGAGCTTCAGGTTGAAGCAAAGAAGAAGCCCGTACGTTTTGGTCCAGATTCGAATATCAGAGTTGTTCGAAATCAGAAACCAACCATACTAGGAGCTTTATCTCGTCAAGACAAAGCTAGGACTGTGAAGTGCGTCGCCATCGGAGATTCCATGCGTCGCCGTAAGTGACTGTTGGCAAAACTAGTCCGTCCATGCGCTCCCCGAGGAAGACGAATGAAGTCTTCACCGAGTACTCGACAAAGAACTATCGAGTACTTGACACTGTGTTTACTGAGTACTCGGCCACTTCAGCAGTGCCACGTCATCAGCAAGAGGCTCAGTGAGAGCAATGACTGAAGAAAAGACAGCGATGATCGAGAAGTTTGATGGTGTAAAGTTTGTTTATCGGAATATGCAAATTGAGGATGTGTTATACCAAAAGAATTTGTTCTTACCATTAGAAGAGAAGAAGTCAGAATTGATGAAAGAAGAAGATTGGTCAATCCTAGATCGAAAGGCTCTTGGTACGATCAGACTGACGTTGTCAAAAGTCCGTCGCCTTCAATATCAAGAATGTGAAGACAACAAAGTCTCTCATGGATGCTTTTTCGAGCATGTACAAACATCCGTCTGGTGCGAATATGGTACATCTTATCATTAGACTTGCAAATCTGAAGATGTCCGAGAATGGGAAGGTTAATGAACACCTTAGTGCCCTTAATGAAATTGTTGAGCAGTTGGAATCAGTTGATATGTCAATCACTAACAAAATGAAAACGACTTTTCTTATAAGCCAATTGCTAAAGAGTTGGAACGCTACGAAGGCTGCAATGAGTAATTGTTCAGGAGTGGAACCGTTAAAGTATGATTCAGTGGTGAGTATGATACTCATAGAAGATATGAGAAGACATAGTGAGTTAGACACTTCTAACGGTGGCTCAACATTGAATGTCGACACTAGAGGCAGAGGTTCGAATAGAAGAAAAGACGGAAGTCAAAGACATGGCCGTTCCAAGTCGAGACAGGGGTCTCGAAATTCCATTGAGTGTTGGAATTGTGGCAAACTTGGTCATTATAGAGACCAGTGTAGATCCAAGTAGAGTGTAGCGGATGACAAGACTGAAGTGAATCTTATTTCAGAAGATGATGCGTTGATATGCTCTTTGGAGAACAAGACAAAGTTTTGGGTCTTAGACTCTGGAGCATCATTCCATTCCACCTCAAGTCGAGAGATCTTTGAGAGCTATGCACCTGGTAACCTTGGCGAGGTTCATCTAGGTGATGATAAGCCCTACAGTGTTATAGGCAAATGTGAAGTACATATCAGACTCATTGGATTGATATGGAAGTTAAGGGATGTGAGACACATTCTAGACTTGAGGAAGAACTTGATCTTAGTAGGCCAGTTGGCGAGTGAAGGTTATGTGACCACTTTTAGTGAAGATAAGTGGAAGATTTCCAGAGGGGTTATGACTATAGCACGAGGGAAGAAATAAGATACGCTCTACACAACCACCAATTTTAGCACAGTGATTACAGTTGCAGAAGGCAAAGAGGATCATAACTTGTGGCACTAGAGACCTGGTCACATGAGTGAAAAGGAGCTCGCATTTATGTTCTCAAAAGGAAAACTACTAATGAAATCGATTGACATTGACTTCTGTGAGTGTAAGCAGAAGAAGGTTAGTTTCAAGAGCAACAACAGAACTCTCACAGTGGAAAAGCTTGAGCTAGTTCACATGGGTATCTGGGGGCTAGCAATTGTCTCATCTCTTGGCGGAAAGTCTTACTTCGTGACTTTTATTGATGATCATTCCAGAAGGATATGAGTTTACTTCTTGAAACATAAAAGTGAAGTGTACGATGTGTTCAAGAAATAGAGAGTCATGGTAGAGAAGGAGACAATGTTGAATGTAAAGAAACTAAGATCCGACTTTGGTGGAGAAAACGAAGACTCCGAGTTCAAGATTTTTTGCTATGAGAATAGTATCAAATTAGAGAAGACTGTTCCAAGTACACTACAACATAATGGCGTAACAGAAAATACAAATCGAAAAGTGACTGAGATAGCCAGTAGCATGCGCATTCAAACAGGGTTGTCAGAACAGTTTTGGGCAGAAACAGTTAGTATAACAACGTATCTTATGAATCATGGTCCATCAATATCATTATATCACAAAATACCAGAAGAGGTATGGAGCGGTAAGGTACTAAGTGATCATGTGTATGTTGAGATATAAGATGTTCTAGACAGTGAAGAACGGGTTGTAGATGGCACTACTCAACATGGTGATATACCGTAGACTCCGACTCCTAATTCTGTGTTTAGGAGGACTTCACGGCAGCATGTGCCGAAACGGAGATACCTGAATTATTTGTTGTTCTTATATGAAGATGAATCAATATGTGATGATGAAGCATGCAGTGTAACAGATGCGAGCCAGTGGGAGCTTGCAATGGAAGATGAGAATAAGTGGAAGCTAACAGAGCTACCGGTAGGGAAAAAAGCTTTCCATTCTTCGGTTGTGAAATAGAATACCATTCATTCTAGCATTGTTGAAACAGAGGGTTTGCATATAGAGATATTAGATGACAAGTCTGTTTTCCTCCAAGGTGACCTAAAAGAGGAGTTTTATATGCAACAACCGGAATGTCTTTTAGTGAAAGGGAGAAAGAAGACAGACGCAACAAAGTTTGCAAGGCGAAATCAGAAGCGACAGTGGTTGCTAGACAGAGTGGCCAGATGCAATAGAGATCGCAGGTTCTGTAGAAGGCTAGATATTGCTCATGCAGTGAGAGCTATCGGCATGGTCATGTTGACCAAAGTGGTGAAAACAAAGGAAATAGAGTTGTGCGCAACTTCAGTGGGTCTTCAAGCTTAAAGACATAAATGAGAGCATCGTTAGAAGCACTGATCATTGATTGAGTTGATTGATGGATGAAAAGTTGTCAAGTGAGAGATTGTTAGTTGGTGACTCTTTTCCTTGTGGATCGAGAAGAGATTTGGAGAAAAAAATGGGAATTGGTGTAAAGAACCACCGAGTACTCAGTAAAGTGCGAACTCTCGCACACTTGCGCAAAGTGGTGAAAAAGTGGCAGAGAGTTTCGCGCACTTTCGCTGCCTTAGGTATCCACCAAGTACTTGGTGGGAGTTTCACCGAGTATTCGGTGATCTAGATACGAGATTTTTTATGGAAAGACTTTATGACTCCAATTTTGATTGGAATGTGATTTATATTGACTTGTCCATCAAGTTTACCTCTCTTATAAATATAGGGGTGTGCCCTATTGTATTGGTGGCAGTGGCAATTGTGTGTGTGACACAAACAAAAGATCTTGGTGTGATCTAGCACAAAAGTGAGTTTTGTGAGATACAAAGATAGAGAGAGAATAAGATATATAAAATGGTATTTCTTGGTGTGAGTGAAACATCGGTGATGGTGAGTGATACATGCGTGAGTATACAATATGTGTGTACGTGTGTATGATCTGCGGATCATCCCCTTGTAATTATTTCATTGATTATAGTAAAACGGTGCTCTTAGTGGACTTAGGCTTGTTTTGGCCGAATCACTATATATATTTGTGTCGTTTGTGTTTGGTGTGTGTTTTGTTTGTTTTCTGATTCGCAATTGTTTGTGGTTTAACTATTAGGGTTAACAAATCCTAGTTTTCGTCCTTGGGTGGGTGTAAAAACCCTAACATTAAGGTCCAAAATAAGTGGTTTTTGAGCTCGTTTAATGGTTGAAGTGAACTCAAATCTCAACAGATTAACTGAATGTTAGTGTTAAGTCTTACTAAGGTTCTTTTTGACATATATTTTACTTATGATTTTATTCAAAAGAAAAAGAGAAGTATAAACTGTTTTGAAAAGTTAGTATCTTCAACTTCTTTAAAATGCCCTTGCAAAGTCGAGAATAAATTTTAAATTTTTTGTCAAATATCGTTCAAAACATATTTTTCTTTCAGAAAATAAAAAATAACGTTTGAAAAGTCAATCCAAATATGACCTAAATATACAATTCACTTTTAAGATTTTTAAAAATATTCGTTTGGCTGGGAAATTTTTTTTATCCAAAATTTATTACTTTCAAAAGAAAAAAAAAATTGAAAATTACAATGGGAGATGTTTGTGTTTGCGAAAAATGAGCTAAAGTTGATATCCATTACTTGAGGAGTTGAGGTAGTGGGATATTTGAAGTCCCTGCACAACAATGAGGTCTCACGTCCCTGCACTGCACTATATAGTCAACAATGAGGTCTCACCAACCCACTCCAGTCTTTAACCGTCCATCATGGACCCTACAAGAACAATATCCTACCGTAGGGCTTAAAAGTTAAAAGTGCCCACTTGAAGGGCTCACATCCATCTTTAGTGGGCATTTGCCACGTGGCACTTAGGATTGCCACAGTTGGGGATTTTCCAATTGTGCCCTCAGAATCTGCCCTATAAGGCTATAACTCCATGAAATGATTAACCCAGTTTTCTATGAATTGTCCACTCCAAGAGTGTTGTATAGGGAAAAGGGATAATCTGCTCAAGTTCAACACCAATGTGGATCTCACATATAGGCAAGATCTGAAATATAATGAACCCCAAAATTTTTACACCATCGGACCCTTGAATTTATGCGAACCCATACTCAACTCAAGCAGATCACTTGAGCAAAATGGTTTCCCTTATATAGGCCACAATGTTAATGTGGGAGTTGGACAATGATTGAAACTACCTGTTTTATCCACTTATTCTAAAGTCACATATGCTCGTGTGAGAATGCAATGGTTTACAACTGTTCTTTCACTTTCTAAACTAGTGTTGGTGGTGTTACATCCAATGAATATAGTGTGATATCAGTATATAATTTTCTAATGAATAACAAAATGAGCAAGTGGAGTGTGAGATTATAAAAGTGGAATATCTATCCATGTATTATTTGATCCTTTTATGTGATGTCATTTTTGTTTGTATTGTGTTATTAGTATAACCCTATCAAATGAAAAAATATGTATTATTTTATTTTTCAAGTTATTGTTGGTTGGAAATCACTTTTATTTTGATATTCTAGAGACCATCCTATAACATATTAAGTTTTGGTGGCAGAATTCTGTTCCGTGAATCTTTTATCAATTTTGAATAAGTTCAATTGTGTATTAGTTGATGGAGCCATGGACAACCCAACCCCATAGTAAAAGTCATTGAGACTGGGCCAATGATTGATTCATTGTAGTTAAAGGGTTAGTAATGCCCAATGGATCCTTGCCATATTTCAGTTAGATGTGGAAACCAAGAGAGTGAAAATATAACTTTTATATTGACATGTTTGGTTTGTATATCTGAAAACTGTTTTCGAAAATTTTGATGACAGAAATATTTTTTTAACTGTCAAACAGATTTTTTGTACAATTTTGTGATTTTTAGTTTTCAGAAAAAAAAAAAAAAAAATTCAAAAATGCAAACTAAGCAAACCCTATATTTTTAAACTTGTTATATTTTTACCTATAGAGTCTCCTGTTGAGCTGGCAGAATTAGACATGACTCGATAACACGACCCCAACACGGGGTGAATTAAAAAAGTTAGGGTCACCATAAATATGTTCAAGTTATATAAAGGTCGACCCAAACACATAGCTGATCTTTAAATCCCAAAAATAAGTGGAGGCCCTAGGCGAGAGCAACTGTGAGACCCTTTAGATGTAAGGTTTCACGCGTTTAAAAAATTATAAGTGTAAAAAAATTACTAAACAAATACATTATATAGATTAATATCAAAAACAACTTCCATGTTGATGTTTTCGTGAAAAATTATTGTTGTCGGGGGAGTATGGCAGTTGATAGAGTCTTAAGTGTAATCACGTGAAAAATTGATGTCGTTGTGCGAGTGCGACAGTCACGAGAACCCTAAGTGTGGTAACCGAACATTGTGCAATTGCGATAAGAATCTTATAGATCTCGTCAAGATAATAATTTGATTTGAATTAGACTTTAGTTTTACCAAGTTGAAAATTTGAGATTAATTTTTATTTTTAGTTTATAGTAACTGAAATGTAAAATTTTGGGGGCCCAAAACTGTGAAATTGGATTTGAATTTAGTACAAATTGGGCCGTTAAACAAATCATTACTTTTTTTTTGGATATGTAGTAAAATAATTTTTATTCTAAAAAAAAATAAATCCCTTGAATTGGGTCGAGAAACTAATAATATTATTTTAAAAACTATAAAAGTACTAATATTTTTTTAAAAAAAAATAAAAAAAAATTGGGCCCCTTGACCCGGAGGCCCTAGGCGACCGCCTAGGTTGCCTACCCTCAGGGCCGAGCATGCCCAAACACGACAGTAATATTTGTTTGGGTCAAACTCGAGTAACCCTAACAACCTTTTTGAGTTTTGACCCGATTATATTTATATTTTTATATATATATATATATTTTTTTTTAATTGGTCAAGGGTTGAAATATATCAAATAGTTGCAATTGGGTCATTTCAAATTTAATTTAATTTTGCTGATAAACACGTTAAACATTTCATTTCGTGTTAGCTCGTGTCAAATTCAATTTAATATTTCTAATGAATAAGGTAAACAAGTTACATGAATTGGGTCGGGTTACTTGTTTAAATAATGTGTTTGATGAGACCAAACGTTAATAAACCCTATGTTAGTTTCTTTATTTTATTAATAAGATATTTTTATTCGAATTGCGTGTTTAAGCATGTTTTAGGGCATTAACGCGAATTTGAGTTAATTTTGATGAATTAATTGGAATACCGACTCGAGACCATTCAGAAGTTGAGACCATAGAAGAATGAGGCAAATCTTAGTCGCAAAAGTGAATAAAAACAACCGGAAATGAAAAGGAGAAGTATTCGGAATTTTACGAAAAAGTGGGAGTAATAGCTGAAAAACCCGAAAGACATAAATAGAGGAACAACTTCAAACAACCATAACTCGGTCAAAATATCTTCAAATTGAGTGATTCAAAAGCCTAAACTCAAGAGCCCGAAGTCAGCTTTCCAACTAGCTAAAGAACATCGAAAACGGACTCATGTAGCAAAAGTTATGACCGAAACAATGCAAGTGCGCAATGCTGTTGCGAACAATCGCGAAAATATCTATCGATCGATCGGGTTCCAACCGATCGATCGCTCAATGACGGCCCAGACTCTCCACATGCTAATATATATGATATATTTTGGCTCGTTCTCCACTCTACAACATGGGAGGAGGGTATAATTGGTACAACAGGCCAAAGATTGAGTGATCCTCACACCAAGTCAACTTGGAGAGCAAGCAAAACATGTCATAATTACACCAACTTTGTTTATAAATATATGAAGATTCATGAAGAAAATATATCTTTCATTATAGAATAGATCGTTTAATAAAAAAATCTCTCTCTTTGAGAGAGACTCTCTTCCTCAAGAACTCAAGAACCCTCCAACCAATTATGAAGCTAGTGGCTACATCAACAATGAAGTCTACTCTTTCCATGAGCAGCTAGTCGGTATCTAGGGTTTCCAACGAAACCCTAGTCAAGTAATGTAGACTTTTATTTATTTTTATTTCAAAGAGGGAAAGCTGAAGAACACTTATATGATGATTATGTTGTGAGAGACCGAACGAATTACCTAAATAAGATTTATTTATTAATTATCTTTTTAAGCTGAGATTGAATTAATGATTTATCTTGAACAACCATATTTTTACTAAGGGCAATAAATCCAAGGTTTAAATAATGATTTCTACATAATGCTACTTAACGGCATGATAAAATTTTAGGTGCATACAGTTCATACTAAAATGAGATGATCATTAGTGTGTTTTTAATTTTATATTTTATGAGTAGTTGTAGTATAGATGCATATAATGGTCATGTTAATCAAAGATGAATTGTAGTAAACTAAACTCGATTGCATTCTTTTTGGAATTAGACAACTGCTTATAGTATTACTAATTTGATTCATATAAGTTGTATCACACTCTTGCAATAGAATAATTAAAGGAATACATTACAAGGTTAGTGATGGAGTTGGAACAAAACTTTGGACTTGTTTATCTTGAGTGAAACAAAAAATATTTATTTATTTATTTATTTTATGTTTAGTAGTTTAATCAAACAACTTTTATAAAATATAATTCAATTTGTTATTTTGTAATTATTTGAAATACGACTTTGATCTCTATGATTCGATACTCTATCTATCCAACTATATTATATACTACTCGCGTACTTGCGATTGAGAGGTAAAATTAGATCACTAGAACTAATTAGTGTTGAATTAGTGTTAGAGCATATTTGACACATATATTAAGTCGATCTTTTTCAACAACCCATGTAATAGATTACAGTATGTCAACCAAACATAAACACAAATTCCCACCCCTTGGAGAATATGTAAAAATTTGCTACAACATTTTGTGAAGATGACATAGGCAAACTCTTTCCATAGGTTTATTAATGGAATGATTTTTCTTTTCTTGGGAATGACCATTCTCATTCAACAAGATATACTAAACAAATGAATGGAATGAATGAGCATTTTATTTCATTCCATTCCTACATACCAAACATGACATTAAAGAATTAAATTAAAAAAAGAATCAAGAGCTAGAAATTGTATAATGTATTGAGAAATATTTGATTGTGTTGGACACTTTACATCGTAACATTGTGTCTTACTTCTAAGTTATAAGCCTATTAAAAAGGGTAATTTATACAAAAATCCCTTGGGTATCAGGATTTAATCATCAATAATCAAACCCTATGTTGTGCGCCAAATCCCATGACATTTCAGATTTTAATCAAATACCCCCCTCAAGCCATTTTTCATGTCAAAATGACTTAAATGCCCCTCACATAAATTACAATTTCACCCCTCTTTTTTTGGATATATTATACTTTCCCCACTCTTGTTTGGATAATTACACTTTCCCCCCTCTACAAAAGAAATATATAAAAATTCAAAAAAATTATTTAAAATTTGAACAAATATATAAAATTTGATATATATATATAATTTAAAACAAATATATAAAATTCAAAAAAAAAAATATTAAATTAGAAAAACTATATAAAATTTGGAAAATATATATATATAATTCGAAACAAATATATAAAATTCAAAAAAAATATATATAATTCATAAATAATATATTAAATTTAGAAAAAATATATAAAATTCGAAAAATATATATTAAATTTTGAACAAATATATAAAATTCAAAAAAAAAATATAAATTTTGAAAAACATATATAAATTTACCCCCATAAAAAAATAGAAAGGAAAGAAAAAGAAAATGATGATGCTAGTATCCAAGAAGAGACAAGCAATCAACCCACCATCTTATCATATCCCACTTCTTTTTGTCCAACTTTCACACATTTACCTTTTTTTCCTTTAATTTTTTGTCCGTTTAAAATAATACAATAAAAAATAAAGATTTAAGTACACAACATGACATGGGTTCCCATTCAACCTCACGTGTCTGGTTCAAACCATACACCTTGTCACGTGCCTCGTTCAAACCATACACCTTGTCATGTGCCACTCACGTGGTGACATAAAAAAATAAAATTCATTTTTTGAAATATATATATTTTTTTCAAATTTTATATATTTGTTTTGAATTTTATATATTGTTTTAAAATTTCTATATTTTTTCAAAATTTAATATATATTTTCAAAATTTAATATATTATTTATGAAATTTAGATATATTTTTAGAATTATATATATATTTTTGAATTTATATTTTTTTTTGAATTTAATATAGTTTTTCTAATTTTATATTTTTTTCCGAATTTAATATAGTTTTTATAATTTTATATTTTTTTTCAAATTTTATATAGTTGTTTTGAATTATATATATATATTTCAAAATTTATATATTTGTTTGAATTTTATATTTTTTCGAATTTATATATTTGTTTCAAATTTTAATATATTGTTTATGAATTATATATATATATATATTTCAAAATTTATATATTTGTTTCGAATTATATATATTTTTGAATTTAAATATATATTTCAAATTTTATATATATATTTTTTATAGATGGAAAAAAGTGTAATTATCCAAACAAGAGCGGTGAAACTGTAATTTATGTGAGGGGCATTTAAGTTATTTTGACATAAAAATTGGCAATGGGATATTTGGTTTAAATCTGAAATGTCAGGATGTTTAGCATACAATAAAGGATTTGGTGATTAAATTCTGAAACCTCAGGGGTTTTTGTGTAAATTACCCCTACTAAAAATAACTAATTCTCTAACTTTTCTCCCTAACCATTATCAACAAATATTACGAGATCAAGTGTTTTAAATTATTTGGCAAAAATTTTAGGAGGATTTTTGAATATTGGAAGAACATTTTGAAAAAATTAGAGGGTAACAGTTTCTCAAAATCATTTCTTCTTCTCTTTTTTCTGTGTAAAAGCCAAAACAAAAACTTTATCAAATATGACCAAATGTGATGGCTCCACTCAAATAAAAGAATTTATTCGTCATACATATTTAATTGAACCTTATATCAAACAAATAAAATGTTAGAACTACATAAATCACAATTAGAAAATGGTTTTTTCCCAAGTCTAACAAGTCACAAGGGGGCTGCAAATTCTCTTATGGATTGTCCTTCCAAATAACATTGTTTTTAACATTTGTTTTTGATAAAATGTATTGTTAGTAACGTAAATCACATTTTCTATATGTAACTATTTTGGATATTAATAAATGGAATGAAGTTAAAAATAGAATCTATTATCCAACATACCACTTTCTTTGTCTTTTCAAAAGCTGATAAGTATTTAGTAATGAACTTGGTTGACACACATTGGTTGCATCAATATATTTATCTTTTCATTAAAACAGGACTAAGATAGATAGTTCCATCACATGCACTAAATCTAATATTCATTAGAATATAGTCTAAAATGGACGGGTTAGTAAATGACATTATGGCCCTTAGGGTTTTATTCTTAAAAGTAGATTTTCTCTTCGGTTTTTCTATCTCTAGCCTTTTTTAGGGTTGAATTTAAAATATGTCATATATATATATATATTTTGTGTAACAAAATAGAATTGTAATCGTATTTTTGTTAAGTGATGATGGAAAGTCTTCTAAACTAGTATTAAATTTTACTCTCAAGAAAATTGGAGAGAGATTCTAAGTTTTGTAATATTAGATTTAGGAGAAGATATTGGGTACCCGGGATAAATATACGCGGTACCCAAGCCAATAAAAAAAGAGGTGTAATATAGGCAAACATGGATTCATTGAAGGAATATATATATATATATATATATATATATATATATTTTTTTTTTACTTTAGATATCACATAATTTATATTTCTTCATAACTAAGCCCTCACTGAAAATTTGTTTTAAGTCTCTATTGAAATAAATATGTCATTTATACAGGGACGATCCTGGAATTTTGAAAATAAGTTGGGGCCCTAAGTGAGAGTAAATGTGGGGTCACTTTAGATGTAAGGCTTCAAGTGCTTAAAAAATTTACTAAAAAATACATTAAATTTATTAATATTTAAAAAATCAAAAACAACTTCCATCTTAATGTTGTTATGAAAATTTATTGTTGTTAGGAGAGTGCAACCGTTAATATAGTTTTAAGTGTAGTCCTGTGAAAAATTATTGTTGTTGTGCAAGTGCGACATTTACAAGAACCGTAAATGTAGTCACCAAATATTGTGCAATTGCGAGAAAAATCTTCTAAATCTAATTAGGATAATAGTTTGACTTGAATTAGATTTTAGTTTCACTAAGTTGATAAATTGAGATTGTTTTTATTTTTATTTTAAAGTTTATAGTAATTGAAATATACAATTTTGGAGCCCAAAATTGTGAAATTGAATTTGAATTTAGTACAAATGGACTGTTAAACAATTTTTTTTTTTTTTGGATTTATAGTAAAATAATTTTTATTCTAAAACAAATAAAGTCATTGAATTGGGCCGAGAAACTAATTAAATTCTATAAAAAACTATAAAAATACTAATATTTTTTTTAAAAAAAAAAATACAAAAAGAAAATATTTGACCCCTCGGACCCGGAGGCCCTATGCATTTATACCCAAGAACCCAATGTAATTTTTTTAACCTCCACTGACACGGATCTCTAGATATACACACATAAATTCTATTATTTGTGCATATATACGCCAGACTTATCTATCCAATAATTTTTCCATATTTAGAGGGAAAATTAAAAATTCAAATGAAGCTAGATGGGTAAAAACAAACAAACCTCCAAATCAAATTTGTCGCAAACTTCCTTGAAATTCTTTTACTTTGATGATTTCGTAAGAAAATCTCCTTGAACTCTTATATTTTTCACAAAAACATAGCATACTTTTTTGATTGCATGAAGAATTAATATACCTCTCTTTGTCCACTCCCTATCACAATATTGAAAAATTTGCATTTTTTTTTCATACACACATATTTTATCTCTTAAAAAACTCCAACCTGAAGAGAAAATACTATTGGACCATTGTTTAATACATCTTTATCGATTGAAACTATCTTGAATCATTTCTAGATATTCGCCTATAACTCTTTGGCAAAATAGTTGAGGAATTTTTTATGTTATCGTTGTTATTATTATTATTTTTTTTGGCAATTTATCAAAAAGAATTCAGCTCGAGATATGCAGCTATGTGAATTTAATATAGAGAAAAGTACATAAACCGACTAGTATATTTTCGTGTATATAAATTCACAAAAAATTATAAATGTTGTAAATCACTCCTGCCGGTCAAATTCCGACTGTAAATTTCGGACCATTAAAATTAGAAGCTGTAATTCCCATTTTACCCTTTTTCGGATGGCGAAACTACCCTTACCCTTTTGGGTAACAAAAATGCTAGGAAAACCATTACAGAGATTGCAACAAGCCGAAGAAGAAGCATCCCCAGTAGCAAAACTGCCTTAAACCAGGTATTGTATACATTCTATATAGCCACACACACACACACACACACACATATACATTTATATAACTTTGTAACAGCGCCCTTCATGGTAGCATAGCATTTGTATGTACCCATTTTTTAGGAAAGCTCATGGACTGCACACAACCTCACTGTCCTTCTACTCCAACCTTATAGACCACTGTCTTTCACTGAAATCTTTAAAATTTATGCAAAATCATTCATGCCCTGTTGATAAAAGTTGGTTTTAATCGCAATACTTTTCTGGGTAATTGTTCTATTGATCTGTACTCTAATTTTTAATGGTGTTAAATTTGGTGGTATTGATAAAGCACTTAGTGTGTTTGATAAAATGTCTGAAAGAGATGTTAGTTGGAATTCAAATAAGGTGGGTTTTCTTTCGTTTGCAATGTCATGAGCTCAAGCAATGCAAGACACGATTTTGAGGAGGCAGCTTTGAAAGAGGATCTCAAGCTGCTATAGAATTAGAGAGAGAGCATATGTATATACTACATATATATAATCTATATATACAAGGGGATATGTTTTGTCCTTTTTGTTCTTGTTACCTGATTTTTAATATCTTTTTCTTTTTTATGAAATTAAACTTAAGGGTAATTTAGTAAATTAGCAAATGAAAATTAGGGACAATATGCATATGATTAAAATTATAGGAGGAGAACCCCGGAATTTATACACCGAGTATGCGTATCATAGAGTTTAAACGCTAGCTACCCTTTAATATATCACAACTTGAACAATATATATATATATATATATATATAAATTTCATTATTTTGAAAATGAAAAATCACCATAAGAAGATGTGAGGACAATAATAAGTTGTTGAGAATCTAGAGATAGGAGATTCGATTAGGAACCTTCCTTTATCTCGAAATTTAAGGAAAGGTTTGACCTTTTCTAATATAGATGAACAATGCCATAGAGTACTCCAAAAAAATAACTTTTGATCAATGATTTCATAACTTCCTGTGAGGTAATAATCACACAGTCTTGGCCCACAAATCTTTATTATTTATTTATTTTATTTTTGTATATCATTATATTATTTTCTTCAATTTCATTGCCATGCAATCTGTATATTGTATACAGCTAGTTACACGTACACTTTCACCTGCGTCCATTTTGCAGGTTTTTTGGCAGTCCATCTCCTCTCTCTGTATAGCAACAACCATTTTTTGCAATCTAAGTTCAATTATTTGTAAATGTTCTTGAATTAAACAAATAAAACCCATTTTATTTTTTTGTCTTTTGTTCATTGCTGGATCAATATAATCTAGCATTTCTCACCATTTCAACAAAATTAAACCTCTCTCTCTGAATTTGTTATTCATCAATGGAAAATAATCACAATTCTTCACCTTCATACCCGTATAACAATCCCTATCCCTATCCTCCTTATCCTCCTTATCCTCACCAGGTTCCGCCTCCCAACTCTGTCCCTGGTCCATACCCTCCTCCTCCATATTATCATCCTCATTACAGTGTTGCACCACCTGGTCCTCCTCAGCATCCCTATCACTATCCCCCACCACCTCCACCCCATTCTGCCACCGCAGATTATCGCTATCCTCCTTATCCCTATCCAGGATATCCTATTCCTCCTAATGTACACCAAGAAAACCGGAGCGGTTGGGAGCCCTCTGCCCTGCCCATGGACCAGCCCAGACCAACCTCAGCTCGGCCGAGCTTAATGCACTCGAATTCGGTTGAGACTAGTCGAAACATGCAAATGGTGCAAGTATCAAATTCAAAAGACTCTTCCAAGGCCCTGTTGTTGCATGGTAATTTAGAAATTTCAGTTTACGAGGCTAAGAACCTCCCAAACATGGACAAGTTGACCAAGACATTTGAGGACATGTTTGGGGGGTTGGGAACCAAGATTGAAGGGCAGGAAAAAAACACTAGTGATCCCTATGTATCGATTTCGGTTACGGGCGCAGTGGTAGGGAGGACTTATGTGATCATGGATAACGAAAACCCCGTTTGGATGCAGCATTTCTCTGTCCCTGTGGCACATCATGCTTCCGAAGTACAATTCCTTGTTAAGGATCATGATGTTGTGGGGTCTGAGCTGATAGGTACGGTGGCGATACCAGTAGATAAGATCTATTCAGGGGCTAAAGTTGAGGGTTTCTTCCCAATTCTCAATAGTAGTGGCAAGCCCTGCAAGGCAGGAGCTGCATTGAGCCTCTCAATCATGTATACACCAATTGAGAGACTTAGCCTTTACTATTATGGAGTTGGGGCGGGTCCTGATTATTGTGGGGTTCCGGGGACCTACTTCCCTCTGAGGAGAGGTGGGGTTGTGACCCTTTATCAAGATGCTCATGTTCCCGAGGGAGGGCTCCCAGGGTTGGAGCTTGAGCACGGGAAGAATTACGTGAATGGAAAGTGTTGGCATGATATCTACGATGCCATACATAAGGCGCAACGTTTAATTTATATTACTGGATGGTCGGTGTGGCACAAAGTTAGGCTTGTGAGAGATGCTGGTTTTAAAGGAGAATCAGCACTAGGGGATCTTCTAAAGTCCAAGTCACAGGAAGGGGTGAGAGTGTTGTTGCTTGTCTGGGATGACCCTACTTCAAGGAGCATCTTGGGCTATAAAACAGTAAGTTGCTTAATTACTTGGTATTAATTGATTATATGATATAGCATATGATAGAGCACAAATGCCAAACTAAGAATGTAATCAAGAATCTCGACAGAAGAATAAACATAAAAATTATAAAAAAATACAAAAAGTTATGTAGAGCTTACATAATCAGTGAAAAACTAACGAACCTTTTCACTTTGCAAAAACAGTAGATAGCCCCCCAATTCTCTCTCCTTTTGAAACTTTTTTTTGGGGCCAAGTAAATTATGTCTCCCATGATTCATGCAAAATCTAAAAGATAAATAATTCAATGACCATTTGAAGCTGGGATTAAATTTTTATTAAAGCTTAAGTGTGAATTTCTTTTGAGGAGTGTTTGAGGTTTTGGACCTACTAATCCACAATAGCTGCGAGACAACCTTTCACACGCATCGGGTAAAACTCGGATTATGTTTGTGGTGACACAGCCCAAGTCAGTTCGGAGGTATTAATAGCAATCCAAATTGTCAAAAAGCGGTCAAAAATTACAATCCTGGAAATGCATTAATCACACTTGCTACAAGTAAATCTCTACAAATCTCTACAAGTCTTTTTTTTTTTTTTTTTATGGTATGTGTATGCGCTTTTTACCATATAGAGCTATTGATTGTAGTTTCATGACTTCTAATCTTGAGGTTTGCTGTTACTTTTCTTGTATTAATCCTGCTAATATACTTTTATTTGTTTGTTGTTTTCCCTTGTATTTTCAAAAATGATTGTTGGCTGTAAAGTTTCAATATAGATAGATGTATGCATGCATGTATATATTATTTCACTCATCTGAACAAAACTTGTCAAATGCAGGATGGAATCATGCAAACCCATGATGAAGAAACTCGGCGTTTCTTCAAGCACTCTTCAGTTCGTGTGTTACTCTGTCCTCGAGTGGCTGGAAAGAAGCACAGTTGGTACAAGCAAAGGGTATGCCTATATGCAAAGGGTGGTTTTATAAAATTCACATGCATTATCTGTAAATTTCCAACCTCAGTAGAAAATATTTAGGGATCAGAAAGGAATATAAGCAGCATTAGTCTTGGGGAAAACCACTTAATGAGTTCAAATTAGGTATTAGCAGGCACAAGATGGGCACAAATTGTTTGAGATAATGACTTAAAGACCAAACCAACTTAAACTTGATAATTTTGTATCAACGTGTTTACATATAAGTTTAACAACACAATTAAGATGATTACTTCTGTCAAAGACGATGGTTAGCTATCATCCGATACTGTACATATCGTCTCGTTCGTAATACTTTTGGGAGGTTTGTCTGGTTCATAATGCTTTTGGAAAGTACCGATACTATTACGCAACACGATACACATTGTGTACTCCCTTTTAAGACTGATACTATCCTTTACACCGTCACCGCGACGGCGAACCATGTTTGCGACCGGCTCACACCCTGTAAATACCCCTTGTTTTGAATGCTCTTATCTCAGTTTCACAGTTTCCTCAAAAAGCATTCTATATACAGGATGTCCCCCGCCTATAAGTATCATCAGACCTTTGTCTTTAGTCAATGCGGGCGTGAGAACCTCAAAGTAGTGATGTCAATGTAGGTATTTTACTACTTGCACATTTGAAAAGGGAATTCAATGGATCACCGATGACCCCTTAAAGGCTTAAATGATTCTATTGTATCCCCAAACCTTTACCTCCAACCATTCAACCAAACATAGTTTGGATGTGTCCTTGATAATACTGATATTTTGCTCTTTTTAGAATACCTACATATCACATTTCGGGTATCGTCTCATGCGCTACGTATCGCCCGGTTTGTAAAGATTTTGGAAGACATTTATACCGTTACACAACACCAATACTCGTTTTCAAGATAGTTATTATCTGAGTCCATTACACCTTTACCGCGCCCACGACTATATCCAGTACCATGACCACGAACCATGCTACATATATGATCATCTTTTCATGCCCCTTCATATTGGACTTAACTAAGTCCATCTACCAAAATATGAAATTACCATTGCGGGCAACTTTGAACAGCTTTCTATTCTAGTTACTGTTCTGTGTAAAACTTGCTCTCTCATTAGAGTTTTAACTTAATAATGAATTTTAAATTTGTACTCAATTCTAAAGACGTTTGGTACGAAGAAAAGTAATTTCCATAAATATATATTTGCTGCTACCTAGATGGTTAACTTCTTTTACACAAATCAACACTTCTTCATTTTGCTGATGTGTTAGTTTCAATTTGCCTCTGAACTATTGACAATGCCTGAGCAATGTACCATTTAAGTTCCTTTCTGCATAGGAATGTGGAAGAGCAAATCATCAGATTCACCAGACTTATAGGAGTACTTTAAAGATATATATTTTTTCTTTGTTGATGCCTTTAACTATGTTTTGCATGTTTGGTTCGCCGTTTGAATGTTTGAAAAAGGCTTTGTTGATTTTGACGTGTGAATCTGTTCAGTTTTTGGCATTGTGTGGAAAATTTTCCATTGTGCTTATTGTTCTATTGTCAGGAAACTGGAACAATATATACACACCATCAGAAAACCGTGATTGTGGATGCTGATGCTGGCAACAACAGAAGAAAAATAGTAGCTTTTGTTGGAGGACTTGATTTATGCGATGGGCGATATGATACAAATGAGCATTCCATATTCAAGACACTAGAAACTGTTCATTCAGATGACTATCATAATCCTACTTACACAGTAATGTCTTAACCCTAATTTTTCCTTTGTCTACCACACATGTTACTCTGAGTAGCAAAAGGTCCAAAATACTATTATTCTTACATATGATTGCTGTTTCAAAAAGGAAGAGAGCAATGTCCCTTCAGCACCTTATTGTCGCAAGAAATGAGGGGAAGGGGGGAGGTACCTACTTTCTTGACTATTTGCTTAGCTACTATGTGTACTTAAAAGTGTCAAAAGTATGATGGTGCAAAACAAAGATAGGTTTTCAATGTTTTACAATCCCATCCACATGGGTGGAATGGGAAAACGGATGGAAGGGAAAGGAGAAGGAATGGAAGAGGCATCCCTACGGAAGGCAGAGTGGCTGTCCCTCCTTTTTTTTGGTTTAGTTGAAGGAGAGAGAAAGTGATGAAATCATTTTTCACCACTACACCCTCGAATATATAAATTGGTATAAGATGATAGTGATAGTGTCTTTAAAAGGTCATTTTACTTAATACCTCTTTCTCTCCTCTACCAAACAATGATTGTTCCAGCTCTCCTTTCTTCACACCCTCCCTTTCCTTTCCTCCTACTAAAGGTAGGTTTAGGCCATGGGTTGAGTTTCTAAACCTGTTTTAGTAACGGGACTTTGTGGGCTTAGTTTCCTGAACCAAACAAGATGCTTTGGAAATAGGTTTGTGGACTTAGTTTTCTAAATCTGTCAATTTTTCAGAAACACAAAAAAAGCTTTGGAAATAAAGTTGGCTTTCTTTTACAATATAGTGCTAGTATAACTTATGATACAAATTGACAGAATGGTATTTCTTAATATATTCCATTATCTGAGGCAAACTTGCCATACGAAATTGAATGGAAACACATGACAAAATTATGACAATAACTGCAAAACAAATCCAATTTGCTCATATAGAGGTCTATCAAAGCTGTTTGTTTCGTCAAGCCAAAATTGACCGAAGTTCAAAGAAAATGATCTAGTTAGAGTAGCTTTGGCTCAGTCAGGGTAGACGAATGATTGTGCAAAAGTTCTATTGGAATTTGGAGGAGCATTTAATAGTTTTTGCAGATTCACATCATTTTAGAAAATAAGTGAAAGGCAAGCACTTTGAAATCTGTACCTATTGGATACAGATCTTAGAGACTAAACCCTTGAAATGGGTAAATTCAATGAAATAACCAACGTGCAGATGTTCCTATAGGCACTTCTCTTGCATCTAACAAAGAACTGCTGCATGTCTATGGCAAGAAAGCTTACACATACAAAATCAGCTGTGTACCATTTTGAAATTAGGCCGAAAAAGAATTGTTGCATAGAAAAAATTGTTATAATTCTTGGATTCTTCTATGTGGGGTAAAAAAGTGATAATGGTAACCACCACCTGGTCCAGAAAGGATATTTCTCTTTCTTCAAGGTAACTAAAAAAGGTATTAACTTGCTTATATATGAATTCATGTAATTACCTGAACAGGGGAATGCTGCTGGGTGTCCAAGAGAACCATGGCATGACTTGCACAGCAAAATTGACGGTCCAGCTGCATATGATATCCTGAACAACTTTGAAGAGCGCTGGTTAAAGGCTTCCAAACCTCATGGCATGAAAAAACTGAAAAAGGAATATGATGATGCTTTGCTAAGAATAGATAGGATGCATGACATTAGTAAGGTGTCTGATGTTCCTTGCCTCAGTGACAACGATCCCGAGAGTTGGCATGTTCAGGTAAATTGGTCACATTCAGTTGTCCAAACTACAAAGGTCCTTTATATTTTGTTGGTTAATGACAATATTCAGTCATTTTTGGGGCATTCTTCCAAGTGCAGATATTTCGTTCAATTGATTCGAACTCGGTTAAAGGCTTTCCAAAGGATCCTAAAGAAGCGATCAACAAGGTGAACGAAAAAGGGTTACATCTGTTTGACATTTAGTTTATTGGTTTGAATTTATTTTTATTTTTTTGATTGATAACTTTTTTTTTTTAACAGAATCTGGTATGTGGAAAGAATGTACTTATTGACATGAGTATCCATACAGCATACGTAAAGGCCATTCGTGCTGCCCAGCATTACATTTATATCGAAAATCAGTACTTCATCGGGTCCTCATACAATTGGAATCAATATAGAGATTTAGGTAACGAACTATTCCTCTCAACATGTAGAAATAGCTATAATACATTAGGAAACTTTAGAGTTTTCTTTCTCACTTACTGTCAAATTGTGCTGTTCACAGGAGTAAATATATACTTGTTTTCATACGATCTTTTGGATATTTTTATACTAACTTTGTCACTGATGAATGCACTGTATATGGTTTGGAATGTTTAATAAACTACCATCAAGTAAACCACAACACTTCTTAAGCAACCAGGAAAACTTCAGTATACTCAATATATTTGTTGTATTCTGGCTAAATCAGATATCATGGAGCTCCAGTTTGGATGCACCATGTCATATAGACACATAATTTTATGCTGGGGTACCAAAGAAGAACAATGCTTAGTCCTTAGCCATGACCTTATGCTGTAAGATTTGGTGGATGAATCATGTAAAGAAAATTGTGCTCCCGAGTCCATGCAGTGTGGTTAAAGGCCCGCCTAGGCTCTAGGCTCCTTGAGGCGCAAGACTTGCGCCTCAAGTGTGGGGAAAAGCTCCCTTGACAACATTTGCGCCTTTATTATGGAGTATGAATGATTTAGTAATACTTATATTTTTTTCATTGTATTTTCTATTGTGCGCCTCACTTCACTCAGGCAAGCTCCTTGCCTCGCGCCTAGGCTCCAAAGGACCTCTATCGCCTTGGTGCGCCTTGAGCCTTTAATAACTATGAGTCCATGAACAAATGTGTTTCAAGTGTTGGGAGGAATTATTTTAGTATTGACCAAACTGTTAAAATTATTAGCACAGAATTCAAATCCTCGTTGTTACGCTTTGTAGCCTGAGCTATTAGCCATTGGACAAAGCAAAAAAATAGTTTTAGAAAAAAGAGTACAGAAGAGGCATTTGGCAAGGATTGAATGCAGTCAACAGGATAGGAACAGAGTTAGTACAAGAGATTAAGTTTTTTTTTTATTGTGCTAAAGAGTTGGCTTATTACATTTGAAGGGACAAAGATGGTTTCCAATTAGCCTTCATCAATGTAAGGCACATATTGATATTCATATATTTGATGTAATCTAACACACATCACAGGTTGTGACCCTAAAATATTCCTTTACACATACATATATGTGATGTGATCTCTATCTTCTGACCTAACTTTAGGTAGTCTTATTGGCAACAGGATCAAAAGGGCAATAAAGTATTCATTTTTGTTATCTTTCTTGTTGAGATTCACCAATTTTATTATCTGCAGGTGCTGATAATTTGATTCCAATGGAAATTGCCCTTAAAGTTGCCAATAAAATCAGAGCTCACGAGAGGTTTGCTGTATATATTATAATCCCAATGTGGCCAGAGGGCAATCCAACAGGTGCTGCTACACAAAGAATTTTATTCTGGCAGGTAGTCACTATATTCAGAGTCAAGACTGGATGATTTTAAATGCATATTTAGTTCAGTCTTTATCACATTTTAGCAATTTCGAGCGCAGCTTTAATAGTAGATGATTTCTGATATATATTCAAACATTACTATTTTTTAATTTTTTTAATATTTCATTTGCAAATGGAATTCATGATATATTTATCTGTTAAACAGAATAGCACTCTTAAGCAGCTTAAAGTAACAATTTCAGTAATGTGGACTTACTATTCTTATTCATTTGTCGCAGAACAAAACAATGCAAATGATGTATGAGATGATTCACAAGGCGTTGGTAGAAGTTGGTTTAGAGGATGCATTCACACCACAAGATTATTTGAATTTCTACTGTCTTGGCAACCGCGAGGCCATAGGCAACAACACTCCAGTTGGTGATACTAGTGAAAAAACTCCTGAGGTCTCTCCCACTACCCTTAAACTATCATTTTCTTAGCCAGTGTTCTCTAGCAGTTCTTCTGGTTTAACAAAACACCAAACTCAGAAACAAAAGCTCCTTTCATATTGCATCTAATTTCTTTACCTTTCGATGAGGAACTTCGTTATTTTATGGCGTTTTTAGGGCCTATTTGATTTCTAGTCTTGTCTAGTCTTTGTTTGTTTTTCAGACCAGACCAGAAAGACAAGACCATTTATCAAACAGAATTTCAATCAGCACCAAAACCAAATGAGGCCACACAAGACCAAACAAAACCAGCCCAGACCAAACCAGACCAATCCAGCCAGACCAAACCTGACCAGACCATTTTATACACACACAGTAATGAAATCTAGCACCATTTTTCATAAATTTCCAAAATTTATACACAATAATAAATTTGAAAAAAAAATATAAAATTTGAAAATAATATATATATAAATAAAATTCGAAAATAATATATATAAAATTCGAAAACATATATAAATTTTGAAAAAATATATAAAATTCGAAAAAAAAATATAAAATTCGAAAATAATAAATAAAATTAAAAAATATATATATAAAATTTGAAACAAATATATAAATTTTGAAGCAATATATATAAAATTCGAAAACATATATAAAATTCAAAAAAATATAAAATTTGATAATAAATAATAAAATATATTTATAAATTACTTAAACAAACAAATAAATAATAAATTAAATAAAGCATATATATAAATAAAATAAAAATAATGAATAAGAAACAAAATGAATTCGATAATACATAAAAATAATAATAAATAAATAAATAATAAGAAAATTGAATTAAATAATACAAAAAATAATAATAAAATAATAATTTTTTTAATTTATTTATATTTTTTTGAATTATATATATATATTTTGAATTTTAAATATTTCTTTCAAATTTTATATATTATTTTTGAATTTATACATATTTGAAATTTTGTAATTTTGAATATTCTTTTTGGTGTATTTTATTGTAATTTGTATATTTCAGCCGAATAATTATTTGGTTTTTTTCGAATTCTATATCTTATTGAATACAATTTTTAAAAAATTTTGATATATTTTATTGACATTCTATATATATATTTTTGAATGTTATATAATTTATTCGATTTTATATTTGATTTTTCAAAGTTGATATCATATTATTTGTAATATTATATATATATATATATATATTTATCATTTTATATTATTTTTTCTTTTATGTATATAATTATATCGAATTTTATACTTCATAAAATATAGTTGAATGTTTTTTATATATATAATAGTCTTTATTATGATATAAATATTATATCCAATATTTTAATTAATCAGTTTTAGAATAGACCACTTATTGGAAGCAAACAGTTTTCCAAACATGGTTTGGTTTTAGTTTTTTCAGATCAGACCAGAAAGACCAGGCCATTTATCAAACAGAATTTCAATCAGCACCAAAACAAAATCAGCCAAGACCAATCCAGCCAGACCAGACCACTTTTCAAACACGCCCTTAGTGTCTTTAATTCTAGACTTGGTTGTCTTTGTGGGAGGATGGCCAAATAATTGATTTATTCTTTTAGTCCCCTATTGTTCTAAGAAATATTGTGCAAAATTTTAGGTCTGTTAATCACTTTACTCATAGTTTCCGGTATTTGTGTTCTTTTGGTATTGAAGTACACTTGAATGCGATTCATTTTCGTATTTTTCAGTCTCAAAGTCGGAAAAACAGGAGATTCATGATTTACGTTCATTCAAAAGGCATGATAGTGGATGATGAATATGTAATTTTGGGGTCTGCAAACATCAATCAGCGCTCTATGGAGGGCACAAGAGACACTGAGATTGCAATGGGAGCTTACCAGCCTCATCATACATGGGCCAGAAAAGGATCTAATCCGCGTGGACAGGTAACTTTGGTGCTGCTGATTTTTCATGGTGTACTCAAATTGCGTTCTGGGAGCTAAGAAAATTAGAAAACTCATTTTCCATCCTACCAAACATACACTTGAGAAAGAGAATACTCATGTATGTTGATTAGAAGTTTATTTGAATTTGCATGAGATAGTTACATGATTTCATTTTATGGGAGCCACTAACTGACCAGTTTCTGTGTGAAAATGTGTGCTTTTTGTAGATATATGGATATAGAATGTCTCTGTGGGCTGAGCATACTGGAGTTCTCGAGGAATGCTATAAACAACCCGAGTCCTTAGAATGTGTGAGAAAACTTAGAACAATGGGTGAGACGAATTGGAGCCAGTTTGCAGACGACGAGATAATAGAAATGAGGGGACACCTTCTCAAGTATCCAGTGAACGTTGATCGGAAGGGAAAGGTAAAGCCTCTTGCCGGATATGAAACTTTCCCAGATGTGGGAGGAACCATAGTGGGATCGTTTCTCGGAATTCAGGAGAATCTAACCATCTGATATACCCCTCTGTTCTTCTGTCTACTGGGAGAACTAGAACTAGGATTAAGGTGTCCACAAGTGTTGCTGCAAAGAAAATAGAGTACAATGATCAAAAGTAGAAGTGCAATTTTGAATTTTGTTGATGCTACATGATATACCAAAATAAGGTGTAGCATTTGTTTATAACATAGTGTCACTGACCTTTTGGATTTTTAGTATGTCTTATTTGTTTATTGTTTATAACATTGATAGATATGTAGCCAGCCTATTTTGTGTATTAGTGTGTGCCTCTGTATTTGGATGAAAATGTAATTGCAGAAGGATTTGAAATTTAGGAGAAAAGAAAATATTTGGAGGGATGGGTTGTTAATCAAGCTACTTTCTCCAGATTTTTTTAAAATCATTTATTTCCTTAAAATCTGATGCTGTACATAACGCTTTCGATGTTTAATGCTTTCTCCAGAATTTTTTTTTTAATCATTTCAATGGAAGAAAAGGAAAAAAATAAAAAACTTACTGTATTCACAGAGAACCAAAAACAGAGAGTTTTAAAATTGTTTTTACAATTATACCTTACATTATTATATATTTAGAACTGTTTTTTCATTCAATCCCCTGCTCGTCTGAAAGAAAATAATTCTTGTAATTACATCTCCAATTCTCCATATTCATTTTATCTGCATAAGTCTCGTCGAAAGACATCATTTCGAGCTGACGACTTGATCACATTCCAAAAACATGTATGTACCAGGGAAAATATAAGTTTACAAGAACAGGAAAAACAAAGCATGAAACAGATACTAGTATTTGAAGTGAGAAAATTAAATTTTCACTTGCGAACTGGGAAAAGCTAGAATGCGTAAACCATGCAACCATGTCCACTAATGAAGCCTCGAGCGGCTGTTCTATCATATATTTTTATTGTCATCACCATAACATTTATGACTATCACCTGAAAGAATAATCTAATACTTAGATACAAATGGGTACCATTCATTTTACAAGCATTTTCATTTTCTTGTTAGACGAAAGGTATATAAATACTGGACCAAACCATATGAAGGAAAGGGCGTCCTTGGTGCTACTCGGGTTCGGAACTCATAGGGAAAAACCGAAACTGCGTGCAGGTCACAACAGACTTGAGATCCAGAAAATTGAAGTTTCCAGCAATAACTGGACATAATGTAGCTTACTTCTCTGTGCTGGGACTGTCACCAAATGCCAAATCAAATATTTTAGCATAATCGTCTACAAAGTGAACCTCGAGTCCTTCCTTCACATTAGGCGCCAACTCATCGAAATCTCTTCGGTTTGCTGCAGGAAATATAATGGTCTTCACATCACTCCGCCTTGCAGCGATGGTCTTCTCCTTAACCTGGATTTATATACCATCACATATAAGTACGATTGCGGTGAACCACAATCTGCAAGAATCAAACAAGACAAACCAGAAAACAACCATGATCGGCACTTTGCAATTTCAGTCTACAAGCCAACTATAGATGAGATAATTATTTCAGAAAAAAATAACAACATTCCAAAAGAATTTATCTATCATTCTGCATATCTGGAAAATTACGAATCCGCAAAAAGAAAATAAGTATGCAACAAGAAGCATGAAAAGTATATTTATAATATGATAAAAACTACCATTCATGATATTTATGACTGACTAGATAATACAAGAGACAATTTTTTTTTAAAAGAAAAGACACTTTATTTAAGAACGGTTACTAAAAGTCAAAGTAATTTTCACGATGAAAAGAGACGTGGTTTATTGAGCATACCCCACCAATTGGAAGAATTTTCCCTGTTAGTGTTACTTCCCCAGTCATTGCTAGATCCTTCTTGACAGGTTTTCTCATGGCAAGAGACAACAATGATGTGATCATCGTACAACCAGCACTAGGTCCATCCTTGGGGGTGGCCCCTGCAGGGACATGAAGATGAAGTTTGGAATTGGCAAAGAATGGATTATCTGGTTCCTTCTCAAGCAATATTGCTCTGGCAACTGTGTGAGCAATCTGGGCACTTTCCTTCATCACATCACCAAGCTGTCCAGTGAGATGGAGAGCTCCTTTACCCTCTCCCGCCTCAACCAAAGCAGTCTCTATATATAGTGTGGAACCACCCATAGATGTCCATGCAAGACCCATCACAACTCCAACCGGTGTCTGATCAAATATGCGCTCAGCATGGAAAACAGGTTTGCCAACATAATCAGCTAGGTTTTCAGTGTCGACCAATACTTTCTGTACCGTCTTGATTGCTTCACCTTCCTGGATTTTCTCAGTTTCTACAGTGTCCTGTATTATGATTTTATAATGAGAACATACTCTCAACTGTGCAAGGATATGCATTAATTAAACTAATCAACAAGGAATAGAGTTGATAAACAAGAAAGCCCCAAAATGCAATTTAACCCGATAAAGTCTGAAAGCCCCACAGACTTAATTTATAAGACACAAGCATGATTCTACAAATGGCAAAGCCTTCTGTGTCCAATTTTCTGACACAAGCAAATTTTAATTGATTTTCTATGTTTTAAGAAATAAACAAAATGTCTGAACAAAGCGTTTAGATTGGAAAATATGCCTAATTTATCTATCCATGTATTATTGAATACGTTCTCCACCTATCTTATCCAGAGCATAATGAATATTAAATCCTACGTTTTGAAGGTAATTTGCAAAACTCTGGACTAAAAAAGATTCAATCCACTTGTTGGCCTACTAATTTGGCGCACTCTCAATGATTAGCATAAAAATTATCTACTTCCATTATCTTTAGATAATCTGATTCAAGATTCCAACATACAGCACAGGTTGTTCTAGAAAAGAAAACCTTTACATTCCTTGGTTATACATTCAAAATGCCCCTATATGTTTCCATTGAAAAAAAGGAGCATGACAGGCTGTTACTTGGTTTTGATACTTTATTTCCTTTTCTGGCAGTGACAGACATCTTCTTCAAGTTCAAATATTAAAAGCAAATGCTAGAGGTGTGGATCATCCTAAATTACTGAAACATGGACTTCATCCTGATGCTCTGTAATGCATATAAATGATTAACTTCTTTAGATACCTTTGGCTCACTGGCTTGATCAGAGGGAGACTGGATTTCGTCAGCAGGAGGGTCCTTATGGGTTTTGCCAGCTTCTTGAGTGGTTTCTGAAGCCATTTCCTTACTGCCACTCTCTACTGAATCAGCCACAACCTGAGTATCCCCTCCAACTACAGTTTCACTCAAATCAGAAAGAGAGTCCGTTGTGGCTTCATTAGGCTCCAGGGCCTGAACTCCCGCAGCAGGAGATTCATTTGACGCTCCTTGTTTAACAAGTTGCAGAGCAACCTGTCGTATTAAGGAAAAGGAAACACACTTCACCATTAATGAGGGTTTAAAAATTATGAATCCCGAAATGCATCCACATATCACCAAGTTGTAAGGATAAACTACTGTAGCCTACAGTTGAAAGTTTTTCATTTCAAATTTACTCCAATATATGAGCAAACCTTGCGGTAAATCTTCTCAATCTGCTTTTGAAGATTTCTAACACCAGCTTCTCTGCAGTAATTTTCGATCAAAGCAAGAAGAGCCGCATCGGTCACTTCAACCTGAAACAAGTTGGTTTTCACATTTTCAATTGTGTCCCTATTGATAGCAAAAAAGAAAGTATTTCCATAAACAAATACCTTGTGACAAAAGAACAACATGTGGTGATCTGTAAAATAAGTTCAAAGCCAATGACCCAAATATTTTCCTCTACAACTATATGATATTTAATATTTTTTACTAAGAAAATACTAATATTTTAAAATCAATTTCCGACAATACCATAAGAAAAAGGATAACAAATACAATATTGGCTATGCATTTCATGAGTCATCTTTTAGCTGACCAAGATACTCGATTGCCCAGTTGACAATTAGTGAAGGAGTCACTACCTACAGCTTGGCCAACTGAAGAAAATTCCAGAAATATGGCGTGCTTGGTGGTACTGACGGTCCAAGTGTTATATATGTTATTGACAAGAGCTAAAGTGTACTACAAGTGCAAGGTTCAAATGTACTTGCTATTCATAACGCATTGCAGTAGTAGCATAAGAACTGATGTTGTGCTGACAATGATAATGCTACAGGGGCTGGCCGACATTCACAGGTAGTTGTAGTGGCAAACACACCAGCTGCGTGTCCAAAGTGATAAATACAGTGGTTGTGGTATTTGCAGCATTTGTGGAAATTGTGGATTCGTTGGTGGAATGCTTGTGTGAATAAAAGTCAAGGCAATAGAAGAGGAAAGAGAAAGTGAAAAGTGTGACATAGAAGAGGAAGGAGAAAGTGAAAAGTGTGATGTAACCGCAGTCATACAACAGGGATATCAAACTCATCAGAGGATTGAATTGCTGGGTACAGGTCTAATTGAAACCTTTTCTTAATTTCATACTAGTTAAAAATGAATATCAAAAATCAGTTTTAATGGGAGAAATGCTCTCCAAGAATGCATAAAAAGACATTCTATAAATTAAGTTTTATACGGAGCAGAAAACTCAAACTTTGAGAGGGCAAAAATTAATGTACCCACACAAAGCCACACACATACACACAGGAATAAAGAAGATATACCTGTTCAGGCTTAATCCCACAATCTTTACGAGTACTTTTATCCAAATAGTCTTTGGCAATATGCATTTTTTCGTCAGTGATGTACCCTGCAATGGAAATGATCTCCATTCTATCCAATAGAGGATTGGGGATTGTGTCCACAACATTTGCTGTACAAACAAACAGAACCTGCAATTGAAATCAAATAATGAGGACTCTGTCATAGTGTAAGTAATGCAATGTCATTCTGGTGACAGTGAAATCACGTGGTTCTTTTGCTACTTCTTTCACAATTTAACCAGAAGCAAGACAGCCAAACATTCCATAACCTTACTCAACAGTTATACAATACATGCTTAGACCAGGATGTGTCAAACTGTCACTACTCCCCTAAAATGGGCTGTGTCCTTCAGCCTGTCATATACCATAAGTATTGCGGTTGCTACAATATTGTCATAACAAGAGAAGACTGAGCGATTTCAGATGATCTTTCCATGTCAAACACATCCTAGGGAAAGTCATTATTCTTCAAATCGAAGGACTTGCAACAATTTGATAGAGCTAGGTAAAATTCACCTATATTGTCAAGAATTAAAGAAGGGAACTAAACCAGCCAGAACTCACCCCCACTAGGGTAACGTTGAAGATCATTTGGCAAAACAAAAAACACAAACATCACCCAGAACACATACTAAATAAACAGACAACTCACTATTGCCAACCAACCTTTGATAAATCAATTGGAACATCCAGATAGTGGTCTAGAAAATTTGCATTTTGCTCTGGATCAAGGAGCTCTAACATTGCACTTGCTGGATCACCTGCATGTCCCCTTCCCAACTGCCACATAACATATTATATTAAGCAGGCTACTCATCAAATTAATGTTCAGCATGCTAATTCAATCTGTCATCATTAATATTCAGAGTACAAATAATCCAAGGTAAGCAAAACTTGCCATTAGAACTTCATATGTACTAGCCTACAGATGTTCTCTATGGCTTTTGGGAAAGACAAAAATTGTTCATCTGTGGCAATAGTAAAGCCAGTAACATAATACCTTGTCAATCTCATCAATAAGGACAAGAGGGTTTGCTGTTTCCACATTTTTTAGGCATTGCACCATCTTTCCTGGCATGGCACCAATATATGTTCGACGATGCCCCTGAACGCAACTTCAGAAGTTAATAAAGCAAGATGATAACTGCAAAATGTAATGGTATAATGCTGTATTTACTAATTGTCACCCAGTTCTGAAAGTTCTTCATCTACCTTGATTTCAGCAACATCAGACAATCCTCCAACGGAAAACCGATAGAAGTTACGGTTCAAGGCACGCGCAATTGAACGACCAATACTAGTTTTGCCCACTCCAGGAGGACCAGACAGACAAATAATTTTTCCTGTGATTAGTTAGAGAGAGAATATTAGGAATCTTGTGCTTTTGTAAGAAAAAATCATTTTATTTTCTGGAAAAAATAGAAAGAGTGGATTTGGATCCCTTCCCGGACCCTTTCCCGTTATCTCAAATTAGCATAAATCTGCAGCACTTCTTTAGAATCTTCACAAGAAAATAAGGATCAGATGCCCTTGAAAAGGTATCAGATGAAAGCAAATGATATCTTTTGTTTGATAAACTGGAAAATTAAGTAGTAAATATTTAGAGAATTGAATTTAAAGTGATTAAGTTTTTAAATGGTAATAAAATATAGGGTAAAATGCAATAAACCCCCCTGAACTATGGTCAAATTTGCAACTAACCCCCCTAAAACTATTACATTTTGTTGTGAATTGCCCCATTCTCTTGTAATTTTTTCATAAATGACCAAACTGCCCTTTCTTTATTGTATTTTACTTGATGCATTTTCTTATTAACATAGAATATCATATAATTGATAAAAATGATGGCATATTCTCCATTCAAATTTGCATAAATTTACACATAATTTATAAAATTAATTATTTAAATGATATTTTAGGGTATTTAAATAAAAAGTTTAAAATATTTGAGTAATTGCCCAAAAACATTTTTGCATATAACATGAGAAAATTAAAACATGTTTATTATTTAAGTAATTAGTACGTAATTTATAAATATATTTCTATAAAAAAATCTTTTTGCTATAATTTTTTTACTAGGATAATAAGTAAAAGATTATTGATATAATTTAAAGAATTAACAAATATAATAAAAAGGGTAGGGTAGTCTTTTGTATTGAAATTGGAGAAAATTGTAACAAATCAATAGTTCAGGGGGCATAGTTGTTAAAGGCTCAAGGCGCCAAGGCTTCTTGCTTGGCGCCTGAGGGGCAAGGCGTCAGGCGAGGCGCGCGCCCGAGTGAAGAGAGGCGCAACATAATATGAAGGGCAATAAAATGAATTTAATAAAATATGCAATAGTAAAGATGCAAAAGTTGGGTCAATCAAATAAGTTAAATATTCCTACTAACAAAATGAGGTAAAAATTAATTAAACTAAATAGTTAGATGATATTGTGTCGTCATTGGTCTTTTCCTTGTCTCTTCTCTTTCTTTTTTTTCTTTTTTTTTTTTAATATGATCCAACACATGTGATGTACACATATTTGATACAAGATGTGATTTGTGGAGTTGTGGGTGGACTCACTTAATAATAAGTCACATGACCAATAAAAAAGAGTGACCATATAAAGGAAAAGTCAACAAACAATAGAACTTTTCGGAGCTATAAGTTGTCCCATCACATCACATGTGATGTGCACATAAATGCTTTTTGAAATCTTTTTTTACTCCATTGGCTCAATATCGTGTTCAGACTTCAGTTATAAGTAAAGTATCTCCCTTAAAAGCGTTCCCCATTTCAATTAAGTTGTAATAGTCACAGATTTTACCGTTTTAGTGATATTCAAATTCCACTATCAATCGCGCTTTTACCGTTTTAGTTGAATTAAGTTGTAATAGTTACGTGTTGAAACCATTCACAATGAGTGTCGAATCAAGTTATCAAATAGCACCTTAGAGTTTGTCGAACCGCGTGGATTCCATTCATTGGTGGAGCCACATGGTGTAAAGTTGGGAAAAAAAATATTAGATTTATATATAAAATAATTTTCTAATATTATAGAAAAGCACCCCTTTAAACATGGAAAAATACCCTTCTATTAGGTATTAGTTTTCTAGAAGAGAGAATCATAAATGTCTCCTGATATGTTTAACTATATTTCTCCACGCTAAGTTCATAAGTAAAATACTTTATACCCTTCTCCCGCACAATCTCAATCTTTGAAAATAAATATCTCATTTTCAGTTACAAAATGGAAGGACTAGAAAAAATATATATATATGTTGTTGCAATTGGTATTGTTCAATTTTTGTGGCAATTTTATTTTCTGAATTGGTCTTTCAAATAATCAAAGATTGAAAGTCTTACAACTCTTGCAATTTATTTGTAGTATTTCATATATCAAAAGTTCAACTCTGAAATCCGGTTTAAGGCCATCACTTATGTATTAAAAATATATATTAGCAAATCAACATTTAATTTTTCATATTTCTCATTCTGGTGAATTATCTTCTCTTCTTTTTTGTTAAAAAAATTATTCAACCTTAGCAAATGATCAAACCCATATATCCAATCAAGGGCCAGTGCAAAGGAATATCAAAGAAACAAATGAGATTTTATTTGTTTCATATCCAATCTTGAACTTAGTAGATTATTCTGAAAATTAAGTGTTATTTAATATTGTCATATATAAGCAGGGGTGGAGCCATTCAATGGCTGGTAGTAACGAGTCTCCAAAGAAATGGTCGATGCATGTTATCATACCTATAAAACATGAGCCTAATATTTTTTTTCCTACAACAATATACCATACAATAATTTTGAAAAATATCTGCATACGATTTAACAAAATATTTGCAGTAGATCACGTGCTTAACTGCCAGTAAAGTAATTACAGGAAGCATAATAGACCAAGGAGGATCTTAGAGTTCAACTCAAATTTTCAACCATATCAAGAGATGATCTTGCTATCTTTCAAATGTTAGTTAAGATATTCCATAAATATATATAGCTTTTTAGTTGCTTTATTTTTTAAAAGTACCCCCTTTTTTCAGTACCAATAGTAATTACTTCTGCTGGCTTTCAAGCGATTAATATACTTTTTAATTAGATAAAACTACATATTAGTTACTACTCATATAGACTTCTCACTTGATTTGGTCTTGGGATCCCCATTTGCATTCTTGGATAGAATTTATCAGTTGGCTACTTCATGTTAAGTACTTACGTACTTGCAATTAAATAACTTACTAGTTATCACTTTCTTTCTTGTTACCTATAGAAATCAATATTTGACTATTCATATCATTAATTGAATTCTTAGAGAAAACAAAGAAGAAGAAGAGGAAGAGACAGAACATTACCAACCTTGGGAGGTTCCTCTGAGCTTTCCCACTGCTATGAATTCCAATATCCTCTCCTTGACATCAGTTAATCCGTAATGGTCTTCATCAAGAATTTGTTGAGCCCGTAGGACATCAAAGTTCTCATCACTACATTTGTATTAAAAGAAAGAAAATACAACTTAAAAAACGTATACGAATCCAGTATACCAACTAGATGTGTATTAAAAACAAAGAACGTAACATAAGATCGCATACTCATCCTGCACACCATAAGAGCAAATCTATGGTTCTAAATTTGTTACATTCGCATAAATAATAATTATTAAATACACTTCCATAAGCAAACAAGAAAAAAAATGCAAATGGACTAAAATGTTTGAAATTGGGGTTTTCAACTTCAACAGAGCTTCAAATGCCTCTAGAAAATCTCGTGAATGTGTAAAAAAAGATAGTTATTAATGCAATAGTGCTCGTCCTAATTCATGTCATGTCACTGGAAACATTGCTTACAACCTTCAAAGAAGAGGTACGCCTGTAGTACCCCATCATGTTAATCGCAGGAAAGCAACTAAAGTCATAGAATACTTGTTCTCATATCCATGCAAAACAATTCTGGGATTGGATTTCTTGAACGGTCATTGGAGGATGACATTTGCCTTCTCTCCATGCATTCTGTGTCTAGATGGCAAATCAAACAACTAAAACCACTATATTTGTGCTCTTACAAGCTTTGCTCACAAAGGGTTTATAAAATATGGTTTGAAAGAAACAGCAGAACCCGTGAAGCAAAGTGCAGCGAAGATGAGCATATTGGTTGCACTACCGTATGGACATGCCGTGGATAAATCCAAATAACTATGTAATTGGCTTTGGAGGACTTGTTCTCATCCGTGGCGTTTTTAGTCATGGTACAATAAATCCACAGTTACTTAATATTCAAAGCAATGTGTTTGTCCACTGTAACAAAATCTCAATATATATTTGCTAATTCACCCATAAGTACTGAATTACGTGTATGAAGCTGTACTTCTCCATTCTATGGTCAAAAAAGGTGCAGTTGCACTTTTAAATTCTGCGTTTATATAAGTTGGATAAATAAGTTCAACGCAATGGGAAAAAAAAAAGTTTATTAAATCCTGAAGTTTTCTATCTGCAATTTGGAGATTGCTAGCCAGCCCAAAAGTCCCAAAACTTTTTCCAAGCCAGGCCCCATAACTGAAGCATAATATAAATCTATTAACCTCCTTATTTATTGAATGAGCTTCCATTTTCAGTTCTACAAAAGAATGTGATATTTGTACTCCACTTTCATACTCTTTCACTCTAATTATTTCTTAAGCAAATTAACATATAATTATCCCAACATAAGTTGGTGTAAAAACGTTTCTAGGTATCTTTGTAAAATGTGAAAGTGCTACGAGTACAATCATATCATTTTCTGTTGTTATACTTTATTGAAAATAAAACAGGAGGTGTGCAACCCTTCTCCAAAATACATTTGTCAGCGTTTAACACACATTTCTCACCACTTTATAGGATTAGCTTACTTTTTAACTAAATTTGTGACTGATGCTGGATAACATCCTGAAGCATGAGTAGAATTTGCACATTCCAAGTGCAGGTCAATCACCAATTATTAATCAAACCAATCTATTTAATTTAAATTTATCACAGCGCAATATAGATTTTCACCAAATTATAAAATGTCCCCCAACCAGACTCAAATTGTGTAAAAAGACTAACAAACCTGTAATTCCCCCAAGGTAATGCAGTCAACCAATCAAGATAATTACGTGTCACATTAAATTCACTTGAACTGGCCTCTAACAGCTGTAGTTTTGTCAACTCTTCTTCTATGACTTGCAGAACATGAGGCGGGCATTTCTCCTTCTTGCCCTCAAGTCTTTCCCGAAACTTTGCTGCATAAAAAAAACAGAAGAGTGTTGATATGCAGTTCTAACCATGACATAACAAATATCAGAGTGGTGTAATGATATGAAAAAACAACAAGATAAGACCCAAAAGGTTAACTTGGTTAATCTCAAAGTATGGTTAAGCTTGGCAAGAGCTCATTTATATTCAGCAACCATGATATACTCTGCTGAAGAAAATAACCAAAAATGTGCAGTTTGACTCAATTAATCATAGGATAAAAGAAACATAAGACTTATATGATGGATATAAGAAGCCAAAAACAGTGTCAATTGCCAAAAGCCTTGTATGGAAAAACTATCAGAATAAGGGACATTTCAGATTTCTTCCAAAAAAAAGCAGACAAAAACATATTTAATGCAAATGGTCCAGACAACTGCATACAAGTCTCTATCACTCAAATCAAATATCCTAAACGTAATTCCAAAATCAAAAGATCCAATAAGTCTCTTGATCTCCTCCTTGTTCTTCTTTGTTTTTCTTCCCCCTGAAGAAGCAATCAGTGGGTTCTTTTATAACCACAAGAATGGCTGAAGCATTATACAAATATAGTTCGCAGTCGCCATACCGGTTGCGTAGGTCTTAGATGTGAGAATCAAACGAGTATCCGTGCTACATAACGGCATCGGAATCTTACAAAGATGTTATGAACCTGGCGATACGTCGCGTTGGATGTTTGCTGGAATGTTAGTCATCCTTGATATAAGTTTTCTTGCCATAGAGAGGCACTCCGATTAGTATTTTTATCACCAAGCATGATCCAACTATTTGGTCTTTTTCTAGTTGAGTGCCAAAAAGTGTGCACGCCCGATATGGCAAACCTTGTGCAAAACCTACTTGGGGAATACCCCAAGGACCAGGTAAAACACTGAGTGGAAACCCCAGGTCCACCAAACAAATAAAACCCAAAGGTCAAATATATTCTTTCAAGAAAGTCGAGTACAGATTTCTGTTCTCATTTTGTATGACTAAGCCTTCGGGTATTCCATACCTCTCATTCCAAGATTAAACCAGGTAATAGACTAATAAATCTCTTCTAAAGTATTGCAGGTCAGCCAAGTGAAGTATGGAGTTGATATAGCTCTCTTCACTTCTATGTACCAACTTTTATTGAGCTTTGGGTGATTTGGTTAGATTAATCAAGAAGTTTGAGCAAAAACCCGTAAAAACAAGCTCAAACAGTTTCTTGTTGGACAGCCCTACTACTTATCCAACTAAAGCTTCAAATGATTTATTAAATTGATTACATCACTGATGCCGTGCATTGCAAGGTCGTCATGTGAATGCGTAAGTACTAGCCTACTAGGTGAGTCTATTTTGAAGAAATAAATAAATAAATAGATTTCTTGACTTCCCACAAAAATATACTACCTTGTGTAGATATATCCCTCCCAGATAAAGACACCCCATACATCTACACTATAATATAGAAGTAAAATACAGAATACCTTCCATCAGTATCATTTATGGATAAAAGGATGGCCTTCAGTTAGTTGCAAGTGTTTGCTAGAAAACATAATATCAGCACCTCAACAACACAAGTAGGTGGTACAGAGCACTCTTTTACAACTACTAACAGCCCAAGACAAGACAGCTAATAATTTAAATTATCGCCTAAATTTGAATAAATAAATTAAAAAGATCTCTAACCAGAGAGTGCTGTCTTGTCATCTGTCTCCAACCCCAGTTCCTGCATCAAGGCAAATGAGTATATAATTCAATTTATAATGGGGCTTAATATTAAAGAAAAGAAACTTGATCTGGAATCCAATTAAAAGACTCGCCAAGCTAGTAATACTAGATTGTTTAATATCATATTGCACACACCTTGAGAAGATGCAATGACAATATTGTAAATAGATACGCAAACAGCTAACTGAAAGAAAATAACAATACAGCCACAAACCTTCTTTATGGCCTTAAGCTGCTCATTCAACAAGTAACGGCGCTGCTCACCAGTTATTTTTTCTTCAATTGCTTTTGCTATTGCTTCCTAAAATAAGAACCAGAAAGGTAAAAAATCAAATGTGCAACCAACTGCAACAAAGAGCTCTAACTTAAGAAACACTAGCACAACATACCTGAATTTTACTGATCTCCATTTCCTTCTTCACTAATTCCAAAGTCTGGTTTAATCGTTTACCGACCTGAGTTGGAAAAAGTTGGCGGAGTTACAAGAATACAATAGCAAAACATGTTTGCTAGGAAATGTAAGTAAATTTTATCTCATAAACCTATTTAACAAATTTCCATACGGACAAGCATCCATATGATTCCATATATCTCCTTTGACAATTTTCCTTGAGAGTTTCTTAACCATGGTGTGGAAACTGGCAGCATAGAAAGATAATTATGCTACAAGATAGCTTCGTATCATACAATCAGAAGAAAACTAAATAGTAAAAGAGACATCTCTGGAGATACAGGATACTTTTCTAAAATAACCATCAGGTGTAACTTTTTACCTGATGTCCACAAGGATGATATTATTATAGGTCTAGAAAGGAGTCTAACCATGGTTTTTCTGAATGTTATTTCAAAAAACAAACAAAAAAAAAACAAAAGAAGAACAGGAGAACCAGGAATTGAGGAACAAATCTATTTCTAGTTAAACATGTAAACATCTTGCTTCAACAGTAATCATGCATGCATTCCATTTGGCTTTGTACAACAAGCTTTTTGTGTGTATCTATAAATGTTCAAATGTATTATAAATGCTTTGTAATATATGATTTTTTGTCCTCTGTACACACACACACACACACACACGCATATATATATGAATTTGAGGGTTATCTATTGAAGGAACAAGCCCTATGTGCATCAAATCGAACAAAAACAAGTTCACAAAATGCAGGGGAATCTATTGAAGGAACAAGCCCTACATGCATCAAAACAAATAAAAACAAGTTCACAAAATCATACTCCATATGCAAGATTCCAATAACTTCAACGCTTTAGATATGTCCAAATCCCAAGTCCACAAATGATGATTTAAAAACCGTTGCTTTTAATTTACCAATATCATATTCGACATCATCAGAATCCACAACTAATTCATTTAGTTAACAAGACATAGCCACACCCACTCCAAAGGGAGTGAAAACAAGAGCACAAATTGTATGAATTATAAATGTAATAGATGGAAACAGTGCCAGGTTGGCTCACATACATACAAAATCTATCAAGGGATTGCTCACACCAGCAACTGATGAATGATCAAAATCATACCATTGAAAATTTCTGCTGGTGTTCCCCATGGCCAACAACAAAGATCGATAACTCCACGAAAAAAATTCCTATACACCCGGGGGAATTCAGCCTCCTTCAAACATTCTGCAAGCATGGTACTTACATTATTATTTTTTTCTTTTCCCAATAACCAGCGTGTCGGGTTTTCACCCCTACTAATCCATGGAACTAGGGCAAAGCAACCCCCCACACAGATCGGATAAGGCTAGAACTATGCCCACGGTTGTGGCCCCCAATGAATTGTTTACACCTAGTAGGAATTGGACATGACTCATGGGACCTATGCTTCCTAAGGAATTGTATAATGAGGAGGTGTGGAAACTTGGCCCAACACAGTGGTTCCGGCTCCTAATAGGACGGGGTTGTTATTCCATTAAATGGGTAAGGGATGGGTTTGGAACCACAATCTTTAACCGAACCAGGTTCAAAGAGGGGACAGATATATAGATAACAATGCTGGGATTATATACAAAATTACATATATGCCCTCATTTTGATTTTGTATTCTTTAAATTTTTATCTTTACTTTTCTCTAGTAAGTTCTTTAAACTTAGGGAGCTTGTTGCATTCTTCCACGCACTCCTAGGCAGCCTACAGGTCATACTCTCCGATCAACTATTTCTGATGCGCCACTGACCTACTACCCTCTGTACATATATATATATATATGGTGAATTCTCCCTCCCAAACTCCCTCGCTCTATCTATATATATACACACACACACAAGTATATACCATAAATGTGGAGATCTACCCAATCAGACCGTGATATCAGTCACCAATCATCTCTTCAATCTCCAGAAGAACTCTCCAATTAAAATCGTCTCTACCGATAGCTACACATATGACACACGTATAGGGTTTCTTTTCTATATGTAGATCTATATTATGCATTCTATTTTATGCGTCTCCTAGATAAAAAAAAAATTTGACCCTCTGTTAAAATCCATTGAGAAATTCTGTTGCAAATGGAAAGTTGTTGTTGAGGTTTCATATTCATAGTTCATCATCTCTGTGCAGTTGTGCAAACAGGTTATTAACGAGCAGGAAGGGTTTTAAATTTATTCAGGGGACAGGGATGGGAAGTTAATCAACTCCTTGGAACAGGTTTTTAACGGAGATGGGAACTGATATTTTTTCAATGGGACAGGGTAGGGTTCAGCCACACCCGTCCCAAACCACTCCATTGCCTCCCTAATAATGAGAGAATCCTCCCAGAAGATGATCCACCAGCTAAAACATCGAACAGATACCAAAAGCAGAAAACATAAGCATTTTTCCCGAGCTTCACCCATACAAAATCTGCTAGTAGCCTACTAATCCCAATAAGGTAAAGAACTTTATCCCAAACGACCATTCAACAGGGCCACAGAGAAAGACCTTCATTTATTCCTTAAGAGCTTCAAGGAAAGACTTGACAGCAAATAATTCACTCCAACTCCTATAGCAAATCAGTTCATTCCATATCAGTCCCCTTCCTCATCTTAGTTCCAACAATAGGGAAAATTATAACGACCACTGACCATGTATTCAACCAATGCACAAGGTACAATTGCTCGGGTTAAACAAACTTCCAGATCTAGATAATTAAACCTCACTGTTAGAAATTTTATCCCTTTTACTTAGGAATCAATTTCCATTCTTCAACACAACGGAAACAAATAATAAACAACATGTGAAGATCCAAACAACAAAATATTACAAACAACACATAATATTTAACGTGGTTCGGCCTTAACCTAGCTTACACCACGGAGAAAAGACATTTCACTAAGAAGACATTACATAGGCGCACACAACACCCTCACTTTGGTGCACACAACACCTTTACTTTGGTGCACACAACATCCTCACTTTAATGCACACAACACCTTCCCTCTTCTCTTTCTCTCTTCCCTCTTCTCTTTTCTATCTTCTCTTTTCTACGCACTTGTATTTATAGGCTAACAGATTACTTGTTGACCAAGCAGTCCCAAGGCAACTTGTAAGACTTCATGCTTAAGGAACCAAAATAGGAACTTTCCCTGATGCTTCATCACCTTCCTTATCCAATAAGTTTAGTCTCCTTTTACAGCTTGTCCAACAACCATTACACTCCAGCCAATAAGCAAGCTTCCTTCAGCATGAAGCCTTTACTATAACAGCACACAAACAGGTTGTTACTCAGCTTGCAACTCTGTGACCTCATAGTGTACAACTGTCCTTCTTGACTATTCAAAAGCTGCATCATACCACCAATCACAACCATACACATCCCACGACTAATAGAATTTCGCCACATTCTAACAAATCTCTACTTGGCGAACATTTTCCACCTTCACTCAAGATTTCTCCACCTTGATTCAAGCATCACCAATTCCTTCTCTCTTTTTTTCTTCTTTTCCTTTTGTGTGTATTTTCTTTTTCCTTGGGTCTCCACCTTCAACGTTGCAATATCAAATTCGAATGAAAAAATCTCCTTAAACAAACCATCACACTAACATAAGGACTTCTCTTGAGCGTGAAAACTTTGTGACTATGCCTCATGCCTTGAACCACTCATCTCGAGTCCCGACTTACCCTACCTCATGTTAGTGCGGCCTTTCATCGCTTCCTTGTGCAGTTCCACAATGCACTCGCCCAATGAAAAGGTTCCTTCTTGGCAGCACCTCATGTCACATTCTCGCATCGTCTCTCCAACACTCGTCCTTGTCATCGCGTACCCATGCGCTACTCACGCGCAACCCTTGAGCTCTAATACCAGTTTGTTAGAAATTTGATCCTTTTTACTTAGGAATCAATTTCCATTCTTCAATATAGTGGAAATAAATAATAAACAACATGTGAAGATCCAAACAACAAATAACACATAATATTTAACGTAGTTCGGCCTTAACCTAGCTTACACCACAGAGAGAAGACATTTCACTAGGAAGACATTACATAGGTGCACACAACACCTTCACTCTTCTCTTTCTCTCTTCCCTCTTATCTTCTCTTCTCTATCCTCTCTTGTCTACGCACTTGTATTTATAGGCTAACAGATTACTTGTTGACCAAGCAGTCCCAAGGCAACTTGTAAGACTTCATTCTTAAGGAACCAAAATAGGAACTTTCCATGATGCTTCATCACCTTCCTTGTCCAATCAGTTTAGTCTCATTTAACAGCTTTTCCAACAACCATTACACTCTAGCCAATAAGCAAGCTTCCTTCAGCATGAAGCCTTTACTATAACAGCACACAAACAGGTTGTTACTTAGCTTGCAACTCTATGACCTCATAGTGTACAACTGCACACAAACAGGTTGTTACTTAGCTTGCAACTCTATGACCTCATAGTGTACAACTGTCCTTCTTTGACTATTCACAAGCTACATCATACCACCAATCACAACCATACACATCACACGACTAATAGAATTTCGCCACATTCTAACACTCACAATAATGAAATCTTATTTCTTCAAGTCCCCCCCCCCCCCAAAACTCCTCTTCCCCCTTATTTTGTTTCCCTTTTAGATAATTTATGTGATCTTAAGAAAATTTTAGCTTTATATGTACATCTCCCTATTCTCTACCTAGTGTTTATCAAATAAGGAACACAAGAATAACTTATATCAGTGTTTTTGGACATGGTGATTGCTGAGGGTAAAATTCACTTTACCACAGTTCTCAAACAATCTTTCGGTATTGTAGCAAGCAGTGACTTCTAAAAAGGCCAATACTCAATGTCAGACCCGTCTATAGGGTGTTGGGAGGGGAAGATTTGAGACAATGTAACCTTTGGCATTAATTTGCAAAAGGGAAGTGCACTAAACGATATTTAGCTTAATCCTCTTTGCGTGAGATGAAGTACACGTTACTTCAATTAGCATCCCTACCTCATGAAAGGGAAGTTTCCCGCTTCAACTCTATAGTCTACCCTCCATAATTACTTCCGATCAGTTCATTCCTTCAGATAGCATCGTCTGTAGAGCTACATTCTAAAGCCAACAGACTGCCAACGAAGAATCTCCGTTGCAACTCAGGTTATTAAGCTTGTTATATTATTGACTACCAGAATCTCCCTTGTTCTATTTTCCCCAAAGAGAGAGCGAGAGTCAACCAATAAATGTGCAAACACCAGCTCAGACTTCATCCTTGTGACTTGACAAATGACTACATAGATTGTATATCATCCAGCAGTAATTTAGCAGAAGAAATCTAATGACCAATTCCTCGCAACCAAAGAAAAGAACACTCTTCCATTACAAGCCTATCATACAAGAAAACACTTTCATCAAATAACATCAAAATTGCATCTAGCAAGCTCGACGTCACTTCTTACTTCAATCTTCTTGACCGGACAAATACCTTTATAGCATCCTTTACTACTTAGCAGTAAACACTGAGCTATTAAAACAACAATCAGATCCCAACTCCTACGATTTAAACCAAATAAAATCTATTATTTATTTTTTCATCTACTTAGACCCTGTCCCCCCCCCCCCCCAAAAAAAAAAAAAAAAGCACCAGAACTCTCTCTTATGCTTATCTATGCTTTAATGACTACTAGTAACTTCATGCAAATAATTAAGAGTAAAAGAAAATTCTATCACAAGAAGTCGTGCTATAACAGTTCAACAAATTGGCTATTAAAGAAGTCTGGATTTGTGAAACTGAGAATAAACCAGAATCTTCTTTCTAGGATAAAGCGGGAGGAAAATATATAGTCTAACGTGCTAACTTACATCTAACTCTTCAAGCACTTGTTGACACTGAAACTTCTGTGCACCAGATATTGCTGCTCCAAAATCTGCTAACCTTGAATAATTGAAATCGCCAATATGCTGCAAAAATTGAAGGGAAAGGAAAGAACAAAAACTTATTATCAGATTATAAAAAAAACATCATTAGATTATGGTCCAGGTGAGCAAAATAAATCACTACATAGGTGCACGTATAATACACACTTTCTTGCTAAAAAGTTATCTGTTTCCTTAACACAAAAAATAACAAACACATCTCAATGATTATGGTCTCTCTCTCTCTCTGTGGGTGGGTGGGTGAGAGAGAGAAAGAGAGAGTATCCTAAAGAGCTGCTTAATATATACACACACACACACACACACACACATATATATATATATATGTTATGGCAGAAAAGCACACATAGTAGATGCATTTCATGATCTACTTCATGGCATAGCATTAGATGTTAGCTTCCAGCCAAAACACAGTTCTTTAGTTGGGAGCTCTTTCACCACCATATTTCCATTTGTTTTACTTACGACCATAAATTTCTTAAAAGTTCAGGTCATTAAAAAACTTTAGAAATAATCAGATGAAGTTATCTCATTTATTCAGTGGCTTCTTATTCTCTCTTTCTTTTATAAATTACACAAAAAATTTATGGCATAAACAAAAAATAAAAAATAAAGGGCTTTTGTAGAAGTTTGAAAGGTCAAAAGCAGGGGAAACTCTTCCTGCACCTTTTCATCATAAGGATGGGAGCTCTGAATGGGATACTTTCTCATGTAGTTTAAGAATCATGTTTAGGGAGTTGAGATTAATTTTATTTTTTTGAAAATGCTAATGTCACAAGTCACATCTCTGCTTGCAAGTATGCAGATAAATCGTTAGGCAGATGTCATTAACTATGAGATCATGGCAGTTCTGAGTCAATACACTCACCACCAAATCACTACACAATATCTAGAGCTAGGTGTCACGAGCTGAGTGCTTCATCATCCGATCTAAAATCTTAAGCTATTAGGTGGGACAAACATTCACTCATTTATACCCAAGACCGTCCCCATCCGGATCGATGTGGGACAGGAATATATGACATTCTCCCACACCCAAACCTGCAACACCCTCGTTGCGGTTGAACCTCCCTCACTACTTGCACCCTAATCACGAGGTACCCGGTCCAACCGAACACCTTCGTGGGGGCGCTTAACGTAACACTTAATCAAGGATTGGGCTTTGCTCTGATACCACTATCATATGTTAAGTGTCTCGCGATCAGACCCCAAAAGCTTAAGCTATTAGGTGGGGCAGACACCCACCCCATTTATACCCAAAACCTCCCCATCCGGATCAATGTGAGACATGAATACATGACATAGGGTTGTAAACAAGCCAAGCCGAGCTGAGTATAGGCTCAATCATGTAGCCGTGGTGTTCAAGTTTGGCACAACCGTGACGAAACTATTTTGAGCTATGGCTCAGTAGCTTAATTAGATACAAATGATAATAATAATAATAATTTAAACGCACAAACTCAAATCAAAATCAGCCTACCTATATGTGTTTGTGTATATATCTTTAAGAGAGTCTATATACATATATTTTCAAGCTGAGAAGTGTTTGACATTGGCATGTTTATTAATCAAACATCTAAAACATTTTTGGGCTTGGTGCGTCTGTTTATAAACATTCACACACATGAACAAAACTAAAACCGCTCACTGAATACAGGGTCCGTTGGCAGCCCTACCTAGAGTCACTAATAAGAAAACCATTTGAAAATTAGCAGATATTCATATTGTTTTCAAAGGCTATAGACTTCTCATTTAAATTTAATTATGCAATCTACATTCAATTCTTCCATCTGTCCAACTTTACCGTCACTTGTATGTACGTATATATAAGGTTAGCACCCTGTGATCTAAGAGACCAGAACACAGCAGGTTGACACTACGTGCACAAACCTTGCCGTCCCTCATAATCCTCTCGCTCTTTCTTCATCTCTGATCTAACCAGAAGTAAAGCAACTAGGTAATTTTAGATTCAAGAAAGAACTGATAATATTTCATAAAAATTAGCGCAAAGACACAGGTTTTAGCAGATCGATTTTAATTTATCTATCTCCAAATATTGGGAGGACTAATAAGAAAATGATAACAACAAAAGAAGAGAATTTGCATGCCAAAGTTGGTAAATATGACAGCATATATACCAAGCACTTGATGCTATGCAATAAATAGCTCCACCCAACTCTGAGGGAGTCCACAACTTGAGAGATTCACCAAAAAGAATGCACAAAAGAACCAGTTCCAGTAAACAAAAACTTCTCAAATTTTCTGAAGAAGAATGAATATTAATAACAATAAAAACTATTCAACTACGGAGAATAACCCCCAAAAAACCTGTAAAGATACTACACCTGAGTATAAGTTTGAACTTGATCCCTCCAAAGGGAACTTGTCTTCAAAACATCCCTCAGGGTTGATATAACCTCAAATGATGTTGCCTTTATTACATCATCATCCTTATTATATGGTTTATCCTGCAACAGAGCAAACAGCCTAATTATAGAAAGCATTGCAAAGTAATATACTACCTACAGTAAACCCTCAATGGAACTTAAAGTTTAACCACCCAGTAAAAAATACTGAAAAAGCTGCTGGAATACCTTGAGATGATCGACTTTGACCGTGAGAGGATCCTCGCTCACCTGAAAATGCCGCGATTACTTTAGTCTAGCAATTTAGAAGTTAAGTATATTCCGAAGAAAGTTTGGAAGTTCTACAAAATCATAGATGGAGATACAAGAATTTAAGTATTACAGTATGAGGAACTTTCTACTCACCATCTCTGTAATCCGGAGTCGCCTATGACCAATAAGGACTACCTGGTCTCCTTGAATACTTGTAATCTGGTTTATCAGGTTAAAGATTAAACAGCGTTAATCATGAATTTATATCCATTAACACCACACTTTTGAATATTCTACAAATTTAATGCAAAAAGTCAGTTAAACAATTGCAACGTTTTAGATACCTGGGCGAGTGTACCAACTTCATGAAGGCGGTTTAATAAATCTTTCCCCTTGAGTTCATATACATTTTTCTCTGTATCCGAACCAGATGCAACAGTAGGATCACTCCCTGGTTCCTCTTTAACAAGGAAAGCTCCAGCGTATGGGGCTTGTCTATTTCGACTTTCAATTAAAGCTTCTAATAATTTTTTATCCTGTTTGGGGGTAAGTATGTTTGGGGGTAAGTAAACTGGCAAAAGAATCCATAAAGAAACAGGACTAAATACAGACTGACGAAATCTCATACCTTCACATAAATTGGCATGTAAAACCCTGGAAATAATGGCCTATGTGGCAACGGCAACGCTAAAACCTGCTCAAGTGAAGAAAAGAGTGCATTGAAATAAAAATGACTAAAACTTTTGACCTGCAACAATGAAAGAAAGAGTTGACCCCCCTCCCCAACCACTCTCCCACCACCACCATAAAAGCTGATTGCATAGCTCGAGTATGAGTATGACGATGATGATGAAATTTGAAATTTCACACCTATGGATTAGTGACAGGGCTGCAAGTAATATCCATTTGCACACTGCGTTGACTTGTATATCTACATTATTTATAGCAATATGTATGTGAATTCCCCATTTCAAGACCAAGCTGTTAGGCTTGAAACTTTTCATAACAGCTTTACTTCAATTAAAAGGAAGACATGTCGAGAAACATTCAAAAAGCATTACCTAGGATAAATATTTTTTTATCCTTTATGAGATACAACATTCAACAAATCGAAAGAGCAGATGCAACAAAAGAATTTCAGTGAAGTTCTATACATTTTCCTTGCCTTCAACATTTGTCTAGACTTTCATGTGGCACTGTGACCCAACTCTTTGTGCTCTTTATAGATAGTTATTGTCAAAACCTTTTGCTAACAAAAATTGAGAAAGCTAACCAACCCATATTTGTTCTTTCATGAATAAATATATAAGTATCATAATTTCAAAAATTGCTTCATTTTCTTATTTTATTCTTTGTGGGAGACATTCAATAATTTGAGGATTGAGAATTTTCTATCAGACCAACAGAAACTATAGACATTGTCTCCACATCCAAATGTAACAAGAGAAACCCATATAAAAATCATATACATAAACATATATATATATATATACACTAATGAAACTTATCAAAAAAATATATACTAATGAAACTAACCCTGAGACAATCTTCAGGTCTGAACATGGTGGGAACTATAGCCGACGAGGCCTTCGATTCCGCCTCTTCACCCTGGACCTCAACCTTCTTGACCTCGGCCTCGGCCGGAGGATCCGACCCATCCTTGGAATCCGAACAGAAAAACGCCTTCTGATACAAATTAGGGTTTTGCCGATTCGGGGCTCTGAGTGAACGAAAGACACGGAGTAACGGCAAGTTGGACTCGTGTCCCTGACGAATGCGACACTGTAAACTCGACGTTACAGTCCGAAATCGACCCCCATTTATGATCGAAGACGATAAGGCCTTCAACATTGGGCAAGAGGGTTTGTGAATTGATTGCGAAATGTTTGTAGTTTTGGGGTCTATATAGACCTAGAGTATATATGTATATATATATGGTTTATAGATATGTAGTTTATATATATATATATATAGTTTAAGCGGTGTGAACCGCCATTGATGAACTTGGAGAGGAAGGAAGCGATTTTTGGGACAAGTTTGGGTTAAGCCCTCCATAAACCCTTGTTTGGGTTAAAGTACGAATTTGTCCTCCCACTTTATTATTAAATAAATTTAATTAATTATCCAAGCTTTTTTACTTTATTTGGTGTTGAACCTAAGTACAACTAATGAAAACAACATATTTTTATGTAAAGTGACTTAAATACTCACATAAATTACAGTTTCATATCATTTGTTTAGACATATTACACTTTCTCTCATCTTGTTTCGATAATTACACTTTTCTCATCTATAAAAATATATATATATAATTTAAAATATATATTTAAATTTGAAAATATATATATATAATTCGAAACAAATATATAAATTTGGAAATATCTATATAAATTTGATAAAAATATATATTAAATTTGAAAAAATATATTAAATATATAAAATTCGAAAATATATATATAAAATTCAAAACAAATATATAAAATTTGAAAAAATATATATATAAAATTAGAAAAACTATATAAAATTCGTAAAAAATATATAAATTCAAATATATATATATAATTCAGAAAACATATATATATAATTCGAAACAAATATATAAAATTCTAAAAAATATATAAATTTCATAAATAATATATTAAATTTTGAAAATATATATAGATTTCAAAACAAATATATAAAATTTGAAATATATATATAAAATTATAAAACAATATATAAAATTCATAATATATATAAATTTGAAATATATATATATATATATATTTCAAAAAATAAATTTTATATTTTTATGTCACCATGTGAGTAGCACGTGATAAGGTGTATGGTTTGGACCAGACACGTGAGGTTGAATAGGAACCTATGTCATGTTGTGTATTTAAATATTTATTTTTAATTATATTATTTTAAATGGACAAAAAATTAAAGGAAAAAGAGATAAATGTGCGAAAGTTGGACAAAAAGAAGTGGGATAGGGTAAGATGGTGGGTTGATTGATTCTTTTCTTGGATACTAGCATCATCATTTTCTTTTTCTTTCCTTTCTATTTTTTTTTTGGATAAATTTATATATGTTTTTCGAAATTTATATATTTTTTTCAAATTTTATATATTTTTCTAATTTTATATATATATTCAAAATTTAATATAATTTTTCGAATTTTATATATTTTTCCAAAATTTAATATATTATTTATGAATTTTATATATTTTTTCGAATTTTATATATTTGTTTCGAATTATATATAATTTTTTTTTGAATTTATATATATATTCTGATTTTTATATAGTTTTTCTAATTTTATATATATATATTCTAATTTATATATTTGTTTTGAATTATATATATTTCAAAATTTATATATTTTTTTGAAATTTAATATATAGTTTATGAATTATATATATATATTTCGAATTTTATATATTTGTTTCGAATTATATATATATTTTTTCGAATTTTATATATTTGTTCAAATTTTAAATATTTTTTTTGAATTTTATATATATATTTTTATAGAGGGTGAAAGTGTAATTATCCAAACAAGATGGGAGAAAGTATAATATGTCCAAACAAAAGGGGTGAAACTGTAATTTATGTAAGAGACATTTAAGTCATTTTGACATAAAATTTGACTGGAAAGGGTATTTGATTAAAATCTGAAATGTCAGGAAGTTTGACGAACGGTAAGAAAATCCTATAATCTGGAGGGATTTTGTGTAAATTATTCTTTATTTAATTTATGCACTTTTGAAATAGATTTATTCAAATTACACACTTTTGAAATAGATTTAGATTGAGGTCACGCCGGAGTGGGTGGAGTGATTGTTAAATTTCAAAATGGCAATTTACACAGAAACAAAGAACTTAATGGCACAATTGTATTTTTTTTTGAGGGATTTGAGTTTTTAGAAGGAAAAAAAAATTACACAAAACATCCAAAATATTTTATTTTATTTTATATCATCAGCAGAAATAAAGAAGATGTTGATTTGACAAAAAATGCTATCAAGACTTTGAAGAAAATGTTTAGACATTTGTAAAGTAAAATTGCAGAAGTGACATTGGTATTGTTCATTACTAAAAACAATATGATATAATATTTATTAATCTTTTTTATTATTGGAATCTTGAAAGCAAGAAACAAATAACGTTTAATAAAATATTTATTTTACAAATTTTATACAAATTTTTTTTTTAAATGAATAGTGCTTATGTGGTAACCAATGTTAGTGGTGAAAACAAGAGAAAGAAAGAAAAAATTCATTTTCAATTTTTTATTGAAACATGAGAAATATTTTTTGATAACTAAAAACAATAACACATTAGGTTCGTGTTTTCGCTTTCGTGATGTGGAATTTACAAAGTATAAGTATATTCTTTTGTTGTAGAGTGTTGTAAGTCAAAATTGAAAGTACGTTTGGTACTGATGTTTTTGTGTTTTTGTTTTGGTTATTTATTTCCCCGCTATGGTGGTATTTTTTTTAACAATACCAATATATATATATATATATATTGGTACTTCCTAAAAATGACACTATTTGTTTCATATTTTTCTACTATAGAAAATAAAACATTAAGTGTCTAACATGTTTTTGTTGTAAAAAATGGTAAAAAAATATAAAACAAATAAAACGTGAACCAAACAAGCTCTAAACAATATTTTTGTTTATGATTCTTCTTTTTAGTAATTGAGAACCGAAAACATGAAATTGGATATATATGTGACGACGTATTTCTTTTGTAAAAAGTAAAATAAAATAAAATTCCAAATTGAAACTAGATTGACATCTCAATTAAGTGACAAAAAAATTAACAATTTAACATTTTTGCTTAAAAATGTAGGTACCATGTGATTTTTATTTTTATTTACCTCTTAAAAAAAAAAGGGAATTATGAAAAGTTGCATTGTTGTATCACTAAATAAAAGTGATAGTCTATGAATCACGGACACGGCAATACGGACATGGTAAATTCCAAAAAAATTGGACACGACACGCCTCAAGGACTTCTGTAAAAAAAAACTTAATTTTTTTATACATAAATATTATATTGCACAAATACTTCATTTATCACTTAAATAATGAAAATCAATTAAACTTACAAATAAAATTAAATAAATAAATAAATAGGTTAAAGGAAATGTCTAACATGTTCAAAATTATTCATTTCACTATCATATAAGGAATCAAATGCATCTCCGCCAACATCCCACATCAGTCTATCCCTCGTTATAATGCGGAGATTTTTTTGATAGAAGACGAAGATTAGAATGTACAAATACCAATATTCGACTCTTTGTGGTGTTATCTTGCTCGTCTTCAAATATTTGATAAATGAATAGGTGCTCTAATTTCTCTCATAAGATAAAAAGGAAAAAAGATGTTCAATTATCTTCAAAATCAAATGTTGGATTATGGGTCCATAAGTGACCAACAAATTACCGGCTTATAAGTCCTCTATCTTTTATGGAACCAATTGATTCACTGTGTGTTCTTCGTGTGTCCATCGTTTGTCCCCCGAATATCTACCACGTGTCAATTTTTAAAAAATTACAGGACACGTTATTGACGTGTCAGACACGTATTGTTGGCGTGTCAAACACATATTATTGGCGTATCCACCTATTCGACACGAACACTTATGCCATGCACGGATACGACGACCTAGAGGAAGTGTTCGTATTTCACAGGTGTAGTTTAACATTTTTCAACATAAAAATAAAATAAAATTCGATGGTTTAAAATTCAAATCGAGGCAAAGTTTGTGTGATCTTTTTGTTTCTTGTTAAGGTAAAATTTGACACTAGAATAAAAAATGATAATATTTGTCTTAGGCCATATCAGTATGAGTTTCTTACTTACACTTCAAATGAATCAATTAAAACATAACACATCATATGGAATTAAAAATGAAGTGACCCGTTAAAAATGGATACTTGGTACTAAATAATATTATTCCTAGACTTTCTTTTTTTTCTTCTTACCTTTTCAAACCTTAACCCTAATCTCTTTCTCAAACCCACCACCAAAATCCACATTATTTTCTTTGCCAACTCTTTAGCACCTGATCACCATGTCAACCCCAACCATAAAAATAAGTCTATTCAGAACAATTAGGTACAGAAAATTTGCTCCAAATTGACAATCTAAATTATGGCAAAGTTGATTCATTTAATTTAGTGCATATGTATATATAACCACCTATATATAATATATATATATATATATATAATTGTACTCGTTCGTATATATAAATTAGATATTAAACTAGAAATTCTCAAGGAAGAGAAAGGTGGGGAATGGCGGCAATGGAATAGGTTTTGGAACATTTAGGCTATGTTTGGCTAAGGAGTGGAGCCATGGTTTTGGGTTTGGTTTCAAAAAATTGGCACCAAACCCATGTTTGACAAATGGAGTCAAAATTTGGAGCCGACACTGTAGCTGAACCATGGTGCAACTTTTGTGAAGGAATGAGCCAAAATTTGGAACCAAATTTTTGAAGGTTCATGGTTTTGGTTTTGGTACCAACACTGTAGCAAATTTATTTTTGATATTAATAAATTTCGAAAAATTAAATATTTTGAAAAATTAAATATTTATGAAAAATAAATATTTCGAAAAATTAAATATATTAATATATTATAATATTAATATATTAAAAAATATTAATATTAATATATTTTAATATTATAATATTAATATATTTTAATATATTAATATTAATATTTATGAAAAATTAAATATTTCGAAAAATTAAATATATTAATATATTAAAAAATATTAATATTAATATTAATATATTTTAATATTATAATATTAATATTTTTTAATATATTAATATATTTAATTTTTTGAAATATTTAATTTTTCATAAATATTAATATTAATATATTATAATATATTTTAATATATTAATATTAATATTTATGAAAAATTAAATATTTCAAAAAATTAAATATTTTAATATATTAATATATTATAATATTAATATATTAAAAAATATTAATATTAATATATTTTAATATTTTAATATTAATATATTAATATATTTTAATATATTAATATTAATATTTATGAAAAAATAAATATATTAATATTAATATTTATTAATAAATAAAATGTGAAACCCATATATTAATATATATTAATATTTATTTAATAAATATTAATATTTATTAATATATTAATATTCAGAATTTCAACCCATACCAACTCTACCAAACATGGTTTGGTTTTTCAGCATCACTTTTTCTCACACCAAAACCATATGCACCAAACATGGTTTGGAACCAAAATAAAACCACACCAACTCCAACCACTCCAACTCCAACCCAACTCCAACCAAACCAAAACCAAAAACCAACTCCACACCCTCTACCAAACATGCACTTAGTTTTTTTAACTGGGTTGTAGAAGTTAACCCATTGAAAACAGGTTTCAATGGTTTATTTTGTATTTTTAGTTTTTATAATATTAAACTTTTTAGGGCATGCGTTATTTTTTTATTGGTTCATTTGAGGTGTAAGTAGGAAGCTCCTAGTGATATGGCTTAAGGGAAGTATTGCCCAATAAAAAATTGTAGTATTATTTCTTTTTTGCACAACAAAACTGTAAAAATATTTTTATATTAGCATGTCTAATCAATAGCCATGTTGGGTAGATTAAGTATTTTGGAGAATAAAATCGTTGAATAATTAATTATTAAAATTCAGGAACCACCGATCGATCGGTGGAATCCTCGATCAATCGGCAACACCGATATTGGAATTCGTGCGAAACTGTACTGGCAGAATTCTGGCTCCTTGTACAAGCATATTAGGGGACAGACTGATCCATTCACAACTATTACTTTATCCTCATATCAATTTTTTTTTGGAGTGCAATCAAAGAAATATCATTCCATAATTGAAGACTTCTTTATCTATAAATATGAGTATATATTGAAAAGAGAAGACAAGTTTTGAGAGTTCTACAATTCTTCCACATAAAATATCATTCTGCAGAGAGAGAGAGAGACAAAGAGAAAATATTGATTGATCATCTTCTAGTTCTCTCTAGTTTTTGGGGTTATTCAATTGTGCTACAACCGTTATGATCTTTATGCACAATTGGATGACCTAGATATTGAAAAATCTACACACCATCTGTTGCACTGTGTGTGCTTTGATCCGTGAAAAGCGGAGCCGTCAGAGTACGGAGATCGGAGCAAGAAGCTTCGTGGAGCACGAGTGAATCAAGATTTTCAGACGTCTAGTGAACAACGGCAAATCAGAGTTATTATAAGTCCTAACTTCATAGAGTCTGTACAAACTCTTTGATTCATAGTGCATCGATACCAGAGGATATCCGTGGTTTTTTCTTGGAACGTTTCCAAGGTTTTTTCATGTATAAATCAATGTGTTATTTACTGTTTTATATTATGCAAATATATTATTGTGTGGTTAATATAATTTGTGTAGAGAAAGATTTTGGGAAATATTTAACGAAAATAATTGGCACATTGTTCCCAAAATTCGCGTGTAGAGTTTTTCGAACAATCGGGGGTTATTCGATCGATCGGTGGTGGTTCGATTGGTTGGTGGTGTTTCAAACGATCGATCGGTGGAGTAATTGAAAAAAGGAATTGGAACGAACCTTAAGCATCACACTAAGTGATCAATCGGTGGGATACGCGATCGATCAGTTTTTAGGTTATCAGTGCGTTTGTTTCAACCTTACTATAATAACCTGAATACACATTAATCATATTCTACGTATCACAATAGTGATTTTTGGACATCACCAAGTGGTTATCCACCAGATTTTTATTTTTATTAAAAGAAAATTATTTTTGATAAAACTTTATTATCTTCATTAAAAATATATATTTATTATTTTTATTAAGACAAAAATATTTTAATTAAAAATTCATTATTTTTATAAAAATATATTTTTCAATAAGAATTTATTTTATCTCTGATAAATATTATTATTCTAGAAAAACTTTTTTAATGACCTATTTATTCTGATTAAATTTAAATATTTCGTAAATAATTTTAATTGGTCATTAAATTTATAAAAAGTCTATTCACTCCCCCTCTAAATTTAGTTCACCGTCTTCTAGGTAATTTCAGAAGCGATAATAGGGGGAGAGGTTGTTATAAGTTTTACATAGCTGACCACCACCTTCAACTTGTTGATATCATTATTTTACGTATCTTGTTTAGTGATTTAATGCATTAAATCTTTAGAAATAATTGGTTTAATTTTTTAAAAACTCAAAAAAATTACAAGAACTTTTTATTGCTAGTCTCCAGAGTGTGATGACATGGTCAATTTTGTTGATTTTGATAAATGTCTTAGTACATTATAATTTCAAGATCTGGTTTAATGTTCTATTGTTAATTAAAACTAAACCCCCTCAAGATATGATAAATTATAGCTAGATCTTTTGTCATTTGATAAATTACAACTAGACCCTCTCAAGTTGATCGACGTATATTTTCGGTGACCAGTAATGTATAATTACATCTTTACCCATACCTATATTTCATTTAACAAATTTAAAAAATAACATTTAGTCCATTACCTATTTACCCTCACTCATCTCATTCCTCTCTCCCCCCCTCCCCAATTCCACCCTCACTACCATGCCGCCGCCTCCGCCGTCGGCAATGGCATTTGTGCTGATTCTGCAACTCTATCCCTCTTTTAGTTTCAAATCTAGAGGTAACATATTGTAGGTGGTCTCATATTTTGATCCACACGGCAACGCCACATCATCATAATGATCCACATAGCCTGGTCGTCAGTCAACATTCAACGGACACGTGGCACACACCACGTCATCAAATCAAAAATTGAGTTGGGAGCATGACTCAGACATTACTGGGATTCGATGAGGTATTTGGTTTGGTGGATGAAGTCCAAGCTTCGTCGGGTTGATTCTCAATCTAACTCGAGAGATAGATTTACCATTTTGACTCCCACACATCACTTTATGATTAATTGAACATTAATCTCTTTTAATTGGTTTTAACCTAAATGTGATGTCATGATGACATCACCAACTATTTTCCTTGGCCTATAAAAGAAAGGCGGAGGAAGAGAAAAATGGGTTGGTTATTTGATTGGCACCACCTCTTGCTAGACTTTTCTCTCTAATAATGAAATCTTATTTCTCACACCCACATGCTTCACAAGCACAACACAAAAGGGAGTCATTGGTATCTTGCTATACATTGCCATCTTTATTTTATCTCGCTCTCGAGTTTGCCTGTTATTCCGCTACTCTCATTCCATCTTGGATCCTTCTGTATTGAAAGAGTATTTCTAGATTCATCATATTTGTTGTGTGATATCACCATTTAATATAAATATTATTGAACCACCGCTTCAATTGGCGAGTCTGCTGGGGATATCTCATCAAGCCGACGATTCTGGAAAGCTCACAACACATACAATCCGGTGAGTTTGTTCCAAATCCAACTTTCAATCCCAATACATGATATACTAAATATGATTTTCTTTAGTTATGTGCTCACATAAGCATTGATATTACCATGTCAGTCTTATCTCTAATTTTAATTTCTACTACATCCTGTTTTTGTTTGGACAAACCCATATCGGTCTCTTCAAACAAAAAAATTAAAAAAATAAATAACCAAACAAACTGATCTTGGCAAAACACAAAGGACTTGCTCGAGCTTCTTTGTTGTTAACAACAATTTTCTCATCGACCCTATGCTTTTATTGGCACAGTTGTGCACTATGCTTTATTGGCACAACTTTTATTAAAGTCAAAGATGACAGACATTCATTATGTCTATCAAATCTCCTAAAATCTTCTCACTCTATTGTTCTAATATCTTATGAGTATATTCTATCAACAAACGAGTTAATATCCTGCTTCAATAACTCTTTTTTTTCATTAAAGAGACAAGAAGTACACCAAAGGCAAACCCCATGTGCTTGTTGTTTGACACAATGTAAGCTTTTACCTTTTCTTTTCTCTTTGCCACAAATATATGTATATATACTCAAGTGAGTATCTTAGGCTGCGATCCCTGTATTGGACACAAGACAAGACAAAAATAAAATAAAATCAGGACTGATGCCTTATCACAAGTCTCCTCGAGCATACAATACACACATATATGCATACACGCAAAGTTTTTTTTTACACCCTTAAGAAGTCCTATTCGAGACCACTTTCCAACTTTGGTCACTCGAAACCACTTTTAAGTGCAATGTCCTACTCGAATATCACTATTATATTTACTTGTCTTTGAGTACTGCTTAATTATTTTCTATTTTAAAAATTTATTGTAACTCATTCTTCCTAGACACGCGTCTCGAGTACATTAATTTTCTGGTCAGAAAATTCTATTGTTCACTCTCTACAGACCAACGTTTTGAGCAAAACTTCAAATTTTCACTTAAGAAATTTTTTAATTGCTTTTACTCTAAAGACCAACGTCTCAAGCAAAAGTTCAAAATTTCACTTCAAAATTTCTCAATCCACTTGCTATCCACATACATGTCTTTGAGTACCATTTAATCATTTTATACTTTAAAATTTTGTCGTAACTTTTTCTTCCCAGACACGCGTCCCGAGTATAATAATTTTCTGTTCAGAAAATTCTATTGCTCACTCCCTACAGACCAACGTCTCGAGCAAAACTTCAAATTTTCACTTATAAATTTTTTGATCGCTTACACTCTATAGACAAACATCACGAGCAAAAGTACTACAGAAATGTCAAGCCCTCCATCGAGGCCTTATAACACATTTCTTGCTATCGAAATGCCACTCCCTCCATCAAGGCCTTATAACACATTTATTGCTATAGAAATATCAAGCCCTCTATCAAGGCCAAACCCTCCATCGATGCCTCAAAACACATTTCTTGTTACAAAAATGTCAAGGCCTCTATCGAGGCCTCACAACACATTTCTTGTTACCGAAATGCCAAGCCTTCCACCGAGGCCTCACAACACATTTCTTGTTATCGAAATGCCAAGCCCTCCACTGAGGCCTCACAACACATTTCTTGTTATCGAAATGCCAAGCCCTCCACCAAGGCCTCAAACCACATTTCTTGCTACAGAAATACCAAGCTCTTCATCAGTTATACCCTCCAAAAGTCTGCTCGATGTCATTTTTAAATTTCACAAATATATATCTATATATATATTCAGTTGATTATTCTCTACAAGTAAGACTTCAAATTTTATTCCCAACATATATGCTTAAATATGTTTCTTGAAGTGTGTGATAAAAACTTTTGCTTACAATTCTTACTCTTTTTTTTCCACTTCTCACAGACATAACAAGCATGCTACTTGAGTGCATTTTATTTTTTTAACTCCAAATAAAATTGTTCATGACTCACAAACTCACAGCTCAAACCACTAGCTAGCTCTCAGCAGACCCACGTCTCGAGCTCAACTTGACAAGTTTTTTTACTCTAAAAAATCAAACATTACATGATTGTCTATCCACAGACACGCATCTTATTAATTATGTTGACGCTATTACACATTTTCATATTTTCATCTTTGCAGTTTTGTTACTCTACATTCATTTATTCTTATGCTCAAGCACCTCTTCATTATACTCAGGGTGCTCGAGCATGGGGGCTACTATAGGTGGTCTCATATTTCGATCCACATGGCAACGCCACATCATCAGAATGGTTTACATAGCTTGGTCGTCAGTCAACATTCAACGGACACGTGGCACGCACCACGTCATCAAATCGAAGACTGAGTTGGGAGTAGGACTCAGACATTACTGGGATCCGAGGAGGTACTTGGTTTGGTGGATGAAGTCCAAGATTCGTCGGGTTGATTCTCAACCTGACTCGAGAGATAGATTTACCATTTTGACTCCCACATATCACTTTATGATTATTTGAACATTAATATCTTTTAATTGGTTTTAACCCAAAGGTGATGTCACGATGACATCAACAACTCTTTTCCTTGGCCTATAAAAGCAGGCCGAGGGAAGAGAAAAGGGGTTGGCTATTTGATTGGCACCACCTCTTGCTAGACTTTTCTCTCTAGTAATGAAAGCTTATTTTTCACACCCACATGCTTCATAAGCACGACATAAAAGGGAGTCATTGGTATCTTGCTACACACTACCATCTTTATTTTATCTCACTCTCGAGTTTGCCTGTGTTTTCGTCTCTCTCATTCCATCTCGGATCCTATTGTATTGGAAGAGTATTTCTAGATTCATCATATTTATTGTGTGATATTACCATTTAATATAAATATTATTGAACCCCCTTCACATATACATATACATATATCTGATATAGGAGATTTGAAGAAAATTGTGTCATATCAATCAAATGTATATTATGTTGCAAAAGATATGTGTATAACAAATTAGCAGGAGATTTAAATTAGCTTGTGCTTGACTTTTAAAATACCAAATAAGCCTCCAGCAAACACTTACATAATATATATATACAGAGAAAAAGAAATATATAATTTTAGAGAGAGATGAACATGGCTAAACAACTCCCAACCACCACCACCCCTCTCACATCCTTCAAATTTAAACTTCCCTCCACTCTGCCCACCACCACCTATTTTCCTTCCCCCCCCCCCCCCCCCCCCCAATTCCACCCTAACCGCCACCACTACCACCGCCTCCTTCGCCATCGTCGCCGCCCTTCTCACCTTCTCCAAGTACATGCCTATGGGGTTTTGATGATGATCATTCACCATTTGTAGAGATTCAAGTGGAGTTCTTGGTTGTGGAACAAAGCCCTAAAGATCAATTTGAAACCCTAAATCTTATATCAAAGAAATTAATATAAGCCCATATAAAGAGAGACAAGTGCAATTTGGCCATATTATAAATTTTAAATGAGGGCATTTTGGTCTTTTCACATGTCATTTAAATGGGCTTAAATATCTTTGTATTTACTTGAGGTATTTAAGATATTTTACCTATGAAAAAGTGATGACATCAGCATTGACAGAGTTTGATAATGCCAGAAGTTCAACGTAGGGGGTATCTATTACAACTTATAAACTTGGGAGGGGGGGGGGGGGGGGGGGGGGGGAGTACTCTAGTTGTAATTTACCAAACGACAAGGGGTCATATCTCGAGGGGGTCTACCTGTAATTAATCCTATGTTTTAATACTAAAATTATTGTTGAGAAAAGAATACAAACTATAATACTATGCATATGTATGTTTTTTTTTTTATTTTATTTTATTGTGATTTCGAGGTGTTAGAAATTTGTTCCATGTCAAAATCTAAATAGCAAAGACAACATATTAGCATTAACTAATAAGTACTTCTTTTTTCTTTTCTTTTTATCAACTTACAAAACAATAAATATATATATATATATATATATATATATATATATGCATATATCATGCATGTTGGGGTAAGCTTTTTCACAAAAAAATACAGCTCAAGTATAGCCTTATCATTGAAATCTTTCAGGAACAAATTTGTTTGCTTGTGAGAAGGATAAAGAGAAATAAAATTGGGTGCACTTGTACTTGTAACATTACTTGTCATACCTATTTTACTTGTGATATGAAAATTTCTTAATTGTTTTACACTTGGATTGGAGAGACATAATTCAAAAAAAAGAGAGAATAAGGAATAGACAACCACAAGCAACCTTTTGTTGCAATCTAGTGTGAACTGAATGATGCCAATGAGTGAAGAACACTATAGAGAAAGGTCACCCATATGTATATATTTAATCTATCGGTGTTAATGTGAAAGCATTGGAACTAACAGAATCCAATCTCAGTTCTTCTTTTAAATAATGGGAGTTGACTAGAACAGGTTTTCTTAGTTTCATATATATATATATGTGTGTGTGTGTGTGTTAGATCTCTCTCTGACCTTTCTTACCTACATTTGCATGATTTATGCTCTTATATATGATGCTTCAATATTATATAAAATCATGCTTCAAAATGTATTGGGGAAGAAACCACCCGAATCTCTTCTGTAATGTACTAGACAGCACCTTTTGTGTTCACATTTTGTGATGCTTATTCTTTGAAACTGTGTTGGAATAGATTTGGACTATTAAAGGATTTAGTGATTGAGTTCAAGTACTTCTATAGGAAAATATTAATATTATTATTAGTCATGTGTCAAGCCACATCGTTGTTGAAAAATAAACTTGCTTCGTGTAGAAGCAAGATGTTAGGATAAACATCATCCATTGAAAGCTCCAGCTCTACATGCATGCACAAAATGTCAAGAGTGGTTGCACCAACACCATGTGTGAGTAATTCACGCCTATATCCACCGAAGTCAAGAATGACGGCAAATGAAGATTTTGTTTGTCATGTTATGTATTTCATTTCTATATATAGAGGTTGTATTGTATTGTAGTAAATCAGAAGTTAGAAGTAAAGAAAAAAATAGAGGTGTGAGGAAAAAACGCGAGAAAATATTTTTATTTTGAAAAGTGTGAGTTTTGAAATAAAATAGTGTTTCTATCATTAATTGTGTTGATCCTGGGTAAATAAATCACCGTTAGTGATTTCTCAACAATCCTTTACTTGTAAAGAGTGTATAAAAAATTAATAGCATTAAAAATAGGTAAGGAGTGTGGTGGCCACAAAAGGGTTAAAATTATTGTTAGGATTAGTATAATCTATTGTTATAAAACATGTGTAAGCAATTTTTATACACTTCTTAATCAAAGAATGTGGCTTGTGTAAGAATGAGTTGAATTAAGGTCAAGCCTCCAAAAGAAACACATGCATGTCAAATTGTCATAAATTTAGCAAGTCAGACAAAAATTTCATAAGATTATATATATATATATATGTATATATATATATGTGTGTGTGTGTTAGATCTCTCTCTGATTCTTACCTATATTTGCATGATTTATGCTCTTATATATGATGCTTCAATATTATATAAAATCATGCTTCAAAATGTATTGAGGAAGAAACCACCTGAATCTCTTCTGTAATATATTAGACAGCACCTTTTGTGTTCACATTTTGTGATGCTTGTTCTTGAAATTCTGTTGGAATAGATTTGGACTATTAAAGGAATTAGTGATTGAGTTCAAGTACTTCTATAGGAAAATATTAATATTATTATTAGTCAATTGTCAAGCCACATCCTTTACTTGTAAAGAGTGTAAAAATAGGTAAGGAGTGACTGTGGTGGCCACAAAAGTGTTTAAATTATTGTTATTAGGATTAGTATAATCTCAATTATAAAACATGTGTAAGCAATTTTTATACACTTCTTAATCAAAGAATGTGGCTTGTGCAAGAATGAGTTAAACCTCCAAAAGAACACATGCATGTCAAATTGTCATAAATTTAGCAAGTCAGACAAAAATTTCATGAAGATATATATATATAAAAGCCTTTGAATTAATCAATAAAAAATGACTAGGTCCTAACCAACAAAGCAGCAAGCTCCATCCCTTCCTCTCATGTATGATGTCACAAAAGTGCCTATAAATAAACACCCTTTGGAGACATATATGGTATAGGAATTGTGTGTGCACTAAACAAATCTTTCCCAAACAACATAGTGTCAACATGGATGAGCTTTTGGTTGAGAAAGTGTGTGAGATATATGAGAAGATATCAACCCTTGAAACCCTAAAACCATCCAAAGATGTCAACATGCTCTTCACACAACTTGTTGTAATGTGTATCCCTCCATCCCCTATAGATGTGACCAAATTGCCTAAAAGGGTTCAAGAGATTAGGTCCAAACTCATTAGGGTTTGTGGAGAAGCTGAGGGACATCTAGAGAGTCATTTCTCAACTATTTTAGGCTCATATGACAAACCACTTGACCATCTCACTATATTCCCATACTATTCCAACTATCTCAAACTCACTCAACTTGAGTTCAACATCCTTAGCCAAAATTGCACTCATGTCCCTAGTAAAGTAGCCTTTGTGGGCTCAGGTCCTCTTCCTCTCACCTCCATTGTCATGGCCTCAAACCACCTCACCACAACCACTTTTCACAACTATGACATTGATCCATTGGCTAATGCAATGGCGTCTCGTCTAGTCACATCCGATGCAGGCTTGTCTAAACGAATGTTGTTCCACACTAGCGATATCATGGACGTGACTTATAACGAGTTGAAAGACTATGATGTTGTGTTCTTGGCTGCGTTGGTGGGGACGGAGAAGGAGGAAAAGGTTCGAGTCATTAATCATCTGGCTAAGTACATGGCTCCGGGAGCTATTCTGATGCTTAGAAGTGCTCATGGTGCTCGAGCCTTCCTGTATCCGGTGATTGATCGTTGTGATCTCCATGGATTCGAAATGCTATCGGAGTTTCACCCCACGGATGATGTTATCAACTCTGTTGTCTTGGCGCGCAAGTTTCAAATGTCTACTACGCATTCGCTTGATCATCATAAGGGGTATGGCCAAATTAAGTTTCCATGCAAGTGCTATCAAATCCATTCCTTCAACCAGCTCAAGATGATTGAAGAGTAGCATCGCGCGCGAAAATCATTCTATCTAAATATAATCTATACGAAATAATTAGTGTTGATTGGTTGTACCAATGTTGTGGTACATTTTCGTTCCAAGTATGTTCAACTCTTTATGTACTTGCAAAGTGTGTTGATTTTGTATCTTTTTTTCTCAAGCTTTTAAGTGTGTTGATTTTGTATCTCTTTTTATCAAGCTTTTCAAGAAATAAATGATATGATATTTGAATTTGTATACATGTTTCGATTACTAGGTTGATTTGGGACAGAGAGTATTTTGTTCTGTCCTATATGGATTAAAAATTGTGCCTAGGTATAATTTTGCAAAAAACTATAGAAGAAAACAAAATTAGTCATATTTTTTGAGATCGGTTTTCATTCATGTAATGTTATGTCGGCAAATGTGGACCTGTATTAGCCAATTGTTTTAAATTAAAGGTCCGCATTTGCAGCTTGATAATTTAAGGGGGGAAAAAACAAAACAAAAATTTAATTTAAAATTGGAAAATTATTTCGACCAAATAAAAAGAGTTATTTTTAACAGGAAGGTTTTAATTAGCCCAATGACTCAGTCTTGCTACAAAAAAATTCCTGTCCTTCCCTTCCCTTTAGGTTAAAGTGTTTTGAAAATTACTTTAGTACCCCAGAGTTGGTAATTCCAATTGTCCCTATAATTTTTGTTAATTCACCAATTATTCTCAAGTGAGTGGAATCTCAAGTTATAATTAAACTTATAGTAATATCAATGTTTAATAAAGTTTTCATAAGACTCAGACGGAAGAGACTTTTTTGTATAATTTTTTCATTTTTCAGTTTTTAGAAAACCCAAAACTGTTTCAAAACTATTAAACAAATAAGCTCTAAGGCTATGTTTGGATTGTTTTTTCAGATGGTGTTTGACTTTTCAAATTAAACGCTAATGGGTATCAACTTTTTCAAAATGCATTTATTTTCGAAGTATAAATTATGACGAAATAAGACGCAAGTCTAATACATGTCCAAGACAACTTGCACACAAGTAACAAACTTGAGATTATGTAAAATCCAAATTTCATAGAGGACAAAATGAATTAATTGTAGAGAAACTCCCTAATTGATAAAAAGAAATGTAGGCATCACCTTGCTTGTGCTTGTAGACTAGATTTGGTGGAAGAGGAGGGTAAGGCAGCTGTTGCTATGGCCATCAAGAAGACCATATGCTTCATATATAGAAATCATGGCCATTTTTATCTAACTTTTAATGTTTTTTTTACTCTCTTCACAAAAACAAACATTAAATTAACAAGCCAAACCTGAAAATAAATAAACTGATGAAAGAAATGATTTCTTGTTCTTTTCTCAAGTCTTCACTGCAATTTTGTGTTTCCTCTTCAGATTTACACCATTTTATAGGGAGTTAGGACCGGTGAGGATCACTGGACCACTATGAACCCAGCCCAGTTGAGTCTTTGTCTTCCCAAGAGATATTATTGTGTGGTTGTTCGGAAAAATCACACTCCAAAATAATTATGGGGATTCTACGGTGGGTTTGCTTGATATGTCAAAACTATTTTCAAGAATTCTGAGAAGAAAAAATTATTCTATGAGAACAAGGAAAGAAAGTTTTCTAAAAACAGACATTTTTATAATTTAGTTTTTCGAGAATAATTTTCAAAAAATTCAACCAAACATAACTTTTGTACATTTTTTTTTATTTTCAATTTTCAGAAAACATAAAACAATTCTAAAAAATGCATACCGAGCAAACCTTGTCTTGAAACATATAGTCCTTAACCATGCAAGAATTTCTCTCCCACATTATGTCATTACAGAAAATAACTTTTATCTATTGGAGAAGAGGAGGTAGAAAACGAGAGGAGGTTTTTGAGGAAGATAACCCGAGATACACAGCCTTTCTGGCCAACACACTCCAGGGACTTTATCCTCAAAAGCAGAAAATACATATATGGGGAAAAAATGAGGATATCATCAATGTAGATGAGAGTGGAAGAAAGAATTGGAGAGAAAATTTTGATCATGGCTTGCTGAAACAAAGAGGGGCTTGACATTGTGTGTGCCACATGTGAGGTTATTTTTGTCTTTTCATTTTGTATGTCTCGCCTATATAAGGACGAGTTGTGTGTATGTTTGGGACAGAGACCCAGGAATAAAATTTGTGTTTGTATATCTTTGTGTTTGATCTTCAGAGGGTTTTTCGGTGAGGAGCAAGATTTGGACTGAAATTAGCCATATAGTTTACAATGCCAAGAAACTGCTGAATTTGCTTTACGCTGAAGTGGTCATCTCCTTTTTCTTCTTTCTTTTTTTGAACAAAATTTTACTAATTTCTACGTAAATAACGTACTTAAATTTTGAGGAAAATATTGAATGGTAAAATTTAAAATTTATTTACAAGCAAATCACACTTTATCCAATAAAACAAAAAATGGTACGGACCTTTTATTTATGAATATGCAATATGTCTCTTCAAAATTTATATCTTCACATGTGACTGGCTCCAACCATCAAAATTTATTTATGATCGGATCACACTTTGTCAAATAAAACAAAAAATGGTACAGACCTTTTATATATGAATCTGTAATGTCTCTTCAAAATTTATTTCTCCACATGTGACCATAAAACATAAAGTACCATATGGTAGGGTAAGAATTGCCGCACATGCAGTGTATAGAGACTTTGGGGGTAGAATGTGAAATAATCTCAATTATTGTACTTTTGAAATTAAATTCATAAATATAGTTAGTTATTTTTTATTTATTTATTGTAGTTAGGGACAAATCTAATTCAAACAATTAATTTCTTTCACATGTCCGTTCTTTTAAAATTGTTTTTATTATGTTTTTTCTTATTTGAATTTTAATCATGTCATTTATGTTAATCGTAGTGTTAATATCACATTATCCAAAAACAATTTGAAAATGAAAAATAAATAGAGTTATAACTATCATTTTGAAATATATTCATGAGAAAACTAATAAAGTATTTAAATAACAAAAATCATGAAATATATTCATAGGAAATATAAAAGCACTTAAACCGTTTTTAACTTTTTTAATTTAAGAATTCTTAAGAATTAACTCCAAACCCTCCTAGGGGTTATAAACCGCTCCTCTGAACACTTGACATGATACCTGATTAAGGATTAGACCTGCTATGTAGGACAAGAATCCGTCGCAAAAAGGTACATATTTATATCAAGTCAAAGTTGGTACATATTTACATTATAAATCAAAATTGACACTATCAAGTAGACCTGTAAACGGGTCGGATTCGGATCGGATCTGTCCTGATCCGATCCGAATCCGATTAGCATATATCCGATCCGATCCGACCCGATAATCCGATGGATTTTCACTTAATTGATCCAAATCCGAATTTGTTTATTTTCGGATATCCGATCCGATTAGGTAAAAAAAATTTACAAAAAATTATTAATTTTTTTTTATTTTTATGTTATTTTTTAAGAATATTAAACACTAAATTATATATTTTACAATCAATACTTATAATACATGACTATAAAAACATAAAAATGAAAAAGCGAAAAAAAATTTTGAAACATAATTTAGTATACTATTTAATATTTACATATTAATAACATAATATATATGTATATATATAAAATTAATCGGATCGAGTTATTATCGGATCGGATTAGGCAAATCCAAATCCAATTTGTTAAGGAATCGGATTATCGGATTGGGATTGTATTCGGATTATCGGATTTTTTTTCTAATCCAAATCCGACTAATCGGATCGGATTCGGATCAAAATCCAATCCATTGACAGGTCTACTATCAAGTCATTAGCTCACCAGCCCTTCTACTAGAAGGAAGAACCCCACATTAGAGAATAAACATCATCCTTCATCCTGGCCTAAAAAAGTGATTTACCCATTACTAAATTAATAGATTTTTTCATTTTATTTTTTCCCAAAAATATAGACCAAAAACAGAAAAGCAGATGTTCTATCTTTACATTCCCTCCAACAAGAACTCCTGGATAAGATCTTGATTCCTCCAAAGACCTGCACCATCTTATAAATAAATATTACATATAAATATTATATATATAGTAACAGAGCACATAAATGCACCATAAAATTGCAGCCAAATGGATTTTATATCGATCCAGCTTATAGCTCTCAGTAACTAGCTCGATAGAATTCCTTCAAAGACGAGGTTAGTACAAGAGATTCCAGAGCATGAACATGAAGCATTATTCACATATTAACATCATAATTGCAGAAGCATGTGTACGAACTCAACAGGCACTCAGAGGCTGTGTTGTTTACTTTATTGCCTTGTAGCACTGAAGGCTGCAAAGAGGTAGCTTCGACTTTGAATCACGATACCTGTAAGGATTTGTACAAGATGGACCAGCACATTTTTCACGCGGGGGAGGGTAACTGCAAATCCACATGAAGAACCAATTTATCTTTCTTTTTTTTTTCTTTTTTTTGATAAGCATGAATAACCAATTTATCGGGGCATAAGAAACGAATTTCCTTATAAATTTGCATGTAGGCAGTACGTATTGAAGAACGATTGTGCATAAAATAAAATTTATTTTTTCTTTTACTTTCTATCCGGGAAAAGCAGCAAACTCAATCTAGAAAGTAGGGATTTCCTCAATTGGACATGAAAACTACTCCATTCTCCTCCCAAAACCACTAAATGACTTCTAGGGTTCAAAACTAGACACCCATATTATTAGAAAGAAGACAGTTTTCATAACTACTTGAAGCAAGGAAAATTGTGTTTGGCATGTGTAAAATATAAATATAACCAAGAGAGATAAAAAGAAGAGAATAAAAGAATTATATTTATTCGGTGTATTACAATAGAAGACACGACATGTATAAATAAGAGAAAATTGGAGTGGAGAACAAACCAAGATAAAATAGGCAACTAGGGTGTGACGGCTAAAATCCTAATCCTGGTCTAAACATAGGTGGGCCTATCTATTGGCCAAAACCCTAATTTATTATAACAATATAGAATATAATATTCTTCAACAATATGCAAGTTCAACAGGAAGATGGTCTCTCAAATACCAAGGAGATTTAACCCTTCGAACCATTATCCTACAAAGAAGTGAAAATGCTTCTTCACAAACTACATTTACTGTAACATTACAAAAGCACAAGTTGAACTCTGAAAAATGCTCAGTATGTTAAAATACATATGAAGTAGATTCATACCTGCAAGGCTTGGGATCGAATATACCAGGCAGGCCCAACTCACTGGGGAATGTCACAACTGTCCCACTCGGACCCATTACCCACCTAACAGTGGTTGATGTAAATGTCATGGCATTGGTAGCCCTCTCCTGCATCGACACATACAAGTATGCAAATAAGAGGGAAACCCCCATTACATGATAAGTGCACTCTCCTAAAGCACCACTTGTTACCTGTGCTAGTTCCTCTTGTCGCTTCTTAATTTTATCTTCCCGCTTCTTCCTACTGGAATCTTGGCCCAATATTTTTTTAATTGCTTCTGCCTGTAAAATTCATAAAAGAAAAACTAATTCTCTCTTTTTTTAAAAATCATGGTCCAGCAACACAGAACAAAAAAGAATCAATGACATGTTTAAAAAAGTACAATCAACAAACCTCAGACTCCCGAGCTGCCTTCTCCACTTGCATCCTGCGCCTTTGAGCAGCCTCGGCTTTCTTCGATTGCTGGTCCAATTCAGAGATTATCTCCTTTTGCTCTGTAACCAAAACAAAATAAGTTTGTGTATTAGAGTGCAATGAAGAACCACCAGAATTATTTACAAAGATGGCTGCAAAGCAGGCAATGCTCACTTCGAGGTGGAGCAGGGGGTAATCCATTGGGGAACTCAATCATAATCGTCCCAGGATTGGGAGAGATAGATTTGCTGGATTGAAGGGCCCTTTGACGTGTAGTGACAGCCATTTCCTGCTTAGAATCCCCTGACACTTCGATAAACTCATTTCTTTGTTTCTTCCTCTTAATTTCATGCTCACCATCAGACACTGGCTCTTCATCTTCAAAGTAATCAGTATCTTCATTTGTTCTGCCGGATCTGGAAATTTTACCCTCTTTGCCAGATCTTTTTGAGCCTAAATCTCTTGCATTGACATCGTACCCACCAACATTTTTCCTCATAACCCTTGAGAGCTTCTGTTGCTTTCTGTTTGCTGCTTCATCTTCATCTTCAAATTCTGCACCGTAATCAGAAATTACTTTGGACTTTTTCAGCTTTTCAAGGTATCGAATTTCATCATCGTCATCATCATCACAACCATCAAATACTCCATCTAACAACCGTCTTTTAGGAACACGCTTGCTCTTACGAACCATCTCATACTTATCAGACTGCTTGATAGAGACACTTTCCTTGGACATCTTTGCCCTTGAAGAATCCGTTTTCTTAACATTAAAACCAGATCTAGAGAGGTCCTTGCGTTGGACTCCTCGCATGCCATTATCGTTGTCTTGAGAACGGGAATAATCTTCATCTGAATTATCCTGCTCCAGCGTGGAGAGAAAAACTCAGTTAATTTCTGAAATTTAACACTACCATTTATCAGGGATTCTCAAACCAATAATGCAGGGTGATATCTTACACAAATGTGGCAAAAAATGGGTCATATACCAGGAAGCCAGCAAGAATTGCCTTAAAAAGAGAGATTTCTCTTCTTTTTCCCCCTTTTTCACTTTTTTTTCTTCTTTCATATTGTTGTTGGGGCATTAAGAGGTTAGTAAAAGCAATGTGTATTAGGGAAAGTAATTAAAACTGGACAAATGGAAAGGAAAGTTGAAATTATTGTCAGACATGAATAACATAACAAATATATCTGACTTCTTTTTTCAAAAGAAGTAGAATCAATATATGTTAGTGTTAACAAATGAGAAAGTCGTCATTTTTTTGTGCTTTCTTATTTATTTATTTTTTGTTGATTGATGCCTGGAAGACACCATCAAGCATGAAAACATGAGTTTGGAAACTAACGTATCCTATCATGAGAATAGAAATAAAGATTATGATTCTAGGAAGCATCATGTATATAGCTGGGAGCCACAGCAGCACCCCAACACTTCTCCGACACATGTCAAATGTGTACAGGATTCTATATATATTTCTTAGTTGTTAAAGGATAAGTGACTGATACAGTAGGGTCATGCCATTGCTCTGAACATAGAGAAAGAAGCTGAACCATTCTCTGCAATTCTTTTTTTTTTTGAAAGGCCATTCTCTGCAATCCAAACCCATCATTTTCCATATTCAGTGAATTAGCCTTTGCCATCGCTTTTAGCAGTCATGATCACCCCACCCCTACAATAAAACCATCATGGTAGACCCAGACTTGTCTAATTCTAACCCCTGCTTTATATTTCTAGTTTAAATCCTTGCTGCAAGCATGTGTGAGTATATGACGTATGGGAGGGAGGGAGGGAGGGAGGGAGGGAGGGATAGAGAGAGAGAGAGAGGCCATTTTGTGCTTAGGGTAAAAGAGACTAGCATCATTGGAAAAGGCAGCCAAGAAATTAATTTTTATAAGAAAATAACTTTGGGCGACTTAACAAACTTGTATGCCTGAACTACAATAACTATTTTAGTAAGCCAACTTAAACATCTGTACTTGTACAACATATACCTATTTATGTTCATGCATGTTTACAATACTTCATAATCACTTGTTACTTCATTTCTATTATTTTTGGATAATTATCTCATATCATATATTCATATCTAATATACAAGTATTATTTGTTGTGTCACACGTCATAGGTTTTCAAAATTGTTTTGCCAACATCTCTGTGTCATGTCTGTATTATCCATCCCATAGTGTATGACCCATTCAGGAAAAATTCACTCAAGACCAACATTGTATATTGCCCTTTCAGACCTAAAAGTCCAAGACACGAATTCTGCTGAAGTAGAAGTCTTTGAAAGTGAATTACCGAAAACAAAAACAAAAATCTAAAATTTCTTCATTATGTTTGACTAAATCAGGCATTTTGTTGGACTTTGCTGGAGTAATTATTTAAATCTAAAACGTATCACACAAATAGTTTATGCGTATATAATAAGCCTCTTTTAACCAATTCTTTCCTATATCAAAATTCAAAACATGTTGTCTTCATATTTAGAATTGTGCCATCATTCCCACTTTGTCCACTAGAAAGTGCTTCAAGGCTTACACATCATGCCTAAGGTGTGGCCCTATGGGCGCTCAAATGTAGAATGGCCATCACCTTTACATGAGAGTTTGATATAGATCCATGGGAAAATGCACCATCAGCTGTCAGCTAATATCATACTCCAAAACAGAATTCAGCAAGTGTTTCACAGTGACAAGATTCATTTAGAAAAAAATCCACATGACTTTATAGGGAGCACTAAATTATTATTAAAAAACTAAGCATCTAAACACAAAAGTCATAGATAAACAATCTCTCTGCTAGTCCGTGTTAGGTAACCAAATAAATCCTAAATTAAAAAAACTAGCTCGTGATTCATCGCATTTGATGTGCCATGTTTCACTTGATACAGTTACTTGGATAAAGCAAACAGCTAGGACAGTAATAAGTGGACACAGTTCTCCTCACTCAACAAAAACAATCTCCTTAAATGGATCCAATGCATAAATAACTAGATTTGTACCACTGTAAGCCACCACAATAAATTAAACCAGAAGTTCACAAGCAGCAATTAAGATTACCTGAAGAATTAGCTTCTTTCGCGGATGAGGGGCATCTGAAGAGCGACATGACATAATAGATGAAGATCCACCTACCAAGGCACCATCAGTTGTGGATGTAGGATGTATTGTATGTGTAACACCACCAACCTTAAGCTTTACTTTCTTCAGTTTATGGTCATTTCCCAGAACATCTCTCACTACTTCTGACAGCTTCAAACAGTGACTACCACTTATATTTCCACTTTTGGGGGTATCTCTAGTTTTAGGCTGCGATTGAAGACTGTCCATCACCTTGCTTGAGCTATTCCAAATGGCTGAGGGAAGGACACCTTCACTATACATTCTAGAAGGAAACCCACTATGTTTCTGACCACCACTGTCCATGACACGAGCTTCACAGGACTCCCCAGATCCTCCCTTCTCATTTTCCATCATCGGGGAAGTTTCAGCTTCAGTGAGACTAACAGAAGCCACCATAGAACTGCATTGATTTAAATTACGTTCTTTCATCTGATAATTTGTACCATGGCCCATATTGTCATCACTGGATTCTTTGCTCGCATTCTCTGAAGGTGGTGTAGATGACAATGTTGAAGTATCACGGTAAAATGGTAAAGGTTGAGAATCACTCCGAGGACGCCTAGATGAATAACTCCTCTTCTTCCTTACTGTTCTGCTGATCTCACCGAATCCAAAAGCTCCAAAACTGTCCATACTGGTCAAATGAATTGAACCATAAGAATGAGCTGGCTGTGATTCCTAGTTTTGTCAAGTGACATCAAGAAGCTATATCAATGATGACCATTAAAAAATACATGTTCTACAAATCAAACTAATCGTATAGCTGCATGAAGCAGAAATGAGGCAGTAAAACGGAGAAAAAAGAAATCCATGGGACAGAACTCCTATCGTCCCCTCTCCCATTTAACACTACTCAATTCTTCCTGATAAACATATATCGTGTCAAGCAAGGTGAGAGAAAACTACCAAACTCGCACAAGCACTAGCGAGCACACACTAAAAAAAGGAGAAGTGAGGCAGCAAAAATCAAAATCAAAATCCTTGGAGGAACTCCTCTGATCTCCCAAATTAGCAGTACCGAATTCTTCCTGATAAAAAAATTA